>JASDDO010000019.1:871118244-872606994 GCA_030015575.1 Agapanthus africanus | reverse complement strand
ATTAGGAATAGGCGTAATCGGACCCGCTTTTAACATATCTACTGTTATTTAGGTACCGTATTCACTTCTTTGGGCTTCTATTGAATCGAGAAAGAGGTTTGATTATATATCTTTTTGATATATAGGGTATCCTACGGATAATTCAAATCGAAGCAATTTGATGTCTTACTCGGGCCTATATGACCTGACCGATCAATAGAAATACTCCAACACTCCATCCACTTTTGTCATATATTCCATATATCACACTAGATAGATATCATATCCATGGAATACGATTCACTTTCAAGATGCCTTGATGGTGAAATGGTAGACATGCGGGACTCAAAATCTCATGCTAAAGAGCGTGGAGGTTCGAGTTCTCTTCAAGGGTTAGTTTTACGAAATAGAGTTGCTAGAGTCAACAAGTAAGGGATGAGTGCGACTGAATATAGCACGCAGTATTGGTTTGAATAACGCTTGCTATATTTCAAAGCCTTGCATATAATCCATTTTCTTGCTGGCAGAAGGAATGCCATCCAGCGTTCATTGTTGGCGAAAAAGCAAAGAGTGACGAATTTGATCATTTACGGGATCCCCAACCAAAGAGAGTCTAAAAAGTCAGATTATAGTTGAAAGAAAGCTCGCGTCTTCGGCCAACTTCACCTGCCAAAAGGAGTAAGCAAAGAGAGTCCCATCACTGGAAAAGGGAGACTATAAAACAACAAAAAAGAAAGAAGTCTCCATAAATGCCAGATAGATCAAAGGGATTTGAATCGATTGTCAAGCCGTGTAACGGAATAGAAAGAGCACTGTCTGTACCTTCAATGGAGTCAACCACCTCGGAATGAGCAGATCTCATTTCGTTAGATTGTTAGGTTTTACACAGAAATCAAGAGTCAGCTGAATCAGTTAGGAATCACCCTTTCGTTATCATTAGACACTTAAGAGAGAAAGAAAGCCGGTAAACAAAGTCAAAACTCATAAAAAGGTAGTTTACTTGAACAAGAAAACGGATGTGCTACCGCATAACGGCTTTCGCACTAGCGCTCACTCCGTTGTTTGGTCGTGCCGGGTAAGGAAAGCAAATTTCTTTGGATTCTTACTTATGTTCGGCAAGCAAAGAGTCATGGATACTTTAAGCTGGCATTGTCCATTAAGGTTTAGTCAAGTTCAACCTCAAAGCCACCCATTGGTGGGCTACACTCCCGCTTGAAACCAACAGGAGCTGAAAGAATTAATTGATAGTGTAGTAGTAATGGTCTCACCCTGGGCTATGCTTTCAACTGAAAAAAGGAATATCCGCCAAGAAACCTTATGCACTTTTTAGGCAAGAAAACTAATTTTGAATTTGAATCGATCGTCACCATTGCTTGTTCCAGTCGAATTATTAACCGACTTTAGAGCACGCTGTGTCGAGTTGGCTGAACGATATATCTCTAAGTTGTTTGAAATCCCCATGGATGTGGGGTTACGATGGGAACCTATGTGGACGTCTTCGTCTGTTTATAACTCTAATGTCAGGTGGACTAAAGATGTTCTCTGTTGCCTATTCCATCGTATGATATTGGAATTCTTTTCCATAGAAATTTTTGACAAGTCAACTATCCTAGGCGTGACATCGGACGGAAGTCTTGATTGTCGGTCTCGATGTTGGCCCTTTCAGTCGGTAAACCTCGAGTGGGCATCAAGATACATAACCCCAACAATTTTCTTCTTTCTTCTTTTCGGTATCATCTTCCCGTGAAGATGACCCCGATTTTTGATCTTTTTCATGGTCGGTCTAGCAATCGTCGGACAATTGTTTTGATGAACTGTCACTAAACTCAGAAAGAAAGATGAGAAAGAACTGGGAGTTGGCGCCTGGTTGCTTGCTTACCAAGCCATCCTGGCAAGCTCCTCCAGTTCGATTATTATTCTTGACTTGACTTATTATTAAGAAAACAACCGACTATGAAAATGAAAGACGGTCTAGAATCTACCCAAGAAGATAGAGAGTCCCACATACGAGAAAAGGTTATAAATGGAGTTGAACCAAGTAACATTGCAAAGGCATAATGATAGTAGGATCGGGATATCCCCGCCGTCCGAACCGGACGTGAGGGTCTCCCTTCATCTGGCTCTCTGCAGGAGAATCTCCATTCACTGCTTCCCCTTAATATCCTCCCTTTACCAAATAGAATGGGGGTTTACAGTAGATCCCAGAGGCTCGCTCAGAAATGCTGCTATACCGGTAAGTAATACTTTACTTAACTACAAAGAAATAAAAGACTTTAGTAGTCACTAGACTCACTATAGTAGTCCGTCCGGCTGCTCTTGCTTAAATTATTACTATTCATTCTCCCGTGCTCTAGCAATTACGCTCCCTATACCACTACCTTTTAGGTAGGGACAATCAATCCGTAGTTACGGGAATAATAGAATGAATGGGGATCCCTATCAATATCAAAATGAAGATTCTGATACATAAGAAATCATTTCTTTCCATAAATGTATCTGGTCTGAGACGGTACAGTACTCTGCGAGAGGAATGCAATGGGATGGATGGTAGAGGCCTGCCTGCGCCAAAACGCGATGATTCACTTGTCCCCTTGTCTATAGGGACCTCATGGCATACAACCGCCACGACTCCTGCATTATAGCCGCCCCTTTCTCTCTTTCTTTTGACTGCCTCATGGATGGACGAAAGAAGGGAAGTTACAGAACAGGGCAGTGAAGGCTCGCGAAGTAGACAGCAAGCCCCCACCCCGTAAGTAATGTGTTACCGTAGTGTGCCCTACTTCAATAAGGTGATGTTGCTACGCCCTCGCTGACTTTAAAGCTCGCTAGGGGATGGGATTCAAGTGCTAGCATTTCTGCTAGCACTACAAAAAGCTCCGATCTTAACGCCCCTACGGAAGCTGTGCTTCCTCGGGTTTGTAGAGTCGGGTTTCCCGTTTACCCACAACGGAGGAGCCGCCCCCATCAGGCAGGCGACCACGGTTCATAACACACTCTTCGCACAACATATCTACTTTGAAGTTGACTTATTCGCTCGGCCAATCGTCGGAATGTGTACGAGATACCATAAGGGCCCAATATCTCAATAGCACCCTTGTCTGAAGCTTCGAATGAGACTGAATATCCGAAACGCATGAACGATCTGACTATAAAGTCATTCAAAACTTGATCGAAGAACCAATGTTTATTGAAGAAGCAATAGAGTCGATTACAAAAAGTACTAGTTTGTAGGGCTCATTGGAATTGATCCGCTACGGGATTTACATTATACGCTAGAGAAGCACCTGAAGTACTAAACATAATAGGTATGAGTTTTGTAATGGTTGGAGCAGCAAACTCGGATTCGGCAAGAATCTCATTTTTTTGGTAGTACGAAGGGGGAATTGGCCCAAAAATAGGATAGAGGTAAAGACACAGGGGCGCCGGCGGCTTACTCAAGTGCCCCCCGAACCGCGCTAAATGGTCGCCTATTACACGGCTCACAAACTCTGCCTTGGATGGGGGTACCTATTATTCGTTGGCGGTACGGCACACACAGGGCCTCGGTTTGGTTTGCTGCGTGGACTTCCTATGCATTTCCTACAGAGTGCAATGGAACCCAACTCAGCTCCGCCGAGCCAAAAGGAAAGAACCGCCGGAGGCGGACAGTAGAGTATAGCCAAGAGGAAGACCGTGCTCCAAAGTGCACTGAGAGTTTTGTTTTACGAACACGTCGACCTTACCCCTTTTATTGAGCCATGTCTAGGTGGAATCGGAGGGACCATAGGGAGCCTGAGCTATTCGGAGGGAAGGAAGTCATGGGGGCTGAGCCGGAGGTCACTTTTCCCGATCCATCCCGAAGGTTTTTTCCCTCTCTCGCTCATCATCCAGCCAGCCGTCGGCTCAACCCTCTCTATTTATCTCTTTTTTCACATGGATATTTTGTGCTCTTGTTCATAGATCTTGAAACCGGATCAATGGATCCATCTATCTATAAAAAGATCTAGATCTCTATCAGAATCTATCTCCATATCTAAATATGGAAGAACCTTCGAAACCTGTCCTCGATATTGTTCTCCGCGACGATGTCCCCTGGGCGAAAGGGGCCACCATTCTCTTTCTTTCTTCAACCGTTCCGATCATTTCTACATTTCATTCCCCTTTTTTTTGCCTTGGGTTGGTTCGTTTCCTCCTCCTATCTACGCAATTCTCTGTCTTCGTTCGTGATCATGTTAGGCGAAGAGATAGATATCAATTTTGTAGAGGGGCGGCTGTGAAACGATGATTCCCCCTTTTCCATTGAAGTAGGGAGGGCCCCCTCCCTACCATTCCGAACTATTAAGGGATTTGACCGATGCTGAAGGTAGCTTACTTACCAAGAAGCCACCCACTAGAGAAGCTAGTCGCCAGAAAGAAAAGAAGCGACGAGGAAGCGAGTTTTTCTTTTTTGTTTACGAAACGAACCCGTCTTATCTATCTACCTCGCAAGACACTGATTTGTTTACGAAAGGAGTCACTAAGGGGCGAGCAATAGGTTTAGTAATATAGTCAAATCCAATCCTATTTGTATAGGCTCCTTCCTTTAATAAATCTTCGATGCTTTAACAAGTCTCTTTCCCTTATCTTTTTCGGGTTCCTTGGAAGACTCATACTTCTTTCCTTTCTCTGTGGAGGGTTCAGGTATCCGGTCTCGAGGACGCAATTGCATATTCAACACCTCAACTGGTTTCTCTACCTCCCTTTAGGGGTTAAGCTCTATTTGTCCTCTATTCCGTGAGAAAAGCATCCTCACCTAGGGCTAACCTCGTACTCTCTTTGCATCCAATTCTGAAACACCCAACAATCTTCGAGAGGATGGTCTATGTATCGGTGATACAGGCAGTAGTTAGGATCGTCCTTTCGATCCACCTCGTTGAGTCTTTTTTTTTCTGGGAGGGTTCAATATTCTCTTAGCACCACTATTATGAACAGCGACCTCACTTTGTCTGGCCTGAAGGAGTAAAGCATCTCGGGACTACCACGAGGCTTGCCTTCGTTTTTCATAAAGAAAGACCGGAAGCCTTAGATTTAGATGAGGTTCCAGCCAGAAATTGCTTCTCAGGCTTCGTTTTCCCTATCGATGGAAAAAATGCAACGCGAGTTTAAGCGATTAATTGAAATTCTCTTTCGCTTCTTTCTGCTGTAGCAGGCCAGGGATCGACCAATAAGCGGTTGGACATAAGGACATATTTATAGTTACAGACATCTGACCGCTATTGAATAACATAAAGTCATTGAAATAGGCGCTTAGTCTGCCTGAATTGTTCTTAAGATTTGGTTGGAATCAATCTCTTTCTTTAAAGTCCAGCTTGAAAAGTATACTAAAAAACCCACCAATCGCCCACCCTTCTTCTTATCCAGGCGAAAGCAAGAAGTAAAACTTTGCTACACCAAAGCACTAGCGACACATCAAAGAATTTCGACTGCTTATTCATTCGATCTGCTAAATGAACGAGCCCGAATGGGGGTGGAAGACTGCTATGCATACTCTCCAATGCATTCTTTTCTCTATTATAAGTACTACGGTATACTAAACTGTTGAATATAGTGCCCTCAGAGTCAATTATTGGATCACAGGCACGTGATTGCAATGATTGAGGGAGGACCTATGCCGGTAGGACAGTCTTACTCGAGATGATAGTATGCTATCTGGTTTATCTTTATCATCGTGTACTGCTTTAGGTGACCTTACGAGTTGTTAGTTATATGTATGCCCTAGAGGCCATTACTATACATAGGATGTATATTGTAGTGGATGCTGGGACATATATAGGGAGGACTTTCTTGCTCGACATGATAGTATGCTATCTGGTTAATCTTTACCTTAACGTGTACACTGATTGTCTCCCTGTTACATGTTGGTAAAGCCCTTAGGATCTGTACTTGACTACCTGGATTATGATGCGGATCATACTAGTGGGGACATGGTAGTCTATAAGTACATCCTTCAAAGTCCCTAGTCGTGGGTGTATCGAGACGGGGCATCGATATACCAGAGTAGACTAGCGTATACCTTCTCGACCCATACAGATGGGCGATGGATGATCCCATATCCATTGGTGTTTGACATCAGAGATGATATACGGGTGCTCAGTAGAGACTGGGTACACTGGACGGACTCGCCGAGAACTCCCAGATGGTATTATACTTCACGTCAGATGGAAGTTCTCTGGTGACACTGGTACAGAGTAGTCTGTTGATCCGAGACCGTCATAGAGTCTTGTGTGGTTCCCACTGTGCTTTGATTTCCATCTTACCACGTCCAAGAGGGCGTGCAAAACGGTGGTTTTTGGGTACAGTCCTGAGTCACATGGAGGCAATGAGCGATAGGAGGGGATTCGTCTCTCCCGGTATAGGGAGTTGATGTTGCACTGTGTTCGATTGGCTATAACAGGAAATCCCTGGCCAGGGTTGCTGAGATTTACTGGTAAGTGTTACCAGTAGTTTCTCGAAGTGTTATAGACCTCATATCGACATGACTTATCGAGCTATTGGGGTCTGACGTTTACCACTCCTAGGCAAGATATGCGACATATCAGACGATCAGACTGGACTGTACGGTAGTGTTACTGGTCGGATTCACTGGAGTGTGAGCGGGCTTGCTCGTCGATCTTCAGATCGCTCAATACCCGGGTGGCCGTTACGTTTAGCAGACCGCTTGCGGCTTGTGGGTGTTTGATATGATCATCACCTGCTGTCGGCGTATTGACGAGTCTTTAGAGTCTTACACAGAGGTTTCCTGGCTCAAGCGAAACGAAATAGGAGCGCATATGAGATATGTGCGGGACCGAGAATAATGCGTGTATGTGATGCCGCATTCCATTCTCGCGATGAATGTATCGGAAAGGTTGTATGCGATATAACCTAGTTATCGATTCAAGCGTTGATTCGATAAGCCGATACATTGAATACTAGTCGGTTGTGTGCGACATGACCGGATCATTGAATCAAGTGTTGATTTAATGATTTAATGCATAATTATATATTTGATATGTTACTTTGCACTAACTAGTATTGGTTCACTTTAAACGGATTTTCTCACTTGGATTGTGCACATTGTATATGTGATATATTTTTGTGCACTTGTATGTATCATGTTTGATGATGCATGCTAACTTGTGTTTTGTGTGAAGATTAAACCATGGTTGTGAGAGTGGTTAGGGTTTTATTTTTCATTACTTATTTATTCATTTATTTATTTGTTTATACATTTTGGAAAATAAATGGAAAAGAGAAAAGAATGGTGGCTTTATTTGTTCTTTAGTTGAAGCTTCATGAAGCTTTGATCAAGTCAACCATTCTTATCTCATCCTTAACCCTAACCATTCCCACTAACCCTAGTTTAGTCTCTACACTTGACCATGGTTAATTTTATGATAAGAATTCATTTTCTTTTCTTTTTCAATTAACTTATCATATCATTTTTCTTCTTCTTCTTCCTTGAACTCTAGAAGAAAAGCTTAGGTCATCAATGGTGATTGATGATAAAGAGTGAGAAATCCAATTCTAAATTGAACCCACTTCCTATTTCTTCATCCTCTACCTCTTGCCAAGTAGTAGAGTGTGTTTTCTTCACAAGTTTCTTGACTTGGTGAAGTCGGAGCTTGATTTAGCGATGCCTCGACGTAGATCATCTTCGGCATGGACATCGACGACCTAGCTCGCTTATTCTTCGACGAAGCCGACGCTGGAGTCTGGATTTGATTTGGACAGCGGAGAGGACTTCGTTGTGGAGCTATGGAGGTGGAGCACCGGATCTACAAAGGTTGTATTTCCGTATTCCCTTAGTTAAGTTGTTAACTAGTTTACTTTTCGCCTAGTTTTCTAGCAAACGATCCGTAGTCGGGTTTCTTGGCACCTAGATTTTTTGAAATTGGCATGGTTGATGCCTTGTGAGACCTCATTAGGATGCCTAGGAACCCTACACGAGTCGCTATTACACGTTGATAGAGCCCCTAGGATTCTTGCTTGACTACCAGCAGTATGAGGGCGATCATATATGTGAGAGCTGGAGTCTATAAGCACATCCTTAAAAGGTCCCTTGTCGTGGGAGTTTCGAGACAGGGCATCGATTCTCCAGAGTAGACTAGTGTATACAGTCGAGACCCCGACGAGGGGCGGTGGCCGGTCTCATAAGCCACTGGTGTCAGTTGGTTCACCTAAGATGTATACAGGTGCTCATTGGGTTATGAGTACACCGGACAGGACTCGCCAGGAACCTGCTAGTTGGTATTATACCTGACGTCAGATAGCAGTTCCCTGGTGACATGTGTACAGGTTAGTTCATCGACCTGAGATCGTCATTTGTCTCGTGTGAGTTCCCACTGTGCTTTGATTACTACCCTACCACGCTCAAAGGAGACGTGCAAACAGGTTTTAGTTGGGTACAGTCCCGAGCCACATGGAGGCAGTGAGCGGATCTGCAGGGGTTCGTCTCTCCCGGTATTGGGGGTGAGGTCGTATTGTGTCTAGGAGAGCCAGTACATGAAAAGTCTTTGGCCAAGGCAGGAGATTTGCTGGTAGGTATTCCAGTAGTATCTCAGGGTGTTCTGGGCTACACTCCGACACGACTTGTACCGCTATTGGGGGTTTGACTTTTACCAACCCCCTAGGCCCGCCATGCGATGCTCATAGACGAACGGACCGGACTGTACGGATATTGTCACTGACAGGCTCAGTAGGGTGTCAGGATGAGTTCGCTCATCGACGTCCCTTTTGGTCAATAGCTGGTGGCCCGTCACGTATGGCTGATACCTCTGATGTGCTAGTGGTTAAATCCACAGCCATAGTATTGACGAGTCTTTAGAGTCCACCATACTCGGTTACTCAGGTTTCGGGCAAAATGCTGTAGAGGCCGTATGGAGATATGGCAGGGTTCGATCAGATACGTGCGGTATTGCACGGATCGTGATCAGACGGTTTTTACTAGCCGGCTTTGGTTTAAGCCGGATTCTAGTATTAGATAGTGTAGATTTTGTCTCTTTGCATTTGTGTTCAGTGGGAATACAAATGCGGGTATGTATTTGCAGCAGCTGGGTTTTCCTGTAATTTATTACGGGATCAGTTTTTTGAAGTTGCCAGTTTGCATTCTGTTCCGGCCGGTTTTCCTTTGTTCCTTCACGGCCGGACTTTATCGTTGGAGGGAGTTTGCAAATAACATTTTGTGGAGGGGGTTCATTGTGATTGTGGCTTCCTCATGATGAGATTCCTTTTGCATCATATGTCTTGCTTTAAATGAGAAAGGATTTGGATGAAAGTTGATTTGGTTTGGATTAGAAATGGAGGTGACCTTTTTCCATCATGATCTTCACACATTATCTTCATATATTTGTTTATGCCATTTTTCTCTCTCCCATTATTCAATCTTCATAGGGGGCCGGCCACTTTGAGTGAGGATGAGAGGTTCATTTGGTGGGTGATTTTTTGTCATCTCATTCCTTGTAAAAATTGAGAGCACCATTCTTCTTTCTCCAAAGTCTTTTTCTCCTCCTACACATAAATGGCAACTTCACTACCCCAAATGAGACAACGGTTTCTACACTACACCTACAGCATCTCTTAGACGCGTCGGCTAGCCAACTTCGCGCCCGAGTTGCCTCGGTCCAGAGGTGGGAGCCCGTAAACGAACCCGGCTACGTGGTGCCCTTTCCGACGAGGAGGTGACGGACGTAGATTCCGCGGGAGATCGGAGTGGAGACGAAGACCGAAGGACACAGATCGCTTGGTATATCTCTTCACCCATCTTTTAGTTTGCTAGTAGCTAGGTTAATGGCCCGATCCGGGTTAAAAGTGCGCGGTGGTGCCAGTTTGCAAAGTTTTTCGTTTCCGCGTTTCCGGCGTCGGATCGACGGCCGGGGCGTCGGATCGACGGCCGGGGCGCCGCCACGGACTTACATTTGTATCAGAGCCACGCCATTAACTTAGCCTAGCTTATTCTAACGTGTTTAGAACTCGATCGAACAATAAAACCCCAAAAATCGTATTTTTCCTTGCATCTGGTTTCTGTCGAAATTTTTTTAGCTCCAAAAATTTTTCAGGTTGTTTCAGAATCATGTGCAGGGAATTCTAAGCACTCTGTGAAAATTTGGTCGTGAGATCTCACCATACCGCCGCGGAACCACGGCCAAACCCATGCTTGGGCCGCGATTCCGCCGCTCTTTTAACTGTTCAGCGCACCAAATTGTTACAGAGAGCTCCTGTGTAGAAAATAGGGTTTTTGGAATATTCTTTTTGGGCCCAGATTTTCTGTTAGTGCTACAGTACTGCTTGGAGTCCACTTCGATAAATTTGTTCGATCGGATATTTTAAACATGTTAGTTCACAGTATTTACTTTATATCTGCGACCGTGAATGTCATTCGATCGGTAAATCCAGTCTATCTGCTATAGCTCTTTTAGACGGATTTGCGAACGTGACATTCACGTTGATGTTCTGTGTTGTGCTGTGATGTTGCGGATTGGTCGTGGGGGATAGCCTGGATGCAATACTAGTACAGTTTTGTTTTATATGTACATTTGATATTGCGGGGCGAGCGTCCGACATGTGGACTGCCGTCACTGTCTGTTTGTATATTATTCTTTTGGGGCACGACCGGGTCTAGGTCGATGTACCCAATGTATGTATATTTTACTTTCTGTACTAGGATTGCCCCGTGGAGGGATGCACGGATAGCCGGATTCTAAAGGGCAACGGGCCCGCATCTCATGGCGTTGAGATGGAGGGGGCTTCACTCTAGAGTTGGCGGGCTATTCGCCGCACTCGTAGGGGGTATAGGATTGACCCAGGAGGGGTGCCCAAGTTACCGGATTCCGTGAAGTGCTGGGTGGTCCATTCACGTTGCAGAAGGGGGCTGCCTCGCTTCAGGTTTTGGCGGGTAACTTGCCGCGCCCGTAAGGGTCTAGGATTTCATTGCACAGGCTATCCACACGACCAGGGGAACGTTGGGTTTCAGTAGCGGCTCTGTGAAACCTGGGGATCCCAGATATCTGTATTGTTCTGTGATGTTGCATTTTATCACGCCTTGAGCGAAAATTATATATTATATATATAATAGTAGATGTTGTATATGTTTTGCATCCGCGCTAGTCCAGTCCCCGCTCTGTCGTTAGTTAGCTAACCTAACGGGTGATGACGGGACCCAGTGGCGAATGCGGATGGCATATACGTACGTCATTATTTTCGTTCTTTGTGGTGTGATCAATTGATGGGACTGCGTTGATTCGGATCAATGCAAGATAAACATGTAGGGTTCCTATCAACACTAATGAAGTCTTGCAAGTGATCAAACACGGCCAATTTAAATTTTACAAGTGCCGAGAAACCCTAATACGGATCGTTAACTAGAAAACAAGGCGATGCAAAGCAAATAAAAGAATTTATCTAAGAGGAAAGGGGCTACAACCTTTGTAGATCCGGTCCACCACTTCCTAAGCTCCGCGATGATGTCCCTCCGCTGTCCAAATCGGATTCCGGACTCTAGCATCGGCTTCATCAAAGAAATGGGCGGGCTTGGTCGTCGGCTTCGATGCCGAAGATGATCTACGTCGAGGCATCGCTAGATCAAGCTCCCACTTCACCAAGTCTTGAAACTTGTGAAGAAAACACCCTATACTACTTGGCAAGAGGTAGAGGATGAAGAAATAGGAAGTGGGTTCACTTTAGAATTGGATTTCTCACTCATTTTGGCTAGTTGCCATTGATGTAGAAAGCTTTTCTTTCTTGCTCATGAAGAAGAAGAAGAAAGAAAATGAATATGATAAGTATGTTTAAAAAAGGAAAACAATATGATACTTATCATAATTCAACCATGGTTTAGTGTAGAGATTTAACTAAGGTTAGATGAATGGTTAGGGTTAGACATGAGACAAGAATGGTGGACTTGTTCAAAGCTTCAAGAAGCTTCAACAAAAAACAAACTAAGCCACCATTTCTTTTTCTCTTTATCTTTTCCAAAACAATAATAAATGGATAAATAAATAAGAGAAAAGAAACCCTAACCATTCACTAAACATGGTTTAATCTTTACACAAACCCAAATGAGCAAGTATCATCAAACATGATACAATCTTGTGCACAAAAATATATCATATACACAATGTGCACTTCAAGTGAGAAAATCCTTTTAAAGTGAACTAATACTAGTTAATGCAAAGTAATATATCAAATATATAATTATGCATTAAATCATTAAATCAATACTTGATTTAATGATCCGGTCATATCGCATATAACCGACTAATATCTAATGTATCATCTTATCGAAACAATCCTTGATTCGATAACTAGGTTATATCGCATACAACCTTTCGACACATTCATCGCGAGAATGGAATACGGTATCACATACACGCATTATTCTCGGTCCCGCACATATCTCATATGTGCTCCTATTTCGTTTCGT
Source organism: Agapanthus africanus (assembly GCA_030015575.1). Classification (NCBI taxonomy): domain Eukaryota; kingdom Viridiplantae; phylum Streptophyta; class Magnoliopsida; order Asparagales; family Amaryllidaceae; genus Agapanthus; species Agapanthus africanus. Next base: position 872,594,597 of record JASDDO010000019.1, on the reverse strand, counting down.
TTGATCCAGGAAACCTCTGTGTAGGACTCTAAAGACTCGTCAATACGCCGGTAGCAGATGATGATCATATCAAGCACCCACAAGCCGCAAGCGGTCTGCTAAACGTAACGGCCACCCGGGTATTGAGCGATCAGAAGATCGACGAGCAAGCCCGCTCACACTCCTGTGAATCCAACCAGTAACACTTACCGTACAGTCCGGTCTGTTCGTCTGATATGCCGCATATCTCGCCTAGGGGTAGTAAACGTCAGACCCCAGTAGCTCGATAAGTCATGCCGACGTGAAGTCCATGACATGTGTGAAACTACTGATAACACTTACCAGTAGGTCACTGCAACCCTGGCCAGGGATTTCCTATTATGGCCAGTCGAGCATAGCGCAACATCAACCCCCAATACCGGGAGAGACGAATCCCCTCCTATCGCTCATTGCCTCCATGTGAATCGGGACTGTACCCAAAAACCACCTGTTTGCACGACTCAGTAGAGCCGTGGTAGGGTGGAAATCAAAGCACAGTGGGAGACACACAAGACTCTATGACGATCTTGGGTCAACAGACTAAGCTGTACCAGTGTCACCAGAGAACTGCCATCTGACGTGAGGTATAATACCATCTGGGAGTTCTCGGCGAGTCCGTTCAGTGTACCCAGTCTCCACTGAGCACCCGCATACCATTTCTGATGTCAAACACCAATGGATATGGGATCATCCATCGCCCATCACATGGGTCGAGAAGATATACGCTAGTCTACTCTGGAATATCGATGCCCCGTCTCGATATTCCCACGACTAGGAACAATGAAGGATGTACTCATTGACTACCCAGGCCCCACTATTATGATCTTCATCATAGTCCTGGAAGTTGAGTACACATCCTAAGGGCTTTATCAACATGTAATCAGAGAGACAGAGAGTATACATGTTAAGATAAAAAGCAACCAGATAGCATACTATCATGTCGAGCAAGAAAGTCCTACCTATATATGTCCCAGCATCCACTACAATATACATCCAATGTACAGTAATGGCCTCTAGGGCATACATATAACTAACAATCTCCCACTTGCACTAGGGCCATCTGTAGCAGTAGTTGTAGTATCTAATACTAAACCATCCCCTAAAAGTCTCTCTTTGGGAAAAGGCCTTCGTGAGTGGATCCGCCGTGTTGTCCTCTGAGTCTACTCTCCTAACCTCGATCACCCTGGAGATCAACTATCTCCATGATCAGGTGATGCTGCCTCAGAATATGTCTGGGTCACTGATGGGACCAGGGTTCCTTGGCCAAAGCCATAGTTCCATTGTCATACAATGGTAGGAACCTAGTTCATCTTATGAACTAATATACACCCAAACTGCCTCTTTGGTAGTATCATTAATAGCGATGTTACCAGCCTTTATCGTCTAGTCTGCCACGGTATCTTGCTTGGAACTCTTCCAACATACCGTCCCTTTACCGAGGGTAAAGACAATGCCTGCGACTGACATTCAGTCGTCCTTATCACCCTGGAACCCTTCCAGTGATTCTCCCCAGGATCGATTGATACCATCTCACTACATCTAGTGAGAATCTTAGCATCCAATTACATCTATCTCATAGATGAAAACTCAGGATTTAGGAGGTATTACTTTGATCCTATTGGAGAATCCTTGTGATAAGCGGAGATTGACCGAGCGTAATGTAGGAAATCCCATTCCTATCAAGAGTATGTCATCTACGTACTCTACGAGGATCGTCACCATACTCCCTACTACCTTTTTGTATATACTTGGTTCATCTACCATTTTGATGATGTCAAACTGTTTGACTAACTCATCAAAACAGATGTTCCAACTCCGCGATGCCTGCTTCATTATATAAAGCAACTTGCACACGTTTCCGCTGCTCCCACTGTTTACGAAGCCCTCTGGCTGTGTTCTTATAGACTCTCTCTTCTAAATCAATATTTAGAAAAGTAGTCATGGCACCCAACCGCCAGATATCGTAGTCATGGTATGTAGCCGTGGTAAGTAGGATCTGGATGGACTTAAGCATAGCCACTTGAAAAGGTTTCATTATTATCCACACCTGGTTGATGACTAAAACCTTTAACAAGTCTAGCTTTGAAAGTCTCAACTTTTCCATCTATACCAAGTAATCTTCTCAAGATTTACTTGCTCCTGATGGGGATTTAACCCTTCAGATATAGCAACCAAAGTCCATACTTTGTTGGTGTACATGGATTCCATCTCAGATCGCTAAGCATCCAGCCATTCTTACAGAGTCCCTACTCTTGATGGCCTGCTCGAAACTAGTTGGGTCATCATCTCATGATGCAATCCTTGCTCCCACTGTCATCGAGAAACCGAAGTATTTCTCAAGCAGGTGAGGAACACTGCTAGATTGGCGGAGAGGCTGAGGTTCGTCGGGAACTATTGAATCCTTTGGTTCTGTCAAATCATCAGCTGCAGTTTGTATAGCTGGAACATTTCCAGTTCTACATAACTGACCTTGCCTCGATCTTGTCCGTATTTTGCTTTTGACATAGGCCGGACAATCCCAAATCTTAACTTACTTAAGAGATAGGCTCTTCCCATACCATATCTCATATGGAATGGTAGGCAGTGATCTGATTCGAACCTAATTCAATAGGTATGCAGCTTCTCAAGCGCATAACCCTAAAAGGAAATAGGTAACTCAGTAATACTCATCACAGAGCACACCATATCTAATATTGTGCGATTGCTCCGCCCTGATGCACCGTTGTGCTGTGGTGTATTCAGAGGAGTAATACGGAGAGAGAATCGCATTCTCCTTTAGAATGGTCCAGGAATGCTATGCACAAGTATTCTCCTCCCTGATCTCATCATAGGACATAATACTTATACCCATATTTTGGTTCTCTACTTCTAATTTAAATTCTGTGAATATCTCAAAAGGTTCAGACTTGTGTTTCAACAGGAACATAGGTCTGAATCTTGAGAGATCATCAGAGAATGTAATGAAGTACAAGGAACCGGTCCTGGCATGTGTAGACTGGGGACCTTACATACATCATCATGTATCAGTCCCAAGAGTTTACTAACTCTTTCTTTGTTTCCAATGAACAGAGTTATGGTCATCTAATCTTTGTGACATGACTGGCAAGTTTCACAAGGTGTAAATTCAAACTGATTTAAATATACATCTAAATGTAACTTCAGCCAGTCGGGTCGCATTGATATGACCTAGTCTACAATACCTGAAGAAGGATCCGTTCATTTCTGAACTCTTCCTCTTGTGTGTGTTCTGTATACGAGGAACTGTAGTTTGATTTAGAATCGTCAATGTTTTTAGATAACGTGCCTGAACCGATCAACTTTTGATATAGGAAATGTTCAGAGCATTATCCATCAATACAAAATTTTATCATTTCTTTACTAATAAAAAGACTGATTTGATTTTGTATATCAGGTTCGGTATCTAATAGTATTTGTTCAGAATCAATGTATCGGTAATACAGGGTGACAGTGACCAACAGACTTGGCTGCAACACTTGCCCCATTTTCTGTCTCATGAAACTTATCACCCGTTCTCAATTTTTCTACCTTTTTTAGCCCTATATAACAGATTACATATCTGGGATCCTGATCCGGTATCATATACCCAGGATGCAGAGGATACTGAGAAACAGTTCTTTGTAATGAACACACCCGAAGGAGATGTATCATATGCACTTTCTTCGTTTGGGCGGCATAGGAATTCTCCTATTCCCTATTTCCTGCTCTGTCTTATAACAATTATAAGTTGGAGCGGGACCAACTTTTCCCAGCTCAGTATAACAAGCGGGTTCGGTCAATACATCCATATTATTATCTTGATTAAGGCGTGATATGGTCGCTACCTGGAGAGAGAGAGAAGAAAACACTCAGCGTGCGCTCTTGCAAGAATAGATTGGTTATAATTTTATATAATCAGCATGTCTCCCACTGTTTTTATCAAATCTTCCTTCAAACCTTAAAAGGAAAGACTAGCCGGGATTAATTACACTCTACAAGTTTGCCAATCTTTCAGCCAGGCCAGTGTCGGTACTTTGAGGGAGGTTCCCCGTGCTTTCGCACGGACCTAATTACAGTAAACCTCGTTTTCCCAGAGGCGTAACCTCGTTGACACCTTTCTAGACACCTACTTGATCGGCTAATTGTAAAGTGCAAAACTCTCCCAGGAGTAACAATTACTCGCAGTGGGTATCGGGATCCAACTATCACATAGAAGGTATGCAATCTCATTGCAAGTTTCAACACTTAAAACTCCCGATAAAGATTTTTATCCTTAGCACCTATGACCTTGGCTAAGGTCAACAAATCATAGGTACTAGTCAAGTTCTACCCGTCATTTCGTGATTAATTAGACCCACCCATATGACCCTTGGCTAAGGTCAACAAAGCCACATGACTGTCCTAACTAATCGCATCATATGCTGTGTAGGAAGACATCACTTAGCTACCGCACACTACGCCTCTGCTATGGTCGACAAACGTAGCACGAATACTAAGTACTCTACTTCCTAAAATGACGGAGGGTTGCGAATGGTTTTTAAGAAAACTTTTAACGCTTTGAACTTGATCTCGTTGCGGAATCAAATGGTTTTTAAATGGAATGTTTTTGATGCTTTTCTAGTTTTGCTAAAGGGGTCACTCCCGGTGAAGGGATCGTCGGCCCTTTCCTCGTCGAATGAGGTGCGGGATATATCATATATATCACTGTGCAAAGCGGAAACTATAGAAGCGATCAAAGGACAAACTGAGTGTGTAGCATCTGCCAGTTATTGCTAAAGGAGTCACTCCTGGTGAAGGGATCTCGGTCCTTTCCTCATCGAATAAGGTGCAGGATATTCTATAATGAACACCGCGATGCAAAGCAAGAACTGTAGCTACCTGTTTTTTATTTTGAAATTCGATTCCGCAACATCAATTAGGTTTATTTTCTTTCATTAACCTCATTAATGAATATCCCATCATTTAAGTCCACCTAATCATCACAGATAAATATAACGTACACTTATGCCATCCGCATTCGCCTCGATGTCCCGTCTGCACCGTTAGGTTAGGTAACTAACGCCAGAGCGAGGCAGGGCTAGCGCGGGTGTAAAACATAAGCAACGTCTATATAATATATCATATATACTATATATAATATCTGTCATAGAACATCACATGATCATATCACAGATAAATCACAGCAGAAGAAACATATGAAATATTGGATATACTAGGACGTCCGTGTTTTCAATACGAGCCAGTATAAAACACGGATTCCACGGTCGTGATGAATAGCCTATCCCACACCCCTAGACCCCTACGAGAGCGGCAAGCAACCCTACCAATTCTAGGGTTAGGAGACCCGGACTCGACTCCTCGAGATGGTCTCCCACTGTACCCTAGAACCCGGCTACTTGTGCTCCCCTCCTTGGGTCTATCCTAATGCGGAAAAGTAAATAACATACAAAAGGTGACATCTTCCGCAACCTGGAAGTGCCCCAATAAAAGAATATTACATACAAGTTTTTACATGAATGAAAATGAAAAAACACTCATCTCACATAAAAACCCCCCGGCTATTCAAACACGACGATCCAATATAACATATCCAGCAACACATAACATCACATGTCATCAACGTAAGTAAATATGCGCATCCCAATTGTCGTTGACATATAGCAACGAAACCGGCGATATCACATATTACACTTACGGTCACAGAAAAGAAAGTGTAAAACTACAACAGTTGGAATCCGCAACCACCTCAGACATCGCATGCCTGACTAAATGAATTCTTTAGACATCGCATGCCTTACAATTATAAACCCCGCATTTTAGTCTCATTATCGAAAACTCTTTTCAATATCAAGTCGGGCAATTCAACAGGATTCCCGACATTCTGATCGAATGCTCGTCGTAAACTTTTAGTAGGCGGCCGCACCCCCAATGCCGTCGACGAAGTGCACCGAGGCGGAATACCACTGCCGCGAGCACCCGAACGGATGCTTTCGGCGACGGGGTTCTCCTACAGTCACTTGGTTGGGGCTATGGGGCGAGGCTGTCTATTAAGTTTACCCGGCAAGTATCCGCGTACACTACGTGATTGCGACGGACTTTTGATCATATCAAAATCCCGTGGCAACCGATCAAATGAGACCAAACCGCTAGATTTATAATATTCATTCAGTTATCTCATAACTATTTGTGAATTCCAATTATTGTGTCACATTCCGGATAAGATAGAAAATGTTAAACTTTCCGATCGAACAATCGAACACCCAAGTTTTCCCGATACAGTCCAACACATGAAATAAGTCTAAAAACATTCAGTTCGTGCCTCAGTATCAACGGTCCAGCCGTAGAAGGGTCAAGCCAACGCCTCACATATGGCACGCCGTACTGCCCCAAACCCTAAGGTTCAAAGGGCAGTTCAAGACGATCACATAATCGAGTTAAGGTTTGTTGTCTTCTAGAGGGACCATCATGTTACTTGCACTACTTAGAACGTCGTTAAACTACGGAAAAATCCAACGATTGGAAATTTCCCGGCAGGGGAAAAAGTGGGTATTTATATCCGGTCGAACTTTTTAACATATTCAAAAATTATCCGGAAAACACATAGGCAAAGTAAGATAATCCGATCGAATCTACGAACTCCTAATACAACCCAGAAAACTCAACTCTTTTGTTCAGATTAAAAATTCCCAGGAAAACCAACACTGAAAAATAGGAATTACTGTGCAAAATTGAACAACAGAGGACACTATACGACCGCGGAACCGCCGCATTAGGCATGCTAATGCCGCGGTTCCGCCGCGCATTTATGGATTCAGGTGGTCGAGCTTCACAGTAATTCTTACAATCACCTGCTGATATTTCTGCATATTTTTAATATTCAAAAAACCACGATTTCGGAAAATGTACAGAGAGCATTTTTAGGTTTGGGTTTCGGTTCGATCGGATTTCTAACTCCGTCTACGCATCGCCTAAGGCTCTAGCTAGGCTCTGATACCACTGTAGGGTTCCTATCAACAATAATGAAGTCTTGCAAGTGATCAAACACGGCCAATTTAAATTTTACAAGTGCCGAGAAACCCTAATACGGATCGTTAACTAGAAAACAAGGCGATGCAAAGCAAATAAAAGAATTTATCTAAGAGGAAAGGGGCTACAACCTTTGTAGATCCGGTCCACCACTTCCTAAGCTCCGCGATGATGTCCCTCCGCTGTCCAAATCGGATTCCGGACTCTAGCATCGGCTTCATCAAAGAAATGGGCGGGCTTGGTCGTCGGCTTCGATGCCGAAGATGATCTGCGTCGAGGCATCTCTAGATCAAGCTCCCACTTCACCAAGTCTTGAAACTTATGAAGAAAACACCCTATACTACTTGGCAAGAGGTAGAGGATGAAGAAATAGGAAGTGGGTTCACTTTAGAATTGGATTTCTCACTCATTTTGGCTAGTTGCCATTGATGTAGAAAGCTTTTCTTTCTTGCTCATGAAGAAGAAGAAGAAAGAAAATGAATATGATAAGTATGTTTAAAAAAGAAAAACAATATGATACTTATCATAATTCAACCATGGTTTAGTGTAGAGATTTAACTAAGGTTAGATGAATGGTTAGGGTTAGACATGAGACAAGAATGGTGGACTTGTTCAAAGCTTCAAGAAGCTTCAACAAAAAACAAACTAAGCCACCATTTCTTTTTCTCTTTATCTTTTCCAAAACAATAATAAATGGATAAATAAATAAGAGAAAAGAAACCCTAACCATTCACTAAACATGGTTTAATCTTTACACAAACCCAAATGAGCAAGTATCATCAAACATGATACAATCTTGTGCACAAAAATATATCATATACACAATGTGCACTTCAAGTGAGAAAATCCTTTTAAAGTGAACTAATACTAGTTAATGCAAAGTAATATATCAAATATATAATTATGCATTAAATCATTAAATCAATACTTGATTTAATGATCCGGTCATATCGCATATAACCGACTAATATCTAATGTATCATCTTATCGAAACAATCCTTGATTCGATAACTAGGTTATATCGCATACAACCTTTCGACACATTCATCGCGAGAATGGAATACGGTATCACATACACGCATTATTCTCGGTCCCGCACATATCTCATATGCGCTCCTATTTCGTTTCGCTTGAGCCAGGAAACCTCTGTGTAGGACTCTAAAGACTCGTCAATACGCCGGTAGCAGATGATGATCATATCAAGCACCCACAAGCCGCAAGCGGTCTGCTAAACGTAACGGCCACCCGGGTATTGAGCGATCAGAAGATCGACGAGCAAGCCCGCTCACACTCCTGTGAATCCAACCAGTAACACTTACCGTACAGTCCGGTCTGTTCGTCTGATATGCCGCATATCTCGCCTAGGGGTGGTAAACGTCAGACCCCAGTAGCTCGATAAGTCATGCCGACGTGAAGTCCATGACATGTGTGAAACTACTGATAACACTTACCAGTAGGTCACTGCAACCTTGGCCAGGGATTTCCTGTTATGGCCAGTCGAGCATAGCACAACATCAACCCCCAATACCGGGAGAAACGAATCCCCTCCTATCGCTCATTGCCTCCATGTGAATCGGGACTGTACCCAAAAACCACCTGTTTGCAAGACTCAGTAGAGCCGTGGTAGGGTGGAAATCAAAGCACAGTGGGAGACACACAAGACTCTATGACGATCTCGGGTCAACAGACTAAGCTGTACCAGTGTCACCAGAGAACTGCCATCTGACGTGAGGTATAATACCATCTGGGAGTTCTCGGCGAGTCCGTTCAGTGTACCCAGTCTCCACTGAGCACCCACATACCATTTCTGATGTCAAACACCAATGGATATGGGATCATCCATCGCCCATCACATTGGTCGAGAAGATATACGCTAGTCTACTCTGGAATATCGATGCCCCGTCTCGATATTCCCACGACTAGGAACAATGAAGGATGTACTCATTGACTACCCAGGCCCCACTAGTATGATCTTCATCATAGTCCTGGAAGTTGAGTACACATCCTAAGGGCTTTATCAACATGTAATCAGAGAGACAGAGAGTATACATGTTAAGATAAAGAGCAACCAGATAGCATACTATCATGTCGAGCAAGAAAGTCCTACCTATATATGTCCCAGCATCCACTACAATATACATCCAATGTACAGTAATGGCCTCTAGGGCATACATATAACTAACAAAACAAACCTATTCTGATGTTGTTGGAACATTTTTCAAAAAGCTGTTATTGCAAGGGCGTTCACTTTTGTTTTGCATCGTGGTATTCAGTTGGAATATCCTTCTCCTCAGTCGACGAGGCAAGGGCCGAGATCCCTTCACCGGCAGTGATCCCTTGGACAGAAGTTTGCGTCAGGGCAATAACTTCACTATAGCCGATTACTTTTGCTTTGCATCGTGGTATTCAGTTGGAATATCCTGCACCCCATCCTACGGGGAAAGAGCCGAGATCCCTTCACCGGGAGTGACCTCTTTAGCAAAGGTTTTCGTCACTATATTTTTAAAAGCTATCCGTTTCCTTCAACGATATCAAGTTCATTACGTTAAAGGTTTTCGCTAGAAACCATTCGTAGCCCTCCGTCGTTTCAGATGGGTAGTGATTTTGTATCAAAAACTATCTCTAAACCGCAATCAAGAACGGCGTCGCATGAAGCTAGCCGGTGAGTACGGGTCGGTCCACAGGGATGTTGTGAATCTCCTAATCGCGCAAACGAGTTAATTCCGAAGGGTGTTCGGATTGGTTATTAAATCTAGAAACCTAAATTAATCTATCTACGATTATCTAGATCTATTCTTGCTAGGGTTAGGTTTAGGGATGGTTTGGAAATGCAATTAAATCTCAACGCTTTCTATACCCGAATGAAGATCTATGAGGAGTTATGGTAATTATCAATAAAGGGGATTAGATCCATTCGGGAAGGTGTTCCTTCCTCTAGGTTCTTGTCCTTCCTTTAGAGATCCTTACCCTAACCTCCATGGAAAACACGCGCAACCGGGCCTTTACACTACGGTGTCATCGTTACCTCGAGAGGTAGGATGCCGTATGGCACGGTGTGTGCGTGTATGCAAGGAGTCCTATTGTAAATATTTGGTGGGTAAGAAAGGGATGAAAGATCTCATCTCTCAAAATCCTTCCCCAGATCTAACCCTAACAAGCGAGGAGACTACTCACTCATTAGGGAATTGAAATACATTTATCTAGGGCAGAGAATAAAAGATTAACTAGGGCAAGGAATTAAATTTATCTAGGGCACGAATAGAAAATTAACCTAGGGCAGAAAATAAAGAACTTACAAAAAATGATGCTCTCCAAAAGAATGCTGAAATTTATTAATGAAGGGAGGCATAGCCTTTACAATGATTTAGAGTTCCTATTTATAGAGGATAGGAAACCTTAGGTTACAATTGATTCGCATGTCTACATTTACCAAAATATCCTTAGGAAGACCTAGTCAAAGTAGACTTCAAACTTTGGTAAAATTTTATGTCACTGTCTCTTTAAAAGGAAGTATTGGGCCTTGAAATTATTGGGCCTTGAAATTTCCTTTGTAGGCTCTTCTGTCTTTGGGCTTCCTTATTATTTGGTTCTTTTATTAAAATAGCTTCTATGTTTCTTCCAGATCTCCAGTGAATAATTGCGGTGGACTTTTAACCGTTCGCTTGTAATCTTGGACCTTGCATTGTCTTGTACATTGTGAATTTTATCTTTGATATAGGCTTGATTAAGATCCTTCTATTTGTTGGTCAAAGTCAACTTTTGCATCGTCTTTTTATCGTTTTCACTGTTTTCGCTCCAAGAACCTGTAACCTGTAATATGTAGCAGACATGCGTCAAAAGCACCTGTTTATTTATAAAAAGAATAAGAATGGGGAATATAATAATGCAATATTATGATATGAACAGGTAGCACGTAGTATTCATGCTATGTTTGTTGACCTTCGTCAAGGCATAGTGTATGGTAGCTGCTTGTTACTTTTCTGCTGCATAGATAGATGGTTGGTTTGGGCCAGTCGTATAGCCTTGTTGACCTTCGTCAAGGGCTTGTACGGGTGGGTTCAAATTAATCTGGACAATGACGGGTAGAACCTGACATGTGACTTATGATTTGTTGACCTTCGCTAAGGTCATAAGAGCATGGGGCAAAAATCCACATCGGGAGTTTCTAAAGAAACTGAAACTTGCCAGATATGCGCATACCTTCTGGAGTGTGATAACGTGAGCGGATTCCGTCACGTTATCATGCGATGATAGTTGGATCCCGATTCCTACTGATGAGTTGGTTTACTCCTCGGGTGATCCCGGCTAATTCTTCTTACAGGTTTGGGGAAGAATTTGACGTTAAAGTGGGAGGTTTCCAGATTAGATAAAGTGATAACCATTATGATCTAGGTTAGAGTGCACGCTGAGTGTTTCTTTTCTCTCTCTCTTTGGCAGCGACCATTGACCCGACCCTAGACAATGACTCAGTGACCAAGTTGACCGAACCTTCTTAACACTGGCTTTTGGATTGTCAGAGTTGCAAACCTCATTGCCACTCCTACTTGTACCCTTTTCTCCGGGACACCCCGTATTACTACGAACGTCCACTTTCATTGGACAAAACTATCGTATGGTTATATACGAACTCGAAGGAATTTATTCGAGGATGGTTTCCGGTTCTGGAGAAAACGAATAGGATTATTCAGTTGTGTTTTCCTTTTACCTTCTCTCAGGTTGTGAGTACTCCTTGGCTTAGGAGATAGTACACCTATTACGCAAATTGGATAGTCTTCTTCCAAACCTTAGGCTGGTCCGAACGGTGGGGAATGAAGAAAACCAATTAGCCTAAACGATGTACAGAAGGTATTAAGTTAAGACAAAGAAAGGGATTAGTAAGAGGGCAAAGTAAATTGCGACTGCTATTCACGACCAAACCAAGTATTTCTTCGCCAATCCTAAATCACCTTTGTAGTTCTCCAGGACACTCCGTATCACTACGAAGATCCCAAGTTTATTGGATAATCCATCGTATGGTTATATACGAACTCGAAAGGAACTTGTTCCAGTTCGGGGATGGATCCTGGTTCAGGAGAAATAGGAATAAAGTTTATTAGGTTGTCTTTTATCTTCACCTTCTCTCGCATTGCGAGTGCTCCTAGGATTAGTACAGTACACCCATTATGCTTTTTGGATAGTCTTCTTCCAAACCATAGGCTGGTGCCGAACGGTAGGGAAGGAAGAAAACCATTTGGCCTAAAAGGGTGTACAGAAGGTAATGACTAAAGACATATAAAGGGATTTGGAGAGGTGGAAAAGAAATATACGGTTACAGTTGTGAATATGGATAATAGAAGAGGCATTACTAGGAATACCCGGGATACCCCATCGAAACATTTCAATGTTTCAGTTTCACTGTGTACTGTTAAAAGAAAACCGATTTCCTAATTAGACACTTGCTCCAGGGTATGTATTTACCAGGTATGATTCTCACATCTTTATGGTTTTACAGATGATGAGTGGGAGTGAGTTTTTAGGAATTAGGTGATCATCCTCATTATATCGGGATTCGTTGTAATTGGTGATATTTGAGGAAGTCACCTGGGTTGTTTGCCGGACGGCAAATATTTGGTTTTGAATATCCGTTGTTATGCACCAATTTCAAATTGATATATCTGTACGTCTATTTTTATAGAGTGAGATATACTTTTTTGAAATTATGTCTATGACATTTACCTATATCAGTGGATGGTTAGCTAAGGAGCATTGAACAGCGGTGTAATTCTTCTTAACCATAAGTACAGTTTTCAACCTACGACACACAGTGAATGAGTCATTTGACTCAAGGGACTTATACAGAGTATTGTATCTTGTCAAGTGTCCATTAGGACAGAGGGGTAGGTACTCATATTATATTCTGTTTACTTATGACTTCTCTAGTTCTTAGACATGTGTTTCGTAGAAACACAGGGTCCAAGTTTTGAGAAGTTATAGGTATAAGAATAGAGTAGAGAACCAGGTATTGCAAGTATCGGGATTCTTCAAGGTGATCGAAGATGTAGATACTTGTGTATGGTATTCAGTTGATAGTAATGATTAAGAGAACTTGCTTCTCTTTCAGGTTACTCATAATTGGAAGCATTCCTAAGTTGAGTAATGCTGATCGGCCTCCTTCCATTTAGTTGACATGCACTGGTGACAGCTGCATGATTTGAATCTGGTTCAATTAAATCAGTGCCTATGTTTCTATATTGGATATAGAACAGTTCATATCTTGACATTGTTAAGGTACGGGGAGTTGTCCGGCTTATGCTTAAAACCAGACTCTGGATGACTCAAGGCATGTTTCAGTAATGGCTGTTTGTGGGTTGACCCGGGTTATGACGAGGGTTGACTTTCTACCATCTGGAAGATCAATAGTGATATTGTTCTTGACTCGCCACAGTTTTAATAAAAATGGATTTTTTCAGAAAACAGCAGTGGGAGTATAGTAGAACTGGAAGTGATTCCAGAACCGCAAACGATTACTGAAGATTTGATAAAGAACCTAAAGATTCAATCTGGTTTGACATTCCATTGGCCACTCTGCAGATAAAGTGGGTAACCTCAGGCACCCGAGAGGTACTTTGGTATGCTCAAGGACGGTGGCAGGGAGGTTCTTGTTTACCCAGACTTGCCATTGCTGTTGTTCCAGACTGTGAGACCCAGCAGGAGGATGAGTATAGCGTCGTTCTAAACTTGCTTTAGAAGTGTACGTCTATATGACTTTGCCAGAGGGTTGTCGTGGTCAGTGGGAGCAGCGGAAGCATTGGTGGACAGGTGGCTTATGTCTATTTATAGACTAAAGCAGATATAGCGGAGATAGATCATCTATTTCTGATGTGACAGTCATAGGTTTGACTTCATCAGAATAGGGGATGGATCTGTTAAGAAGGTAGTAGGGTGTGATGTCCTGGTATTTGGATGACATACACAGAGTAGGAAGTGATATTCCTATACTACGATCGTTTGTACTTTGGTCGTCACACAGTAGTTTCTCCACATGGGACTTGGATATTATATCAGACATTCTGGTTACTAGATCTATGGTTTTAGATCTAGATTTGGGTAGTTTCCCAATCAGGGTACTTATACAGCATTCTATGAGTATTTAGAATGGACGACTCCTGGCATGGTGGTGTACCTGCAGGTGATGGAGTCACCCTCTCTAAAGGTGTCTTACAGACTAAAGGGGAGAGGGATACGCATGATTGGCAGATCACTTGCTTAGGCAATTGAGTTGATCATGAGATGTCAAGTACCACACCAGATGTTGTTCTTACAGTAGATGCAATAAGTTGATATTAATCCAATCCTGGAGAAACAGTCGGAAGCAGTTTTAAAACATAAGTTGATGTTCTAGGGATATGATAACGGCATCCTCTTTCGGGAAACGGTTATCATTCCAGGCCTCCAAGGTGACATGGACGACAGGGTGATTGTCAGAGTTATAGTTTTCCCTCTGGCGAGGGGCAGTATTATGGACAGGTGGTCCAGGTGGATACCGAGGGAAGGATGGCGCAGGATACTGATTAAGTTCAGTTGACGATACAGTCTAAGAAGTTTGGATTTGGAGTTCATTTATGAACTAGGTCCCATCAGACATCCAGACATTCTAAGACAGGTATTGCTCATTTCGGGAGATGGCTTTCACCGCGAACATGGGATATAGAGAGACATAGAAAGAAACACCACAGCGGATCCACTCACTGAGGCTATTCCTCGAACGCAATAGTTTCGCAAACGAGCTTTGTGAGACTGACTAGTAGAGGAGTTGGGTGTTCGGTATCACACGGGCTGTGAGTATGCGACATCGCAATAATTAGCCTTGAGTGCAAGTGGGAGATTGTTGGATATAGTGCCCTCAGAGTCAATTATTGGATCACGGGCACGTGATTGCAATGATTGAGGGAGGACCTATGCCGGTAGGACAGTCTTACTCGAGATGATAGTATGCTATCTGGTTTATCTTTATCATCGTGTACTGCTTTAGGTGACCTTACGAGTCGCTATTACACGTTGATAGAGCCCCTAGGATTCTTGCTTGACTACCAGCAGTATGAGGGCGATCATATACGTGAGAGCTGGAGTCTATAAGCACATCCTTAAAAGGTCCCTAGTCGTGGGAGTTTCGAGACAGGGCATCGATTCTCCAGAGTAGACTAGTGTATACAGTTGAGACCCCGACGAGGGGCGGTGGCCGGTCTCACAACCCACTGGTGTCAGTTGGTTCACCTAAGATGTATACAGGTGCTCATTGGGTTATGAGTACACCGGACAGGACTCGCCGGGAACCTGCTAGTTAGTATTATACCTGACGTCAGATAGCAGTTCCCTGGTGACATGTGTACAGGTTAGTTCATCGACCTGAGATCGTCATTTGTCTCGTGTGAGTTCCCACTGTGCTTTGATTACTACCCTACCACGCTCAAAGGAGACGTGCAAACAGGTTTTAGTTGGGTACAGTCCCGAGCCACATGGAGGCAGTGAGCGGATCTGTAGGGGTTCGTCTCTCCCGGTATTGGGGATAAGGTCGCGCTGTGTCTAGGAGAGCCAGTACATAAAAAGTCCTTGGCCAAGGCAGGAGATTTGCTGGTAGGTATTCCAGTAGTATCTCAGGGTGTTCTGGGCTACACTCCGACATAACTTGTACCGCTATTGGGGGTCTGAGTTTTACCAACCCCCTAGGCCCTCCATGCGATGCTCATAGACGAACGGACCGGACTGTACGGATATTGTCACTGACAGGCTCAGTAGGGTGTCAGGATGAGTTCGCTCATCGACGTCCCTTTTAGTCAATAGCTGGTGGCCCGTCACGTATGGCTGATACCTCTGACATGCTAGTGGTTAAATCCATAGCCATAGTATTGACGAGTCTTTAGAGTCCACTACACTCAGTTACTCAGGTTTCGGGCGAAACGCTGTAGAGACCATATGGAGATATGGCAGGGTTCGATCAGATACGTGCGGTATAGCACGGATCGTGATCGGACGGTTTTTACTAGCCGGCTTTGGTTTAAGCCGGATCCTAGTATTAGATAGTGTAGATTTTGTCTCTTTGCATTTGTGTTCAGTGGGAATACAAATGCGGGCATGTATTTGCAGTAGCGGGGTTTTCCTGTAATTTATTACGGGATTAGTTTTCTGAAGTTGCCAGTTTGCATTCTGTTCCGGCCGGTTTTCCTTTGTTCCTTCACGGACGGACTTTATCGTTGGAGGGTGTTATTTGCAGTTTGCAAATAACATTTTGTGGAGGGGGTTCATTGTGATTGTGGCTTCCTCATGATGAGATTCTTTTTGCATCATATGTCTTGCTTTAAATGAGAAAGGATTTGGATGAAAGTTGATTTGGTTTGGATTAGAAATGGAGGTGACCTTTTTCCATCATGATCTTCACACATTATCTTCATATATTTGTTTATGCCATTTTTCTCTCTCCCATTATTCAATCTTCAAAGGGGGCCGGCCACTTTGAGTGAGGATGAGAGGTTCATTTGGTGGGCGATTTTTTGTCATCTCATTCCTTGTAAAAATTGAGAGCACCATTCTTCTTTCTCCAAAGTCTTTTTCTCTTCCTACACATAAATGGCAACTTCACTACCCCAAATGAGACAACGGTTTCTACACTACACCTACAGCATCTCTTGGACGCGTCGGCTAGCCAACTTCGCGCCCGAGTTGCCTCGGTCCAGAGGTGGGAGCCGGTAAACGAACCCGGCTACGTGGTGCCCTTTCCGACGAGGAGGTGACGGACGGAGATTCCGCAGGAGATCAGAGTGGAGACGAAGACCGAAGGACACGGATCGCTTGGTATATCTCTTCACCCATCTTTTAGTTTGCTAGTAGCTAGGTTAATGGCCCGATCCGGGTTAAAAGTGCGCGGTGGTGCCGGTTTGCTAGTTTGCAAAGTTTTTCGTTTCCGCGTTTCCGGCGTCGGATCGACGGCCGTGGCGCCGCCGCGGACTTACATAAACAACAACCCAATCTGTCAATTCAAGTGTGAAATCGCGCATTTACCTGCCATGCCAAGCAAATCTAAGAACTTCTAGGCCAAGCAATAGTAAGAGCTAGCTAGCCGCAGGGAGCGAGCCAACAGTGGTGCAGTTAATCCATCATATTGAGACGAGTTAAGCTTTGCTTGTATATGCATTTCTCAACAAGTGAGTAATGGCCCCTTCTATCCTTTGCACGTTCTTAGGATCATCATCAGTCTCTGGTGTGCTAGGCGCGGTATAAGGAAGGGGAGGAGGGAGCATTGTTCGCTGTGCACAGTCTCGCTATCTTTTTCCAAGCCCGCTGGCCAATATGGGAAGGAAGGACCCAATGAGGAGAGTAGAATCGCCTGAGTAGTTTCCATTATGTGATGATCTATCCATAGAAATAGGTCTACTCGAAAGCTATAAGCCTCTAGGATTTGACTCTTCCCGGCCGGTCCTGATTTCATTAGATTCTTTCTGGTAAGGGTTAAAGTAAGTTATGATTGAATGAGATTCTTTACGCTGCTTACTTTAAACCTTATCTTCGTGCAAAAGGGAAGGGCTCTCAACCCTATCCGTGAGCGAGGGAATTTCCGTAGATTCTTTCTGAACCGAACCGGGAAAGTAAGCATCCAAAGCAGCAGAAGGAGAAGAGCAAGAAGGCAAAGAAGGTGATTCCGCAATTCCGTTCATTCTTTCGGGACCGGACCTTGGCTATGATGTAGCCAGGCTTATAGCTTTCGAACATAGGCCTCTAGCTTGAGAGCCAGTCCTACTTGCTTGTTTGACACCTTCGGGTTTCAAGAAAATCTGCCCTTTTGGGGTAGGATTGACTTACATCTCTTCCTGCCTGAAATATGCGATATTTGGGCCGCTCTATCAACAAGAGACTTTGTATTGGTTCAATCCTTTGAGCTCTCCCTCATGCTTTCTTTGTGGTGCCTAGTCGATCAGTCCAAACTCATCTGCGCTCGCTGATATGAAGTCAATAACTTTTTTGTAAGTCAAAAATTCGCTCATTGGTCATCTTCGCTTCAAGTACTTTCTTCGATTAGTTCAACTCAGTTGCTCGGAGATAACAACAAAGGCTCCTCCCGCTCTGTAACAACCGAGTCTAGATATACAAATTCCAGTTACCGTATGTGTGGTGTGTGGTATTTATTTCATTTAGCATGCTTTGACAGTTACTAGTTATAGTTTACCCCGACATTACATATGTTTTCATATGACAATTAAGTTATTTAAAATAGTTTAAAAAATACTTGTCATGGCCTGCTTGTTATCCCTAACCCTGTGGTAGCGTCCTTGCATCATGTTCTCGTCCCGTTCAGTGAAACGGACGTGTTTGGACGACTACGCGCACGTGCGTGCGTCCGTTCTTGGGGGTATGCCTTTTCAGTACAAAATCCTTCATTTCAAATTTTGGAACTTGCTAATAATTTTTTATATTTCAAATTCAAATTTTGGACCCGACCCGGGCGCAATTCTGAAATATTTTGTATTTCCGCCAAATCCTATTTTTTTCTAAATCTTTTAATCAGCCAAAATATATTTTCTACCTATCAGATCCTTTTAAAAACCAACGAAACTATATTTTATCATCACCAGAAAATCTTTCTAAAATTTTTTATCCCTAAACAAATTCTTATTTCCCTCACCCAATCAAAACTCTTCTTTCCTCGTCGCTGGCCCCACCTTCCTCTCTCTCTCCTCTTTTTCTTCTTCTCTCTCTTTTTCGTACTCGCTCACCCCCGCTACGCGACAAATTCTTCTCTCCTCCTCTTTCTCTCTCCTCACGTTTCTCTCTTCCTCTCTCTTCTCGTTTCGCTTTCTCTCTCCCCTCGTGGTGGGAATAGGTCCCGTCACTGCCGTAATGATGTGGTCACTTCCCTTCTACCTCTTCTCTTCTCTTCTCTTTTAAAAACCCACGACCACGAGAACCATGAAACCCTCTGCATTCCTCAAACCCTAATTCTTTTCCCCTGCTCCTCAGCCTCGTCGACATCCCTCTCGCCTCCCCATCGCCCATCTCCTCCTCCTCTCCATCTTCGTCTTCTTCTTTCTTCTTCCTCGAGTCTCCCTTCCCTGCACAGCCTTGCATACCCCAGCTCGACCCTAGAACCCACCTTCCTATTGCCGTCGACCATCTCTCGTTGACGTCACCACCTCTTCCACATCCCCTCACCCTCTTCTCTGTTCTCTGCTCACATCACCAAACCCTGTGCACCATCAACGAAACCAACATCTAACCCTAGCCGCCAAGAATCTCAGCCACCACCCTTCGCCGGCAGATCCCACGCCGGCAACCCCTTGTCGGCATCGCCACTTGCCGACTCCCCTGGATCCCAAGGCACCTATCCACTGTAAGGCTTTTCCTTCTTCTTCTTTTTATAATTTCTTTTTAAATAGATGTTCACTGTTCTTGATTCGCCGGAATCCGGCCGTGCCGTCGACGATCCCCGACGACCCAGCGAGGACCGCTGACCCGTGTGATTCCACTGTTCGTCGTTCGGACTCATTCCGTGTACCGTGCGCGTGTCGTGACTTTTCCCGCCGACGCGAGACGTTCCGTTTTCCGTATTGCGATCCGTCGAGGCAAGTTAATCTTGCTACATGCTAGTCATACTATTCATATATCAATCTATCTATTTTCGTATTAAATCTATAGATAAAATCTAAAGTTTTGAATTCCAGATTAACAGTACAATGTTCCGTTTATATATTTCGGATCTAAAACTTGAAACCTGATCGTTGCATTTAGTTGACTATACCTAGTAATCACAATTATATGTTAAATCACATAATCACAATTGTTTTATAGCCATATTACCCTTTGTAGTTTTACCCCATCGAACGACCGATTGCATACATTTAGCCTTATTCACATTCAATTGCATCTTTAGATTGTTTTAATACATATTAATATGATTTTATCATCCACCTGTGTAATACTGCATTCCTGAAATGTTAAAACTATTCCTCAAACCAAACTGATAACCGTACAACTAAGTAGTTTAATCTGCACCTATTGCTATCATGTTACTGTGCCTGTTTATTATTCTGATAGTACCATGCTTGTTTATTCATAACCATGATTATGCTAGTCGATTATAAGCATCCACATGTTATCTTGTACACCCTGACGTGACTTGCTACACATATTACTTGACCTGACATGGTACCGTACACCTTTGACATGACATGATATCTAAATACACCACTCGACTTGACCTGATGTACCATGGCTTTACCTGTTACCTGATCTTGTGTCTAATGCCAACAAACCTGACATGTAGTCCTCACGGACCGTTCCTGTTGTCTATCTAGGCAAACCTGCTCCTACCTGATCCTGTGTTGGCATTAGTTCTTGATTACTGAATACCTGACTTGACACACATAACTTGGGGGTATGGGGAAATCAATGATGAAATCCTGACTTGTAACTCGACAATTGCTTGCTTATACTGATCAGTTTTTAGAGGCTAGGCCCACCTCGTGACGATGCTGCTGACATCGTTGGTCTTTACCCTTTTCCTTTTAGTGCCTTGCGGCACGTCTCGGTTTCAGCCCGAGAGTCTTAGACCGTGGTCCCGGGCATGCACGGGATACTATTGAGTTACATCGCTGATTCATCAAATTGATTTCAAAGACTTGAGAGTAGATAACCCAATAGACCAGTTTAGTTTACTCACTGCACACTACCCTTTCACTGCCCTGACGTATATTACTGTTACACCTGCTTTACCATTCATGATTATATTTGCATTGCTTGTTACCCTGTTTATATTTTATTACTTGATGACATGACGCGCTGACGTCTGGGTTTTGCATGGCCCAGATTCCGTACCTTTGCTGCAGACCGAGCAGGAGTACTTCAGCCAGCAGGCTGAGCAGTGAGGATACAGTAGTAGTTAGTTCTTTTACTTTTCTGCATTTTATTCCTGATGTGAGCCCGCATTATGGGACGTACATTCCAGTTATTTGTATTGGATCTTTTGCTTCCGCATTTTTATTATTCTTGACTCATTTTATCTTGGCTTATGGACATGTATTAGATAGTTATATTTTGTTCTTGATATCTCTACAGCCGTAATGTGACTATGGATGGATACTTCCTACCCACAGGTAGCATGGTTGGCTATGTCACATGCCCATCTTAGCATACTCTGGGAAGCGGGACGTGACATGGTTCTTTTGGTATCAGAGCCATATGTTAATCGAGTTGATTTTTTTGTAGTTGGGTATTGTACCCAATACACGAATCAGAATACCCGTGTTTAGGAAACATGTCCTGCCACCTTGCCGTTTTACCGTTCTTGAATCTAACCTCCTCCTGATTATATCTTTACGGTGTGCAAACTTCCTTTGCATATCGACTCAAAACCTGATTCCTTGTTGTCTCTAGAACTTAGGTGACTTGGGTGGAGTTATGTAATTGTAGCTATGATACCGCGGCATAGTTACAATGCGGTACTCTATTTAAGTAACTTGGAGTTCTAGCCTTGACTCATATCCTTGATCTATATGTTGAATCTATTATCGTACTAATACTATTTGGTGTTTGGTTGCAGTATCATGGAAGCTAGGAATCTACAATCGTACCAGAGGTGTATGGATGACGCCACTTTGCTTGGAGTAATTCGTAACTTGCTTGAGGACCACAAGCAGCAGACCGAGCAGAAGCCGGCGTTTGCACTAAACCAAACGGCCGTACGTAAAAGTGTTCCGGTGAACCGACGCAGAGTGGCACCAAGGAAGAAAACAATCGTTGCTGGTCGGGGAGGGAGCGTGATCTGTGACTTTTGCCGTTTGCCCGGACACGTGCAAAGGGATTGCCGAAGGAAACGGGGACTCTGTTTGGTTTGTGGATCGACGGATCACACTATCCGTGTTTGTCCGTCGAAACTTCATAAGGAAGAGAATGTTCGGAGGCCAGTATTACCCAAGAAAAGGGGAAGGATGTTGTGCAACTTCTGCTAACAACCGGGTCATTATCGAAGAGATTTTCGTAAGAGGCTTGGACTTTGTCTGATTTGTGGATCAGAGGATCACACCATTGTTAATTGTCCGTCAAGGCTAAGATTGAAGGAAGATACTCGGGAGCCGCCGCAAGAGCAGCTTCCAGATCAGGAGCAGTCTATTCGGGGAGCTAATCAGGCTCAGACTTTTCCCTTGATGACTGAAGAGGCTAAACCTTCAGAGGAAGTCATTTCAGGTACCCTATTGTTCATAGTTTTCTCGCATTAGCGTTATTCAATTCTAGTGCATCCCATTGATTTATGTCGTCCAAGTTTATTGCTGTTCACTCGATGACGTTCACGACCCTGTTTAATTTTGCGACATACACACCGGGATTGGGGAAAATCATAACTAGTAGAGGGTGTAAGGTTGCTTTCGTCGTGGTTTGCGGACGGGAGCATTTGCAGAGGTCTTGGAAGTGGTTACTGGTAGTATTGATGTAGTCTTGGGAATGGAATTTCTCGGCACTTTCCCCGCTCACATTGAGTGTAGAGTGAAGAAAGCGAATTTCCAGATTCCTGGACACCCAGAGGTTGTCTAGAAGAAGCAGTTCTGTCGGGCCATTCGAGGTTAGGGCTAGGCCGACAATTAATGATCTTTCGTCGATGAAGGTTGCTAAAGATGAAGCGCTAGCTGTTGTTCGAGATTTCATGGATGTGTTCGAGGACATATCAGGTTAACCACCGAGGCGAGACGTAGAGTTCGCAATTGATTTTATTCCTGGTGCAGCGCCAGTATCTAAAGCGTATTATCCAATGGCACCAGCGGAATTGGAAGAAGTTAAGAAGCAGGCTACTGAATTGCTTGAGAAGGGTTGGATTCGCAGCAGTAACTCGCCTTGGGGAGCTCTAGTTCTTCTAGTTAAGAAGAAGGATGGCACAAGAAGGATGTGCATCGACTATCGAGAATTAAACCGGGTGACTATTAAGAACAAGTACCCGATCCCTCGCATTGGCGAACTATTTGAGCAGCTTAGTGGCACGAGGGTATTCTCAAAGCTGGATTTGCGATTCGGATATCATCAGGTACGAGTGAAAACAGAAGATATTTGCAAGACGGCGTTCCGAACTCGGTATGGACATTACGAGTACTTAGTGATGCCCTTCGGAGTTACGAATGCACCAGCTATACTCATGGACATGATGAACCGAATCTTTTCACCTTTCGTGGACCAGTTTATTGTGATGTTCATTGACGATATTCTGGTGTACTTGAAGAGTTTTGAAGAGCATGCTGAACATTTGAAGATCGCACTGGAGACGTTGAGACAAGAGAAATTATATGCGAAGATGAGCAAGTGCGAGTTTTGGCTGGAAGAAGTAAAGTTTTTGGGGCATGTTGTGTCTGGTGATGGAATCGCCGTCGATCCCGAAAGATTGCAGCAGTTCGAGATTGGCCGATTCCGAAGAATGTTGTGGAGATAAGAAGTTTTCTTGGACTCGCCGGGTATTACAGAAGATTTATGGAGAACATTGCTCGTTTGGCGGAGCCGTTGACCAAGCTTACGCGCAAGGAGGTACCTTTGTGTGGACGGATAGGTGTGCGTCAGTTTTTTGAGACGTTAAAGCAAAGATTGATAACCGCCCCTATTCTGACCGTGCCAGACAGTTCCGGAGGATTGGTGATTCATAGCGATGCATCTGGAAAAGGATTGGGATGTGTATTAGTGCAGCATGGGAAAGTTGTAGCGTACGTATCGAGACAGTTGAAGACCCATAAGAAGAATTACCCAACTCATGACTTGGAGCTTGCGGCTGTGATATTCGCTTTGAAGATTTGGAGACACTACCTTTTGGGCGAAAGGGTCGAGGTGTTCACTGATCATAAGAGCTTGAAGTATGTGTTCAAGCAGAAGGAGCTTAATATGAGGCAACGTAGATGGTTGAAGCTGGACTTCGAACAGACTTATTAATCTAAGAAGATGGTTCGATGAGATATGGTAGTCGGTTGTGTGTGCCAAAGGAAAATATTCGTGAAGAACTTACGAAGGAGGCACACAGTTCAGCTTATTCCGTACATCCAGGAGGCATGAAGATGTACCGAGATATACGCCAACATTTCTGGTGGGAAGGCATGAAACGGGAGATTGCCCGCTTTGTGGAAAAATGCTTGGTGTGTCAGCAAGTTAAGGCTGAACATCAAATGGTTGCTGGTTTGTTGCAACCACTTCCGATTCCTCAGTGGAAGTGGGAACATATAATCATGGATTTCGTGAAAGCTCTACCGCGGAGTCCAAAAGGCAACAATGAAGTATGGGTGATTGTTGATCATTGACCAAGGCAGCTCATTTCATTCCTTTTCGGGTTGGTCAATCAACAGAAGGTTTGGCAGAATGGTACATGCAGGAGATTGTAAGATTGCATGGAGTACCGGTGAGCATCGTGTCCGACCGTGACACTCGATTCTTAGTACACTTTTGGAGGAGTTTACAGGAAAGTTTGGGGACTCGATTGAAGTTTAGCACAACTTATCATCCTCAAACAGATGGCCAGTCGGAGAGGACGATCCAAACTCTTGAATATATGTTGAGAGCCTGCATCTTGGACTTCAAGGGTTCATGGGAGGATCATCTACATTTGGTGGAGTTTTCTTACAACAAAAGTTTCCAGGCAACTATTCAGATGGCTCCATTCGAAGCTTTATATGGTCGCAAGTGTCGTTCAGTTGTTTGTTAGGACGATATCGGTGAACGAAGATTGTTGGGACCAGACTTGGTTGTGCAGACTGTTGAGAAAGTTAGTGCTATCCGGAATCATATGAAAGCAGCACAAGACAAACAGAAGAGTTAGGCAGATACGTCGAGAAGACCTCTAGAGTTCGCCGTGGGTGATTTGGTATTCTTGAGGATATCACCGACTAGAGGGGTGATTCGTTTTGGAAGTCGAGGAAAGCTCAGTCCTCGGTTCGTTGGGCCTTTCGAGATCTTGGAGCGTGTTGGCGGGGTAGCGTATCATTTGGCGTTAC
This sequence comes from Agapanthus africanus, assembly GCA_030015575.1. Lineage (NCBI taxonomy): Eukaryota > Viridiplantae > Streptophyta > Magnoliopsida > Asparagales > Amaryllidaceae > Agapanthus > Agapanthus africanus. The sequence continues at coordinate 872,569,578 of JASDDO010000019.1, read as the reverse complement.
CGCAGTCCTTGGCGAATGTGCATGATGTGTTTCACGTGTCACAACACCGTATGTATGTTCATGATAAGACACATGTGTTGGATCATTCAGAGCTGACTGTACGAGAAGACTTGACTTTTGAGGAGCGATCGGTTGCGATTGTGGATCGAAGGGAAAAGGGTCTTAAGAACAAGGTTATCCCTTTTGTACTTGTTTCTTGGGGTGGTCGCTCACGTGGAGAATCAACTTGGGAGCGGAAAGATGAAATCCGGCAGAAGTTTCCCCATCTTTTCTTATAGTTATTGGTCGTTTATCCTTTTGTGCTCTTGGAATTTCGAGGACGAAATTCTTTTTTTAGTTGGGTATAATATAACAACCGAGTCCAGATATACAAATTCCAGTTACCGTATGTGTGGTGTGTGGTATTTATTTTATTTAGCATGCTTTGACAGTTACTAGTTATAGTTTACCCCGACATTACATATGTTTGCATATGACAATTAAGTTACTTAAAATAGTTTGAAAAATACTTGTCATGGCCCGCTTGTTATCCTTAACCCTGTGGTAGCGTCTGTAGGGTGTTTTTCGTCACCCCATTGAGATGGGAATACGCGCGCGCTTGTCAGGCGTACTACAGATTCCCCCTGCCTAGGGTAGGCCGGGGTTTAATGATTGTGGGAATCCGAATCTCCGGCAGCCGCGGACTAAGCTGCCGTTAATTACCCCTCGCCTTTGGGGCGAGGGAACCTCCGATTGACGGGTTAAACTGGTCATGCGAACTCAATGTGCAGTGTACGTGTGTTTTGTTTTGGAGGGGGGTTTAAATATATCGGGAGCTACGCAGAGTTTTTACGGGGGTCCCGCTACCCGGATAGCGGGCTGGGGGTCAAGGGGGCTAGCAGCCCCCTTGCAGGGTGCGGGGCAGCACCCCGTTAGAAATTTTTTTTTCTAACAGGGACAGTGTCGTGGAGTATGTGTGTATGTAAATATGTATACATATGTACAGATATACATGTATATATATAAAAAGGGGAAAAGACATCCAAAGGATGCATGGGGACAACACCTTGGGCGCTGTGCGCCTAGGTGCTGTGCGCTCAGGCGCTAGAGTGCCACGTGTCGGTACGTGGGCGTTCTGCGCTTGAGCGCTGGGCGCTGGAGCGCAAGCACGCCACGTGTCGGCACGGGGGCGACTTGCGCTCGAGCGCTTGCGCTTGAGCACAAGCGTGCCACGTGTCGACACGGGGGCCGACACGGGGGCCACTTGCGCTGGAGCGCAAGCGCGCCATGTGTCGGCAGGGGGGCGACTTGCGCTCGAGCACTTGCGTGCCACGTGTCGGCACGGGGGCGACTTGCGCTCGAGCGCTTGCGCTGGAGCGCAAGCGCGCCACGTGTCGGCACGGGGGCGACTTGCGCTCGAGCGCCGGCGAGAAAAAGAGGCTTTTAGCCTAAAAAAATTTCTCAGAAGAGAAATCAGAGAGGAGTTGGACTCCTGAGTGTGTTTTTTTTTTTTTGGTTTAGTGAACGATGTTCTTCTTCTTCTTCCTCTGTTAGCTGGATCTTGAAGATCAAGAGATATGGGGTTTCTAAAAAATCTCTTCTTTTTTTTTTGATCTAGTGGAAGATCTGAGTTCCCCTTTATGGGTTTTGTGGTGAAAATCTAATTTGTTTTATAAAAAGAAGAGTAAAACTCTTGGTTTAATTCAAGAGGAAAAGGAAGGTTTTGGAACCTTGAAGAAGGAGAAGAGATCTCAGATCTGAAGAAAATTTTGAGAGAGGGAAAAAAGTTGTGAGATATTTTCATTATCCATGCCTTTATAGGCTATACACTTTACACATAGCCCCTTGGGCTTCACAAAATGGCATTTTGCCTATCTCATGGCTCATGTGCCATTTCTTTTTGCACATAAGCCATGCGCTTTACAAAAATTTGGCTTTATGCCTATTTTTCTTACATTTATCTATAAAATAAAAAAAAAAGAAATGCAACAAAATTATTTATTACAAATTTTTTATCTTGGCATGGGGGGAGGCCGGCCGCTTCATGTTCGGGCTCGACCCGGGCATGGGCCCACTGGATCTGGGCTTGGGCCCACTTGGCTTGGGGTTGACTTTGATTTTGATTTGGTCAACCGGGGTGTAAATTTTTACCCCAACAAATTGCCCCCATCAATAAATGCACACCACATATGCGGGTCGTGTGCATTAAATTGATGGATCCTCTTTTACTTGGAGGCGACCTGATTTGGTTCCCGCTTTTTGGGAAGCTAGCACTGCCCTTTTTACGACATGGGCGGTCGTTTCTTGACATGTCTCCGAGACGGAGTGCCCGTGATAGACGTTTCCCTGGCTCGGAGTGATCTAATTCCCGCTTTGTAGGAATCCTGCGCTGCCCTTTTTACGGCATGGACGGTCAATGCTGCCCTTTTTGCGACTTGGACGGTCGATGCTGCCCTTTTAGCGACTTGGACGGTCGATGCTGCCCTTTTAGCGACATGGACGGTCGATGCTGCCATTTTAGCGACTTGGACGGTCGTGGCTGCCCTTTTAGCGACTTGGACGGTCGGGGCTGCCCTTTTAGCGACTTGGACGGTCGGCGCTGCCCTTTTAGTGACGTGGACGGTCGGTTCTGCCCTTTTAGCGACGTGGACGGTCGGTTCTGCCCTTTTAGCGACGTGGACGGTCGGTTCTGCCCTTTTTGCGACTTGGACGGTCGGTGCTGCCCTTTTAGCGACGTGGACGGTCGGTTCTGCCCTTTTTGCGACTTGGACGGTCGGTGCTGCCCTTTTGGCGACGTGGACGGTCGGTTCTGCCCTTTTTGCGACTTGGACGGTCGGTGCTGCCCTTTTAGCGACGTGGACGGTCGGTTCTGCCCTTTTTGCGACTTGGACGGTCGGTGCTGCCCTTTTAGCGACGTGGACGGTCGGTTCTGCCCTTTTTGTGACTTGGACGGTCGGTTCTTGATTTGACTTGCTTTGCTTCTTGCAGTGTTAGGGGTAAACTTGACTTGCTCCGCTTCTTGCGGTGTCGAGATTAGATTCTAACTTGCTCCGCTTTCTGCGGTGTCGGAGTGGAAATTGACTTGTTGGTTTTGATTTGGGTTGACATCAGCATCGCTATACTGGAATATGGTACCAGGAGCGAATCATCATCTGTCATTGAGAGGATTTTGGGATTGTTTTACGCCCGTGGATTGTATACGGTTTTGCAGGATGTATGATCCAGACCGTAGGGCCGGAAAAATTTCAGGATTTTGTCGGCGTCTGCATCGCTGCACTGGAATATGGTACCAGGAGCGACTCATCATTCGCCGTTGGGGTATGGGATTTGGAATTTGGTTGGCGTCTGCATCGCTGCACTGGAATATAGTACCAGGAGCGACTCATCATTCGCCATTTGGGGATTGGGGAGCGATGGCTTAGGAGACAGGTTTAGATCCCTATCGCCTAAGACTTTTCAATTTTATGGGCCGTGAGGGTCCCATAAAAGCATTTTCTCCCTACGAGTCGTAAGGATCCCGCAGGTGTATTTTCCCTTTTGGAGTCGTGGGGACTCCTAAGTGTGTTTTTCCTTTATGAGTCGTAAGGATCCCACAAAGGTTTGTTCTCCTCATATATCGTGAGGACACATGAGTGGGTCTTATCAATGGAGCATCATTCCCAAAGCGGGGATCGGCCGCGTAACTGGTGATTACGGTGGGGTATGGGTATAATGAGAATTATTTGAGCCCGTGGATTGTATACGATGGTCAATTTGGGGACCCACCGTAGGGCCAGGAGAATTTTAAGAATTCGGATTTTGGTTGGCGTCTGTATCGCTGTACTGGAATGTGGTACCAGGAGCGACTCATCATTCGCCGTTTGGGGACTTGGAATTTGGATCTTGTTTGGCATCAGCATTGCTGCACTGGAATAATGCCAGGAGCAACTCATCATTTGCCTTGGGAGGACTTGGGATTTGGGTTTTTGGTCGGCATCAGCACCGCTAACACTGAAGCGAAATGCCAGGAGCGACTCATCATTTGCCGTTGCCCGTTGGGGAACGATGGCTTAGGAGACAGGTTTGGGTCCCTATCACCTAAGGCTTTTCAATTTTTATGGGCCGTGAGGGTCCCATAAAAGCATTTTCTCCCTGCAAGTCGTAAGGATCCCGCAGGTGTATTTTCTCCTTAGGAATCGTGAGGATTCCTAAGTGTGTTGCTCTTTTGTGAGTCGTAAGGATCTCACGCAGGGTTTTCTCCTCACAAGGTCGAGAGGATTTTGCGAGTGCATTTCATCTCCTTTCACGAGTTTGCGCCCTTTCGGGTTTTCACAGACTCGCCGGTAGTCCTACTGTTTTTACTCACGGAGCCCTTTCGGGTTTTCATCCGTGCCCATTTTGCTTGTGGACATACCGTTTATTTATTTTTATTTATTTATTTATTTATTTATTTATTTATTTTTTGCCGCTGGTGGGATTTTAAAAGTAGTCACACCGGCAGGATTTTGGAGAGATAGGGGTCATTTACGCCCGTGGATTGTATACGGTTTTGCAGGATGTATGATCCAGACCGTAGGGCTGATGTGCTCAATTCGCCTACGACTTGGAGCATTCACATGTAGTATTTCTTGAGATATCGGCCATTGATGGGTGGCATGGGCCTTTCTCCCTCGGCGCTTATTAGTTGGTAGGATCCTCCGTCAAACACTTTCTCGATGACGTATGGTCCTTCCCAGTTTGGCTCGAATTTTCCCTTGGCATGTCGATTGGGGATGATCGGTCTTTTGAGGACCAACACCAATTCACCTTTCTTGAAAGCGCGGAGACGGGTTATCTTGTCATAGGCCCGTGACATTTGGGCTCGGTATAGTTCTAGACTTTGCTGCACCGCGAGCCTCTTTTCTTCGAGGGCATCGAGTTCTTCAAGTCGAAGGAGCACGTTTTCCTCCTCCGTCAACTCATGCTGAACGGCCATTCTTAAGCTTGGAATTTCGAGTTCGAGGGGGAGGACCGCCTCCACTCCGAAGAACAATGAGTATGGGGTAGACTGTGTTGGAGTACGGTGCGTGGTACGATATGCCCACAACGCCTCGTGAAGTTTGAGATTCCAGTCTCTCTTGTTGGCTGAAGCATTTTTCCTCAGGAGCTTGCATAGAGTCTTATTGAAGGCTTCGGCTAGCCCGTTGGCTCTTGGATTATAGATGGAGGAATATCTCCAGTCTATCTTGTGCTGAGTAGCGAACCTTGAGACATTGAAGCTCTTGAAAGAAGGCCCGTTGTCAGAAATGATTCTTCTTGGTGTACCGAAGCGGTATAGAATATTATGCTGGAAGAATGTCAGAATATCTTTTGTCTTGACTTCTTTTAGCGGGATAGCTTCAGCCCATCTGGAGAAGTAGTCTGTCGCGGCCAGTATGAACCGATGGCCTTTGGATGACGGAGGATCAATTGGGCCAACAATGTCGGTGCCCCAGACTTCGAAGGGCCACGACGCCACCGTAGGATGCAATGGATTGGGATGCTTGTGAATAAAATCGCCGTGAATTTGGCAGATATAACATTTCTTTGCATGCTCTCCGCAATACCGTATCATGGTGGGCCAGTAATACCCAAGCCGTTTGATTTGAAGTCGCATCTTGGGGCCAGATTGGTGAGCACCGCAAACGCCCGAGTGAACATCTTTCATGACCTTTTGGGCTTCGGCCAATGACAGACACCTGAGCCAGAGTTGGTCATATGACCTGCGGTATAATGTGTCATTTACAAACACGTATCGGAGAGCTCTTTTCTTCAGCTGAATCCTCGCGGATTTTTCTTCGGGCAGCTTGTCGTATCGGAGGTACTCTATGAAGGGTTCTCTCCAATCGGGCTCGTCTTGGATGATCGAAGCTTCTTCGGCAGGACTGCTCTTCTGTTCCGCGCTTTCCTCTTCTCGTAGAGAGACTGGGGGTAGAATTTTTCGGCTCCTGACTGTGATCAGAATTTTGTCCATGTCAGGATCGGCCAGCTCCTTGGCTAAGCGAGCGAGCACGTCAGCCTTCCCATTCAACGTTCTAGGGACTCTCATTAGTTCAATATGAGTGAACCGTTTCATGAGTTCCACCACTCGACCTCTGTACCGAGCTAACTCGGGTTTGTATATTTTATAATCGCCGCTTACTTGGTTGACGACGAGCTGGGAGTCACCGTAAACTCGTAGCCGACGGATTTCCATTTCTATGGCGAGCTCCAAACCAGCTATCAGAGCTTCATACTCAGCTTCATTGTTTGTCCGAGGCTCGGTGAGAGCGAAAGAACGCCGCAGGGTTCCTATTGATGGCGTGGTGAACACCAATCCTATCCCTGCTTTTACCTCCGGGACGCTTGATCTGCCGGCGCTCCTTATTGATGAGGCCCCATCAAAGTAGAGCTCCCAATATGGCTCGTCTTCCTCGAGGTGCAGCACTTGTTCGTCGGGTAACTCGCAATTTAGCGGCGATCCTTCTGGTATGGGATGAGCAGCGAGAAAGTCTGCAAGAGATTGCCCTTTTACTGCTTTCTGAGGAGTATAAACTATGTCAAACTCGAGTAGCATAACAGCCCATCTTGCCATTCTGCCGGCTAGGATCGCTCTGGTAATCAAGTGTTTGAGCGGGTCAACCTTGGAGATCAGCATAACCCGATGAGCAAGCAGATAGTGCCTCAGCTTCTTCACTGCAAATATCAGAGCCAGGCATTGCTTTTCGATTGGGGAATAGTTGTGTTCCGCCCCGACTAGAGTTCGACTGAGGTAGTAGAGGGCATTTTCTTTTCCCTCTTCGTTATTCTGGGCAAGGAGCGCACCGAGTGACTCATCCAGCGCGGCAGTGTAGAGAATCAGCGGTTTGTTTGGAATGGGAGCGGCCAGCACTGGAGGGTGCAACAAGTACTGTTTGATGCTTTCGAACGCTGCTTGACATTCAGCATCCCAGATAAAAGGAGCTCCTTTCTTCATGAGCTTCGAGAAGGGCCTACATCTCCCCGATAAATTTGAGATAAACCTCCGTATATAAGCAAGCTTGCCTTGAAAAGACCTTAGCTGCGTCAGACTCTTCGGAGGGGGCATCTCCATGATGGCCTTTATCTTTGATGGGTCAACTTCGATCCCTCGATGTCGGACTATGAAGCCCAGGAATTTTCCCGATGACACGCCAAAAGCGCATTTCAGAGGATTCATCTTCAGGTCAAATTCCCTCAGTCTGGTGAGAACGGTCCTAAGATCCTGGATATGATCGGCCTTGGTTTTAGTCTTAATAACCAGATCATCAACATAACATTCGACGACTTTATGAATTAGGTCATCGAAGATATTGGTCATTGCCCTTTGATATGTAGCACCTGCGTTCTTCAATCCGAACGGCATCACCTTGTAGCAATATATTCCGATCGGGGTTCGAAATGCTGTGTGCTTCTCATCCTCAGGCGACATCTTGATCTGATTGTATCCAGACGAGCCATCCATGAAGGTGAACAGCTCGTAATTTGAGGTGTCATCGACCATCATTTCCATGACCGGTAGCGGGAAGTCGTCTTTAGGACATGCCTTGTTGAGGTCCCTGAAGTCGACACAAACTCGGATCTGCCCATTTTTCTTCTTCACTGGGACTATGCATGCGATCCAGTCCGCATATTTCTCTTCCCTGATGAAGCCGGCATCGATGAGCTTCTTGGTTTCCTCGATGACTTTTTCTTCTAGTTCCCTTCTCATTCTTCGAGGAGCTTGTTTGACTGGCTTAGCATCAGGAGATATAGCCAACTTATGTACGGCCATTTCAGGGGAAAGGCCAGGCATTTCTTTGTACGTCCACGCGAAGCAGTCGACGAACTCATGCAGCAGGGCAATTATCTGCGCTTTCATTTCCTCTGACAAGAGCGAGCTGATGTAGGTCGGCCTTGGATTATCGGGCGTTCCTAAGTCAATCTCGGTTAGCTCGTCAAAGGTTGCTTGTCCGCCATCTTCGAGCTCTTGAGGAGCTTCTTCTGGCTCGGATATCTCGTCATCATCTTTTGATCTTTCGCTGGCCTCACCAACGTGGATCATGTAGCACGCTTTGGAATCAGGTTGAATGTAACCTATGCCCCGTCTATCTGGAATTCGTCCATCGATGAGTGCTCGGACCTGGGGCGGATGCCATAGCCCTTCGTAAAACTTTGCTTTGGACTCCGTTTGATATAACCGGCATCCGCACTTCTTAAAGTATTCCCGCATCTCGGGCGCATAGTATCTGGGATTGAGGACGGCTCTTATGCCTCTCTCATATGGAAGGCACGCGACAGAAAAATCGTCCGGGTGCGCAACGGGGTTTGACCCATAAAACAAGATGCCCTTCTGTCCACTTTTCCTCCCGGGAACGTAGAAAGTTTTCAGCTGGTCCACGGTGGAGATTGATAATGCGTCGAGCTCTTTGCACATCCGTTCCGGCACCCTTGTGATGGCCAGGGACCCTTCTGCAACTTCGAAGGTCTCTCTTAGTTTCGCTTGCTGCATAGGGGTCCAATCTGCACAGCTGTTGCACGGCAGGTCCTCTTCTTCTGACTCTTCAGTGTCACTGCCAAGATGAGGGCGGACTTTGCTGCTAGATGGACCTTCAGTAACAGATTCGTCCGTATCGCTGCCGAAACGAGGGCGGGTTTTACGGAAGGACGGGCTTCCAGCGTCGGACTCATCAGTGTCGCTACCGAAATGTGGGCGCACTTGGGCGTTTTTACTTTTGGAAGTGACAACCGGCGCAGATTTGCTTTTGGGTCTTGGGGCCGGTCTATCCTCAGTCAGTTGTGGCTTAGCATTTTGGTGGTTCATAAAGTACCGAGAATCTTCATAGCGGACTTCATGCACACCGAACGGCTGGATGTCTCCGTCAATGCGTCTTTCTTCGCCATTTTTAGTATACTTCATGCATTGATGGAGAGTTGACGGAATGATGCCATAATCGTGGAGCCACGGCCGCCCCAAGAGAATCTTATAAGACGTGTCGGCGTCGATCACGTATATCTTAGCTTCAGTTTGCAGATCCCCGAATTTGATTGGCAGAGCTATGGACCCCAGAACTTGCTGGCAATTTTGGTTGAAGCCCTGAATGACAATCCTTTCCCTTGACAGGTGTCGGACGTCCATTGACAAACTCTTCAGCGTCCGCAAGTTCATGATGTTCACTGAAGACCCCGGATCAATCAGTATGCGATTAATCCGATCTCCGTCGCTGTACCCGGTCACGTAAAGCGGCCGATTATGCTCAGCCGTTCCCAGTAGCAAGTCTTCATCCTTAAATGTGACTGCGGCGGCATGCAAAGCGTGCGGAGCTTCTTTCATATTAATTTCCGCAAAGTGAGCCTGATACCGCTCGGGGTTTTGTAGAGCGTGAATAAGAACATCTCTAAGCTCCTTAGATAGGACCAAGGCGTCGTAGATGCTCAGGAGAGACGGAAGCTTCCGGAGATGTGCCAAGACATTATAGTCCACCGAGGAAGGACCTATGTTTTCATCATCCAGTTCTCTGCCATCTTCTTCATTAGCGACTTGTTTTTCCTTCCCTTTTGGTGCGTTGCCCTGATTTTGCGGTAGAGCCCTGCCGCTTCTGAGCTGGATTTGATTGGCCTTTGTGGTGAGCTCCTCGTCCTCTTCGGGAAAACAGAGCTCATCCTCGGAGTCGCTGCCAAGATGGATGGCATAGCAGGTCACTACTGGGATCTCTTCATTGGAGTCTTCTTCTAACTCCTCCAGAATTTCAGCCGCTTGTACAGGGAAGAACTCCTTCAATTGAATCAATGTTCTTTCCCTTTGTTCATATTCTTCGAGGGAATCGATATATTTTTGAATGGTCGATCTCCCTGCAGACTCTTTTTCGCGCCGAGCTGCACTTTTCTTCTTCTTGAGCTTCTTGGATTTTGAGCCTGATGGAGCCGCATTGGCAGCTGGACAGGTAGGCTTCTTCTGCCCTCCCCATTCCGTCCCGGGTTCCTTCCGAAGTAGCTTTATCATCTTCTTCGTCTTATTAGATATGTGCGTACTCCACGGAGGCCGCGATGAGTTCGTTTCATTTCTCAGGGTAGCGGGTTCGGCTGTCTGCTCCCAGAAGGCTTCAGTTTCTGTCTGTATAAAGTTGGTGGCTGCAACTTGATTGTTCACCAACACACTTTTGGACAGTTCGATCTCTCCAGCCTTGTACTGCTTCTCGACCCAATCTTTGAAGATATAGCAATCCTCGATCGCATGGCTCACTACTCGGTGGTACGGGCAATACAGAGGATTGTCGGTCATTTTTGCTTCTTGGGGTCTTTTCGACTCCGGCAATTGGAGGCCGTTGTTCAAGGCATCTTTAAATATCTTGCGGACTTTGTCCCTTCTGAAAGAGTAAACCTTGTTCTTTTTCTTCTCTAGGGAAGGCCCATCTCCTCCCAACAATGGCTTTCGAGACCGGTTAGTTTTGGATTCAGCCGCCCTTCGCTTTTCTTCATTGTCGGACGCATTGAAGACATTGGTACTGCTGGAACTCCCGCTTCTACGGCTGTCGTCCCGCTTGCTTTTCCAAGTTTTGTCTCTCTGAGAGTCCGGCGGGGACTCTTGCTTCGAGCGTTCCAGCATTTGGACTTTCTTGGTTAGCTCCTGAAATGTTTTGAGGCCCACCGTACACAAGAATGGGACCATCCAATTGCTGAGGTTCCCAATGAGAAGGCTGACGGACTGGTCCTGCTCCAGCGGCGGTTCGCACTTGACTGTGAGATTACGCCATCGAGCGATAAAGTCGGTGTTGCTTTCATTCTTCCCCGGCTTGGTCCTCACAAGGTCGGCAATGGAGATTTTATCACTGACACTCATGAACCTTTGCCGAAACAGGGACTCCATTTGGGCAAAGGTAATGACGGACCCGTCCGGTATACTCGCATACCAGTCGAAGGAGACGCCGGTCAGGCTGTTGACAAACTGACGAAGAAGGAGCGCGTCATTGCCCCCTGTATTTCCGCACGATGCTTTGAAGTGGGCGACGTGCCGATTTGCATTCCCCGTTCCATCAAATCTTCCGAACTTAGGAATAACGTAGCCGCTTGGGAACTCAATCAGATCGTACTGCGCGGGATATGGCCGCCCACTACTACCGATTTCTTTCTGAGCTTCAGCTTCGGCCACCAATGTTTTAACCTTGCTGGTGACCAGATCCATTATCCGATCCTGTGTTAGCGGGATAGTGCTATCTGGGGCCAAGGCGTCCCCAGAAGCGGAGTGTGGCCGGCTTTCATGCGGCTCGACCAGTCTTGGACCCAAAGGAACAGGCATTGGCTGCCTCGGATTGTCATCACTCGGCTGATTAGTAGCGGCTTGTGCTTGATTGGGAGGCGCTCGAGCAATTTGAGCCGTGAGCTGCATCACCACATTCGTTAAGTCATCAATCTTCGAATAGAGCTTGGCCATCTCTTTATCTTTGCTCCTGAGCTGTTTTCGAAGCTCTTGAAGTAGCTCTTGCTCCGCAGTCCTGGGGCGGAAAGTCGGCTCTTCCTCGCTGTCCGAGCTTGACTCTGCATGGACCGAGGGGTCTTTCTGCCTATCATCCTCATCGAGAGGGTTTTCTTCATCCAGCGGGGGCGGCTGTTCTTGGGCAGCGGCAACCACATTCAGGCTAGATTGAGCTTAGGATGTGGTGGCCCCATCCTTGCTTTTGCTGCGAAGGTTGTCGCTGGGGCAACCGCCCTCCATATAGACCGTATGGATGACATATCCGGCCGTCTTTCTATCATTGGCAGCTGATTTCATGGATTGCTGTCTTGACCCCCTTGTTTCGGTAGCTGGTAGTCGATTAAAGGCGGCTGGCCTAACCAGTTTCTTGAATGGTGATGACGCTTCTTTTCTGGGTCTGCCCCGCTGCTTTCGTGCGGCACAGAGTGCTTGATAGACTCTTGAAGAGACAGTGTCATACTTTTTCTGTTGGGGCCGGGACACGTCTCTTTGTAGAATCGTTCGGACCGCTGTCTTCTTGATTCTGGCAGTCATGGAATTTTTCTGAACCCACTTCAGAGGCTCGAAGTAATTGCTGATTCTTACGCCAGACTCAGCCGTCGTCGCGGGGCAACCCTGTACTTGGAACTTCACAAGATTCCCTTTGGCCGAAACCTTGGCCCTCTTGTTGGCTCGATACCTGAGCCGCTTCTGCCTTAACTTTTCTGTTCTAAGCACCCGGCAGACTTCGGCTCTTTGGGAAGACGCCGCAGACCGGGCGATGGAGGGCCTTGGAGATACGCTCAATTGTGCATTTGTTGGAGTCATCGCCTGAGCTCGTCCGCAACATTTGATGTTGCCCTTTGTACCGGAGTTCTTGCCCCCTGCTGGAGCACCAGAGAATCGTTCAGACACCGTCTTAAGTTTCCGTTGTGGTGCCTTGGCGATCACGACATTCGACCTCTTGCCCCTTGAGACTGGCTTGGCCACCTGTTCCGCCGGGATCTCCGCCAGGTGAGCGCTTTCGGCAGGGTAGATGATGACGGAGCCAAACTGGCGGGGCGGTTCCTCCCACTGTCGACTGAGGCTCACGGGGAGAACCACATGAGCGTTGATCTTGACCACGTACGGAATCGGTGTCACGTTGGAAGCTGAATTCGTCTGGGGAGACATTGTCGTCGAAGGTTGATTGCTGCATGGAAAAAAGAACATCATTTCAGTATAGGCAATCGATATGTATATTGATTGGGTTCGCATGAACGTTTAACCCGAAATATGGGAGGAGAGATTGGTCCCATCGGGCGTGCCAGAATCTGTAGGGTGTTTTTCGTCACCCCATTAAGATGGGAATACGCGCGCGCTTGTCAGGCGTACTACAGATTCCCCCTGTCTAGGGTAGGCCGGGGTTTAATGATTGTGGGGATCCGAATCTCCGGCAGCCGCGGACTAAGCTGCCGTTAATTACCCCTCGCCTTTGGGGCGAGGGAACCTCCGATTGATGGGTTAAACTGGTCATGCGAACTCAATGTGCAGTGTACGTGTGTTTTGTTTTGGAGGGGGGTTTAAATATATCGGGAGCCACGCAGAGTTTTTACGGGGGTCCCGCTACCCGGATAGCGGGCTGGGGGTCAAGGGGGCTAGCAGCCCCCTTGCGGGGTGCGGGGCAGCGCCCCGTTAGATATTTTTTTTCTAACAGGGACAGTGTCGTGGAGTATGTGTGTATGTAAATATGTATACATATGTACAGATATACATGTATATATATAAAAAGGGGAAAAGACATCCAAAGGATGCGTGGGGACAGCACCTTGGACGCTGTGCGCCTAGGTGCTGTGCGCTCAGGCGCTAGAGTGCCACATGTCGGTACGTGGGCGCTCTGCGCTTGAGCGCTGGGCGCTGGAGCGCAAGCACGCCACGTGTCGGCACGGGGGCGACTTGCGCTCGAGCGCTTGCGCTTGAGCACAAGCGCGCCACGTGTCGACACGGGGGCCACTTGCGCTGGAGCGCAAGCGCGCCACGTGTCGGCATGGGGGCGACTTGTGCTCGAGCACTTGCGTGCCACGTGTCGGCACGGGGGCGACTTGCGCTCGAGCGCTTGCGCTGGAGCGCAAGCGCGCCACGTGTCGGTACGGGGGCGACTTGCGCTCGAGCGCCGGCGAGAAAAAGAGGCTTTTAGCCTAAAAAAATTTCTCAGAAGAGAAATCAGAGAGGAGTTGGACTCCTGAGTGTGTTTTTTTTTTTGGTTTAGTGAACGATGTTCTTCTTCCTCTTCCTCTGTTAGCTGGATCTTGAAGATCAAGAGATATGGGGTTTCTAAAAAATCTCTTCTTTTTTTTTTGATCTAATGGAAGATCTGAGTTCCCCTTTATGGGTTTTGTGGTGAAAATCTAATTTGTTTTATAAAAAGAAGAGTAAAACTCTTGGTTTAATTCAAGAGGAAAAGGAAGGTTTTGGAACCTTGAAGAAGGAGAAGAGATCTCAGATCTGAAGAAAATTTTGAGAGAGGGAAAAAAGTTGTGAGATATTTTCATTATCCATGCCTTTATAGGCTATACACTTTACACATAGCCCCTTGGGCTTCACAAAATGGCATTTTGCCTATCTCATGGCTCATGTGCCATTTCTTTTTGCACATAAGCCATGGGCTTTACAAAAATTTGGCTTTATGCCTATTTTTCTTACATTTATCTATAAAATAAAATAAAAGAAATGCAACAAAATTATTTATTACAATTTTTTTTATCTTGGCATGGAAGAAGGCCGGCCGCTTCATGTTCGGGCTCGACCCGGGCATGGGCCCACTGGATCTGGGCTTGGGCCCACTTGGCTTGGGGTTGACTTTGATTTTGATTTGGTCAACCGGGGTGTAAATTTTTACCCCAACAGCGTCCTTGCATCATGTTCTCGTCCCGTTCAGTGAAACGGACGTGTTTGGACGACTACGCGCACGTACGTGCGTCCGTTCTTGGGGGTATGCTTTTTCAGTACAAAATCCATTATTTCAAATTTTGGAACTTGCTAATAATTTTTTATATTTCAAATTCAAATTTTGGACCCGACCCGGGCGCAATTCTGAAATATTTTGTATTTCCGCCAAATCCTATTTTTTTTCTAAATCTTTTAATCAGCCAAAATATATTTTCTGCCTATCAGATGCTTTTAAAAACCAACGAAACTATATTTTATCATCACCAGAAAATCTTTCTAAATTTTTTTTCCCTAAACAAATTCTTATTTCCCTCACCCAATCAAAACTCTTCTTTCCTCGTCGCTGGCCCCACCTTCCTCTCTCTCTCTCCTATTTTTCTTCTTCTCTCTCTTCTTCGTACTCGCTCACCCCCGCTACGCGACAAATTCTTCTCTCCTCCTCTTTCTCTCTCCTCGCGTTTCTCTCTTCCTCTCTCTTCTCGCGTCGCTTTCTCTCTCCCCTCGCGGTGGGAATAGGTCCCGTCACCGCCGTAATGATGTGGTCACCTCTCTTCTACCTCTTCTCTTCTCTTCTCTTCTAAAAACCCACGACCACGAGAACCATGAAACCCTCTGCATTCCTCAAACCCTAAGTTTGGCCCGAATCCGGCCATGCCGTCGACGATCCCCGACGTCCCAGCGAGGACCGCTTGTCACGACCCAAAGTTTGGCCCGTGACCGGCACTTAACCACGTAACGTCTACAGGCGTGACGCGACTAAGTAAGCCGAAAACCCAGAAATCAAACCAGTAAAAGTATAGAGTGTTTTAAGTTTTTGATAGAACCAAATACTAAGATGTCAAGAAACCCTAAGTAGACAATTACCAAGATAACAATATACGACGCCATAGCGAAGAAAATGAGCAAAAAGTAGGAATCATCATAGATAGAATAACTGCATAAGTAAAGTCGGCTCACAACGAGCTCGACACCAGAATACAAAATAATATACATCGTCCTCACAACTGGTCTCTAAGTCAATACATAAGTGGTAGATGGAGAGTACTAGATACAACAATGTACATAACTGAAAGATAACCAGATACCGCACAAAACTCACCTATCAGCAAAAGAGCTAGTACACCAACTGTAGGGGTATCTGTGTCAAAAGATGCAAGAACGCAGCCTGCCGCGACTACTCCGAAGGGCAACCTGCAAACACTGTGGCACAACGGGGGTGAGTTGCCAACTCGTGAATAGAAGATAACATATAAAGGTAATCGCGAGTATGCACGTGCAACGATACTATAACCTATATCAACAGATAACAACTATATGATGAACTGGATGCTCAAACATGCAACAAGTATGATCTAATAACAACTCCATGTGATGAGCAAGAACTATGATGATCAGGTATAGCAATGCAATCTAACAACCCTATATAGAATGAACAGGGTGTGCAATGATCAGGTATAGCAATGCAATCTAATAACCCTATATAGAATGAACAGGGTGTGCAATGATCAGGTATAGCAATGCAATCTAACAACCCTATATAGAATGAACAGGGTGTGCAATGATCAGGTATAGCAATGCAATCTAACAACCCTATATAGAATGAACAGGGTGTGCAATGATCAGGTATAGCAATGCAATCTAACAACCCTATATAGAATGAACAGGGTGTGCAATGATCAGGTATAGCAATGCAATCTAACAACCCTATATAGAATGAACAGGGTGTGCAATGATCAGGTATAGCAATGCAATCTAACAACCCTATATAGAATGAACACACCCTATATAGAATGAACAGGGTGTGCAATGATCAGGTATAGCAATGCAATCTAACAACCCTATATAGAATGAACAGGGTGTGCAATGATCAGGTATAGCATTGTGTACTATATCAGGTACAATAGATACAGGATGAGATATCAATTACTACATACTGAGCATGGGAAATATAACATCTACACGGAATGTCATCGTGGAAAGTATAATCGGTACTCATCAATGCACCCAAATCCCAATACTACTCAGGCGTCATCATCCTCCTCGGTCCTCCAATCCTGTAAATCTCATATAATCGTGAGTGCCCAACATCGGCACCCAAAATATCAAGAAATACTCGTGCCAAGTATCGACACGCAAATCCTCCTGTACAGGGTATCCGTCAGTCCGGATCAGCCCACGGGCTCTGTCTGCGGTATCGGCCCTCGGCCCCGGCAGTACGAGTCGTCCCGTATCCATCCATCGACTCTGGTCGGTATCCTCCGGATAACCGCCAGGTCCAACAACCAATCACCGGTAGGTAGTAGTCCCTCTGCCAGGCTCACCGTCTACTACACAGCGAAACTGTTCTCGCATCGGGGTACCATACCGGGTCCACCATGTATCCGTAATCGGCCTCATCCAACTCCTCGATTCGGGTTCACATATATCACTCTAGTACCGAGAAAACACATGGTGGACGCACCGAAATATCATATCAAGGGAAACCGGGTTTTTAAATAATTAACTATTCTCTTTGAAATATCCACGGTTCCCCAAATCCAGAATTAACATGGAAACAACATATCTCAATGCTTAATCTAAGCAAGTATGAAGATATCAATATATGTGTGCACTGGTATGAATATACAGTGTGCATGTGCGCAGGTATGAAGATATCAATGTATGTGTGCACAGATATGAGTATACAGTGTGCATGTGCGCAGGTATGAAGATATCAATGTATGTGTATGTAGTACCAGTAGGGGTATGTGATGCATATGTGCCCAAATATGGATATAACATATGCTGTTATGCGGCAAATCATGACAACATCAATAAGGTAGAATCAGTATGATATATGATTTATAGCAATCCTATAATGTGAGTGTCATGGCAATCACTAAATGTGTGAGTGTAGCATATCAATCGTGCTCGTGCGACTTGAACCGTTAGTGATAGTGCAGTGTTCTATGCTATCATTTCTATATGCAACAATAATGTATGCTACTATAGTCCATATGAACATCTACAATCTAATATCCTAACTCGCCCTGACGCTTAACGCCATACGGGCGATTTCCCCGTAGATGTTAAATCTACTCACCTGGTCGTGCGCTACTCGTAGCCGACCACCTGCTTCCCTTTCTTAGCTTCGTCCGACGTACCCGCCTGCGAACCTGGAATTACACAAGAATCCAAATATAAGCAACTATCTCGCAAAACGCGATATCGAAGTCAAACGATACGCTCGCGTCGCGAACTAAACGCGCATGTGTACGATACGCTAAACGTGTGCACGCGTCTAAAACTAACCCCGACACGCCGCGATACGCTGAATCATGGAACCCTCTCGCATATCGCGCGTATCGCGCGAACCTAACGTACTAGAAATACGATATAACGTCCCAGATTCTACCCAGGCTAACAACTTACAAAACTATACATACCACTGGCCTAGAAATAACAACAGACTCCTACCCATCCAAACATCACCCAAAAATTCCCCTATCTGGCCGCAAATTGCGGCCAGAAAGATTAAACCGGCGGCCTCGCTATGGGGTGGGGGTCTCGGGCTCTGGTGGTGTGTTCTATACCTTGTATACAAGCTCCAGTTAACTCAATTTCAACCTGAACTACTCGGGACTATAGCAGATCACAGAAATCCAAAAAGTTCACTTAAAAACACTAAATTTGCACAATTAGAAACCCTATGCTATTTTGGTGTAATCTGGGGTCTAACTAGGTTTACATGGTCTTAATAACACCTAATTAGGGTAGGCTAACCAATACTAACAGCACTAAACCATAAGTTCACACAAATCACCATTTCAAGCACAAAATCTCACTTTTTACACAAACCGAAGCTAAACTACACATACGTTAAGCAAACAAGAAGTTGGGCTCAGATTCTATACCTTACAAGACCCTAGGTGCAAGGAGAAAGGAGGTGGAGAAGATGGAAAGTCTGCTGCAGCTGCTGGGGGCTGCTGTTGATGTTGCTGCTGCCACTGCTTGCTGCTGCTGATGCTACTGATGATGATGCTGTTGCTGCTGCTAGTTGCTGCTGCTGCTGGGGCTTCTTCTGCAGCTGCTGCCTCTCTCTCTCTCTCAGCTGAGTGTGTGTGTGTGTGAGAGAGAGTTGTGAGGAAAAGTGAGGAAAGAAATGAGGCCCCAAGTCAACAACTCCCTCTCTCTTCATTTAATGAGCATGGCTCAAGCCATGCCCATACTCCATCTCTCATGCACCAAGTCAACAAAAGAAAAAGAAAAGAAATTCAAATAAACAAAACACACAAATAAATAAAACCCAAATACACCTAATGAAAATCAATTAACTTAAAGAGAATGGGTTAATCCTTCATGCTAGCTAATCATGGTTTAACCCCAAATCTAAACCATAGTTAACATGCACAAGTGTGTGTGTGTCTAGAAAAATCCTAATAAAATATTCATTAATTAGAATAAAATATCAGAAACTTAATTTGGTAAACTTTTTACCAAAAACTATCTAGTAAAATATAATTAACCCCTAAACACGACCTAAGGTGTTACACCGCTGACCCGTATGATTCCACTGTTCGTCGTTCGGACTCATTCCGTGTACCGTGCGCGCGTCGTGACTTTTCCCGCCGACGCGAGACGTTCCGTTTTCCGTATTGCGATCCGTCGAGGCAAGTTAATCTTGCTACATGCTAGTCATACTATTCATATATCAATCTATCTATTTTCCTATTAAATCTATAGATAAAATCTAAAGTTTTGAATTCCAAATTAACAGTACAATGTTCCGTTTATATATTTCGGATCTAAAACTTGAAACCTGATTGTTGCATTTAGTTGACTATACCTAGTAATCACAATTATATGTTAGATTACATAATCACAATTGTTTTATAGCCATATTACCCTTTTGTAGTTTTACCCCATCGAACGACCGATTGCATACATTTAGCCTTTTTCACATTCAATTGCATCTCTAGATTGTTTTAATACATATTAATATGATTTTATCATCCACCTGTGTAATACTGCATTCCTGAAATGTTAAAACTATTCCTCAAACCAAACTGATAACCGTACAACTAAGTAGTTTAATCTGCACCTATTGCTATCATGTTACTGTGCCTGTTTATTGTTCTGATAGTACCATGCTTGTTTATTCATAACCATAATTATGCTAGTCGATTATAAGCATCCACATGTTATCTTGTACACCCTGACATGACTTGCTACACATATTAGTTGACCTGACATGGTACCGTACACCTTTGACATGACATGACATCTAAATACACCACTCGACTTGACCTGATGTACCATGGCTTTACCTGTTACCTGATATTGTGTCTAATGCCAACAAACCTGACATGTAGTCCTCACGGACCGTTCCTGTTGTCTATCCAGGAAAACCTGCTCCTACCTGATCCTGTGTTGGCATTAGTTCTTGATTACTGAATACCTGACTTGACACACATAACCTTGGGGTATGGGGAAATCAATGATGAAATCTTGACTTGTAACTCGACAGTTGCTTTCTTATACTGATCAGTTTTTAGAGGCTAGGCCCGCCTCGTGACGATGCTGTTGACATCGTTGGTCTTTACCCTTTTCCGTTTAGTGCCTTGCGGCACGTCTCGGTTTCAGCCCGAGAGTCTTAGACCGTAGTCCCAGGCATGCACGAGATACTATTGAGTTACACCGCTGATTCATCAAATTGATTTCAAAGACTTGAGAGTAGATAACCCAATAGACCAGTTTAGTTTACTCACTGCACACTACCCTTTCACTGCCCTGACGTATATTGCTGTTACACCTGCTTTACCATTCATGATTATATTTGCATTGCTTGTTACCCTGTTTATATTTTATTACTTGATGACATGACGCGCTGACGTCTGGGTTTTGCATGGCCCAGATTCCGTACCTTTGCTGCAGACCGAGCAGGAGTACTTCAGCCAGCAGGCTGAGCAGTGAGGATACAGTAGTAGTTAGTTCTTTTACTTTTCTGCATTTTATTCCTGATGTGAGCCCGCATTATGGGATGTACATTCCAGTTATTTGTATTGGATCTTTTGCTTCCGCATTTTTATTATTCTCGACTCATTTTATCTTGGCTTATGGGCATGTATTAGATAGTTATATTTTGTTCTTGATATCTCTATATCCGTAATGTGACTGTGGATGGATACTTCCTACCACAGGTAGCATGGTTGGCTATGTCACGTGCCCATCTTAGCGTACTCTGGGAAGCGGGGCGTGACACGCTCACTCAGCTCGTGCTCTAGTCTTTCATTGATATCTTCTCATAGATTGAATTGCGTATAGAAAGAGAAAAAATTCGATCATCTCTCGTCATGTAGGCGTAAAATTTTTGTGAAGTGTGATTCTGGATTGAGAAAGAAAGTCCTTTCTTTATTCTTTATTAGTAAGGCTAGTAGTGCCTTTAGCGAATGCGTTCACGAGGCCCGTCCCCGGTGGCTAAGATCACACTTTGTTTTTAAAAGCAAGTGAAAGCAGTAAACTCTCTGATCTATGGTTCAGGTTTGTTTGAGAGTTGCGCTAAGTTCTTTCCTTAACAAGTAAGCAAGTATTCACCACCTTGTATTTTCGGAGGAATAGTTCCGGGTGGCATGGTCGGTCGAGAAACATACAAGAAGATTGTATCATGGGCCATTACTATCAGCTCCCCTCCGGCACGGAAGTGGAACGGACGGGCTATATTACGTGAGAGAAAGAACCTCTTCTTGATTGAGTCCCTCAGAAGACAGAATATCACTACTTAGTGACTAGGCTCTGCAATACCTCTTTCTTGTTCTTGGTGGCGTCTATAGCGAAGAACATCTGATCGAACGAGGGCCGGACAGTCCCCGGCTCGCTCTTGGTTCTTGAGCAAGCTCTTCCACTGCTGGTGGGGCGCTCATAGATGAAGAAAATAGACTTTAGGAAAGTGGTTCAGGTAGCTTAACAGGTTAGAGCGAAGGATTGAAAATCCTTATGTCAGTGGTTCGAATCCACTTCTAAGCGGGCTTTTTGGTCCAAAGGACACGTAGCCGAGAGAAAGCCGGATGAAGAAAGAAACGTGAAAGAGGCTTGGAGGCAGATTTCAAAAAAGGGGTGGTTCTCGCGGCCTTGTGCCCAAAGCGGGGTGGGCGAGTTCGGTTCGAGTGTTTCTCGATCGGGTGGATCTATATGTCCGGGGGGGAGACGAGGTATAGCGCAGTCTGGTCAGCGCATCTGTTTTGGGTACAGAGGGCCATAGGTTTGAATCCTGTCTCCTTGATGTTCTGTTCAGTCAGTTAATACAAATGAATATTAATCGACTATGAACTTCACTAAATATGTACACCTGACTAGCCTCAAAACTCTTTTCTCATTGCTAATCAATCAATCATTTATTGATTGGTAGTCAAATAGGCAAGGTGAGCTTCCCAGGACTCAACCAAACCAATCGTAACAAGTAACGAGAAATGATGTTCAGCTAACGAAACTCGAACAAGAAAAGAAATGAATCATATTTTCTTAAGGGGCTTGCTTAGGCCCATAGGCCTGTGCGTGAGGAAATGCTTGGACTTTCTCAGGTGGGAGAAGATTACGGAAAGACTCAGAAATGTTGCTGATGACCGATTCCGTCATTGATGCGAAGCCTGGCCAGGCCTATTTGGTAAGTCGGCGAATACTAAAATACACGAAAAGAGGGATTCCATCAGGCTTACGCTCACTACGGAGCTAAGGGATTCCATCGCCTCTGCTCCTTCACATGATTCTCTCGTTGATCTTCCTCTTGCTTTGAGAAAGGGGAAGACTACAACTTGCCCAATTTCCCATTTCATTTCTGACTATTCTTTATCACCTTCGTCAATTTTGTTTCAGCCATTTTCAGTGCTACGGAGCCTAAGATTCTTTCAGAGGTCCTGAATGGAGGAAAGCGGAAATGAAGGCCCTTAAAAAAAAGAAGTAGCTTCTTTCATTTTCAAATCCAACTTGCTTCCGTCTCAAATGAAACAATTCTGGAACAACTTCTCCTGTAACTTAAGTAGACAGAAAGAAGATACTTGCCCCGGCGGATCTGAAACTTTCTCATCCAGGGGAGGTAGGTTGCATGTAAAATGTAAGATTGATCTTTCTCATCCAGTCTAGAGAGAATAGTAGAAATTGTCCTCCTAGGGCACCGACGATTACATCGCCTTGCTACCTTCATTCTATGATATCATCAATTGCTTCATTTCTAAGTGCATAAATAAGAGTCAATTACTTTCCAGCAGTTGCATCATGCTCTCCAAACACAGGGATATCATCTACATAATTGCTAACAAGTGCTGCCGAGGGGACTTAATTAATAAAAGAAAATAGGAAAAGAACTCAAACAAGCAATCAATTAGACTTTTTTGCCGGGGAAGAGTCATTGTTCATATCAGAATTTTGCATTATTATATTCCCCATTCTTAATCATATTGCAAATAAATAGGTGCTTTTGATCCATGTCTGTTAAATAGCTGCAGATTACAGGTTCTCGGAACAATACAGTGAAAATGATGAAAAAACGCTACAAAAGTGAGACTATGACCAACAAATAGAAGAATCTTTATGATGCCACCTACAGTTTAAGGAACAAATTAAGATCAATGAACAGTCCGATTTCATAAAGCACGAAGGCAGCATAAGATTCAAGACCTCAACACGAAGCGAACGATAAAAGTCCACAACATTCTGCAATGTGGAAATCTGGAAGAAACTAGAAGACATTCTGAGAAACCAAGTGAAGAAACCAGAAGTAAAATGCAACATGAAGTATACCTGAGAAAATGAGCCAGAGAACATTCAAGATGGCCGCGGAACCGCGGCCAAACCAAGCTTATGGCCGCGGATCCGCGGCCGTGCATCGCACGTGTCGGTGCGTGTCGGTGGAGTCGGTGCATTGACCCGTTTTTCTTAAGGTAGTTTTGTAATTTTAGATATGGATCAGATGTAAACCCCAGGGTTTCTATTATCTATAAATAGGAAGCCTACAACTCTTTTTGAAGCATGCCTCTTTTTATTTCTCTAGTTTAAAATTTCCATTCATTGTAATCGTCAAAGAGTGCATCAATAAAAAGTAAGTTTTTTTTATCTTGAATTTCTTATCTGCAATTTTATCTCTCTGCAATTTTTATCTGCCGTAGTTATTTTTCCGTACGTTAAGTAGATTATTAAAAGAAAAATAAAAAAATGAATTCCTTTGTTAATTCCCTAATGAGTGAGTAGTTCCTCACTTGTTAGGGTTAGGTTTGGGGAAGGTCTGAGAGATGAAAATCTCTCACCCCTTTCTTGCCCATATAATTTTTATAATAGGACTCTATTTAAATGAATCACACACCGCTTACTACGGCACCCTATCCCATGAGATAGCGGTGATTCCCTAGTTAGACCGGTTGTGATTGATTTAAATAGAGGTTAGGGCTAAGAGTTAAGAAAGGACGGACAAGGACCAAAGGGAAGAAACTTAGTTTCTTCCTGGTCGTGTTAATCCTCTTTGTTGACTATTATCCTAACACCTATATTCTTCATTAGGGCATTGAAAGCAGTGGGTAGAATCCTTTTTCCAAACTAACCTAATCCTAACCCTAGCAAGACTTTTAATCAATTTAATCTCATTCTTAGACCGTAAAACAAAACCTGACTTGATTGGATTAACTCGTTAGAACATAAAGAAAAGGAATCCATCTCCCTGTGGATCGATCCGTACTCAACCGGCTAGCTACCAAGTGATCAGTCGAAAATACTGCATTTTTAACACGGCAATTTCCCCATCTTTTGCACACATTTAGAAGCGTTTGGTATTCATATTTCACATATTAGCAAATCAGTCGTAAAATATCAGATTGCATGTATTAGACTTTAAAACCGGCACTTTAAGGGAAATTGACCGCATTTCATGGCATCGCATCATCTCTGTATTTGCGCAACACTTGTCTCGAGATTAGTGCAGGAAATTGCAGGAGCAAAGTCAAAAGAAGCTGATAAAAAAAAATACACCAACTCCATGTTTTCAGATCTGGTAGCAATTAAGAAGGAAATATACAAATCAACATATCAAAGAAAGGCCCACAACTCAAGCCCAACAAGCACCAGAGAGACCCAGCCATGAAGCCCCCAAAGCGCCGCGGAACCGCGGCGGGAGCCAGCCGGCGCCGCGGTTCCGCGGCGGTTTTTGCCACATCATCGCTCAATTTTCAGTGCAAAACTCCTATCTCAAGGCCTACACCTCATTCTGACACGTCAAATTCCAGAATTCTCCAGAGTCTTCTGCCAGATCAGCAAAGATCATTAAGCATGCTAATCTTGATTAGGCTCCTAACTAATCACATCTAGAAGCTTCTCCTCAACAAACTTTTGGAGGGAAATTCAAATTTCATCTAAAAAATTTTGGAGGGAAATTCAAATTCTAATCCTAGATCTAGGGTTTAGGGAAGCCTATAAATAGAAACCTAGATCTAAGGGTTAGGGGTTCATCATTAGTTGTTAATCTTTTAGTTAGCTAATTCCCTCTTACATCATCTTCTTCCACAAGTCTAGTGAAAAGGCTTGTGCGAAACCCTAACCCTAATTCCACTCCAAATTCAAGATCCCGAGTACCAATCAAGCAAGAAGCCTTCAACCTTTTAAGAGCCAAGCCGATCTTCAATCGGGCAAGTGATCCAAGCCGATCCGCGACTCAAGGAGACGAGCGAAGCCAAATCAACGATCAAGTTCTTCCTCTTGTAGTTCTTGAGCGAATGTAATGAAATTGTTGATATAAATGAAAGGTGAAATTCTTTTATCTTGCTTTCTCTAAATTCTTGCATCATGATTCGATCTCAATTTGTAATTGTAGTTCTTGTTGTGATGTTTGAGTAAAACTCCGCTTGTCGAGGAGTCGAGACGATCAATAGAATGATGATGTAACAAATCTTAAAACTATTTTTAAGTCCTACGAGTTTTGTAAACCCTAGCAAGTTCAAGAATCGATGACCTAGTTTCGTTGCGATGCTTTCTTGATTGTTATCGCTCGAAATTAGGGTTCTACGATCGTTTCTTGAATTTACTAGAGGCTAGAATGTGAATGATATCGACGAAGGAACAAGGGATAAGGTGAAACCCTAGTTTCACAAGAAATCCCTAATTCTCGTCGATCATCATCGATCTAGTATCAATTCATCGAAGTATAAGAATACGTAATTGTAAGATTACATCACATCTATAGATCCGATCGATTCCTACGAGCCTCATTTAGATTCTTGATATTTGGTTTGCAAAAATCATCAAACTATCAATTCTTGATTCTATCTTTTCTTGTTATTAGATCTAGATTTTCTAATTCTTGAACTTCAAATATAAATCATGAATTGTTTTGTTTTGTTTTCTTTAAAATTTAGACTCATCTAATTCCAAAGACGAACGATTACACTTTCCCTGTGGACGATCCGCACTCACTTACAATCTACATCCGACACCGTAGTTGATTGCGGTCAAATAATTTTTGATTGTGATTTCTTTACAATTTCCAACTACACAAACAAGAATTCTTTACAATCACCAAGCGACACTGTCTTGATTGCGGTATATTCTATTCTTTGATTTCAAAATGTACGCAAAAGGAACTACTAATCAAATGGCGCCTTTGCCGGGGAGACGGTAGTCTCTTTCTTTGTGTAATTTCGGGTTAAATTTTTTTTTAAAAATATAAAAAAATTAAAAAAATCATAAAAACTGAAAAATACAAAAAAAAAACAAAAAAAAATAAATAATTCATCTTGTTCTTTTTGAGAGGTATTGTGTGAACTGTGCAGGAAAGAAAATGGACTGATTCAGATCTAGAAAATACCAGTGAACAAATCAACAAACAGAAGATCTGAACAGACAGTGAAGAATCACAATAGATAACAGAAAATTTTTGGAGATCCAAACCAACTTAACCACCGCGGAACCGCGGCGGATTCAAGCGTTTGACCGCGGAACCGCGGTCAAACAGTGACGTCAGCATCCCAAAATTCTATGTAAGTATTTTTGTCCTCTCTTCTACCCTCTGAACTCCACTGAAAATTTTTCCTGCAGGGTTCTTTGCGCAAAAATCTTTCTCCCTCTCCAATAAATTGTTTTTGTGCAGGATTCTTTGCGCTGCCAAATAAAAAAAAAATTTGCAAGTGTTTTAGATTTTTGGCGTGTTAATTGCTTTGCATAATTAATACGGACTCTAAGGGGCTATAACACAAATCAAGATTGGGTAGGGATTTCATTACCCTTCCTAGGACCCCAAAAATCACAAAAAAGTATTTGCATCAACCCTCGAGTTAATTAAAAAATATTAGACTCAGCTAATAAGGACTGTCATGCTCATTAGGACAAAGGAAAGATTGTAGGCATCGGTCGTTTAACTAAACCTGACTTTGTGGTGTCTAGGCTAGATAAGTGGGAAAGGTAATTTTAAAAGGCCCTTCTCACGGTAATTCGTGAGCAGATCCATCCTTTCTTTACTTGTGCTTACCTCGCCACAATTGGTGGTGAAGAGGCGATTTGAGAATCTCACAACTTGCCCTTTGGAACAGTTAGGAGCAGTCTAGTTGACTTAGGAGACCCTAGCTCTAGACTTGATTGTGCATGTTAAAATTGTGATTGTTTGAAATTGTGCCGTAGTTCCGTACAAATTTTTGCAAAACTCTTTCTAAAAAAATCACTTTCAAAAATTTCAAAACTCCAAAAACAAACAATTTTTTTAAATAAAAAAAAATTAAAAAAATAAAATATAAAAAAAATTCATCACATTCTTTTTCTTCTCCTTTCTCACATCATGGGTACCCCACCTCGCAAAACTCTTGCCGAACTTTGGTACCCTCAACTAGACATTACTTCCTACACGCATTGTTTTGGTCGAATTTCGGACGACCTCTCCATTCCCAAAATTTCTTTGAAAAATTGAATAGATGCGTCTAGGAGAAACAGTTGGACCCCGCAATTCACTTTGTATCAACCATTTCAACCTTCACCACCTTCTTACGTTGATACTCCTTTTTTGAGTCTTTTTGTGACTCCGAAACCCATGTCTATTGTTGAACATATTGAACAATCTTGTAATCGATCTTTCACTCCTTTCAACGCTTCCAGTTCCTGGGATCAACAAGTCCATTCACCTTTTTATCCAAATGTTGATCCTACTCCTGTCCAACCATTCAATTCCTACCAGTCCTACCCGACTTTCGCACCTTCCCTAAACATTGCTTCTACACAACCATTTAGGAGTTTGCAGTATCCAAACAACGTTGAATCTTTTACTGAAACTCCTTCACAACCCATGTCTAATCTGGAACAGTCGTTGGAAGATTTTATGGTAGCGTCAAGACAACAAATTAAGTATTTGAATGCATCCATAGCCGCCCTTATACAACCTAGTGACCCGGTAGCTAGTTTCCAACTAACTCCAAATTTTCCAATGTATGATGAGGCGGTTGGATAGATTGAGAATTTGAGTGATGAGAGTGAGCTATACAACCTTCTAAATCAAACCTACCCATCCCCAATTGAATCCCATAACTCCAGTTTTGAATGTCTATCAAGTGTTCCAAAAGAATCACTAGTTGAAGATAAAACGTCTAATGAGTTGTGCGACTTTGTAATGTTTGATTTACCTGATTGTGAAGGGTCCCTTTCGAGTGAACCCACACCCAATCCTTTTGAACTCTACACCTCAACTCAAGAACCTGAATTAATTTATATCCATGCTTTTGATGAGGTATCTGAAAAATTTAATTTTCACTTGATCAAGGATATTGACGCTGGGAATATTTCGGATGATGAACCTACAGATTTGGATGAGTTTCTCTCTTCAATTCATCATCCCGAGTCATTAACTGTTTTTCCCGAACTTCATATGCGTCTGGATTTTGATGATAATTGCATGGATGAGATAACTTTTGAGGGGAATTATGAGGATAGTATTGAGGATGAACCAGTTTTGTTTGATGAGTCGGATTCTCCAATTCATCTTGTCCCTTCCACCGGCTGTGTACACCCTCCTGAATCTTTAACTGTTACCCTTTCTAAATCACTCCCCTTCATCCTTTCCATCATTCCGACCACGCAAGAAACCGTATCACTTTCATTTTCAATGTCTGGTTTACCAAGTTCAACGTACCTATGTTTCCTCACGAATCTTAAGGGATTTGACCCTATTTCTCGACGGGTTGATAGATTAGCACAATCGCTTTTTACACATCGATCATTACAGATGGTACTAATTTATTTAATTCATTTTCACTCTCAAGTTCATACACCGTTTCTTTTTCCCTTCCGCCATTCTTCTCCTCCACCGAGACCGTATACTGCTTCTATCTCCACACGGTCTCGTGTGTTTCTCATTTCTTTTCTCTACACTCCATTCTTTCACCAACCACACCATTATAACGATAAAATTTTTGAATGGTTTGTGCTAACCTTTGGGCTGTGTAAGGCCTTGTATAGCTTAATACTGTGTTTTTTCTCCTCCCTAACTCTGAACTTTAATGCTTCAACAGTGGAAACACTGTTTCACTTAAGTTTGGGGGGGGGGGACCTTTTGTGTATATATATATTTTGTTTTCTTTTTCTGTTAATAATTAAAAAATTCAAAAAAAAAAACAAGCAAACATGGGAGTGCCGACAATTTTGACCCTCTTGGTGTAGCCTGACAGTATGGAAACTGTCAAGTTTAAGTTTGGGGGCGTGCTCGGTAAGCTTTCTTCCTTCGCATTCATATGTATAATTTTGCATTTGCATACTTATTTTAAAACCCATAAAAATTGAAAATTTTTCAAAATTAAAAAAATTGAAAAGTTCAATTTTGGCCATAATTGACTTAAGTTTGACAAGACGGTTAACTAGTTAGGAAAAACTAGATTCCAAAACTTAGTAAATTAAAAACCCTAAAAATAACCTTTCTTAAAGTGTAACGATAGAAAATATATGTCCTTGTAGATTATTTAGAAATAGGCAAATTTTGAGTTCAGTTCTTGGGCTAAGTCAAAATAAGGGAAGAGTATTGAAATTTTTATTTGAAATATAAATCTGAAAAATAATTCCGAACATTAAATCTAAATTCTGAAAATGTATACCCTACAACTTGCACAAACACGCACCTTGAAACTTGGGATAGTAGAGGATACCTTGAAATGCTCTTATCTAAAATCCTTAGTATATAAAAAAAATTAAAGTATAAGTGTAAAATAAGAGATATAAAAAAAAGGCTGCGTAAAATAAAAAAATATATAGCGAGGGTGCTTTATCACCTAGTGCCTTAGACCAACTGGTTTGGGAGTCACTGCTAAGCCTTAGGTATTACAAGATGAGGAATTACGCCTTAATGCGCGAACACATTTTGTAATCGGTCATTAGTATCTCAAGAAGTATTAATGGTCGCATGAAGGATGTGTGAGCAATTTCATCTAAAATTCACCAACTAAAAGTACTTTGGACGATGGACAATAGTATGATAGCTTGAATTGAATTTCCAAGTATAGGGGTGATACATACAAACATGTAGGGGTATATGATTGGGGTTTGGATGAGAGATAAGAATGAAAGATAGGGCTTATATTTTCAGTAGAGATGATAAAAATTCCTAAGTTGAGATGGAACCTTAGATGGAAAATTCAAAAGATGCTAAAACCTAAGTAAATTTACAGAACATATACAATCTTGAGTTAAATGATAAGTGAGTATGAAAAATACGGGTTGATAATTTCCGAGTTGAAGATAATAGAATTTCTTGTTAGAACACTGAATTGAAGAATGAAAGTCAATAGGCCAAATTGATCGGATTTTGTGGGTAGTATCCGCTGAAAATCCTCAGGAGAAAACACTCCTCCTACTAGGGAAACCTAGGGGTTTAACGGCTTGTTGCACGAGCTCAGTGCAATCGCGTTTCCCTGCGAAAGTGAGGTTAGGCTTTTTCGAGAATAAAACTAGTTTTTCTCGGGACGAGCAAAAGATAAGTTTGGGGGTATTTGTTCATATCAGAATTTTGCATTATTATATTCCCCATTCTTAATCATATTGCAAATAAATAGGTGCTTTTGATCCATGTTTGTTAAATAGTTGCAGGTTACAGGTTCTCAGAACAATACAGTGAAAATGATGAAAAAACGCTACAAAAGTGAGACTACGACCAACAAATAGAAGAATCTTTATGATGCCGCCTACAGTTTAAGGAACAAATGAAGATCAATGAACAGTCCGATTTCATAAAGCACGAAGGCAGCACAAGATTCAAGACTTCAACACGAAGCGAACGGTAAAAGTCCACAACATTCTGCACTGTGGAAGTCTGGAAGAAACTAGAAGACATTCTGAGAAACCAAGTGAAGAAACCAGAAGTAAAATGCAACATGAAGTATACCTGAGAAAATGAGCCAGAGAACATTCAAGATGGCCGTGGAACCGCGGCCAAACCAGGCTTATGGCCGCGGATCTGCGGCCGTGCATCGCACGTGTCGGTGCGTGTCGGTAGAGTCGGTGCATTGACCCGGTTTTCTCAGGGTAGTTTTGTAATTTTAGATATGGATTAGATGTAAACCCTAAGGTTTCTATTATCTATAAATAGGAAGTCTACAGCTCTTTTTGGAGCATGCCTCTTTTTATTTCTCTAGTTTAAAATTTCCATTCATTGTAATCGTCAAAGAGTGCATCAATAAAAAGTAAGTTTTTTTTATCTTGAATTCTTATCTGCAATTTTATTTCTCTGCAATTTTTATCTGCCGTAGTTATTTTTCCGCACGTTAAGTAGATTATTAAAAGAAAAATAAAAAAATGAATTCCTTTGTTAATTCCCTAATGAGTGAGTAGTTCCTCACTTGTTATGGTTAGGTTTGGGGAAGGTTTGAGAGATGAAAATCTCTCACCCCTTTCTTGCCCATATAATTTTTATAATAGGACTCTATTTAAATGAATCACACACCGCTCACTACGGTACCCTATCCCACGAGGTAGCGGTGATTCCCTAGTTAGACCGGTTGTGATTGATTTAAATAGAGGTTAGGGCTAAGAGTTAAGAAAGGACGGACAAGGACTAAAGGGAAGAAACTTAGTTTCTTCCTGGTCGTGCTAATCCCCTTCGTTGACTATTACCCTAACACCTATATTCTTCATTAGGGCATTGAAAGCAGTGGGTAGAATCCTTTTTCCAAACTAACCTAATCCTAACCCTATCAAGACTTTTAATCAATTTAATCTCATTCTTAAATCGTAAAAAAAAATCCGACTTGATCGGATTAACTCGTTAGAACATAAAGAAAAGGAATCCATCTCCCTGTGGACCGACCCGTACTCAACCGGCTAGCTACCAAGCGACACCGTCTTGATTGCGGTATATTCTATTCTTTGATTTCAAAACGCATGCAAAAGCAACTACCAATCAGTCATCCTGTATCTTGCATATTTTTCAAGCCCTATTCAAATAAAAAGTAGAGCCATGTCAAAGAGCAAGGGGATTTTGAGTCCCTCCCTCTTCCAATCTGGAAGTCGTACCAATACCTTGAACCCCGCATAAACCAATGAATGCCTAATAAGCTCCGCCCCCTCAAAGTTGTTTCCCTGTCTTCAAGTGACCACTGTGGAGATTCTCAGATAAGAGAAGAGACAAAAAGGTCACTTCCCTTTTCATAATCGCATAGGTGGTAAACTACTTTGAGAAGAAACCCTTGAGTGAGTGAGAGAGCGGAGGCCCCTTCGCGAAGGAACGTATCCCAAAGGGTCCCTCAGTAGTATGAGCAACCTGACTCTAAAAAGACAGGGAATCAAAAGGTGCTAGATCCTTCTTGTACTACTGATCGCATCAGACGTTGAGATTGTAGTTCATCAATTTCAATAGTTGTTTACACTCGAGCGAGGTAGTTGACTTGCTGACTTGTTACAGGGTTTCAAAAAGAAGGACACGATTACTATAAAGAAAGAATAGCAGAGGTCCTTGACAATTTCAAAGATGTTATGCTACCTAGGATCATTGTTGGGATACTTATAACGGCAGCAAGGTTTCGGGAGGCATCACACATGCCAAGTTTAAAATTTTGCCATTCTAGATAACCCAAACATAAGATCTTTAACTAGAGAATCAAACAAAACATTGAAGCAAACAAATTTACTTCTAAGAGTTATAGATTACAACCTTTGTAGTCCGTTCCATCACTTCATAAGCTCCATGTTGAGGTCCCTTCGCTGCGATCATCATGAACCTGGACTCTAGGGAGGCTCCATGAGGTGAATGAGGCATCTTGCTTGAAGTATTCCTTTTCAAAGATGATCTATCTTGAAGAATCTCAAACTCAAGCTTACACTTCTCTAATGAAGTATTAGTGAAGTGAACACCCTAATCTAAGTGGCTAAAATAGATGAGGATGATGAAGTAGGAATTTTGCTCTCTTTTGTTTTCTTGATCTCACATTTAAATCACCACAAACAAAAAGCTAGAAAGCTTTTTCAAGAAGAAGAAAAAGAAGAAATCCTTTTGTGATGAATAATGAATTGTTATGCGAGGTTAGAAATGCAACCAAGGTTAAGAATGAGAAGCTTAACCCATGTAGAGAATAAAACATAGGCTAGGGTTCAATGGTTGGGTTAATAAATATCTAGATATTATCTAAAGGGTGGACTAAGTCAACATGTCCAAAATATCTCATTTTAAATCCACCATTTAGAATTAACCTAAAATGAATGTTAACCCTAATTGAAACCCTAGCATGGTTTAATCTCAAAACCCTAATTGCATTTGTAACCTTAACATGTTACAATATTAGATATCACATATATAATATATAATGTAACAAAAGAAAATAATACAATTAACATATATCGCATATACATCAATGTATTATCCAAGTGAGAAAAAAGAATCAATAAAGCGAGCTTATATTAGTTAATGTAACTTAATATATCACATATATAATTATACATTAAATTATCGAATGAACACTTGATCCGATAACCCGGCTATATTAACATACAACCGACTGATATAACAAGTATCATTTTATCGAATCAACACTTGATCTGATAATCTGGCTATGTCACATATACCCGGCCGATATCACATATCACGAGAATAGAATACGGTATCTCATATCGTATTAGTCTCGGTCCCGCACATATCACATATGTGCTCCTACTCCGTTTTGCCTGAGCCAGGAAACCTCTGTGTAGGATTTTAAAGAATCGTCAATACGCCGGCAGTAGGTGATGATCATATCAAACACCCACAAGCTGCAAGCGGTCAGCTAAACGTAACAGCCACCCAGGTATTGAGCGATCAGGAGATCAACAAGAAAGTTTGTACATTCTCCTGTGAATCCAATCAGTAACACTCCCATACAGTCCGATCTCTTCGTCTGATATGTCGCATATCTAGTCTAGGGGTGGTAAACATCAGACCCCAGTAACCGATAAGTCGTGTCGATGTAAGGCTCATAACAGGTCGAGAAACTACTGATAACTCTTACCAGTAGCACTCCATATCATCCCTGGCCAGGGACTTCCAGTTATAGCCAATCGAACACAGCACAACATCAACTCCCTATACCAGGAGAGACGAAACCCCTCCTATCGCTCATTGCCTCCATGTGATTCGGGACTGTACCCAAAAGCTACCGTTTTGCATGCCCTCTTGGACGTGGTAAGGTGGAAATCAAAGTACAGTGGGAATCATACAAGACTCCATGACGATCTCGGGTCTACAGACTAACCTGTACCAGTGTCACCAGAGAACTGCTATCTAACGATAGGTATAATACCATTTAGGAGTTCTCGGCAAGTCCGTTCAGTGTACCCAGTCTCCACTGAGCACCCGTACACCATCTTTGATGTCAAACACCGATGGATATGGGATCATCCATCGCCCATTATATGGGTCAAGATCCGTATACGCTAGTCTACTCTGGTGTATCGATGCCCTGTCTCGATACACCCTCGTCTAGGAACAGTTATAGGATGTACTCATTGACTACCCTGGCCCCACTAGTATGATCTCATCATAGTCCTATTAGTCAAGTACATATCCCAAGGGCTTTATCAACATGTGAGAGTAAGACAGTAAACCAATACAAGTCAACATGTTAAGACAAAGTGCAACCAGATAGCATACTATCATATCGAGCAAGAAAGTCCTTTCTATATATATCCAAGCATCCACTATAATATACATCATATGTACAATAATGGTCTCTAGGGCATATACATAACTAACAATCTCCCACTTGCACTAAAACCAGCTGTTGTCGTATCTCATACCCAACATCCCGAAGAGTCTCTCAAATTGTATATGGGGTATGGCCTTCGTGAGTGGATTCGCAGTGTTGTCCTTCGTGTCAAGTCTCCTGACCTCGATCTCGCGGCGATCAACTATCTCCCAGATCAGGTGATACCACCTCAGAATATGTCTAGACTTCTGATGGGACCTGGGTTCCTTGGCCAAAGCCACAACTCTATCGTTATCACAATACAAAGGTATTAGATGCTCAATGGACGAAACCACACCAAGTTCAGTGATGAACTTCTTCATCCAGACAGCCTCTTTTGCAGCATCTTTGGCAGCGATGTATTCAGCCTCCATCGTCGAGTCTGCCACGGTTTCCTGTTTAGAACTCTTCCAACACACCGCCCGTCCATTGAGGGTAAAGACAAATCCCGAGTGCGACTTTGAGTTATCCTTATCACTTTGGAAGCTCGAATCGGTAAAAGACTCCACTTGGAGTTCTCTGTTACCATACACCAAGAACATCTCCTTAGTCCTTCTCAAGTACTTGAGAATGTTCTTCACAGCTGTCCAGTGCCTCTCTCCTGAATCTTCTTGATACCTACTCACTACACTTAGTGAGTATGCTACATCGGGTCTGGTACATAGCATCGCATACATGATAGAGCCTACTGCCGAAGCATAGGGTATCCCTTGCATGCGAGCTCTCTCCAAATCAGTCTTGGGAGACATCTTTTTGGAGAGAGTGAGTCCAGAGATCGTGGGTTGGTTCCCATGCTTGGATTCTTCCATACTAAACCTCTTTAGTATGGTGTCAATGTACCTGGATTGGGACAATCCCAGTATCCGTTTAGATCTATCTCTATAGATCTTAATTCCCAAAATGCAGAAGGCATCACCTAGATCTTTCAATCTATGTGATAAGAAGAGCTTGACCGAGTGCAGCATATGAACATCATTTCCTATCAAGAGTATGTCATCCACATACAATACAAGGAAGACAACCTTACTCTCTGCAACCTTCTTGTATATACAAGGTTCATCTACGTTCTTGATGAAGTCAAACTCTTTTGACTACAACATCAAAACAGATGTTCCAACTCCGCGATGCCTGTTTTAACCCGTAAATAGATTTAAGCAGCTTGCACACCTTTCCGCTGCTCCTACTGTCTACGAAGCCCTCTGGCTGAGTCATGTACACACACTCTTCTAAATCACCATTTAGAAAGGAGGTCTTAACATCCATTTGCCAAATTTTGTAGTCATGGTATGCAGAAATGGCAAGTAAGATTCAAATGGACTTAAGCATAGCCACTGGAGAAAAGGTTTCGTCATAATCCACACCTGGTCATTGACGTAAACCCTTTGCAATAAGTCTAGCTTTGAAAGTCTCAACATTTCCATCTACACCAAGTTTCTTCTTAAAGATCCATTTGCTCCCAATGGGTTTTACCCCTTCAGGAGAAACTTCAAAAGTCTATACTTTGTTGATGTACATGGATTCCATCTCAGATCGCATTGCATCCAGCCACTTTACAGAGTCCCTACTTGTGATGGCCTGCTCGAAGCTAGTCGGGTCATCATCTTCCATGATGCAATCCTCGCTCCCACCGTTTATAAGAAAACCTTAGTATCTCTCAGGTGGATGAGGAACCCTACTAGATCGTCGGAGAGGCTGAGGTTCGTTGGCTACTATCGAGTTTTCTTGTTCCACCAAATCTTCAGTTGTTGTTTGTTCTGCCGGAACTTCTTCCAGCTCTATCGCTTCGCCACTAATTTCTTTTGCAAGAAATTCCTTTTCTAAAATGGTGGCATGTCGAGAAACAAACACCTTTTGTTCCTCGCCGTGGTAGAAAAAATATCCATGTGAATGTTTAAGATATCCCATAAACTTACAAAAAACTGACCGTGCCTCGAGTTTGTCCGGATTTTGCTTTTTGACATAGGCCGGACAACCCTATATCTTAACTCGTTTAAGACATGGTCTCTTCCCACTCCATATCTCATATGGTGTGATAGGTACAGATTTAGATGGAACTTGATTCAATAGGTATGCAGCCGTCTCCAGTGCATACCCCCAAAAGGAAATAGGCAACTCAGCGGTACTCATCATAGAGCACACCATATCTAATAGGGTGCGATTCCTCCGCTCCGATACACCGTTGTGCTGTGGTGTATAAGGAGGAGTAAGCTGAGAGAGAATCCCATTCTCTTTTAGATAGTCTAGGAACTCATTGCTCAAGTATTCTCCTCCTCGATCAGATCGAAGGATCTTAATACTTTTACCTGTTTGGTTCTCTACTTCGTTCTTATATTCTCTGAATTTCTCAAAAGCTACAGACTTGTGTTTCAACAGGAACACATTTCCGTATCTTGAGAGATCGTCAGTGAATGTAATGAAGTACGATGAACCATTCTTGGCATGTGTAGACATGGGACCGCATACATTACTATGTATCAGTCCCAAGAGTTCCGTAACTCTTTCTCCGTGTCCACTAAACGGAGTTTGGTCATCTTGCCCTTGAGACATGACTGGAAAGTGTCATAAGATGAAAATTCAAACGGATTCAAATATCCATCCTTATGCAACTTAGCTAGTCATGTCGCATTGATATGACCTAGTCTACAATGCCACAAGAAGGATTCTTTCAATTCTGAATTCTTCCTCTTGTGTGTGTTCTATATATTAAGAACTGTAGTTTGATTTAGAATGTATATGCCATTATTTAATGAGCCTGATCCAATCAACTTTTGATCTAGGAAGATGTTCATGTTAGTTGTATGTATGCCCTAGAGGCTAGTATTGTACGGATGATGTATATTATATTGGATGCTTGAACATATATAGAGAGGATTTTCTTGCTCGATATGATAGTATGCTATCTGGTTGCTCTTTATCTTAACATGTATACTTGTCTCTTGATACTGTCTTATAGTTACATGTTGGTAAAGCCCTTAGGATGTGTACTTGACTACCAGGACTATGATGTAGATCATACTAGTGGGGCCATGGTAATCCATAAGTTCATCTTTTAATGTTCCTAGTCGTGGGTGTATCGAGACAGGGCATCGATATACCAGAGTAGACTAGCGTATACTCTTCTCGACCCATGAGATGGGCGATGGATGATCCCATATCCATTAGTGTTTGATATCAGAGATGGCATACGGGTGCTCAGTGGAGACTGGGTACACTGGACGGACTCGCCGAGAACTCCCAGATGGTATTATACCTCATGTCAGATGGCAGTTCTCTGGTGACACTTGTGCAGGTTAGTCTGTAGACCCGAGATCGTCATAGAGTCTTGTATGATTCCCACTGTGCTTTGATTTCCACCTTACCACGTCCAAGAGGGCGTGCAAAATGGTGGTTTTTGGGTACAGTCCCGAGTCACATGGAGGCAATGAGCGATAGGAGGGGTTTCGTCTCTCCCGGTATTGGGGGTTGATGTTGCGCTGTGCTCGATTGGCCATAACAGGGAAGTCCCTGGCCATGGCTGATTTAGAGATTTACTGGTAAGTGTTACCAGTAGTTTCTCGACCCGTTATGAGCCTCAGATCGGCACGACTTATTGGTTATTAGGGTCTGACGTTTACCACCCCTACACTTGATATGCGACATATCAGACGAGGACACCGGACTGTACGGGAAGTGTTACCGTTAGGCATTTACATGAGTTAGAGCGGGCTTTCTTGCTGATCTTCTGATCGCTCAATACCCGGGTAGCCGTTACGTCCAGCTAGTACCGCTGACGGCTTGTGGATAGTTGATGAGATCATCACCTACTGCCGGCGTATTGACGAGTCTTTAGAGTCCTACATAGAGATTTTACTAGCTCAGGAAAAACGAAATAGGAGCGCATATGTGATATGTGCGGGACCGAGAATAATGCGTGTATGTGATACCGTATTCTATTCTCGCGACTTCTTGTATCGGTCGGTTATATGAGATATAGCCGGGTTATCGAATCAAGTGTTGATTCGATAAGTCGATACATTAGATGTTAGTCGGTTATATGAGATATAACCGGATTATTAAGTCAAGTGTTGATTTAATAATTTAGTTTATAATTGTATATTTGATATACTAATTTACATTAACTAACATTTGTTCACTTAAGGATTTTTCTCACATGTGCACAACTTTAATATATATGTGATATATATTAAAATGTGTTTTCTTTTTGTATCGTGGTTGTTGATACAACATTCATGGGTGTATGAGACTTACACCATGCTATTTGTTATGTTGGGTGTAATATTTAAAGTAATTACAAAATTAGTGGAAGATTAGAAAAATGCATGAAGCTTGTGGAAGCTTGTGGATACATTGACTAAGTCCACTAAGTTTGTTTTTACTTTGAATATTTGTTAACCTAACCATCACACTTAGCCATGATTATGTCTCTACATGAGTTAGTATATGATACTCACTCACCCATGGTTAGCTCTCTCACTTGATCATTATCTTTCTCATATTATTTCTTTATCTTCTTCCTTGAGCTAAAAAGCTCTCTAGGGTTTGATCCAAAGTGAGAAACATCTTGAGAAAATAAATTCTAAAGTGAACCCACTTTCTATTTCTCCATCCACTACTAGACTAGCACTTTAGTTTAGGGTGTTTACTTCACTAATTCTCTAGTTAGTGAAGTAGTAGCTTGAGTTGGGATTCTCTCGACGTAGATCATCTTCGGCCTCGAAGACTTCAAGCAAGGACGCTTCTTTCGCCTCGTGAAGCCATGCAAGAGCCCGGGAGAACCATGATCGCAGCGAAGGGACTACAACAAGGAGGTTTAGAAGTGAAGGACCGATCTACAAAGGTTGTATTTCGTATTCACTTAGTTATAAATGTTATTTACTTGTATGTGTAACCCTAATTATCTAGCAAAGATCTTGTTTAGGGTTGTTCGGCATGGCTAAAATTTTAATCGGGCATGGTTGATGTCTTGTAGAACCTTGTTAGAGTGCCTAGTAACCTTACAGTGGTATCAGAGCCTAGCTAGAGCATTAGGCGACGTGTTTGCGAAGTTAAAACTCCGATCGAACCCCGTAACGTCAAAACGACCCCCTCTCTGGACAAATTGTAAAAATGTGATTTTTTCTGCATTAAAAATACTCAAAAAATCAGCAGGGAATTCTAAGAGTGACTGTAAAACACGACATCCCAATTCCACCAAAGCGCCGCGGAACCTCGACAATACCTTGCTTGCGCGGCGGTTCCGCGGCGGAATATTAGAATTAGGGTTAGTGTTTTGTGCAGTAATATCCGTAGGTACTTGTACATTCTTCTGGGTATTTTTAATCTGACTCAAGTGTTGAGTGTTCTGGGGATTATTTTGTATTCGTTGATTCGATCGGAAAATTTAATTTCGTGCTCTTTCCGGATAATTTAGAAAGTATTAAAATGTTCGAACGGATATCGTTAACTCGCTTTTTCCCGACACGAAAAACATTCAAGTGTTGAATTTTTCTTGAGTTGAAATCTTTCGGAAAAACGTGCATGTGACGCGATGGACCCTCTAGAAGAACACAAACCTTAACTCGATTATGTGACCGTCTGAACCGCCTCTAAACCTTAGGGTTTGGGGCAGTACGGCGTGCCACATGTAAGGCGTTGGCTTGACCCTTCTACGGCTGGATCGTTGGTACTATGACGTATTCTGGAATTTTTAAACTCCGCTCAAGTGTTGAGCTATTTAGGAAATCTTGGGTATTTGATTATTCGATCGGAAAGTTTAATACTGTCTATTTATCTGGAATGTGATACAATATGTGGAATTCATATAGTTAGGCATGAAATGCGAAGTATGCGATATTTCGGATTTACGATGTCTAAAAAGATTGTGGATTCCAAATGTTGTAGTTTTACACTTTCTTTTCTGCGACCGTAAGTGTAAAATGTGATATCGCCAGTTTCGTTGCTATATGTCAACGACAATTGGGATGCGCATATTTACTTATGTTGATGACATGTGATGTTATGTGTTGCCGGATATGTTATATTGGATCGTCGCGTTTTTGAATAGCCGAGGGTTTTATGTGAGATGAGGGCCTTTATTTTTCATTCCTGTAAAATTAAATGTATGTAATATTCTTTTATTGGGGCACTTCCGGGACGAGGTTGATGTCACCATTTGTATATTATTTACTTTTCCGCACTAGGATAGACCCAAGGAGGAGAGCACAAGTAACCGGGTTCTAGAGTCTAGTAGGAGACCAACTCGAGGAGTCGAGTCCGGGTCTTCTAACTCTAGAATTGGAAGAGTTGCTTGCCGCTCTCGTAGGGGGTCTAGGGGTGTGAGTTTGACTATTCATCGCGACCGTGGAATCCGTATTTTATAGAGGCTCAAAATAAAACACGGACATCCTAATATATCCAATGTTTCATATGTTTCTTCTGCTGCGATATCTGTGATGTGATCATTTGATATGTTGTGATAGATACTGTATATAGTATATATGATATATTATATAGACGTTACTTATGTTTTACACCCGCGCTAGCCCTGCCCCGCTCTGCCGTTAGTTACCTAACCTAACGGTGCACGAGGGGACATCGAGGCGAATGCGGATGGCATAAGTGTACGTCGTATTTATCTGTGATGTTTAGGTGACTTAAATGATGGGACTTCATTAATGTGATTAATGAAAGAAAAGAAACCTAAAAGATGTTGTACAATCAAATTTTTAAAAAGGGTAGCTACAGTTTTTGCTTTGCATAGCAATACATATGATATATCCTGCACCTTATTCGATGAGGAAAGAGCCGAGATCCCTTCACCGGGAGTGACCTCTTTAGCAAAACTGGCAGATGCTACAACACTCGGTTTGTCTTTTGATTGCTTTTAGAGTTTTGCTTTGCATAGTGATATATATGATATGTCCTGCACCTTATTCGATGAGGAAAGAGCCGAGATCCCTTCACCGGGAATGACCTCTTTAGCAAAACTAGTGAAAGCCTCAAAAATACTCCTTTTCAAAATTCACTAGATTCTACAACGATATCAAGTTCATTACACAATAGGTTTTCAGAAAAACCTGTCGTAGCCCTCCGTCATTTCAGATAGGAACTGTTTAGTATTCGTGCTGCGTTTGTTGGTCTTTGTCAAGGCGTAGTGTGCGGTAGCTGATGGTGCTTATTTGCTTATGCATATGATGCATATTGTTTTGGGGTAGTCGTACGACCTTGTTGGCCTTTGTCAAGGGTCATGCGGGTGGGTTTGATTCAATCAAGAAATGATGGGTTGAACTTGACTAGCATCCTATGATTTGTTGGCCTTTGTCAAGGTTATAGGGGTTAGGGGCAAAATATTATCGGGAATTTCAAGTGTTGAAATTTGCAATGAGATTGCATACCTTCAATGAGATAGTTGGATCCCGATACCCACTGCGAGTAATTGTTACTCCTGGGAGAGTTTTACACAGGACAATTAGCCGATCAAGTAGGTATCTAGAAAGGTGTCAACAGGGTTACGCCTCTGGGAAAACGAGATTTACTTTAATTAGGTCCGTGCGAAAGCACGGGGAACCTCCCTCAAAGTACCGACACTGGCCTGGCTGAAAGATTGGCGAAATTGTAGGGTGTAATTAATCCCGGCTAGTCTTTCTTTTTAGGGTTTGAAGGAAGATTTGATAAAAACTGTGGGAGCCATCCTGATTAGATAAAATAATAACCAATCTGATCTTGCAAGAGCATACGCTAAAGTGATTTTCTTCTCTCTCTCTCCAGGTAGCGACCAAATCATGCCTTAATCAAGATAATAATATGGATGTATTGACCGAACCCGCATGTTATACTGTGCTGGGGAACATTGGCTCCGTTCTTTCTTTTAAGAGTTATAGGACTGAACAGGATATAGGGGAATACCAGGATTCCCAAGCCACCCGAATGAAGAAAGTACATGTTGATGCATTTTCTTCGGGTGTGTTCATTACAGAGAACTGTTTCTCAGTTCACTCTACGTCCTGGGTATTAGATACCGGATCGGGATCCCATATATGTAATATGTTACATGGGCTACGTAAAGGTAGGGAACTGGGAGAGGGTGATCATTCCGTAAGAGTAGGGAATGGTGCAAATGTTGCAGCCAAAGCAGTTGGCGAATATCACCTTGTATTACCAAATGGTAATACATTGGTTCTGAACGAATGCTATTACATTCCGACCCTGATATGCAATCTTATATCAGTTTCTTTATTGAGCAAAGAAGATATAATTTTATAGTACAGGATGATGTTATGAACATATTCCTGAATCAAAAGTTGATTGGATCAGGTTCGTTATTTAATGGCATATACGTTCTCAATCAAACTACAGTCCTTAATATACAAAAC
The DNA here is from genome assembly GCA_030015575.1 of Agapanthus africanus. Taxonomy (NCBI): domain Eukaryota; kingdom Viridiplantae; phylum Streptophyta; class Magnoliopsida; order Asparagales; family Amaryllidaceae; genus Agapanthus; species Agapanthus africanus. The sequence continues at coordinate 872,526,709 of JASDDO010000019.1, read as the reverse complement.
ACACACAAGAGGAAGAGTTCAGAAATGAACGAATCCTTCTTGTGGCATTGTAGACTAGGTCACATCAATGCGATACGGCTAGCTAAGTTGCATAAGGATGGATATTTGAATCCTTTTGAATTTTCATCTTATGATACTTGCCAGTCATGTCTCAAAGGAAAGATGACCAAAACTCCGTTTACGGGATACGGAGAAAGAGTTATGGAACTCTTAGGACTGGTACATAGTGATATATGCGGTCCCATGTTTACACATGCCAGGGATAGTTCTTCGTACTTCATTACATTCACTGACGATCTCTCTAGATTCGGGTATGTGTTCCTGATGAAACACAAATCAGAAGCTTTTGAGAAATTTAGAGAATATAAACAAGAAGTCGAGAACCAAACCGGGAAAAGTATTAAAATCCTTCAATCTGATCGAGAAGGAGAATACTTGAGCAATGAATTCCTGGACTTCCTAAAAGAGAATGGGATTCTCTCTCAGCTAACTCCTCCATATACACCACAGCACAATGGTGTATCGGAACGGAGGAACCGCACCCTATTAGATATGGTGCGCTCTATGATGAGCATAGCTGAGTTACCTATTTCCTTCTGGGGGTATGCGCTGGAGACAGCAACATACCTATTAAATCAAGTTCCATCTAAATCTGTACCTACCACACCATATGAGATATGGAGTGGGAAGAGACCATGTCTTAAACGAGTTAAGATATGGGGTTGTCCGGCTTATGTCAAAAGGCAAAATCCGGACAAACTCGAGGCACGGTCAGTTCTATGCAAGTTTGTGGGATATCCCAAACATTCATATGGATATCTTTTCTACCATAACGAGGAACATAAGGTGTTAGTTTCTCGACATGCCACCTTTTTAGAAAAGGAATTTCTTACAAAAGAAATTAGTGGCAACGAGGTAGAACTGGAAGAAATTCCGGCTACACAAACTCAAACTGAAGATTTAGTAGAACCAGAGGATTCGGTCGTTCCCGATGAACCCCGGCCACTCCGCCGATCTAGTAGGGTTCCTCACCCACCTGAGAGATACTATGGTTTTCTCATAGATGGTGGGAGCGAGGATTGCATCATGGAGGATGATGACCCAACTAGCTTCGAGCAGGCCATCACGAGTGGGGACTCAGTGAAATGGCTGGATGCAATGCGGTCCGAGATGGAATCCATGTACACTAACAAAGTATGGACTTTGGAAGATGCTCCTGAAGGGGTAAAACCCATTGGGAGCAAGTGGATCTTCAAGAAAAAACTTGGTGTAAATGGGAAAGTGGAGACTTTCAAAGCTAGACTTGTTGCAAAAGGGCTTTCGTCAAAGACCAGGTGTGGACTATGACGAAACCTTTTCTCCAGTGGCTATGCATAAATCCATCCGGATCATGCTTGCCATCGCTGCATATCATGACTACGAAATCTGGCAAATGGATGTTAAGACCGCCTTTCTAAACGGTGATTTAGAAGAGAGCGTGTACATGACTCAGCCAGAGGGCTTCGTAGCTAGTGGGAGCAGCGGGAAGGTGTGCAAGCTGCTTAAATCCATTTATGGATTAAACCAAGCATCGCGGAGTTGGAATATCTGCTTTGACGTCGTTATCAAAGAGTTTGATCTCGTCAAAAACGTAGATGAACCTTGTATCTATAAGAAGGTGGCAGAGAGTAAGGTCGTCTTCCTCGTATTGTACGTGGACGACATACTCTTGATAGGAAATGACATTCCTATGCTGCAATCGGTCAAGTTCTTCTTATCACACAGATTCTCAATGAAAGATCTAGGTGATGCCTCATACATACTGGGAATTATGATCTATAGAGATAGATATAAAAGGATATTGGGATTGTCCCAATCCAGGTACATTGACACCATACTAAAGAGGTTTAGTATGGATGAATCTAAGCATAGGAACTTACCCATGATCTCTGGACTCACTCTCTCCAAAGAGATGTCTCCCAAGACTGATTTGGAGAGAGCTCGCATGCAAGAGATACCCTATGCTTCGGCTGTTGGCTCTATCATGTATGCGATGCTATGTACCAGACTCGATGTAGCACACTCACTAAGTGTAGTGAGTAGGTATCAAGCTGATCCTGGAGAGAGTCACTGGACATCTGTAAAGAGCATTCTCAAGTACTTACGAAGGACTAAAGAGATGCTCTTGGTGTATGGTAACGGAAAATTCCAAGTGGAGTCCTTTATCGATTCAAGCTTCCAGAGTGATAAGGACGACACTAAGTCGCACTCGGGATTTGTCTTTACCCTTTACGGAGGGGCGGTTAGCTGGAAGAGTTCCAAGAAGGAAATCGTGGTAGACTCGACGATGGAGGCTGAATACATCGCTGCCAACGATGCTGCCAAAGAGGATGTCTGGATCAAGAAGTTCATTACTGAACTTGGAGTGGTTCCATCCTTTGAGCATCCAATACCTTTGTATTGTGAAAACAATGGAGCAGTGGCTTTGGCCAAGGAACCCAGGTCGGGCATATTCTGAGGCGGTATCACCTGATCCGGGAGATAGTAGATCGCCGGGAGATCGAGGTCAGGAGGGTTGATACGAAGAACAACACTGCGGATCCACTCACGAAGGCCATCCCCCAGATACAGTTTGAGAGACTCTTTGGGATGCTTGGTATGCGATACTACAGCAGCTGGCCTTAGTGTAAGTGGGAGATTGTTAGTTGTATGTATGCCCTAGAGGCCATTATTGTACGGATGATGTATATTATATTGGATGCTTGGACATATATAGAGAGGACTTTCTTGCTCGATATGATAGTATGCTATCTGGTTGCTCTTTATCTTAACATGTATACTTGTCTCTTGATACTGTCTTATAGTTACATGTTGGTAAAGCCCTTAGAATGTGTACTTGACTACCAGGACTATGATGTAGATCATACTAGTGGGGCCATGGTAGTCCATAAGTTCATCCTTTAATGTTCCTAGTCGTGGGTGTATCGAGACAGGGCATCGATATACCAGAGTAGACTAGCGTATACGCTTCTCGACCCATGAGATGGGCGATGGATGATCCTATATCCATTGGTGTTTGACATCAGAGATGGTATACGGGTGCTCAGTGGAGACTGGGTACACTGGACGGACTCGCCGAGAACTCCCAGATGGTATTATACCTCTCGTCAGATGGCATTTCTCTGGCGACACTTGTGCAGGTTAGTCTGTAGACCCGAGATCGTCATAGAGTTTTGTGTGATTCCCACTGTGCTTTGATTTCCACCTTACATGCAAAATGGTGGTTTTTGGGTACAGTCCCGAGTCACATGGAGGCAATGAGCGATAGGAGGGGTTTCGTCTCTCCCGGTATTGGGGGTTGATGTTGCACTGTGCTCGATTGGCCATAACAGGGAAGTCCTTGGCCAGGGCTGATTTAGAGATTTACTGGTAAGTGTTACCAGTAGTTTCTCGACCTGTTATGAGCCTCAGATCGGCACGACTTATCGGTTATTGGGGTCTGACGTTTACCACCCCTAGACTTGATATGCGACATATCAGACGAGGAGACCGGACTGTACGGGAAGTGTTACCGTTAGGCTTTTACAGGAATTGGAGAGGGCTTGCTTTCTGATCTTCTGATCGCTCAATACCCGGGTAGCCGTTACGTCCAGCTAGTACTGCAAACGGCTTGTGGATGCTTGATGAGATCATCACCTACTGCCGGCGTATTGACGAGTCTTTAGAGTCCTATATAGAGGTTTTACTTTCTCAGGCAAAACGAAATAGGAGCGCATATGTGATATGTGCGGGACCGAGAATAATGCGTGTATGTGATACTGTATTCTATTCTCGCGACTTCTTGTATCGGTCGGTTATATGAGATATAGCCGGGTTATCGAATCAAGTGTTGATTCGATAAGTCGATACATTGGATGTTAGTCTGTTATATGAGATATAACCGGATTATTAAGTCAAGTGTTGATTTAATAATTTAGTGTATAATTGTATATTTGATATACTAATTTACATTAACTAACATTTGTTCACTTAAGGATTTTTCTCACATGTGCACAACTTTAATATATATGTGATATATATTAAAATGTGTTTTATTTTTGTATCATGGTTGTTGATACAACATTCATGGGTGTATGAGACTTACACCATGCTATTTGTTATGTTGGGTTTAATATTTAAAGTAATTACAAAATTAGTGGAAGATTAGAAAAATGCATGAAGCTTGTGGAAGCATTGACTAAGTCCACTAAGTTTGTTTTTACTTTGGATATTTGTTAACCTAACCATCACACTTAGCCATGATTATGTCTCTACATGAGTTAGTATATGATACTCACTCACCCATGGTTAGCTCTCTCACTTGATCATTATCTTTCTCATATTATTTCTTCATCTTCTTTCTTGAGCTAAAAAGCTCTCTAGGGTTTGATCCAAAGTGAGAAACATTGTGAGAAAATAAATTCTAAAGTGAACCCACTTCCTATTTCTCCATCCTCTACTAGACTAGCACTTTAGTTTAGGGTGTTTGCTTCACTAATTCTCTAGTTAGTGAAGTAGTAGCTTGAGTTGGGATTCTCTCGACGTAGATCATCTTCGGCCTCAAAGACTTCAAGCAAGGACGCTTCTTTCGCCTCGTGAAGCCATGCAAGAGCCCGGGAGAACCATGATCGCAGCGAAGGGACTAAAACAAGGAGCTTTAGAAGTGAAGGACCGATCTACAAAGGTTGTATTTCGTATTCACTTAGTTATAAATGTTATTTACTTGCATGTGCAACCCTAATTATCTAGCAAAGATCTTGTTTAGGGTTGTTCGGCACGGCTAAAATTTTAATCGGGCATGGTTGATGCCTTGTAGAACCTTATTAGAGTGCCTAATAACCTTACAGTTCATAACATAATCCAGTACTACAAAACTATATCCCTCTTTACTTAATAAAGAAATTGAAATAAGATTGCCTATTAGGGTCGGAATGTAATAGCATTCGTTCAGAATCAATGTATTACCATTTGGTAATACAAGGTGATATTCGCCAACTGCTTTGGCTGCAACATCTGCACCATTCCCTACTCTTACGAAATGATCACCCTCTCCTCGTTCCCTATCTTTCCTTATCCCATGTAACATATTACATATGTGGGATCTTGATCCGGTATCTAATACCCAGGACGTAGAGTGAACTGAGAAACAGTTCTCGATAACAAACACACCCGAAGAAGATACATCAGCATGCTTATTCTTCGTTTGGGTGGCGTGAGGATCCAGATATTCTCCTATTCCCTGCTCGTACTTATAACATTTATAAGTTGGAGCGGGGCCAACGTTCCCCTGCTCAGTATAATAAGCGAGTTCAGTCAATACATCCATATTATTATCTTGATTAAGTCCTGACATGGTCGCTACCTGGAGAGAGAGAGAAGGAAACACTTTAGCGTATGCTCTTGCAAAATTAGATTGGTTATTATCTTATCTAATCAGGATGGCTCCCACTGTTTTCATCAAATCTTCATTCAAACCCTAAAAGGTAAGACTAGCCGGGATTAATTACACCTTATAAATTCGCCAATCTTTCAGCCAGGCCAGTGTTGGTATTTTGAGGGAGGTTCCCTGTGCTTTCACACGGACCTAATTAAAATAAACCTCGTTTTCCCAGAGGTCTAACCCCGTTAACACCTTTCTAGACACCTACTTGATCGGCTAATTTTCTGTGTAAAACTCTCCCAGGAGTAACTCTTACTCGCAGTGGGTATCAGGATCCAACTATCTCATAGTAGGTATGCAATCTCATTGCAAATTCCAACACTTGAAATTCCCAATAATTCTTTTGCCCCTAACACCCTATGACCTTGACAAAGGCCAACAAATCATATGATGCTAGTCAAGTTCAACCCGTCATTTCCCGATTGAATTAAACCCAACTGTACGACCCTTGACAAAGGCCAACAAGGTCATACGACTATCCTAATCCAATTACATCACATGCTTAAATAGATAAGTACTAGTCAGCTACCGCACACTACGCCTTGACAATGGCCAACAAATGCAGCACGAATACTAAGTAGTACCTATCTGAAATGACGGAGGGCTACGCAGGTTTTTCAGAAAACCATGAGCGTAAAGAACTCGATATCGTTGTAGAAACAAGTGATTTTGAAAAGGAGTGTTTTTTAGGCTTTTCTAGTTTTGCTAAAGAGGTCACTCCCGGTGAAGGGATGTCGGCTCTTTCCTTATCGAATAAGGTGCAGGATATTTCATAAGGAATTGTTAGTTGTATATATGCCCTAGAGGCCATTGTTGTACATATGATGTATATTATAGTGGATGCTTGGATATATATAGTGAGGACTTTCTTGCTCGATATGATAGTATGCTATCTGGTTTCACTTTGTCTTAACATGTTGACTTGTATTGGTTTACTTTCTTGCTCTCACATGTTGATAAAGCCCTTATGATATGTACTTGACTACTGGGACTATGATGAGATCATACTAGTGGGGCCAGGTAGTCAACGAGTACATCCTATAACTGTTCCTAGTCGAGGGTGTATCGAGACAGAGCATCGATACACCAGAGTAGACTAGCGTATACGCATCTTGACCCATATGATGGGCGATGGATGATCCCATATCCATCGGTGTTTGACATCAAAAATGGTGTACGGGTGCTCAGTGGAGACTGGGTACACTGAGCGGACTCGCCGAGAACTCCTAGATGGTATTATACCTATCGTCAGATAGCAGTTCTCCGGTGACACTGGTACAGGTTAGTCTGTAGACCCGAGATCATTATAGAGTCTTGTGTGATTCCCACTTTGCTTTGATTTCCACCTTACCACGTCCAAGTGGGCGTGCAAAATGGTGGCTTTTGGGTACAATCCCAAATCGCATGGAGGCAATGAGCGATAGGAGGGGTTTCGTCTCTCCCGGTATAGGGAGTTGATGTTGTGCTATGTTCGATTGGCTATAACTGGAAGTCCCTGACCAGGGCTGATATGGAGTACTACTGGTAAGAGTTATCAGTAGTTTCTCAACCTGTTATGAGCCTTACATCGACACGACTTATCGGTTACTGGGGTCTGACGTTTACCACCCCTAGACTTGATATGCGACATATGAGACGAAGAGACCGGACTGTACGGTAGTGTTACTGATTGGATTCACAGAAGAATGTATAGGCTTGCTTGTTGATCTTATGATCGTTCAATACCTAGGTGGCTGTTACGTTTAGCTGACCGCTTGCAACTTGTGGGTGTTTGATATGATCATCACCTACTGTCGGTGTATTGACGATTCTTTAGAGTCCTACACAGAGGTTTCCTGGCCCAGGAAAAAGAGAGTAGGAGCACATATGTGATATGTGCGGGACCAAGAATAATACGATATCAGATACCGTATTCTATTCTCGCGATATGAGATATCGGTCGGGTATATGTGATATAGCCGGGTGATCGGATCAAGTGTTGATTCGATGAATTGGTACATGTTATATTAGTCGGTTATATGCAATATAGCCGGATTGTCGGATCAAGTGTTGATTTGATAATTTAATGTATAATTATATATATGATATATTACATTACGTCAACTAATATAAGCTCGCTTTGTTGATTCATTTTCTCACTGGATAATACATTGATGTATATGCGATATATGTTAATTGTATTATTTTCTTTTGTTACAAAATATATTGTATATATGATATATAATATTGTAACATGTTAGGGTTACAAATGCAACATGGTTTTATTGTTTAAACCTAGTTAGGGTTTGGATTAGGGTTATTCTTTGGATGAGATTTCATGAAGCTTCATGAAGGTTTGACTTTTGTCTTCATCCTTTGATATTTTGTGAAAATATTTGTTAACCTAACCCAAACCCTTAACCTATGGTTTATTCTCTACAAGGGTTAAACCTTTCATTCTTAACCCATGGTTGCAATAACCACAACAATAATTCATTATTCATCACAAAAGGTTTAGCTGCTTCTTCTTCTTCTTGCTCTTGAAAAAGCTTCACTAGGTTTTATGTTTGTGATGATTAAGTGTGAGAAATTGAAAACAAAAGATAGAAAAATTCCTACTTCATCATCCTCATCTATTCTAGCCACTTAGATTAGGGTGTTCACTTCTCTAATAAGTTCATTAGTGAAGTGTAAGTTTGGATTAGAGATTCTTCAAGGTAGATCATCTTAGATCAAGAAAACTTCAAGCAAGATGCATCATTCACCTCTTGGAGCCTCACGAGAGTCGGAGTTCTTGATGATCGCAGCGAAGGGACCTCAACGCGGAGCTTATGAAGCGAAGGAACGGACTACAAAGGTTGTAATCCTAATCTCTTTAGTTCTTTGTATGTGATACAAACTTGTTACCCTAGAATTTCTAGTAAAGATTCATAGTTTTCTTGCTTTGCACCTCTCTAAATTTTAAAGTGGCATGAGTGATGCTACCAAACCATAGACTAGGTGCAAGGGAAGCCCAATAGGAATACCTCTATGCAAAGCAAGAGCTATAGAAGCAATCAATAACTAAACCGTGAGTTTGTAGCATCTGCTAGTTTCGCTAAAGAGGTCACTCCCGGTGAAGGGATCTCGGCTCTTTCCTTATCGAATAAGGTGATGGATATTCTACAAGGAATACCGCTATGCAAAAAAAAACTAGAGCTACCCTTTTTTTTATAAATTTTATTCCACAACATCTTTTAGGTTTCTTTTCTTTGATTAATCTCATTAATGAATCCCATCAATTATACTTCCTAAGTATCACAGAAGAAACGAAAGCAGTAATATTTATATATCATATATATATATATAGTATAAGCATTCGTCTCAGGCAGTAATATGATCTCATCACAGAACATTGCAGCAAAAGAAACATATGAAATATTGGATATACTAGGAGGTCTGTATTTTATTTTGAGCCTGTATAAAACACGGATTCCACGGTCGCGATGAATAGCCAAACCCGCATCCCTAGACCCCTACGAGAGTGGCAAGCAACCCTACCAATTATAGGGTTAGTGTAGGGTTCCTAGGCACACTCAAGAGGTTCCACAAGGCATCAACCATGCCAAAATCAAAATTTTCATGTGCCATAGAAACCCTAAACTAGATCGTTAACTAGAGATTAGGCGAAAACTATACAAGTAAACAACTTTACTAGAAAGTGAAAGGGACTACAACCTTTGTAGATCCGGTCCTCCACTTCCAAAGCTCCGTGAAGACGTCCCTCCGCTGCGATCATCGGAATCCCGGACTCTAGCGATGGTTTCGTCGGAGAAATGATCGGGCTAGGTCGTTGACTTCGGTGCCGAAGATGATCTACGTCGAGGCGACTCTAACTCAAGCTCCATCTTCACTTGGTCATAAACCTTATGAAGAAAACACCCTATACAACATGGCAAGTGGTAGAGGATGAAGAAATAGGAAGTGGGTTCACTTTGGATTTGGGTTTCTCACTTGATTTCATCACTTGACAATTTTCAAGAAAGCTTTGCTTTTTCTTCATGAAGAAGATGAAGAAGAAGAAAGAAAAAGAATTATTTCAAAAAGAAAATCAAGTGATGGTTATCATTTAGCAACCATGGGTTAGTAAACTCATGTAGAGAATAAACTGGGGTTTAGGTAATGGTTAGGTTTAGGATAAAAACAAAATGGTAGACTTTCAAAGCTTCATGAAGCTTCAAGGGTAAAACAAAACAAGCCTCCATTTTATTTTTGCCAAAATGAATAAAGAAAATAAATAAAACAAATAAATCAAACCCTAACCATTAACCTAATCATAGTTTAAAGTAAACATGCACCCAAGTTTTCATGTATCATCAAACATGATACAATCAAGTGCACAAAAATATATCACATATACTACTTGTGCACATCAAGTGAGAAAATCAATCTTAAATGAACAAATACTAGTTAATGTAAAGTAATATATCAAATATATAATTATACATTAAATCATTAAATCAACACTTGATTTAATGATCCGGTCATATTGCATATAACCGACTAATATCATGTGTATCAATGTATCGAATCAACACTTGATTCGGTAAACCGGCTATATCTCATATAACCGTCCAATGATACATATCGCGAGAATAGAATACAGTATCACATACTTGTATTATTCTCAGTCCCGCACATATCTCATATGCGCTCCTATCTCGTTTCGCTTGAGCCAGGAAACCTCTGTGTAGGACTCTAAAGACTCATCAATACGCCGGCAGCAGGTGATGATCATATCAAACACCCACAAGCCGCAAGCGGTCTGCTAAACGTAACGGCCACCCGGGTATTGAGCGATCAGAAGATCAACGAGCAAGCCCGCTCACACTCCTGTGAATCTAACCAGTAACACTTACCGTACAGTCCGGTCTCGTCGTCTGATATGTCGCATATCTCGCCTAGGGGTGGTAAACGTCAGACCCCAATAGCTCGATAAGTCGTGTCGATATAAGGTCTATAACAGTTCGAGAAACTACTGGTAACACTTACCAGTAAATCTCAGCAACCCTGGCCAGGGATTTCCGGTTATAGCCAATCGAACACAGTGCAACATCAACTCCCTATACCGGGAGAGACGAATCCCCTCCTATCGCTCATTGCCTCCATGTGATTCGGGACTGTACCCAAAAACCACCGTTTTGCACGCCCTCTTGTACGTTGTAAGGTGGAAATCAAAGCACAGTGGGAATCACACAAGACTCTATGACGATCTCGGATCAACAGACTACTCTGTACCAGTGTCACTAGAGAACTGCCATCTGACGTAAGGTATAATACCATCTGGGAGTTCTCGGCGAGTCCGTCCAGTGTACCCAGTCTCCACTGAGCACCCGTATATCATCTCTGATGTCAAACACCAATGGATATGGGATCATCCATCGCCCATCTGTATGGGTCAAGAAGGTATACGCTAGTCTACTCTGGTATATCGATGCCTCGTCTCGATACACCCACGACTAGGGACCTTGAAGGATGTACTTATGGAATACCATGTCCCCACTAGTATGATCCTCATCATAGTCCAGGTAGTCAAGTACACATCTTAAGGGCTTTACCAACATGTAACAGAGAGACAATCAGTGTACACGTTAAGGTAAAGAGCAACCAGATAGCATACTATCATGTCGAGCAAGAAAGTCCTCCTTATATATGTCCCAGCATCCACTACAATATACATCCTATGTACAGTAATGGCCTCTAGGGCATACATATAACTAACAGTTAGGAGACCCGGTCTCGACTCCTCAAAATGGCCTCCCACTGGACCCTAGAACCCGGCTGCTTGTGATCTCCGCCTTGGTTCTATCCTAATGTGGAAAAGTAAATAATATACAATGGTGACATCATCCTCAACCCTGAACTGCCCCAATAAAAAAATATTACATACAAATGAATTTTACATGAATGAAAATAAAAACTCTCATCTCATATAAAACCCCCGGCTATTCAGAACACGACGATCTAATATCACATATCACAGCAACACATAACATCACATGTCATCAACGTAAGTAAATATGCGTATCCCAATTGTCGTTGATGTATAGCAATGAAACCGGCGATATACCACATATTACACTTACGGTCGCAAAAAAGAAAATGTAAAACTACAACATTTGGTATCCACAATCTCCTCAGACATTATAAATCCGAAATATCACATACTTCGCATTTCATGCCTAACTATATGAATTCCACATATTGTATCACATTACAGAAAAAGCTAGACGATATTAAACATTCCGATCGAATCAACAAACATCCAAAGTTTCCCAAATGCTCAACACTTGAGCATAGTTTAGAAATATCCATCACATGCCACAGTAGCAGTGAACCAGCAGTAGAAGGGTCAACCAACGCCTCACTTGTGGCACCGCTAAACCATCACAAACCCTAAGGTTCAGTGACAGTTTTGACTGTCACAAAATCGAGTTAAGCTTTTGTTCTTCTAGAGGGTTCACCTCATTACTTGCACGATGTTTGAATGTTCTATAACTGTGAAAAGATCCAACTCTTGAAAAATTTCAGTAAGGGAAAAAGTTGGTATTTGATATCCGATCGAACTTTTCAATACCGTCTAAAATAACCGAAACAAAAGCTAGAATTTCGAATACGAAACAATCCGAATTTTTAATGCAGTAAATTAACATCACATGTAATTTTAGCAAAAATAAACAACACCACAATTTCTAAAACCCCAGAGTGTAGAACACCAACCAAAACCCAAGCCCAAACTCTATAGGAAATCCGGCGACGCCGGATTTATTGCTCTGGTCGCCGGCCGTACTCTGAGCAAAGGGGTTGGGTTTTTCACAGTGTTCTATATGTATCTCATACATCATTCTGCAACTGTTAAAATAATTTTTTGACACCTAAAATAATTCAACAGAAACTGGGGTTTTGCATCGGGTGTTTCGGAGTTGTTTCGGTTTCGTAATCCTATACTTATCCGTCTAATTCTCTAGCTAGGCTCTGATACCACTGTTGGGATATCTACAACGGCAGCAAGGTTTTGGGAGGCATCACACATTCCAAGTTTAAAATTTTTCCATTCTAGATAACCCAAACACAAGATCTTTAACTAGAGAATCAAACAAAACATCGAAGCAAACAACTTTACTTCTAAGAGTTAGGGATTACAACCTTTGTAGTCCGTTCCTTCGCTTCATAAGCTCCGTGTTGAGGTCCCTACGCTGCGATCATCATGAATCCGGACTCTAGAGAAGCTCCATGAGGTGAATGAGGTATCTTGCTTGAAGTATTCCTTTTCAAAGATGATCTACCTTGAAGAATCTCAAACCCAAGCTTACACTTCTCTAATGAAGTATTAGTGAAGTGAACACCCTAATCTAAGTGGCTAGAATAGATGAGAATGATGAAGTAGGAATTTTGCTCTCTTTTGTTTTCTTGATCTCACTTTAAATCACTACAAACAAAAAGCTAGAAAGCTTTTTCAAGAGGAAAAGAAGAAGAAATCCTTTTGTGATGAATAATGAATTGCTGTGTGAGGTTAGAAATGCAACCAAGGTTAAGAATGAGAAGCATAACCCATGTAGAGAATAAACCATAGGCTAGGGTTCAATGGTTGGGTTAATAAATATCTAGATATTATCTAAAAGGTGGACTACGTCAACACTTCCAAAATATCTCATTTTAAATCCACCATTTAGAATTAACCTAAAATGAATGTTAACCTTAATTGAAACCCTAGCATGGTTTAATCTCAAAACCCTAATTGCTTTTGTAACCCTAACATGTTACAATATTATATATCACATATATAATATATAATGTAACAAAAGAAAATAATAAAATTAACATATATCGCATATACATCAATGTATTATCCAAGTGTGAAAAAAGAATCAATAAAGCGAGCTTATATTAGTTAATGTAACTTAATATATCACATATATAATTATACATTAAATTATCGAATGAACACTTGATCCGATAACCCGGCTATATTAACATACAACTGACTAATATAACAAGTACCATTTTATCGAATCAACACTTGATCCGATAACCCGGCTATATCACATATACGCGGCCGATATCATATTTCGCGAGAATAGAATACGGTATCTCATATCGTATTAGTCTCGGTCCCGCACAAATCACACATGTGCTCCTACTCCATTTTTCCTGAGCCAGGAAACCTCTATGTAGGACTCTAAAGAATCGTCAATACGCCGGCAGTAGGTGATGATCATATCAAACACCCACAAGCTGCAAGCGGTCAACTAAACGTAACAGCCACCCAGGTATTGAGCGATCAGAAGATCAACAAGCAAGCCTGTACATTCTCCTGTGAATCCAATCAGTAACACTCCCATACAGTCCGATCTCTTCGTCTGATATGTCGCATATCTAGTCTAGGGGTGGTAAACGTCAGACCCCAGTAACCGATAAGTCGTGTCGATGTAAGGCTCATAACAGGTCGAGAAACTACTGATCACTCTTACCAGTAGCACTCCATATCAGCCCTAGCCAGGGACTTCCAGTTATAGCCAATCGAACACAGCATAACATCAACTCCCAATACCGGAAGAGACGAAACCCCTCCTATCGCTCATTGCCTCCATGTGACTCGGGACTGTACCCAAAAGCCACCGTTTTGCACGCTCTTGGAAGTGGTAAGGTGGAAATCAAAGTACAGTGGGAATCACACAAGACTCCATGACGATCTCGGGTCTACAGACTAACCTGTACCAGTGTCACCAGAGAACCGCTATCCGACGATAGGTATAATACCATCTAGGAGTTCTCGGCGAGTCCGTTCAGTGTACCCAGTCTCCACTGAGCACCCGTACACCATCTTTGATGTCAAACACCGATGGATATGGGATCATCAATCACCCATCATATGGGTCAAGATGCGTATACGCTAGTCTACTCTGGTGTATCGATGCTCTGTCTCGATACACCCTCGACTAGGAACAGTTATAGGATTTACTCGTTAACTTCCCTGGCCCCACTAGTATGATCTCATCATTGTCCTAGTAGTCAAGTACATATCCCAAGGGCTTTATCAACATGTGAGAGTAAGACAGTAAACCAATACAAGTCAACATGTTAAGACAAAGTGCAACCAGATAGCATACTATCATATCGAGCAAGAAAGTCCTCTCTATATATATCCAAGAATCCACTATAATATACATCATATGTATAATAATGGCCTCTAGGGCATATACATAACTAACAATCTCCCACTTGCACTAAGGCCGGCTGTTGTAGTGTCTCATACCCAACATCCCGAAGAGTCTATCAAATTGTATCTGGGGTATGGCCTTCGTGAGTGGATCCGCAGTGTTGTCCTTTGTGTCAACTCTCCTGATCTCGATCTCGCGGCGATCAACTATCTCCCGGATCAGGTGATACCGCCTCATAATATGTCTGGACTTCTGATGGGACCTGGGTTCCTTGGCTAAAGCCACAGCTCCATTGTTATCATAATACAAAGGTATTGGATGCTCAATGGACGGAACCACACCAAGTTCAGTGATGAACTTCTTCATCCAGACAGCCTTTTTTGCAGCATCATTGGTAGCGATGTATTCATCCTCCATCGTCGAGTCTGCCACGGTTTCCTGTTTGGAGCTCTTCCAACACACCGCCTCTCCATTGAGGGTAAAGACAAATCCCGAGTGCAACTTTGAGTCGTTCTGCAGGAGCCATCTCTTCTGGGTTGGAGAAGGCAGATCATGAACTTCATTAAGATGAATGGTTGGTCCACCACACCGCTGGGCTGGGCCAGTTTACCATCACAAAATACTCAATCGAATTGGGAAACTTTCACTTCCAGATTAGCATACTCGGTAAGGAAATGCTCTTTGCCAGAAGCTTATGTGGTTCCAACTCATGCGGCTAGGTCGAGATATGGTACGGCACCTGAATCCACTCCTGCAGTGTTGCAGTTGGTTGATAATGAAGAAGTGAGATGCTCCATTATACAACATTTGTCGGGCGTGTGGCAGATCTAGCAGATTCACCACAGACCTTGGTAGTCTTGTCTGACGAATCTGATTTACTCCTTTCCTCTTTTGCATCTGTTTTCTTGCCAGGCTCTGTTCCTCTTGCAAGTGCAGGAGCGGTGTCGGCCCAAGCAGTAAGTAGGTAGAGCTTTTAGTGCTTGGTCCCTTCTTTGGCCTCAGTAGGTGCTTCTTTGGCATGAGCTGTAGTGTAGGCACAAAAAGTAGGAGGATCCGAAGGCGTAGGAGCAAAGTGCAGGAAAGCCAGGTGCTAGCTAGGTCTGGTCTCCTGCCATTGGCTAGCCTTAGCTCAGCCCTTGCAGTTGGTCAGCTACACACGTCGCTTTCATTTCCTATATTATATGCCACTTCCCGGTCAACGCGAATAAATTCTTTGCTTATTTACCCTGTCTATTAGACAGATGTGATCTCCTTGCCCCCGCCCATGCTTAAGGATTCTTAACCTTCTTAGCTCTCTTTTTCCATCGGCTCTTCTTTCATCTGGAAGAAATGGTCCTATCCAGTTGGCAAATCCTCTTGCTATTGTTCTTTCAAATATTTGAATATAATCATTCTAAATAGAAATATTAAATATCTCCTGCCTGTCCTGCCGCACATGCGATACCCTTAGAAAGCATTTTTTTAGATGCTTGGTCCCTTCCTTGGCCTAAAAGAAAGCATTTTTTTATATACTTGTTAGAGGCCCAACCAAGAGCGCGAAAAAGCTTTATTTGAAATTAGAGTAAGCTAAGACATAGGCTTCTTGGTCGGGCCTAAAAGGAAAGGATTTTTTTAGATACTTGTTAGAGGCCCGACTAAGAGCGCGAAAAATGCTTTTAAGTAGCGGAATAAGATGGAGCTCTTAGTGCTTGGTCCCTTCCTTGACTCTAACCTAAACGGGCGCGAAAAATGCTTTATTTGAAAAAAAAAGATTAGATTAGAGTCGGTAAGCAATTCATCCTTCATTTCACACTCCTATCTCGGAATGGGCTGGGATGGAATTGAAAGAACGCGAAGCGCTATAGGGTCGGTTTTTTGGGGTAGGGGAAAAAGCTTGCTTCTTCACAAGCTTATTCCCGCCCCGTTTCCTGTCCGTCCCGACCGGCAGCGGCTGGGTCTCCCCATCTCTCCTCAACTTCCTCCGGTCTTCGGCCCGAGATGTATGAGGCAGAAACTCGTCCCACGTACGGTTCGGAGGCCGAGCCCCACCCCCAGCAATATTGGTGCGGCTTATGTCAACTAATACGAATAAGATACAGTTCAATCAACGATTGCCTTTGTTATTGCTGGGGGTTAGCTGCATAGGCCTAAAAGAAAGCATTTTTTTAGATACTTGTTAGAGGCCCGACCAAGAGCGCGAAAAAGCTTTAATTGAAATTAAAGTAAGCTAAGACATAGGCCTCTTGGTCGGGCCTAAAAGGAAAGCATTTTTTTAGATACTTGTTAGAGGCCCGACCAAAAGTGCGAAAAATGCTTTTAAGTAGCGGAATAAAATGGAGCTCTTAGTGCTTGGTCCCTTCCTTGACTCTAACCTAAACGGGCGCGAAAAATGCTTTATTTGAAAAAAAAAAGATTAGATTAGAGTCAGTAAGCTTTTTCACGCTCTTGGTCGGGCCTCTAACAAGTATCTAAAAAAATGCTTTCCTCTTAGGCCTATGCAGCTAATCCACAGCTTAGGTCAACTAATACAAATAAGATAATGTTCAAAAAGAAAATCGGGAGATGATTAGATTCAATAAAAGATACATAGACATCTAACAAGTATCTTGCCGCCTCTAGAGTTCAAAATGAGGCTTATTGTCTCGTTAGAGTGCCGATGAAAGTCTAAGTAAATCAAAGCCGCTAGTTTGCCAAACAGAGGGTTGGTTTTGTTGTAGGGTTCATCTTTTTGTTCACCATAGGAGGGCTCCTACTTCGGACCTGACTGTTGGCTTTTTTTAGCTTTCTTGCTAGTAAGCTTTTTCGCGCTCTTGGTCGAGCCTCTAACAAGTATCTAAAAAAATGCTTTCCTTTTAGGCCTATGCAGCTAATCCACAGCTTTATTTGAAAGGAATAAAGCTAGCGGAATGCTTTACCAAATGGAGACTATTTGCAAAGCGGAAAGTGTTAAGAGGAACAGAGACTATTTACTGATTATTCTGTCACTCTGTCTGAGTCGCTGCCTGTCGTCCCTATCTGAATGAATCTCTTCCATAAACCATGGAGTAGCCGCCCCCTAGTCTTCGCTATCAATCTGGGATTTCTCTAACTTCCAAGCCTAAACACTAGGATTTTCCTTAGCTCATGCTTAGCTTCCACATCTGCATCAAGCCCTACACAATTGGTATAAAGAAGCATGCACCAGCCCAGAGAATTTCATTCGTGCTTCCTAGATCTCTTACTTCAGACTTCAGTAAAGGAACAATAAATCTTATAGCTAATACTACTACCAAAAGAAAGAGACGAGACAGAGGCTTTCCTGTCAAAGAAAGGAAAAAGTCACTAATATAGTAAACCGCCTTTCTTTTCATACTTCGGGCACGCCATGGAATTACGAATTAGTTTCATCATCTCCAGTTTACCGCAAGCTTACGCGGTCTGTAAGTTGTATGAACTACTCTAGATGTGATAGTTCATGACACTAAGCATGAGTTTCATTGTAAGGAGTCAAAAAGGATAAGACATCAGTAGCTCCAAAATGAGAGAAGGGTATAATACATTGGGATTGAAAAGCATGAATGTAGCGATTTGAATGAAAATAAATAACTATTGGGAAAACCTATTTCGTTGCACCCAGACTGACCTACGCCCAGAAAGAAACGACCACACACTACGCCAGCTTGGTCTATGCGTAGGAAGAGTGTGTCGGCCTAAGCCACCAGGAAACCCTCGAAAGATAGGAAGACGAATATTGCCCTAGAAAGAATCGGTTTCGTACAATACAATAAGAAAAAGAAACGAAACTACCTTATATTATTAAGTGAAGCTCCTTGCTTTATAGTAATTGTGTCCGAACTACCTTTCCCTCCATCGCCCTTTAACTAAGAGGTCCCGACTCCCATTGGAAAAAATGAGGACTTTTGCCAATGTATGTTTGCCATTAGAAGAAGGGTTCGGAAGAATTCAGATGTTCGGTACCCCTCTTAGGAGGCACTTTCTAACCAGTCCGCAATTTCATCCCCGAATAACAACTCCTCCGAGGAAGTGAGGACCTTCTTCGATCAACCAAGACCTGGCAATCTTTTTGCGACTACGTTGCCTAAATCTGCAAACCGACCGGACAGACGTGATAGATGTTTTCCCGGCTTAGATCCGGTTGTGTTACCTCTCTCTCGCCACAAAATGATTCACACAGTTTTGTTGCTTGCTTTTTCACCCGGAAAAGGCAGTGGATGAAAGAAAGGTGAATAAGCTCTTTATCTAGAAGTTGGTTCTGTGAAGCGAATTGAGATATGCCACGCGTAAGGTCTGCTTGGTCCAACTCTGATGGTCAACCGTGTGTAGCAGAGATAGCATCAGCTCGGCCTGGTTTCCGTATCTACAAATCCCATTCATGACTACAGAGAAGGAAATCCCTTGAGACACTTTGAAAGAGAGAGCGTTTCGATATGGCTGGCCACAATTCTCGGGATACGGTAAGTATAAAGGTGCAATCAAGGTCATAGCCTCTCCGTCCTGATTCTCACCAGTCAAGGGCTCGGATGAGAATTCGAATTCGAAAAAAAAATGAGAGATACTCGATAATCACTCCAAGTGATTTACATTTTCACCGAGTCATTCAGAAAGCATAGGATCGAGGGATGCCACAAGTCCCATTACGTGTGTAGATGAACTTTGAAATGAGATAGAACAACGCATTTTAAACCTCATCATACTGGCTGAAAGACATTTCATTCGAGTGAACCGAAAAATCAATCATCAAAATCATGAATAACTTCCGTTTGACTTTTTGTTCCCTCTACCCCACCCCTATTTGTCTCGAGCTTGTTTTGTAACTTGAGCGATCAACCGGGGATGGAGAGTAGGGATGAGAACAGGGTTGAGTAACGTGTGGGAGGAATGCCGGATATGGGGGAGCAATTCACCTAGTCTCGGCGGGCAGGGGCATAACAATGACCAGCTACAACTCCGACTACGCCCATCAATTCTTTCTGACTCGAGAAAGATCTCTGCTGCCCCAAAAAATGATAAAATACACATTACTCAACGACTACTACGTATACATATATTCCCAGCCCAATCCCGAATAGATACTGGTTGTAGTTTGTAGTAGATGGTCTAATCAACAGCTTCGTCGGGCTACGGATATAAAGGCTCTGCAAGACCTGCAGCTGTCTTTTCATACCTATCACCATCTTTAAGCAATTTATATACATTCCAGCTCGTCCATCGTCGATCGAATACGTGAAAGAGAAGGACGGAATGGGAAGGGAAGAGGGTTACTTTAGAATTTTAGGTTTATTCGTCAATGCGGAGAGACAAGCATCCCAAAAAGAATTTCTTCTTATCTTCAGAGTTTTTTTAAAATAAAGAAGCTAAAAAAATTGAAATTCAAAGGTCATTGAAATCTGATTTTTTGCTTAAAAAGAAAAATTGGTGAAGACGGATTGTTTAATACTTTTCTCTTGAAACAATCCATTTTCCATCGAGACTGAAACTAACACATGTTCATCCCGACCGGTGGGAATGAATACGAACCAACCAGATTGGCATGTTACCGCTACAACTCCAAAAATGGATGGAACGGATGGATGAAAAAGCGATGAACTTTCTTTCTGGAATTCCATGAAAATGAGGAAATCACTTCTTCGTAGTTCTCAATAGATCCTAGATTTAGTGAAAGGGCCTACAGCTATGCACTTCCGGCTGGCTAAGATGCTTACATCTGGATTGAATTTTCTCCAGCGGAAGCTATTTCATGTATTTCGGGAGAAGAATCGAGGAACAATCCTTGTTGTTGAAAGTCCAAGGACGGAAATTATTTGAATGAGGGGAGGCGATTTAATCGTCTAGCCCTTGTAGTTGAGGTAGACGTCTTCTCTAGCCGAACATAACATCTATCTTCCTTAGCTGTACGTAAAGGAAGCAAGCATGGTACTTCAAGAGGATAGGGTGGAATTGACCCCAGTATGCCAATCCAAGTCAGAAGACTGAGTTTCAGAGCCTTCCACACCGAGCCCTAGAGTAAGGGTCGGGTCGATGAGTCAGTCGCAGTGGAGTTGTTTGGAGTTTCCTTGGTGGACAATAGAGAGCCAAATCAGACTCGTGAGGTCGGTGGAAAGTGCAGGTCCGCATTGTGGAGATAGAAAGGCTGATGGATGGATCCTTCCACTGTCTTTGAACCAAGACTAGGCAATTGAGAAGACCATAGCATAGAGAGCATATAAAAGACTCTCTCTCATCCACTTGGAGCTCAATAAACACTGGGCTGGCTGGTAATCTCCCACTTCACTCCGAGTGGGCTAGAAAGTCTTGCAAAGCGAACCATTGATGGTACATTGAACACACCAAGGGATGACCCTGAGACAACATCTCCCGACTCTGCTCCTTGAGAACCTGTCTAGCGTGTCACCTGCCTCAACTTGAACTTGGTCTCCATGCTTCCCTGACAGCAAGCAATAAAGCTGCTTTCTTTGAACAATAAGAGAACTGAAGAAGTACCTAGGCAAAGTCTTTGATATCAAAGATCTTGGACTTTGAAGTACTTCCTGGGGATTGATGTAGCTCGCTTACAGAAAGGGATCTTCATTTCCCAGCGGAAGCATACACTTTATTTTCGGAAGGAAACTGTCAAATTGGGAGTGAAACTAATTGATTCTCCCATGGATTAAATAATCCAGATGACCGAGAACTGTTGGAGGATCCGGGTCACTATCAGAGTCTGGTAGGTAAGCTCATCTATTTGTCCAGCACCAGACCAGATCTATCATATGCAGTTGGGGTGGTAAGTCAGTTCATGCGTGCGCCCCGGAGGTCACACTTGGAAGCTGTTCACAGGATTCTCAGGTATCTCAAGTCATCACCTGGATGAGGGATCTTGTATGCTCCTTATGGATACTTACGCATTTCAGCCTACTCAGATGAGAACTGGGCTGGTTCTCTTAGTGACAGACGATCTACTTCCAGCTATTGCACCCTCGTTGGAGGGAATCTTGTTACTTTGAAGAATCAGAAGCATTATGGCAAGTATGATTTCCAATGCCTTTGTTTGCCGATTCCTTTTCTACCGATTGCTTTTATTACTGACTTATATGACGATTCGGATTATCGGTGCCTATTCTCTTTCCATAGAAGCTTCGATGTCATATACTTGTGCTGCTGTTCAAGCCAGCCTTCCTGTATAATCGAATGGATTCTCCCTTGCAGATCAATCATGTAACTCTCATGTCATTGACCAATCATTAGATTGATCTACTACATGAATGATTTGATGAACCATATAATGTCAGAATATCAAAGAAAAGACCAATTCATCTTTTTGCTTTTACCTCGACATCAAATGCTTCTCTTGCTGTGCTGTGGAGGGAGATCCATGCAATGGCATTTCACCAACGGATACCACTTCTTATTGATTTGTATGCTTTTTTTAGAATACCACCTCTCTACAAGGTTGGTCTCTCTTGAACACATACTACCTCTCTCTCACATCTCTTTGGGAAGTTTGCATGTTTTCTCTGGCCACCTCTCAGCTGGGCCTTATAATGAAGGAAGAATTGGATGTGGAAGGTAGAATTGAGCCAATGTGTGGAACAACATTCCCAGTATGACTTGCCTAGCTAGTGCTTCCTAGCTGACTGTACTAAATGCATTGATGTTGTCCAAGCAGCACTGCATTCAATCTTGCATAGGTAGGGTTTCCATCTTTATCTGCTGAACGAGGAGCTTGACTCACCCTCCACTCGAAAAGAGGCTTTTTTTCATGTTAGCGCCTCTCTCTAGTGCCCATTGATCCAAGTCCTAAGCTTGGAAAATCATCCCACTTCGTTGTCTTTCTCTTTCTTTGAAGCTAGAAAGCTCTTACTCTACATTCTTGGCAGCCCATCTTTTTGTCTCAGTAGAGTCTTTCAGTGGCATGTTTTGGTCCTCTTCCCCATTACTTAGAAAAAGTGAGCCACCGGTTCAGGTACAAGATACTATCATTACCGCCGGGACAATTAGACATCCAACCCGTAATCGCAATGACCCAATTGCAAGAGCGGAGCTCTACCAACTGAGCTATATCCCCCGAGCCAAGTGGAGTATGCATGAAAGAGTCAGATGCTTCTTCGATTATTTTCCCTAGCGCAGCTGGGCCATCCTGGATTTGAACCAAAGACCTCGCCTGTGAAGTAAATCATCGCACCTACGATCCAACCAATTAGGAGAGAATCAATAGATTCTTTTTCGGGAGCGATTCATCCTTCCCGAACGCAGCATACAACTCTCCGTTGTACTAAGAGGCACCCGTTTTAGGCCAAGGAAGGGACCAAGCACTAAGAGCTCCACTTACTTACTGCTTTGGCCGACACCGCTCCTGCACTTGTAAGAGGAACAGAGCCTAGCAAGAAAATGGATGCAAAAGAGGAAAGCATTGGATTAGCTGCATACGAAAAGGATGGACTATTTCTTTTTGAACTTTAATGGAAATCTACATCAAGCCCTACCCTAATGCTCCTACTCCAGACCTGACTGCTGGCTTTTTTTAGCTTTCTTGCTTGCTACGCGCCAGCTAGCGGAATGCTTTACCGAATGCGCCAACCAACCGGAGGTGCCAGGCCTACGTATGCCAACTCCAACTAGGAAACTACTATCGCTTGGGCCTAAGCTCCTGAACTAGCAGGAAGAAGAAGCGCACTCGAACCCCTCACTCCTGACCGGAAAAGTCTATGAATTTAAAAAATGAATGTTTAGCCAACCAAGTAAAGGCTGAGTGTGATGTGGGCGGGATGTATTTGAAAAAGGGGTGATATACCCTGTTCTACCAAATGAGCCTCTTGGTGCATTCTCTCGTACGATCCTTTCTCATTGATCAAGCAACCCTATCTCATCCCTCTCACTACATTTGTTTCTATGCTTACCTTAAAGAGCAACTTACTATAATAGAAGACCTTACGCGAACAAGTCAGTAGAAAAAGACATAGGTGAAGGAATCTTTCTTATTATGGATTGCTATGAAAGTCAGTCGACCAAGATGCCAAGGTTACTTGTTAGAATGAGGCAGGAGCTGGAGTATTGGTAACAAGATCCTTTCAAATTCCTTCGTTAGAATGAGCTCGACCGACCAACAGTAAAGTTGTTGAATGGTTCTTACCTTCTTTGTTAGAATGCGGGTGCAGCTCCTTCGTCGATAGGATATGATCCGATAGCTAGCTAGACCTTAGGGAGAGGGTCTTTAGCTTTGCTTGTGCTCTTCTGGTTAGGCTCGTTCTCACAGAGAAGGAGGGAGGAAGAGCTATAGAGGATGTGAACTTAGTCGACCATGATCGGAAGTAGTGTTCCTGCCTTTGCAGAGAGGACTAGATTTGCCTTTCATAGCAAGATATTATAAGAACTCCGATCACATATAGGCCTTGACGCCCTTTCCCACCTGATTCATCTTGCCTTGCCCATTACTAAGTCGACCAAAAGGCTTTCTGGGCTAAACCGACTCTGAAAAGTCTACCTTTGTTTCTTGGTCTTTTTGGGCTAAAGGGCTCGACCGGGATGCTCGATCATACGATTATTACTGAAAGGCCTGGTTCTAAGTCCCAGTTCGAGGCTCAAGGTTCTTTCCTGGACCCGTACCTTTATTGAGAATCCAGAATAAGAAGTATGGCTGCTCACTGAGCTCTTACTACTGATTGATAGGGAGAAGACCTAAACAGCTAATCAAGCCCTTGAACCAGGGGGATCTATTGCACCAGAATGAGAACAAGAAGCCAAGCCCGTCGAAGAAGCCTCTCATGATCAAATAGAGGTCTTGAAACGCTCCTCATAGAGAATCCGTAGCCTGCTGAAGCTTCAACCAAGAGAACAGAGCTGAGCTTGAACCAATAGAGTATATTCAAGATAGATAGAGACCTTTTGCTCTCCAATCACAATCCATAAATTTTCATTGGATTCGCCCAGATCACCTGGATCATTTTTTCCACCCACCAGCACCGACTCATTCAGGGGCTATTTCATTCTGCCACAGGTCGAAAATTTTTGACTCCATGAAGGAAGTCACGGGATATGACACTCCGAAACTCTGCCTTCAACAAATGGGACAAAATGATTTTAGAATACCAGTTCTGACCCATGACTATAGGAGTACCTGTCAGCTCGTCCTAAGTATCGCTGCTTGACCTCACCCCATGGGCAAAACTAGCGACTCTCCATAGCCAATTGCAAACCTGTCTGGAACATCGAAACCAAGGAGCCAGGGGTACTCATCTTCTATGGGATGGTTGATCATGCTTCAACAAGGTTTTCAACCTGGTGCCTAGGACGACAACAAGATCCAATGATGAGTGATTGATACGATTCTCGGTGTGCATATAGAAAATGTATAGAAATCACAACCAAAAATATTTTGACCGCAATCAATAACGGTGTCGATTGTAGCGCGTTAGCGAGTGCGGATCGTCCACAGGGAAAGTGAGATCCGTTCGAATTTGAATTAGATGAATTGAAAATTAAAGAAAAGAGAAAAGATAATTCAATTCAAGATTTAAAAGTGAATTCAAGAATTATCTAGATCTAAATCTAAAATCAAGAAAACATTAAAAATCAAGAATTAAGAATTGATGATTTCCAATCCAATAATCAAGAATCGAAGTGAGGCTCGTAGGAATCGATCGAATCTATAGATGTGATGAATACTATTGATTACGTTTTCTTATCCATTAATGATTTAATACTAGATCGATGACGATTAATCGAGGTTTAAGGATCTTTCGAAGAAACTAGAGTTTCTTCATCTCATCCTTTGTCCTTACGATGAATCTCATTCAAAAAATAGCATCTAGTAAATTCAAGAATCGATCGTAGATCACTAATTAAGAGCGAACACAATCAAGAAAGTATCGCTCGAAACTAGGTTGCCGATTCTTCAATTTACTAAAGTT
Organism: Agapanthus africanus; assembly: GCA_030015575.1. Lineage (NCBI taxonomy): Eukaryota > Viridiplantae > Streptophyta > Magnoliopsida > Asparagales > Amaryllidaceae > Agapanthus > Agapanthus africanus. Next base: position 872,501,207 of record JASDDO010000019.1, on the reverse strand, counting down.
TACAAAACTTATAAGAATTAAGAATCGTTTCAAGATCTAATCATCATCTATTGATTCTTTTGGCTCCTTCACGAGCGGAGTTTTACTCAAACATCACATCAAAGAACACAATCACAAATCGAGATCTAATCATGATGCAAGAATGTAAAGAAAGCAAGATAAAGAATTTCACCTCTTATTTATCAATAATTTTGTTACAATTCTCTCAAGATCTACAATGAGGAAAGAACTCGATCGTCGATTTGGCTTCGCTCGTCTTCGTGAGTCGCGGATCGTCTTGGACCACTTGTTCGGATGAAGATCGGCTTCGCTCCTAAAAGGTTGAAGAATTCTTGCTTGATTTGTACTCGGTGTTCTTGATTTTTGGCTTTGGATTTTGAATTGGGGATTAGGGTTTACAAGTTGTGTCACTCAACTTGTGGGAAAAGGTGAAGATTGAACAACGAACAACGTACAACCTTTGAGAAGAAGCTTTAGGGTCCCTTTTATAGCCTTCATTAGCTTTGGCTTCTTTTAGAAGCTAGGTTTAGTTTAGCTTCCCTTGTAAGCTAGGTAGTTAGGTAGAACCTTCTAGAGGTAGTTAGTTAGGCTTTAGCTTCCTTCATAAGCTTGGAGGTTAGGGAGAAGCTTCTAGGCTTAGATTTTTTAAGTAGCTTGCTTTGGAAGCTTGAGGGTGATTAGCTTGAACAATAAGCCTTGCTGTTCTGGCAGAAAATTCTGGAGTTATCTGGAATTTGCAGTGTATTGAAGAGGTGTACCAAGTGAAAGGAGAAGCCTGGAATGAAGCTATGCTGATGACTCTTCCTCATGGCCACGGATCCAAGGTGCCAAGGGAGTTCTGGCCGCGGATCCGCGGCTCTTTGATGTCCTTGGGGCATGTAAATCCTGTTGGTGCTACCTGTTGGCTTTAAGTATATTTTCTGGTATGTTGAATCTCATAATTCCTTCTATATTACTACCAGATCACAAGTCTTGGACTTGGTGTATTTTTAACAGCACTTTTCATAATTTTGGCTCTTCTCCTGGAATTTCCTGCACAGATTCTCGAAACAAGTGTTGCGCTATGCAAAGATGATACGATGCCATGATAAACACACAATTTCATTCAAAATGTCGGTTTTAATATATAACACAAGTAATTTGGTATTTTACGGCTGTTTTTCTAATATGTGCTATATTAATACCGAACACTTCTAGATGAGTGCAAATGGTAGGGAAATTGACGTGTTAAAAATGCAATATTTTCGACTGATCAAATTCCCCCAAACTTATTTTCGGTCGTATCGAGCGAACTGTTTTATTAAAAAGAGAAGGAGAAAATAAAGAAAGAGAAAAACTAACTAGCACACTTTCATAGGCAACACGATTGCACTGAGCACGTGCAATAAGCTTTTAAATCTCTAGGTGTCCCTAGTAGGAGGAGTGTTATCTCCTGAGTGTTTTCAGCGGATTGCACCCACAAAATCCAATAATAAAAGGAAGACCGTGAATATTATATATAAAGATAAGAATTGTAAAAGAAAGACTTTGAAAATTAGAGTTTCCAACTATGCTAGCTTTTCGGTTGTCATGAGCCATATCTTAATAGTCATGAAAGATGTTAAAATCACATCATCCCTCAATAAAACATCGTCTTTATTCTTCATTCCTATCTTTCTTCCAAACATCGATCATATAACCCTACGTGTGTGTAATAGACATCTCTACACCCGGAGAATTCAATTCAAGCTATCATACTCTTGTCCATCTGCCTCAGTACTTTTTAATTAATGAATATTTAGATGAATTTGCTCACACACTTTCATGCGACCGTTAATACTTCTTGAGGTACTAACCGACCGATTACTCATGTGCTTGCTTATTAGGTGTTTTTTCCTCGTCTTGCACCACCTAAGGCTTAGCAGTGACTCCCAGACCAGTTGGTCTAAGGCACTAGGTGAAGAGGCACCCTCGCTATATTTTTTTATTGCTGCCTTGGCGATAACAAAACCAGTGTTCATTTTTTTCTTCACCATTTTTATATTTTATTCATTTTTTTATTTCCTTCATACTTTGGCTTTTTGACAAGAGCATTTCAAGGTATCTTCTACTATCCCGAGTTTCAAGACGTGTGCAAGTGCGAATAGCAGGATATCAACGTTCAAATGTTTGGCTTCCAGAATAGGAACTATTTTTCAGACTTATTTTTATGCTCAGATTAGTGACTTCCTTCATCTTACTAACCCTTGGGACAACGGCTCATAACTACTTATTACTAGTTCGTTTAAGAAAACTTCTAATTTTCTTGGTTTTCTTAAATTTTTCCAATCTTTTGGATATAATTTTTCACTATCTAATCTTTTATTATCTTATTTATGTACAAATTTTTTTTATTTTTTTTTGAAATTTTTTAAATTTTTATAGGTTTTCAAAATGTTTTGTGCTTATGCAAAGTGTGATGCAAATGATGCGAAAATAAGCACAAACCTCCCCCAAACTTGTTTTCAACAGTGTCCTCACTGTTGGCTTCTGCTAAATCTCAAAAACCCGTAAGCCTGGGAGGAAATTTATTAATGGGGGCAAAATATTTAAGTGAAGATCTTCCCCCAAACTTATTTTTGGCTCCACATTTTGTGTAAAAATTTTCTTATCAAGAGCCAGATTATACCCCCCCAAACTTGAATTAAGCCATATTAATCTTTGAAAATCACATGAGGGGGTCAAGAATCATTGGTCGATGCCAAACTTTGCAAAGATCGAAGGTCAACACCAACCATTCGAAAATTTTATCAATGTAGTGCTCTGGTTGGTGGAAGAAGAATTGGGGAAAAGGTAAGTGGTGGAATAGAATGTGTTTGCGTCTCATTTTGGAGAGACGGTGCAGTGAATGTGATGGATTACTCGCATCCTTTTTATAGTCCAGAAGAAGGGGTGGAGGTTCAATTTCATTGATTGGGAGATGATTCATCTCAACACCCGTATCATTCAAAAATGCGAGTTCATCAGCGAAAATTTCCTCAAAAGTTACATCAATACCCCGAAGAATAATGTCATCACAAAGTTCGGGGTGATCTTCCGACTCCAAAAACGGTTCATAATCAGTGTTAGTTGTTGACCCGTACAACTCGGTGGAAGAGTCCGTATGTGTATGATACATAGTTGGGTCAAACAACAACATACGAAAAGAGTCAAGATCAGTATCATGAGGATCATCAATTTCGCTGCTGTCGACATCCATTAATTTGATAGAACAGACCTGAGCAGTAGGTTCAGAGGGTACACTTCCCAACTTGTAAATGTTCAGCTCAATTGACCTATCCCCGAAAGATAGGGTCATAGAGCCATTATGACAGTTGATGATAGCATTGGAAGTAGCCAAAAAGGAGCGACCTAAAATCACCGGAATTTGATTCCGTGGGTTCTCTACAGGCTGTGTATCAAGTACAATAAAGTCCACAGGGAATATAAATTCTCCGATTTTTATTAACACATCCTCCAGTTCACCCTTAGCTTTGGTGATTGATCGGTCAGCCATCTGGAGAGTTATGCTCGAGGGCTTTAGCACTCCGATACCTAACTGCTCGTAAACCGAGTATGGAAGCAAGTTTACACTAGCGCCAAGGTCAAGTAGAGCACGGTTGATGTGTTTTTCCCCAATAGAAATAGAAATAGTAGGATAGCCAGGGTCCTTATGTTTCCGTGGTAATTGTTGGGGAAAAGCCGTGTCTACAGTCTTTGTCATGAATATCTTCTTGGGCACTTGAGTCTTCCTCTTCCTAGTGTACAAGTTCTTAGGAGTTTTCGCATAGGACGGAACTTGTTGGATAGCATCTAGGAGAGGGATGTTGATGTTAACTTGCTTAAACATGTCCACAAGCTTCTCCATTTGGGCATTGGGTTTGTTGGGCCTCAACCTATTTGGAAATGGAGCTCTATCAATAAGTGTTGGGTCCAACATTTGTGGAGAAGGTTATGGGGGTGGGAAGGATGAAGTGGGTGGAGGGTTCGAGCCTTTGGGATAACGGAGAATATGCTCGGAAGAAGACGGTAAATTAGACGAAATGGGATAAGATGTAGAAGTGTGAGTGGAAGTGAAAGCGGAAGCCTGGGGTTCACTTGAACATCAATTTGTTTACCCACATGATTGTCTAGCACTCTTCCAGATCTCAACGTGGTAAGTGCATCCACATTTGTGTAATGTGAAGGTCCAGGATCAGGTAGGGGTTGAGCTAGAAGATTCCCTTTTCTCTTGCACTCATTTCGGCTTTTAATTATGCAATTTGTTCTTCCATCGATTTAATACTCTCACTTTGGGAGTCAGAATTTTTCTGGATTTTATCGACGGAAGACTGAAAATTTGCCGTAAATTGCATGAAATTTGTCAGAAACAAATTCATGGTTTGTTCGAGTGCAGAGGTGTTATTGGTTCCGGCAGAAAAAGGATCAAAGTTGTTGGCCGGGTTTTGAAAATTTTGTAGTTGGAAGGGGTGCTGACTCGGTTGTGGTGGTTGCTGTTGCTGTGGAGGGACCCTTTGGAAAGTGTTCGGTTTAGATCCGTGTATTGAGGTTGGTGTTGGATCCAAGAAAAATCAGGATGATTCCTCCAATCTTGATTATATGAGGAAGAAGAAGGATCGTTTCCAGGTCTTTACTGAAATGCAGCATTAGTGTGACCTTGAAACGGTACATTCAAAGGACATTCTTCCGTCAAATGTGATGGGTTTGAACAGCAGCAACACACGGTTTTGGGAAGTGTGTATTGGTTTAGGGAGGCTGAGGAGATTTTGTTTTCTATAGCGTCGAGTTTCCTTTGTATTGTGGCCATTTCGGCTCTCATTATGACGGAAACATCGAGCTGATTGACATCTTCCCCAGGCGGTGGTGGTCTAACACTTTCCCATTGTGATGTGTTTTGAGCTAAATCTTCTAGGTATTTCCAAGCTTCACCATCATCTTTAGATAGGAATTGGTAATGACACATGGTTTCAAGCATATGTCTAGTAGTGAGACCAATACCCTCATAGATAATTCGACACAAATCCTATCTAGAGATTCCGTGATGAGGGCATTGGATAAGAAGATCCTTGAACCGTTCAAAGCATTTCCAAAATGGTTCATTAGGAAGTTGGGTAAATTTGAAGATTTCGCTCCGAACACGGCTGGTCTTGTGATTGGGATAAAATTTCTTTAGGAATGCTTTTACAAATTCATCCCATTTTGAAATAGAATGTGCGGTTGTATTATAAAGCCACTTATCGGCTACGTCGCACAAAGTGAATGGGAGAAAACGTAAACGCAGAGTATCCACAGACAGTTGTGACGTTCCAATCATTGCGCATACGTTTTCGAAATTGGAGATAAAAACGTATGCGTCTTCAGAATCAAGACCGTGAAATTTGGTTAACAGTTTGATGAATTGGGGGTTGATTTCAAAATTTTCCCCGTTGGCTGGTGGTATAGAAAGACAGGTGGGAAGGGGAACACGTGAAGGATAACATCTCTTTTGGAGAGAAATGCGTGGAGGATTCTGCTCACCTGCGGGCGGTGGCAGAGTGGTGTAAAAGTTTGATGGAAATCCGTTCATCGCGGTGGTGGTGGGAAAAAGAAAATATAGAAATACCGACTTTGGGGTCGATAGGGGAAAACGCGGACAAGACGGGGACTAGAATCCCATGTCCAGCCGAGCTTGCACTAAAGGGTTTAGTATAAATGGCAGCGTTGATATAATTAGGGGAAAGATGAAGTGGTGTTTGTTTTGAAAAAGATACGGATTTTTTTTGAAAAAATGCAAATCAAAAAAATGCACAAGCAACCCTAAGTCTAGTAGTCACCTAGGTCAAGGCTCTAGACCGCTCCTAACTGCCAAAAGACAAGTCGCAGGATCAATCCTCCACTGCCTCTTTGTCCTTCCTGTGGCCAGGTAAGTGCCAGATAAGTGGGAGGTTCTCCACTACGTAAGTAGTGGGCCTAATTAAGTAACCACTTGCCTTAGAAACACTTGCCTTAGACACCACAAAAGAAACGCGGATAAGCAATAGATTACCCTCGACCTTCTCCTGTCCTAAGTGAGCGCGACGGTCATTAGAGTCAAGTCTAGATTTCTTTTAGTTAATGAGGGTAATGCGGATGCAGTTTTGCGATTTTCGGGGATTAGGAAGGGTAATGAACTCCCCACCTAATCTGAATTTGGTCTTTGCCCCTTAATTTCTGTATTAAAAATGCAAACAACCAAGATCAAACATGCACAATTTTTATTTTTGCGGCGCTGCGAATTATTTGCAAAGAAACATGCAGAAAATGGTTATTTGAGCAGACAGAGGAGGAGATAAGAAAGATAGAAGTTACTTGAGAAATTTCCGTGCACTGTAGCTACAGTGTAGCCATGGTTCCGCCGCAATGAGCACGTTCCGACCGCGGATGCGCGGTGGTTTGGTCAGCTACCTGCACACAAAAAATTCTACAGACTCCTGTTCACTTTCTGAACTCCCTGAAATGATCTGAATCTTTTTCCACTTGCTCTACAGATTGCAGATTTCATCGCAACAAATCACAACGAATCGTTTAGTGTTTGTGCGAATTTAGATCTAAAATTTTTGATGGAATAAAATTTTCAACTCAAATTTCAAAAACGAACAAATTAGCACACGATCCTCGGCAACGACGCCATTTGATTGATACGATTCTCGGTGTGTATGTAGAAAATGTATAGAAATCACAACCAAAAATATTTTGCCCGCAATCAATAACGGTGTCGATTGTAGCGCGTTAGCGAGTGCGGATCGTCCACAGGGAAAGTGAGATCCGTTCGAATTTGAATTAGATGAATTGAAAATTAAAGAAAAGAGAAAAGACAATTCAATTCAAGATTTAAAAGTGAATTCAAGAATTATCTAGATCTAAATCTAAAATCAAGAAAACATTAAAAATCAAGAATTAAGAATTGATGATTTCCAATCCAATAATCAAGAATCGAAGTGAGGCTCGTAGGAATCGATCAAATCTATAGATGTGATAAAAACTATTGATTACGTTTTCTTATCCATTAATGATTTGATACTAGATCGATGACGATTAATCGAGGTTTAAGGATCTTTCGAAGAAACTAGGGTTTCTTCATCTCATCCTTTGTCCTTTCGATGAATCTCATTCAAAAACTAGCCTCTAGTAAATTCAAGAATCGATCGTGGATCACTAATTAAGAGCGAACACAATCAAGAAAGCATCGCTCGAAACTAGGTTGACGATTCTTCAATTTACTAAAGTTTACAAAACTTATAAGAATTAAGAATCGTTTCAAGATCTAATCATCATCATCTATTGATTCTTTTGACTCCTTCACGAGCGGAGTTTTACTCAAACATCACATCATAGAACACAATCACAAATCGAGATCTAATCATGATGCAAGAATGTAAAGAAAGCAACATAAAGAATTTCACCTCTTATTTATCAACAATTTTGTTACAATTCTCTCAAGATCTACAATGAGGAAAGAACTCGATCGTCGATTTGGCTTCGCTCGTCTTCGTGAGTTGCGGATCGTCTTGGACCACTTGCTCGGATGAAGATCGGCTTCGCTCCTAAAATGTTTAAGAATTCTCGCTTGATTTGTACTCGGTGTTCTTGATTTTTGGCTTTGGATTTTGAATTGGGGATTAGGGTTTACAAGTTGTGTCACTCAACTTGTGGGAAGAGGTGAAGATTGAACAATGAACTACGAACAACCTTTGAGAAGAAGGTTTAGGGTCCCTTTTATAGCCTTCATTAGCTTTGGCTTCCTTTAGAAGCTAGGTTTAGTTTAGCTTCCCTTGTAAGCTAGGTAGTTAGGTAGAAGCTTCTAGAGTTAGTTAGTTAGGCTTTAGCTTCCTTCATAAGCTTGGAGGTTAGGGAGAAGCTTCTAGGCTTAGGTTGTTTAAGTAGCTTGCTTTGGAAGCTTGAGGGTGATTAGCTTGAACAATAAGCGTTGCTGTTCTGGCAGAAAATTCTGGAGTTATCTGGAATTTGCAGTGTATTGAAGAGGTGTACCAAGTGAAAGGAGAAGCCTAGAATGAAGCTATGCTGACGACTCTTCCTCATGGCCGCGGATCCGCGGCACCGAGGGGTTTCTGGCCGCGGATCCGCGGCTCTTTGATGTCCTTGGGGCATATAAATTCTGCTGGTCTTCCTATTGGCTTTAAGTATATTTTCTGGTATGTTGAATCTCATAATTCCTTCTATATTACTACCAGATCACAAGTCTTGGACTTGGCGTATTTTTAACAACACTTTTCACAATTTTGGCTCTTCTCCTGGAATTTCCTGCACAGATTCTCGAAACAAGTGTTGCGCTATGCAAAGATGATGCGATGCCATGATAAACACTCAATTTCCCTCAAAATGTCGGTTTTAATATATAACACAAGTAATTTGATATTTTACGGCTGTTTTGCTAATATGTGCTATATTAATACCGAACACTTCTAGATGAGTGCAAATGGTAGGGAAATTGACGTGTTAAAAATGCAATATTTTCGAATGATCAATGAGCCAAGACTTGTTAGACCCTATAGCAAAAAAAGGCATAGGGTGAAAGGGCACCCATGCCAATACAACTCTGAATAAAGACCGGACTCTGCTTACCACTTTATACCAAGTGGGATTTTAAAGATCCGCATGATTGAAACCCAACACACTGATGTTCGATTAGATCCTATAGAGTCCCATCCTATTGGACTTTGTTTCGAGGGTAGGACCTGAGGAAGCCTCTCAGTCTGTTTATACTTAACCTTGGGCTGGGGACAGGCTAATCATTGACGAACCTTCGCCCACGTCTGTCTCCGAGTCAACTTGCAAACGGCGTAGGGGCCTATTTCGCCAAGTAGGCCTCCTCTATTTTCCTCCAAACCAAAGGGTCACAGGGGGATTTCCCAAGCTCTTGAAAGATATGAACAAGGGACCTCTGCTATGGTGGAAGAAAAAGTGGACATCAATGGTGGAACTGTGAACCTAGAATCGTTTAAAGAAGCTCATCATTCACACCAGTAAAACAAGAAAGAATGAATTTCTAAAGACATACATAGACATTTTCGCCTAGTCCTACAGCTACATGCCATGGTTGGACCCTGTGCTGGTTGATCCTCTTAGAAGGAGTAAATTCCGTGATACAAAAGACAAAAAACTCCATCCACAACATGGTATTTACTAATGATAATGGTAAAGTCAAATAAGAAAGATACTAACTAATTTGTGCACACTTCATCAGAACAGTCTCTGATTCAGACTGGATTTCGAACATAGTCCCGGTTCAACTTCAACTTTAGGAACATATTCTATTTTGAGAGATTTGAAAAAGCACTATCTCGTTGAAAGTTTCCATACATCTGCCCTTTCTCAACGTAAGTCTGTAGACAAAGACTCCGTTTTTTCCTCTTTCCGGATGGTAAATATTTATCAGAACATGGAGTGTGAATCAAACCCATGTTTGAATTGAAACTGAGATACTGATGCAAGTTCTTCCCTTCTGAATAAGATAGATTCATATCTGAAAGAGACTGACAATAAGTTCTTTCAAAATTGACTATTTGTTCCTCTCTTAGAGGTGTTGCAGAAATGTCTGCGATCGAGTAAAGAGCTCGCTTATTATACGGGATCGGATCGAGTTAGAGGAAGAAACGAAAGTTATATGTTTCGTCACCACTTTGTGGAGGTATTCAAAGATTTTATACCTTTTACTTGGGGCTCCAAAAAGACATAGCATAGATTTCTTTACCTCCTTGATCTGCAGGAGGTAAAATGAAAGTTGAAATTTCACTTTGTTAAGTTATTTTATTGTGATTCGATATAACATAACAAGAAAAAAATCATGCTCTGTAGGATTTGAACCTACGACATCGAGTTTTGGAGACCCACCTTCTATCGAACTGAACTAAGAGCGCTTTCTTACGACAGGAGAGAAGTAAAGAAAAGGATGATTTTTTTACCGCATGCATATAGTCTAATTATACGAGAAATTTTATCCAATTTGAATCGATCTCTACGCCCTCGTTACTGCCCATAGGAGAAGTAATGGGTAGGGATGACCGGATTTTGACCAGCAAGAAACCTTAGAAACTTGTGCTAGCGCTCAATTGGTTTTCATTGAGCGTGTTATATTTCAAAACCTTGCATATAATCCGTTTTCTTGCTGGGATTTGATCCTTTTGCTGGCTCGCGCGATTACTATAAAGCAAGGAGAGGGAGTTGACGTCGTATGCTTTCTTTCTGTAAAGAGTCTGCCGTGTTCATCTGCCTATTCTGAGTTCTCCTTTTCTTTTGGCAAGGCGCACAATCTCCTTTTTTGCTTAACCCGATTCAATCCAGCCGTGGGTGTCCCCTCAGTTCAATCAAGTCAGACTGTCTTTCAGGGGACAGTGACCGTTGTCACCATTCTCTTATAGTCAGATTTCATTTCTTATAGAAAGACACAGATGGAATTTCATTATATAATGGTTCGTTTTTCTGTTCGCTCTGAATTAAGGCCCTTAGCACCGATTTACCAATGGCGGAGAATACCAACTTACTAACAACCTGTATTTGTCTTTAATGCGTTTTGTCCAACGATTACATCGCCTCATTTCTATTCTTTTTCTTTAGTTATTTCTTTGAAGTCCCTTTTATCTATTTGTTAGAGCAATGAGTACTGTTACAGTTCCTGTGAATAGCTCAGCTCCGGTGCGTCAAGTAGAGATTGATTGTGTTCGTTCGAGGCTCAAGGTCTAACTGGATCCTTATATGTCCTCTACAATGAGTTTGCTTCTTTCCGGTAACTATAAGCTTTCCCCTTTATGTTGAACTGTTATGACTAAGTCCGAGGCTCGAGGTTGGGGAACGTCTGATTTTCTGTTTTGGTCCATCTCTCCCACCTTGGTATTCTTCGGCATTCCTAGAAGGTTGGATGATCTCTTCCTTGAATCGTTAGCGATCGTCTGTCTCTTCATCTGTCTTCTGTGCTCTTGGACACCTCCTATGCCATTGCCAAAAATAAAAATCCATGGAACTATGGTTTGACTACTTCTGTATGGTCTTACCGAGAACCCTTCAGATAGGTCTATATGTGACTATATTTTTTAGAATTTCATCATTGACGGGGTGAGGCATTCCATACATCTCTTTTATTTGGAGTAGATAGATCTAGTGCAAAGCCCTTCTTTCACTCACATCTGGTAGAGCAGTACCTATGGAAAGGACCAAGGCTATAGGGGAAGGGGGAACAAGCTCTTCAGAACGGATACCCATCTCTTTGAATCAAACCTTTCCAGGATGATCGCTTCCAAGCATTTAGTGCCATGTTTTGTTACCATTCTACTGTTATCCAACCTCTAAGGGAAAAGAGGCATACTTGAAGGGCCCATAGAGAATAGCCCCTACGGACACCATCTATCAATCGTTCCATCTCTGCTTTCCCAAAAAGGAAAAATCTGGCTTATCCTATACCGGTTCACGTAGGAATGGACGTAGAATACCAAAGGGTGTTTTTCATGTTCAAGCAAGTTTCAACAATACCATTGTGACTGTTACAGATGTACGAGGTCGGGTGGTTTCTTGGTCCTCTGAAGGAGAAAGTGAAGTTAGTGCAGAATTGCTTAGACTAGCTGGACTTAGCGGACTGACCCCCGCTTGCTTTGTCTGCCTCCTTGTTTACCCTCGCAGCTTCATCTAGCGCCGGCTTTAGATCAGCTAAGACGGATTTCGGTGAGTTAACAGAAGCGGTTTCAACCAACTAAGCTAGAAATGCGGAAATGACAAAAATACGTTTGAATAAATGTAGTCTAGTTGCACTTTCAATCATTTAGTTTCATAATGGAATTGGTAGCGGCTATTGAGAGTGTATCCATGCCTCAACGGTGAAATTCTATCTTATTTGAGGGTTGGCCAAAGAACGGCGTTAAAGAAAGAGTGCGAAATGAACCCTCCGGGGGAGCTTCCAATAAGGTCAGGGGAAAGTCAAGCTATTCTCAAAGCTCAGAGTTCTTCCCCTTTAGAAATTTCTTAGTGAGTTGTTGTGAATCCTACTCGGAAGTTCAAACCAACCCTAAAGTCAAGGTAGAAAAAAGATGCGGGGTTAAACAGGGAGGCAGAAAGCTATACTATTTTTAATCTTCATTCAGAGGCTAAGTTCCTTCAATAGAAAGAAGTTCTAAATACCAACGAGAGTTTGGTGTTCACAATTAGGAGAGCTAAGCATGATAAAGAAGGACAAATTCCTAGATGATGAGTCTAGTAATACTGAAAGAAAGATGTTATTGGCCAGTTGTCTGACTATCAATGTTGGCAGATCGTCTTAGCCTAAAGCTGGGTTGAAAGCTTAGTTCAAGCTTATTCCTTCCTTTGCCAATTCTCTTACACGTTAAGCCGGTAAAGGCTTTTGGCTATGTTTTTACTCAATTCAGAACTAACGATTTCCAGGCCATATCCAAATTCATTCAAAGGGTGCCGGAGATTCAAGCTCTTGCAACTGGTGCGGAAACCTAATGTCATGATCAATCGCATTCCTAAAAAAAGAATAAAATAAAGTCATCGGGGGGGGGCATAACAGAAGCGACGAATGCGAAAGCCGGATAGGAGGTTACTTAAACTCAAATTTCAATAGAGATTCAGCAGAGCGAAACTATGATTTCCATCTTCCTTCGCTTTTCCCATTTGAGAATAGTCAGTAAAATCATCAGCGTAGCTATCAATTCCCCGAGAAGATGAATGATCAGAGTTTAAATAAAGAGCAATTGCAGATGGCAAAGTGCCTCCTTTTTTGAAATGGGTTAGTCTTGTTGGAGCTTTTCGCCTTGTTTCTAGAATAGTTGTGAGGTATGTAATAAGCTCTACCTGGAAGAAGAAGCTTGGCGAACTACCACCTCTGCTCCATTTCTTCTATTGTAACGGCTCTGTGAGAAGAGAAAATGTAGCGAATACTTTCTTTTCTACGGTTGTCTCTCTTCCTTTCTTTCCTGAAGAAGGATGCACTCAATGGTTGAAGAAGAAAGGGCTTTGTCAGTATCTATCAACCAAATCCTATAATAGGAAAGGAATAAGAAGGCTTTCTTTCACTTTCAAGAGAAGGTGGGACCGGGAAAGAAAACTCATTTGTATAGGCGGAGTCGATTTTGCTCCATTTCTTTTATAGAAAAGTAAGAAGATGCCAACGGCGTGATTCTCATTGTCTCGAGAGGGAGAGAGAGATTAGTTTATGATCAAAGACTTGAGAGTGGGGGTGCCTCGGGCCAACAACTTTAACTAAAAGTTTGGCAAAGCATGTTCATTTGTGAATAAGGTCGAGATTCTATTACGTTCGATTTTCCTTTTAGAAAAAGGATTGATTCCTTCCGTTAAATGTGAGCACCCTGCCTTCCATAGTTTCAAACTAGTGATCGTTCTTGGCAGAGGCCTAGTTACTTTAGAATGTCAAGTCGAGATTTTCCTTGATTTGCACATTCTTCGTAGCGCTAAGCAAGGAAAAGAAAAAGAAATTGTTATCAAATTTCCCATTCTTTTTCCCGTACTGATGACTCCTCCGGGTTTGTCAATGTCCGCGGATCGTTAGTAAGGAGATTTTACTTTCTTATTGTAATGAATTGGCAAATAACTCGAAAAACCTTTCTTTATGAATGGAGAGAAAGTGGGCAAACCCACTGAAAATTCGAAACTTCTTTCTTTTCTTATCCTTGCTCTTATCTAGGCCGGGCCTTGCTCTTTGTTGGCCTCACTCTTCTAGTTATGGGGAAGCAGCCCTCTCTTCATCTTCAACCACACCACCTGCCTTTATGAACAACTTGAAAGAAGGAAAGTAAATAAATAACTGCACCCTACGCACTGACTATTGAGCTTAGGCTGGCTATTTCAAAAAGCAGGAAGGTTTTTTTAACTACTGCTGCAAACAAAGAAATATCATTATCTCTTTCAACTCCTTCTTATATAGAGAATCTTCCCCCTCTAGTATAGTTCACCCGGCTTCCTCTTCTACTTCTAGCTATTCTTCCTAGGGCTTTTCTTTTAAGCTACCCTCCCGTGGGCTCCAATTCTTCTATGTCCGTGCTCGGGCTCGGCATCTGATCTTTAACGAATTGCCCAGGTTAAGCATATAGAGTTTCAAGTTGGTCAACAGGTTTCAGTAAACTAGTTTCCATTATCATCATCTTCTGTCGACACCTTTCTCGCCGCCTTCATTAGAGTAGGCCGGTATGCCTCGATTCGGGCATAATGACTTATCCTTTATTTTATAAGTGAATGCACCAAGCATTATGAAAACAAATATCGCCTGCTATATTCAGTCGCGCTCATCCCTTGCTTTCTATATGAAATGAAACTTTGTTGCAAATGTCAATCCTTCTCTTAGCCAAATCCGGTTTATGACTTTTGTCAGCAAGAAAGAAAACGGATGCGCGTGAAGCAATTAAAGGGTTGCCCTACTTCTGACGCCTACCGTGCAACGGCTTTCTTAGTTGGCACTCATCCCTTGCTTGGTAGGGAAAACACCTTTACCATAAAAAAATGTGGACAAGAATCTCCACTGTGAGTTCCATCGACATCACAGTCACACGACCGACATGTGTTGGACTCTAAGAGCTATTGTTCAAAGACTCATGGATTCCGATGAGATTCGCTTTCCGGGAGTCCACAAATGGAGGACCCCCTTAATTAAGATATTCAGAATGCCAACATGATAATATCTTCGGATCCTCTCCCTGATCATGCATCTGGTTCCAAGGGGATCCCCCAATCAACGCGTCGAAGTCCCAGGTTATATCCTTCCTCCCTCTCACCCTCGATATCATTCAGGGAAAGTAGAGATCATGAAAAGGTTCTTCGAATCGCTTCTAGCCGGAGAAAAAAGAAGGGCTTGGGGGTGATCCTCTCTCTTCGCTAGAGAAGTTCTTCTTTTCTCAACGGATCACTGAGTTCTTCTGTCTATTGGCGGACGGGAAAGAGTTCGCTAGGAAACAAGAAGCCCAAGGGGTTCTCCCACCCTTACACCATATCTCTCATGGATCTCAAACCTTTAGTCTCAATGAACGAATGAAATTATATGGTTCAGCTGAAGGAGATATCATCCGCATGCATGAATCACCCACCTAAACAAATGCGCAAGATAGACCAGGGCTTGGGAGTAAAGCAAAGAGAAAGAAGACCTACAGGCCTCTACCTTTACAAAGATATAGGAAAGCAAAGATCTTAACCAGTCCCTCTTTCGGGTAGTGCTCGCTTTCAGGATGAAAGGGTTCAGGAATAGGAAAGGAAGAAGAAGCTCTACAAGCTGCTTCTGTTCCTATCTATCTTCAATCAAGCTTTGAGTGACCCTTAAAGATCGACTGAAGAGCCGGTTTAGTTACACCCGGACTTTCCCCGATTATTAGTTTCTCATGAGAGTGTGAGTCAAAGATCCTTCTACGCGACAAGGAAGAAGTTCTTCGCAGCCAACCGAGATCCATAGGGCTATCGAACTCTGTCTGGCTTACTATATTGCTTGAAAGCATTCATCCTCACTCACCGCTCGCCTCGCTACACTCGTATATCTTTAGCAGGTACGGTCGTTCTCCGATTAACTCGAAACTGCAACTAAGTAGAGCAAGCCCTATACTACTTCTGAACTTGTTGAAAGAGATTCAGAAAGAAAGCATTCGTCTTAAGCCGTCCTCAAAGGAAAACACGAGCAACAATGAAACTCAGGAACTTGTGAATCATTGCACCCGAACCTTTTGAAAACTTTTCAAGCCCTACCTACCGATCGCCTAGACGTGGAGTAAAAACAGAAAGTGCCGAACGAAGATTTGATGATAGAAGTTCACTACCCGTCTGGTCTTAATTAATTTGTCTTCGATTGCCGATTCCTTTCCTGCCTAGCTGCCCGGGCTCCTTAGCTTTCTTTCTTAACCGAACCGTTTCTCTCGTGAAAAAGCAATAGCTACGCCTATCCGTTAAAGAAGCACAGTTTACCAAGAAAGAGATTCTTTAAACCGATATGATTAAATTAGTTAATCCTATACGGGCGTGAGGGGATACTCTTTGAAGCGTCCCGTATCCGCATAATCAGAAGCTGTAAAGGAGTTCGAACCATGCCTTACTTGATGCCGCAATATCACAGTTGCGAGACTCTGCCCTAGCGTCAAATGCTTTCGCTTGATAATACGTATCAACTAGCTGCAACCCAATATCTGTAATTTACAAGATTGATTCCTCCGTTGAAGTCATTTCTAAAGATTAAGAAAGAGTCTTTTCGCTAGAGTAGAGGAGAGCTCGATGAACCAGCTAATAAAAAGGAGATCTTTATTAACCTGTCTCGCCTATGAAGCATTTAATGACTCGATCACTAAAGGTAACTGAGACCGAAAAGACAGAAAGAGGAGACCGCATGTCAAGTAGTTAAAGTGTTCAGTTCAAGTCGTCAATAAGCTCGTTAGTGAATCCTGTTAGTAGACCCAGCCCACTAAGGTTAGCTCTAAAGGGAGGCTCATAGAAAACACTTTTCTTTCAAGTCCAGTTCATGCTTGTCAAATTTCTCGAGCGAGAACAGCTTATTGCCCGTAATCACAGGATCCTTTCTTACACATCCATCCCTATACCTCTCCTTTATAGTCGAGCGCGCAAACGCCCTCTGAATAGGAAGCATTGATGGCGGGGTTATTGCTCAGATTTTGTCTGTAAGACTAAGCTTTTAAGAGATAGGGGTAGAGAGAGAAGTTTCGAAAATACTGACACTATAGAGCAGTCAGCCTAAGACATGTATATGGCAACGACCTTAGCGGGGATGGACTAAGCTAAACTCGGATGGCACAAAGCACAGTAACTATTGCGGTATTGAGGGACTGTTGAGAGATTCAAGTGGGAAATGACTCTTGGGTTTAGCTCGTAAGTAAGGTCAAGAAGGAGGACGAAGGGATCTCGCCGTTGTTTAAGGATAGCTTCAGGAAGAGAGGGAGAACGAGTCAGCAAGCAGCATTCATTGATGGGAGTTTTGTGCCCGACCCAATCTATCCGACTGAGCAATCAGAGTCGTCAGCATGAAGAAGAAGGATTTCGCATAGAAAAACAGGGAAAAAAAGAGAAGCAAGCGCAATGGTTCAACTAAGGCGGCGAAAGGCTAAGCGCGATAGGTTGCTTTTGCTAAGACTGGAATGGCTTCCATCCTGCTTCTCGTGAAAAAAAAGGCAATGAAAAGACGAGACAAATGCAAACAAAGTGGAGTCGTAGGGATCTAGCCTGAAAGGAAGTGCCAGTGAGTCATAGAAGACGAGGACAATGAAAATCTCAGGTAATCAGAGCTGGCCCCCCAAAAAAAGCCAAAGACAGTCTCATTCAGTTGAAAACACGGATTCCATGACAAAGCAAACTAGACAAAAGAGAAGGGTGAGGAAGGAGAATATGCAATATAGAGAAGGAAGGAGGAGTTAGAATAGGAAATAGGAAAGCCAGCCATTGGAATAAGGATTATGAACTGCCTCTGACCTCCGTCGCCTGTTTTTGAGCTTTCTCCTCTGGCTGACACCGGTACACTTCTTTAAATTTCATCTTTCCCGTGCTTAACCCTTTATTAGTCGTTCATCCTTTATTCGAATGCGAAGTGTTGACCGGGCTGTTAAGCCAAGGATCTCCCGGAGCTTCGGAAATGCCCACGAAGGAGTTCTTCTTCGACCTGTTGCAAACTAAGACCCTAGCCCAGAAATGAAAGCTGCAAGGATTTTCTATACTATACTGAGGGATTCCATCATGGTGAAGGCAGTGCATATAAAAAGTAGAGTAATCTAGGAACTCTCTGCATTCAATGATCGAACCCGAAACCCACCCCCAGGACAGGATAGGAAAATTATTTGCTATTCCTCATGCCGAAACCCGAACAACTCCTTCTCCTGGACGCAAATCAAGTAGTAAGACTCCTACTTGTTTGGAGGATTGCTGCAAGCTATACCAATTCTAAACAAGCATTTCGACGGCTGGTTGAAAACCCTATCTACACAGCTTTCTCTGGGGCCTTTACTTGAAAAGCAGCCATCTTATTTTAATAAAAAATAGAAAATTCTTAGAGAATCTATCAATGCTATCTATCTGTCATGAACCGGAACATCTCGATTAGCTCACACCACTGTAAGAGGCGAGGGAGTTCAGTGAGCGGTCCGAAATCTGAGCACCGGGATTACTCCCTTGATTCCCCCTAAACCGCCCCGGTTCAGGTCCCGGTTAAAGGTTATTAACTACTGGACCCTATCTATTCCAATTAGCCCTGTACGGTGCCACCGCAAGCCATGGCCTAAACAAAACTCCTTTTCTAAAACTTAGAAGTAGTCTTGTACAATCGTGCTTTGAATCGTTCAACGAAGAAAGGAGACTTGCCAGGATAAGATGTGGTTGTGGCCTCCTTTTGCTTTTGGTAGAGAAGGAAATCAACACTCACGCACTCCGCTGGAAAGAGCCAAGCCAGTTTTGACCCTAGCTACTCATTCGCCAGTCTTCACAACCCGGATCAGAAAGCAACGGAGCATACATAGCCATGCCCTTCATATTCATCGGTCGATTCCTTACGGATAGAACCGCTTCCACTGAGGCCCAGGATGCTCCTCGGCGATCTCTTGCTTATGAGAAAAGGATGGGTGACTTTTTGGACTCGCCTCAGGGCTGAAGTCTACAGTTAACTCGCGAAGGCAGGGAAAGGTCCAGAGTCAACCAGGCAATTCTTCTTCGTTCCTCTCCCAGCAAGAAAATGCTCAAAGAACATATATTGTGAGCCTTGAAAATCTCATTCCTTAATCTAGGGAAATTGAGAAAATGAGAAATTCCATCTATATGAGATAAGATGGAACCATAAATCGACATGTAGCGCCAAGGGAAATTGAGAAAATGAGAAATGCCAATTATATGAGATAAGATATTTCTCATATAGCTGACGACATTAGCACTTCTAGCTTTGACTTGAGTAAATATTCACTACTCCTCCCTTTCAAGAGAACTCATTTTATCTAGATCGAAGAGGTATCCAAGATCTCTAGAAAAAACTAAGAGGCGGGTAGGATCAGACGAGAAGAAAGGATTTCCACGATTCGCACCAAGTTTTCTCTGTCGGGCATGGCCAAGGATTGACCCAAGGTTAGACCACTCTACAGAACCCCTTTGGATGACTACTCAGTGCTTGCCAGTATCTTTCGTTCTTCCGGCCAGTACCAATTCCTCCTAAGGCCACGATCGAGTCATGACGAGCTAGACTGATGACGCTCTTTCAAGGACCGGCAAAACTCTCTAATGCTGATGATCAAACATTGCTTCGGATGTGTATGAGAAGGAAGCTTCTCACAGATATTGACTCTTAGATAGATACCAGCATAGTAACATAATTAACAGTTTCTTGAACTTGGTTTCACTCGTAAAGCGAGCGATAGCTTAAGAGAGCAGCGAAAGAAGATAAGGTGATATTTCCTGACCAGCAAGTGGAGGATCATTCCAGGCTCTAATCCACTCTCTGATGGCGTAGCTGATGTGTTATGCTAGGAAGATGAGCTAGGGCATTTATTCTTTCTCAACAGGAGTGAAAACCTTCCTCTATGCTGACAGAAGCGGAGAGGCAGACAACAAAGAAGGAACCAGGCTAGGGACATGGTAATAGCAGTCTCTGTTCACTCATGCTTGCTGGATTTGTAGGGTTCCTAGGCACTCCCAAGAGGTCTCACAAGGCATCAACCATGCCAATTTCAAAAATTTCGGTGCCGAGAAACCCTAATACGGATCGTTGGCTAGAATTTTAGGCGAATCTACGAGCTAGTTAACAACTTAACTAAAGTGTAACGGAAATACAACCTTTGTAGATCCGGTCCTCCACCTCCATAGCTCCGCAATGAAGTCTCCTCGCTGTCCAAATGGAAACCCGGGCTCTAGTGTCGGCTTCATCGGAGAATGGACGGGCTAGGTCATCGACGACGATGCCGAAGATGATCTACGTCGAGGCATCGCTAGATCAAGCTCCAACTTCACCAAGTCAAGAAAACTTGTGAAGGAAACACCCTATACTACTTGGCAAGAGGTAGAGGATGAAGAAATAGGAGATGGGTTGACTTTAGAATTGGATTTCTCACTCATTTCATCAAGTCACCATTGATGAAGTCTAGGTTTTCTTCTTGAAGAAGAAGAAGAAGATGAAGCATATGATAAGTTATTTTGTAAAAAGAAAATAATAAGAATACTTATCATATCCTAACCCTAGTTAAGTGTAGAGAATAGACCATGGTTTGTTTAAATGGTTAGGGTTAAGCATGAAGACAAAATGGTTACAAAGTCAAACCTTCATGAAGATTCAACTACAAACAAAGAAAGCCACCATTTTCTCTTTATTCTTTCCAAAATAAATAAATAAATAAATAAGAAAGAAAAGCAAAACCCTAATCATTAACTTAACCATGGTTTAATCTTTATACTTAACCAAGTTAACATGTATCATCAGACATGATACAATCAAGTGCACAAAAGTATATCACATATACAACTTGTGCAACCAAGTGAGAAAATCCATTTAAAGTGAACCAATACTAGTTAATGCAAAGTAATATATCAAATATATAATTATACATTAAATCAACACTTGATTTAACGATCCGGTCATATCGCATATAACCGACTAGTATCATTTGTATCGGCTTACCGAATCAATCCTTGATTCGATAACTAGGTTATATCGCATACAACCTTTCGATACATTCATCGTGAGAATGAAATACGGTATCACATACACGCATTATTCTCGGTCCCGCACATATCTCATATGCGCTCCTATTTCGTTTCGCTTGAGCCAGGAAACCTCTGTGTAGGACTCTAAAGACTCGTCAATACGCCGGCAGCAGGTGATGATCATATCAAACACCCACAAGCCGCAAGCGGTCTGCTAAACGTAACGGCCACCCGGGTATTGAGCGATCAGAAGATCGACGAGCAAGCCCGCTCACACTCCTGTGAATCCAACCAGTAACACTTACCGTACAGTCCGGTCTGATCGTCTGATATGTCGCATATCTTGCCTAGGGGTGGTAAACGTCAGACCCCAATAGCTCGATAAGTCGTGTCGATATGAGGCCTATAACATTTCGAGAAACTACTGGTAACACTTACCAGTAAATCTCAGCAACCCTGGCCAGGGATTTCCGGTTATAGCCAATCGAACACAGCGCAACATCAACTCCCTATACCGGGAGAGTCGAATCCCCTCCTATCGCTCATTGCCTCCATGTGACTCGGGACTGTACCCAAAAACCACCGTTTTGCATGCCCTCTTGGACGTGGTAAGATGGAAATCAAAGCACAGTGGGAACCACACAAGACTCTATGACGATCTCGGGTCAACAGACTACTCTGTACCAGTGTCACCAGAGAACTGCCATCTGACGTAAGGTATAATACCATCTGGGAGTTCTCGGCGAGTCCGTCCAGTGTACCCAGTCTCTACTGAGCACCCGTATATCTCCTCTGATGTCAAACACCAATGGATATGGGATCATCCATCGCCCATCTGTATGGGTCGAGAAGGTATACGCTAGTCCACTCTGGTATATCGATGCCCCGTCTCGATACACCCACGACTAGGGACTTTGAAGGATGTACTTATGGACTACCATGTCCCCACTAGTATGATCCGCATCATAGTCCAGGTAGTCAAGTACACATCCTAAGGGCTTTACCAACATGTAACAGAGAGACAATCAGTGTACACGTTAAGGTAAAGAGTAACCAGATAGCATACTATCATGTCGAGCAAGAAAGTCCTCCCTATATATGTCCCAGCATCCACTACAATATACATCCTATGTACAGTAATGGCCTCTAGGGCATACATATAACTAACAATCTCCCACTTGCACTAGGGCCATCTGTAGCAGTGGTTGCAGTATCTCATACTCAACCATCCCATAAAAGTCTCTCTCTGGAAAAAGGCCTTTGTGAGTGGATCCGCCGTGCTGTCCTCTGAGTCTACTCTCCTAACCTGGATCACCCTGGAGATCAACTATCTCCATGATCAAGTAATACTGCCTTAGAATATGTCTGGATCACTGATGGGACGGACGTTCCTTGGCATAAGCCACAACTCCATTGTCACACAATGGGAGGAACTAAGTTCATCTCATGAACAAATATACATCCAGATTTCCTCTTTGGTAGCATCTTAAGTAGCGATGTATTCAGCCTTAATCGTCTAGTATGCCACGGTATCTAGCTTGGAACTTTTCCAACATACCGTCCCTCCACTGAGGGTAAAGACAATGCCTGTGACTGACATTCAGTCGTCTTTATCACCTTGGAACCATTCCAGTGATTCTCCCCGGGGTCGATTGATACCTTCTCACTACAACTAGTGAGAATCCTAACATCCATTTAGATCTATCTCATAGATCCAAAACCCAGGATTTAGGAGGTATCACTCTGATCCTATATGGAGAATCATTATGATAAGCGGAGATTGATCGAGCGTAGCATAGGAAACTCCTTCCCTATCAAGAGCATGTCATCCACGTACTCTACGAGGATCGTCACTATACTCCCTACTACCTTTTTGTATATACAAGGTTCATCTACCATTTTGATGATGTCAAACTGTTTGACTACTTCATCAAAACAGATGTTCCAACTCCGCGATACCTGCTTTATCCTATAAAACAGCTTGTACACGTTTCCGCTGCTCCCACTGTCTACGAAGCCCTCTGGCTGTGTACTTATAGACTCTCTCTTCTAAAACATCATTTAGAAAAGCAGTTACGACACCCAACCGCCAGATATCGTAGTCATGGTATGTAGCCATGGCAAGTAGGATCTGGATGGACTTAAGCATAGCCACTTGAAAAGGTTTCATCATTATCCATGCCTGGTCGATGACGAAAAGCTTCAACAAGTCTAGCTTTGAAGGTCTCAACTTTTCCATCTACACCAAGTAATCTTCTCAAGATATACTTGCTCCTGATGGGGATTTAACCCTTCAGATATAGCAACCAAAGTCCATACTTTGTTGGTGTATAAGGATTCCATCTCAGATCGCTAAGCATCCAGCCATTCTTACAGAGTCCCTACTCTCGATGGCCTGCTCGAAACTAGTTGGGTCATCATCTCATGATGCAATCCTCGCTCCCACTGTCATAGAGAAACCGAAGTATCTCTCAGTGGGTGAGGAACCCTACTAGATCGGCGGAGAGGCTGAGGTTCGTTGGAATCTACTGAATCCTTTGGTTCTACCAAATCATCTGCTGTAGTTTGTATAGCTGGAACCTTTCCAGTTCTACATAACAGATCTTGCCTCGAGCTTGTCCGGATTTTGCTTTTAGATATAGGCCGGACAACCCCAAATCTTAACTAATTTAAGATATGGGCTCTTCCCTTTCTATATCAAATATGAAGTGGTAGGCAACTGATTTGATCGGAACCCTATTCAATAGGTATGCAATTTCATAAGTGCATAACTCCCAAAAGGAAAAAGGTAACTCAGCAGTACTCATCATAGAGCACACCTTATCATATAGGGTGAGATTGCTCTGCCCCGATATACCATCGTGCTATGGTGTATTCGGAGGAGTAATGCTGAGAGAGAATCTCATTCTCCTTTAGAATAGTCCAGGAATTCCATGCTCAAGTATTCTCCTCCCTGATCACATCAAAGGACATAATACTTATACCCTTTATTGGTTCCCTACTTCTTGCTTATATTCTGTGAATATCTCAAAAGGCTCGGACTCATGTTTCAACAAGAACATATGTCTGAATCTAAAGAGATTATCAGAGAATGTAATGAAGTACTAGGAACCGGTCTTGGCATCTGTAGACAGGGGACCTTACATACATCAACATGTATCATCCTAAGAGTTCACTAACTCTTTCTCTGTTTCCAGTAAACGGAGCTATGGTCATCTTATCTCTGTGACATGACTGGCAAGTTTCACAAGATGTAAATTCAAACTGATTTAAATATGCATCTATATGTAACTTAAGCTAGTCGGGTCGCATTGATATGATCTAGTCTACAATACCTCAAGAAGGATTTGTTCATTTCTGAACTATTCCTCTTGTGTGTGTTCCATATACTAAGAACTGTAGTTTGATTTAGAACATCAATGCTTTTAGATAACGTGCCTGAACCGATCAACTTTTGATATAGGAAATGTTCAAAAACATTATCCATCAATACAAAATTATATCCTTTCTTTACTAGCAAAGAGACTGATATGATTTTGTATATCAGGTTCGATATCTAATAACATTCGTTCAGAATCAATGTATTGGTAATATAGGGTGACAGTGACCAACAGACTTGGCTGCAACTCTTGCCCCGTTTTCTGCCTCATGAAACTTATCACCCGTTCTCAGTTCTCTATCTTTCTGTAGCCCTATATAACAGATTACATATCTGGGATCCTGATCTGGTATCACATACCCAGGACGTAGAGGATACAGAGAAACAGTTCTGTGTAACGAACACACCCGAAGATGATGCATCAGCATGCACTCTCTTCGTTTGGGCGGCACGGGAATTCTAGCAATCCCCAATTTCCTGCTCTGTCTTATAACAATTATAAGTTGGAGCGGGACCAACGTTCCCCAGCTCAGTATAACAAGCAGGTTCGGTCAATATTCCGTATTATTATCTTGATTAAGGCGTGATATGGTCGCTACCTGGAGAGAGAGAGAAGAAAACACTCAGCGTGCGCTCTTTGCAAGAATAGATTGGTTATTATTTTATCTAATCAGGATGGCTCCCACTGCTTTTTATCAAATCTTCCTTCAAACCCTAAAAGGAAAGACTAGCCGGGATTAATTACACACTACAAGTTCGCCAATCTTTCAGCCAGGCCAGTGTCGGTACTTTGAGGGAGGTCCCCCGTGCTTTCGCACGAACCTAATTAATGTAAACCTCGTTTTCCCAGAGGCGTAACCCCGTTGACACCTTTCTAGACACCTACTTGATCGGCTAATTGTAATGTATAAAACTCTCCCAGGAGTAACAATTACTCGCAGTGGGTATCGGGATCCAACTATCTCATAGAAGGTATGCAATCTCATTGCAAATTTCAACACTTGAAATTCCCGATAATATTTTGCCCCTAGCGTCCTATGACCTTGACAGAGGTCAACAAACCATAGGCTGCTAGTCAAGTTCAACCCGTCATTTCCTGATTGAAGTAAACCCATCCGCACGACCCTTAATAGAGGTCAACAAGGTCGCACGACTACCCTAAATCAATCACATCATATGCTTATACAGATAAGCACTAATCAGCTACCGCACACTACGCCTTGACAGAGGTCAACAAACGCAGCACGAATACTAACCAGTACATATCTGAAATGACGGAGGGCTACGACAGGTTTTTCTGAAAACCTATTGCGTAATGAACTTGATATCGTTGTAGAATCAAATGATTTTAAAAATGGAATGTTTTTTAGGCTTTTCTAGTTTTGCTAAAGGAGTCACTCCCGGTGAAGGGATCGTCGGTCCTTTCCTCGTCGAATGAGGTGCTGGATATATCATATATATCTCGATGCAAAGCAGAACTCTTAAAAGCAATCAAAAGACAAACCGAGTGTGTAGCATCTGCCAGTTATTGCTAAAGGAGTCACTCCCGGTGAAGGGATCTCGGTCCTTTCCTCATCGAATAAGGTGCAGGATATATCACATATACCTCTGTGCAAAGCAAGAACTGTAGCTACCTGTTTTAATTTTGAAATTCGATTCTACAACATCTTAGGTTTCTTTTATTTCATTAATCATATTAATGGAGTCCCATCATTTAAGTACCTAAACATCACAGATAAATACGACGTACACTTATGCCATCCGCATTCGCCTCGATGTCCCCTCGTGCACCGTTAGGTTAGGTAACTAACGGCAGAGCGGGTTAGGGCTAGCGCGGGTGTAAAACATAAGTAACGTCTATATAATATATCATATATACTATATAAAGTATCTATCACAGAACATATCACATGATCACATCACAGATATCGCAGCAGAAGAATCATATGAAATATTGGATATACTAGGACGTCCGTGTTTTCAATACAAGCCAGTATAAAACACGGATTCCACGGTCGTGATGAATAGCCAAACCCACACCCCTAGACCCTGCGAGAGCGGCAAGCAACCCTACCAATTCTAGAGTTAGGAGACCCGGACTCGACTCCTCGAGATGGTCTCCCACTGGACCCTAGAAGCCGGTTACTTGTGCTCCCCTCCTTGGGTCTATCCTAGTGCGGAAAAGTAAATAATATACAAATGGTGACATCTTCCGCAACCTGGAAGTGCCCCAATAAAAGAATATTACATACAAGTTTTTACATGAATGAAAATGAAAAACACTCATCTCACATAAGAACCCCCGGCTATTCAAACACGACGATCCAATATAACATATCCAGCAACACATAACAACACATGTCACCAACGTAAGTAAATATGCGCATCCCAATTGTCGTTGACATATAGCAACGAAACCGGCGATATCACATATTACACTTACGGTCACAGAAAAGAAAGTGTAAAACTACAATAGTTGGAATCCACAATCCGCATAGACATCGCATGCCTAATCAAATGAATACCTTAGACATCACATGCCTAACAATTATAAACCCCGCATTTTAGTCTCAAAATCAAAAACACTTTTCAATATAAAGTCGGGCAATTCAACAAGATTCCCGACATCCTGATCGAATGCTCGTCGCAAACTTCAGTAGACGGCAGCACCCCCGATACCGTCGACGAAGTGCACCAAGGCGGAACACCGCTACCGGGAGCACCCAAACGGATGCTTTCGGCGACGGGGTTCTCCTACAGTCACTTGGTCGGGGCTATGGAGTGAGGCTGTCTATTAAGTTTACCCGGCGAGTATCCGCGTACGCTACGTGATTGCGACGGACTTTTGATCACATCAAAATTCCGTGGCAACCGATCCAGTGAGACTAAACTGCTATGTTTATAATATTCATTCAGTTATCTCATAACTTATTGTGAATTCCAATTATTGTATCCCATTCCAGATAAATAGAAAATGTTAAACTTTTCGATCGAACAGTCAAACACCCAAGTTTTCCCGATACAGATCAACACATGAAACAAGTCTAAAAACATTCAGTTCGTGCCTCAGTACCAACGGTCCAGCCGTAGAAGGGTCAAGCCAACGCCTCACATGTGGCACGCCGTATTGCCCCAAACCCGAAGGTTCAAAGGGCAGTTCAAGACGGTCACATAATCGAGTTAAGGTTTGTTGTCTTCTAGAGGGTCCATCGGGTTACTTGCACTACTTAGAACGTCTTCAAACCACGGAAAAATCCAACACTTGGAAATTTCCCGACAGGGAAAAATTGGGTATTTATATCCGGTCGAACTTTTTAACATATTCAAAAATTATCCGGAAAGCCAAATAGACAAAGTTAAATAATCCGATCGATTCATCGAATCCCCAAAACAACCCCAGAAAATTCAACTCTTGAATAAATATTAAAAATTCCTAGAAAACTCAACACCTGAAAACATGAATTACTGTGCAAAAATTAAACAGTGATAAGATATATTGGCCGCGGAACCGCCGCAGAAGCCAAGCTTCTGCCGCGGTTCCGCCGCACTGTAGCAGCTTCACTCGAAAAATTTTGCATCGTAATTCTTATTTTTTCCTGCTGAATTTTTTAAGAAATTTTAATCTGGAAAAAACCCATTTTTTAGAAAAAGTCCAGAGAGCACTTTGATGTTAGGGTTTCGGGTCGATCAGGTTTCAAACTTCGTCTACGCGTCGCCTAAGGCTCTAGCTAGGCTCTGATACCACTGTAGGGTTCCTAGGCACTCCCAAGAGGTCTCACAAGGCATCAACCATGCCAATTTCAAAAATTTCGGTGCCGAGAAACCCTAATACGGATCATTGGCTAGAATTTTAGGCGAATCTACGAGCTAGTTAACAACTTAACTAAAGTGTAACGGAAATACATCCTTTGTAGATCCGGTCCTCCACCTCCATAGCTCCGCAATGAAGTCTCCTCGCTGTCCAAATGGAAACCCGGGCTCTAGTGTCGGCTTCATCGGAGAATGGACGGGCTAGGTCATTGACGACGATGCCGAAGATGATCTACGTCGAGGCATCGCTAGATCAAGCTCCAACTTCACCAAGTCAAGAAAACTTGTGAAGGAAACACCCTATACTACTTGGCAAGAGGTAGAGGATGAAGAAATAGGAGATGGGTTGACTTTAGAATTGGATTTCTCACTCATTTCATCAAGTCACCATTGATGAAGTCTAGGTTTTCTTCTTGAAGAAGATGAAGCATATGATAAGTTATTTTGTAAAAAGAAAATAATAAGAATACTTATCATATCCTAACCCTAGTTAAGTGTAGAGAATAGACCATGGTTTGTTTAAATGGTTAGGGTTAAGCATGAAGACAAAATGGTTACAAAGTCAAACCTTCATGAAGATTCAACTACAAACAAAGAAAGCCACCATTTTCTCTTTATTCTTTCCAAAATAAATAAATAAATAAATAAGAAAGAAAAGCAAAACCCTAATCATTAACTTAACCATGGTTTAATCTTTATACTTAACCAAGTTAACATGTATCATCAAACATGATACAATCAAGTGCACAAAAGTATATCACATATACAACTTGTGCAACCAAGTGAGAAAATCCATTTAAAGTGAACCAATACTAGTTAATGCAAAGTAATATATCAAATATATAATTATATATTAAATCATTAAATCAACACTTGATTTAACGATCCGGTCATATCGCATATAACCGACTAGTATCCTTTGTATCGGCTTACCGAATCAATCCTTGATTCGATAACTAGGTTATATCGCATACAACCTTTCGATACATTCATCGCGAGAATGAAATACGGTATCACATACACGCATTATTCTCGGTCCCGTACATATCTCATATGCGCTCCTATTTCGTTTCGCTTGAGCCAGGAAACCTCTGTGTAGGACTCTAAAGACTCGTCAATACGCCGGCAGCAGGTGATGATCATATCAAACACCCACAAGCCGCAAGCGGTCTGCTAAACGTAACGGCCACCCGGGTATTGAGCGATCAGAAGATCGACGAGCAAGCCCGCTCACACTCCTGTGAATCCAACCAGTAACACTTACCGTACAGTCCGGTCTGATCGTCTGATATGTCGCATATCTTGCCTAGGGGTGGTAAACGTCAGACCCCAATAGCTCGATAAGTCGTGTCGATATGAGGCCTATAACAGTTCCAGAAACTACTGGTAACACTTACCAGTAAATCTCAGCAACCCTGGCCAGGGATTTCCGGTTATAGCCAATCGAACACAGCGCAACATCAACTCCCTATACCGGGAGAGACGAATCCCCTCCTATCGCTCATTGCCTCCATGTGACTCGGGACTGTACCCAAAAACCACCGTTTTGCACGCCCTCTTGGACGTGGTAAGATGGAAATCAAAGCACAGTGGCAACCACACAAGACTCTATGACGATCTCGGGTCAACAGACTACTCTGTACCAGTGTCACCAGAGAACTGCCATCTGACGTAAGGTATAATACCATCTGTGAGTTCTCGGCGAGTCCGTCCAGTGTACCCAGTCTCTACTGAGAACCCGTATATCTCCTCTGATGTCAAACACCAATGGATATGGGATCATCCATCGCCCATCTGTATGGGTCGAGAAGGTATACGCTAGTCTACTCTGGTATATCGATGCCCCGTCTCGATACACCCACGACTAGGGACTTTGAAGGATGTACTTATGGACTACCATGTCCCCACTAGTATGATCCGCATCATAGTCCAGGTAGTCAAGTACACATCCTAAGGGCTTTACCAACATGTAACAGAGAGACAATCAGTGTACACGTTAAGGTAAAGAGTAACCAGATAGCATACTATCATGTCGAGCAAGAAAGTCCTCCCTATATATATCCCAGCATCCACTACAATATACATCCTATGTACAGTAATGGCCTCTAGGGCATACATATAACTAACAGGATTTTATTTGATATAGTCTTTTACGTCAAAGTTTAAGAGTATTTTAAGTATAAGTTTGCTCAATGAATCGGAGGTGGACCCATAAAAATATAAAAGAAGTTGCTGGCTGCGGAGTGAAGTTTATAGAGTCGTAAGCTTCCAGCTTTCTGAGAATGAAGTTAAGTTGGCCTTTCATGGTGACGAGATTTGGAATAGAGATAGATACCATATGTCGAGATTAGGGAAAGAACATGGGCGATTGCAGAACACAAACAGCGATGAAATGAAGGCTTTCGACTAACTTAGATAGGGCTTTAGAGGTACCGAGCCTTTTGTGCTCTAGCGTAGAGTGAACATTCCTCGAGTCACAAGCCTTCGGGACCTCGCTCGATACCTTGGAGTTATTGATCGGCTATTCTTGCATGATTGATTAGGAAAATCCACTGACCAAAGGTTTGCCCCTTAAGTAGAAAAATAAAACTAGAAACATATAAGTCAACCTTGCCTTAGGTCAATCCCTTTTTGAACAACCTCTTCTGATTCACTTCCTGAACCACCATCATTGGCTTCATTCTTACCTATGATATACCCAAGAGCTTATTCGATCGGTTACGCTTACACCAACAGCAGGTAGGCAAAGGCAAACAACACATATGGACCAGTAAGACCAAGAGCGGAAATGAAGACAACTTCTATGCCACGAGCGTTTGCGTTGAGGAGATCTGGGTCTTATTGTTGGGTTATGGGAGCGCCCCGGCCATCGAACCGTGGCTAAATGCGGAACAAATTT
Organism: Agapanthus africanus; assembly: GCA_030015575.1. Classification (NCBI taxonomy): domain Eukaryota; kingdom Viridiplantae; phylum Streptophyta; class Magnoliopsida; order Asparagales; family Amaryllidaceae; genus Agapanthus; species Agapanthus africanus. Next base: position 872,470,488 of record JASDDO010000019.1, on the reverse strand, counting down.
TTTCTAAAACCCGGTGCTACCATTACCCGATTTCCAAGATCGAAACCATTAACCCTAAAACTAGCAAACCAATCACAAAGAGATAGAATGGTTATACCTAATGAACCAAGTCCTTCGGGTCTTCAACCATTTCCAAGCTCCTAGTGATGCGGATCGACTTTGGTTGCCGGTCTTCCTTCATCTCCGATGATCCACCCGAGGGAAACGACACAAGCTCCAGGTTCGCCAAGCGGACCAACCGACTCTCTTGGATTTCTAGTAGTAGAGAGTGGGGGTGTAGGATAGTGTCACTATAATTCTTTCTCTCAACCATGAGCTTAAGTAAGAATCAAGTGAAGATGAAGAAGAGGTGATCAAAAGAGATGGCACGGAAAATTGGCTAAGTATTTTTGTGTGAGCATGAGAGTGAGAGAGCGCCAAAATTGAATCAACCACAATGAGCAAGCATCCCACCTCAAAAGTGGCCGGCCCCTTCCTCTCATGCCCCCACAAAAAATGTCATTCCCAATTTGCATTAAACAAATACCCATACCAATCTCTACATTGCCAAAGTCCATGCTATGACCAAAAGACCCATGCCTAGTCATGTCACCTTTTCCACCTCATTATAAAAAAATGATTTTCCAAAAGAAAATCAATATTGAGGTGGCATCTTCTAGAAGCCATTCCGTATAAATACGGAATGCTTCCCGGTATATGTATCGAAACACACATACACGTATTCGTACGAAAATACGAATAGCCAAAGAGAGAAAATAAATAGTGAGCAATAATACTAGAATACATATATATAAATACATATGTAAATTATTAAATCAAAACTTGATTTAACAATCTGGCTTAATCCTAAGCCGCTAGTATTATCAACCGTCCGATTAAAGTCTGCGCAGCCTGTGCACATATTCAATCGGACACCTGTATGTACCAACATACAACAATTACACCATATCGCCTGAACCGTGAAAACCCTCTGTGTGGGACTCTAAAGACTCGTCAATACGCTGGCAGTGGGTTTAACCACAAGCACGTCAGCGGCACTAGCTGTATGTAACGGCTACCCAGGTATTGAGCGAAAGGAAGGCCGACGAGCAAACTCATCCAAACCCCTACTGAGCCTGTCAGTGACAATATCCGTACAGTCCGGTCTGTTCGTCTAAGAGTATCGCATATCGAGTCTAGCGGGGAGGATAAAGTCAGACCCCTAATAACGCGATAATTCGTGTCGGTATGAAACCCATCACTACCTGAGAAACTATCGATCCTGGATCGGTAATTCTCACATACCCCGGCCAAGAATTTCTAGTGATGGCCACCCGTGCACTGCGCGACATCAACCCCCAATACCGGGAGAGAGGAATCCCTGACGATCCGCTCACTGCCTCCATGTGGCTCGGGACTGTACCCAACTAAAACCTGTTTGCATAACACCTTTGAGCCGTGGTAGGGTAGTAATCAAAGCACAGTGGGAACCCACACGAGACAAATGACGATCTCAGGTCGACAGACTAACCTGTACACATGTCACCAGGGAACTGCTATCTGACTATAGGTATAATACCAACTAGCATGTTCCCGGCGAGTCCGTCCATTGTACTCATAACCCAATGAGCACCTGTATACTATCTTAGGTGAACAACTGACACCAATGGCTTGTGAGACCTGCCACCGCCCCTCGTCAGGGTCTAGATAAGTATACACCAGTCTATATTGGAGTATTGATGCCCAGTCTCGATACTCCCACGACTAGGGACATTTAAGGATTTGCTTATAGACCCCCAGCTCCCATATATGTGATCGCCATCACAATGCTGGCAGTCAAGCAAGAATCCTATGGGCTTTATCAACATATGATGATAAAGACATGTTAGTTATATGTATGCCCTAGAGGCCATTACTGTACATAGGATGTATATTGTAGTGGATGCTAGGACGTATATAGGGAGGACTTTCTTGCTCGACATGATAGTATGCTATCTGGTTGAACTTTACCTTAACATGTATACTGATTGTCTCTCTGTTACATGTTGGTAAAGCCCTTAGGATCTGTACTTGACTACCTGGACTATGATGCGGATCATACTAGTGGGGACATGGTAGTCCATAAGTACATCCTTCAAAGTCCCTAGTCGTGGGTGTATCGAGACGGGGCATCGATATACCAGAGTAGACTAGCGTGTACCTTCTCGACCCATACAGATGGGCGATGGATGATCCCATATCCATTGGTGTTTGACATCGGAGATGATATACGGGTGCTCAGTAGAGACTGGGTACACTGGACGGACTCACCGAGAACTCCCAGATGGTATTATACCTCACGTCAGATGGCCGTTCTCTGGTGACACTGGTACAGAGTAGTCTGTTGACCCGAGATCGTCATAGAGTCTTGTGTGGTTCCCACTGTGCTTTGATTTCCATCTTACCACGTCCAAGAGGGCGTGCAAAATGGTGGTTTTTGGGTACAGTCCCGAGTCACATGGAGGCAATGAGCGATAGGAGGGGATCCGTCTCTCCCGGTAGAGGGAGTTGATGTTGCACAGTGTTCGATTGGCTATAACAGGAAGTCCCTGGCCAGGGCTGCTCAGAGAATTGCTGGTAAGTGTTACCAGTAGTTTCTCGACCCGTTATGAGCCTCATATCGACACGACTTATCGAGCTATTGGGGTCTGACGTTTACCACCCCTAGGCGAGATATGCGACATATCAGACGATCAGACCGGACTGTACGGTAGTGTTACTGGTCGGATTCACTGGAGTGTGAGCGGGCTTGCTCGTCGATCTTCAGATCGCTCAATACCCGGGTGGCCGTTACGTTTAGCAGACCGCTTGCGGCTTGTGGGTGTTTGATATGATCATCATCTGCTGCCGGCGTATTGACGAGTCTTTAGAGTCCTACACAGAGGTTTCCTGGCTCAAGCGAAACGAAATAGGAGCGCATATGAGATATGTGCGGGACCGAGAATAATGCGTGTATGTGATACCGTATTCCATTCTCGCGATGAATGTGTTGAATGGTTGTATGCGATATAACCTAGTTATCGAATCAAGGATTGATTCGATAAGCCGATACATTCTATACTAGTCGGTTGTGTGCGACATGACCGGATCATTGAATCAAGTGTTGATTTAATTATTTGATGCATAGTTATATATTTGATATATTACTTTGCATTAACTAGTATCGGTTCACTTTAAATGGATTTTCTCACTCGGGTGCGCGCATTATATATGTGATATGATTTTGTGCACTTGCTTGTATCATGTTTGATGATACATCCTTTTTGGTTAAGTGTAAAGTATTAAACCTTGGTTAATGAAATGGTTAGGGTTTATTATTTGTTATTCATTTATCTTATTTAATTATCCTTTTTATTTTTGATAAATGAATAAAAGAAAAGAGAAAAGAATGGTGGCTAATTTTGTTCTTTAGTTGAAGCTTCATGAAGCTTTGTTCAAGTCAACCATTCTTATCTCATCCTTAACCCTAACCATTCCCACTAACCCTAGTTTAGTCTCTACACTTGACCATGGTTAATTTTATGATAAGAATTCATTTTCTTTTATTTTTCATATAACTTATCATAATATTCTTCTTCTTTTTCTTCCTTGCTTCAAGTGAAGAAAAGATTACCTCATCAATGGTGATTGATGTTTTTGAGTGAGAAATCCAATTCTAAAGTTAACCCACTTCCTATTTCTTCATCCTCTACCTCTTGCCAAGTAGTAGAGTGTGTTTCCTTCACAAGTTTCTTGACTTGGTGAAGTCGGAGCTTGATTTAGCGATGCCTCGACGTAGATCATCTTCGGCATGGACATCGACGACCTAGCTCGCTTATTCTCCGATGAAGTCGACGCTAGAGCCCGGATTTGATTTGGACAGCGGAGAGGACCTCTTCTCGGAGCCGTGGAGGTGGACAAACGGATCTACAAAGGTTGTATATCCGTATCCCTTAGTTAATTGTTAACTAGTTAGCTTTTTCGCCTAGAATTCTAGCCGACGATCCGTAGTTTAGGGTTTGTAGGCACCGCAAATTTGAAATTGGCATGGTTGATGCCTTGTGAGACCTCATTAGGGTGCCTAGGAACCCTACAGTGGTATCAGAGCCTAGCTAGAGCCTTAGGCGAAGTCTAGACGGATTTTGAACTCCGAACGAACTCGAAATCCCAACACTAACATGCTCTCTGTCCGGTTTTGTAAAACGTGGATTTTTCTATATTAAAAATTGCTAAAAAATTCAGCAGGGAAAAATAAGAATTACCATGCAAAATTTTTTGGATGAACAGTAAATAGAGCGGCGGAAGCGCGGCAGATGCCTGCATTCTGCGGCGGTTCCGCCGCACCATGATGACGTCATCCTCCACTATTTGCACAGTAACTCTTATTATTTTATTATGGATTTTCTGGGAATTTTTAATACTGTTTCCAGAGTTGTATTTTCTGGGATTGTTTTGGGGATTCGGTGTTTCGATCAGGGTATCAAATTTTGTCTATTTGGCTTTCCGGATAAATTTTAGAATATGTTAAAAAGTTCGACCGGATATAAATACCCAATTTTTCCCCTGTCGGGAAATTTCCAAGTGTTGGATTTTTCCGTAGTTTAACGACGTTCTAAGTAGTGCAAGTAACGCGATGGACCCTCTAGAAGACAACAAACCTTAACTCGATTATGTGACCGTCTTGAACTGCCCTTTGAACCTTCGGGTTTGGGGCAGTACGGCGTGCCACATGTGAGGCGTTGGCTTGACCCTTCTACGGCTGGACCGTTGGTACTGAGGCACGAACGGAATGTTGTTAGACTTGTTTCATGTGTTGATCTGTATTGGGAAAACTTGGGTGTTCGATTGTTCGATCGGAAAGTTTAACATTTTCTATTTATCTGGAATGGGATACAATAATTGGAATTCACAAGAAGTTATGAGATAACTGAATGAATGTTATAAACGTAGCAGTTTAGTCTCACTTGATCGGTTGCCACGGAATTTTGATATGATCAAAAGTCCGTCGCAATCACGTAGCGTATGCGGATACTCGCCGGGTAAACTTAATAGACAGCCTCACCCCATAGCCCCGACCAAGTGACTGTAGGAGAACCCCGTCGCCGAAAGCATCCGTTCGGGTGCTCGCGGTAGCGGTGTTCCGCCTTGGTGCACTTCGTCGACGGTATCGGGGGTGCGGCCGTCTACTGAAGTTTGCGACGAGCATTCGATCAGGATGTCGGGAATCCTGTTGAATTGCCCGACTTGGTGTTGAAAAGTGTTTTCGATAATGAGACTAAAATGCGGGGTTTATAATTGTTAGGCATACGATGTCTAAGTAATTCATTTGGTCAGGCATGCGATGTCTGAGGTGTTTGCGGATTCCAACTGTTGTAGTTTTACACTTTCTTTTCTGTGACCGTAAGTGTAATATGTGATATCGCCGGTTTCGTTGCTATATGTCAACGACAATTGGGATGAACATATTTACTTACGTTGATGACATGTGATGTTATGTGTTGCTGGATATGTTATATTGGATCGTCGTGTTTGAATAGCCGGGGGTTTTTTTTGTGAGATGAGTGTTTTTCATTTTCATTCATGTAAAAACTTGTATGTAATATTCTTTTATTGGGGCACTTCCAGGTTGCGGAAGTTGTCACCGTTTGTATATTATTTACTTTTCCGCACTAGGATAGACCCAAGGAGGAGGGCACAAGTAACCGGGTTCTGGAGCCCAGTGGGAGACCAACTCGAGGAGTCGAGTCCGGGTCTCCTAACTCCAGAATTGGTAGGGTTACTTGCCGCTCTCGTAGGGGTCTAGGGGTGTGGGTTTGGCTATTCATCACGACCGTGGAATCCGTGTTTTATACTGGCTCGTATTGAAAACACGGACGTCCTAGTATATCCAATATTTCATATGATTCTTCTGCTGCCATATCTGTGATGTGATCATGAGATGTTCTGTGATAGATACAGTATATAGTATATATGATATATTATATAGACGTTACTTATGTTTTACACCCGCGCTAGCCCTGCCCTGCTCTGCCGTTAGTTACCTAACCTAACGGTGCATGAGGGGACATCGAGGCGAATGCGGATGGCATAAGTGTACGTCGTATTTATCTGTGATGTTTAGGTACTTAAATGATGGGACTTCATTAATGAGATTAATGAAATAAAAGAAACCTAAGATGTTGTAGAATCGAATTTCAAAATAAAATAGGTAGCTACAGTTCTTGCTTTGCACAGAGGTATATGTGATATATCCTGCACCTTATTCGATGAGGAAAGGACCGAGATCCCTTCACCGGGAGTGACTCCTTTAGCAATAACTGGCAGATGCTACACACTCGGTTTGTATTTTGATTGCTTTTAAGAGTTTTTTGCTTTGCACAGTGATATATATGATATATCCCGCACCTCATTGGACGAGGAAAGGACCGACGATCCCTTCACCGGGAGTGACTCCTTTAGCAAAACTAGAAAAGCCTCAAAAGCACTCCATTTCAAAATTCATTCGATCCTACAACGATATCAAGTTCATTACGCAATAGGTTTTCAGAAAAACCTGTCGTAGCCCTCCGTCATTTCAGATAAGTAGTAGTTAGTATTCGTGCTACGTTTGTTGGCCTGCGTCAAGGCGTAGTGTGCGGTAGCTAACTGGTGCTTATCTGTATAAGCATATGATGTGATTGGATTAGGGTAGTCGTGCGACTTTGTTGGCCTGCGTCAAGGGTCGTGCGGGTGGGTTTAATTCAATCAGGAAATGACGGGTTGAACTTGACTAGCGGACTATGGTTTGTTGGCCTGCGTCAAGGTCATAGGACGCTAGGGGTAAAATATTATCGGAAATTTCAAGTGTTGAAATTTGCAATGAGATTGCATACCTTCTATGAGATAGTTGGATCCCGATACCCGCTGCGAGTAAGTGTTACTCCTGGGAGAGTTTTATACATTACAATTAGCCGATCAAGTAGGTGTCTAGAAAGGTGTCAAAGGGGTTACGCCTCTGGGAAAACGAGGTTTACATTAATTAGGTTCGTGCGAAAGCACGGGGGACCTCCCTCAAAGTACCGACACTGGCCTGGCTGAAAGATTGACGAACTTGTAGTGTGTAATTAATCCCGGCTAGTCTTTCCTTTTAGGGTTTGAAGGAAGATTTGATAAAAAACAGTGGGAGCCATCCTGATTAGATAAAATAATAACCAATCTATTCTTGACAGAGCGCACACTGAGTGTTTTCTTCTCTCTCTCCTGGTAGCGACCATATCACGCCTTAATCAAGATAATAATACGGATTTTTGACCGAACCCGCTTGTTATACTGAGCTGGGGAACGTTGGTCCCGCTCCAACTTATAATTGTTATAAGATAGAGCAGGAAATTGGGGAATACCAGATTTCCCGTGCCGCCCAAACGAAGAGAGTGCATGCTGATGCATCATCTTCGGGTGTGTTCATTACAAAGAACTGTTTCTCTGTATCCTCTACGTCCTGGGTATGTGATACCAGATCAGGATCCCAGATATGTAATCTGTTACATAGGGCTGCAGATAGGTAGAGAACTGAGAACGGGTGATAAGTTTCATGAGGCAGAAAACGGGGCAAGTGTTGCAGCCAAGTCTGTTGGTCACTGTCACCCTGTATTACCAATACATTGATTCTGAACGAATGTTATTAGATACCGAACCTGATATACAAAATCATATCAGTCTCTTTATTAGTAAAGAAATGATAAAATTTTGTATTATTGGATAATGTTTTGAACATTTCCTATATCAAAAGTTGATCGGTTCAGGCACGTTATCTAAAAGCATTGACGTTCTAAATCAAACTACAGTTCTTAGTATATGGAACACACACAAGAGGAAGAGTTCAGAAATGAACGAATCCTTCTTGAGGCATTGTAGACTAGGTCATATCAATGCGACCCGACTGGCTAGAGTTACATATAGATGCATATTTAAATCAGTTTGAATTTACATCTTGTGAAACTCGCCAGTCATGTCACAAAGATAAGATGACCATAGCTCCGTTTACTGGAAACAGAGAATGAGTTAGTAAACTCTTGGGATGATACATGTTAATGTATGTAAGCTCCCCTGTCTACATATGCCAAGACCGGTTCTTTGTACTTCATTACATTCTCTGATGATCTTTCGAGATTCAGACCTATGTTCTTGTTGAAACACAAGTCCGAACCTTTTGAGATATTCACAGAATATAAGTTAGAAGTAGAGAACCAAAATACGGGTATAAGTATTATGTCCTTTGATGTGATCAAGGAGGAGAATACTTGTGCACGGAATTCCTGGACTTTTATATAAGGAGAATGAGATTCTCTCTCAGCATTACTCCTCCGAATACACCATAGCACGATGGTATATCGGGGAGGAGCAGATACACCCTATTTGATATGGTGTGCTCTATGATGAGTACTACTGAGTTACCTTTTTCCTTTTGGGAGTTATGCACTTGAGAAGTTGCATACCTGTTGAATAGGTTCGAATCAAATCAGTTGCCTACCGCTTCATATATGATATGGAATGGGAAGAGCCCATGTCTTAAGCTAGTTAAGATTTGGGGTTGTCCGGGCTATGTCTGAAAAGCAAAATCCGGACAAGCTCGAGGCAAGGACTGTTATGTAGAACTGGAAATGTTCCAGCTATACAAACTGCAGCTGATGATTTGAAAGAACCAAACGATTCAATAGTTACCAACGAACCTCAGCCTCTCCGCCGATCTAGTGAGGGTTCCTCACCCACCTGAGAGATACTTCAGTTTCTCTATGACAGTGGGAGCGAGGATTGCATCATGAGATGATGACCCAACTAGTTTCGAGCTGGCCATCAGGAGTGAGACTCTGTAAGAATGGCTGGATGCTTAGCGATCTGAGATGGAATCCTTATACACCAACAAAGTATGGACTTTGGTTGCTATATCTGAAGGGTTAAATCCCCATCAGGAGCAAGTATATCTTGAGAAGATTACTTGGTGTAGATGGAAAAGTTGAGACTTTCAAAGCTAGACTTGTTAAAGGTTTTCGTCATTGACCAGGCGTGGATTATGATGAAACCTTTTCTAAGGATCTATGCTTAAGTCCATCCAGATCCTACTTGTCACGGCTACATACCATGACTACGATATCTGGCGGTTGGGTGCCATGACTACTTTTCTAAATAATGATTTAGAAGAGAACGTCTATAAGAACACAGCCAGAGGGCTTCGTAGACAGTGGGAGCAGCGGAAACGTGTGCAAGATGTTTTATGTGATAAAGCAGGCATCGCGGAGTTGGAACATCTGTTTTGATGAATTAGTCAAGGAGTTTGACATCATCAAAATAGTAGATGAACCTTTTATAAACAAAAAGGTAGTAGGGAGTATGGTGAAAATCCTCGTAGAGTACGTGGATGACATACTCTTGATAGGGAAAGAGTTTCCTATGCTACGCTCGGTCAATCTCCGCTTATCACAATGATTCTCCACATAGGATCAAAATGATACCTCCTAAATCCTGGGTTTTGGATCTATGAGATAGATCTAATTGGATGTTGGGATTCTCACTAGTTGTAGTGAGATAGTATCAATTGATCCTGGAGAGAATCACTGGAAGTGTTCCAGGGTGATAAAGACGACTGAATGTCAGTCACAGGCATTGTCTTTACCCTCAGTAAAGGGACGGTATGTTGGAAGAGTTCCAAGCTAGATACCGTGACATACTAGACGATAAAGGCATGATACATCGCTACTTAAGATGCTACCATAGAGGCAGTCTGGGTGTATAATAGTTCATGAGATGAACTTCGTTCCTACCATTGTGAGACAATGGAGTTGTGGCTTATGCCAAGGAACGCCCGTCCCATCAGTGATCCAGACATATTCTAAGGCAGTATCACTTGATCATGGAGATGGTTGATCTCCAGGGTGATCGAGGTTTGGAGAGTAGACTCAGAGGACAACACAGCGGATCCACTCACAAAGGCCTGTTCCCAGAAAGAGACTTTTATGGGATGGTTGAGTATGAGATACTACAACCACTGCTATACAGATGGCCCTAGTGCAAGTGGGAGATTGTTAGTTATATGTATGCCCTAGAGGCCATTACTGTACATAGGATGTATATTGTAGTGGATGCTGGGACGTATATAGGGAGGACTTTCTTGCTCGACATGATAGTATGCTATCTGGTTGAACTTTACCTTAACGTGTATTGTTCAGACCATAATATTGCATTTATCATTCCCTTATTCTTACCCTTTTTATAAATAAACAGGTACTCTTGACGCACGTTTGTTGCATATTACAGGTTACAGGTTTCTGGAGCAAATACAGTGAAAAAAGACACAAAACAACAGAAAATGGACTTTTGACCAACAATTAGACGGATCCTAGTCAAAGCCTAATCGAAGAACATTGCAAGATCCAAAAATGTCAAGTGAACGGTCAAAAGATCCTTACAAGTCTTCATTGGAGATCTGGAGAAGATACAGAAGTCCAAACAGAGAAAAAAGTGTAAAAAGAGAGAGCCCAAGAACCCTTGAGGAAAGCCCAGAAGTCGGGAAGCCCAAGACCACCAATGGGCCGCGGATCCGCGGCCCAAGCCAACAAATGCCGCGGATCCGCGGCCATTATATGCCCGTGTCAGCGTAGTTTTTCTGTAACGGTGCGTTGTTGTGAGTGTTAGGATTTTAAGTGGGCAAATCAGTAATTGCGCGTGCGCGAGAGTTTGTAACCCTAGGTTTCCTATTTTCCTATAAATTATAATTTTAGATCTAAAAATTGTATGCCTCTTTTCAATAAATAAAATTCAGAAATTCTGGAAGTGACATTCAGATCTGTTCTTTATCGCTTGGAGGGAGCCATCACCATTAGTAAGTGTTTTTCTTTTATTCTTTTAATGTTATTTCATCCCCTAATGAGCGAGTAGTCTCCTCGCTTGTTAGGGTTAGCCTTAGGGAAAGGGTTGAGAGATGAGATCTCTCACCCCTTTCAATGCCATATTAAACTAACCCATTAAGAACTCCATGCATGCGCGCACAACCGCTCCCTGCGGCACCCTACCCCTCGAGGTAACGGTGAACCGCAGTATAAAGGGCCGGTTGCGCGCGTTTTCCATGGGGGTTAGGGTAATTAACGATAAAGGAAGGATACGAATCTAGAGGAAGAAAACATCTTCCCAAAAGAGTGGTACCCACTTTATCGATAATTATTATAACACCTAATGGATCTAAAATACGGCATTGAAAGCGGTGAGGAAACATCAATCTCCAAAACTTCCTCTAAGCCTAACCCTAGCAAGAATTTAAATTAGATTAATTAAGTTTTAGATCTAGATTTTTATAAAACCAAAACGACAAATAGAATCAACTCGTTAAGACACACTAAAGGAATTTACCCGTCTCTGTGGATCGACCCGCACTCACCGGCTAGCTGCGAAGCGACGCCGTTTCTTGATTGCGGTAATTATATTTTTGATCGTAAAACCTTTACTAATCAAATGGCGCCGTTGCCGGGGACGGCGTAATCTTTCTTTTTTGTGAATTTTCGGGTTGATATAAATTTTAAAAATTATAAAAATCTGAAAAAAAAAAATAAAAAAAAATAAATACAAAAAAAAAATATTTATCAAATTTGATCTGTTTGAAGGGTATATTTTTGAATCTTGCAGGAACAACAACGAATCGTGGATCTGGAATTTTACAGAGGACAAAACAGAGTTTGGTACATAAGAACAGAGAGAAACTGAAAGTACAGAGAAGCACAAAATTTTCCAGAGCCTGATCCCTCTACTCCACCGCGTTTCCGCCGCAGTAGGAGGCCCCAGGCCGCGGATCCGCACTTCCACTGACACGTCAGCACATAATTTTTACAAGGTTTGCTCTCTTTACTTCCCCTCTGCAACCTCCATATCTCCATCTGTAAAAAATTTCTGCAGGGTTCATTGCGTAAAAAGTCTTTCTCCCCCTTCTAAATAACAGATTTCTGCAGGTTTCTTTGCGCCGTGCTAAAAAATTCTGATTGCAAGTGAATTTTTATTTGTTTTGCATAATTTAACCGGATTCTAAGGGGCTAATTGACCAAAATCAGATTGGGTGGGGATTTCATCACCCTTCCCAGGACCCCAGAAAACACCTAAGCATTTTGCATCGACCACCTTTAATTAAAAAAAGATTAGACTCAGACCTAAGGACAGCGAGCTCAATAGGAAAAGGACTAGGATAGGCATCGGCCGTTTATCCTAACCGACATTGCGGTGTCTAGGTTAGTGGTTTTTAATTAGGCCCACTGTAGTGGTGGTTCCTTCCCACTTACCTGGCCGTATTTGTCCGTGAAGAGGCGGTTTGAGGTCTATTTCTAGCCCTAGTTAGGAGCTGTCTAGTAGACCTAGGAAACCCTAGATCTAGGTCTGATTGTGCATGTGTGGTTGATTTAGTTGTGTCACGAGTCCATTTTCTAAAACCTTATTGCAAAACTCTCCAATAAAAAAATTTAACGAAAAATCTTTTAAAAACTTGCAAAAATTTTGTCGCTAAGAAATCCTTGCACTCTTCTATCATGGGTACCCCACATCATAAATCTCTTGCCGAGTTTTGGTATCCCGAACCTAACTTTGCGTCGTTCGTCAATTGTTTCGGTCAATTTAAAAAAGATCCCTCCTTGCTAAAAATTTCGTTGAAAGATCAAATAGAGGCGTCTAGGAGAAATAGTTTGACTTTTCAATCCACTTTGTGTCAACCGAGTCAACCTTTGCAACCTACATATGTTGATACCACTTCTTCAAGTCCTTCTGTCACTCCTAGGCCGATGTCCATTGCTGAGCATATTGCTCAATCTCGCAATCGATCTTTCACCCCTCTCCACTCATCTAGTTTTAGGGATCCGCACAATTATTCACCTTCTTATCCATATGTTGACCCTACTCCTGTCTTACCACCCACTTCCTACCAGTCATACCCGACCTTCCCACCTTCACTAGACGCTGTTTCGACACAGCCATTAGGGAGTTTCACATATCCAACCAATTTTGAATCTTTTACTGAAACCCCCTCACCACCTAAGTCTAGTTTGGAAGAGTCGTTGGAAGCATATATTGCTGCAACAAATAAAATGATGAGGACAGTGGAAGCATCCATGGCCGCCCTTACGCAACCTAGTGAACCGGTAGCTAGTGTCCCGCTAGCTCCGAATTTTTCAATGTGTAAGGCGGCAGTTGGACAGAGTGAGAATGAGAGAGGATTTTCAAATCAAACCTACCCTTACCCAATTGAAACCCACAACTCCGGTTTTCCATCTATTGTTCCAAATGATTCACCAGTTGAAAATAAAAATGAGTTGTGCGATTTTGTAGTGTTTGATTTACCAAATTGTGAGGAACCCCTTTCGAGTGAAACCGCACCTAATCGTTTCGATCTTTACACCTCCACTCTAGAACCTACATTGATAAATATCCATGCTGTGGATGAAGTGTCTAAAGAAATAGATTTTCACTTGATTGAGGATATAGACGCCGGGAATATTTCGGATGATGAACCTGTCGATTTAATAGAAATTTTATGTTCAAATCATCATCCTGAGTTATTAAATGTTTTCCCCGAATCTCATATGCGTCTAGATTTTGATGACAATGGCATAGATGGATTAAATATTGAGGAGAGTCTTGAGGATAATATCGAGGTTGAACCATTTTTAGTTGATGTGTCGGATTTGCCAATTCAGCCTCCTGAACCTTTGACTGTTATATCACCCTCCCTCCTTCCTATTGTTCCGACCGAACAAATGACCGTTACGTTTTCATCTCCGATACCAAGTTCGGCGTACCCATGTTTTCTTACGAATCTTGAGGGATTTGACCCCATTGCACGACGAGTTCATAGGTTAGCGCAATCGTTTTTAACACATCGGTCATCACAAATTGCGCTAATTTATTCACTCAATTTACACCCTCAAGATCGCACTCCACTTCTTTCTTCTTTCCATCTTTCTTCTCCCCCACCGAGACCATATTCTACCATTCTTCTTTCCACACGGTCTCGCGTGCTTTTCATCTCTTTTCTTTCCATCCCATTCTTACACCAACTCTACCATTACCATGATGAGATCTTTGAATGGTTGGTGCTAACCTTTGGCTTGTGTAAGGCCAAGCTTAAGTTTGGGGGGAACCTTTGTATATATGTATATATCCTTTTGTTTTCTTTTTCTATAAAAAAAAATTCTAAACATTAAAAAAAAAATTATAAATAAACAGGGGAGTATCGATATTTTGATCCTCTTGGTTTAGCATGACAGTGAGGACACTGTCAAGTTCAAGTTTGGGGGTATGCTCGGTACGTCTTCTTCCTTCGCATTCATTTGTACATATTTTTGCATTTGCATACTTATTTGAAAACCCATAAAAATTTGAAAAATTTCAAAAAATTATAAAAATAAATGTATTCGATTTTGGCTAACTGACTTTAGTTTGACAAATAGGTCAACTAGCTAGGAACAACTAGATCTTAGACTTAGTAAGTTGAAAACCCTAAAAATAACCTTCCTTAAAGTTTAACGGTAGAAAGTATATGCCCTGTAGTTTATTTAGAAATAGGCAAATTTTGGGTTCACTTCTTGGGTTAAGTCAAAATGAAGGACAAGTATTGATGTTCTTATTAGAGTATAAGTTTGAAAAATAGTTCCTAGCTTAAGTCTAAATTCTGAAAATGTATACCCTACAATTTGCACAATCACGCATCTTGAAACTTGGAATAGTAGAAGAGACCTTGAAATGCTCTTGTCTAAAGTCCTTAGTGCAATGAAAATGAAAAAAATATATAAGTGTGAAGAAAGAATAAAAAAATGGACACTGGTTTTTGTGATTATTTAAGACTGTAAAAATAGAAAAATATTTAGCAAGGGTGCTTCATCACCTAGTGCCTTAGACCAACTGGTTTGGGAGTCACTGCTAAAGCCTTGGGTGTTGCAAAGACTAGGAAGTATGCTTTAAAGTGCAAGCGCATTTTGTAATCGGTCGTTGGTACCTCAAGAAGTATTAACGGTCGCATGAAGGATGTGTAAGCAAATTCCATTCACCAACTAATTAGTACTTTGGACATCGGACAAGGGCATGATTGCTTGATTTGAATCTCCAAGTGTAGGGGTGATCTATACACACACGTAGGGGTATGTGATTGGAATCTAGATAAGAGAAAGGAATGAAGAATAGAACTTGTATCTTTAATAGAGTTGATAGAAATTCCTGAGTGGAGATGTAACCCTAGAAGGAAAACTTAAGAAATGCCGAAAGCTAAGTAAGTCTACATAACATATATAATCTTAAGTTAAATAATGAGGAAGCGTGAAGAATATGGGTGGATAATTTACAAGTATAAGATAATAGAATTCCTTGTTAGAAAACCTAATTGGAGAACAAAAGTCAAAGGGCTGAGTTGATAGGATTTTGTGGGTGTAATCCGCTGAAAACCCTCAGGAGACAACACTCCTCCTACTAGGGACACCTAGAGGTTTAACGGCTTGTTGCACGTGCTCAGTGCAATCGCGTTTCCCTGCGAAAGTGTGGTTAGGATTTTAGTGAATAAAATAATAAGTTTGCTCGAGGACGAGCAAAAGGTAAGTTTGGGGGTATTTGTTCAGACCATAATATTGCATTTATCATTCCCCTATTCTTACCCTTTTTATAAATAAACAGGTACTCTTGACGCACGTTTGTTGCATATTACAGGTTACAGGTTTCTGGAGCAAATACAGTGAAAAAAGACACAAAACAACAGAAAATGGACTTTTGACCAACAATTAGACGGATCCTAGTCAAAGCCTAATCGAAGAACATTGCAAGATCCAAAAATGTCAAGTGAACGGTCAAAAGATCCTTACAAGTCTTCATTGGAGATCTGGAGAAGATACAGAAGTCCAAACAGAGAAAAAAGTGTAAAAAGAGAGAGCCCAAGAACCCTTGAGGAAAGCCCAGAAGTCGGGAAGCCCAAGACCACCAATGGGCCGCGGATCCGTGGCCCAAGCCAACAAATGCCGCTGATCCGCGGCCATTATATGCCCGTGTCGGCGCAGTTTTTCTGTGACGGTGCGTTGTTGTGAGTGTTAGGATTTTAAGTGGGCAAATCAGTAATTGCGCGTGCGCGAGAGTCTGTAACCCTAGGTTTCCTATTTTCCAATAAATTATAATTTTAGATCTAAAAATTGTATGCCTCTTTTCAATAAATAAAATTCAGAAATTCTGGAAGTGACATTCAGATCTGTTCTTTATCGCTTGGAGGGAGCCATCACCATTAGTAAGTGTTTTTCTTTTATTCTTTTAATGTTATTTCATCCCCTAATGAGCGAGTAGTCTCCTCGCTTGTTAGGGTTAGCCTTAGGGAAAGGGTTGAGAGATGAGATCTCTCACCCCTTTCAATGCCACATTAAACTAACCCATTAAGAACTCCATGCATGCGCGCACAACCGCTCCCTGCGGCACCCTACCCCTCGAGGTAACGGTGAACCGCAGTATAAAGGGCCGGTTGCGCGCGTTTTCCATGGGGGTTAGGGTAATTAACGATAAAGGAAGGATACGAATCTAGAGGAAGAAAACATCTTCCCAAAAGAGTGGTACCCACTTTATCGATAATTATTATAACACCTAATGGATCTAAAATACGGCATTGAAAGCGGTGAGGAAACATCAATCTCCAAAACTTCCTCTAAGCCTAACCCTAGCAAGAATTTAAATTAGATTAATTAAGTTTTAGATCTAGATTTTTATAAAACCAAAACGACAAATAGAATCAACTCGTTAAGACACACTAAAGGAATTTACCCGTCTCTGTGGATCGACCCGCACTCACCGGCTAGCTGCGAAGCGACGCCGTTTCTTGATTGCGGTAATTATATTTTTGATCGTAAAACCTTTACTAATCATGTATACTGATTGTCTCTCTGTTACATGTTGGTAAAGCCCTTAGGATCTGTACTTGACTACCTGGACTATGATGCGGATCATACTAGTGGGGACATGGTAGTCCATAAGTACATCCTTCAAAGTCCCTAGTCGTGGGTGTATCGAGACAGGGCATCGATATACCAGAGTAGACTAGCGTGTACCTTCTCGACCCATACAGATGGGCGATGGATGATCCCATATCCATTGGTGTTTGACATCGGAGATGATATACGGGTGCTCAGTAGAGACTGGGTACACTGGACGGACTCGCCGAGAACTCCCAGATGGTATTATACCTCACGTCAGATGGCAGTTCTCTGGTGACACTGGTACAGAGTAGTCTGTTGACCCGAGATCGTCATAGAGTCTTGTGTGGTTCCCACTGTGCTTTGATTTCCATCTTACCACGTCCAAGAGGGCGTGCAAAACGGTGGTTTTTGGGTACAGTCCCGAGTCACATGGAGGCAATGAGCGATAGGAGGGGATTCGTCTCTCCCGGTATAGGGAGTTGATGTTGCACAGTGTTCGATTGGCTATAACAGGAAGTCCCTGGCCAGGGCTGCTCAGAGAATTGCTGGTAAGTGTTACCAGTAGTTTCTCGACCCGTTATGAGCCTCATATCGACACGACTTATCGAGCTATTGGGGTCTGACGTTTACCACCCCTAGGCGAGATATGCGACATATCAGACGATCAGACCGGACTGTACGGTAGTGTTACTGGTCGGATTCACTGGAGTGTGAGCGGGCTTGCTCGTCGATCTTCAGATCGCTCAATACCCGGGTGGCCGTTACGTTTAGCAGACCGCTTGCGGCTTGTGGGTGTTTGATATGATCATCATCTGCTGCCGGCGTATTGACGAGTCTTTAGAGTCCTACACAGAGGTTTCCTGGCTCAAGCGAAACGAAATAGGAGCGCATATGAGATATGTGCGGGACCGAGAATAATGCGTGTATGTGATACCGTATTCCATTCTCGCGATGAATGTGTCGAATGGTTGTATGCGATATAACCTAGTTATTGAATCAAGGATTGATTCGATAAGCCGATACATTCTATACTAGTCGGTTGTGTGCGACATGACCGGATCATTGAATCAAGTGTTGATTTAATTATTTGATGCATAGTTATATATTTGATATATTACTTTGCATTAACTAGTATCGGTTCACTTTAAATGGATTTTCTCACTCCGGTGTGCGCATTATATATGTGATATGATTTTGTGCACTTGCTTGTATCATGTTTGATGATACATCCTTTTTGGTTAAGTGTAAAGTATTAAACCTTGGTTAATGAAATGGTTAGGGTTTATTATTTGTTATTCATTTATCTTATTTAATTATCCTTTTTATTTTTGATAAATGAATAAAAGAAAAGAGAAAAGAATGGTGGCTAATTTTGTTCTTTAGTTGAAGCTTCATGAAGGTTTGTTCAAGTCAACCATTCTTATCTCATCCTTAACCCTAACCATTCCCACTAACCCTAGTTTAGTCTCTACACTTGACCATGGTTAATTTTATAATAAGAATTCATTTTCTTTTCTTTTTCATATAACTTATCATAATATTCTTCTTCTTCTTCTTCCTTGCTTCAAGTGAAGAAAAGATTACCTCATCAATGGTGATTGATGTTTTTGAGTGAGAAATCCAATTCTAAAGTTAACCCACTTCCTATTTCTTCATCCTCTACCTCTTGCCAAGTAGTAGAGTGTGTTTCCTTCACAAGTTTCTTGACTTGGTGAAGTCGGAGCTTGATTTTGCGATGCCTCGACGTAGATCATCTTCGGCATGGACATCGACGACCTAGCTCGCTTATTCTCCGATGAAGTCGACGCTAGAGCCCAGATTTGATTTGGATAGCGGAGAGGACCTCTTCTCGGAGCCGTGGAGGTGGACAAACGGATCTACAAAGGTTGTATATCCGTATCCCTTAGTTAATTGTTAACTAGTTAGCTTTTTTGCCTAGAATTCTAGCCGACGATCCGTAGTTTAGGGTTTGTAGGCACCGCAAATTTGAAATTGGCATGGTTGATGCCTTGTGAGACCTCATTAGGGTGCCTAGGAACCCTACAAGACAAACCATATAGCATACTATCATCTCAAGTAATATTGTTTTATCGGTATAGGTCCTCGCTCAATTATCATGATCACATACCTGCGACTATGATAATTGTCTTGAGGGCACTATAGCCAACAATCCTCCACTTGCACTTAAGGCTAATTATTGCGATATCACATACTCACAGTGTTGGAGATAGTGCCCTCAGAGTCAATTATTGGGTCACAGGCACGTGATTGCAATGATTGAGGGGAGGACCTATCTCGGTAGGACAGTCTTACTCGAGATGATAGTATGCTATCTGGTTTATCTTTATCATCGTGTACTGCTTTAGGTGACCTTTCGAGTCGCTATTACACGTTGATAAAGCCCCTAGGATTCTTGCTTGACTTCTAGCAGTATGAGAGCGATCATATAAGTGGGAGCTGGGGTCTATAAGCACATCCTTAAATAGTCCCTAGTCGAGGGAGTTTCGAGACACGGCATCGATTCTCCAGAGAAGACTAGTGTATACAGTCGAGACCCCGACGAGGGGCGGTGGCCGGTCTCACAAGCCACTGGTGTCAGTTGGTTCACCTAAAATGTATACAGGTGCTCATTGGGTTATGAGTACACCGGACAGGACTCGCCGGGAACCTGCTAGTTGGGATTATACCAGACGTCAGATGGCAGTTCCCTGGTGACATGTGTACAGGTTAGTTCATCGACCTGAGATCGTCATTTGTCTCGTGTGAGTTCCCACTGTACTTTGATTACTACCCTACCACGGCTCAAAAGAGTCATGCAAACTGGTTTTAGTTGGGTACAGTCCCGAGCCACATGGAGGCAGTGAGCGGATCTTTAGGGGTTCGTCTCTCCCGGTTTTGGGGGTGAGGTCGTGCTGTGTCTAGGAGAGCCAGAACATGAAAAGTCCTTGGCCAAGGCAGGAGATTTGCTGGTAGGTATTCCAGTAGTATCTCAGGGTGTTCTGGGCTACACTCCGACACGACTTGTACCGCTTTTGGGGGTCTGACTTTTACCAACCCTCTAGGCCCGCCATGCGATGCTCATAGACGAACGGACCGGACTGTACGGATATTGTCACTGACAGGCTCAGTAGGGTGTCAGGATGAGTTCGCTCATCGACGTCCCTTTTGGTCAATTGCTGGTGGCCCGTCACGTATGGCTTATACCTCTGACGTGCTAGTGGTTAAATCCACAGCCATAGTATTGACGAGTCTTTAGAGTCCACCACACAGGCAGTTACTCAAGTTTCGAGCGAAACGCTGTAGAGGCCGTATGGAGATATGGCAGGGTTTGATCAGATACGTGCGGTATTGCACGGATCGTGATCGGACGGTTTTTACTAGCCGGCTTTGGCTTAAGGATTCTAGTTTTAAATAGTGTAGATTTTGTCTCTTTGCATTTGTGTTCAGTGGGAATACAAATGCGGGCATGTATTTGCAGTAGCGGGGTTTTCCTGTAATTTATTACGGGATCAGTTTTCTGAAGTTGCCAGTTTGCATTCCGTTCCGGCCGGTTTTCTTTTATTCCTTCTCGGCCGGACTTTTCGATGGAGGGGATTAATTGCAAGTTTGCAATTAACTTATTTGTTGAGGGCTTTATTGCATTTGTGCCTTTGTCATGATGAGATTCTTTTTTAATCTCATCACTTACTTTCATGAGATTTGATATGGAAAGGATTTGGATTTGAATGGTTGTGACCATTTTCTCATTTGATTATTTCTTTTTCTTCTCTTCTTTTTCCATGTTTTTTCCACCCATTTGATAGGGGGGGCCGGCCACATCCTAAGAGAAGGGAGAGAGAAGTTCATATTGTTTTTGGGTGTGGCATTTCTATCATCATCTCATTTTTCCATGGTAGCAAAAAGGGCTCATTCTCTTTCTCATTCTCCTCTCAATTCCTCCATCCTCCATGGCTACTAAACCTCAAGAGACAAGTTTTCACACTATTCTATAGCATCCCTTGGACGCGTCGGCTAGCCAACTTCGCGTCCGAGTTGCCTCGGTCAAGAGGCGGGAGCCGTAAAAGATTCCGGCTACGTGGTGCAGTTTCCGACGAGACGATGATGGACGGAGATTCCGCGGAAGATCAGAGTGGGGATGAAGACCGAAGGACACGGATCGCTTAGTATAACTTCTCTACCCTTTCTTATTTGCTAGTTAGCTAGGTTAATGGCCCGATCCGTGTGAAAAGTGCGCGGTGGTGCCGGTCAATAGTTTTTGAAAGTTTTTTGTTTCCGCGTTTCCGGCGTCGGATCGACGGCCGGAGCGCCCCCGCGGACTTACATTGGTATCAGAGCCACGCCATTAACCTCGCCTAGCTTGCTCTAGCACGTTTAGATCTCGATCGAACAAAGTTCCCAAAAACCGTATTTTTCATACTTCATGTTTCTTTCGAATTTTTTTCAAGCTCCAAAAATTTTTCAGGTCATTGCAGAAACACAAGCATGAAAACCTAAGAATTCTGGTAAAATTTGGTACAGCGATCGCTTAGTACGGCCGCGGAAACGCGGCCAAACCCCTGGTTTGGCCGCGGTTCCGCGGTGGGAATGTGTCTTCACTGCACAAAATTTTCCCAGTAGGCTTCTGGTTAGGAAATAGGGGTTTTGGGATATTTTCTTTGGGCCCAGATTTTCTGTAAGTGCTACAGTACTGCTTGGGGCCCACTTGATAATATTTGTTCGGTCGGATATTTTAAACATGCCAGTTCACAGTATTTACATTATATCTGCGACCGTGAATGTCACTCGATCGGTAAATCCAGTCTATCTGCTATAGCCCTTTTAGACGGATTTGCGAACGTGACATTCACGTTGATGTTCTGTGTTTTGCTGTGTTGTTGCGGATCGGTCGTGGGGGATAGCCTGGATGCGATATTAGTACAGTTTTGTTTTATATGTACATTTGATATTGCGGGGCGAGCGTCCGACATGTGGACTGTCGTCACTGCCTGTTTGTATTATTATTTTGGGGCACGACCAGGTTGCGGTCGATGTACCCGTTGTATGTATATTTTACTTTCTGTACTAGGATTACCCCGCGGAGGGGTGCAAGGATAGCCGGGTTCTAGAGGGCAACAAGCCCGCATCTCATGGCATTGAGACGGAGGGGGCTTCACTCTAGGATTGGCAGGCTATTCGCTGCACTCGTAGGGGGTATAGGTTGACCTAGGAGGGGTGCCCAAGTTACCGGATTCCGTGAAGTGCTGGGTGGTCCATTCACGTTGCTGAAGGGGGCTGCCTCGCTTCAGGTTTTGGCGGGTAACTCGCCGCGCCCGTAGGGGTCTAGGTTTCATTGCACAGGCTATCCACACGACCAGGGGAACATCGGGTTTCAGTAGCGGCTCTGTGAAACCCGGGGATCCCAGATATCTGTATTGATCTGTATTGCTATACATTTCTGTGTTGCTGCATTTTTATCACGCCTTGAGCGAAAATTATATATTATATATATATTAGTAGATGTTGTATATGTTTTTCATCCGCGCTAGTCCAGTCCCCACTCTGTCGTTAGTTAGCTAACCTAACGGGTGATGACGGGACCCAGTGGCGAATGCGGATGGCATATACGTACGTCAGTATATTTTCGTTCTTTGTGGTGTGATCAATTGATGGGACTGCGTTGATTCGGATCAATGCAAGATAAACAAACCTATTCTGATGTTGTTGGAACACTTTTTCAAAAGCTGTTATTGCAAGGTCGTTCACTTTTGTTTTGCACAGTGGTATTCAGTTGGAATATCCTACTCCTCAATCGACGAGGCAAGGTCCGAGATCCCTTCACCGGGAGTGACCCCTTGGACAGAAGTTTGCGTCAGGGCAATAACTTCACTATAGCCGATTACTTTTGCTTTGCATCGTGGTATTCAGTTGGAATATCCTGCACCTCATTCTACGGGGAAAGAGCCGAGATCCCTTCACCGGGAGTGACCTCTTTAGCAAAGGTTTACGTCACTATATTTTTAAAAAAGCTATCAGTTCGTTCAACGATATCAAGTTCATTACGTTAAAGGTTTTCGCCAGAAACCATTCGTAGCCCTCCGTCGTTTCATATGGATGGTCAATAGTATTCAAGCTGTGTATGTTGGCCAAAGTCAAGGCACGGTGTTTGGTAGCTGTTGGGTATTCATATGCAGCATAGATAGATGCGTTGGTTTGGGACAGTCGTACTGCCATTTTGGCCAAAGTCAAGGGTAGGTACGGGTGGGTTCAAATTAACCTGGATAATGACGGGTAGAACTTGACATGTGACTTATGATATGTTGGCCAAAGTCAAGGTCATAAGAGCATGGGGCAAAAATCCACATCGGGAGTTTCAAAAGAACTGAAACTTGCCAGATATGCGCATACCTTCTGGAGTGTGATAACGTGAGCGGATTCCGTCACGTTATCATGCGATGATAGTTGGATCCCGATTCCCACTGATGAGTTGGTTTACTCCTCGGGTGATCCCGGCTAATTCTTCTTTCAGGTTTGGGGAAGAATTTGACGTTACAGTGGGAGGTTTCCAGATTAGATAAAGTGACAACCATTCTGATCTAGGTTAGAGTGCACACTGAGTGTTTGTTTTCTCTCTCTCTGGCAGCGACCATTGACCCGACCCTAGACTATGACTCAGTGACCAAGTTGACCGAACCTTCTTGGCTTTTGGATTGTCAGAGCTGCAGACCTCATTGCCACTCCTACTTTTACCCTTTTCTCCGGGACACCCCGTATTACTACGAACGTCCACTTCCATTGGACAAAACCATCGTATGGTTATATACGAACTCGAAGGACTTCGAGGATGATTTCAGGTTTTGGAGAAAACGAATAGGACTATTCAGTTGTCTTTTCCTTTTACCTTCTCTCTCAGATTGCGAGTACTCCTTGGTTTAGGAGATAGTACACCTATTACGCAAATTGGAATAGTCTTCTTCCAAACCTTAGGCTGGTGCCGAACGGTGGGGAATGAAGAAAGCCAATTAGCCTAAACGGTGTACAGAAGGTAGTAAGTTCAGACAAAGCAAGGGATTAGTAAGAGGGCAAAGTAAATTGCGACTGCTATTCACGACCTAACCATGTACTTCTTTGTCAATCCTAAATCACCTATGAATTAAGTTCATTCGGTTGTCTTTTATCCTCACCTTCTCTCGCATTGCGAGTGCTCCTAGGACTAGGACAGTACACCCATTATGCTTATTGGATAGTCTTCTTCCAAACCATAGGCTGGTGCCGAACGGTAGGGAAGGAAGAAAACCATTTGGCCTAAAGGGGTGTACAGAAGGTAATGACTAAAGACATATAAAGGGATTTGGAGAGGTGGCAAAGAATTATACAGTTACAGTTGTGAATCTGGATAATGGAAGAGGCATTACTAAGAATACCAGGATACCCCATCGAAACATCTCAATGTTTCAGTTTCACTGTGTACTGTTAAATGAAAACTGATTTCCCAATTAGGCACTTGCTCCAGGGTATGTATTTACCAGGTATGAGTCTCACATCTGTATGGTTTTACAGATGATGAAGGGGAGTAAGTTATTGGGAATTAGGTGACCATCCTCATTATATCGGGATCCGTTGGAATTGGTGATATTTGAGGAAGCCACCTGGGTTGTTTGCCCGTTGGCAAATATTTGGTTTTGAATATCCGTTGTTGTGCACCAATTTCAAATTGATATGTCTGTACGTCTATCTTTTATAGAGTGAGACATACCTTTTTGAAATTATGTCTATGACATTTACCTATACCAGTGGATGGTTAGATAAGGAGCATTGAACAACGGTGTAATTCTTCTTAACCAAAAGTACAGTTTTCAACCTACGACACACAGTAAATGGGTCACTAGACTCAGGGGACTTATACAGAGTATTGTATATTGTCCAGTGTCCATTAGGACAGAGGGGTTGGTCCTCGTACTATATTCTGTTTACTTTTAACTTCTCTAGTTCTTAGACATGTGTTTCGTAGAAACACAGGGTCTAAGTTTTGAGGAGTTATAGGTATAAGAGTAAAGTAGAGAACCAAGTGTTGCAAGTATCGGGATTCTTCAAGGTGATCGAAGATGTAGATACTTGTGAATGGTATTCAGTTGATAGTAATGATTAAGAGAACTAGCTTCTCTTTCAGGTTACTCATAATTGGAAGTACTCCTAAGTTGAGTAACACTGATCGGCCTCTCTTCCATTTAGTTGACATGCACTGGAGACAGCTGCATGATTTGGATCTGGTTCAATTAAATCAGTGCCTCTGTTTCTTGGATATAGAACAGTTCATATCTTGACATTGTTAAGATACGGGGAGTTGTCCGGCTTATGCTTAAAACCAGACTCTGGACAACTCAAGGCACGTTTCAGTAATGGCTGTTTGTGGGTTGACCCGGGCTATGACGAGGGTTGACTTTCTACCATCTGGAAGATCAATAGTGATATTGTTCTAGACTCGCCACAGTTTTATTAAAAGTGGATTTTTTCAGAAAACAGTAGTGGGAGTATGGTAGAACTGGAAGTGATTCCAGAACCGCAAACGATTACTGAAGATTTGATAAGAACCTAAAGATTAAATCTGGTTTGACATTCCATTGGCCACTCCGCAGATATGGTGGGTAACCTCAGGCACCCGAGAGGTACTTCGGTATGCTCAAGGACGGTGGCAGGGAGGTTCTTGTTTACCCACACTTGCCACTACTGTTGTTCCAGACTGTGAGACCCGGCAAGAGGATGAGTATAGCGTCGTTCTAAACTGGCTTTAGAAGTGCACGTCTATATGACTCTGCCAGAGGGTTGTCGTAGTCAGTGGGAGCAGCGGAAGCATTGGTGGACAGTTGGCTTATGTCTATTTATAGACTAAAGCAGATATAGCGGAGATAGATCATCTATTTCTGATGTGACAGTCATAGGTTTGACTTCATCAGAATAGAGGATGGATCTGTTAAGAAGGTAGTAGGGTGTGATGTCCTGGTATTTGATGACATACACAGAGTAGGAAGTGATATTCCTATACTACGATAGGTTATACTTTGGTCGTCACACAGTGGTTTCTCCACATAGGACTTGGATATAATATCAGACATTCTGGTTACTAGATCTATGGTTTTAGATCTAGATTTAGGTGGTTTCCCAATCTAGGTACTTTGACCGCATTCTATGAGTATTTAGAATGGACGACTCCTGGCACGGTAGTGTACCTGCAGGTAATGGAGTCACCCTCTCTAAAGGTGTCTTACAGACTAAAGGGGAGAGGGATACGCATGATTGACAGATCACTTGCTTAGGCAATTGAGTCAATCATGAGATGTCAAGTACCACACCAGATGTTGTTCTTGCAGTAGGTGCAATAAGTTGATATTGATCCAATCCTGGAGAAACAATCGGAAGCAGTTTTAGAAAATAAGTTGATGTTCTAAGGAATTGATAACGGCAGCCTCCTTTAGGAGACGGTTATCATTCCAGGCGTCCAAGGTGACCTGGATGGCAGAGTGGCTGTCAGAGTTATAGTTTTCCCTCTAACGAGGGGCAGTATTTTGGACAGGTGGTCCAGGTGGAAACTGAGGGAAGGCATGGCGCAGGATACTGAATAAGTTCAGTTGACGATACAGTCTAAGAAGTTTGGATTTGGAGTTCACTTATGAGCTAGGTCCCATCAGACATCCAGACATTCTAGGACAGGTATTGCTCATTTCGGGAGATGGTTTTCTCTGCGAACATGAGATATAGAGAGATATAGAAAGAAACATCAAAGCGGATCCACTCACTGAGGCTATTCCTCGAACGCAATAGTTTCGCAAACGAGCTTTGTGAGACTGACTAGTAGAGGAGTTGGGTGTTCGGTATCATACGGGCTGTGAGTATGCGACATCGCAATAAATAGCCTTGAGTGCAAGTGGGAGATTGTTGGAGATAGTGCCCTCAGAGTCAATTATTGGGTCACAGGCACGTGATTGCAATGATTGAGGGGAGGACCTATCCCGGTAGGACAGTCTTACTCGAGATGATAGTATGCTATTTGGTTTATCTTTATCATCGTGTACTGCTTTAGGTGACCTTTCGAGTCGCTATTACACGTTGATAAAGCCCCTAGGATTCTTGCTTGACTTCCAGCAGTATGAGGGCGATCATATAAGTGGGAGCTGGGGTCTATAAGCACATGCTTAAATAGTCCCTAGTCGAGGGAGTTTCGAGACAGGGCATCGATTCTCTAGAGAAGACTAGTGTATACAGTCGAGACCCCGACGAGGGGCGGTGGCCGGTCTCATAAGCCACTGGTGTCAGTTGGTTCACCTAAGATGTATACAGGTGCTCATTGGGTTATGAGTACACCGGACAGGACTCGCCGGGAACCTGCTAGTTGGGATTATACCAGACGTCAGATGGCAGTTCCCTGGTGACATGTGTACAGGTTAGTTCATCGACCTGAGATCGTCATTTGTCTCGTGTGAGTTCCCACTGTACTTTGATTACTACCCTACCACGGCTCAAAGGAGTCGTGCAAACAGGTTTTAGTTGGGTACAGTCCCGAGCCACATGGAGGCAGTGAGCGGATCTTCAGGGGTTCGTCTCTCCCGGTTTTGGGGGTGAGGTCATGCTGTGTCTAGGAGAGCCAGAACATGAAAAGTCCTTGGCCAAGGCAGGAGATTTGCTGGTAGGTATTTCAGTAGTATCTCAGGGTGTTCTGGGCTACACTCCGACACGACTTGTACCGCTTTTGGGGGTCTGACTTTTACCAACCCTCTAGGCCCGCCATGCGATGCTCATAGACGAACGGACCGGACTGTACGGATATTGTCACTGACAGGCTCAGTAGGGTGTCAGGATGAGTTCGCTCATCGACGTCCCTTTTGGTCAATTGCTGGTGGCCCGTCACGTATGGCTTATACCTCTGACGTGCTAGTGGTTAAATCCACAGCCATAGTATTGACGAGTCTTTAGAGTCCACCACACAGGCAGTTACTCAAGTTTCGGGCAAAACGCTGTAGAGGCCGTATGGAGATATGGCAGGGTTCGATCAGATACGTGCGGTATTGCACGGATCGTGATCGGACGGTTTTTACTAGCCGGCTTTGGCTTAAGCCGGATTCTAGTTTTAAATAGTGTAGATTTTGTCTCTTTGCATTTTTGTTCAGTGGGAATACAAATGCGGGCATGTATTTGCAGTAGCGGGGTTTTTCTGTAATTTATTACGGGATCAGTTTTCTGAAGTTGCCAGTTTGCATTCCGTTCCAGCCGGTTTTCTTTTATTTCTTCTCGGCCTGACTTTTCGATGCAGGGGGTTAATTGCAAGTTTGCAATTAACTTATTTGTTGAGGGCTTTATTGCATTTGTGCCTTTGTCATGATGAGATTCTTTTTTAATCTCATCACTTGCTTTCATGAGATTTGATATGGAAAGGATTTGGATTTGAATGGTTGTGACCATTTTCTCATTTGATTATTTCTTTTTCTTCTCTTCTTTTTCCATGTTTTTTCCACCCATTTGATAGGGGGGGCCGGCCACATCCTAAGAGAAGGGAGAGAGAAGTTCATATTGTTTTTGGGTGTGGCATTTCTATCATCATCTCATTTTTCCATGGTAGCAAAAAGGGCTCATTCTCTTTCTCATTCTCCTCTCAATTCCTCCATCCTCCATGACTACTAAACCCCAAGAGACAAGTTTCCACACTATTCTATAGCATCCCTTGGACGCGTCGGCTAGCCAACTTCGCGCCCGAGTTGCCTCGGTCAAGAGGCGGGAGCCCGTAAAAGATTCCGGCTACGTGGTGCACTTTCCGACGAGACGATGATGGACGGAGATTCCGCGGAAGATCGGAGTGGGGATGAAGACCGAAGGACACGGATCGCTTGGTATAACTTCTCTACCCCTTTCTTATTTGCTTGTTAGCTAGGTTAATGGCCCGATCCGGGTGAAAAGTGCGCGGTGGTGCCGGTCAATAGTTTTTGAAAGTTTTTTGTTTCCGCGTTTCCGGCGTCGGATCGACGGCCGGGGCGCCCCCGCGGACTTACACACAGCCCGTGTGATACCGAACACCCAACTCCTCTACTAATCAGTTTCACAAACCTCATTTATTGCGTTCGAGAAATAGCCTCAGTGAGTGGATCTGCTCCAGTGTTTCTTTCTATGTCTCTCTTTATCTCAACTTCGCGGAGAAAACTATCTCCCGAAATGAGCAATACCCGTCTTAGAATATGTCTGGATATCTGATGGGACCCAGTTCACAAAAGAACTCTAAATCCAGCAAACTTCTTAGACTATATCGTCTACTGAACTCAATCAGTACACTGCGCCATACCATCCTCAGTATCCGCTTGGACCACCTGTCCAAACTACTGCCCCTCGTCAGAGGGAAAACTATAACTCTGACAGTCACTCTGTCATCCAGGTTACCTTGGAAGCTTGGAATGATAACCGTCTCTCAAAGGGGGCCGCCGTTATCAAATCCCTAGAACATCCACTTATGTTCATAAACTGCTTCCATTCGTTTTTCTCCAGGATTGGATTAATATATCAACTTATTGCATCTAGTGCAAAAACAACATCTGGTGTGGTACTTGACATGTCATGATTGACTCAATTGCCTAAGCAAGTGATATGCCAATCATGCGCATCCCTCTCCCCTTTAGTCTGTAAGACATCTTCAGAGAGGGTGACTCCATCACCTGCAGGTTTACCACCATGCCAGGAGTCGTCCATTCTAAAATACTTTTAGAATACTGTCTAAGTACCCAGATTGGGACACTACCCAAATCCAGATCTAAAACCATAGATCTAGTAACCAGAATGCCTGATATAATATCCATATCCTATATGGAGAAAACACTCTGTGACAACCACAGTACAACCGATCGTAGTATAGGAATTTCACTTTCTATAAAGTGCATGTCGTCCTGAATACCAGGACACACACCCTACTACCTTCTTACCAGATCCATCCCCTATTCTGATTAAGTCAAAACCCATGACTGTCACATCAAAAGATGATCTTTCTCCGATATATCTGCTTTAATCTATAAATAGACATAAGCTACTTGTCCACTACGTTTCCGCTGCTCTCACTGATTATGACAACCCTCTGGTAGAGTCATATACACGTGCACTTCTAAAGCTAGTTTAGAATGACGCTATACTCATCCTCCTGCCGGGTCTCATAGTCTGGAACAACAGTAGTGTCAAGTCTGGGTAAACAAGAACCTCCCTGTCACCGTCTTTGAGGCTACCGAAGTACCTCTCAGGTGCCTGAGGTAACCCACCATATCTGCGGAGTGGCTAATAGAATGTCAATCCTGATTGAATCTTTAGGTCCTATTGAATTTTCCGTAACCGTTTGTGGTTCTGGAACCACTTCCAGTTCTACCATACTCCCACTACTGTTTTCTGAAAAAATCTATTTTACTAAAACTGTGGGGAGTCAAGAACAATATCACTATTGATCTTCCAGATGGTAGAAAGTTAACCCTCGTCAAAGCCCGGGATAACCCACAAACAGCCATTACTGAAACGTGCCCTGAGTTTATCCGGATTCTGGTTTTAAGCATCAGCCGGACGACTCGTTAAGATATAAATTGATTCTATATATATCTAATATAGAAACAAAGGCACTAATTTAATTGGAACCAGATTCAAATCATGCAGCTGTCTCCAGTGCATGTCAACTAAATGGAGAGAGGTCGATCAGCATTACTCAACTTAGGAGTGCGTCCATTTATGAGTAACCTGAAAAAGAAACAAGTTTCTCAAAACCATTACTATCAACTGAATACCTCATACAAGTATCTATATCTTCGATCACCTTGAAGAATCCCGATACTTGCGACACCTGGTTCTCTACTTTATTCTTGTACCTATAACTTCTCAAACTTGGACCTTGTATTTCTACGAAACACTTGTCCAAAACTTGAGAAGTCATAAGTAAACAGAATATAGTACGAGCACCAACCCCTTTGTCCTAATGGACACTGGACAACATACAATACTTTGTATAAGTCCGGTGAGTTTAATAACTCAAACCCTGTGCATCGCAGGTTGAAAACTGTACTATGGTTATGAAGACTTACACCGCTGTTGAATGCTCCTTACCTAACCATCAACTGATATAGGTAAATATCATGGATATAATTTTAAAAAGTTATATCTCACTTTATTAAAATAAACGTACAGATATATCAGTTTGAAATTGGTGCATAACAGCGGATATTCAAAACCAAATACTTGCCGTCCGGCAAACAACCCAGGCGATTTCCTCAAATATCACCAATTACAACGAATTTCGATATAATGAGGATGATCACCTAATTCCCAATAACTTAATCCCACTCATCATCTGTAAAACCATACAGATGTGAGAATCAAACTTGGTAAATACATATCCTGGAGTAAGGGTCTAATTGGGAAATCAGTTTTCTATTAACAATACACAGTGAAACTGAAACATTAAAATGTTTTATAGGGGTATCCTGGTATTCTTAGTAATGCCTCTTCCATAATCAGATTCATGACTGTAACCACATATATTTCCTTGTCATCTCTCCAAATTCCTTTATTTGTCTTTAGTCGTCACCTTCTGTACACCTTTGTTAGGCTTAAATAGTTTTCTTCCTTCCCTACCGTTCGGCACCAGCCTATAGTTTTGAAAGAAGACTATCCAATAAGCATAATAGGTGTACTCTCCTAATCCTAGGAGTACTCGCAACATGAGAGAAGGTGATGGTAAAAGACAACTGAATAAACCTTATTCCTATTTCTCCTGAACCAGAATCCATCCTCGAAAAAGTTCCTTCGAGTTCGTATATAACCATACGATGGATTTATCCAATGGAATTGGATGTTCGTAGTGATACTGAGTGTTCTGGAGAAATACAACGGTGAAGTAGGAGTGGCGTTGAAAAACTTGGTTTGGTCGTGAATAGCAGTCGCAATTTACTTTGCCCTCTTTTGAATCCCTTTATTTGTCTTTACTCATTATCTTCTGTACACCACACTTAGGCTAATTGGTTTTCTCCATTCCCTACCTTTTAGCACCTGCCTATGGTTTAGAAGCAGACTATCCAATAAGCGTAATAGGTGTACCATCTCCTAATCTTAGGAGTCCTCACAACCTGAGAGAAGGTAAAAAGAAAAGACAACTGAATAATCCTATTCTTTTTCTCCAGAACCGGAAACCATCCTCGAAACAGTTCCTTCGAGTTCGTATATAACCATACGATGGTTTTATCCAATGGAAGTGGATATTCGTAGTGATACGGGGTGTTCTGGAGAAAAGCAAAGGGTAAAAGAAGGAGTGGCAATGATGTATGCAACTAGGACAATTCAAAAGCCAGTGTTTATAAGAAAGTTCGGTTTAACTTGGTCACTGAGTTATAGTCTAGGGTCGGGTCATAGTCGCTATCAGAAAGAGAGAAAGAAAAGAAATGCTCGGCATGCACTCTAACCTAGATCAGAATGGATAATCATTTTATCTAATCTGGATGGCTCCCACTGTTTCCTCGAATTCTCCTCCAAACCTAAAAGGAGAATTAGTCGGAATCACCCGAAGAGTAATCCTACTCATCAGTGGGAATTGGGATCCAACTATCATCACATGATAACTTGATGGAAGCCACTCAAGTCACCACACTCCAGAAGGTATGCGCATGCCTGGCAAGTTTCCTATATGTTTGAAACTCCCGATATGATTTTTACCCTTAGGATCCAAGTGACCTTGACAAGTTTAATAAGTCAAAGTGTCCTAGTCAAGTTCAACCCGTCATTATCTTGATTGCATTAGACCCACCCGCACAGACCCTTGACAAGGTCAACAAGGTCGAACGGCTGTCCTAACCAATCCACATTTGCTTGCGACAGAAAAGTATTATAGAGCTACCGCTCACTACGCCTTGACAAGGTCAACAAACGCAGCACGAATACTAAGCAATACTAATCTGAAATGACGGAGGGCTACGACTGGTTTTTGGCGAAAAACCTTTAACGTAATGAACTTGATCTCGTTGAAGGAATCCAAGTGGTTTTACAAAAGTATAGTAGCGAAAACTTTTGCTAAAAAGGTTACTCTCGGTGAAGGGATCTCGGCTCTTTCCCCGTCGAATGAGGTGCAGGATATTCCAAAATGAATACCACGATGCAAAGCAAAAAGTAATCGACTATAGTAAAGTTATTACGTTGACACAAATTTCTGCCCAAGGGGTAACTCCCGATGAAGGGATCTCGGCCCTTGCCTCGTCGAATGAGGTGCTGGATATTCATAACCGAATACCACTGTGCAAAGCAAAAGCGTACATCTGTAATGTCAGTTTTTTAAAAAAACTTAGTTCCAACAACATCATATATATATATATATATATATATATAGGTTTGTTTTCCTTGCATTGATAAGAATCAACGAAGTCCCATCAATTAATCACACCAGAAAAGAACGAAAATAAAATGTACGTATATGCCATCCGCATTCGCCACTTGGTCTCGTCATCACCCGTTAGGTTACTTAACTAACGACGGAGCGGGGACTGGGCTAGCGCGGGTGCAAAACATATACAACATCTACTAGTATATATAAATATATATAACAATCGTCCCAGGCATGATAAATGCAACATCACAGAAAATTAATAAGCATCATAGAACAATACAGATAATCTAGGAGCCCCGGGTTTCCTTTGAGCCACAACTGAAAACCCGACGTTTCCCTGGTCGTATGGATAGCCTGTGCAACGAACTCCTAGACCCCTATGAGCGCGGCAAGTTACCCGCCAAAACCTGAAGCGAGGCAGCCCCCTTCAACAAAGTGAATGGACCACCCAGCACTTCACGAAATCCGGTAACTTAAGCACCCCTCCTTGGGTCAACCTATACCCCCTGCGAGTGCGGCGAATAGCCCGCCAATTCTAGAGTGAATCCCCCTCCGTCTCAATGCCATGAGATGCGGGCCCGTTGCCCTCTAGAACCCGGCTATTTGTGCACCCCACCGTGGGGTAATCCTAGTACAGAAAAGAAAATATATACAACGGGTACATCGACCTCAACCCGGTCGTGCCCCAAAAGAATAATATACAAACAGGCAGTGACGGCAGTCCACATGTCGGAACTCGCCCCGCAATATCAAATGTACAAGTACAACAAAACTGTACTACCACCGCACCCAGGCTATCCACCACGACAAATCCGCAACATCACAGCACAACACAGAACATCAACGTGAATGTCACGTTCGCAAACCCGTCTAAAAGGACTATAGCGATTAGACAAGATTTACCGATCAGATGACATTCACGGTCGCAGATAGAAATGTAATGTACCGAAAACACACAATTAAAATTTCGATCGACTAAACTTTCCCAAAATGGCCCCAAGTGCTAAACCAGTATTCAAATGAATCTGGGCCAAAACTATATATCACAAAAATCATTTTTCCATCAATTAGAGCCCCAGAAAAAATTTGGAGTCATTTGGCCACAAAAGCGCGGCGGAACCGCCGCCAAATGGCATGTTTTGCGGCGGTTCCATGCTCAAAATGTTGAATCAAGTTTCCAAATTTCTTGTGGTTCCCTATATTTGCCTGCACAGATTTTTAAGATATACAGAAACATTTTTGGAGCACTTTCTGAAATCAACAGAAAACAGGCAAATTGGAAAATTGATTTGGAAATTTTGATCGATCGAGATTTTAAGCTTGTGCAAACAAGGTAGTAGGGTTTAATGGGTGGCTATGATACCATGTTGGGTTATGGGAGCGCCCCGGCCATCGAACCGTGGCCAAATGCGGAACAAAATTTTTCTAAAACCCGGCGCTGCCATTACCCGATTTCCAAGATCGAAACCATTAACCCTAAAACTAGCAAACCAATCACAAAGAGATAGAATGGTTATACCTAATGAACCAAGTCCTTCGGGTCTTCAACCATTTCCAAGCTCCTAGTGATGCGGATCGACTTTGGTTGCCGGTCTTCCTTCATCTCCGATGATCCACCCGAGGGAAACGACACAAGCTCCAGGTTCGCCAAGCGGACCAACGACTCTCTAGGATTTCTAGTAGTAGAGAGTGGGGGGTGTAGGATAGTGTCACTATAATTCTTTCTCTCAACCATGAGCTTAAGTAAGCATCAAGTGAAAATGAAGAAGAGGTGATCAAAAAAGATGGCATGGAAAATTGGCTAAGTATTTTTGTGTGAGCATGAGAGTGAGAGAGCACCAAAATTGAATCAACCAAAATGAGAAAGCATCCCACCTCAAAAGTGGCCGGCCCCTTCCTCTCATTCCCCCACAAAAAATGTCATTCCCGATTTGCATTAAACAAATACCCATACCAATCTCTATATTGCCAAAGTCCATGCTTTGACCAAAAGACCCATGCCTAGCCATGTCACCTTTTCCACCGCATTATAAACAAAATGATTTTCCAAAAGAAAATCAATAATGAGGTGGCATCTTCTAGAAGCCATTCCGTATAAATACGGAATGCTTCCCGGTATATGTATCGAAACACACATACGCGTATTCGTACGAAAATACGAATAGCCAAAGAGAGAAAATAAATAGTGAGCAATAATACTAGAATACATATATATAAATACATATGTAAATTATTAAATCAAAACTTGATTTAACAATCTGGTTTAATCCTAAGCCGCTAGTATTATAAACCGTCCGATTAAATTCTGCGCAGCCTGTGCACATATTCAATCGGACACCTGTATGTACCAACATACAACAACTACACCATATCGCCTGAACTGTGAAAACCCTCTATGTGGGACTCTAAAGACTCGTCAATACGCTGGCAGTGGGTTTAACCACAAGCACGTCACCGGCACTAGCTGTATATAACGGCTACCCAGGTATTGAGCGAAAGGAAGGCCGACGAGAAAACTTATCCAAACCTCTACTGAGCCTGTCAGTGACAATATCCGTACAGTCCAGTCTGTTCGTCTAAGAGTATCGCATATCGAGTCTAGGGGGAGGATAAAGTCAGACAACTAATAACGCGATAATTCGTGTCGGTATGAAACCCATCACTACCTGAGAAACTATCGATCCTGGATCGGTAATTCTCACATACCCCGGCCGAGGATTTCTAGTGATGGTCACCCGTGCACTGCGCGACATCAAACCCCAATACCGGGAGAGACGAATCCCCGACGATCCGCTCACTGCCTCCATGTGGCTCGGGACTGTATCCAACTAAAACATGTTTGCATGACTCCTTTGAGCCGTGGTAGGGTAGTAATCAAAGCACAGTGGGAACTTACACGAGACAAATGACGATCTCAGGTCGACAGACTAACCTATACACATGTCACTAGGAAACTGCTATCTGACTATAGGTATAATACTAACTAGCATGTTCCCGGCGAGTCCGTCTAGTGTACTCATAACCCAATGAGCACCTTTATACTATCTTAGGTGAAAAACTGACACCAATGGCTTGTGAGACCGGCCACCGCCCCTCGTCAAGGTCTAGATAAGTATACACCAGTCTATACTGGAGTATCGATGCCCAGTCTCGATACTCCCACGACTAGGGACATTTAAGGATTTGCTTATTGACCCCTAGCTCCCACGTATGTGATCGCCATCACAATGCTGGCAGTCAAGCAAGAATCCTATGGGCTTTATCAACATATGATGATAAAGACAAACCAGATAGCATACTATCATCTCGAGTAAGACTGTTTTATCGGTATAGGTCCTCGCTCAATCATCATGATCACATGCCTGCGACTATGATAATTGCCTTGAGGGCACTATAGCCAACACTTATAACCGGTGGTAGAGGACTGGCAATTGAATTACTAAACGCAGTTGCTGGACTAGCACTTCAATTAGCTGTGACAGTATCCGTTGGTGCCGTTTTTAGAGTGAGCGTTCCCGCTGCATCGAAAATAGGAAAGTGTTCAATTAACCGGTGTAAGCCTGTCCACTCTTACTATGAGGGTTTCCGGTGTGCTAGAATCAACGGCAGAG
Source organism: Agapanthus africanus (assembly GCA_030015575.1). Taxonomy (NCBI): domain Eukaryota; kingdom Viridiplantae; phylum Streptophyta; class Magnoliopsida; order Asparagales; family Amaryllidaceae; genus Agapanthus; species Agapanthus africanus. Next base: position 872,433,589 of record JASDDO010000019.1, on the reverse strand, counting down.
AATGCGCTTTGAGGAAGAAACTCTTTGGCAACTATTGAATAGGAACTGCTATTTATTAAAGGAATTACCGGGACAAAGCCAATCACACATTTCTACTTTCGACCAGGTAAAGATATCCACATCTGAGGAAGAGTTAGGATAATCGTAGACTAAGCAGAGAGGACGCAAACACATTCATTTAATTGGACAGCTTTGTTAGCAAGAAGCGGTTAGCGGAACTCAGTTCCACGAGCTACTTCTTTGAAGTCTTTTTCTGGGACTTGGGACTAGTTGGGATTGAGTTTGAAGGCTTTCACTATGGGACTAGGATTGATGCCAAGAATAGATTCGAAACTAGAGATTGCTCCGATTCTTATTCACACCGAAGTGCGCAATAAGGAATGGCGAGATGGATTACTTGCCCATAAAGGCTAGGCACCTCAGGGAAGTGTTAACCACATAGGGATGCCTTAAGTCTCTTTCCGAACCTATTCATCGAAAAATGCCCAAGCTCTTTGATAGAAGAAGCTTCAAATGCACAGTTAGGGCAAAAAAGGCCGTTTCCAAGAAGTAGCTGCGAGAATGCCCTCTGTCTACATAGGCTGTAAGGAAAAAGTCAAGTAGGCCAAAAAGAGAGGCTTTTAAGGACCTTCGACTGCTTGAATAATCTAATAACAGATCTTTTGTTTCGAGATGCGAAGAGAAGTAAGAAGATCGACCTATAAACCTGTCTAGCCAAGGAGATCCGTCTATGGGGAAAAGCTTCCTCCCAACTAATGATATGCACCAAATGAAGACCGCTCCAGTAAAAAGGAAGTTGAAAGAAAAAACCTTTAAGGAATCTCCGCTCTTATCTTTTTCACAATCGCCGACTACGAAATTATTAGGAAGTTAGCCAAAGGGAGGAAGCGGTACCCGGCAAAGGCCGAGAAAACTGATTAGTAAGTTAGCTGGCTGAGGTCACTCTACTTGCCGAGGAGGAAATGTCAATTATTGCTTCTTCCTTTTGAATATCAGGATTGCTACCTTACTTTCCTTCACTCCTTACTGTGTCACTGATCAGTTTTCAAAAGATCCTTCGCCCGTCACTTCTACTAGATTCGTTCTATCCTTAAGGTCTCGTTTCAACTCTTTCAATTACCTCAAAACCTTGGGCATGCACACGATCCAAAGACATGGACTTAAAAGGAGCGGATCTAGGTGATGGCAAGGAAAGTGTGATAACGAATCAATATACATTCAAGCCTCACATGGCAGAAAGACGAGACCTTTGATTCATTCTTTAATTGCATATTAAAAGCGGTTTTCAACAAGCTCTGAAAGTCAAGAGACGCAATTCTATTATTAAGTTAAGGCCATCTCCTTTATATTCGAGCGACTTCATCCCTCCGCCCAATACCTAGAGTTGGACCGAAATGGTCCCGCGAAGCCGGTTCCCGGAGGGTCTCAGTCCTGATCTAAAGAGCAGAGTAGTGTTGCTTAACATATGAAATCATATGTTTCAAATAGCTAAAAACCACTCAAATATTACGTTCTTTTAGTTCCGCCTTCGGGGAGAAGTGGAGGCAATTAATCCTTACTTGCTTAGAGTATCCGCTCTCTCTATAGAGAAGAGAGTCTTTATCTATTGGAGACTGATTCGCATAGGCGAGAATAGTCAAGTCAAACCATCGGGCTAGGTAGTACTTTCGTTGGTGCTTGAGTTGAGCAACTTGCCCTCTTCCCCAGACTTTCAAGTCAGATTTCTTCCTATTGCTTCTAGCCGACAGACATTGGTGACGATGACACGACCCGTGGATTCAGCGAACCTTTATATTCAGCAAGAAAACTCTCACCTTTAGGTGCTTTGGCATTAATTAAAGGAGGAAGTCAACTCTGGCCACTCCTCCTTTAGGCATAAGGAAAGGGTGCTCCTTGCCCGAACAAGAAGCAACATGGAAAGCAAGTGTCAACTATCGATCGCCACACCAGAGATTTTTCCCTTTAGCGCTAGGCTCAGTCCAACTAAGCAACTATAGAATCCATTTATACTATGGAACGGGATGGAATGAACTGGGCTCAGTACCACACGACTCTAAGAAAGAGAACTGAAAGCCTAAGCAATCCATCCTTTCGGAACAGTTGACGAATCTTCTCTTAACAACGGCCTGAGCTTTCTCAAGGAGAAAATAAAGAGAAAGGAAAAAAGCGGAAGTCGCATCTGCGAGTTAATAAATGGGAAAGTAAGTAAGCCAATTTCTTGGAAAGTGCTTTCGATCCGGAAGGTTGATTAACAAAAGAGATCAGGGATAGGTAAGATTTTTTCCATGATTAGAGACTCGAGTTGTTTTCATGCCAGCAAGGGAGTCGGGATAGATAGGACATGATAAGCTAGGGCCAGGGCCAGTTCCCGGTCTCGGGCCAGTTCCCGGTCTCCTTATGCTAATAAGTGTTGGAGCGAAGGCGAAGGAATTTTCCAAGTTCTTCTCTATCTGACTACCAAGCAGTTGATTATGCAACAGGTGCTTAGCTTATACTTATAGTAAGCGCTATATTGATCTTTCTTCTTTCTAGCAGTCTTAATGAAGTAGACCCTTATTAGGCTCTCAGTGTAAACCTAGTCTCATGCTCGTGAGGATGACAAATCACAGCAAGAAATCTTATGAAAGCAAGATTACTATTGATATTGAAATATTGACGGTCTGTTGGTTAATGTGAAGTCTCACGTGTGACATGTATGATGATAGTTGTTGAAACGTAAATCAAAGTCTCTTAGTCCTTTCTCATGAACAGATTTAGAAAAATCTTAATTCATAAGATTTATTTGATAAATCACTGATTCGTCTAAGGATACTAGTTCCTCTCGTGAACTGCACTTTGCCTATTTCATATCCTCTTTTTCAACTAGTAGAACGTACTAGGATGCAGCTCTTGAAGACCACTCTTATTCTGAGTTGACCCGAGGTAAAATCTTCCATTTTTTAAATGGAGCTATAGCTATGGCCATTTCGAAGGAAAGATGGAGCAAGCCAAGCGCGAAATCAGCTTACGGGAAGGTACCAACTTCAAGAGGAGTTGAAAAAAGGCTGAGTTACCAAGTGACGGTAGAAGGGGCAGAGTATTCATCGAACCTTAATCACATAGGAAGTCTTCATTCTTAGTAGTTGAGTCAATTTTCTTCCTTGAAAGCTTTTAGCTAGCAACTACCTTTCTTTTAGGGATTGATTGAATCGAAGTCACTTCCTATACCGCTAGTAAGTTAAGTAAGGCAAGTAGGTGGGCCTGTTGAGAGCTCATGATTGGACGTAAACCTGACGATTGGGCTATCCGAACCTAACATTCGCCTCTAATCTGCTGATGATCCTATTATGCCTTGTTTTTGGCTAGAGGCTGCCCCTAGCGACGCATCTCGACTGTGTACATCCACGACTTGGCCGAGTTCATTTCCTCCAGCAAGGCTCGAGTGTCTCTCATTTCTTCTACCTAGGAGTTAGTTTATGGAGTAGCGCCCTCAAAAGAGTCAGTCCGGGCAACCAACGTCCGGCAGAGTGAATAAGAATCCATAGTGTCTAAGGGTTTCAGTCCAATCGAGAAAAGAAGTAAATGAAAAAGCAGCGCCCAAAGGTGCTTACAGGCGCAGAAAAAATATTTCCTGTAATCCCGGGAGAAGGGGTTTACGCGCTCGAAAAATCAAACTTACCTCCTTACCGCTTCGTAGGGAAACCTTACTGTCCTTTACCTAACTTACTCACTCTCCGAGCTTCTTTTATCTTGGTTATTGGCTTTTTTACTCAAGTTAGAGCTTTTCTTTCCTGGCTTTTTCACTCGAGTTTTTTAATTGACATTACCTTGTTCGCTTGGATTTAGCTCATTTTTTTCGTTTCTTCCCCTAAATTAAGATATAATATTTGATTCCATCCCTCGAACTTGGAAGTTTTTGAAGAATGGCAATGAGAAATTTTTGCGATAGTAGTCGCGTAAGTGCAGGTGCTGGTGAAAGAATCGCTTCTGGGGCTGGAGTCAAAGGAGCTTGAATAGACATCGAAATCATAATAGAAACTGGGCCTGCGAGCAGCGAGTGCCCTTTGATTGTTGCGAGCCTGTCAAACCATAGGCACCTTACCGTCCCTTTCTTTTTTGAATTCGAAAGAACGGGACAGGGGGATGAAAGAAAAAGAAAGGGGCTTTATGATCGAGGAAAAGGAAGGGGTGTGGTTGATGTGTCACTGGATCGGTGGGGAACCCGTAGGAAGGGGGATGACCCGCCGAATTCACATCAAAAATCGCCAACATGAACACAAACATCATCGTCAAATTTCTTATAGAAACAAAACACTTCTATTCTCGGAGATGAGGTATATGAAGAATTGCTTTTTGGTCCCTTTCGTCCAGTGGTTAGGACATCGTCTTTTCATGTCGAAGACACGGGTTCGATTCCCGTAAGGGATAGGTATTTATTCTCGGCCAGCGGTATCATTGCTGAGTGATCGCTCGCTATTTGGCTGGAAAAGGTGATCCGGAAGCTTCCTCTTTCCCAGCAAGCAAGACAAGATGAGATCACCACTTCTCAGTAATGGACTTCCTTGACTTCTTCCTTACCCAGACTATAACAAGTCAGCAAGTTCAAACTACCAGCAAGAAAACGGATTATATGCAAGGATTTGAAATATAGCATGCGTTATTCAAACCAATTGAGCGTGCTATATTCAGTCGCGCTCATCCGTTTACCCGGCATAACCAAACAACGGAGTGAGCGCTAGCGCGAAAGCCGTTGTGCGGTAGCACATCCGTTTTCTTGCTCAAGTATGAACTACCTTATTTTTTTAAAGATGCAACTTTCAAACGGGACATCAAAAGTGGGAAGTTGATTGCTGGAAATGTCTTCATCACTCTTGTATAGATGAACTTGGTTCGTTCAATGAAAAGGGATAAGAAGGATCCACTGGGAATGAATGGGAAGACTGGAGTAGTATCTTCATTAGCCGGAAGGAATTAGTCTCCACTAGCGTAATTCGAAGAACGAACAAGAAAAGGGTGACTGTTTAGGTAGGAGGATGGATGTGGTCCAATGGCTAAATATTTGCCAGGTTCTTGTAGACTGGCAGTCTCCGAGAGGAACCTTAACCCCCCAGGGAGGATGGTAGACTTTTTCTTCGCCATGGGGGGCAATGAAGTCCTTGGTAAGAAGCAAGCGGAAAGACATACCTCAAGGAGCACCAATCTCCCACGGCAAACATCTATCTGCACGAAGCCGACCTAGGGATAGAAAGAAAGATACAGGAAATGAAAATGAAATAGGGTTAGTTTGAGATACGCGAACGGGGAGTACGCAGCTGAACAACCGTTGGGGCTTCCAGCAGTGATAGCTAAACTAACTAGATGGGCCGCCTAAAACCTGGAGCAACCATTTATTGGAAATCAACGTCAGATCCCGGCTATCTGAAATAGGGGCATCCTGAAGCGGAGGATCACGAAATGCAAGAAAGGGCGAACCAAGCGCTTGCGCAAAGAAGCGAATCAATCAGAATGGAGACAAGGAAAGGAGGAGAGGTGAAAGAGTACGAGCGCATCGCACTGCCGCATAAACAATTGATCCATGGATGAGCAACCTTTCTCTGGAAAGGAATAGTGAAAAGCCATGTAACTTGGAACGGAACAGTCAGCTTACTTACTTTTAGTAAGACCACTTGACTTTGGTAAGCTAAATGAGATTATATAGGCATGGTTGCAACCAAAACAAGAGCTAGCTTCATCATGTTCTTCGCCTGAACATATATATAGAAGAAGCTACCCTCCCTCTGGTCGCCTCTGTACCAGTAGTGGAGTGGCTTGCAACTTGAAATCAGATAAGGAAGATTGAGCAAGTCAAGGGAGAAAGAAGTTGTCCCCTCTTCTCTGGTAACCCGCCGCCGGTCATGCGCTCCGCCCGCCACCGCATATGTAGAAAAGAGGGAAGGAAGAACAACCGCTTGACTTTGGCACATGAGTTGGCGGGTTTGGCTAGGTAACATAATGGAAATGTATCGGACTGCAAATCCTGGAATGACAGTGTAGGGTTCCTATGAACGACAGCAAGGTTTCGGGAGGCATCGTCCATGCCATTTTCAAATTTTTGCCGTTTTAGAGAACCCTACACTAGAATCTTTAACTAGAGAATCATACGAAACATAAAGTAAACTACTTTACTTCTAAGTGATAACGGAATACAACCTTTGTAGACCGGTCCTTCACTTCAATAGCTCCTTGTAGTAGTCCCTTTGCTCCAAGTAGTGATCTACCGGACTCTAGCATGGCTTCTCAAGGTGAAATGAACGAACTTGCTTGAAGTCTTCGAGGCCGATCTACGTCGAGGAGAAACTAACTCAAGCTACTACTTCACTAATGAGAGATTAGTGAAGATAACACCCTATACTAAAGTGCTAATCTAGTAGAGAATGATGAAGTAGGATTTTTGCTCACTTTAGAATTAATTTTCTCACTTTTATTTCTCACTTTTACAAAACCTAGAGAGCTCTTGAGCTTTGAAGAAGAAGATGAAGAGAGATAACGTTGTGAGAGTGAATGGAAACCATGGGTAAGAAAATATCTAATATTACTCATGTAGAGACTTAACTATTAGTTTAGATAATGGTTGGGTTAACAAATATCTAGTGTAAGACAAAACTAGTGGACCAAGTTAATGGATCTCAAAGCTTCATGAAGCTTCATGCCATGTGACTAATTTCCAATTAATAATTGAATTACCATAAATAAATAAACCCTACATTATCTTTATCATGGTGTAAGTCTCATACACCCATGTTGCATGTATCATCAACCATGACACATAATAAAACACAATAAATATATATCACATATATATTAAGTGTGCACACGTAAGAAAAATAAATGCTTAAGTGAGCTAATATTAGTTAATGTAAACTAGTATAACAAATATACAATTATACACTGAACTATCAAATCAACACTTGATTTAATAATCCGGCTATATCACATATAACCGACTAATATTATATGTATCAACTTATCGAATCAACACTTGATTCGATAACCCGGTTTTATCATATATAACCGACCGATACAAATATTGCGAGAATAGAATACGATATCTCATACTCGTATTAATCTCGGTCCCACACATATCGCATATGTGCTCCTTCTTCATTTTGCCTGAGCCAGTAAAACCTCTATGTAGGACTCTAAAGACTCGTCAATATGCCGGCAGTAGGTGATAATCACATCAAGCACCCACAAGCCGTCAGCGGTACTAGCTGGACATAACGGCTACCCGAGTATTGAGCGATCAGAAGATCAACAAGCAAGCCTGCTCTAGGTCCTGTAAAGCTTGTCAGTAACACTACCATACAGTCCGGTCTCTTCGTCTGAGATGTCGCATATCCAGTCTAGGGGTGGTAAATGTCAGACCCCAATAACTAGATAAGTCATGCCGATATGAGGCTCATAACGGGTCGAGAAACTACTGATAACACTTACGAGTAAATCTCTAAATCAGCCCTGGCCAGGGACTTCCAGTTGTATCCAATCGAGCACAGCACGACATCTACCCCCAATACCGGGAGAGACGAAATCCTCTCCTATCGCTCATTGCCTCCATGTGACTCGGGACTGTACCCAAAAATCACCATTTTGCACATCCTCTTGAACGTGGTAAGTTGGAAATCAAAGTACAGTGGGAATCACACAAGACTCTATGACGATCTTGGGTTTACAGACTAACCTGTACCAGTGTCACCAGAGAACTGCTATCTGATGTCATGTATAATACCATCTAGGAGTTCTCGGCGAGTCCATCCATTGTACCCAGTCTCTACTGAGCACCCGTATACCATCTCTGATGTCAAACACCAATGGATATGGGATCATCTATCGCCCATCTCATGGTTCGAGAAGCGTACATGCTAGTCTACTCTGGTATATTGATGCCCTGTCTTGATACAGCCACGACTAGGAACATTAAAGGATGAACTTATGGACTATCATGGCCCCACTAGTATCAGCTGCATCATAATCCTAGTAGTCAAGTACACATCCTAAGGGCTTTACCAACATGTAACCATAAGACAGTATCAAGAGACAAGTATACATGTTAAGATAAAGAGTAACCAGATAGCATACTATCATGTTGAGCAAGAAAGTCCTCTCTATATATGTCCAAGCATCCACTATAATATACATCATATGTAAAATAATGGCCTCTAGGGCATACATACAACTAACAGACGGTTCGACCCCATCCTTGGCCTCGGGGAGTGGCGAGCAGCACAAAACTTTTCTCAGTAAAATGGCGGTTCTTTTGTTAGAAAGATACATAAAAAATTATCGAACTTCAAAAGAAATGCAAGATTCGAAGGAGCTTCAAAACTCCCCTATCTCTTAGGTAGCGTACTTGAGTACTGACCCCTCCGGGGGTCCCGGGTTGCTTTGGCGCACTAGCTAGCGAGGAAGAAGCCCCTTAAGAAGGTGGCCAATAACAAAGATAGGACATTTTATAAGTCTCATTCCCAAGAGAAGGAACACACATCAGTCGGAACTAGATCGCCCAACATCAAGTGAGTCTTAGCGACAAATGCATTAGATGGGTGAAGACAATGCAGAGTAGTACCATCCACAGTCCAGAAGACTACGGGATCCACTAAAAATAAGTCGAGTATATACTTTCTATTATACTCGTAAAAATCTTATGTCTTTCACATATGAGTGAGAAAGCGCTTCCCTCAGCGCAAACGATTTCATGGGAGGGGCCGCTATCAATCTTTCCATTTTTATCTGGATAGCCAGGTGTCAATAGCATTAGTATGTCATCTGCGTATAACGCGTCTACACTGGAATTGTAGCACCGAGATGGTCTCCGTCTTCTCTGCGCCCATGTTCACCGCTGGTCAATTTCATTTATTTACCAGCAAGAAACCATAGAAACTTGCGCTAGCGCTCAATTGGTTTTTATTGAGCGTGCTATATTTCAAAGCCTTGCATATAATCCGTTTTCTTACTGGGAGTAGGAGTAGAAAACTCTGATGAAGCCTGTCCTAGAAAGGAAAAGGCTCCCACGGAGTCAAAATATAATAAAAGAAAGCTTCAGTAAGAATGATGAGCATAAAGGCAGTGATGACGAATGGAAGGACTTATGCCGGAGCTTATGCCACAGGCAATTGAAGTCCAGTCCACCTGAAGGTGCAGAGGGAACTGGATAAACGTTCATTGGGGATCCTTACAGTCCAAATTGTTAGTCCAACGCTTAGATCTTGTAAAGTTCTTTCATGCAGTTCTTCTTTGCCCGCCCCTCAGTTCACCTTTGAAATAGAGATAGCCGGTTGGCTTTGTCAACAGGATAGGATGCCGTGACAAAAAATCCTGTTGGACTCTCTCGGAGATCAACTACAAAGCAAATGGGGCTGATTAGAGAAGGAAGGACTTTTTTATCCTTCACCACTAGTACACCTCTTCGTTCTTGGTTAGCGCTCATGTTTTCCTTGCGTGCTCCTGTCAGAAATAATATATATAAGATAAGGGTCTGGCAGTCCCAGATCTGAAGTCATATCTATTGCGTGGGCGACCTTCCCAACAAGGTAAAGGCGACATCTAGCGCAGACAGAAAAACACCCCCTACTACACATGAAGTGGCAGTCCGAAATGATTGTTTTTCATAGTCTTTTTCGGTACTAGTTATAATGCCGATACTGCCTACTCCACCTTTTGTTCTGCTGATGGACCACCCCTTTTTATTCACCCAGGTTGAGGGCCAACCTATTCTTCACAACTAGCCCTAGTCGGATGATTCTTCTCTGGTAGAGGGATTTGACTTCCTGATGTAATGAAACCTTTTTTGAAGGTTTGCCCTCGTTTTCATGGGTATTCTCTTTCTAGCTTCGGCTTCTGTCTTAGAGCTAGGTCTTCGAGTTCCTCCAGCAAGTACTCACTTCCTCTCAAAGAAGGATGTTCCATTTCTTCGTATGACACGAGGTGCATTGCGTTTGCAAAGTCTCGACCATTGTCATTCAGAGCTGAAGCTAAAAGAGGGTAAGATTCTCTCTTTCATGACAAAGTTCTTTGCGTAAAGAACTGACTTGCCATTTGCTTTATAGATAGAGTCAATGGCACTTGTTTTTGGATGACATTTTACTTGGTTTGTATCCCAATCCATACATTGTCAGTCCCAGTTTTCTCGATAGGAGTCTTTCTTCCTTGACCATTTTGACCAAGGCCAGAATATACTTGTCTAGTTGTGCCATGATCTCCCATGCACGTCGACAAACTTCAAATATAGCAACAAGGACTATTGTTAAACATGGTTGTTGTAAGCTGGATAGGCTCGGAGCGCCCAGTTACAACATGTCTGTTGAGATTCATCAACCAAGGAAATTCGACGTCCAACATGGATATTACGGGTTCCTTCCCAGGTCGTCTCTTGATCTCCTTGAGGATTCCTCCTCTTTAAGTGACGGAAGGTAGCTTACTTCATCTTCTTCAGTAGAGAGTCCGGCTTCGCTATCTGCTTGGATGGTGATGATGCTCCCTTTGGTTGGGAGGGAATTCTTAGCATTGGTGATATGTGGAGGATATGGCTCTAGCTTGGCGAAGCCATGAAAGAAGAATGAGAATAAGCCTAAACAAAAGCAAGTTGAAGGTTGCCTTGATGTCTAAGCAATTCCATTTTGTCTTTATACTAAATACTAAGTGACCCCAGTTGAAGATCAAGGTGTCGAAGTATCTAAGCCCTGGTACGTTGATCGAATCTTCTTTCTGTTGGAGATAGTGCCCTCAGAGTCAATTATTAGGTCACAGGTACGTGATTGTAATGATTGAGGGAGGACCTATCCCGGTAGGACAGTCTTACTCGAGATGATAGTATGCTATCTGGTTTACCTTTATCATCGTGTACTGTTTTAAGTGACCTGACACGTCGCTATTACACGTTGATAGAGTCCTTAGGATTCTTGCTTGACCACCAGCAGTATGAGGGCGATCATATAAGTGGGAGCTGGGGTCTATAAGCTTATCCTTAAAAGGTCCCTAGTCGTGGGAGTTTTGAGACTGGGCATCGATACTCCATTAGTAGACTAGTGTATACAGTCGAGACCCCGACGAGGGGCGGTGGCCGGTCTCACAAGCCACTGGTGTCAGTTGGATCACCTAAGATGTATACAGGTGCTCATTGGGTTATGAGTACACCGGACAGGACTCGCCGGGAACATGCTAGTTGGTCATATACCAGACGTCAGATGGCAGTTCCCTGGTGACATGTGTGCAGGTTAGTTCATCGACCTGGGGATCGTCATTTGTCTCGTGTGAGTTCCCACTGTGCTTTGATTACTACCCTACCACGGCTCAAAGGAGTCGTGCAAACAGGTTTTAGTTAGGTACAGTCCCGAGCCACATGGAGGCAGTGAGCATATCTTCAGGGGTTCGTCTCTCCCGGTATTGGGGGTGAGGTCGTGCTGTGTCTAGGAGAGCCATTACACAAAGTCCTTGGCCAAGGCAAGGAGATTTACTGGTAGGTATTCCAGTAGTATCTCAGGGTGTTCTGGGCTACACTCCGACACGACTTGTACCGCTTTTGGGGGTCTGACTTTTACCAACCCCCTAGGCCCGCCATGCGATACTCATAGACGAACGGACCGGACTGCACGGATATTGTCACTGACAGGCTCAGTAGGGTTGTCAGGCTGAGCTCACTCACAGACGTCCCTTTTTAGTCAGTACCTGGTAGCCCGTTACGTATTGGCTTATACCTCTGACGTGCTAGTGGTTAAATCCACAACCATGGTGTTGATGAGTCTTTAGAGTCCCCCACATTCAGTTACTCAGCTTTCGGGCGAAAGGTTGTAGAGGCCGTATGGAGATATGGCAGGGTCCGATCAGATACGTGCGGTATTGCACGGATCAGGATCGGACAGTTTGTACTATAGGCCGTATGGTTATATGGCAGGGTTCGATCAGATACGTGCGGTATTGCACGGATCAGGATCGAACAGATATTACTAGCCGGCTTTGGTATAAGCCGGATCCTAGTATAGTACAGTGTAGATTTTGTCTCATTGCATTTGTATTTCGGTCGAAATACAGATGCGGGTGTGTATGCACAGTATCGGGGTTTTCCTGTAATTTATTACGGGACCAGTTTTCTGGAGTTGCCAGTTTGCTTTCCGTTTCGGCCGATTTCCTTTGTTCCGTTCATTGGCCGAAGATTGGTGGAGGAGGGCTTATTTGCATTGTTGCAAATAAGTATTTGTGGAGGGGGTCTTTGCTTTTTGTAGCATCATGATAGTCTTCATGATGGTGCACCATCCATTGACTTGCTTGACTTCTTACTTCATGATGGCTTGACTTTGTTAGCATCATGGTTGTTGATGATGGTTGTGTGGAGTGTTGGCATTGCTTTGTGATCATGGTTGATTATGATAGCCATTCCTCTCTCTCTCTTGGATGTTTTTTTGAGTTTGGCCTCTCTCATTTTTTTGATGAACTCTCCTCATTCTCATTTTCCACTTCACTCCATGCTCTTCTCCTCACTTGTTTTGGCCGGCCACTTTGGATTGGGGCTGTCCAAAATTGTGTGTGTGTATTTTTGGTTCATATCATGCTCCAAAATACCCACTAGCTCTTACACATTGTTCTTGTTTCATCCCTCCACCATATGGCACCTCCATGAACCCCAAATGAGACACAATCCTCTACTACATATTCTACAGCGAACCTTGGGCACGTCGAGTAGCCGGCTTCGTGCCCGAGTTGCCTCGGCATTGAGGTGGGAGCCCGTAAAAGAAGTGGGCGATGTGGTGCACTTCCGGCGACGAGGAGGAGACGGGACATTCCGCAGGAGATCGGGACGATGACGAGAAGACCGGAGGACTTGGATCATCGGTATATCTCTATTCCCTTTCTTGTTGATAGCTAGGACTAGTTAATGGTTCGATCCGGGTATTAGTGCGCGGCGGTTTGCCAGTTCAAGAATTGTTAAAGTTTATCACCGCTTCCGCATTTGGCCGTCGGATTGACGGCCGGGGCGCCGCCGTGCACTTACAGTGGTATCAGAGCCTCGCCATTAACTTAGTCTAGCTTGGTGTAGTGTGTTTTTCTGTTTCGATCGATCGAAATGTTCAAAAACCCGTATTTGCCCACATCAGTTTTCTGTTGGAAATTTTTAGTGTCGAAAATTTTTTCAGGTTGTAAAATATTGATGTACTGGAAAATCTAAGAGCTCTGTAAAAATTCGACGAAGTATCTCCACAGTGGGAGCGCGGAACCGCCGCGAAAACCACCTTCCCGCCGCCCTTCCGCCGCGCACTGTGGAGATCACTTCACCAATTTTTTACAGAGGCTTTCTGGGCTTAAAATATGGGTTTTGGAATATTAAAATTGGGCCCAGGTTTTCTGTGAGTGCTACAGTTTTGATTGGGGGCCCACTTGTTAATTTTTGGTCAATCGGAAAATTTTAAACACATTTTTCACAGTATTTACATTATGTCTGCGACCGTGAATGTCACTTGATCGGTAAATCCGGTCTAACTGCTATAGCCCGGTTAGACGGATTTGCGAACGTGACTTTCACGTTGATGTTTTGTTTTTGCTGTGATGTTGCGGATCGGTCGTGGGGGATAGCCTGGATGCAATGCTAGTACAGTTCTGTTGTATTATGTACATTTGATATTGCGGGGCGAGCGTCCGACATGTGGACTGCCGTCACTGCCTGTTTGTATTATTATTTTGGGGCACGACCTGGTTGCGGTCGATGTACCCGTTGTATGTATATTTTACTTTCTGTACTAGGATTGCCCCGCGGAGGGGTGCACGGATAGCCGGGTTCTGGAGGGCAACAAGCCCGCATCTCATGGCATTGAGACGGAGGGGGCTTCACTCTGGGATTGGCGGGCTATTCGCCGCACTCGTAGGGGGTACAGGTTGACCCAGGAGGGGTGCCCAAGTTACCGGATTTCGTGAAGTGCTGGGTGGTCCATTCACGTTGCTGAAGGGGGCTGCCTCGCTTCAGGTTTTGGCGGGTGACTTGCCGCGCCCGTAGGGGTCTAGGATTTCATTGCACAGGCTATCCACACGAACAGGGAAACGTCGGGTTTCAGCGGCTCTGTGAAACCCGGGGATCCCAGATATCTGTATTGTTTCTGTGATGCTGTACATTTTCTGTGATGTTGCATTTCTATCACGCCTTGAGCGAATATAATATATTGGTATATATATTAGTAGATGTTGTATATGTTTTACATCCGCGCTAGTCCAGTCCCCGCTTTGTCGTTAGTTAACTAACCTAACGGGTAATGACGGGACCCAGTGGCAAATGCGGATGGCATATACGTACATCAGTATATTTTCGTTCTTTTTGGTGTGATCAATTGATGGGACTGCATTGATTCGGATCAATGCAAGTTAAAAACAAAGCTAATCTGATGTTGTTGGAACACTTTTCAAAAAGCTGTTATTGCAAGGACGTTCACTTTTGTTTTGCATCGTGGTATTCAGTTGGAATATCCTGCTCCTCAGTCGACGAGGCAAGGGCCGAGATCCCTTCACCGGGAATGACCCCTTGGACAAAAAGTTTGCGTCAGGGCATTAACTTCACTATAGCCGATTACTTTTGCTTTGCACCGTGGTATTCAGTTGGAATATCCTGCACCCCATTCTATGGGGAAAGAGCCGAGATCCCTTCATCGGGAGTGACCTCTTTAGCAACGGTTTTCGTCACTATATTTTCAAAAAGCTATCCGTTCCTTCAACGATATCAAGTTCATTACGTTAAAGGTTTTCGCCAGAAACCATTCGTAGCCCTCCGTCATTTCATATGGGTAGTCAATAGTATTCAAGCTGTGTTTGTTGGCCATAGTCAAGGCACAGTGTTTAGTAGCTGTTGGGTGTTCATATGCTGCATAGATAGATGCGTTGGTTTGGGACAGTCGTATAGCCTTGTTGGCCCTAGTCAAGGGCTTGTACGGGTGGGTTCAAATCAACCTGGATAATGACGGGTAGAACTTGACATGTGACTTATGATTTGTTGGCCTTAGTCAAGGTCATAAGAGCATGGGGCAGAAATCACATCGGGAGTTTCAAAAGAACTGAAACTTGCCAGATATGCGCATACCTTCTGGAGTGTGTTGACGTGAGCGGATTCCGTCACGTTATCATGCGATGATAGTTGGATCCCGGTTCCCACTGATGAGTTAGTTTACTCCTCGGGTAACCCCGACTAATTCTTTTTTCAGGTTTGGAGGAGAATTTGAGGTACAGTGGGAGGTTTCCAGATTAGATAAATTGGTGACCATTCTGATCTAGGTTAGAGTGCACGCTGAGTGTTTCTTTTCTCTCTCTCTTTGGCAGCGACCATTGACCCGACCCTAAGACTTTGACTCAGTGACCAAGTTGACCGAACCTTCTTAAACACCGGCTTTTGGATTGTCAGAGTTGCAAACCTCATTGCCACTCCTACTTTTACCCTTTTCTCCAGGACACCCCGTTTTACTACGAACGTCCACTTCCATTGGACAAAACCATCGTATGGTTAGATACGAACTCGAAAGAATTTATTCGAGGATGGTTTCCGGTTCTGGAGAAAACGGATAGGATTATTCAGTTGTCTTTTCCTTTTACCCTCTCTCAGGTTACGAGTACTCCTTGGTTTAGGGGTAGTACACCTATTACGCAAATTGGATTGTCTTCTTCCAAACCTTAGGCTGGTGCCGACCGGTGGGGAATGAAGAAAACCAATTAGCATAACGATGGTGTGCAGAAGGTATTAAGTTCAGACAAAGCAAGGGATTAGTAAGAGGGCAAAGTAAATTGCAACAGATATTCACGACCAAACCAAATATTTCGTTACCACTCCCACATCACCTTTGTATTTCTCCAGGACACTCCGTATCACTACGAAGATCCACAGTTTATTTGGATATTCCATCGTATGGTTATATACGAACTCGAAAGGAACTTGTTCCAGGTCGGGGATGGATCCTGGTTCAGGAGAAATAGGAATAAAGCACATTCAGGTGTCTTTTATCTTCACCCTCTCTCATTGCGAGTGTTCCTAGGATTGGGACAGTACACCCATTATGCTTATTGGATAGTCTTCTTCCAAACCATAGGCTGGTGCCGTACGGTAGGGAAGGAAGAAAACCATTTGGCCTAAAAGGGTGTGCAGAAGGTAAAGACTAAAGACATATGAAGGGATTTGGAGAGGTGGCAAAGAACTATACGGTTACAGTCGTGAATCTGGAAGAGGCATTACTAGGAATACCAAGATACCCCATCGAAACATTTCAATGTTTCAGTTTCACTGTGTACTGTTGAAGGAAAACTGATTTCCCAGTTAGACACTTGCTCCAGGGTATGTATTTACCAGGTATGATTTTCACATCTGTATGGTTTTACAGATGATGAGTGGGAGTAAGTTATTGGGAATTGGGTGATCATCCTCATTATATCGGGATTCTTTGAAATCGGTGATAATTGAGGAAGTCACCTGGGTAGTTTGCCCGTCGGTAAATATTTGGTTTTGAATATCCGCTGTTATGCACCAATTTCAAATTGATATATCTGTACGTCTATTTTCATAGAGTGAGATATACCTTTCTGAAATTATGTCTACGACATTTACCTATATCAGTGGATGGTTAGGTAAGGAGCATTAAACAGCGGTGTAATTCTTCTTAACCATAAGTACAGTTTTCGACCTACGACACACAGTGAATGAGTTATTAGACTCAAAGGACTTATACAGAGTATTGTATGTTGTCCAGGGTCTATTAGGACAGAGGGGTAGGTCCTCTTACTATATTCGGTTTACTTATGACTTCTCTAGTTTTTAGACAGGTGTTTCGTGGAAACACAGGGTCCGAATTTTGAGAAGTTACAGGTATTTGAATAGAGTAGAGAACCAGGTATAGCAAGTATCGGGATTCTTCAAAGAGATCGAAGATGTAGATACTTGTGTATGGTATTCAGTTGATAGTAATGATAAAGAGATCTTGCTTCTCTTTCAGGTTACTCATAATTGGAGGTATTCCTAAGTTGAGTAACGCTGATCGGCCTCCTTCCATTTAGTTGACATGCGCTGGGGACAGCTGCATGATTTGAATCTGGTTCAATTAAATCAGTGCCTCTGTTTCTATATTGGATATAGAACAGTTCATATCTTAACGATGTTAAGGTACGGGGAGTAGTCCGGTTTATGATTAAAACCAGACACTGGACAACTCAAGGCACGTTTCTGTAATGGCTGTTTGTGGGTTGACCCAGGCTATGACGCGGGTTGATTTTCTACCATCTGGATGAACAATAGCAATATTGTTCTAGACTCGCCACAGTTTTAATAAAAATGGATTTTTTCAGAAAAACAGTAGTGGGAGTATGGTAGAACTGGAAGTGATTCCAGAACCACAAACGATTACTGAAGATTTGATAAGGAACCTAAAGATTCAATCTGGATTGACATTCCATTGGCCACTCCGCAGATAAGGTGGGTAACTTCAGGCACCCGAGAGGTACTACGGTAGCCTCAAGGACGGTGACAGGGAAGTTCTTGTTTACCCACAATTACCATTGCTGTTGTTCCAGGCTGCGAGACCCGGCGGGAGGATGAGTATAGCGTCGTTCTAAACTAGTTTTAGAAGTGCACGTCTATATGACTCTGCCAGAGGGTTGTCGTAGTCAGTGGGAGCAGCGGAAGCATTGGTGGACAGGTAGCTTATGTCTATTTATAGACTAAAGCAGATGTAGCGGAGATAGATCATCTATTTCTGACGTGACAGTCATGGGTTTGACTTCATCAGAATAGGGGATGGATCTGTTGAGAAGGTAGTAGGGTGTGATGTCCTGGTATTTGGATGACATGCACAAAGTAGGAAAGGAAACTCCTATACTACGATCGGTTATACTTTGGTCGTCACACAGTTGTTTCTCCACATAGGAAATGGATTTTATATCAGACATACTGGTTACTAGATCTATGGTTTTAGATCTAGATTTGGGTGGTTTCCCAATCAGGGTACTTGACAGCATTCTAAGAGTATTTAGGATGGACGACTCCTGGCACGGTAGTGTACCTGCAGGTAATGGAGTCACCTTCTCCAAAGGTGTCTTACAGACTAAAGGG
Organism: Agapanthus africanus; assembly: GCA_030015575.1. NCBI lineage: Eukaryota > Viridiplantae > Streptophyta > Magnoliopsida > Asparagales > Amaryllidaceae > Agapanthus > Agapanthus africanus. The sequence continues at coordinate 872,415,516 of JASDDO010000019.1, read as the reverse complement.
GAGAGGGACGGGCATGATTGGCAGATCACTTGCTCAGGCAATTGAGTCAATCGTGAGATGTCAAGTACCACACCAGATGTTGTTCTTGCACTAGATGCAATAAGTTGACATTAATCCAATCCTGGAGAAACAGTTGGAAGCAGTTTTAGAACATAAGTGGATGTTCTAGGGAGATGATAACGACAGCCTCATTCGGGAAAGAGTTATCATTCCAGGCTTCCAAGGTGACTTGGACGACAAGGAGGTTGTCAGAGCTATAGTTTTTCCTTCTGACGAGGGGCAGTATTTTGGACAGTTGGTCCAAGGCAATACTGAGGGAGGCATGGCGCAGGATACTGATTAAGTTCAGTTGACGATACAGTCTAAGAAGTTTGGATTTGGAGTTCATTTATGAGCTATGTCCCATCAGACATCCAGACATATTCTGAGACAGGTATTGCTCTTTTCGGGAGATGGCTTTCTCCGCGAACTTGAGATATAGAGAGACATAGAAAGAAACAACTAAGCGGATCCACTCACTGAGGCTATTCCTCGAACGCAATAGTTCCGCAAACGAGCTTTGTGAGACTGACTAGTAGAGGAGTTGGATGTTCGGTATCACACGGGCTGTAAGTATGCGACATCGCAATAATTAGCCTTGAGTGCAAGTGGGAGATTGTTGGAGATAGTGCCCTCAGAGTCAATTATTAGGTCACAGGTACGTGATTGTAATGATTGAGGGAAGACCTATCCCAGTAGGACAGTCTTACTCGAGATGATAGTATGCTATCTGGTTTACCTTTATCATCGTGTACTGTTTTAAGTGACCTGACACGTCGCTATTACACGTTGATAGAGTCCCTAGGATTCTTGCTTGACCACCAGCAGTATGAGGGCGATCATATAAGTGGGAGCTGGGGTCTATAAGCTTATCCTTAAAAGGTCCCTAGTCGTGGGAGTTTCGAGACTGGGCATCGATACTCCATTAGTAGACTAGTGTATACAGTCGAGACCCCGACGAGGGGCGGTGGCCGGTCTCACAAGCCACTGGTGTCAGTTGGATCACCTAAGATGTATACAGGTGCTCATTGGGTTATGAGTACACCGGACAGGACTCGCCGGGAACATGCTAGTTGGTCATATACCAGACGTCAGATGGCAGTTCCCTGGTGACATGTGTGCAGGTTAGTTCATCGACCTGGGGATCGTCATTTGTCTCGTGTGAGTTCCCACTGTACTTTGATTACTACCCTACCACGGCTCAAAGGAGTCGTGCAAACAGGTTTTAGTTGGGTACAGTCCCGAGCCACATGGAGGCAGTGAGCGTATCTTCAGGGGTTCGTCTCTCCCGGTATTGGGGGTGAGGTCGTGCTGTGTCTAGGAGAGCCATTACACAAAGTCCTTGGCCAAGGCAAGGAGATTTACTGGTAGGTATTCCAGTAGTATCTCAGGGTGTTCTGGGCTACACTCCGACACGACTTGTACCGCTTTTGGGGGTCTAACTTTTACCAACCCCCTAGGCCCGCCATACGATACTCATAGACGAACGGACCGGACTGCACGGATATTGTCACTGACAGGCTCAGTAGGGTTGTCAGGCTGAGCTCACTCACAGACATCCCTTTTTAGTCAGTACCTGGTAGCCCGTTACGTATTGGCTTATACCTCTGACGTGCTAGTGGTTAAATCCACAACCATGGTGTTGATGAGTCTTTAGAGTCCCCCACATTCAGTTACTCAGCTTTCGGGCGAAAGGTTGTAGAGGCCGTATGGAGATATGGCAGGGTCCGATCAGATACGTGCGGTATTGCACGGATCAGGATCGGACAGTTTGTACTATAGGCCGTATGGTTATATGGCAGGGTTCGATCAGATACGTGCGGTATTGCACGGATCAGGATCGAACAGATATTACTAGCCGGCTTTGGTATAAGCCGGATCCTAGTATAGTACAGTGTAGATTTTGTCTCATTGCATTTGTATTTCGGTCGAAATACAGATGCGGGTGTGTATGCACAGTATCGGGGTTTTCCTGTAATTTATTACGGGACCAGTTTTCTGGAGTTGCCAGTTTGCTTTCCGTTTCGGCCGATTTCCTTTGTTCCGTTCATTGGCCGAAGATTGGTGGAGGAGGGCTTATTTGCATTGTTGCAAATAAGTATTTGTGGAGGGGGTCTTTGCTTTTTGTAGCATCATGATAGTCTTCATGATGGTGCACCATCCATTGACTTGCTTGACTTCTTACTTCATGATGGCTTGACTTTGTTAGCATCATGGTTGTTGATGATGGTTGTGTGGAGTGTTGGCATTGCTTTGTGATCATGGTTGATTATGATAGCCATTCCTCTCTCTCTCTTGGATGTTTTTTTGAGTTTGGCCTCTCTCATTTTTTTGATGAACTCTCCTCATTCTCATTTTCCACTTCACTCCATGCTCTTCTCCTCACTTGTTTTGGCCGGCCACTTTGGATTGGGGCTGTCCAAAATTGTGTGTGTGTATTTTTGGTTCATATCATGCTCCAAAATACCCACTAGCTCCTACACATTGTTCTTGTTTCATCCCTCCACCATATGGCACCTCCATGAACCCCAAATGAGACACAATCCTCTACTACATATTCTACAGCGAACCTTGGGCACGTCGAGTAGCCGGCTTCGTGCCCGAGTTGCCTCGGCATTGAGGTGGGAGCCCGTAAAAGAAGTGGGCGATGTGGTGCACTTCCGGCGACGAGGAGGAGACGGGACATTCCGCAGGAGATCGGGACGATGACGAGAAGACCGGAGGACTTGGATCGTCGGTATATCTCTATTCCCTTTCTTGTTGATAGCTAGGACTAGTTAATGGTTCGATCCGGGTATTAGTGCGCGGCGGTTTGCCAGTTCAAGAATTGTTAAAGTTTATCACCGCTTCCGCATTTGGCCGTCGGATTGACGGCCGGGGCGCCGCCGTGCACTTACACTTTCGCATTCAGAAGAGAGGCCCGAAAGAGTGGTTCAGGTGACTACCGGAGTCATTGATGAAGCAGGTTAGATGGGCTTAGTAGAGCTCGAGCCTACAATATCACCGTTATGAGCGGTACGTTTCAACCAATTAAACTATAAGCCCCAATTACTTACTGTCTCTACATGCAATTCCTTCGGAAGAGCGGACAGAAAGAGGAGGCCCTTGCTCTATCTGCTTCTTCTGAATCCCGAGGGGGCGTTGATCTTTGGCAAGCCCTTCGTATGCAAGCCATACTAAAGAAGCTAAGTGACTTTCGTCACCCAAGTAGTGAGTTTGAGAGTGACCGGTAGGGCGACTACTTGTACTTCTAGGCGTTGGCAACCTATAGTCTTGTTACGCAAGACGACTTCACTCGATTCAGTTCAGTATTTCAATAGAACAAACAAGCCCACTAATAGCTTAAATAGTGGCCCTTCCACTTTGGTGTAGTTGACCCTACCTATTGACTCAAGTCAAGACGATGGAATCCCTTAGCTCCGTAGCGAGCATAAGCCTCACATCGCTCGCCTCTTACTCAAGGCTCATAGGAACAGGGAACCCTTACGTAGTGAGATATAGGCTTCAGTTGTTTTGGTACTTTTTCACTACGTCTTAATCTTTTTTTAGTAACCGGCTGTTCACCGGCAGGTCAGTAGTTTAGATAGAAGGCAAACAAACGAAAGTTCTCCGCGGGCGCTAGTGCTATGTTGTTCGCTTTTGTCAACTGAAGTCGCGCATAGCGCCAACTAACTTGATAGAAGATAGAGCGTGGAGCCCCATTTGAGTCGTCGCGAGCAGAGCCATTTCTTTTGTCGTACGACTCAAAGAAAAAGAGTACCAAAGGCGAATGACATGCTGTTGTAGTACAGCTACGTTTGTCTAGTGACAAAGCGGCAGGTTACTTTAGAATCGACAGTAGTGATGAAAGGGGGAAATAGCTCAGTTGGTTAGAGTGCTGGTCTGTCACGCCAGAAGTCGCGGGTTCGAACCCCGTTTTCCCTGCCCGATCCTCCTAAACATGCCCGACCCATTTTGTCTTCACTGGAAGCTGCTGATCCCGGTGTAGCATTCAATACAATTCTTCTTTCTTCGGTCTCTCTCCACCCCCTTCGTTTGTTGTGGGTCGCGTCTCACCAAAGGCACTTAATGAATGAGTGGGATGGATGGTAAATCATTTGCATACAGTCTTTTTCGGCAGGACCTAGACACGGAGGTTCGGGAAGTAGCGCGTGCCAGCATTCACTGGTGGAAGGACCAGCAGCAGCGAGAGCATCATAGTTGACATGGCCGGAGCTTTTGAAACTTACCCAATATCCGTCTCTACTCTTTCTGTAATTGACTCCCTCCCGCTTCCGACTCCGCTTCTCCCTCCGATGCGGGTAGATTAATTCTAAGACCAACCCCATTGATTGCATTGGTGAAAAAATAGCGGATGCAAACTCAGTAGTGCTACTGAAACCACTGGTCTTGCTTTTACATCTTCTGTTGCCGTAAAAGGAAGACGTGTTGGGCCGGTGAAATCTTGCCGGCATATCAAGCTTGCTAATACGACCCAGCTGCCCGTTTGATCGATTGACCGACTTAACATATGCATTTTCTAGATGGACAAGCTCTCTTTCTGTGCGCATCGATCAGCCAACGTACGGATTTGCATTTGCATGGGGCCTTGCACGTCGCGTCGGAGATTGTCTACAGCTTCTTTCTTATGTATTATCCCAGCAAGAAAATGGATTATATACAAGGCGCCTACCGCTATACTTCGCGCTAGCGCTGCTCATCCCTTGCTTGGTCTATTTTGATCTCTGAATGAAATGACTGTTGTGGATGAAGACACTCAAGCACAAATGATCTCAGCAGTAGATTCTTCATCCCAAAAAATGGATTCCAACCTCTCCCTATCGGAGGAGCTTCATCATTCCATCGAGCTTCTCCTGACTCTCTCTTGCTTCAACAAATTCAAGTTGAATCTTGAACGTCTCAAGATAGGTTCTGCACGAACACTCGAAGTTCTGGTTTCCATTAGCACAAGGACCACAATAGGGTCGTAGGCAGCAATCACCCCTGGAAAATTGCGCCGAAACTCCTTGTTTGTAGCACCTCTACAATTCTACAAAAAGATCTTCATTGGCATATAAATAATGGGTTTATGAAGCCTTGGGCTGGACATAATCATCGGTAAATTGCCCGGGGTTAGTCTCCAGTGTATCAATTCGGCAATCATCTCTGCTAGATTTTTAGGTATTCATACTGTCACCCCCAACTCTATTATTGTCTCCGGCCTTGGACCCAATTTCATGAAATTGATCCATATCTCATCTACTCTGTGGTTGTGAAGAACCAAGTGTGGTCTTTCGCTCGGATTCTCCATGAGTAGGTTCACCTCTTCATCGTCCACCAGGCGGTGGATTAGAGGAAAAGGGGGAGGTCCTTAGGTGGAGGAGGTAGGTAGGAGATAGGATGGAGGTGGAGGGAAGATCTATTTACCTCTGAGATTGAAGGGGGCTTTGGTGGATTTTTCCAATCTAGTGAATGAAAAAATGATTGGTGGAAGATTTTTTTGAAACTTGCTTGATTGTGGTAAGATTTTGTTAGTGTATATGCCCTAGAGGCCATTACTGTATCATACTAGTTTGTATATTACTTAATGGAAGCTTAGGATATTCACCTTGTATAAACAATCTTGCTCAAAATGGTAGTATGCTACTTGGTTTGTTTCTACTTTAATATGTGCATGTGTTTCTTTTAGCATATTGCTTATACATATTAGTAGAGCCCTTAGGATCTTTGCTTGATTACCAGCGTTGTGATGGCAGTCACACTCGTGGGGGCTGGGTTATCCACAAGCACATCCTTATACAGGTCCCTAGTCGTAGGACTATCGAGACAGGGTATCGATACTCCGGAGTAGACTAGCGTATGCGCTTCTCATCTCAGCAGGGGAGACGGTCTGTCCCACAGCTGTCAGTACGTCATACTTGAGATAGTATGCGGGTGCTCGTTAGGTTACAAGTACACTAGACAGGACTCGTCGAGAACTGATTGGTTGGTACTATATCTATCGTCAGTTATCAGTTCCCAGATGACATGAGTACAGCTTAGTCCGCTGACTTGACACTGTCACTTCGTCTCGAGTGTGTTCCCACTGTACTTTGATTACTACCCTACCACGGCTCAAAGGAGTCGTGCAAACAGGTAGTAGTTGGGTGCAGTCCCGAAGCACTTGGAGGCAGTGATGGTTAGACAGGATTCATCTCTCCCTGTATTGGGGGTTGAAATCGCGCTGTGTCTAGGAGAGCCATTACACAAGTAATCCCTGGGCAGGGCAAGCGAGATATACTGGTAGGTTTCCAGTGTTATCTCAGGGTGTTCTGGGCTACACTCCGACACGACTTGTACCGCTATTAGGGGACTGATGTTTACCGCCCCCCTAGGCCCGCCATGCGATGTACTCAGACGAACAGACCGGACTGTACGGAGATTGTCACATTCAGGCTCAGTAGGAGTTCAGATGGGTTTCACCTCGTCCGTCTTCTTATCGGCATCTACCTGGGGGCCATTAGGCACAGCTAGTGCCGCTTGCGGTCTGTGGTTAAACCCACTGCCAGCGTAGTGTCGAGTCTTTAGAGTCCCACACAGAGAGCTATTCGCCTTTAGGCAAAAGAGTAGAGGTCGCATGGTCTTGCGACAGGTCGCATGGTCTTGCGACAGGGTTCGGTCACATCCGTGCACTTGTGCACGTTTAGTGACCGGGCGGTTATTACTAGCGGGCTTTGGTTTAAACCAGATCCTAGTATACGTTTTGGGATTGGTTTTATCTCGTTTGTATTCGTGTTCCCCGGAACGTGGATACGGGTGTGTATGCACAGTTGACAGAGACAGAGGCAGAGGATTCTCATTAGGGTTGTTGACTGTTGACTTTTGCTTAACCCTAATGAGAATTAGAAATATGATTAACAATAATATTAATTGAGTATTATAGTGACATGGTTAGGGTTGAAAGGTTGACCTTGTTGACTTGTTGACTTTTGTTGACCGGTTGACTAGGTTGGACTTGTTGACCACCATCATGACAATGGCTATCATTTGTTTGCTTTGACTTTGGCTTGCTTGTTTTGTTCACAATTTGCATTTAATGCAAGAAATGATATTGTCATTTGTCATGATAACAACCATTACATTATACTCAATTATTATTACTTGTTATGATGATTTTGGATTATGAGAGCTTGGATGGCAAAAGACTTGCTCATTCGCTCATTTTCATTTCTCTCTCTTGCTCAAGCTCTCCCTCTTCCTCTTGCTCTCTCTAGCTTAAGGAAACCCCCTCTCATGAGTTGAAAACCATTGCCTTAGAGATAAAAACACCAAAACAATCTTCTACTCATCCTAGATCACAAGGCCTAGCAAGCCAAGTGTTCTAGTTTCTTCAAGTTTGAAGTAGAAGCCAAATGGTAGAAGCTTTCGGGTGGATCCATCTTCGGCACGAGGAGACGACGAGGTGAGGCCGATCCGTACACCACCAAGAGTTGAAGACGAAGGAGTTCAAGAAAGGTATAACCCCCTAACCGAGTAGGTAAAACTCCTAGTTAGGTTGTTAGGTAGTTGTTTAACAAAGATCCGTATTTTGAGTCCATGTTACCACCCTAGAAAAATCGTTTTTTCACTATTTCCGCAACCCCAAAGAACCGGGGAAGGGTAACGTGGACTTACAGTGGTATCAGAGCCTGGTTAAACACTATGTAACATGTTAGCAAAGTAACTAAAAATTCGATCGGAGAAAAAGTCGCGAAATACGCCCGGAACACAAACTTTCTGTCGATTTTTAAACTGCTGTAAAAATTATTTGACATATACCAAAAATTGACTCAGGGTTTTTATAGTATACTGCAGAAAAATGATCTACAGAACCGACCAACTCACCGCGGTTCCGCAGCAAGAACAGCTTCTTGCCGCGGATCCGCGGCCGAGTTGACTCGGCCGTGGATCGGTTTCACTGCAGTATACTTTATGGGGTATTTTGGGATTTTTGGAGTATGTTTTTTCAGCCCAGATTTTCCAGAAAGCAAAATTTGTTTTTGGGGGCTTAAAAAACCATATTTTGATCGAGTTTCTAAAGACTTAAGCTGACGGGTTTATTTCTGTGATGTGATATATGTATTGAACGTCTGCTAATCGCTATACGTCGATTAGTGAGGGTTATACATATCTGTGATCTGTAATGTTGATGGTATGTGTATATGAATTCATTGGATTGTCGCGGGTGAATAGCCGGGGGTTGTGAGATGAGAGTTTTCTTTTCTTTCAATTCATGTAATCTGTAATTGATGTAATATTATTTATTTGGCCGCACAACGGGGATGAGGTTGTAGCCGTTATTGTATAATTTCTTTTACTGTTTTTGCTCCTAGGATAGACCCATGGAGGGGGTGCACAGACTACCGGGTACCTCGAAGTACCGAGTGGCCTACTCACGTCGATGAAGGAGGTTGCTTCGCTTCGGGTATTTGGCGGGTAGTTTGCCGCACCCGTAGGGGTCTTGGATGGGGTATTGGCTATTCACCGCGACCGTGTAATCCGCTTTTTGTTACAGGCTCGTACGAATTGCGGATTCCTAGTATATCCAATGTGTTCATCTGTGATCTGGAATGGCTATCATTGCAATATATCTATATATGATATCTATTTAGGCATTGCTTATGTTTTGCATCTGCGCTAGTCTAGCCCCCGCTCTGTCGTTAGTTAAGTAACCTAACGGGTAATGACGGGGCCCCGTGGCGAATGCGGATGGCATAAGCGTACGTCATATTTTTGTTGTTTTCTGCAATGGTAGGATTAAATGATGGGACGCATTAAAATTAATGCAAGAAAATAAACCAAAGTAAAGTCGTTGGAACACTTTCAAAAACCACTCGGTTTCTTTTCAAAAACAACTTTTAAACGCGGAGCTTAAGCCACTCCTTTTAAAAGCTATCTCGTTCCATCGATTATATCAAGTTCACTACGTTCACGGTTTCGCCAAAACCATTCGTAGCCCTCCGTCGTTTCACATGGATGGTCAATAGTATTCAAGCTATGTTTGTTGGCCAAAGTCAAGGCATAGTGATTGGTAGCTATTGGGTATTCATGTGCAGCATAGATAGATGCGTTGGTTTGGGACAGTCGTACTGCCTTGTTGGCCAAAGTCAAGGGTAGGTACGGGTGGGTTCAAATTAACCTGGAGAATGACGGGTAGAACTTGACATGTGACTTATGATTTGTTGGCCAAAATCAAGGTCATAAGAGGGCAAAAATCCACATCGGGAGTTTCTAAAGAACCAGAAACTTGCTAGCGCTGCATACCATTTGGAGTGTGATGATTCTGGTAGGATTCCTTCAGTTTTGTCACGCGATGATATTTGGATCCCGATCCTACTGTGAGTATATGCTACTCCTCGGAAAATTTCTCACTTAACGATCAATGCTATAAACCAAGTAGGTGTCTAGAAAGGTGTTAGCGAGGCTACGCCCCCAGGAAAAAGAGGTTATTTAATTAAGGAACTTCGCGAAAGCGTTGGAAAACCTCCCTCGAAGTACCAACACTGGCCTGGCTGAACGGTTAAGCAAGTATTGTACGGTGAGATTGATTCCGACTAATTCTTCTTTTTTGGTTTGAGGAGGAATTCGAGATACAGTGGGAGCCATCCTGTTTAAACAAACTAAAAACCACTCTAAACTTGATGCACCATCATGTTGAGTGTTTCTTCTCTCTCTCCTAATTGCAGCGACCAATCAACATGACCGGACTTAAGTTACTTCTAGATAAAAACATACTGACAGGGCCAAACTACAAAGATTGGCTCAGGAATGTTAAAATGGCAATCACTTACGACAAGCTGGGGTATCTTCTTACCACCAAAGCTCCCCCTGTCCCAGGTCCCACCTCCAGCGTCGCGGATAGGGAAATCTGTAAGACCTGGGAGATCGATTGCGCGAAGGCAAAGTGCCTCGTGCTTGCCTCTATGGACAATGAACATCAGAGGAGGCACGAGAATATGGACCTCGAATCCATATTTCTCCATACAAAAGAACTGTATGGAGAGCAATCTCGTATCGCAAGATACGAAGTGTCGAAGAAGCTATTTTCGGCAAAGTTGGCCATCGGATCATCAGTAGCGGAACACGTGCTTAAGATGATTAGCTTCATTGAGGAGCTCGCAAACCTTGGGACCACGTTAGAGAACGAGCTCTATACGGACTTGATTCTCCAGTCCCTTCCTTCCACTTACGCCCAGTTTATCCTGAACTTCAACTTGCAAGGAAAAGAAGTTGAACTTCCGGAGCTCCTCAACATACTGAGGAGTGCAGAGGGCACCCTACAGAAAGGTAGGGAAACATCCACTTTGTTTGTAGGAGGATCTTCCTCTTCTAAGTCCAAGGCAAAAGCCAAGGGAAATAAGAAGAAAGCCGCCGCCAAAACAAGGGGCGGTGTTAGTAAAGTGGATACGAAGGGAAAAGAAAAGGCAACAAAAATAGCGGGGCAGCTTGTGGGTAAGGAAGAATGCTTCTATTGTCATAAGAAGGGACACTGGAAGAAAGATTGCAGGGCTTGGAAGGCCAGAAACCAGGATCCGAAGCAAGTTGCGGCTTCGGCTTCAGGTGTGTATGTTATTGAAAACTGTCTTTCAATAAACTCTACTACCTGGGTATTGGATACCAGATCAGGATCTCATATCTGTAATTCTTTGCAGGCACTAAGAAAGCGTAGGGTTTTTAAGGCAGGTGATATGACCCTCAGAGTTGCAAACGGAGATGGCATGGATGCTGAGTCCGTGGGGGACTATCACCTGGGCTTGTCAGATGGACACGTTTTGGTTTTGCGTAATTGCTATTTTGTACCCAATGCAACTTGTAATATCATTTCTGTATCTTTATTATCTAAAGAAGGTTATGAATTTGCATTTGTAAGTAATGTTGTGAACATTCACCTTAATCAATTTCTGATTGGGTCAGGTACATTAAGCAATGGTATATACGTATTAAACCAACCACAGATTTTCAATGTCCAGAATACACACAAAAGAAAGTCTCCGGAAACTAATCAGGCTTTCTTATGGCATTGTAGACTGGGTCACATCAATAAGAGAAGATTGACTAAATTACATACAGAAGGATATTTGGATCTATTCTAATATCAATCATATGCAACTTGTCAATCCTGTCTCAAAGGAAAGATGACAAAGACTCCGTTCACTGGACACGGAGTAAGAGCGAGCGAGCTCTTGGGACTCGTACACAGCGACGTGTGCGATCCAATGTCTACACATGCGCGAAGCGGTTTTTCTTACTTCATAACTTTTACGGATGACTTTTCAAGGTACAGATATGTCTTCTTAATGAAACATAAATCCGAAGCCTTTGAAAAATTCCAGGAATATAAGAATGAAGTAGAAAAACAAACCGGAAAAAGTATTAAGACACTAAGATCTGATCGAGGTGGAGAATACTTGAGTGCCGAGTTCCTGGATTACCTAAAAGAGAATGGTATTCTCTCTCAGCTTACTCCTCCATACACTCCGCAACACAACGGTGTATCGGAGAGACGGAACAGGACCCTATTGGATATGGTACGTTCCATGATGAGTAACGCTGAGTTACCGCGATCATTCTGGGGATATGCGCTAGAATCAGTCGCATATCTTTTGAACCGAGTTCCAACTAAGACTGTGCCTACCACACCATATCAGATGTAGTGTGGGAAGAAACCCTATCTTAAGCACATTAAGACATGGGGATGTCCAGCTTTTGTTAAAAAGCAGCATGCGGACAAACTCGAGGCACGCTCAGTACTGTGCAAGTTTGTAGGATATTCCAAGGGATATTTCTTCTATTGCGAAGAGGAACAAAAGGTTTTTGTTTCTCGTCATGCCTGCTTCTTGGAAACTGAATTTTTGGAAAATCAGATAAGTGGGAGCGCAGTAGAACCGGAAGAAATTCCAGAACCACGAGCTATTACTGAAAGCTTAGTAGAACCAGAGGGTTCAAAAGAATAGGACATTCCTACGCCGCTCCGCAGGAGTAGTAGGCAGTCTCATCCGCCCGAGAGATACTACGGTTTTCTCATAGACGGGGATAAAGAGGATTGCAGCATTGATTATGATGAGCCTCCTAGCTTCTAGCAGGCCGTTCAGAGTGTTAACTCGGTAAAATGGCTGGATGCAATGCGGACCGAAATGGAGTCCATGTACACCAAAAAAGTATGGACTTTGGACGTTGCTCCAGACGGGGTAAAACCCGTAGGATGCAAATGGATCTACAAAAGGAAGATTGGTGTAGATGGACAGGTGGAGACCTATAAGGCTAGACTTGTTGCAAAGTGTTTTCGTCAAAGACCTGGTTTGGACTATGACGAAACCTTTTCTCCAGTGGCTATGCTGAAATCCATTCGGATTCTTCTTGCCATTGCTGCCTTCCACGATTATGAGATTTGGCAGATGGACGTAAAGACCGCTTTTCTAAATGGAAATTTAGAGGAGTGTGTCTATATGGACCATCCAGAAGGTTTCATTCAGAGTGGGAGCAGCGGAATGGTGTGCAAGTTGCTTAAGTCCATCTATGGACTAAAGCAGGCATCGAGGAGTTGGAACATCTGTTTTGATGAGACGGTCAAAGAATTTGGCTTTATCAAAAATCCAGATGAACCATGCATCTATAGTAGATTTGTAGCACGAACTGTCGTATTCCTCGTTTTATATGTGGATGACATTCTTTTGATAGGAAATGACATTCCTATGCTACAATCTGTCAAGGGGTTCTTATCACACAGGTTCTCCATGAAAGACCTGGGTGATGCCACTTACATTCTGGGGATCCGGATCCATCGTGTAGATCCAAGAGGATGCTAGGACTTTCGCAGTCCAGGTACATCGACACCATATTGAAGAGATTCAGTATGGAAGATTCCAAGCGCGGTAACCTACCGGCTTGTCACGGGATCACCCTCTCCAAAAAGATGTCTCCCAAGACTGATTTGGAAAGGGATCGCATGTCTATTATACCCTACGCTTCTGCGGTAGGCTCTATAATGTATGCGATGTTGTGTACCAGACCAGATGTAGCTTATGCACTGAGTGTGGTAAGCCGATATCAGTCAAATCCTGGGGAGAAACACTGGATAGCGGTAAAGAACATTCTCAAGTACCTGAGAAGGACTAAGGAGATGTTCTTGGGGTACGGCAGAAAAGACCTCCAGATCGAGGCCTTTGCTGACTCCAGCTTCCAGAGTGACAAGGATGATTCCAAGTCCATGTCGGGTTTTGTCTTTACCCTCAATGGAGGGGCGGTGTGTTGGAAGAGTTCCAAACAGGAAACCGTTGCAGACTCGATGATGGAAGTGGAATACATCGCTACTGCTGATGCCGCAAAAGAGGCTGTCTGGATGAGGAAGTTCTTAACGGAACTTCAGGTGGTTCCGTCCATTGTTGATCCAATACCTCTGTATTGCGACAACAACGGGGCTATAGCTTTAGCGAAGGAACCCAGGTCCCATCAGAAATCCAGACACATCTTGAGGCGGTATCACTTGATCAGGGAGATCGTGGATCGCCAGGAGATCGAGGTTCGGAGGGTTGCTACGGAAGATAACACTGCTGATCCACTCACGAAGGGCTTACCCCAGACTCAGTTCGAGCGGCTGATCGAGATGATAGGTCTTCGATACACCAGTACATGGCCTTAGTGCAAGTGGGAGATTGTTAGTGTATATGCCCTAGAGGCCATTACTGTATCATACTAGTTTGTATATTACTTAATGGAAGCTTGGGATATTCACCTTGTATAAACAATCTTGCTCAAAATGGTAGTATGCTACTTGGTTTATTTCTACTTTAATATGTGCATGTGTTTCTTTTAGCATATTGCTTATACATATTAGTAGAGCCCTTAGGATCTTTGCTTGATTACCAGCGTTGTGATGGCAGTCACACTCGTGGGGGCTGGGTAATCCAAAAGCACATCCTTATACAGGTCCCTAGTCGTAGGACTATCGAGACAGGGTATCGATACTCCGCAGTAGACTAGCGTATGGGCTTCTCATCCCAGCAGGGGAGACGGTCTGTCCCACAGCCGTCAGTACGTCGCACTTGAGATAGTATGCGGGTGCTCGTTAGGTTACGAGTATACTGGACAGGACTCGTCGGGAACTGATTGGTTGGTACTATACCTATCGTTAGTTATCAGTTCCCAGGTGACATGAGTACAGCTTGGTCCGCTGACTTGACACTGTCACTTCGCCTCGAGTGTGTTCCCACTGTACTTTGATTACTACCCTACCACGGCTCAAAGGAGTCGTGCAAACAGGTAGTAGTTGGGTGCAGTCCCGAAGCACTTGGAGGCAGTGACGGTTAGACAGGATTCGTCTCTCCCGGTATTGGGGGTTGACATCACGCTGTGTCTAGGAGAGCCATTACACAAGTAGTCCCTGGCCAGGGCAAGCGAGATATACTGGTAGGTTTCCAGTGTTATCTCAGGGTGTTCTAGGCTACACTCCGACACGACTTGTATCGCTATTATGGGACTGACGTTTACCTCCCCCCTAGGCCCGCCATGTGATGTACTCAGACGAACAGACCGGACTGTACGGAGATTGTCACATTCAGGCTCAGTAGGAGTTCAGATGGGTTTCACCTCGTCCGTCTTCTTATCGGCATCTACCTGGGGGCCGTTACGCACAGCTAGTGCCGCTTGCGGTCTGTGGTTAAACCCACTGCCAGCGTAGTGTCGAGTCTTTAGAGTCCTACACAGAGAGCTATTCACCTTTAGGCAAAAGAGTATAGGTCGCAAGGTCTTGCGACAGGTCGCATGGTCTTGCGACAGGGTTCGGTCACATCCGTGCACTTGTGCACGTTTAGTGACCGGGCGGTTATTACTAGCGGGCTTTGGTTTAAGCCAGATCCTAGTATACGTTTTGGGATTGGTTTTATCTCGTTTGTATTCGTGTTTCCCAGAACGCGGATACGGGTGTGTATGCACAGTTGACAGAGACAAAGGCAGAGGATTCTCATTAGGGTTGTTGACTGTTGACTTTTGCTTAACCCTAATGAGAATTAGAAATATGATTAAGAATAATATTAATTGAGTATTATAGTGACATGGTTAGGGTTGAAAGGTTGACCTTGTTGACTTGTTGAGTTTTGTTGACCGGTTAACTAGGTTGGACTTGTTGACCACCATCATGACAATGGCTATCATTTGTTTGCATTGACTTTGGCTTGCTTGTTTTGTTCACAATTTGCATTTGATGTAAGAAATGATATTGTCATTTGTCATGATAACAACCATTACATTATACTCAATTATTATTACTTGTTATGATGATTTTGGATTATGAGAGCTTGGATGGCAAAAGACTTGCTCATTCTCTCATTTTCATTTCTCTCTCTTGCTCAAGCTCTCCCTCTTCCTCTTGCTCTCTCTAGCTCAAGGCAACCCCCTCTCATGAGTTGAGAACCATTTCCTTAGAGATAAAAACACCAAAACAATCCTCTACTCATCCTAGTTCATAAGGCCTAGCAAGCCAAGTGTTCTAGTTTCTTCAAATTTGAAGTAGAAGCCAAAAGGTAGAAGCTTTCGGGTGGATCCATCTTCGGCGCGAGGAGAAGACGAGGTGAGGCCGATCCGTACACCACCAAGAGTTGAAGACGAAGGAGTTCAAGAAAGGTATGACCCCCTAACCCAGTAGGTAAAACTCCTAGTTAGGTTGTTAGGTAGTTGTTTAACAAAGATCCGTATTTTGAGTCCATGTTACCACCCTAGAAAATTCGTTTTTTCACTATTTCTGCAACCCCAAAGAACCGGGGAAGGGTAACGTGGACTTATAGATTTGAAGCGGGGGTTTGGGCCAGCATCCCCTAGGAAAATGGGCGCCTTTCGGACCCTCCTTCTTCACCGAAGCATGCTGATTGCTAAAAGGCTTTTCTGCCTTAATCTCCTCGGTCCATCCTTTTTCCTCTTCCTCTGGGTTACCCGTTTTTCTTGGACAAATTCCCATCCTGTGCCCAACAATTCCACACTAAAAATAGATAAGGATAAGGTGTAGACCCGAATATTCAAACTTGGAGATGGGTATTCATGTTGACATAGGGAGTCAATGGCTTCTTTAGATAGATCTATTTCAACACATCCTCTAGCATATTTGCCTCCTGAAGTTTCACAGTTCTACTTGTCGGCCTTTACAGTTCTACCCAGTTTGTTACCAATCTTAAAAAAGCATGTGCTCTTTGTAAGAAATATGAAATAGGGATCCCTGGTAGGGTTGGTGTGGCCAGACAAGAGTCGACATGATATCTGCCATAGCCAGTCTGAACTCTGTTCTCCATTTACAGTCAGATAGTGATCTAGTACCATCCATGAACCATCATCTAGGACATGTAGAGAATCCTCTTTGCAGCGGAAAGGAGTCAAAAAGTAGCCTCCATATAGATCTATCAGTACAAAGTCATGAAGAAGTTGCCACATAGTTTTCAGTCTCCGCTCTAAGACTTTAATGTCCTCGGTTTTCCCAAGAACCTTAAATCAAACCTTTGCCTCATGGGCACCAAAGTTCCTTCCTTTCTGCTAGAGAGAAAACGACTTTTGGGAAGGAAAACAATTTGAGATTTTTTAAAAGAAAGGTGTCGATTTCATACTCGATGATGATGATGAGAAAATTTGTTGTCTGCTGAGATAATGAAGACTCTTCGATGCAAGGTCTCGACCGACCTAAAGATTTCAAAGATCGGCTTTGCCCTAGTAACATCAGCCAGGAGGCTAAGGCCCTACATTCAAGTGCACATGATCGTGGTATTGACCGACCTGCCCCTGAAGCAGGTACTGCAAGAACCTGAGACCTTGTGACGATTGGTGAAGTGATCGGGAGAGTTTGATACTCAGTTTCGACCTCGGTCAACCATCAAAGCACAAGTCTCAGCAGACTCCTTAGTGAAATGCACCACCACTAAAGAAAAGGAGGAAACAGTGCCTCAGCCAGAAGAAGCGGCCGAACCAACCCTCTTCCCACTCTATGTTGATGGTTCATCTAAAAAAAGTAGAAAAGGAAAAAGAGATATTGATAGTTCACCCGCTAGGGTAAGGTGTCAGGAGGGGGACATGCTCTATGTCCACTGATTCTGCTTTAGTACAGTAATGGAAATCCTTGTTTGAGTGAGAGCTTCTAGAATGCCATTTCGAAATAAGAAACTTTTCCACATATAGGTTTCAGCTACTTAAAGCAAGAGTGCATCCAAAAATTCGAGAAGAGTGCTCGGCCTTGGTTGAAACAATTATAGGTATCAATGGACCAATTTCACTTCTAAAAGCTCTCCTCTGCTGGAAGAATAGGATAGTGAAATTGATGTGTTAAAGCCCATATGGCAGAACAGGACCCTTTCATAAGGAAAGAGTTCTTCTGGCAGATCAAACATATCCTCGCCTTGACCGAACAAGGGGAAGAGTCATCGGGAGTCACCTCTCTCTCCTAAAAACTTAGTTAGTCTCTCTCTGCTTCGTTGCCTCACCTCACTGGTGTGTTCTTCGCCAATCAAGTATCTCAAAAATCGGAACTTTAGAAGTTCTCAATTATATTAAATAATGTGCACTGTAAAAAATGAATCATGTCTTCCTCCTTAATAACCAGATTGTTGGTTAAAGGACATAGACGGAAAAGAAAATCTTACTCCTTCGGGAGCCTCGTTACCTTTTTTGCTTTCTCACATTGACTTCTTTCTGCTTTTTCACTTCTTTTCCTTTGATTCAGCTTTATTATTAGCGTTAGATGATGATTCCTTTTTGAAAATTGTGTCTGATTGGTATCACTCGCATAATACTTTTCTTTTATTTGTAGCGGCCAGGTGGCATAGTCCATCTTTTTCTTATCTTTTTCCCTCCAAATAGTTACTTGCCTTTGTACTGATTTGAATATATGTAGGAAGGCTTAGTGGAATCAAAGCTAGCGGGGATTGGTTGTTGGGATTGTTTCTCATTGATTTCGTTCAGGCGCAACGGTTGACGTTCTGTTGTTCGCTTGTCCGGCGTAGGGCCATTAAGATGCGTATAGACTTGATAATGAACCCGCTCGCCTGGTAGACAAGAGGTCTGCTCGTCAAGGGCTATCATCTAGTGCCACCTTTTGTGATCGAACAACTACGAACTAGGCGAAACCTTAATCTCCCAGAATCCAGGCGCGTAACAGCAAAGTCATATCCTTCCGGGCTTTTATCATCAGCTAGACATAGTTCCCATCTCTCTTCTCTCAAGCCCGTTAGTTGCTTGTCAGGTCTGGGTGGAAGGTCCTTACTAAGGTTGGATTCGGACGTTGGGGTTTTGGCCTGCTAATAGCTACTTTCAAAAGATTAAGAACGAGTGGACACTTCGACTAGGATTGTCCAGTTGCACAACTTCATCAGAGGTTCGTGCCTTCGGGTCCAACAAGGATGGCTAGGCCTTGCTTTTGCCGCCTATTGAAAAAATATAGAAAGTCGCCCCCGGATCGGCACTTCACACTATCACTTGAACATCCTTCGAGTCAAAAAGACAATACAATACAAGTTGTGCATCCTTCTAATCCACAGACAGCTTCCAGTTAACCGTCGTTGAAACAGTTTCAGCAAAGCAAAAGAATAAGGCTAACTGAACTACGGCGCGAACCGAAGGAAGAGGAATAATGCTATCTTTGAAAATCAAATTTTCATGTTATAATAGCTAAGAAATGTGTGGACGATCAGATGATTACCCGATTCGGCATATAGCCTGATTCTTAAGGACATCATCTCAAAACCCTAACGCCCCAAGACTTGAGAAGACGATCATCTGATTCCCCAATTCGGCATATAGTCTTCTTACTTCGTATATAGTTCCTCTTCATTATTAAAAATTCAATGCTAATAATAAAGCTGTATCAAAGGCTACTTAAGGATAGGTGAGAAAGCAATCTCGTACAGGTGAACAAGAAAGTGATCCAACTCCTTCAAAATGAATGAGCGCATTAAGGTAGAAAGATACCATGTTCGATACTCACCTAGATGGACAACCAACCAGTCAACCTAGATTCCCTTAGTGAAGTCAATCAAACTCCACTCTCTTTTCCGACGGCTTTCACTGCTCTCTTTCCGTGACAGGGACATCCACGCTTGCCTATCTCTCTAATGCCTTTCGACCAGAAGCATCCTTGTCAGGCCAGGTTAAGTCTTTCTTTCCATACTAAGGCACCATCCCTGATAGACTCTGCTGTGTCGCCTTTGGTTCGCCTCTAACAACTAACTACTTTTGCTTTCTCGTGATAAGAATAAGAAGCTGATCGCCCGCCTGGCAGACAAGGGTCCCTATTGTTATCACCACTCGTCTACTGCATTGGTTTCGCATCCTACCTGACCAGATCGACACAGAAATAATAGCTCAAGTAAGGTATTCCAATCATACCCATTTTTCCTTAATGGGCAAGCTTCAAAGTAGCCCGATCTTTCATCAGCTTATGAATCTTTGCCTGAACATTATCACCCTAAAAGTTTGTGTGGGGTAGTCATTGATAAGGGTATAAGATCATCACAAAAATCTTGGTTATGAGGCGCAAGTCAACTAATTTTTTCTCTATAAAAAGATATAAAAGTAAAGATGAAGTATTAAAATGAAATAAAACAAGAAAAGAAAAGGATTCCGACTCTCACATGTCAATAGCTCACGAATCCTCAAGCAAGGCTACCACAAGTTAATATCTCATGCACTCAATCCCTTAGAAAAGTAGTTAGGATATGCCAATTTTTCATGAGAAATCCTGGTTGGAGGTTAGATTTTACAAACCTAAGAGATAGATTGGAGATGATCTCTCTCAATCTTGCTTCTCTCGAACGGGAGACATCGTTGTGCAACCTCTTGTTGCGCTCTCTCAAAATGTGACATATTACATTGGCCACCACCGCAGGTAAGATAGACCCTTGGTTTAGTCTACTTTCGGGGCCATCGATGGCATGCACGATATCATGAAGGCTCCCACACAGAAGATCAACTCCACATCTAAGGCCCTCAGTATCACCCAATGTACATACTCACATTGGAAGAAGAGGTGTGCATGGCTTTCATCAAGAGATTGGCAAAGAGGGCATTCGGCATCAGATCTTAGCCCTCTAGATAAGATGACATCTCTAGTCTTTAGTTTTCCTTGAATGGTAAGCAAAACTTGTTCTTTGGGGTGGAGCTAGAATGCCATACGAACTTGGCTTGGCCCATGGAACAAGAGTATATTGTTGGGAGAGAAATGTTTTGGAAGATTTCGATGTGAACCGTCTATTGGGGCCAAGCTTCCAAGTGCAGGAATCATCTCCCATATCATGGTGAATCGGTATAGCGCAAATGGTCGGCCATGCCTCGGTAAGATGAGTGAAGAAAGAGACTCCGGCCGGGTGGGATAGCCTACCTACTCTTATTGATTAAGAAGGAGACAGTGGTGTCAATGGGGAGACCAAGGTCGTCTCGAATCCGGTCTCCATACCTCTCAATGAGTGAGCTTTCTTGAAGCTAAGGGTCCAAGATGAAGAGAAAGTCATCACCATTGCCACCTTGAAGTCAACCCTATCCTTGAGATGTTCCCGACAATTAAGAAAAGAATGGTTGGCGATCCGAAACGATTGACGGACCAAAAGGATTGAGAGCCCAAGTATACCCGATGCATCCATGCCGCCTATAACCCATCACGATGAAGAAGTCGCCAACATGAGTCTCGATGCCCGGTTGGAGGTAATGAGACTTGTCAAACCCAGAGATTTCGGCCTACAAACGTTCTTCCAAGAAATCGGGATCATCTTCGAATCCCCCCAAAGGAATTTGCGACATCAAGCAAGCAAGGGATGAGCGCGACTGAAAATAGTAGGCTCAATTGATTTGAATAACATATTCAAAACTTGCATATAATCCGTTTTCTTGCTGGTAGTTAAGACAGCTAGTACAGATAGTTTTTCCCTATGCTCAAAAACACGGTAAAACGACACCTGAGCACTCGCATTATTTCTTGTTTTCTTGCATAATCTGTTTGATTGCTGGGAGAGGGAATCTAGTATTAAAGAGATCTCTCTTACTCCACCTATAAGCCAGCTAAGAAGTCATGCTTTTAGTCCGTTAGTGAGAGTACGAATGCCATTCAACCAGTAGGAGCGTATGTTAAGTCGGTCTTCGAAGCGAAGGAGTAGCAATCCGGTTAAAAGCCAGTAGCACGCTTGTTAATACGTATGGGATATAGAATCTTTTTCCTAGTAGGACGGTCTCAGTCCCGAGAGCCAAGCAGAAGGTTGAAAGTCTTGAATCCACTCTTACTGTTATCGAATCGGATGTTAGGGATGGAATAACATATGAATGAGAGAGACTTAGCTTGCCCCCTCAGCTTGGTAGTAATCTTTCAAGCTTCGGAAGTTTCCTTTGAATATGTCACTCCCGGGAAGAAAGGGATAGATCCTTGCAGCTTATTCTCATACTCCCACACCGGTTACTGGTTAACCGGATATGAGAACTCTTGCACCGAGAATTCAACTAACTGCTGATTCCAGGGCCGTGGATATTCCCACTTCTTTCTCTTCCTCAACAACGGCAATAGTCAGACCGGAAACTTCTATAACACTAGCAGCACTGGTTACGTGCAGCGGTAATTCCTAAAAAGCAAGAGCTGATATGGCAACAACGTCTGATTGAACAGCTGAAAGGAAAACAACGGATATTCTAACAACTGTAAGGCTACGCCAGTGCCCCGGCCGTCAATCCGAAGCCAAATGCGGAAAAAAAACTTTTAAAACTGGCGCTAACGTAACCCTAAATCCCGGATCATGCCATTAACCCTATACTAGTAAACTGTAAAGTGGTAAAAGATATTATACCGATCGATCCGTGTCCTTCGGTCTTCAATCTCGTAACGAATTATAAGAATACCCCTCATCCATATATACATACCTGCATTTGTATTCCGACTGAATACGAATACAACGAGACGAAAGTAATCCAACAATCTAATACTAAGATCCAGCTTAAACCAAACCCCACTAGTATGATCCGTCCGATCATGATCCATGCACAAGTGCATGTATATGATCGAACCCTGCCATAAAACCATATGGCCTCTACAATGTTTTTCCCGAACTAGGGAAACCCTCTGTGTGGAACCCTAAAGACTCGTCAATACGCTGGCTGTGGGTTTAACCACAAGCACGTCAGTAGAACTAGCTGTACGTAACGGCTACCCAGGTATTGAGCGAAAGGGAGGGCAACGAGCGAACTCATCCTGAAACCCTACTGAGCCTGACAGTGACAATATCCATACAGTCCACTCCGTTCGTCTATGAGATCGCATATCGGGCATAGGGGGATGGTAAACGTCAGACCCCCAATAGCGGTATAAGTCGTGTCGGAGTGTAGCCTAGAACACCCTGAGAAACTACTAGAATACCTACCAGTAAATCTTACTTTCCTTGTGTAATGGATCTCCAGACACAGCACGATATCACCCCTAATACCAGGAGAGACGAATCCCCTGCCGATCCGCTCACTGCCTCCATGTGGCTCGGGACTGTACCCAACTAAAACTTGTTTGCATGACTCCTTTGAGCCGTGGTAGGGTAGTAATCAAAGCACAATAGGAACTCACACAAGACAAATGACGATCTCAGGTCGATAGACTAACATGTACACATGTCACCAGGGAACTGCTATCTGACGATAGGTATAATACCAAGTAGCATGTTCCCGGCGAGTCCGTCAGGTGTACTTATAACCCAATGAGCACATGTATACATCTTAGGTGAACCAACTGACACCAATAACTTGTGAGACCGGCCATTGCCCCTCGTCAGGGTCTCGATCCGTATACACTAGTCTACTCTCGGAGTATCGATGCCCAGACTCGAAACTACCACGACTAGGGACCTTTTAAGGATGTGCTTATAGACTACCCAACTCTCACGTATATGATCACCATCATACTGCTGGTAGTCAAGCAAAAATCCCAAGGGCTCTATCAACATGTAATAGTGATCTGTAATGTCACCTGAAGAATGTACATGATGATAAAGACAAACCAGATAGCATACTATCATCTCGAGTAAGACTGTCCTACCAGTATAGGTCCTCCTTCAATCATTGCAATCACGTGCCTGCGATCCAATAATTGACTTTGAGGGCACTATAACCAACAATCTCCCACTTGCACTTAAGGCTAATTATTGCGGTGTCGCATACTCGCAGCCCGTGTGATACCGAACACCCAATTTCTCTACTAATCAGCTTTACAAAGCTCGTTTGTAAAACTATTGCGTTCGAGAAATAGCCTCAGTGAGTGGATCCGCCCTGATGTTTCTTTCTATGTCTCTCTTTATCTCAAGTTTGCGGAGAACTTCCGAAATGAGCAATACCTGTCTTAAAATATGTCTGGATATCTGATGGGACCTAGTTCATAAATGAACTCCAAATCCAGCAAACTTCTTAGACTGTATCATCAACTGAATTTAATCAGTATCCTGCGCCACGCCTACCTCAGTATTCGCTTGGACCACCTGTACAAATTACAACCCCTCGTCAGAGGGAAAACTATAACTCTGATAGTCACTCTGTCATCTAGGTCACCTTGGAATCCTGGAATGATAACCGTCTCCCGAAGGAGGCTGCCGTTATCAAATCCCCAGAACATCTACTTGTGTTCAAAGACTGCTTCCGAATGTTTCTCCAGGATTGGATTAATAAAAACTTATTGCATCTAGTGCAAAAACAACATCTGGTGTGGTACTTGACATCTCATGATTGACTCAATTGCATAAGCAAGTGATATGCCAATCATGCACATCTCTCTCCCCTTTAGTCTGTAAGACACATTTAGAGAGGGTGACTCCATCACCTGTTGGTACACCACCATGCTTGGAGTCGTCCATTCTAAAACACTTTTAGAATGCTGTCTAAGTACCCAGATTGGGAAACTACCCAAATCTAGATCCAAAACCATGGATCTAGTAATCAAAGTGCCAAATATAATATCGAAATCCTATGTGGAGAAACCACTGTATGATAACCACAATATAACCGATCGTAGTATAGAAAATTCACTTCCTACTATGTGTATGTCATCCATATACCAGGACATCACACCCTACTACCTTCTTAATAGATCCATCTCCTATTCTGATGAAACCAAAGCCTATGACCGTCACATCAAAAATAGATAATCTATCTTCGCTATATCTGCTTTAATCTACAAATAGACATAAGCCACTTTTCCACTATGCTTCCGCTGCTCCCACTGACCACAACAACCCTCTGGCAGAGTCATATACACGTGCACTTCTAAAACTAGTTTAGAACGACGCTATACTCATCCTCCTGCCGGGTCTCATAGTCTGGAACAACAGTAGTTTCAAGTCTGGGTAAACAAGAACCTCCCTGTCATTGTCTTTGAGGATACCGGAGTACCTCTCGGGCGCCTGAGGTAACCCACCATATCTGCGGAGTGGCTAATGGAATGTCAAACCCGATTGAATCTTTAGATCCTATTAAATTTTCAGTAATCGTTTACGGTTCTGGAATCTCTTCCAGTTCTACCATACTCCCACTACTGTTTTCTGAAAAAGTCCATTTTCCTAAAACTGTGGCGAGTCAAGAACAATATCACTATTGATCTTCCGGATGGTAAAAAGTTAACCCTCGTCAAAGCCCTGGTTAACCCACAAACTGCCATTACAGAAACGTACCTTGAGTTATCCAGAGTCTGGTTTTAAGTATAAGTCGGACAACTCCATATACCTTAACATCGTTAAGATATGAACCATTCTATATACCATATAGAAACAGAGACACTGATTTAATTAGAACCAGATTCAAATCATGCAGCTGTCTCCAGTGCATGTTAACTAAATGGAAGGAGCTCGATCAACGTTACTCAACTTAGGAGTGCTTCCAGATAAGAGTAACCTGAAAGAGAATCAAGTTCTCAAAACCATTACTATCAACTGAATACCAAACGCAAGTATATACATCTTCGATCACCTTGAAGAATCCCGATACTTGCGACACCTAGTTCTCTACTTTATTCTTGTACCTATAACTTCTCAAAACTTAGACTTTTTATTTCTACGAAACACGTGTCTAAAACTTGAGAAGTCACAAGTAAACAGAATATAGTACGAAGACCAACCCCTCTGTCCTAATGGACACTGGACAACATACAATACTTTGTATAAGTCCCCTGTGTTTAATAACTCAAACCCTGTGCATCGTAGGTTGAGAACTGTACTATGGTTATGAAGAATTATGCCGCTGTTGAATACTCCTTACCTAATCATCAACTGATATAGGTAAATGTCATGAACATAATTTCAAAAAGTTATATCTCACTTTATAAAATAAACGTACAGATATATCAATTTGAAATTGGTGCATAACAACGGATATTCAAAACCAAATATTTGCCGTCCGGCAAAAAATCCAGGCGATTTCCTCACATATCACCAATTACAACGAATTCCGATATAATGAGGATGATCACCTAATTCCCAATAACATACTCCCACTCATCATCTGTAAAACCATACAGATGTGTGAATCATACCTTGTAAATACATACCCTGGAGTAAAGATCTAATTGGGAAATCAGTTTTCAATTAACAACGCATAGTGAAACTGAAACATAAAATGTTTCGAAAGTGTATCCGGGTATTCATAGTAATGCCTCTTCAATTATCAGATTCATGACTGTAACCGTATATTTCCCTGCCATCTCTCCAAATCCCTTTATTTGTCTTTACTCATTACCTTCTGTACACCATTGTTAGGCTAAATGATTTTCTTCCTTCCCTACCGTTCAGCAACAGCCTATGGTTTGGAAAAAGACTATCCAATAAGCGTAATAGGTGTACTGTCCTAATCCTAGAAGCACTCACAACCAGAGAGAAGGTAAAGATAAAAGACAACTGAATAAACCTTATTCTATTTCTCCTGAACCGGATAAATGCAAAGGTGAAGTAGGAGTGGCAATGAAATACGTGGTTTGGTCGTAAATGATAGCAGTCGCAATTTACTTTGCCCTCTTTCTGATCTCTTTATTTGTCTTTACTCATTACTTTCTGTACACCACACTTAGGCTAATTGGTTTTCTTCATTCCCTACCTTTTGGCACCTGCCTATGGTTTGGAAGAAGACTATCCAATAAGCGTAATAGATGTACTGTCTCCTAATCCTAGGAGCCCTCATAACCTAAGAGAAGGTAAAAGGAAAAGACAACTGAATAGTCATATTCATTTTCTCCAGAACCGGAAACCATCCCTGAATCTGGAACAAGTTCTTTCGAGTTCGTATATAACCATACGATGGTTATATCCAAATAAAATGTGGATCTTACGTAGTGATACAGAATGTTCCGGAGAAAAGCAAAGGGTAAAAGAAGGAGTGGCAATGATGTATGCAACTCAGACAATTCAAAAGCCAGTATTTTAAGAAAGTTCGGTTAACTTGGTCACTGAGTTATAGTCTAGGGTCGGTCCATGGTCGCTGCAAAAGAGAGAGAGAAAAGAAACACTCTTCGTGCACTCTAACCTAGATCAGAATGGTTAATCACTTTATCTAATCGGGATGTCTCCCACTGTATCCTCAAATTCTCCTCCAAACCTGAAAGAAGAATTAGTCAGGATCACCCGAGAAGTAAACCAACTCATCAGTGGGATCGGGATCCATCTATCATCGCATGATAACCTGATGGAATTCACTCACGTTATCACGCTCCAGAAGGTATGCGCATGCCTGGCAAGTTTCCTGTACGTTTGAAACCCCCGATGCGATTTTTACCCCATGCTCTTTGACCTTGACGAAGGCCAACATATCATAAGTCACATGTCAAGTTCTACCCGTCATCATCCAGGTTAATTTGAACCCACCCGTACATATCCTTGACGAAGGCTAAAATAGTAGTACGACTGTCCTAAACCAACGCATCTATCTATGCAACAGAAAAGTAACAAATAGCTACCATACACTATGCCTTGACGAAGGCCAACATATATAGCATGAATACTAAGTGCTACCTGTCTGAAATGACAGAGGGCTACGAATGGTTTTTGGCGAAAAACCTTTAACGTAATGAACTTGATATCGTTGAAGTAACCGGATAGCTTTTTATAAATATATAGTGGCGAAAACCTTTGCTAAAGAGGTCACTCTCGGTGAAGAGATCTCGGCGCTTTCCTTGTGGAATGAGGTGCAGGATATTCTCACTGAATACCACGATGCAAAGCAAAAAGTAATCGACTATAGTGAAGTTATTACCCTGACGCAAAACTCTGTCCAAGGGGTCACTTCAGATGAAGGGATCTTGGCCGTTGCCTCGTCGAATGAGGTGCTGGATATTCATAACCGAATACCACTGTGCAAAACAAAAGAGAACGTCCTTGTAATAACAGCCTTTTGAAAATTGTTCCAACAACATCGAATATGTCTGTTTTCCTTGCATTGATCAGAATCAATGCAGTCCCATCAATTAATCACACCACAAAAGAACAAAAATATGATGTACGTATATGCCATCCGCATTCGCCACCGGGTCCCGTCATCACTCATCAAGTTACTTAACTAACGACAGAGCGGGAACTGGACTAGCACGGGTGGAAAACATATACAACATCTACTAGTATATATCAATATATAATAATCGCTCCAGGCGTGATAAATGCAACATCACAGAAAAGTAATAGGCATCACAGAACAATACAGATAATCTGTGAGCGCCGGGTTTCCTTTGAGCCACAAGCGAAACCCGACGTTCCCCTGGTCATGTGGATAGCCTGTGCAATGAAAACCTAGACCCCTATGAGTGCGGCAAGTTACCCACCAAAACCAGAAGCGAGGCAGCCTCATTCAACAAAGTGAATGGGCCACTCAGTACTTCACGGAATCCGGTAACTTGAGCACCCCTCCTTGGGTCAACCTGTACCCCCTACGAGTGCGACATATAGCCTGCCAATTCTAGAGTGAGGTCCACTTCGTCTCAACGCCATGAGATGCGGACCCGTTGCCCTCCAGAACCCGGCTATCCGTGCACTCCACCGCGGGGTAATCCTAGTACAGAAAAGAAAATATGTACAACGGTGATATCGACCTCAACCCGGTCGTGCCCCAAACAAATAATATACAAACAGGTAGTGATGGCAATCCACATGTCGGACGCTCGCCCCACGATATCAAATGTACAAATAAAACTAAACTGCACTATCATTGCATCCAAGCTATCCACCACGACAAATCCGCAACAACACAGCACAACACGGAACATCAACGTGAATGTCACGTTCGCAAACCCGTCTAAAAGAACTATAGCATTAAGACAAGTTGTACCGCTCTAATGACATTCATGGTCGCAGATAGTAATGTAAGTACAGTAAACTTTAAACGATGTTAGAAATATCTACTTCAAAATAACCCCGAAAAGCCCCCCCGATGAAGTGGCTGTTGGTTTTACTTGTGGCTAAGTCTTGAAGGAAAAATAATAAAGTGGCTGTTGGTGAATCTTAAGTGGGGTTGTAAAGTGTTTTTGTTAAAAACAACACGAGAAATTTCACTCCACCAAAAAAGGCAGTCCACGAAAATCCTGCACACAAACGGCAGCCACTTCCTTTGTTTTTTCTTCAAGTTGTGAGGCATGGTGACATGTGTGAATAATTAATGGAGCAACTAAAGAATTTCCATCACCAAAAACAGTAGCCACTAAATTTCCTCATCACCAAAATTATCATTGGTATAGTTTCGGGATTGTTTCGGTTTCGATATTTTAACATTGTCTAAACAACTAGTATGCGGTTAGTGGGTTGTCTCTGATACCATTTAAGGCTACGCCAGCGCCCCGGCCGTCAATCCGAGACCAAATACGGAACAAAAACTTTTAAAACTGGCGCTAACGTAACCGTAAATCCCGGATCGTGCCATTAACCCTATACTAGTAAACTGTAAAGCGGTAAATGAGATTATACCGATCGATCCGTATCCTTCGGTCTTCAATCTCTTCCCCTAGCTTGTTGCGGCTGCCCCGACGAAATCCTCTCTCCGATCTTGCTCGTCGAAGATGCTCCACGTCGAGAATTCTTTATACGGGCACCCGCTTCAAAACTGAGGCAACTCGAGCATCCAGTTTGCCAACCTAGATACCCAAGATGAAATAGAGATAGTGTGTGAATATTTTGTCTCAAATCACCCAAGGATTTGGATGAAGGTGAATGAAGTTGCCAAGATGTGAGAAATGTGAGCATAGAATTTTTGGCTTGTTGGAAAAAGAAGCTTGCTGGAAATTGGCTTGGCCAAGGATAATGTCCTCTGTGTATATTTAAATTGCTGTAGTGGTGAGGTAATAAAAACCCAAGAAACACCAAAAACACCCACTACCCAAAATATCTACAGCCACCTCCCAAAAATATCTCAACTAAATATCCTAACTCAAACAAAACCAATTAATGCTCGAGCATAACTCATCATCCATAACAAAGCCCACGAATTTTGTCTTACATAATCAACTCATGAAAATATGCCAGCCACTAAATTTCCATGATCACAAGACTTTCGAAAATTTGCCCCAGCACAAAATTAGCCAAAAAAACCATGTAAATAAAATACTCACATTTTTACATAACACATTTAAACATTAAACTAAATGTTTAAAACGGAAGAAAAGAAAATGGCAACTTCAAAATTAAACTCGTAACGAATTACAAGAATACCCCTCATCCGTATAGACATACCTGCATCCGTATTCCGAATGAATACGAATACAACGAGATGAAAGTAATCAAACAATCTAATATTAGGATCCGGCTTAAACAAAACCCCACTAGTATGATCCGTCCGATCATGATACGTGCACAAGTGCACGTATATGATCGAACCCTGCCATAAAACCATACGGCCTCTACAACGTTTCTCCCGAACTAGGGAAACCCTCTGTGTGGGACTCTAAAGACTCGTCAATACGCTGGCAGTGGGTTTAACTACAAGTACGTCAGTGGAACTAGCTGTACGTAACGGCTACCCAAGTATTGAGCGAAAGGGAGGCCGACGAGCGAACTCATCCTGAAACCCTACTGAGCCTGACAGTGACAATATCCATACAGTCCGGTCCGTTCGTCTATGAGTATCGCATATCGGGCATAGGAGGATGGTAAACGTCAGACCCCCAATAGCGGTATAAGTCGTGTCGGAGTGATGGCCATGTAACGTTTCAAAATAATAAAATATTAATTTTGGGAATTTTTATAACTTAATATTATTTTAATGAATATTTTAATATTCCGGTATAATTAAATACAAATAAATAGGGAAAAATTATGGAAAATTATAAAATAGGGTATTTTATGGAATTATGCCATTTTAAAGTTTTTATGATTAGTTTGACACCAATTTAGTGCTAATCGCGATTAAAAATCGCTAATCGGATTTCTGGCATTTTTGTGCAAAACATGCACATATCATTTTGGACTTGTGTTACATTATTCTTACCATGGCTTTTACTTTGTGTCTGCTATTTGGAGTGAGAAGGAATTAGGGTTAAAGAAAAGAAAAGAAAAAGGAAAAAGGAATATATTATGAAGCATGGTGAAAGAGAGAAAGAGTAGGTGAGGTGTGTTGACTTGAACCATTCCTCCATCATTCTTCAACTCATTCCTCTCTCCCTCTTTCCCTAGTTGCTGCAGATGCTACTCCTCCTTCTCCCTCCCCTCTCTAAGCCTCCAAAACACCACAAAAATCACTCCAAAACCCCATCTTCCCTTCACTAAAAAGGTGCACGAGCTCGAGAGGAACGCATTGGACTAAGGAAGAGTGGATCTTGAGGAGTTTGAGCAACTCAAGAAAATTCTTGAGTTGCCAAAGGAGGTAATTTCTGTACCCCTAGTTTAGTATTTCAATTCTTATTGCATCCATACTAGTTTCATGTTGATATGGTGCCGTTTGATGGACTTGTGAAACTTCAAGTTAGGGTTTAGGGTTGGATCTGAATCAAAGGTGAAATTGAGACTTGTTGTGACCTTACAACCCTTGGTGTGATGTTGTTTTAGACCCAAACCTGGAACTAGAACCAAAATACGGATTTATAGAATCAATATCGGGAAAAACTGGAAATCTGTCACTGTTTTTATTGATCTGCTTTAACCCGAGACACCTGAAAATAAAATTGACTTGACAGAGAGATGTGCAGGCACCCTGGAACCAACACCCAAAACCCTAGCCCCTATCTCTTTCCCCAGGTTGCAGATTTAACCCTTCTGGCCGCAAATTGCGGCCAGAGCAGGAGGGTTTTTCCTCGTTTTTGGTGCAGGGCCCTATCTCCAGTATACTTGACCCATGATATGTGCAATTTTGTCTGATTCCATTTAGGGTAAAATCTGGGTTGATTTTCATGAGTTGGCGCATGATTTACGACTTGTTTTAGCATGGATTTTGGTATTTAGTGATTCGTTTCTGTCAGGTGGCATTTGGACATCAACGACAAGTGGATATTGATCGTGTTTACATGCGAGACGATAGGTTTTTACCTATGCGAGTAGCGTGTGCTATTTTGGTTTCCGATGTGATTTTCATGTGCTTTAGCGTTGTGATATACTTGTAGGTACCCTACGTGATGTTGAGGCGAAGAAGATGAAGATGGCGACATCGGCATCGGTACATGAGAAGTAAGGTGAGTAGATTTATATCTACGGGGAGAAGTCAGATGGATGGCGTATAGCACCCCCGCAGTCCGTGGTGATGTATACGAATACGTATACACACGTATATTTATTATGTGTTGTTTAAGATTATTGATGGTAATAATGGAATTATTGATGATAAGGATGTATTGGTTTAGTATAGTGCGAAACCCTAGAGTAGGGGTTGCACCCCCACACATACACGTACACATATACTTGCATACATTCTTTCTTTTATCTGTGCGCATTTGGAGGTGTGTATATCTACACATGGGTATGGGACTATGTATTCATATACGGGATTTGAGGATGATACGTGGGATTGAGATGAGTCGATGAGGTTTGATTGAGGCCGTGGGATTCGGCGATATGACAGAGTTCGTATTTGAGATGCGACATGATGGTTTTAGCGGGCCTTTGGGCATGTGTTTTACCCCGCAGTCATATTTATATAGATGGTATTGATGGTACTAGACTTAGACTTGTATCCTAGACTATGTGATATGATGGTAGTGATACCTGATATGTGATGAGATGAATGTGACATTGACCCATACCCAGCTAACTAGGATGTTGTACGACGATTTACCGTACGGGCTTTATATTGATGTTAGATCCACACTCATGACTCGAGGATGTTATATGATATACCATAGCGTACGTGATACTATTGAGGCGAGATCACCGACTATTGTATATATTTATATGTATATCGACTCAGATTTAGGTGGTTTCCATACTCCTGCCGATTGACTTGATAGTTGGGTCCGTAGTTTGCATAGCAGGCGTTAGACTAGACCCGAGTCATACCTATTTCAAAACTAACGAATCGGGGATATTTTAAAGATAGGCAAAAAGGGATTCTACGGATATTTTCAAATGTAGCATCTGTTCTTAAAACACCGTAGCCCTTATTTTACCAAAATCACCGATTCGTCTTATTTCAAAAGGCAAGGCTGCATGATATAGTTATTGAGGTAGATTCTTTACTGTTGCGTTGATTATTCGGTTGCGCATATTCATATTATTTGCATCGCATTACTTGTGCTTATTTCTATATTACCATCATGCTGTTAGGACACCAGCACCATTATCGATGATGCGTATGTTCCACGTACACTATTTGCCGGTTCACACACATCATCATCGATAATTGCCATTCCACTACACTGTAGTACTGTTGCATTCCTGATATGATCCTTGCATGGCATATTGTACACCTATACCTGTACACATACATAGATGATTCTGACTTGATTAGAGATTTGAGGACCGTAAGATATTCCTTAAAACTAATTCATTTTAAAAAGAGCGGTTTCCCTCGACATATGCACATTACTATTCCATGTTGTATGACTTACTGATATGCTTTCTTTACACGTCGCATACATCATGTTTGATTATACGCATTGAGATATGCTGTTTCCATGATATTTCTGGATTTGGGAACAGTGGGTATTTCAAAAAGAGAATATGTAATTGTTTTTAAAACCCGGATACCCTTGATATGATATTTCAGTGCGTCCACCATGTGTTTTCTCGGTGCTGAGAGCGACATGTGAAACCCGATTCGAGGAGGCGGATGAGGCCGATTGCGGGTATATGGTGGACCCGGTATGGTACCCCGGGGCGAGAACGGTTTCGCTGTGTAGTAGACGGTGAGCCTGGCAAAGGGACTATTACCTACCGGTGATTGGTTGGACCTGGCGGTTATCCGGAGGATACCGACCAGAGTCGATAAATGGATATTGGCGTACTGCTGGGGCCGAGGGCCAATTCCGCAGATGGAGCCCGTGGGCTGGTCCAGACTGACGGAGCCCGTTATATGAGGATTTACGTGCCGATGCTAGGCACAGTTTTCATGATGTTTTCGAGTGTCGATGCTGGACACTCCGGTTCCATGATTTTGACGTGTCGCGAGGGACACAGGTGGTTTATATCCTCATATTTCCATGCATATGCTGATGATATTTACATGCATGATGGTTATTGTCATTGGGTGACGAGTGGACGGGATCCACGTACATGTAGATTTGATTACATTGATCATACCTCACATTTATGATATGCTATTACCTGAGGCATTGGCACGAGCACTTGGCACTATACTCATGTATAGAGATTACATTGCCAGTTTAGCATGCTTCAGACCTATTCATATTGAGGTTTATATATATCTGATTGTATTGACCTAGGATGGGTCATACATTCGATCTCTGCTTGTAGATATTTTCTATTCACGAGTTGGCAACTCACCCCCGTTGTGCCACAGTTCTTGCAGGTTTTTGCCGTACAGATTCCATAGCGGCTTTTCTGGCACAGTGCTTCCATACGGGTGACTTGCTTTGGTAGGTGGGTTCTTTGTATCAGAACCACCCTTGTACATGTACTTTTCAGATGTATCTAGTCATTCCATCAACCAAAACTTGTATATTGTTTCAGACTTAGACAAAGTGATGTATTATTTCGACCTTAGAGTCGTGCTTGTAGTATTATGGTTTTCTGGCTGTTTTGAGTTTCTTTTGGGTTTGATCCTCGCCCTTTGGCGTTGTATATTATTATTCCTTGCGTGGTTGTGACCGTCGATTGACGAAGAGCTAGCTTCCGCTTGGGGATGCCTTTTATCATTTCATATATATTATTCTTGTTGTACCCCGTTTGGGGCCAGTTTTTACAAAGGAAACTCTGCCGAAATTTTCAGAAAAGACTACACATTTTTAAAATGCATTTCGGCTTAGTTATTTGAAAACTTTGATTTCAAACATGCTTTCTTTACTTATTAAAAACCAGTTCCTTTATTTACTCCTTAAATGGTTTTAGATTTCTAGGCTGTTGGCTTACTTGGATCAGATGGAGTCCTATAAACTTTATAGGATTCAAGGGCCAGTCATGTGCTCTTTCGGGTCGTGACAGCCCAGAACACCCTAAGAAACTACTGGAATACCTACCAGTAAATCTTACTTGCCTTGGCCAAGGAATTTATGTAATGGCTCTCCAGACACATCACGATATCACCCCCAATACCGGGAGAGACGAATCCCCTGCCGATCTGCTCACTGCCTCCATGTGGCTCGGGACTGTACCCAACTAAAACCTGTTTGCACGACTCCTTTGAGCCATGGTAGGGTAGTAATCAAAACACAGTGGGAACTCACACGAGATAAATGACGATCTCAGGTCGATAGACTAACCTGTACACATGTCACCAGGAAACTACTATCAGACGATAGGTATAATACCAAGTAGCATGTTCCCGGCGAGTCCGTCCGGTGTACTCATGTTGGGCTTCCCTTGCACCTAGTCTAGGGTTTGGTAGCATCACACATGCCACTTTAAAATTTTAGAGAGGTGCAAAGCAAGAAAACCATGAATCATGCTAGAATCTAGGGTAACAAGTTTGTATCATATACAAAGAAGTAAAGAGATAGGGATTACAACCTTTGTAGCCCGTTCCTTCGCTTCATAAGCTCCGTGTTGAGGTCCTTTCACTGCGATCATCATGAATTCCGACTCTCGAGAGGCTCCATGAAGAGAATGATGCACCTTGCTTGAAGACTTCACTAATCCAAGATGATCTACCTTGAAGAATCTCAAACCCAAGCTCTTGCTTCACTAATCAAGTATTAGCAAAGCAAACACCCTAATCTAAGTGGCTAGAATAGATGAGGATGATGAAGTAGGAAGTTTTTTCTCTTTTGTTTTCAATTTCTCACTTATAAACATCATAAATGAAAAATCTAGTGAAGGTTTTCTTCATGAAGCAAGAAGAAGATGAAGCAAAACCTTTTGTGATGAATAATGAATTATTGTTTTGGTTACAAATCAACCATGGGTTAAGAATGATAGAGTTAACCCTTATAGAGAATAAACTAGAGGCTAAGGTTTGAGTTGGGTTAATAAATATCAACACAAAATATTAAAGCAAGTGACAAAAGTCAAAGCTTCATGAAGCTTCATGGAAGCTTCATCCAAGTTTAACCCTAATCCAAACCCTAATCATGTTTAAACTCCACAAAACATGTTGCATTTGTAACCCTAACTTGTTAAAATATTATTTATCACATATATAACATATTTTGTAACAAAAGAAAATAATACTATTAACATATATCGCATATACATCAATGTATTATCCCGTGAGAAAATGAATCAATAAAGTGAGCTTATATTAGTTAATGTAAAGTAATATATCACATATATAATTATATATTAAATTATCGAATCAACAATTGATCCGATAACCCGGCTATAATACATTTAACCGACTAATATAACATGTACCATTTCATCGAATCAACACTTGATCCGATGACCCGGCTATATCACATATACCCGGCCGATATCTCATATCGCGAGAATAGAATACAGTATCACATACTCGTATTATTCTCGGTCCCACACATATCACATATGTGCTCCTACTCCGTTTTGCCTGAGCCAGGAAACCTCTGTGTAGGACTCTAAAGAATCGTCAATACGCCGGCAGTAGGTGATGATCATATCAAACACCCATAAGCTGCAAGCGGTCAGCTAAACGTAACAGCTACCCAGATATTGAGCAATCAGAAGATCAACAAGCAAGACTATACATTCTCATGTGAATCCAATCAGTAACACTCCCGTACAGTCCGGTCTCTTCGTCTGATATGTCGCATATCTCGCCTAGGGGTGGTAAACGTCAGACCGCAGTAGCTTGATAAGTCGTGTTGATATGAGGTCCATAACAGTTCAAGAAACTACTGATAACACTTACCAGTAAATCTCAGCAACTCTGGCCAGGGATTTCCAGTTATAGCCAATCGAACACAGCACAACATCAACTCCCAATACCGGGAGAGACGAAACCCCCTCCTATCGCTCATTGCCTCCATGTGATTCGGGACTGTACCTAAAAGCCACCGTTTTGCATACCCTCTTGGACGTGGTAAGGTGGAAATCAAAGCACTGTGGGAATCACACAAGGCTCTATGACGATCTCGGGTCTACAGACTAACCTGTACCAGTGTCACCGGAGAACTGCCATCTAACGTGAGGTATAATACCATCTGGGAGTTCTCGGCGAGTCCGTTCCGTGTACCCAGTCTCCACTGAGCACCCGTATACCATCTCTGATGTCAAACACCAATGGATATGGGATCATCCATCGCCCATCTACATGGGTCGAGAAGCATACGCTAGTCTACTCTGGTATATCGATGCCCTGTCTCGATACACCTACGACTAGGAACATTTGAAGGATGTACTTAGCGACTACACTGTCCCCACTAGTATGATCTACATCATAGTCCTGGTAGTCAAGTACTCATCCTAAGGGCTTTATCAACATGTAACATAGAGACAATCAGAGTACATGTTAAGATAAAGAGCAAGTAGATAGCATACTATCATGTCGAGCAAGAAAGTCCTCCATATATATGTCCAAGCATCCACTACAATATACATCGTATGTACAGTAATGGCCTGTAGGGAATACATATCACTAACAATCTCCCGCTTGCACTAGGGCCATCTGTTGTGGTATCTCATACCCAACAATCAGCTGTGGTTGAAGTATCTCATACTCAACCATCCCATAAAAGTCTCTACTGGGAAATAGGCCTTCGTGAGTGGATCCGCGCTGTTTTCCTCTGTGTCTACTCTCCTAGCCTCGATATCCCTGGAGATCAACCATCTCCATGATCAGATGATACTACCTAAGAATATGTCTGGATCACGTATAGGGCGGAGGTTCCTAAGCCAAAGACACAACTCCATTGTCACACAATGGTAGGAACGAAGTTCATCTTATGAACTTATATATATCCAGACTGCCTCTTTGGTAGTATCCTTGGTAACGATGTATCTAGCCTTTAATCGTCTAGTTTGCCACGGTATCTAGCTTGGAACTCTTCCAACATACCGTCCCTCCACTGAGGGTAAAGACAATGCCTGTGACTGACATTCAGTCGACCTTATCACCCTGGAAGCTATCCAGTGATTCTCCCCAGGATCGATGGATACCATCTCACTACACCTAGTGAGAATCCTAACATCCAATTAGATCTATCTCATAGATCCAAAACCCAGGATTTAGGAGGTATCACCTTGATCCTTATATGGAGAATCCTTGTGATAAGAGGAGATTAACCGAGCGTAGCATATGAAACTCCTTCCCTATCAAGAGTATGTCATCCACGTACAATACGAGGATCACAACCATACTCCCTACTACTTTTTTGTATATACTAGGTTCATCTACCATTTTGATGAAGTCAAACTCTTTGACTACCATATCAAAACAGATGTTCCAACTCCGCGATGCCTGCTTTATCCCATAAAGCAACTTGCACATGTTTCCACTGCTCCCACTGTCTACGAAGCTCTCTGGCTGTGTACTTACAGACGTTCTCTTCTAAATCACCATTTAGAAAAGCAGTCATGACACCCAACCGCCAGATATCGTAGTCATGGTATGTAGCAATGGCAAGTAGGATCTGGATGGACTTAAGCATAGCTTTGAAAGTCTCAACTTTTCCATGTACACCAAGTAATCTTCTCAAGATATACTTGCTCCTGATGGGGATTTAACCCTTCAGATAAAGCAACCAAAGTCCATACTTTGTTGGTGTATATGGATTCCATCTCAGATCGCTAAGCATCCAGCCATTCTTACAGAGTCCCCACTCTTGATGGCCTGCTCGAAACTAGTTGGGTCATCATCTCATGATGCAATCCCCGCTTCCACTGTCATAGAGAAAACCGAAGTATCTCTCAGGTGGATGAGGAAACCTACCAGATCGGCGGAGAGGCTGAGATTCGTTGGAAACTATTGAATCCTCCGGGTTTACCAAATCATCAGCTGCAGTTTGTATAGCTGGAACTCCTTCCAGTTCTACCTCATGACCACTAATTTCTTCACAAGAAATTCCCTTTCTCAAAGGTGGCATGCTGAGAAACAAAACACCTTTTGCTCCTCAGTGTGGTAGAAGATATTCCTTTGCGAATGCTTGGGATTTCCAACAAACTTCCACAGAACCGAGCTTGCCTCGAGCTTGTCCGGATTTTGCTTTTAGACATAGGCCGGACAACCCTAAATCTTAACATCCTTAAGAGATGGGCTCTTCCCATACCATATCGCATATGGAGTGGTAGGCACCTGATTTGATTGGAACCCTATTCAATAGGTATGCAGCTTCACAAGTGCATAACCCCCAAAAGGAAATAGGAAACTCAGTAGTTCTCATCATAGAGCACACCATATCACATAGGGTGCGATTGCTCCTCCCCGATACACCGACGTGGTGTGGTGTTTACGGAGGAGTAATGCTGAGAGAGAATCTTATTCTCGTTTAGAATAGTCCAGGAATTCCGTGCTCAAGTATTCTCCTCTCTGATCACATCAAAGGACATAATACTTATACCCGTTTTGGTTCTCTACTTCTAACTTATATTCATTGAATTTCTCAAAAGCTTCAGACTTGTGTTTCAACAGGAACATATGTCCGAATCTTGAGAGATAATTAGTGAATGTAATGAAGTATAAAGAACCGGTCCTGGCATATGTAGACAGAGGACCTTACATACATCATCATGTATCAATCCCAAGAGTTCACTAACTCTTTCTCCGTTCTCTCCCAAGAGTTCACTAACTCTTTCTCCGTTCCCAATAAACAGAGCTGTGGTCATCTTATCTTTGTGATATGACAGGCAAGTTTCACAAGATGTAAATTCAAACTGATTTAAATATGCATCTTTATGTAACTTCAGCTAGTTAGGTCGCATTGATATGACCTAGTCTATAATGCCTCAAGAAAGATTCGTTCATTTCTGAACTCTTCCTCTTGTGTGTGTTCTGTACGTTAAGAACTGTAGTTTGATTTAGAACGTATATGCTTTTAGATAACGTGCCTGAACCGATCAACTCTTGATATAGGAAATGTTCAAAACATTATCCAACAATACAAAATTATATCCTTCTTTATCTCAATAAAAAGATTAATATGATATTGTATATCAGGTTCGGTATCTAATAACATCCGTTCAGAATCAATGTATTTTGGTAATACAGGGTGATAACTGCCAACAGACTTGGCTGCAACACTTGCATCGTTTCCAACTCTTGAAACTTATCACCCGTTCTCAGTTCTCTACCTATCTGTAGCCCATGTAACATATTACATATGTAGGATCCTGATCCGGTATCTCATACCCAGGACATAAAGGATACTGAGAAACAGTTCTCTGTAATGAACATACCCGAAGAAGATGCATCATCATACACTTTCTTCGTTTGGGCGGCACGGGAATTCTGGTAATCCCCAATTTCCTGCTCGGTCTTATAACAATTATAAGTTGGAGCGGGACCAACGTTTCCTAGCGTAGTATAACAAGCGGGTTCGGTCAATGCATCCGTATTGTTATCTTGATTAAGGCGTGACATGGTCGCTACCTGGAGAGAGAGAGAAGAAAACACTCAGCGTATACTCTTGCAAGATTAGATTGGTTATTAATGTAAGGTTACTAGGCACTATCACAAGGGTCTATAAGGCATCAACCATGCCAAATTTAAATTTTCCAAGTGCCGAACAACCTAAAGCGATGATCTTTGCTAGATAATTAGGGTTAACTATGCATGTAAACAAATTTACATCTAAGAGAGAGGGATTACAACCTTTGTAGTCCGTTCCTTCGCTTCATAAGCTCCGAGTAGTAGTCCCTTCGCCGTGATCCATGATCTTCCAGACTCTAGAGAGGCTCTACAAACCGAATGATCCATGCTTGCTTGAAGTCTTCCTTTTCGAAGATGATCTACCTTGAAGAATCACAAACTCAAGCTCTCACTTCTCTAATCAAGTATTAGTGAAGTGAACACCCTAATCTAAGTGGCTAGAATAGATGAGGATGATGAGGTAGGAATTTAGCTCTCTTTTGTTTTCAATTTCTCACACTAAATCATCACAAGTCAAAAAGCTAGAAAGCTTTTTCAAGGAGGAAGAAAAAGAAGAAAGCTTTTGTGATGAATAATGAATTATTGTTGTGGTTACAATTGCAACCCTTGGTTAAGAATGAAAAGCTTAACCGTTGTAGAGAATAAACCATGGTAAAGGGTTCGGGTTGGGTTAAGAAATATCTTCACAAAATATCAATACAAAATATCTAAGCTTAAAACAAAAATAAAGCTTCTAGAATCTTCATGAAAAAGCTAACCCAAATCAAACCCTAATTTTTTAATCTCCACAAATCATGTTGCATTTGTAAAACTAACTTATTACAATATTATATATCACATATATAATATATTTTTGTAACAAAAGAAAATAATACAATTAACATATATCACATATATATCAATGTATTACCCGGTGAGAAAATGAATCAATAAAGCGAGCTTATATTAGTTAATGTAATGTAATATATCACATATATGATTATACATTAAATTATCGAATCAACACTTGATCCGACAATCCGGTTATATAGCATATAACCGACTAATATAACATGTACTAATTCATCGAATCAACACTTGATCCGATGACCCGGCTATATCACATATACCCGGTCGATATCATATATCGCGAGAATAGAATACGGTATCTCATATCGTATTATTCTCGGTCCCGCACATATCACATATGTGCTCCTACTCTATTTTGCCTGAGCTAGGAAACCTCTGCGTAGGACTCTAAAGAATCGTCAATACGCCGGCAGTAGGTGTTGATCATATCAAACACCCACAAGCTGCAAGCGGTCAGCTAAACGTAACAGCCACCCGTGTGTTGAATGATCAGAAGATCAACAAGCAAACCTGTACATTCTCCTGTGAATCCAATCAGTAACACTACCTTACAGTCCGGTCTCTTCGTCTGATATGTTGCATATCTAGTCTATGGGTGGTAAACGCCAGACGCCAGTAACCGATAAGTCGTGTCGATGTAAGGCTCGTAACGGGTCGAGAAACTACTGACAACACTTACCAGTAAATATCCATATCAGCCATGGCCAGGGACTTCCAGTTATAGCCAATCAAACACAGCACAACATCAACTCCCTATACCGAGAGAGACGAAACCCCTCCTATCGCTCATTGCCTCCATGTGATTCTGGACTGTATCCAAAAGCCACCGTTTTGCACACCCTCTTGGACGTGGTAAGGTGGAAATCAAAGCACAGTGGGAATCACATAAGACTCTATGACGATCTCAGGTCTACAGACTAACCTGTACCAGTGTCACCGGAGAACTGCTATCTGACGATAGGTATAATACCATCCAGGAGTTCTCGGCGAGTCCGTTCAGTGTACCCAGTCTCCACTGAGCACCCATACACCATCTTTTATGTCCAACACCAATGGATATGGGATCATCCATCGCCTATCATATGGGTCAAGATGCGTATACGCTAGCCTACTCTGGAGTATCGATGCCCTGTCTCGATACACCCTCGACTAGGAACAGTTATAGGATGTACTCGTAGACTACCTTAGCCTCACTAGTATGATCTGTATCATAGTCCTAGTAGTCGAGTACATATCTTAAAGGCTTTACCAACACGTGATCACAAAACAGTATTTGTTAACATGTTAAGATAAAGTGAAACCAGATAGCATACTATCATATCGAGTAAGAAAGTCCTCTCTATATATATCCAAGCATCCACTATAATATACATCATATGTACAACAATGGCCTCTAGGGCATACATATAACTAACAATCTCCCACTTGCACTAAGGCCAGCTGTTGTAGTATCTTATACCCAACATTCCGCAGAGTCTCTCAAAATGTATCTGAGGAATGGCCTTTGTAAGTGGATCCGCAGTGTTGTCCTTCGTATCAACTCTCCTCACCTCGATCTCCCGGCGATCAACTATCTCCCGGATCAGGTGATACTGCCTCAGAATATGTCTGGACTTCTGATGGGACCTGGATTCCTTGGCCAAAGCCACAGCTCCATTGTTATCACAATACAAAGGTATTGGATACTCAATGGACGGAACCACACCAAGTTCAGCGATGAACTTCTTTATCCAGACAGCCTCTTTGGCAGCATCGTTGGCAGCGATGTATTCAGCCTCCATCGTCGAGTCTGCCACGGTTTCCTGTTTGGAACTCTTCCAACAAACCGCCCCTCCAGTTAGGGTAAAGACAAAACCCGAGCGCGACTTAGAGTCATCCTTATCACTTCGGAAGATGGAATCGGTAAGGGACTCCACCTGGAGTTATCCGTTACCATACACCAAGAACATCTCTTTAGTCCTTCTCAAGTACTTGAGAATGTTCTTCTCAGCTGTCCAGTGATTCTCTCCAGGATCTGCTTGATACCTACTCACTACACTTAGTGAGTATGCTATATCGGGTCTGGTACATAGCATTGCGTACATGATAGAGCCTACTGCCGAAGCATAAAGTATCCCTTGCATGCGAGCTCTTTCCAAATCAGTCTTGGGAGACATCTCTTTAGAGAGAGTGAGTCCATAGATCGTGGGTAAGTTCACATGCTTGGATTCTTCTATACTAAACCTTTTTAGTATAGTGTCAATGTACCTGGATTGGGACAATCCCAGTATCTGTCTAGATCTATCTCTATAGATCTTAATTCTCAAAATGCAGGAGGCATCACCTAGATCTTTCATTGAGAATCTATGTGATAAGAAGAGCTTGACCGAATGCAGCATAGGAATATCATTTCTTATCAAGAGTATGTCATCTACATACAATACGAGGAAGACAACCTTACTCTCCGCAACCTTCTTGTATATACAAGGTTCATCTATGTTTTTGATGAAGTCAAACTCTTTGACTACCGCATCAAAACAGATGTTCCAACTCCGCGATGTCTGCTTTAACCCGTAGATGGATTTAAGCAGCTTGCACACCTTTCCGCTGCTCCCACTATCTACGAAGCCCTCTGGCTGAGTCATGTATACGCACTCTTCCAAATCACCATTTAGAAAAGGCGGTCTTAACATCCATTTTCCATATTTCGTAGTCATGGTATGCAGCAATGGCAAGTAAGATCCAGATGGACTTAAGCATAGCCACTGGAGAAAAGGTTTCGTCATAATCCACACCTGGCCGTTGACGAAAACCCTTTGCAACAAGTCTAGCTTTGTAAGTCTCAACTTTTCCATCTACACCAAGTTTCTTCGTAAAGATCCATTTGCTCCCAATGGGTTTTACCCCTTCAGGAGCAACTTCCAAAGTCCATACTTTGTTGGTGTACATGGATTTCATCTCAGATCGCATTGTATCCAGCCATTTCACAGAGTCACTACTCGTGATGGCCTGCTCGAAACTAGTCGGGTCATCATCTTCCATGATGCAATCCTCGCTCCCACCATCGACGAGAAAACCGTAGTATCTCTTAGGTGGATGAGGAACCCTACTAGATCGGTGGAGAGACGGGGGTTCATCGGGAACTACTGAATCCTCTGGTTCCATTAAATCTTCAGTTGCAGTTTGTGCTGCTGAAACTTCTTCCAGCTCTACCTCTTCGAAACTAATTTCTTTTACAAGAAATTCCTTTTCTAAAAAGGTGGCATGTCGAGAAACAATCACCTTTTGTTCCTCGCTGTGGTAGAAAAGATATCTATGTGTATGTTTAGGATATCCCAGAAACTTACAAAGAACTGACTGTGTCTCGAGTTTGTCCGGATTTTGTGTGTTAACATAGGCCAGACAACCCCATATCTTAACACGTTTAAGACATGGTCTCTTCCCACTCCATATCTCATATGGTGTGGTAGGTACAGATTTAGACGGAACTTGATTCAATAGGTATGTTACTTTCTCAAGTGCATGACCCCAAAAGGAAATAGGTAACTCAACGGTACTCATCATAGAGCACACCATATCTAATAGGGTGCGATTCCTCCGCTCCGATACACCGTTGTGGTGTGGTGTATAGGGAGGAGTAAGCTTAGAGAGAATCCCATTCTCTTTTAGATAATCCAGGAACTCATTGCTC
The DNA here is from genome assembly GCA_030015575.1 of Agapanthus africanus. Taxonomy (NCBI): domain Eukaryota; kingdom Viridiplantae; phylum Streptophyta; class Magnoliopsida; order Asparagales; family Amaryllidaceae; genus Agapanthus; species Agapanthus africanus. The sequence goes on along the minus strand of JASDDO010000019.1, from coordinate 872,370,923 downwards.
AAGTATTCTCCTCCTCGATCAGATCGAAGGATCTTAATACTTTTGCCCGTTTGGTTCTCTACTTCGTGCTTATATTCTCTGAATTTCTCAAAAAGCTTCAGACTTGTGTTTCAACAGGAACACATGTCCATATCTTGAGAGATCGTCAGTGAATGAAGTAGGAATAACCGTTCCTGGCATGTATAGACATGGGACTACATACATCACTATGTATCAGTTCTAAGAGTTCCGTAACTCTTTCTTCGTGTCCACTAAACGGGGTTTTGGTCATTTTGCCTTTGAGACATGACTGGAAAGTGTCATAAGATGAAAATTCGAACAGATTCAAATATCCATCCTTATGTAATTTAGCTAGTCATGTCGCATTGATATGACCTAGTCTACAATGCCACAAGAAAGATTCGTTCATTTCTGAACTCTTCCTGTTGTGTGTGTTCTGTATATTAAGAACCGTGTTTTGATTTAGAACGTATATGCCATTATTTAACGAGTCTGATCCAATCAACTTTTGATTTAGGAAGATGTTCATAACATTATCCTGTATTACAAAATTATATCCTTCTTTACTTAATAAAGAAACTAATATAATATTGCATATCATGTTCGGTATATAATAGCATTCGTTCAGAATCAATGTATTACCACTTGGTAATACAAGGTGATATTCGCCAACTGCTTTGGCTGCAACATTTGCACAATTCCCTACTCTTACGGAATGATCACCCATTCCCAGTTCTCTACCTCTCTTTAGCCCATGCAATATATTGCATATGTGGGATCCTGATCCAGTATCTAATGCCCAGGACGTAGAGTGAACTGAGAAATAGTTCTCGGTAACTAACACATCCGAAGAAGATACATCAACATGTTTATTCTTCGTTGGGGTGGCGTGAGAATTCAGATATTCTACTATTCCCTGCTCGGACTTATAACAATTATAAGCGGGAGTGGGACCAATGTTCCCCTGCTCAGTATAACAAGTGGGTTCAGTCAATACATCCATATTATTATCTTGATTAAGGCCTGACATGGTTGCTACCTGGAGAGAGAGAGAAGGAAAAGCACTTTAGCGTGCGCTCTTGCAAGATTAAATTGGTTATTATCTTATCTAATCAGGTTGGCTCCCACTGTTTTAATCAAATCTTCTTTCAAACCCTAAAAGGTAAGATTAGCCGGGATTAATTACACCTTACAAGTTCGTCAATCTTTCAGCCAGATCAGTGTTGGTACTTTGAGGGAGGTTCCCCGTGCTTACGCACGGACCTAATTAAAATAAACCTCATTTTCCCAGAGGCATAATCTCATTAACACCTTTCTAGACACCTACTTGATCGGCTAATTATCCTGTGTAAAATTCTCCCAGAAGTAACTTTTACTCGCAGTGGGTATCGGGATCCATCTATCTCATAGAAGGTATGCAATCTCATTGCAAATTTCAACACTTGAAATTCCCGATAATATCTTTTACTCCTAACCCCCTATGACCTTGACAAAGGACGACAAACCATAGGAAGCTAGTCAAGTTCAACCCGTCATTTCTTGATTGAAATAAACCCACCCGCACGACCCTTGACAAAGGCCAACAAGGCCGTACGACTACTCTAATCCAATCGCATCACATGCTTAAACAGATAAGTACTAGTTAGCTACTGCACACTACGCCTTGACAAAGGCCAACAAGCGCAGCACGAATACTAAATAGTCTTTATCTGAAATGACGGAGGGCTACGCAGGTTTTTCTGAAAACCATGAGCGTAATGAACTTGATATCGTTGTAGAAACAAGTGATTTTGAAAAGGAGTGTTTTTGAGGCTTTTCTAATTTCGCTAAAGAGGTCACTCCCGGTGAAGGAATCTCGGCTCTTTCCTCATCGAATAAGGTGTAGGATATTTCATAAATACCGCTATGCAAAGCAAGAACTATAGAAGCAATCAAAAACTAATCCGTGAGTTTGTAGCATCAGCCAGTTTTGCTAAAGAGGTCACTCCCGGTGAAGGGATCTCGGCTCTTTCCTTATCGAATAAGGTGCAGGGTATATCATATATACCGCTATGGAAAGCAAAACTGTAGCTACCCTTTTTGTAAAATTTTGATTCTACAACATCTTTTAGGTTTCTTTTCTTTTATTAATCTCATTAATAAATCCCATCAATTAAGCTTCCTAAGTATCACAGAAGAAACGAAAGCAGCAATATTTATATATCAGCATATAATATAAGCATTCGCCTCAGGCAGTAATATGATCTCATCACAGAACATTGCAGCAGAAGTCAACATATGAAATATTGGATATACCAGGACATCCGTGTTTTATTTTTGAGCCTATATAAAACACGGATTCCACAGTCGCGATGAATAGCCAAACCCACATCCCTAGACCCCTACGAGAGCGACAAGTAACCCTGCCAATTCTAGGGTTAGGAGACCCGGTCTCGACTCCTCGAGATGGCCTCCCACTGGACCCTAGAACCCGGTTACTTGTGCTCTCCGCCTTGGGTCTATCCTAATGCGGAAAAGTAAATAATATACAATGGTGACATCAACCTCAACCCGGAAGTGCCCCAATAAAAGAATATTACATACAAATGAATTTTACATGAATGAAAAAGAAAACTCTCATCTCACATAAAACCCCCGGCTATTCAATACACAACGATCCAATATAACATATCACAACAATTTATTATACATCACAGATAACTAGGCAAAGTTAGATAATTCGATAGATACAACGAATTCCCAAAATACCCCAGTAAGCTCAACACTTGAGCAGAAATAAAAATTCCCAGTAGCATGCCCCAGCACCTACGGACCGTCGTTGAAGGGCCCGTCCCAAGCCTCCACAGTGGCGCCGCGGAACCGCCGCCAAAACCAGGTTTTGGCCGCGGTTACGCGGTCACTGTACTGAGTTAGGGACTCGTTCTTCAGGTGGGTCCATAAAATTCCCTTCATGATTTTCTGAGTATTTTTAATATGAAAAATGTCAACTTTTTGAAAAATTTCCAGAAAAGGGGTCGTTTCGGGGTTTCGGGATTCGATCGAACTTCAAACTTCGTATAGACTACTCCTAATGCTCTATCTTGGCTCTGATACCACTGTAAGGTTACTGGGTACTATCACAAGGGTCTATAAGGCATCAACCATGCCGAATTTAAATTTTCCAAGTGCCGAACAACCTAAAGTGAAGATCTTTGCTAGATAATTAGGATTAACTATGCATGTAAACAACTTTACATCTAAGAGAGAGGGATTACAACCTTTGTAGTCCATTCCTTCGCTTCATAAGCTCCGAGTAGTAGTCCCTTCACCGCGATCCATGAACTTCCGGACTCTAGAGAGGCTCCACAAGCCGAATGATCCATGCTTGCTTGAAGTCTTCCTTTTCGAAGATGATCTACCTTGAAGAATCACAAACTCAAGCTCTCACTTCTCTAATCAAGTATTAGTGAAGTGAACACCCTAATCTAAGTGGCTAGAATAGATGAGGATGATGAGGTAGGAATTTAGCTTTTTTTGTTTTCAATTTCTCACACTAAATCATCACAAGTCAAAAAGCTAGAAAGCTTTTTCAAAGAGGAAGAAGAAGAAGAAAGTTTTTGTGAAGAATAATGAATTATTGTTGTGGTTACAATTGCAACCCTTGATTAAGAATGAAAGGCTTAACCATTGTAGAGAATAAACCATGGTAAAGGCTTTGGGTTGGGTTAAGAAATATCTTCACAAAATATCAATACAAAATATCTAAGCTTAAAACAAAAATAATGTTTCTAGAAGCTTCATGAAAAAGCTAACCCAAATCAAACCCTAACTTGTTTAATCTCCACAAATCATGTTGTATTTGTAACCCTAACTTGTTACAATATTATATATCACATATATAATATATTTTTGTAACAAAAGAAAATAATACAATTAACATATATCACATATATATATCAATGTATTACCCGGTGAGAAAATGAATCAATAAAGTGAGCATATATTAGTTAACGTAATGTAATATATCACATATATAATTATACATTAAATTATCGAATCAACACTTGATCCGACAATCCGGTTATATAGCATATAACCGACTAATATAACATGTACTAATTCATCGAATCAACACTTGATTCGATGACCCGGCTATATCACATATACCCGGTCGATATCATATATCGCGAGAATAGAATACAGTATCTCATATCGTATTATTCTCGGTCCCGCACATATCACATATGTGCTCCTACTCCGCTTTGCCGGAGCCAAGAAACCTCTGTGTATGACTCTAAAGAATCGTCAATACACGGGCAGTAGGTGATGATCATATCAAACACCCACAAGCTGCAAGCGGTCAGCTAAACGTAACAGCCACCCGTGTATTGAACGATCAGAAGATCAACAAGCAAGTCTGTACATTCTCCTGTGAATCCAATCAGTAATACTACCTTACAGTCCGGTCTCTTCGTCTGATATGTTGCATATCTAGTCTAGGGGTGGTAAACGTCAGACCCCAGTAACCGATAAGTCATGTTGATGTAAGGCTCATAACGGGTTAAGAAACTACTGACAACACTTACCAGTAAATCTTCATATCAGGCCTTGCCAGGGACTTCCAGTTATAGCCAATCGAACACAGCACAACATCAACTCCCTATACCGGGAGAGACGAAACCCCTCCTATCGCTCATTGCCTCCATATGATTCGGGACTGTACCCAAAAGCCACCGTTTTGCATGCCCTCTTGGACGTGGTAAGGTGGAAATCAAAGCACAGGTGGAATCACACAAGACTCTATGATGATCTCGGGTCTACAGACTAACCTGTACCAGTGTCACCGGAGAACTGCTATCTGACGATAGGTATAATACCATCCAGGTGTTCTCGGCGAGTCCGTTCAGTGTACCCAGTCTCCACTGAGCACCCATACACCATCTTTGATGTCCAACACCAATGGATATGGGATCATCCATTGCCCATCATATGGGTCAAGATGCGTATACGCTAGCCTACTCTGGAGTATCGATGTCCTGTCTCGATACACCCTCGACTAGGAACGGTTATAGGATATACTCGTAGACTACCCTGGCCCCACTAGTATGATCTGTATCATAGTCCTAGTAGTCGAGTACATATCTTAAGGGCTTTACCAACACGTGATCACAAAACAGTATTTGTTAACATGTTAAGATAAAGTGAAACCAGATAGCATACTATCATATCGAGCAAGAAAGTCCTCTCTATATATATCCAAGCATCCACTATAATATACATCATATGTACAACAATGGCCTCTAGGGCATACATATAACTAACAATTAATATATCTAATCAGGATGTATCACACTGTTTAAGTCAAATCTTCCTTTAAACCTTAAAAGGAAAGACTGGCCGGGATTAATTACACCCTACATGTTCGCCAATCTTTCAGCCAGGCCAATACCGGTACTTTGAGGGAGGTTCCCCGTGCTTTCGCACGGACCTAATTAAAATAAACCTTATTTTCCCTGGGGCGTAACCCCGTTGACACCTTTCTAGACACCTACTTGATCGGCTATTTGTAATGTGTAAAACTCTCACAGGATTAACTCTTACTCGCAGCGGGTATCGGGATCCAACTATCTCATAGGAGGTATGCAATCTCATTGCAAATTTCAACACTTGAAATTCCCGATAATATTTTACCCCTAGCAGCTATATGACCTTAACATAGTCAACAAATCATAAGTGCTAGTCAAGTTCAGCCCGTCATTTCCTGATTGAATTAAACCCACCCGCACGACCCTTAACATAGTCAACAAAGTCGTACGACTTCCCTAATCCAATCACATCATATGCTTATACAGATAAGCACTAATTAGCTACCGCACACTACGCCTTAACATAGTCAACAAACGTAGCACGAATACTAACTAGTACTTATCTGAAATGACGGAGGGTTACGACAGGTTTTAAGAAAACCTTTTGCATAATGAACTTGATATCGTTGTAGAATCGAGTGATTTAAATGGAGTGTTTTTGAGGCCTTTACTAGTTTTGCTAAAGAGATCACTCCCGGTGAAGGGATCTCGGCTCTTTCCTTATCGAATACGGTGCAGGATATTTCACAAATACCGCTGTGCAAAGAAAAATTATAGAAGCAATCAAAAGACAAACCGAGTGTGTAGTATCTGCTAGTTTCTCTAAAGAGGTCACCCCGGTGAAGGGATCTCGGTTCTTTCCTTATCGAATAAGGTGTTGGATATTCTACAAGGAATACCGCTTTGCAAAGCAACAACTAGAGCTACCTGTTTTTGAAAATTCGATTCCACAACATCTTTAGGTTTCTTTTATTTCATTAATCTCATTAATGAAGTCCCATTTTGTTATGCTTCACAAGTATCAGATATGAAACAAAATCAACAATATATAATATATATCTTATATATATAATATAAACATTTGTCTCAGACAGTAATATGATCTCATCACAGAACATTGCAGAAGAAGAACATATATGAAATATTGGATATACTAGGAGATCCGTGTTTTAATACGAGCCTGTATAAAACACGGATTCTACGGTCGCGATGAATAGCCAATCCCACACCCCTAGACCCCTACGAGAGCAGCAAGGAACCTTTCCAATTCTAGAGTTAGGAGACCCGGTCTCGACTCCCCGAGATGGTCTCCCACTGGACCCTAGAACCCGGTTACTTGTGCTCCTCGCCTTGGGTCTATCCTAATGCGGAAAAGTAAATAATATACAATGGTAACAGCATCCTCAACCCGGAAGTGCCCCAATAAAAGAATATTACATACAATGAATTTTACATGAATGAAAATGAAAAACTCTCATCTCACATAAAACCTCCGGCTATTCAAAACACGACGATCCAATATAACATATCACAGCAACACATAACATCACATGTCATCAACGTAAGTAAATATGCGTATCCCAATTATCGTTGATGTATAGTAACGAAACCGGCGATACACCACATATTACACTTACGGTCGCAGAAAAAAAGTGTAAAACTACAACAGTTGGAATCCGCAACCTCCTTAGACATCGCATGCCTAACCAAATGAATTCCTTAGACATCGCATGCCTAACAATTATAAACCCTGCATTTTAGTCTCAATATCGAAAACACTTTTCAATATCTAGTCGGGCAATTCAATAAGATTCTCGACATCCTGATCGAATGCTCGTCGGAAACTTTAGTAGACGGCCGCACTCCCGATACCGCCGACGAAGTGCACTAAGGCGGAACACCGCTGCCGCGAGCACCCGAACGGATGCTTTTGGTGACGGGGTTTTCCTACAGTCACTTGGTCGGGGCTATGGGGCGTGGCTATCTATTAAGTTTACCTGGCAAGTATCCGCATACGCTACGTGATTGCGACGAACTTTTGATCGCATCAAAATCCCGTGGCAACCGATCAAATGATACTAAATTGCTAGATTTATAACATTCAAATTAGTTATCTCATAACTACTTGTGGATTCCAAATATTATATCACATTCCATAATATCATGATGATGTTTAACGTTTTGATCGAATCAACATACACCCACGTTTTACCCCAAGAGCTCAACACTTGAGTAAAGTCAAAACACTCAAAAACCGTGCCACGGTGTCTATGGTCCAGCCGTAGAAAGAGTTAACCAACGCCTCACCTATGACACCACGGAACTACGGCAAACCCGAAGGTTCGATCGCGGTTCCGTGGGCATAGAACCGAGTTAAGGTTATTATGTCTTCTAGGGGGTCCATAGGGGTACTTGCACGATTTTATGAGTACAATCAACTTCGGAAAATTACAACACTTAGAAATTTCAGCGGGGTACAAAATGCGGTGTTTGAAGTTCGATCGAACTGCTAAAAATAGTTAAGGTTACCAATACAGTGTTAAATTATATGACTAAGAAGCACTATGAATTAGCCCCAGGTCAAACCAATTATCACATGAAAATTAGGCTAAATAAACAATACTAGGAAACCCAAACTGGAGGCATAAGACCACAGGGGAAATACGGAGTTCAGAGGAAGTGGTGGGGCTGGCCTAGCCGGAATTTTCCTTCCTGTGGCCGGTTCAAAACCGGTTCCCTCCCTCCGTATTTCTCCTATGTTCATATATTGGCCCAGAGACCATTCTGCACCTATTTGAAAAATTTTTAAAGGACTTTTTGAAAAATTTCCAGAGAGCAAGAATGGGGTTTCCTAATACCGTATTTCGAAGTGATTTTCATTTTCGTAATTATTATAACACCGTATCTAGAATTCTAGTTTGGCTCTGATACCACTGTTGGGCTTCCCTTACACCTAGTCTAGGATTTGGTAGCATCACACATGCCACTTTAAAATTTTAGAAAGGTGCAAAGCAAGCAAACCATGAATCATGCTAGAATTTCTAGGGTAACAAGTTTGTATCACATATAAAGAAGTAAAGAGATAGGGATTACAACCTTTGTAGTCCGTTCCTTCGCTTCATAAGCTCCGTGTTGAGGCCCATCGCTGCGATCGTCATGAACTCCGACTCTTGAGAGGCTCCATGAAGAGAATGATGCACCTTGCTTGAAGACTTCACTAATCCAAGATGATCTACCTTGAAGAATCTCAAACCCAAGCTCTTGCTTCACTAATCAAGTATTAGCAAAGCAAACACCCTAATATAAGTGGCTATGATGAAGTAGGAATTTTTCTCTCTTTTGTTTTCAATTTCTCACTTATAAACATCACAAATGAAAAGGCTAGTGAAGGTTTTCTTCATGAAGCAAGAAGAAAATGAAGCAAAACCTTTTGTGATGAATAATGAATTATTGTTGTGGTTACAAATCAACCATGGGTTAAGAATGATAGAGTTAACCCTTGTAGAGAATAAACTAGAGGCTAAGGTTTGGGTTGGGTTAATAAATATCAACACAAAATATCAAAGCAAGTGACAAAAGTCAAAGCTTCATGAAGCTTCATGGAAGCTTCATCCAAGCTTAACCCTAATCCAAACCCTAACCATATTTAAACTCCACAAAACATGTTGCATTTGTAACCGTAACTTGTTACAATATTATATATCACATATATAACATATTTTGTAACAAAAGAAAATAATACAATTAACATATATCGCATATACATCAATGTATTATCCCGTGAGAAAATGAATCAATAAAGCGAGCTTATATTAGTTAATGTAAAGTAATATATCACATATATAATTATACATTAAATTATCGAATCAACACTTGATCCGATAACCCGGCTATAATACATATAACCGACTAATATAACATGTACCATTTTATCGAATCAACACTTGATCCGATGACCCGGCTATATCACATATACCCAGCCGATATCTCATATCGCGAGAATAGAATACAGTATCACATACTCGTATTATTCTCGGTCCTACACATATCACATATGTGCTCCTACTCCGTTTTTCTTGAGCCAGGAAACCTCTGTGTAGGACTCTAAAGAATCGTCAATACGCCGGCAGTAGGTGATGATCATATCAAACACCCACAAGCTGCAAGTGGTCAGCTAAACGTAACAGCTACCCAGGTATTAAGAGATCAGAAGATCAACAAGCAAGCCTGTATATTCTCCTGCGAATCCAATCAGTAACACTCCCGTACAGTCCGGTCTCTTCGTCTGATATGTCGCATATCTCGCCTAGGGGTGGTAAACGTCAGACCCCAGTAGCTTGATAAGTCGTGTTGATATGAGGTCCATAACAGTTCGAGAAACTACTAATAACACTTACCAGTAAATCTCAGCAACCCTGGCCAGGGATTTCCAGTTATAGCCAATCGAACACAGCGCAACATCAACTCCCAATATTGGGAGAGACGAAACCCCTCCTATCGCTCATTGCCTCCATGTGATTCGGGACTGTACCCAAAAGCCACCGTTTAGCATGCCCTCTTAGACATGGTAAGGTGGAAATCAAAGCACAGTGGGAATCACACAAGTCTCTATGACAATCTCAGGTCTACAGACTAACCTGTACCGGTGTCACCGGAGAACTGCCATCTGACATGAGGTATAATACCATCTGGGAGTTCTCGGCGAGTCCGTTCAGTGTACCCAGTCACCACTGAGCACCCGTATACTATCTCTGATGTCAAACACCAATGGATATGGGATCATCCATCGCCCATCTACATGGGTCGAGAAGCATACGCTAGTCTACTCTGGTATATCGATGCCCTGTCTCGATACACCTACGACTAGGAACATTTGAAGGGTGTACTTAGCGACTATACTATCCCCACTAGTATAATCTACATCATAGTCCTGGTAGTCAAGTACTCATCCTAAGGGCTTTATCAACATGTAATATAGAGACAATCAGAGTACATGTTAAGATAAAGAGCAACCAGATAGCATACTATCATGTCGAGCAAGAAAGTCCTCCATATATATGTCCAAGCATCCACTACAATATGCATCGTATGTACAGTAATGGACTCTAGGGCATACATATCACTAACAACTTATAATCCAATGAGCACCTATATACATCTTAGGTGAACCAAATGACACCAATGGCTCGTAAGACCGGCCATCGCCCCTCGTCGGGGTCTCGATCCGTATACACTAGTCTACTCTCGGAGTATCGATGCCCAGTCTCGAAACTCCCACGACTAGGGACCTTTCAAGGATGTGCTTATGGACTACACAACTCTCACGTATATGATCGCCATCATACTGCTGGTAGTCAAGCAAAAATCCCAAGGGCTCTATCAACTTGTAACAGTGATCTGTAATGTCACCTGAAGCATGTACACGATGATAAAGACAAACCAGATAGCATACTATCATCTCGAGTAAGACTGTCCTACCGGTATAGCTCCCCCTTCAATCATTACAATCACGTGCCTGCGATCCAATAATTAACTTTGAGGGCACTATAGCCAACAACGACACCGGCTAAACATTCCGTTAGCTTTCAGCTATTTGTCCACTAAACCTGACCTGACACCAGAAAGCCTAAACCGTCATTGTGTTCGTGCCTGACTTCTCTGTCCTGCTTCCAGAGGTTAGTATATCACCATTGAAATCTCTCTTTCGCCTTATCCTGATCTAATCTTTCCTTGTATTCAATCGACAACCTCTCTGAGCTAAGAGAATGAAATTAGGCTTCCTCCCCGATGGACATGAAAAAGAAATTGCTCTTTCCCCATGTCAGTTGCTTGCCTTGCTACTGCTATGCTTCCTTCCTCCAACTCTGTCACTCCCTTTCATTGGTGGCCAATGGTAAGAAAGTAACAACTTTCTTATCTAAAACCTATTCTTTAAGATTCGCGATATAAACCGGAAAACAGCTTATTTTTCTATTGAATAAGGAAGGATTGGCTTCATTCTCCTTCTCTTCCTCAAATCTCACACCCACCTACTTAGGTGTTATTAATTGTCTTCTCCTGGACTTAGGGAAAAAAGACTAGCAGCTCCTTCGTCGTTCTTTCAAACAGCGGATACGGCTAAAAGAGCTAAAACAGCAGTCACCAACTCAAACCGAGAATTCATTCTAACAACGAATATTACAACAACAGCGCTTATTCACCTAAGAGCGAATTCGAGAACAGCGCATTCATAGCGAGAACATGACAAGGATTAGTACTACCAGCGTCATATTCATTGTCCGATTCGATTCCTATTCTTATAGATTGTTATTGCAACCTAAGAAGCTCCTTTTGTCTGTGCATATGTTCAATCATGCTTTTCACAAGTTTGGTACGCTAGATTGAGATTGAGAAAAACAATCATCTCTGCTCCGATTCAGATTCTATATCTATCCTCCACCCTGGAGAAAGGGCTTGGTGTATAAATTGTTAGAATTAGAAAGAGATAGGAGTCGGAAAGGAGGAGCACAAGGTCAAAGGCCACCACTTGCATGTTGGCATTCGAAATAAGAATGCTACCTCGAAGCTGAGAGCTGCCTTCCCTGAAGATGTGTAAATATAGGGGCTCGCAGCTATTCGATCATTACTCTTTCCAAAAATCATGGACCACCGTGATCAAATATGTCTGAAAAGAGGACGCTAATCCTTTGGTATGGGAAAAGGATGACACTTTGGCTTTGGTTCGGTTGACTTGGGTTTGGGTTCGGCGGATTGCTTTGAGCTTGAACATGGATAGCACATGTTGACTACGCTGTTCTTGCTTGAGTTGAAGGAGATATTAGAATATATATAATAGGCATTGATGCCCAGGGAGGAAACTCAATAACTCTGTCTTTATCACCGAAAGGAGCAATAGCCGGAATTATTCTTCTCCCAGATCGAAAGGAAGCGAATAAGCCGAGGAAAAGAAGCCAAAATCCCCGGGGAGATCAATTTGGGTATAGCACGATTTCACTGGAACAGCTGGGCAAGTAATAACTAGATAGCTTTCGGCTTCAAATGCAGAAGCTCCTGACTCGAGGAAAGGTTCATCATCCGATTCTGTGCCATCTGGGCTTGGTTCCCCTTAATAAGAATAAGAAGAGGGTTAGGACTGTACAGGACAATTTACATTTACCTTCTCGATGCGAAACCTTAAATACCTAATCAAGTAGCCAAGAATCATCGATTTCGGAGCCTAATTCTATAGAGGGCCGGGGAACTTGCTGACATAAAAAGCTCAGGAGATGTGTTGGTTTGATGAATACACTCGTTCCAACTCTCGAGGAAGCAAGGGACCTGAGGGGGAGAAAATGCTCTTTGAAAGCTTTCCCTTGCCTCTCTGACTTTCTAGTCACATAACCAGCTGCCATTTTGCTTGCAGCCATCAAGTGAGTAGAGCACCGTGAGTCAAGAAGGAATAGAGAATTCATTATAGAAGATCTCCTTACAACCTGGAATCCCGCACAAAAGAAGATTTGGATTTGATAGCAGACTTTCTTTTGTGCCAAAGGGAGTTAGAATGCGCTTTGGTTCACAGGTTTGGTGGTATATCCTTATATAGATAGGCTCTGTAGTCGGGCCCAGTTTCACCGAGGGTTTAAGCAGTGATTAGGTACGAGCAATAGTCTGATTAGGATTCTACTGGAACTGCGCTCTCTATTAAGAGCAGAAAAGACTTCGAACTAAAGAGATACAAAGGTGTAGTGTGTAGTTCCTTTGTGCCCAGAGGACTTGAAAGAGCTTCGGATTCTACCGATCTGCTTAACGAAATTCTAGGTCTTTCGGCATAGAAATAGAGTAGGATGTTATGCCATATAGTGCCTATGTCTGAAAGCAAAATCCGGACAAGCTCGAGGCAAAGTCTGTAATGTAGAACTGGAAAGGTTCCAGCTATACAAACAACAGCAGATGATTTGGTAGAACCAAAGGATTCAGTAGATTCCAACGAACCTCAGCCTCTCCGCCGATCTAGTAGGCTTCCTCACCCACCTGAGAGATACTTCGGTTTCTCTATGACAGTGGGAGCGAGGATTACATCATAAGATGATGACCCAACTAGTTTCGAGCTGGCCATCAGGAGTGGGACTCTGTAAGAATGGCTGGATGCTTAGTGAACTGAGATGGAATCCATGTATACCAGCAAAGTATGGACTTTGGTTGCTATATCTGAAGGGTTAAATCCCCATCAGGAGCAAGTATATCTTGAGAAGATTACATGGTGTAGATGGAAAAGTTGAGACTTTCAAAGCTAGACTTGTTAAAGCTTTTCGTCATCGACCAGGCGTGGATAATGATGAAACTTTTTCAAGTAGCTATGCTTAAGTCCATCCAGATCCTACTTGCCACGGCTACATACCATGACTACGATATCTGGTGGTTGGGTGTCATGACTGCTTTTCTAAATGATATTTTGGAAGAAAGCGTCTATAAGTATACAGCCAGAGGGCTTCGTAGACAGTGGGAGCAGCGGAAACGTGTGCAAGATACTTTATAGGATAAAGCAGGCATCGTGGAGTTGGAACATCTGTTTTGATGAAATAGTCAAAGAGTTTGACATCATCAAAATGGTAGATGAACCTTGTATAAACAAAAAGGTAGTAGGGAGTATGGTGGTGATCCTCGTAGAGTACGTGGATGACATACTCTTGATAAGAAAGGAGTTTCTTATGCTACGCTCGATCAATCTCCGTTTATCACAAAGATTCTCCGTGTAGGATCAAAATGATACCTCCTAAATCCTGAGTTTTGGATCTATGAGATAGATTTAATTGGATGTTAGGATTCTCACTAGTTGTAGTGAGATGATATCAAACGATTCTGGGGAAAATCACTGGAAAGGTTCCAGGGTGATAAAGACGACTGAATGTCAGTCGCAGGCATTGTCTTTACCCTCAGTACAGGGACGGTATGTTGGAAGAGTTCCAAGCTAGATACCGTGACATACTAGACGATAAAGGCAGGATACATCGCTACTTAAGATGCTACCAAAGAGGCTGTTTGGGTGTATATTGGTTCATGAGATGAACTATGTTCCTCCCATTGTGTGACAATGGAGTTGTGGCTTATGCCAAGGAACGCAGGTCCCATCAGTGATCCAGACATATTCTAAGGCAGCGTCACCTGATCATGGAGATGGTTGATCTCCAGGGGATCGAGGTTTGGAGAGTAGGCTCAGAGGACAACACAGCAGATCCACTCACAAAGGCCTGTTCCCAGAGAGAGATTTTTATGGGATGGTTGAGTATGAGATAGTACAACCACTGCTATTAGATGGCCCTAGTGCAAGTGGGAGATTGTTAGTTATATGTATGCCCTAGAGGCCATTACTGTACATTGGATGTATATTGTAGTGGATGCTGGGACATATATAGGGAGGACTTTCTTGCTCGACATGATAGTATGCTATCTGGTTGCTCTTTACCTTAACGTGTATACTGATTGTCTCTCTGTTACATGTTGGTAAAGCCCTTAGGATGTGTACTTGACTACCTGGACTATGATGCGGATCATACTAGTGGGGACATGGTAGTCCATAAGTACATCCTTCAAAGTCCCTAGTCGTGGGTGTATCGAGATGGGGCATCGATATACCAGAGTAGACTAGCGTATACCTTCTCGACCCATACAGATGGGCGATGGATGATCCCATATCCATTGGTGTTTGACATCAGAGATGATACACGGGTGCTCAGTGGAAACTGGGTACACTGGACGAACTCGCCGAGAACTCCCAGATGGTATTATACCTCACGTCAGATGGCAGTTCTCTGGTGACACTGGTACAGAGTAGTCTGTTGACCCGAGATCGTCATAGAGTCTTGTGTGGTTCCCACTGTGCTTTGATTTCCATCTTACCACGTCCAAGAGGGCGTGCAAAACGGTGGTTTTTGGGTACAGTCCCGAGTCACATGGAGGCAATGAGCGATAGGAGGGGATTCGTCTCTCCCGGTATAGGGAGTTGATGTTGCGCTGTGTTCGATTGGCTATAACCGGAAATCCCTGGCCAGGGTTGCTGAGATTTACTGGTAAGTGTTACCAGTAGTTTCTCGAATAGTTATAGACCTCATATCGACACGACTTATCGAGCTATTGGGGTCTGACGTTTACCACCCCTAGGCGAGATATGCGACATATCAGACGATCAGACCGGACTGTACGGTAGTGTTACTGGTTGGATTCACTGGAGTGTGAGCGGGCTTGCTCGTCGATCTTCTGATCGCTCAATACCCGGGTGGCCGTTACGTTTAGCAGACCGCTTGCGGCTTGTGGGTGATTGATATGATCATCACCTGCTGCCGGCGTATTGACGAGTCTTTAGAGTCCTACACAGAGGTTTCCTGGCTCAAGCGAAACGAAATAGGAGCGCATATGAGATATGTGCGGGACCGAGAATAATGCGTGTATGTGATACCGTATTCCATTCTCGCGATGAATGTATCGAATGGTTGTATGCGATATAACCTAGCTATCGATTCAAGCGTTGATTCGATAAGTCGATACATTGAATACTAGTCGGTTATGTTCGACATGACCGGATCATTGAATCAAGTGTTGATTTAATGATTTAATGTATAATTATATATTTGATATATTACTTTACATTAACTAGTATTGGTTCACTTTAAATGGATATTCTCACTCGGATGTGCACATTGTATATGTGATATATTTTTTGTGCAATTGATTGTATCATGTTTGATGATACATGTTTGCTTTGGTTAAGTGTAAAGAATTAAACCTATGGTTAAGTATATGGTTAGGTTTTTATTTATTTATCCATTAATTTATCTATTTATTTTGGATTAATAAAGAGAGAAGAAAACAAAATGGTTGCATTGATTCATGAAGTTTCTTGAAGCTTCATTCAACTTTGACCATTTTGTCTTCATCTCCTTAACCTAACCATTCACTAACCCTAGTATATTCTCTACACCTAACTATGGTTGGAATTATGATAAGGATTCATTTTTCTTTTGATTTTAATGAACTTATCATAATACTAGCTTCTTCTTCTTCATCTTCTTCATTGAAGAAAACCTTTCTTCATCAATGGTGATTGATGAAAATGAGTGAGAAATCCAATTCTAAGTCTACCCACTTCCTATTTCTTCATCCTCTACCTCTTGCCAAGTAGTAGAGTGTGTTTTCTTCACAAGTTTTCTAGACTTGGTGAAGTTGGAGCTTGATCTAGCGATGCCTCGACGTAGATCATCTTCGGCACGTCGTCGATGACCTAGCCCGCTCTTTCTCCGATAAATCCGACGCTAGAGCCCGGGATTTGATTTGGACAGCGGAGAGGACCTCATCACGGAGCCGTGGAGGTGGAGGACCGGATCTATAAAGGTTGTATTTCCGTATTCTTATAGTTAAGTGTTAACTAGTTTGCTTTTTCGCCTAGAAATCTAGCCAACGATCCGTTCTAGGGTTTCTCGGCACCGTTTAAATTTGAAATTGGCATGGTTGATGCCTTGTGAGACCTCATTAGGGTGCCTAGGAACCCTACAGCGCCTAGCGCGAAAGCCGTTGCGCGGTAGCGCATCCGTTTTCTTGCTGCATCTGTCTGCAGCAGTTTTCTTGCTGGGAATTGAAGACTTGCTGACTCTGACGAGTCTGGTGTGGGTGACCTCTCTCATTTAATGAAATTCTAGGTCTTTCGACATAGAAATAGAGTAGGATGTTATGCCATATAGTGAAGTTCGAAAGGTTGCGAAGCATGGAACTGACTTCAACTTCAAGTAGGAACCATCCAATTCCATAAGAAAGGACATAACCTAAGAGGAATGATGTGATAGGGCACCAGTCTTCTTTCTTTTAACCCATCTTTTCAGGTGAAAGGTACGGAAGGGATTGAAATTCGGTAATTAACGAAAACGATTGACCAATGGAAGAAGAGTTGCGCCCGGCCGGTCACGTAATGACAGTGTCCAATATACTCTTATTTGTCTTTTTTTCTTTTTTATACTCGCCCAGAACACGAACTCATAACTCCAACTCCACTACTCGCATTTAGGCTCGTTTATATCTCCCTTCTTTTAGAACATTCTGTAAGGCCTTTTATTAGCGTGA
This sequence comes from Agapanthus africanus, assembly GCA_030015575.1. Taxonomy (NCBI): domain Eukaryota; kingdom Viridiplantae; phylum Streptophyta; class Magnoliopsida; order Asparagales; family Amaryllidaceae; genus Agapanthus; species Agapanthus africanus. The sequence goes on along the minus strand of JASDDO010000019.1, from coordinate 872,353,491 downwards.
GAAGGCGGTTAAAGTCAAGCGGTTAGGGATAGAGAGTCTTTCCTTTCCGTGGTGATCTTAGTCTAAGCTCTTGACTTTATTTCTTTCCATTTAGTTAGTGGTCAGTAGTAACTCAAGCCCACGGCAGGTGCCGCAGACCGTAGGGAGAGTTTCAGTTCAGTTCGCCAGGTAATGAAAGGCAAGCGCTAGTGAAAGTCAGTTTCGGTTAGCGGGACAGCTGGAAGTCGGGGGTGACTTTCAAGAAATAAGTAAGCACGGTTGGAAAGCGATGCGCTCAAGCCTTTATGGAAAAATAGGTAGTACATAAACTCTTCTTTGCGGTGAGCGGTACGTCTAAGTTCCGGGAGTCGCAGATCCATTTTTCTTCCGGTAGTGGAAGGCGAGATGTAGGCCTATTGAAAGTGAAGCTACAAAAATACAATCATATTCTCGTTATACAAGCGGTATCCCAAAAAAAGTACTTTTAATGAAGCCCTTTAATGAAAGCCGGACCTGAAGAGACATAGGCCGAGACTAGAGTCTGATCTGAACCTTCACTTTCACCTGTAGTTGCCCGTTTTGCTTTATTGTACGAAAGAAGGAGCGAGCTCTAATCCATTTTTTCTCCCATCTGTTGATCAAGTGAGTGAGGTCGAAAGACTCCCAAGGCCGGGTGCTTTAGTACTTTTGCTACTAGGTAGGAGCTCCTCTTTCCATTTTCACAATGCGGGAATCAAGGTCTAGGTGAGTATCGAACATGGTATCTTTCTACCTTCATGTGCTCATTCACTCAGCTTGGTATAAGGGCAAGGGGAAGGGCATTACAGCTTCGATTCGATCCTCATTTAGCGTAGTTGAGATTGACTCTCCTCGTTGGTACAACTAGAGATGAGATTAAGCTTTCACCAGTCAAATGCTTTCTATTGGTATAAAACGGTGCAGCACGTACTTCATTGACCTTAGTGCATGTAGTTAGCATATTTTTCTTAGTAGTGAAATGATGAAAGGGAAATCCAAGCCCCCGAACTCCACTTCCCGATGTTGACATCAGTTATCACGGATTCAATCACCAGATATACCCTAAGTCAAGGCGATGTAATCCCAATATATATAAAGACCATCTGGCTGTTCTCCCCAAACAAGAAACGGGAAACAACTTCTAATGGCATAGCTGACAGTTTGATCTCTCTATCCATCTGCTGCATGAACATCGACAGTGAATCACTTAATGTAAGGTAAGGTAGTGAATACTTACTTACTCGTTATAGTAAACAAGCAAGGGATGAGCACGACTGAATATAGCAGGCTCAATTCGTTTTCATGGCGCGTTAGACCAAGCAAAGAGTGAGCGCCTAGCGTGAAAGCCGTTGCGCGGTAGACCAAGTAACGGAGTGAGCGCCTAGCATGAGAGCCGTTGCGCGGTAGCGCATTCGTTTTCTTGCTGCATCTGTCTGCAGCAGTTTTCTTGCTGGGAGTTGAAGACTGCTGACTCTGACGAGTCTGGTATGGGTGACCTCTCTCTCTTTTAAGTACGCTCTTCACTAACAGGAAGAAAAGGTCAATAGGGCAGGGCAGGTCTTATATGTTTTCAACTCTCGTCAGTATGTACAGTCATCTCCCGAAGCCCTTTCTGCAGTACTTCTTTCGTAGAAAAGTGATTTTTCAATCCTGTTTCTTATAACTTCGCTTCAACTTGACTAGACCGCCAGTCAAGCTAGAAAGCAAAGGCCAAGCAGAGCTCATAGAACCGGTCACCGCATTTGGCTAAGCTTCTTTCATGATTAACGTAGATCAGAATTCACTTTCGCCAACCATATGAAAGCATTTGTTCGTCGCGGTTTAACCAGTCAGGGTCTAGCACTAGACCTCAAAATATAAAGGTTGCACTTTACGTTGATGTCGGCTATGCGCCTTTTGCATCCGATGACTCTGTTCACAGACCTAGTAATCTCAAGGAAGGAGGGAAGACGGTGCTCTTTCATCAGCTCTTTGTCTATTTACTTGCGATAAAGAAAGAGTGAATTGACCCGAGCCGAGCCTAAGACGGAAAGAAAATGTTATACCCTCTTTGAGATGCAATGCGGCAATGTACTAATCAAAGCAGGCGCAAGGTCAATGATTTATCTAAAGCCTCAAGGCTACGAGGCTCTTATTCCTTCTTCTTTATCGTCTTGGTCTCGGAAGGCCCTTGCTCTAAAGGGGTGGCTTGATGGCAGCTATCCAGCTCTATCTGAGAGAATTAGAATGGAATTGGTATGGTTCGCTAGCTCTTTCTTTTAAGACGAATTCATTCTGAATAAAGGAATGCTGTCGTGATAGGGAAAGGCCTTGCCTTATTACCAAGAAAGAGAAAGAGGAGAAGAAGCTAATACCCAATCGAGATAGAAGAGAGTCAAGCCTAGACAAAGAAATGAGGAACTTAACTCAACTTATTGGGAAAATGCAGGAGATTTTCTCTTAACCTTAACCGATGAAAGCTGCTCTCCCCTAAAGCGCCGGGGGATAGCCAGAGGTAACAGGGTTCCCAAATGGGGGCGAGGTTCCGGTACTGAAAGAATGAACGGAATGTAAGTAAGTTATAGGGCAGGCTATGCAACTTTGACGGAAGAACAGACAAACTCATACTCACAATATTTGATCTTCTTGACTGAATGGTATCGAATACTTCACTACTTGCTGAAAGCTGGTCTAGTCTATGAAAACAGAGCGGAGTCCAATTCCAAGTATTCAACGTGTTGTAGGTAGTTTAGAAGGGTTCTCGCCAATCTGCCTTGCCCTCTTGTTTAGTCTGACGCTCTGTCTGATTCTCTACCGGTCGTCGCGAGCCTATCTTGATTCATCCGCTTTAGGGCGCACCTCTGCTTTTGGCGAAAAAACCATCTCCTATCTGGATCCCTACGCTATCTTTTCTTGATACCCAGCTCTTTTCCGGTCTTAACCCTGGCCTGCCCCAACACCCGAATGTGAAGACCAACAAGTGCCGGTTTGAATCAAGTTCAAGATCTGTTGATTCGATTTCCTTTACCTCGTACCCTGGATTGGCTCACACCCCGTGATGTTTTGGACAAGCCCTAGTCGCTTTTCCTTTATTGTCTTTGCTAGTGTCCTATCACGTCATTCCCCTTTCCTGTCCTCCTTTCTTTTCCTGTAATGGAAAGAAAGATTGGCTCCCCGTTTCCTCAAGACGAAATGGAGTAAGGAGCTTGGGATGTCGAGAAGTAACCATTGCCTATTGAATGAATCCGGCCACCCAATCATCTGCTTTTGCTAGAAAAGAGCCCCTCTCGGAGAAAACTCTATCACGAATTTCGTAAGGTAAGAGCGCGGCATACGCTGCGACCTAATACACATCTCCGTCAGCAACTTTAACAATGTAAAATAGGGCTCTATCTCCATGGCTTTACCTTTCTGCCGTCGCACGTTCGGCAAGCCTTAGAGGATGATCGTCTGACTCTCCTAGTCGATCGAGCTAGTTCTCTGCCTTCTTTTTTCTGTCTTCTTCTTTTTTGTCTTTGTGTCTCATTCTCTAATCTTCCTGTCTTTTTGCTTGTCTTAGTATGATTGCTACCCATATATGGTTTGATACCTTCTTCTAAGATAGGGAATTCCACCCGCACTGAAAGGACTCCTTCCTTAATCACCGGTATTGCAACAAAGAGAGATAAGGCTTGAAAAATAATGGTCACTTCAATCTACATACGGGATCGTGCAAGTAAGCCACTCGTGAATCACCTGGATCGTCTCACTCCTTTTCAATCTCTTCTTTCAAGCCCTGTCAAGGGGCACAACCATACATTCTGAATCGAGATTCCTGAGATCACTTCTTGGGCTACTTCCTTTCGTAATCCATAGTTCTTTCCGAACTGAACCAAGCAAAGACAAAGACGAAAGCCTGTAAATCCCGCTCGGGGACCCTTCACCCCTTGAGAACTGGAACAAGGAAAACTGGACTGGGACCTTAGCTTTCGCTTGATGAGACTATTTAACGTAGCTAGCTTGCTATCTTTCTGTCTTACCCACTGAAACCATTTCCGTACTTGACTCCCGTTCCAGAATTTCACTCATATCTATGACCTGAAGTTACTCGGACTCGGTAAAAAGAGGACTACCTCGCCTCCTATAATCTAATCACTCGTATATGCTCCCCCACGTATACGGATGAAAATACAATGCATTTTACGCTAAAGCAATAAGAACGTAGCCCACGGAGTGGTGAAAAGAATCCGCTTTCAAATAGCTTCTTCAACCTTCAAAAGAGGGTATAGGCAGTCTTGTCTAAAGAAAGATGGCTTAAACACATTCTTCCTATTGGGAAAATCTCAAAACAGATCGATCACGATCACCATTAGAGGCCCGTGATGACACTTCCTCAAAGAGATTTGCACGAGGGGAGAATGGTTTAGGCTTTCCCATCGCAGTGAGTGAAGGTCACATCCCCGAACGAGAGTCTTTATGTAAGGGATCAGGTGTAGACGGCTAGTAAAGTTCTTTAGTGCAGGGTCCTTGATAACCCACTTTTGGCAGTCGGCTACTACAACCACTACCGATATGTGGGCTACGTTCTTATTGCTTTCGCGGGATCGCAAGTTCATAAGGATTCATAATTCTATTAGAGTAGAGGTTATTATTATTATATTAGAGTCTTTTTTATTTGAATGTGGAGTGCTTTTCCCCTTGCTTTTTTCATATTAAACCAGACCTTCAAAGTCATAGAAAAAATAACCCGACACATCAAAATGACGAACCTAGCGCTTGTATACTTGGTTGGTGTGGTGGCACAGCTGCCGGCTCCCCCAGCATCTCAAGTGATTAGGTGGGGACAGGATTCGAACCTGCAGTCTTCAGGTCACAAGCCTGCTGAGTCGACTAATTCCTCTACCCCGCTTGCTGCTATAGGTTGGCAGCGTTATTCAATCTTCGAGACCCCCTACTTACTAGTAAAAGGAAAACGGAAGTGCGCGCTAGCGCATGTAGGCTTTCGAGTCGTAGTTTGCTGGACGGCAACTTCACTTAAGTTAAGAGGTAGCGAGTTTTTTGTATTTCCGCAATTGCAGGAATCAGCAATCGAAGACAAATTGGTTGGAAAGTGAAATTCGTTTAGTACGAGATCGCTTCACACCTCGCGGTGCTTACACCTCTCGCCTATCGAAGTTCTTTTCAAAAACCTCGTACGAGAACTTGTATAGAGAAGGATTTCTCGCGGCGCAGCAGTTCTTCCATACCAACTTAGCTACCCGGCGCTGCTATTGGCATAACAACCGGTATACAATAGGTTGACCCAACTCAGTCCTCTCATACTAGGATTGGCTCCTCGCAGTTCTCCCTTTAACACCAACGGTAGATAGGAACCGAACTGTCTCACGACATTCTAAACCCAACTCACATACCACTTTCATCGGTGAACAACCGAACCCTTGGGACCTTCTTCAACCCCAGGATGTGATGAGTCGACATCGAGGTGCCAAACGACTCCGTCGATAAGAGCTCTTGGGAGCCATCAGCCTGTTATCCTTGGCGTACCTTTGATCTGTTGAGCGAGAGCCCTTCTACATGGGACTCCCGGATCACTATGGCAGACTTTCGTCTCTGTTCGACCAGTCGGTCTCACAGTCAGGCAGGCTTATACTATTACGCTCACGAGCAGAATCAATGCTTGAGCCTACCTTCGCACACCTCCATTACTCTTTAGGAGGCATCCACCCTAGATAAACTACCCACCTTGCAGTGCCCCCCCCGAATGATCGGTGCGGCGGTTAGGCATCCTTAGAAGAAAGAGTGGTCTTTCAGGATTGGTCGTTGTGTGTCACCGCCTCCCACCTATCCTACACATTGGATCAAGGTTTTCACTGCGAAGCTATAGTCAGGGAGGTGCATGGGATCTTACAAGAGTGGCACGATCCAATAGGTACCACCTACCAAAAGCAAATCACCCGAAAACGGCTATGTGCCAACGATGCCGCTACTGATCCATGCGGTCAACCTGCAAGAACTATGGCACAACGGGGGTGAGTTGCCAACTCATGAATAGAAAAACACCATCAGGTAGAAATTGAAATAAACAACGATTCCTAGGTCAACTATATCATAAAGGTAATACTATGATATCTAGGATGACCGTATCTACATATGTGCCAACACAAAATAAATGCCCATCAGCAAATGGATATCATCCAACAATATAATCAATCCATGTATGCAGGTGGATCTCGTCCAACAATATAATCTATGCATGTATGCAGTGGATCTCGTCCAACAATATAATCAATGCATGTATGCAGTGGATCTCGTCCACGTGTCACCCACCGACACAACAACTCCTGCATGTAAATATCATAAAAGCATATGCAGGTAAATATGAGGATATAAAACAACGTGTGTCCCTCGCGAAATAATAAAATCATGGAAACCTGAGTGTCTAACATCGACACTCGAAATCATCATGAAACCCGTATCTAGCATCGACACGTAAATCCTCATGCCTCAGGCGCCGTCCCCACGACTGACCCTGATTTCATGTATGTACATCACTCCGGTCGGTATCCCCCCGATAACCGCCGAGTCCAAATACTATCACTGGTAGGTACTTGCCCAGCCTTCCAGGCTCATCGCCATCATCTATGAACTTCTTACCGAGGGGAACCATACCGGGCTCCACCATGTACCCACACACGGCCCACTCCAACTCCTCGTATCGGGTATATATCACAAATCTCAGAACCGAGAAATCTTATGGTGGACGCACTGAAATATCATATCAAGAGAAACCGGGTTTTCAAACAATAAATAGTTTCTTGAAACACCCCTACGGTTCTCAAATCCATAAATCACATGAAATCCATATCTCAATTCGTAAATCCATGAAAACTGATATATACAACATAAAACAGCAATATGAGCATATTAAGAGAAAACCGCTCTTTTTAATGAATCCAGTTTTAAAATATGTTCCCAAATCCTCCGAAATCAAGTGCAACATCATATGAGGTGTACATGTAACTATAACAAGATAAGTATCTACATGTAAGCAAGTATGTATGATGCATTTCATAAGCGCAATAGCACAATAACCAATGTCTCAATATCACATGTCAATACAGTACCACTTAGGGGTATATGCACCTATAACAAGATATGTGGGTATACATGTCAGTATGTGTGCAACATATAACAGGATGCAAGCATGTCCGTATATCTCATGCAACGTGGAACAGTGATATGAACATAGCAAATATATCATGGCATGATGTAGCAATTCTACTGTGTAGTGACATGGCAATTATCGATCATGAAGGTGTGTGAACCGGCAAATCTGTGTAAGTGTAACATGCGCATCATCGATAATGGTGCAGGTGTACTAGCACACGTATATTTAATGCAATGAGAATAACATGAATGCAGCATAAAGTACCTCGTGAACTAAATGCTATAAGGTATACGTGTCTACAATATGTATCCGAGTCGGTGAATCTATCAATCGGCATCTAGCCTCATAACATCACGTACGGTACAATCCATCGTACGACATCCTCTAAATAAGGGTATGGATAAATCAACAGGTAAAACTCATCGCGTACAGAAATCTATCGTACGGCCGCATTAAACAAATAGGGATTCTATCAACCTATACAACATCGGGGTACGGATCTAAGTCTCGTACGGCATATCACTCAATATGCAAAACATTATCCATATAAAAGTACCTATCTCTCAGATCACATCCATGTGCATCTCGTATCAGGGGACCGACAAAGGTATCAACAATCTCATATCGACTCGAATCCATAAAATGATATATCACACTAAGTCATCATATCACATCGTATACTCGTTCATCACATTAATATCTCGCATCACATTATATAAACGGCACACTTGTTCTCTTTCAATTTGTATCCATCATGATTCACTATCATTTCATATTCTCATATGTCAATATGTCCATTAGCATCAACTTCTATCATATTATCGTTTTTAATTCCTACAATCATGTCCATCGCATATCTTTTATCGGGATATAATAGTCAAACGATCTTCCATATCAAAGTTTGCGGGGGTGCTATACGCCATCCACCCGACTTCCCCCGTAGATATAAATCTACTCGTCTGCTAAACTCCTCGCTTAGCCGTAGTCGATGCGCTTCGCCTTCTCGAAATCCACGCGAAGGTACCTACAATCAATATGAAATCGCAAAGCTATTAACATCAAATTCAAAAATCGAGATACGGCACGCGGTGCGCTCATAGGTTAGAACCTATAGCCTACGCATGCAAAACAACCAAACAACCCTCGTCGTTGACGTACAAACGTCCAACGACCAAATACAATATCCAGTCGCAAAACTAGGAAAACCAAATACCGGTAAAACATAGCCAAAACCCTAACTAGGGTCGCTATACATGAAAACCGCCATGCCAAAAACCCAATCGTACCAATACTCATTCACAACACATATAATGATCGTAGATAATAATATATACGTTATCTCTACGAAAATTAAAACCCACGTTTAATTTTACCGAAAAGCTAGTAAGCATCTTAAAACCATTTTAGCACAAGTCTAGAAATTTAACAATTCTAGCGATTTCCAACAACACAAAGTAACTTAACTTAGTTATCCAAAGTATTGCCACAATTTTAGTTTCACCCAAATACGATTTAGAAACACTTAGTTTGCTAAAAACTCAATTAGATAAATTTGGAATTTTAACAAAAATCATTCTCACAAATTGATTAAGTTTTCCAACTTTACTCTTCATGATTAACCATTTTAACACATCAAAACCCTAACTTGATTTTCACAAAATCAACATGAATCAACTAAGCATGAACTTTAAAGCTATATTAAAACACTTAAATAGCTAGCTTAAAGATTAAACACAACAAATAAGAATTAGGGTTAGGATTTTTATACCTCCTCAAGAACACAAATTTAGCCACTAACTCCAAATTTTTCCCTCCAAAATGAAGCTTTTCTTGAAGATTCATGCTAGTTTAGAGATGAAGAATGATGGGTTATGATTTGTTTATGAGTTTGTAGGTTTATTTAAGGATTTTTGATGAATTATTTAGCTTGAAGGAGATGAAAATGGAGCAAGCAAAAAGAGGGGGCAGAACATGGGGAGGGCTCGGCTAAGGGCATAAGTGAGGGGAGTTTTGTGTAATGTGCGCAAATATCTAGCTAAAAACAACAATAAATGCTAATAAATGCAATAATATCTCAAGACACCTCATTTCTTTTCTTTAACAATTTTCCTTTTAATCACAAATATCTAGATATTTTTCTATGGATGGATTAAGCCTAATCTAGTGATTAGATTAGCATAGATTCCCATTAGAAGTAATTAACCCAAACCAAAATTGTAATTACCACTAATTAAGTTCATAATTAACAACTTAAAATAATACATTAATTAGGGAAAATATCAAAGTGAACCAAAACTTCCAAATGACCACTAAAACCCGCAAACTAGCACTATTCTAGTTAAACTAGGTGTAGTCAAGTCTATACAGAAGTTTGATCACTATCGGGTTAAAACGGAAAATACCGACTATTTTACCCTAAAACGGAAAAATTTGCATAACGATTTCAGAAATGTTACACTAGTTTTGAGTTCAAAACCCAATCCCTCTCCCTATAGGTCGAGCAAGTGTTTACTACATATCGGTCGAGCAAGTTCACACTATGTCGTTTTGCCGTGTTTTTGAGTCCTGAATCATGGTTTTGATTGTTTTCAAATGGAAATAAATAAATTCAACGTTGAACATCACATGGTTCACTCAACACACCGACACTGTGTTAGCTCAGTGAAAGAAAGTCGTCTTAGGGTGGGCAGTGACCGTTGGGGGTGAACACTTGCTGACTTGTGTGAGTCAACAAGCAAGGGATGAGCGCGACTGAATATAGCAGGCTCAATTAGTTTGAATAACGCCTGCTATATTTCAAAGCCTTTCATATAATCCATTTTCTTACTGGGAGTGAAGCATATAAGAATTGAACGAAAAGGGCTAAGCGAAGACCGTCCACTAGCAAGTCTTTCGTTCAGGGTCATGCCATCTGAGTCAGCAGAACCCAATTGTAGTGGAAGGTTTTGGCTGTACTCAACTCTTAGCAAAGAATGCTTGACTATATCTCTATGGGCGAAAACAAAGTGGAAGCGAGAGACCTATGTTGACCGTAATGATTGAATGCAAGCCGATATAACTAACTCTTTCTCTTGTTATTGCTCGAGTACCTTAATGATGGAATGCCGAGAACTGTTGTGGTATTCCACCTTTTGCCCGAGATGTACTTGCCTTTGTTTGCATACTTAAAAAAGAGAGAGACAAGAGGATCAAAGATTGATGCGAGCCTAGGCGGAATCTGACTTGCCTTACAATTATTACTTGACTGGCTTTCTTACTATACTATCATTAGTTTGCAACTCTATAGTCATAGGCACCGTACCTCGACACCTAGGGTTAACTCCTAAAGCATCAGATCAAATCGAATACCCTACTAACTACATTGATTTTCTCACCGAAGGGGAAAGTCTCGCAGAGAGAGACCGCTGCTCACACTAATAGCATAATTAAAGATAGAAAGACGCATATCGCCCAATGCCTGGGAAACCAGGAGAAAAGAAACCAGATAGAGATCAAGAAGCTCCAGCCGGACCAACTGTCTCAGATACGTAGCCCGGCCTATCTGTTTGATTGGGGTTGTCCACCCGTTTCAAAATCCTTCTCTGGAGCGTCACGTTGCTGAAGCGGCTGTTGCTTACTCAGAGGCAGCTGATTCTGATGTATATGCTCACGTCCGTCAAGCTACACCATAGACTGGGATGTGTATTACCTGGTCCCAAAAGGTACCAATGCCCACAAGTGGGAATCCAAAATGAAGATCTCTACTAGCCTCACCCGATGCGGCACTACAAGCTTCAGATGTTGAGACGCCCTAGGCAGATCTGATTTTCTTGGAACTGTCTCCAAATCCAGTCCTCTTATCTTTCTTGGTGCAAGCTACCCATGCATAACTGAGAAAGATTTTATTATATATACATATATAGTGAAGATGAAAATGCACCTTGCGATTCAAGAGCCCAGGAAAAACAAGCGGGGCTTCCTTCACCATTCGTTGTGGTTGCTCTCACATGTCATCCCAGGAGGACTCTTTAACCTAAATAAGAACAGGTGTTATCGGTGTACCGTTGGACGGGCCACTTCTTCCCATCCGGCCGGGGACTATGAAACATCATAAACTAGGTAGGACAAGGCCTCTTTCTGCTATGGATAGATTTTCACACAGCTATGCATTCTTCTTTTCTGGATTAGTGACCTTTTCAGATGGACGCGGATCGGGATCCATTTTTGAATGGCATTCTACCGCTGCGGACCCACAAGCCAATGCCATTTATTCTGTTTTTTCTCTCCCTGCTGGGTCACCATCCACGACAATATTGTTACTGTGCTCGCTGCTACGCTTGATCCCTCATCATACCAAGAAGAGGAGCGCTCCACTGTTATACAAGGGGCTCTATTCTTTCCATCTCTATACTACTGACTTGGTTCATATCCATCCTCCCCAGCTGAGTCCCCTTTTCCGGAACTATTCCTGCTTGTTTTGTATGCTGGTCATGTTTGATTTCCTGTCCTTTCTTTGTTAGCTAGAAAGTTGATACCCCTTTATTCAATACCCGAACTATAGTAAAGTAAGGATCTGAGAAAGACAAGTAACGCCCTCAGCTCAGAACTCGTAAAGAAGGACTCCCCACTTGAGGCCACAGCAGCTTCTAGCTAACAATCCTTTCCAAGCTGAGCACTAGCCAAAAGATTTTCCTCTTCCCTTTCTCCTATTTATTCCACTGTCGCAATAGCCTGGGCATCAGGAGCCCTTTCTTTCAACGCATTAGAAGTTCGCTCTGGAAAAGAAGCAACTTCTCCCGGTGCTAGGGCGACACTTCGTTCTATTCCGCCTCTCTTCCTACCAGTTTCAGGCGCTATTCCGGATTTTCTTGTTTGCTCTGGTGCACGGGCCTTTCCTTGTGAAAGAGAGCAGTTAGTGTATCCACTAGCTCTTTCTAGTTCTGTTTCGAGCAAGACCAGCTTTTTTATTGTATTTGGTAAGAAGGAAAACCCTTAGAGTAGCAGCTAGCTGGGCAAGCAGTGAGTAGCAAGGTCTATGTAGTAGCAGCAGCTGACGAAATAGCATCCCTTGGGAAAACATCAGACATGGGAGTGACATTAGCATTAGGAGGCACAGGTCCTATTTTAAGTCCGGGGAAGCAGTAGAGTGAACTATAGAATCACCACCAGCTTCTTATTTACAACATTTGGCAGACTGAGTCAGTGGTTTCTACTCTGTCAACGGGGAAGATAAGAGATGCTGTTTAGACAGCAAAAGTGGCTATGGCCTGCTCCACTGAAGCTCATGGGCCTTAATGCCTTTACTAGCTGGCCCGACTAAGTTAACCTCATTAAGAAGACTTGTCCACTCGGGTAAATCCTGGAGCTCGGTTCGGTGGCACATGATGGAATACCTTTGCTTTGGAGAAGATGCATCATAGACCGGAGAAGCTAGGAGTATGAGTATGTTAACTCACACTCACCCCGATCCGTACACACGTACACCATAGACAGATGCTCTGCCCTAGTGATCAGAAGATCTGGCAGGGTCCATTCTCCTAGTTCTGTCATCATCTAGACTTAGCTCGCAGTCCACACGGTCGATCACAGGTGGTGGGAGGGGAGTCTTTCAATCTCTGTTTGCTTTGTGGACTGTTGATCGCCAAATTCCATCGTCTTCGGACGTGCAATGACTAAGGTGAAGAAGGCTGACCCGGATTGATTTGTCCATATCAACTGATTTAGGATGACACGCTGTTAAGCCCGGTGATTTGGAGTAGTTGGGCGGGATGCGTCTTTCTATCTCTACCTATGCAATTACTATTAGCAGTGGTCTCTCTCTGCGCTCGCCTAATATCTTTATTCGTGCTGATCCTATTCGCCTTTGTAGGCCCAACAAAGGGTCCTACGCTCGCCCTTCCCCCATTGTGTTGCGATTGATTCCGTCCTATCGGGCAAAAAGCTTATTCAGGCCCTTCCTCGGCTAACTATTCGCCTGACCCTAATGACCAAACAACGGAGTGAGCGCTAGGGCGAAAGCCATTGTGCGGTAGCACATTCGTTTTCTTGCTCAAGTCAAAACTACCTTATGGTCGAGCACGTAAACCCCTCCCCTCTGCGTACTTCCCCATGGGCTTAAGACCTTAACTCAACTCATGCACTCAGAAATTGAACTCCTGACTTGAGTCCTTCTCCACCCGCATCTATATATAAACAAGAAGAGGAAGTGCCTTGACTCGTCAACCGCCGACTGACCATGTACCGAGAGCTCCTCCCCCGAACCCCCTTTCTTTGAAGACTCGCTTGTTCGGAAAAGCATTGAATGAACTGTCTTTCTTTGGGCTTTTGGCGGACCTCTCTGGAGCGAACTCAGAAATTGAACTCCTCCTACCTAGATTTTTCTAATTTATGGATTATCCCGACTGCCAGTAACGGTTCAAGTTGAATGAGCTCTCCCTCTATGAACATAGGCAGTTTCACCCTAAGCTGCTTTTTATTATGCTTGACCCTACAGCTTGCTGCTGTTTCGTACCGTTCCTCTGGAGCACAAGAGTTTCAATTCGAGCTTCTACATATGGATCTTGGAAAAAGAGTGGGATGTACTATATTGATGGGTAAGAATGCATGCGCCTACATCGGTTGGATGTGAAGCTATGCCCCTACCCCTACTATCCAAGACTGTTGGACGGGGCTCCCTAACAACGCAACACCCCCCAAAGGGCTCAGGCAATGACCCGGCCCTTAAAGAGGATTTTTCCCTGTTGAATCTTGTCGTCAATCCTTTGTTGCATCTTTCTAAAAAATGAACCTGACCCCTGGGTCGGGCGGGTCTCGTAGGAAGGGAATGAACCAATTCTTTATTTGAAGTTCAACCAGGAGATGGAGGCGCTCTACCTTTCAATCCAGATTTTCAGTTGCCCTATCACTTTCAATAGGCTGCGACGGAGGATATGGCCATATCAATCAATAGTAGAAGAAGACCTACCTGAGCCGGAGCTCAATATGGATTTCCGTTATGATAAGTGGAATGAGGGAACATTGGTCAGTCGCCTAGCAAGAAAGAGTGGTTGAACTCCCCCATGTATCAGATGGATAAAGACATCTCTCGGGTGGAGAATGGCTTTCAAATGGAAGATCTGTGTCGGGATGTGCAGATCTTAGTAGCGAACCCTTTCGATCCAGATTTGTTGGTTCCTCCCTCCCACGTAACAACTCAAACACGCTCTACCGTGTGGCCCCTTTGATCCAGCTCAACTTAAACTTTCAGTGTAGACGGAACTCTGAGGTCAAACCTCTCAGCCTCATCAATAGATGCCGCCAGACCCACCATCCAGTCCGCTGGAGCATTACCTTCCCTATACATATGAGAAATAATACACATCCGGAAAGTGTCTGCCCCTTTTAGTATGTCACTGACGCACAGATGAACTGAAGTCCTTCTTTGTTGTAGCCAAGATACCACCATAGGCGAGTCCCCTTCAATCTACACCCCTTGAACATGTAGATCCAGTATCGCCCACCCACCTTCCCTTTCGTACCTTTTTATATTACACCATCGTCCATACTTGAACTAGAAAACCAAAGAAAGAAAAATTGCCTTGACTCTCCCCCTTCCTTATAGGATGATCCCTGTGTCGGTAATTGACTCCTTCTAAGCCAAGTGACTTTCATCCCATTAGCTTGTGAAATGTCTCTTACAAAATCGATTGCCAAGTTGCTCGTGAACAGGCTGAAGCCCCTCCTTGCTGACTCGAAAGAAGCTAGCTAGCAGAAAAAGAACCATATCCATTAAGTGGGGTGCATCTACTGGGAAAGCGTCCAACTCAACATGTCCGATGCGAGATAGACCGGTCCGCTACTAGAGTATAGGTTTGTTACTTGTCGTACGAACTAATCCTCACTTGACCTATTGCTCATAATAAAATAACAAAGATAGTAAAGGAAGACGTTAGCAGCAATTGAGCTTCAGGCTACGACTCAACATCCAACAGGATTCGAACCTGCAAATTCCCCTTTCTCAGGCAGATCGCTTTCTCCATTCTGCCATGGATACTTGCGAGTGAACTAGGTTTTTTTGGTATTCCTTATCTAGCTTCTATTTCCTCCGTTAAGGGAGATTCGGGAAAAGATGAAATAAGAAGACGTGTTTCCAGAACGAACAATATACGGGTGGAGAAAGGGGAGTTAGCAAAGTTGGACAAGATTGGAATGAGCATAGGAACATGTATGGATGTACCAGATCGGATAATACTCCCAGGTTGATGCAATGTATTCCACCAGTTGACTGGAGACTTTATTATTGGTATATCGATCGGTCCAGCACGGATTGAAATAGGAGCCGGTTCGACAGTAAGCTTTTGAAAACGCAGGTCACCTAGGTAAATAAGGAACAAGATGAATACAGAAGTTAAACGAGCATCCCACACCCGAAAGGTACCCCACATAGGCCTTCCCCTAAACCCCCTAGTCACTAATGTAAACAAAGTAGAAAAAGCACCAATTTCTGTACCAATTCCGGAGGAGCGAAGAAAAAGGGGATGTTTTGTTAAGAGGAACAAGAAACTATTTATAGCCGTTGCGATATAAACTACTATACTCATCTGAGCCGCAGGAACATGTACATAAGGAATACGAGAATTTCCACCTTGTTGAAGATCTGGTGGTGCTACCCGAAGACTTAAATGAATAGCCATCACTGTTAAGAACAACCGAGATCCAATAAGAATTAGCGTGTAGCTTCTTGTCTTTGACATAAAGAAAGAAGGTTGTAATAATGAAATAGACATGCGAGAATTTATTCCTTGCTATGCTAGTGGACCAAGAAAGACATAGAAGAATATTATATTAACATCGAATGCTGGGTTTAATGATTTCGAGGGTCCATTAAGTCACTTAGAAAAAAGTTCTCGCTTGGCTGGTGGATATTTTTTAGATCTGACTCTTTCTTCATGTAGGATAATACTCCACGGAGATCGTTGGCGGTACAGTTTAGGCGATCAATAAAATAATTTGATACGAGTTTCTCACCCGCGCCAAATAAATCAAAACTCTCCCGTTTTCTAGGAGCTCACAATCTCTCTGGACACCGTTCGAGTTGAGGAGAGTTTCCCGATCCTTGATCGAAGGTCTGGTATCCACCCCTACTTCAATAAAAGCTCGCGACTACTCATTCTTAGGCATACTCATCCTCGTGCCTTACCACCCCTCTTTACGTGAACGAATCCATATATCTGCTTTGAGAATGGCCTACTGAGCCTGCCTTGAGTCAAATTCCTCGTCAGGTTGGAGAAACTATGACGTGTGTCTCGATCTTGACAACTGAATCATGGCCGGACGCTATATTTCATCCAGGGTCTCATTCATGCGGCGAAGAAATTGGAAGACCAATGAAGAATCCCAACCCACTAGATTCGTTCTAGAGCTTTCTATGCCCCCATTACTAGGTTGGGCGAATCCACCGACTTACGTCGAATATGAACGCCTTTCTCGACAAACTAGCCCACGTCTTTCTATCGGACTAGACCGAACGAAATAGCTTGTTCCGTGATACAAAACCCCTTTACTCGACAGAAACTTTGGGCTTTCTGTGTTTAGCAAACATACATTGGAAAAAACGAGGACTTTTTGCCAATGTATGTTTGCCATTAGAAGAAGGGTTTGGAAGAATTCAGATGTTCGGTACCCCTCTTGGGAGGCACTTTCTAACCAGTCCGCGGTTTCGTCCCTGAATAACAACTCCTCTGAGGAAGTGAGGACCTTCTTCGATCAACCAGGACATGACAATCTTTCTGCGACTACGTTGGCTCAATATGCAAACCGACCATAAAGACGTAATAGATGTTTTCCCCGCTTAGATCTGGTTGCATTACCCCTCTCTCGCTCGGGTGAGAGCCACGGTCCAACGGCACCACTAGCGACTAAAGTATTAGCCCTGGTAGTAGTATATGATCCATCTATTGAAGAAAGGCCTAGAGCAGCACCTAAGTAAGAAATAGACGAGAGGAAGGCTCCACGCATGCCTTCTCAAGGGCTACCACTACTACAGCTGGCAAAGCCCGCATGAGCCAGACATCCAGCAATGAGGTGCCGAGCAGCTTCTCGTTCTCGAAAGCTATCTTAATGCAGCAACAACAGTGCTGTCGATCCCGATCTCGATCTGAAGTAGCAGAGCCAGTTGCATCGTAAGTCAGAGCATCAATATCTTTATCCGGTACTGTCTTTCTTTTTTTCATCGATCATGCCTACTGAGGGCCTAAGATTCAGTAAATCTAGTTCCAGGCAAAGAGTTGGATCAACAACCCAAGCTTCGTTTCTCTTTTCCGTTAATGGACAGGGACCAAAGGTGACAGCTATTACTTCCGCTTTCGGTCATTATGCATTCCTTTACGAGTTCCACAGTGAAAATTCCCGATAGAAAGAAAAACCCAGGGAATAGATAAGGTAAATCAAAACCGATAGCTATATTGGTGGTGGTGTTCCTTTACCGACTCCGTCTGTCTCAGATCTTTGGTTGGCGGACCATCTGCTTATTTCAAAGTATTTTATCGAAGCCTAGCCAAACGGTTAGATGTTTTTAGAAGATGAATGCTGCCTTTGCTTCCACTATCCAAAGCCTCCGGATCTTAAGATTTTGGATTCTATGGTGAAGCCCTTCTTTCTAGTTGGCACGGATGAATCAGTTGGTAAACTCACGAAGAGAGGGCTTTTTATTATTATTCTGGGAACAGATCAATAAAGGTTAGTATGACCTCTACGATCAATCAGGGCTCGCAGCCATACTTCAATGGTCAAGTGTACTTTCTTTGCTTGGTCCTTCGGGTGTACGGGCAATCTTATTCTTATTAGTTCGAAGTGTAGATCCAGCTACTAAGGGAACGATTGATTCCGGGCATGATTTCAGTAAAGTTTTCTCCCATAGAACGACGAATACCAGTGGGGGGAATCAGCGCTTAGTAAGCGGCGGATCTGGCGCTCAAATGCGTCCTATCTTCTGCACTACATTAAAAAAGATTTAGCTCCTGATCAGTCGTCGTCTTCCTTGTACCCCCCAACTCATGCCACACAAGATCTAGAGGTCTTTCTCTTTCACGCTTTCGGAGCTTTTCGATAGAATCAGGTTTTTTCTGTAATATCTCATATTCCCTAGGGCGGCCTTTCTTTACCTCAAGATTAGCATTGCCTCCCACCTGAAGGGCCTAATAACAACCCTTTCATAAATATATGTGGTCTCATTTCTTTCCATCACAAGTTTTGAATCCTAAGAATGACCACTGCGTGGGGAGGGTCGCATAATCGAAGGAATCTTGATCGTTATTCCTCAAACAAAATGGTGCGAGCGCACTGTTATTAAATAATGGCATGACCCGTGTAAGTTGCTATCCCTCACACTTTTCCATGAATAACTCTTCAATGAGCCTTTTCTTGCCCTCATTCTGGCGGGACCCCCGCTCTTTCCATGTGTTCTTACTATGAAAAGAAGAATCCAGCTTCTTTAGTGGTATTACTAAATAGTCTATCCAGTAAGAAGAAATTGTATTCGTATGCTCCCTAATGTGCATACATAGATGTATGGTAATTATTCGGTGAATTGTCCATTTTCACTTCTTTGAACTCGTAATTGATTCTTACGTACGATTTACGACAATTTCGTCTCCACTCGCACTTTTTTTGTCGGCATATCGTCCGCTCTTGTGAGATTGAGGTTGTGTTGATCGGTTAAGTAAGCTCCTTCACCCCGCTAGGTCCTCCTTATGCTTTCAGAAGGCACTTTCAATGTACCAACGAGTGAAGCTCGTGTAGAGAGTGAAGTATTTTTAAGACCTTCGCGATAGGAAGGAGTGTAGTGTAGTGAACGGCTAAGTGTTCTCTGAAATCTTAAGAGTTATAGCTCCTTGTTATCTATAGCTCTTACATGTCCCTTCGTTACCGAGTTGAGCTTTAGTCGAGTAGTTTTCTTTTTCAAGAACAACTGACACTTTCAGTAAGTAAACTGAGTGAGGGAGCGGAGATCCCTTTGTGAGTGAACGGAGCAAGTAATATCGACAAGCACTTCTTGCTGGGCTGGTCTCAACATTTATATTCGACTGGGTTGAGGACTACATATTCATTCCCCCTCAAACCAGGTCTTTTTTTGATTTCTCTAAATACCACCTATCTATAGTGGCTGCTCGCCCTAAACGATGAACCTTTCCTATTTTATATTTCTATTTACCTAATGGGTCGAGCGAGCTGAACTTTCTTTTCCCTATCTAATCCGTTGGCTTTGGCACCTTCTCTAAAGCAAGCCAATAGGTTCTCCCCTTATAGATAGCCCCCTTCACATGCTTGCTGGATTACAGGTTGGCTTGCTAGCTAATGTAAGTCCACGTTGCTCACCCCGGTTCTTACGGGGAGGCGGAAACGGCGAAAAACGATTTTTGACACGAAGCAACATGGACTAAAAAGAGAGGATCTTTGCTAAACAAAACCTAGCAAACTATATGAGGTTCTATCTTCTATGCCATAGAGATTATACCTCACGATACCGGTCCTTTGGGTCTTCTCTCCGCTGTCTTGCTCGTCCATCTAAGCTCCGAGGATCGATCTGGATCTTGATCACCTCCGCGGCCTTCTTGAGGCGAAGACGATCCACCCGAGAGTTGTGCTCCGAGCTCCACCTCGAGCCGAGGTAACTAGGGCAACAAGATCGCTAGGCTTGATGTCCTAGGTGGTGTAGAAGAGGTAGATGGATGTGTTTGTCTATTTGGATCCTTTTTCTCTCAACATATGAGATCAAAGGAAAAATCAAGAGGAGGAAGAAGAACTAGCAACCATGGAGCTTTCTCATTTCAAGAGAGAGAATGAGAAAAGAATAATGAGCTCAAGAAAAAGAACCATGGTTGCAATAATACATAAACATCATCATTACTAATCCTTTCATGATAAAGTTGATGGCTACATTAACTTGACCATTTTCATCACAAAAAGAAAATGAAAACGAAAGAATACTTTAGACCTTTCATGAAGATCCTAGTCAACTTTGGTCAAACGGTCAACAAAGTCAAGTATGGTCAAATGGTCAAAGCAATTAGCCATAACATAATTATCACTAAAAAGATTAGTAAATAATGTCCCCGGCTCTTAATGGTTTTGACCGAACCAACTGCCAAAACCCTAATGAGTCCGCCTCATAATGGTTTTGACCGAATCAACTGTCAAAACCCTAATGAGGCACCACCTTCTTCTTCGCTCCTCACAACTGTGCATACACACCCGCATCCTCATTACGTAGAACGCGAATGCACAGAAGACAAAACAAATCCATCCGTACAATACTAGGATCCGGCTTAAACCAAAGCCCACTAGTATTGCCTGCCCGAACAGCATACGCACACAAGTGCACGTAAGTGATCGTATCCCTGCCGTAAAACCATACGGCATCTACACCTTTCGCTCAGTGCAGGGAAACTCTCTGTGTGGGACTCTAAAGACTCGACACTACGCTGGCAGTGAGTTTAACCATAAACCGCAAGCGACACTAGCTGTACATAACGGTCCCCAGGTAGATGTCGATAAGAAGGCCGATGAGGTAAACCCATCCGAACTCCTACTGAGCCTGAATGTGACAATCTCCGTACAGTCCGGTCTGTTCGTCTAAGAATATCGCATGGCAGGCCTAGGGGGGTGGCGAACGTCAGTCCCCTAATAGCGGTATAAGTCGTGTCGGAGTGTAGCCCAGAACACCTTGAGATAACACTGGAAACCTACCAGTATATCTCGCTTGCCCTGGCCAGGGACGACTATGTGTAATGGCTCTCCTAGATACAGCGCGATATCAACCCCCAATACCGGGAGAGACGAATCCTGTCTAACCGTCACTGCCTCCAAGTGCTTCGGGACTGCACCCAACTACTACCTGTTTGCACGACTCCTTTGAGCCGTGGTAGGGTAGTAATCAAAGAACAGTGGGAACACACTCGAGGTGAAGTGGCAGTGTCAAGTCAACGGACTAAGCTGTACTCATGTCACCTGGGAACTAATAACTGACGATAGGTATAATACCAACCAACAGTTCCCGACGAGTCCTGTCCAGTGTACTCGTAACCTAACGAGCACCCGCATACTATCTCCAGTACGACATACTGATGGCTGTGGGACAGGCCATCTCTCCTGCTAGGATGAGAAGCGCATACGCTAGTCTACTCCGGAGTATCGATGCCCTATCTCGATAATCCAATGACTAGGGACCTGTATAAGGATGTGCTTATAGATTACCCAGCCCCCACAAGTGCGACTTCCATCACAACGCTGGTAATCAAGCAAAGATCCTAAGGGCTCCACTAATATGTATAAGCAATATGCTAAAAGAAACACATGCACATATTAAAGTAGAAACAAACCAAGTAGCATACTACCATTTTGAGCAAGATTGTCTATATAACTGTGAATATCCCAAGCTTCCATTAAGTAATATACAAACTAGTATGATACAGTAATGGCCTCTTAGGCATATACAATAACAATCTCCCACTTGCACTAAGGCCATGTACTGGCGTATCGAAGACCTATCATCTCGATCAGCCGCTCGAACTGAGTCTGGGGTATGGCCTTCGTGAATGGATTTGCAGTGTTATTCTTCGAATTTACTCTCTTCACTTCGATCTCCCGGCGATCTACGATCTCCCTGATCAGGTGGTACCGCCTCAAAATGTGCCTGTACTTCTGATGGGACCTGGGTTCCTTCGCTAAAGCTATAGCTCCATTGTTGTCACAATACAGTGGTATTGGATCAACAATGGTAGGAACCACCTGAAGCTCCGTGAGGAACTTCTTCTTCCAGACAGCTTCCTTTGCGGCATCGCAAGCAACTATGTACTCCGCTTCCATAGTTGAGTCAGCAACGGTTTCCTTCTTGGAACTCTTCCAGCAAACCGCCCCTCCATTGAGGGTAAAGACATAACCCGACATGGACTTGGAGTCATCCTTGTCACTCTGGAAGCTGGAGTCAGCAAAGGCCTCGATCTGGAGGTCTTTTCCGCCATACACCAAGAACATCTCCTTAGTCCTTCTCATGTACTTGAGAATGTTCTTTACTGCTATCCAGTGTTTCTCCCCTGGGTCCGACTGATACCGGCTTACAACGCTCAATGCGTATGCTACATCAGGTCTGGTACATAACATCGCATACATTATAGAGCCTACCGCAGATGCGTAGGGTATAGATGACATGCGAGCCTTTTCCAAATCAGTCTTGGGAGACATCTCTTTGGAGAGGGTGATTCCGTGACAAGCCGGTAGATTACCGTGCTTGGAATCTTCCATACTAAATCGTTTCAGTATGGTGTCGATGTACCTGGACTGTGAAAGTCCCAATATCCTCTTAGATCTATCACGATAGATCTGGATCCCCAGAATGTAGTTGGCATCGCCCAGGTCCTTCATGGAGAACCTCTGTGACAAGAATCCTTTGACTGGCTGTAGCATAGGAATATCATTTCCTATTAGGAGAATGTCATCCACGTACAAGACGAGGAATGCCACAGTTCTCCCTACAATCTTACTGTAAATGCATGGTTCATCTGGGTTTTTGATGTAGGGTTCCTAAGCACACCCATGAGGTTCTACAACTGATCAACCATGCCAAATTCAAAAATTTATGTGCCGAGAAACCTTATGCAAGATTGTTAACTAGAGGATAGGCGAAAACTAAACAAGTTAACAACTTAACTACAAGTGAAAGTGACGACAACCTTTGTAGATCCGGTCCTCCACTTCTTCAGCTCCGTGATGACGTCCCTCCGCTGCGATCATCGGGATCACGGACTCTAGCGATGGTTTCGTCGGAGAAATGATCGGGCTAGGTCGTTGACTTCGATGCCGAAGATGATCTACGTCGAGGCGACTCAAAACCAAGCTCCATCTTCACTAGGTCATGAAACTTGTGAAGATAACACACTCTACTACATGGCAAGTGGTAGAGGATGAAGAAATAGAAAGTGGGTTCACTTTAGAATTGGATTTCTCACTCTAAATCCCATGGCACCATTAGAGGTAGTAAGCTTGCTTCTTCTTGAAGAAGAAGAAGAAGAAGAAGAAGAAGAAAGAAAAATGATAAGAAGAATAGAATAAAGAATGAAACTTATCCTTTTAATTATGGTACCATGGTTAAGTTAAGCCCTCATGCTTAACTTGTGTAGAGAATTAACCAAAGACTTGGGTTAAGGGTTGGGTTAACTAGCATCCTAAGGAAATGACAAAGGAAATTGACTTTCTCAAAGTTTCTTCAAGCTTCATGAAGCTTGATAACTTTGACCAAAGTCTTATTTCATTTGTTATTTATTAGGAAATTAGTAAACCCTAATTTAACCTCAATTTGGTTTAAGTCTCATACACACAACTTGTATGTATCATCAAGCATGATACAAACATGTACACTTGCATATATCACATATAAACAATGTGCACATTCAAGTGAGAAAATCAATCTTAAATGAACCAATATTAGTTAATGTAAAGTAATATATCAAATATATAATTATACATTAAATCATTAAATCAACACTTGATTTAATGATCCGGCCATACAGCATACAACCGACTAATATAAAGTGTATCAATATATCGAATCAACACTTGATTCGGTAACCCGGCTATATCTTATATAACCGTCCGATGAAACAAATCGCGAGAATAGAATTCAGTATCACAGACTGGTATTATTCTCGGTCCCGCACATATCTCATATGCGCTCCTATTTCGTTTCGCTTGAGCCAGGAAACCTCTGTGTAGGACTCTAAAGACTCGTCAATACGACGGCAGTAGGTGATGATCATATCAAACAGCCACAAGCAGCAAGCGGTCTGCTAAACGTAACGGCCACCCGGGTATTGAGCGATCAGAAGATCAACGAGCAGGCCCGCTCACACTCCTGTGAATCCAACCAGTAACACTTACCGTACAGTCTGGTCTGTTCGTCTGATATGTCGCATATCTCGCCTAGGGGTGGTAAACGTCAGACCCTAGTAGCTCGATAAGTCATGCCGATGTAAGGTCCATAACAAGCGTGAAACTACTGATAACTCTTACCAGTAAATCACTGCAACCCTGGCCAGGGATTTCCAGTTATGGCCAGTCGAGCATAGCGCAACATCAACCCCCAATACCGGGAGAGATGAATCCCTTCCTATCGCTCATTGCCTCCATGTGAATCGGGACTGTACCCAAAAACCACCTGTTTGCATGACTCAGTAGAGCCGTGGTTGGGTGGAAATCAAAGCACAGTGGGAGACACACAAGACTCTATGACGATCTCGGGTCAACAGACTAAGCTGTACCAGTGTCACCAGAGAACTGCCATCTGACGTAAGGTATAATACCATCTGGGAGTTCTCGGCGAGTCCGTTCAGAGTACCCAGTCTCCACTGAGCACCCGCATACCATCTCTGATGTCAAACACCAATGGATATGGGATCATCCATCGCCCATCATATGGGTCGAGAAGATATACGCTAGTCTACTCTGGAATATCGATGCCCCGTCTCGATATTCCCACGACTAGGAACATTGAAGGATGTACTCATGGACTATCCAGGCACCACTAGTATGATCTACATCATAGTCCTGGAAGTCGAGTACACATCCTAAGGGCTTTATCAACATGCAACAGAGAGACAGAAAGTATACATGTTAAGATAAAGAGCAACCAGATAGCGTACTATCATATCGAGCAAGAAAGTCCTACCTATATACGTCCCAGCATCCACTACAATATACATCCAATGTACAGTAATGGCCTCTAGGGCATACATATAACTAACAATCTCCCACTTGCACTAGGGCCATCTGTAGCAGTGATTGTAGTATCTAATACTCAACCATCCCATATAAGTCTCTCTCTGGGAAAAAGCCTTTGTGAGTGGATCCGCCGTGTTGTCCTCTGAGTCTACTCTCCTAACCTTGATCACCCTGGAGATCAACTATCTCCATGATCAGGTGATACTGCCTCAGAATATGTCTGGGTCACTGATGGGACCAGGGTTCCTGGGCCAAAGCCACACTTCCGTTGTCACACAATGGTAGAAAGCTAGTTCATCTCATGAACCAATATACACCCAAACTTCCTCTTTGGTAGTATCTTTAATAGCGATGTTACCAGCCTTTATCGTCTAGTTTGCCACGGTATCTAGCTTGGAACTCTTCCAACATACCATCCCTCTACTGAGGGTAAAGACAATGCCTGCGACTGACATTCAGTCGTGCTTATCAGCCTGAAACTTTTCCAGTGATTCTCCCCAGGATCGATTGATACCATTTCACTAAACCTAGTGAAAACCCTAACATCCCTTTAGATCTATCTTATAGATCCAAATCCCAGGATTTAGGAGGTATCACCTTTATCCTATTTGGAGAATCCTTGTGATAAGAGGAGATTGACCGTGCATAGCATAAGAAACACTTTTCTTATCAAGAGTATGTTGTCCACGTACAATACGAGGATGACCACCTTACTCTCTACTACCGTTTTGTATATACAAAGTTCATCTACCATTTTGATGAAGTCAAGCTCTTTGACTACCACATCAAAACAGATGTTCCCACTCTGCGATGCCTGCTTTATTCTATAAAGCAACTTGCACACGTTTTCGCTGCTCCCACTATTTACGAAGCCCTCTGGCTGTGTACTTATAGACGTTCTCTTCTAAATCACTATTTAGAAAAGCAGTCATGACACCCAACCACCAGATATCGTAATCATGGTATGTAGCCATGGCCAGTAGGATCCGGATGGACTTAAGCATAGCCACTGGAAAAGGTTTCATCATTATCCACGCCTGGTCGATGACGAAAACCTTTAACAAGTCTAGCTTTGAAAGTCTCAACTTTTCCATCTACACCAAGTAATCTTCTCAAGATATACTTGCTCCTGATGGGGATTTAACCCTTCAGATATAGCAACCAAAGTCCATACTTTGTTGGTGTACATGGATTCCATCTCAGATCGCTAAGCATCCAGCCATTCTTACAGAGTTCCTACTCTCGATGGCCTGCTCGAAACTAGTTGGGTCATTATCTTATGATGCATTCCTCGCTCCCACTGTCATCGAGAAACCGAAGTATCTCTCATGCGGATGAGGAACCCTACCAGATCGGCGGAGAGGCTGAGGTTCGTCAAGGACTATTGAATCCTTTGGTTCTGTCAAATCATCAGCTGTAGTTTGTATAGCTGGAACCTTTCCAGTTCTACAGCACTGACATTGCCTCGATCTTGTCCGGATTTTGCTTTTGACATAGGCCGGACAATCCCAAATCTTAACTTACTTAAGAGATAGGCTCTTCCCATACCATATCTTATATGGAGTGGTAGGCACTGATTTGATTCGAACCCAATTCAATAGGTATGCAGCTTCTCAAGTGCATTACCCCCAAAAAGGAAATAAGCAAATCAGTAGTACTCATCATAGAGCGCACCATATCTAATATGGTGCGATTGCTCCGCCCCGATACACCGTTGTGCTGTGGTATATTCAGAGGAGTAATACGGAGAGAGAATCTCATTCTCCTTTAGAATAATCCAGGAATTCTATGCACAAGTATTCTCCTCCTTGATCTTATCATAGGACATAATACTTATACCCGTATTTTGGTTCTCTACTTCTAACTTATATTCTGTGAATATCTCAAAAGCTTCGGACTTATGTTTCAACAGGAACATATGGCTGAATCTTGAGAGATCATCAGAGAATGTAATGAAGTACAAAGAGCCGGTCCTGGCATATATAGACAGGGGACCTTACATACATCATCATGTATCAGTCCCAAGAGTTTACTAACTCTTTCTCTGTTTCCAATAAACAGAGCTATGGTCATCTAATCTTTGCGACATGACTGGCAAGTTTCACAAGATGTAAATTTAAACTGATTTAAATATGCATCTAAAATGTAACTTAAGCTAGTCGGGTCACATTGATATGACCTAGTCTACAATACCTCAAGAAGAATTCGTTCATTTCTGAACTCTTCCTCTTGTGTGTATTCTGTATACTAGGAACTGTAGTTTGATTTAGAACGTCAATACTTTTAGATAACGTGCCTGAACCGATCAACTTTTGAAATGTTCAAAACAATATTCAACAATACAAAATTATATCCTTCTTTAATAAATAAAGAGATTGATATGATTTTGTATATCAGGTTCGGTATCTAATAGCATTTGTTCGGAATCAATGTATTGGTAATACAGGGTGACAGTGACCAACAGACTTGGCTGCAACACTTGCACCGTTTTCTGTCTCATGAAACTTATCACCCGTTCTCAGTTTTCTACCTTTCTGTAGCCCTATGTAACAGATTACATATCTGGGATCCTGATCCGGTATCAAATACCCAGGACGCAGAGGATACGGAGAAACAGTTCTTTGTAATGAACGCACCCGAAGGAGATGCATCTCATGCACTTTCTTCGTTTAGGCGGCATAAGAATTCTGGTATTCCCCTATTTCCTGCTCGGTCTTATAACAATTATAAGTTGGAGCGGGACCAACGTTCCCCAGCTCAGTAAAACAAGCGGGTTCGGTCAATACATCCATATTATTATCTTGATTAAGGCGTGATATGGTCGCTACCTGGAGAGAGAGAGAAGAAAACACTCTGCGTGCGCTCTTGCAAGATTAGATTGGTTATTTATTTTATCTAATCAGGATGGCTCCCACTGTTTTTATCAAATCTTCCTTCAAACCCTAAAAGGAAAGACTAGCCGGGATTAATTACACTCTACAAGTTCGCCAATCTTTCAGCCAGGCCAGTGTCGGTACTTTGAGGGAGGTTCCCCGTGCTTTCGCACGGACCTAATTAAAGTAAACCTCGTTTTCCCAGGGGCGTAACCCCGTTGACACCTTTCTAGACACCTACTTGATCGGCTAATTGTAAAGTGCAAAACTCTCCAGGAGTAACAATTACTCGCAGTGGGTATCGTGATCCAACTATCATATAGAAGGTATGCAATTGCAAATTTCAACACTTGAAACCCCCGATAATGGTTTTTACCCCTAGCACTTATAACCTTAACTATGGTCAACAAATCATAAGTACTAGTCAAGTTTTACCCATCATTTCGTGATTAATTAGACCCACCCACATGACCCTTAACTAAGGTCAACAAAGTCACGCGACTGTCCTAACTAATCGCATCATATGCGGTGTAGGAAGACATCACTTAGCTACCGTACACTGTGCCTTGACTATGGTCAATAAACACAGCACGAATACTAAGTACTCTACTTCCTAAAATGACGGAAGGTTGCGGATGGTTTTTATGAAAACCTTTAACGCTTTGAAATTGATCTCGTTGCGGAATCAAATGGTTTTTAAATGGAGTGTTTTTTAGGCTTTTCTACTTTTGCTAAAGGGGTCACTCCCGGTTAAGGGATCGCCGGCCCTTTCCTCATCGAATAAGGTGCAGGATATATCATATATACCGCTGTGCAAAGAAAAAACTATAGAAGTAATCAAAAGACAAACCGAGAGTTGTAGCATCTGCCAGTTATTGCTAAAGGGGTCACTCCCGGTGAAGGGATCTCGGCCCTTTTCTTATCGAATAAGGTGTAAGATGTTCTACAAGGAACACCGCGATGCAAAGCAAGAACTGTAACTACCTGTTTTATTTTTGAAATTCGATTCCACAACATCTTTTAGGTTTATTTTCTTTCATTAATCACATTAATGAATTCCCATCATTTAAGTCCACCTAAACATCACAGATAAATATAACGTACGCTTATGCCATCCGCAATCGCCTCGATGTCCCGTCTGCACCTTTAGGTTAGGTAACTAATGCCAGAGTGAAGCAGGGCTAGCGCGGGTGTAAAACATAAGCAACGTCTATATAATATATCATATATACTATATACAATATCTATCTGAACAAATCACATGATCACATCACAGATAACGCAGCAGAAAATATAATATGAAATATTGGATATACTAGGACGTCCGTGTTTTATTTTGAGCCTGAATAAAACACGGATTTCACGGTCGTGATGAATAGCCAAACCCACACCCCTAGACCCCTACGAGAGCAGCAAGCAACCCTACCAATTCTAGAGTTAGGAGACCCGGGCTCGACTCCTCGAGTTGGTCTCCCACTGGACTCCAGAACCCGGTTACTTGTGCTTTCCTCCTTGGGTCTATCCTAGTGCGGAAAAGTAAATAATATACAAATGGTGACATCTTCCGCAACCTGGAAGTGCCCCAATAAAAGAATATTACATACAAGTTTTTACATGAATGAAAATGAAAAACACTCATCTCACATAAAAAAAACCCGGCTATTCAAACACGACGATCCAATATAACATATCCAGCAACACATAACATCACATGTTATCAACGTAAGTAAATATGCGCATCCCAATTGTCGTTGACATATAGCAACGAAACCGGCGATATCACATATTACACTTACGGTCACAGAAAAGAAAGTGTAAAACTACAATAGTTGGAATCCGCAACCTTCTTAGACATCGCATGCCTAACAATTATAAACTCCGCATTCTAGTCTCTATATCGAAAACACTTTTCAATATGTAGTCGGGCAATTCAACAAGATTCCCGATATGCGATCGAATGCTCGTCGCAAACTTTAGTAGACGGCCGCACCCCCGGATGCCGTCGACGAATTGCACTAAGGCGGAACACCGCTGCCGCGAGCACCCAAACGGATGCTTTTGGCTACGGGGTTCTCCTACAGTCACTTGGTCGGGGCTATGGGGCGTGGCTGTCTATTAAGTTTACCGGCGAGTATCCGCGTACGCTACGTGATTGCGATGGAGTTTTGATCACATCAAAATTCCGTGGCAACCGATCAAGTGAGACTAAACTGCTATGTTTATAACATCCAAATCAGTTATCTCATAACTACTTGTGGATTCCAAATATTGTATCACATTCCAGATAAATAGAAAATGTTAAACTTTCCGATCAAACAATCAAACACCCAAGTTTTCCCGAAACAGCTCAACACATGAAATAAGTTTAAAAACATCCATTTCATGCCACAGTACCAACGGTCCAGCCGTAGAAGGGTCAAGCCAACGCCTTACATGTGGCACGCCGTACTGCCCCAAACCCTAAGGTTCAAAGGGCAGTTCAAGACGGTCACATAATCGAGTTAAGGTTTGTTGTCTTCTAGAGGGTCCATCGCGTTACTTGCACTACTTAGAACGTTCTCAAACTACGGAAAAATCCAACAGTTGGAAATTTCCCGGCAGGGAAAAAATTGGGTATTTATATCCGGTCGAACTTTTTAACATGTTCTAAAATAACCCGGAAAAACACATAGACAAAGCTAAACAATCTGATCGAATCATCGATTCCCCAAAACAACCCAGAAAATTTAACTGTTGAGTGCAAATTAAAAATTCCCAGAAAACTCAGGAATAACTTTGTGACATTACTGTGCAAAAATGATGAAAGAAGTGACGTTACGGCCGCGGAACCGCCGCACGAGCCATGCTCGTGCCGCAGTTCCGCGGCGCCTTGATCGACATAGGCGCACGTTTTGCACAGTAATTCATATAGGACCCTGCTTTTTTTTCTACATATTTTTAATTCACAAAATACCACAGTTTCAGAAAATGTACAGAGAGGGGTGTAATTTAGGGTTTCGGGGTTCGATCGGGTTTCTAACATTGTCTACGCATCGCCTAAAGCTCTAGCTAGGCTCTGATACCACTGTAGGGTTCCTAGGCACACCCATGAGGTTCTACAACTGATCAACCATGCCAAATTCAAAAATTTATGTGCCGAGAAACCCTATGCAAGATCGTTAACTAGAGGATAGGCGAAAACTAAACAAGTTAACAACTTAACTACAAGTGAAAGGGACTACAACCTTTGTAGATCCGGTCCTCCACTTCTTCAGCTCCGTGATGACGTCCCTCCGCTGCGATCATCGGGATCCCGGACTCTAGCGATGGTTTCGTCGGAGAAATGATCGGGCTAGGTCGTTGACTTCGATGTCAAAGATGATCTACGTCGAGGCGACTCAAAACCAAGCTCCATCTTCACTAGGTCATGAAACTTGTGAAGATAACACACTCTACTACATGGCAAGTGGTAGAGGATGAAGAAATAGGAAGTGGGTTCACTTTAGAATTGGATTTCTCACTCTAAATTTCATGGCACCATTAGAGGTAGTAAGCTTGCTTCTTCTTGAAGAAGAAGAAGAAGAAAGAAAAATGATAAGAAGAATAGAATAAAGAATGAAACTTATCCTTTTAATTATGGTACCATGGTTAAGTTAAGCCCTCATGCTTAACTTGTGTAGAGAATTAACCAAAGACTTGGGTTAAGGGTTGGGTTAACTAGCATCCTAAGGAAATGACAAAGGAAATTGACTTTCTCAAAGTTTCTTCAAGCTTCATGAAGCTTGATAACTTTGACCAAAGTCTTATTTCATTTGTTATTTATTAGGAAATTAGTAAACCCTAATTTAACATCAATTTGGTTTAAGTCTCATACACACAACTTGTATGTATCATCAAGCATGATACAAACATGTACGCTTGCATATATCACATATAAACAATGTGCACATTCAAGTGAGAAAATCAATCTTAAATGAACCAATATTAGTTAATGTAAAGTAATATATCAAATATATAATTATACATTAAATCATTAAATCAACACTTGATTTAATGATCCGGTCATACTGCATACAACCGACTAATATAAAGTGTATCAATGTATCGAATCAACACTTGATTCGGTAACTCGGCTATATCTTATATAACCGTCCGATGATACAAATCGCGAGAATAGAATTCAGTATCACATACTGGTATTATTCTCGGTCCCGCATATATCTCATATGCGCTCCTATTTCGTTTCGCTTGAGCCAGGAAACCTCCGTGTAGGACTCTAAAGACTCGTCAATACGCCGGCAGTAGGTGATGATCATATCAAACACCCACAAGCCGCAAGCGGTCTGCTAAACGTAACGGCCACCCAGGTATTGAGCGATCAAAAGATCAACGAGCAAGCCCGCTCACACTCCTGTGAATCCAACCAGTAACACTTACCGTACAGTCCGGTCTGTTCGTCTGATATGTCGCATATCTCGCCTAGGGGTGGTAAACGTCAGACCCCAGTAGCTCGATAAGTCATGCCGATGTAAGGTCCATAACAAGCGTGAAACTACTGATAACTCTTACCAGTAAATCACTGCAACCCTGGCCAGGGATTTCCAGTTATGGCCAGTCGAGAATAGCGCAACGTCAACCCCCAATACCGAGAGAGACGAATCCCCTCCTATCGCTCATTGCCTCCATGTGAATCGGGACTGTACCCAAAAACCTCCTGTTTGCATGACTCAGTAGAGCCGTGGTAGGGTGCAAATCAAAGCACAGTGGGAGACACACAAGACTCTATGACGATCTCGGGTCAACAGACTAAGCTGTACCAGTGTCACCAGAGAACTGCCATCTAACGTAAGGTATAATACCATCTGGGAGTTCTCGGCAAGTCCGTTTAGTGCACCCAGTCTCCACTGAGAACCCGCATACCATCTCTGATGTCAAACACCAATGGATATGGGATCATCCATCGCCCATCACATGGGTCGAGAAGATATACGCTAGTCTACTCTGGAATATCGATGCCCCGTCTCGATATTCCCACGACTAGGAACATTAAAGGATGTACTCATGGACTACCCAGGCCCCACTAGTATGATCTACATCATAGTCCTGGAAGTCGAGTACACATCCTAAGGGCTTTATCAACATGCAACAGAGAGACAGAAAGTATACATGTTAAGATAAAGAGCAACCAGATAGCGTACTATCATGTCGAGCAAGAAAGTCCTACCTATATACGTCCCAGCATCCACTACAATATACATCCAATGTACAGTAATGGCCTCCAGGGCATACATATAACTAATATTTGATAAAGTCGAATTCCTTGACAGTATCATCAAAGCAGATGTTTCAACTCCGCGATGCCTGCTTCAGTCCATAGATGGACTTGAGCAACTTGCACACTTTACCGCTGCTCCCACTCTGAATGAATCCCTCCGGCTGATCCATATAGACGCACTCTTCTAAATTTCCATTTAGGAAAGCCGTCTTTACGTCCATCTGCCAGATTTCATAATCGTGGAAGACAGCAATGGCAAGAAGGATCCGAATGGATTTAAGCATAGTCACTGGAGAAAAGGTCTCGTCATAGTCCAAACCAGGTCTTTGATGAAAACCCTTTGCAACAAGTCTAGCTTTATAGGTTTCTACCTGCCCATCTACACCAATCTTCTTTCTGAAGATCCATTTGCAGCCTACGGGTTTTACCCCTTCTGGAGCAATGTCCAAAGTCCAAACTTTGTTGGTGTACATGGACTCCATCTCGGTCCGCATTGCATCTAGCCATTTTACCGAGTCACCGCTCTGAATGGCTTGCTGGAAGCTAGTAGGCTCACCATAGTTAATGGTGCAATCCTCTCTATCCCCGTCTATGAGAAAACCGTAGTATCTCTCGGGCGGATGAGACTGCCTACTACTCCTGCGGAGCGGCGTTGGGATGTCCGGTTCTCTTAAAACTTCTGGTTCTTCCAAGCTTTCAGTAATAGCTTGTGGTTCTGGAATTTCTTCCAGTTCTATTGCGCTCCCACTTATCTGATTTTCTAAAAATTCATTTTCCAAGAAGTGGGCATGCTGAGAAACAAAAACCTTTTGTTCCTCTGTGGAATAGAAAAGATACCCCCTGGAGTTCTTTGGGTATCCCACAAACTTACACAGTACTGAACGTGCCTCGAGTTTGTCCGCATGCTGCTTCTTTACAAAAGCTGGACATCCCCATGTCTTAAGATACTTAAGACAGGGTTTCTTCCCACTCCACATCTGATATGGGGTGGTAGGCACAGTCTTGGTTGGAGCCCTGTTTATGAGATATGCAGCTTTTTACAGTGCATAACCCCAGAAAGATCGCGGCAACTCAGCCTTACTCATCATGGAACGAACTATATCCAATAGGGTTCGATTCCTCCTTTCCGATACACCGTTGCGTTGTGGTGTATATGGAGGAGTAAGCTAAGAGAGAATTCCATTCTCTTTTAAGTAGTCGAGAAACTCGGCACTCAAGTATTCACCACCTCGATCAGATCTCAGTGTCTTGATACTTTTGCCTGTTTGTTTTTCAACTTCATTCTTGTATTTCTGAAATTTCTCAAAGGCCTAGGATTTGTGCTTCATTAGGAAGACATGTCCATACCTAGAGAAATCATCTGTGAATGTAATGAAGTATGAATAACCACTTCGCGCATGTATAGACATTGGACCACACACGTCACTATGTATGAGTCCCAAGAGCTCGCTTGCTCTTTCTCCGTGTCCAGTGAACGGAGTCTTTGTCATCTTTCCCATGAGACAAGATTCACAAGTGGCATAAGACTGATACTCGAACGGATTCAAGTATCCCTCTTTATGTAACTTTGTTAACCGTGTCTCATTAATGTGACCCAGTTTATAATGCCATAAAAAAGCCTGATTTGTTTCCGGAGACTTTCTTTTAAGTGTGTTCTGGACACTGAAGATCTGAGCTTGATTCAATACGTATATCCCGTTTTCTAATGTACCTGACCCAATCAAAACTTGATTTAGGTGGATGTGGACCACATCGCTTACAAAAGTAAAATCATATCCTTCCTTAGAAAGTAAGGATACAGATATGATATTACAAGTCGCACCTGGTACATAAAAACAGTTACGCAGAATCAATATCTGCCCAGTTGTCAGTCCAAGATGATATTCCCCTACGGATTCAGCGTACTTGCTCATTCCGTTAGAAACCGTGAGAGTCATATCACCTATCTTGATAACCCTACGGTTTCTCAGAGCCTGTAACGAATTACAGATGTGAGATCCTGATCCGGTATCCAATACCCAGGAAGTAGCGTTAACTGACATACAGTTCTCTATCACAAACACACCTGAAGCCGAATCCACAACATGCTTCGAATCCTAGCTACTGGCTTTGCTAGCCCTGCAATCCTTCTGCCAATGTTCATTCCCGTAACAATAGGAACGTCCCTCTTATACTACATCCAGTCCCGAAACTTTTGCCCTTCCCTTTCCTTCTGCTTCCCCGGTTTCCTTCAGGGTAGAAGGTAGAGACTGCAGAATTAAGTCAGTTCCTGACCCGTTCTTCAACGTGGTCTTCAGGTCCGTGAGCTCAAAATAGCTGGTCTCTGTAAGGACGTTGCCCCCTACAGATGACCCGATAGCCAACTTCGCTTGAAGCAATTCGTTCGAGGTCTCATATCTTGCGATACGAGATTGCTCTCCATATAAATCTTTGTTATGGAGGAAGATAGAAACAAAGTCCATCTTCTCGTGCTGCCTCTGGTATGCACCATCAACTGAGGCTAACACGAGGCACTTGGCTTTCGCACAGTCTTTTCCCGAT
Source organism: Agapanthus africanus (assembly GCA_030015575.1). Taxonomy (NCBI): domain Eukaryota; kingdom Viridiplantae; phylum Streptophyta; class Magnoliopsida; order Asparagales; family Amaryllidaceae; genus Agapanthus; species Agapanthus africanus. The sequence goes on along the minus strand of JASDDO010000019.1, from coordinate 872,317,970 downwards.
GTCTTACGGATATCAATATCCATGACAGCGGAAACTGGTCCTAAGACGGCAAGGGTTGGATTAGTTAAGAGTTGTCCCAGCTTGTCATGGGCAATGTACATCTGGACAGACCTTTGCCAGCCATAACAGTCAGATTCGGTCATTTTATTATCTAGATGTAACCTAGGTGTGGTCACTGGGTCGCTGCAATTAAGAGAGAGAGAAGAAAACACTCAGCATGATGCTCTTGCAAGTTTAGATTGGTTTTTAATTTATCTAAACAGGATGGCTCCCACTGTCTCTCAAATCCCTCCTCAAACCATAAAGGAAGAATTAGTCGGGATCAATCTCACCGTACAATACTTGCTTAACCGTTCAGCCAGGCCAGTGTTGGTACTTCGAGGGAGGTTTTCCAACGCTTTCGCGAAGTTCCTTAATTAAGTAACCTCTTTTCCCTATGGGCGTAGCCCCGCTAACACCTTTCTAGACACCTACTTGGTTTATAGCATTGATCGTTAACTGAGAAAGTTCCCGAGGAGTAGCATATACTCATAGTAGGATCGGGATCCAAATATCATCGTGTGATAAAATTGAAGGAATCCTACCAGAATCATCACACTCCAAATGGTATGCAGCACTAGCAAGTTTCAGTTTCTTTAGAAACTCCCGATGTGGATTTTTGCCCCATGCTCTTATGATCTTGACGAAGGTCAACAAGTCATAAGTCACATGTTAAGTTCTACCCGTCATTGTCCAGGTTAATTTGAACCCACCCGTATATACCCTTGACGAAGGTCAACAAGGTAATACGACTGTCCCAAACCAACGCATCTATCTATGCACTTATGCCATCCGCATTCGCCACGGGGTCCCGTCATCACCCGTTAGGTTACTTAACTAACGACAGAGCGGGGGCTGGACTAGCGCGGATGCAAAACATAAGCAACGCCTAAATAGATATCATATACAGATATATACATTCGTCAGATGCAATGATAGCCATTCCAGATCACAGATGAACACTTTGGATATACTAGGAATCCGCGATTCGTTCGAGCCTGCAACGAAAAGCGGATTACACGGTCGCGATGAATAGCCAATACCCCACCCAATACCCCTACGGGTGCGGCAAACTACCCGCCAAGTACCCGAAGCGAAGCAACCTCCCTCAACAACGTGAGTAGGCCACTCGGCAGTTCGAGATACCCGGTAGTTTGTGCACCCCACCTTGGGTCTATCCTAGGAGCAAAAACAGTAAAAGAAATTATACAATGGCGGTTACAACCTCATCCCGGATGTGCGGCCATAAAATAATATTACATCAATTACAAACTTTACAATGAATGAAAGAAAAAGAAACTCTCATCTCACATCCCCCGGCTATTCATCCGCGACAATCCACCGAGTTCATATACACAAACCATCAACATAACAGATCACAGATATGTATAACCCCCACTAATCGTCGTATAGCGATTAGCAGACGTTCAATACATATATCACATCACAGATGAGATCCATTAGCCAAAGTCTACGGAATTTCGATCAAAATACGGATTTGTAACCATCCCAAACACAAATTTGTTTTCTGGAAATTCTGGGCAGAAACAAAATATACTAAAAATCCCAAAACATCCAACTAAGAACACTGCACAAAACCCGGTCCACGGCCGAGTCAACTCGGCCGCGGATCCGCGGCAGAAAGCAAGTTCTTGCTGCGGATCCGCGGCACTTTGACCGAGTCACTGGATCTTTTTTGTTCTGTGTTTTGACAAAACCCTGAGCCGATTTTTCATGTATGTTAAATAATTTTTAGAGCAGTATAAAAAATCGGCAGAAACATGGTTTTTCCGGACGTGTTTTGCAATTTTTTTCCGATCGAAATTCTAAACACTTCGCTAACTTGCTAGTTTATGTTTAGCTAGGCTCTGATACCACTGTAAGTCCACGTTGCTCACCCCGGTTCTTACGGGGAGGCGAAAACGGCGAAAAACGATTTTTGACACGAAGCAACATGGACTAAAAAGAGAGGATCTTTGCTAAACAAAACCTAGCAAACTATATGAGGTTCTATCTACTATGCCATAGAGATTATACCTCACGATACCGGTCCTTCGGGTATTCTCTCTGCTGTCCTGCTCGTCCATCTAAACTCCGAGGATCGATCCGGATCTTGATCACCTCCGCGTCCTTCTTGAGTCGAAGACGATCCACCCGAGAGTTATGCTCCGAGCTCCACCTCGAGCCGAGGTAACTAGGGCAACAAGATCGCTAGGCTTGATGTCCTAGGTGGTGTAGAAGAGGTAGATGGATGTGTTTGTCTATTTAGATCTTTTTTCTCTCAACACATGAGATCAAAGGAAAAATCAAGAGGAGGAAGGAGAACTAGCAACCATGGAGCTTTCTCATTTCAAGAGAGAGAATGAGAAAAGAATAATGAGCTCAAGAAAAAGAACCATGGTTGCAATAATACATAAACATCATCATTACTAATCCTTTCATGATAAAGTTGATGGCTACATTGACTTGACCATTTTCATCACAAAAGAAAATGAAAACCAAAGAATACTTTAGACCTTTCATGAAGATCCTAGTCAACTTTGGTCAAACGGTCAACAAAGTCAAGTATGGTCAAATGGTCAAAGCAATTAGCCATAACATAATTATCACTAAAAATATTAGTAAATAATGTCCCCGGCTCTTAATGGTTTTGACCGAACCAACTGTCAAAACCCTAATGAGTTGGCCTCATAATGGTTTTGACCGAATCAACTGTCAAAACCCTAATGAGGCAGCACCTTCTTCTTCGCTCCTCACAACTGTGCATACACACCCGCATCCGCATTCCGTAGAACGCGAAAGCATAGAAGACAAAACAAATCCATCCGTACAATACTAGGATCCGGCTTAAACCAAAGCCCACTAGTATTGCCTGCCCGAACAGCATACGCACACAAGTGCACGTAAGTGATCGTAGCCCTGCCGTAAAACCATACGGCCTCTACACCTTTCGCTCAGTGCAGGGAAACTCTCTGTGTGGGACTCTAAAGGCTTGACACTACGCTGGCAGTGGGTTTAACCACAGACCGCAAGCAGCACTAGCTGTACGTAACGGTCCCCAGGTAGATGTCGATAAGAAGGCCGATGAGCTAAACCCATCCGAACTCCTACTGAGCCTGAATGTGACAATCTCCGTACAGTCCGGTCTGTTCGTCTAAGAATATCGCATGGCGGGCCTAGAGGGGTAGCGAACGTCAGTCCCCTAATAGCGGTACAAGTCGTGTCGGAGTGTAGCCCAGAACACCCTGAGATAACACTGGAAACCTACCAGTATATCTCGCTTGCCCTGACCAGGGACGACTATGTGTAATGGCTCTCCTAGACACAGCGCGATCTCAACCCCGAATACCGGGAGAGACGAATCCTGTCTAACCGTCACTGCCTCCAAGTGCTTCGGGACTGCACCCAACTACTACCTGTTTGCATGACTCCTTTGAGCCGTGGTAGGGTAGTAATCAAAGAACAGTAGGAACAGACTCGAGGTGAAGTGATAGTGTCAAGTCAACGGACTAAGCTGTACTCATGTCACCTGGAAACTGATAACTGATGATAGGTATAATACCAACCAACAGTTCCCGACGAGTCATGTCCAGTGTACTCGTAACCTAACGAGCACCCGCATACTATCTCTAATACGACGTACTGATGGCTGTGGGACAGACCATCTCCCCTGCTGGGATGAGAAGCGCATACGCTAGTCTACTCTGGAGTATCGATGCCCTGTCTCGATAATCCTACGACTAGGGACCTATATAAGGATGTGCTTATAGATTACCCAGCCCCCACAAGTGCGACTGCCATCACAACGCTGGTAATCAAGCAAATATCCTAAGGGCTCCACTAATATGTATAAGCAATATGCTAAAAGAAACACATGCACCTATTAAAGTAGAAACAAACCAAGTAGCATACTACCATTTTGAGCAAGATTGTCTATACAACTTTGAATATCCCAAGCTTCCATTAAGTAATATACAAACTAGTATGATACAGTAATGGCTTCTAGGGCATATACACTAACAGCTAATAGGGCTTAGAGCCCAGGGAGCGGTGAAATTTTTCAATCTAAACCCTTTAAGAGAGAAGAAACCTTCGCCCACCCACCATGCTACATGAAAGATGAGCTTCAACTTCAATAAGTAACCTTTAGTAGCCCATTTCTCTCTTGAAAGACTTTGGCCCCGTGCCACAAGTTGAATTACTTTATTTCACCCAGAAAAGAAAGGACATGTATACGGAACTTGAATGTTACCAACTCCCAAACAAACCCGTGAAGTGAAGGTTGTTGGAAAAGTCAAGGATTGTGTAATCCAGTCCCCGGAAAAGAAAATCCTTATGTCTATTCAAGTAGTGGAAGTTCCTGGCTTGTGTTGCTTAACGCTACACATGCTATTCGAAGGAATAAGAGATGCGTCCTCATTCAACAACACCGGGCCTGCTTTAGTTTGTTCATTCCTTGAGGTAAAGTGGCATTCCCTAATATTGGTGGAAGAGCTGCAATTCATGTTGTAGCAACAACCACCCCACAACAAGACGCATTAGATGTAGTTCAACCTAGCACTGAATTGAATCACTCAACTCGCCTCAGACTAGCTGTATTCCCCAGTCCCCAGGCAGAAGCACTCTCACTTCCACAAAGGTAAGCAAGACTCTTTCTTGATCGGACAATAGAAAATCATTTATTGATCACCGACACCGAAAGCAAGACTAAAAATGCAGCAGTCAAGAACAGTTTTGGAGAACTTTCATTCGGCTTGTCGGTCGGAATAAAGCGGTAACCTTTTCACTATGCTGAACACTTATATAATTCTATTCTCTTTATCTGCTTGAAGTTCCAAGCCAAAGAGCTGAGTCTGGGCATCACTGCCTTAGGACTGCGAATATCCCTAGTCGTCAGAGCTTGGCTAGTTACTTCTATTAAGGTGATGGCACAGTCTTAGTTCAAACCCGGGATCACTTTCATCTAGCTAGGCTGCTTGCACAAGCTATCGATAAGACTAAACAGAAGAAATGGGACTTCTGTAGAGGGAAGCACTAGCCTTACGAGGACAGCACGAGGGGCTAACTAAACGGATGTGCTCGGGGACAGCCCGGAAAGAATCAGTAGGCAATGATGAAGAATACAGCTTCGCAATGAATCTTCTTTGCTGGGTACGATTACCCCACTAAGAACGAGGAACACAGCTTAACAAAGAACCCCATATTTAGAAGAAAGAGATCAAAAGCGACGTAGTGAAACCGGGTTAAAGAATGCGTATCTCCGAACTTAACTAAAAGTCAAGCAAAAGAGGTTCACTCGAGCAAGGGATTACATCGCCTAACTAGAGGAAGCCTTCAATTCCCTTAGTGTGAAATGGGTAGTTTTCAAAAAGTAGAAGAAACTGGGTTTTTTTTAACCCTTAGGTCAGTTGAATGCTTATTCCATTCAGGAAACTTTTCAACCAGGTCACATCACTTGATATTACTACCCGGAACGAAAGGCAAGGATCAAATCTCTTCCTTAAGGCTTGCTCAGCTAGTCTTTCCAATTGCTAAACATTTATCCGATGGCTAGTGGGGAGCTGTTTCGAGTCCTCGCTGATCATAGTGAAACTACCAGCCGAAGCGGGTTGAGTGACCCTCTCATCATCATCCGAGGCAAGAACAAACCGTAATAGCAGAGTCGCTATTACTCTCAGAACCGCTATCGTTGAATCTTCCTAAGGTAGTTCATACTTATTTACTCGTAAGGTAGTTGACTTGAGCAAGAAAATGGATGTGCTACCGCACAACGGCTTTCGCGCTAGCGCTCACTCCATTGTTTGGTCGTGCCGGGTAAACGGATGAGCGCACTAGCGCGAAAGCCTTGCTTGGTTAGGGAAATTGGGTTGATGCCCAAAAACACGGGGTTTCATGAAATTGACCACTTAACGTGACGATGTTCACTCGTCAACTCTTGTTTTAGCTCAAAAACATGGGTTTCATGAACTTGACAACAAACGGACATGGAACCCACTCGTAAACTCAAGGTTTACCCCAAAAACATGGGGTTTCATGAAATGTTCACATAAAAAACTCATCGTTCACTCGTAAACTCGTGAAATAGCTAAAAACACAGGTTTGATACAAAAAACAACTCTCACATATAACAACTCTTACTTAACGTGATCTAACAAGAAGACGTAAACGACACATTACATGGTTCACTCAACACCCCGACACTTGACTCAAAAGAAAGCTCAAAAGCCCGTTCACTATGTTCACTGACAACACCACAAGGTATAACTCAAAACCACCAGACGGTCGAGTGAATTCGTGCCCCTTCTTGGTACCATTAGGATATTGGTTTCACGTGGTTGTACGATGTTTAAAAGGATGGCATTCTGCCTTAACCACACAAGTCATCAAATCAACCACCATTGATGTCGTTCACTCTGTTCACTCGTTCCAACTACTCTTCTCAAGGCACACACGGGCATCTCTGTCCTTACTCGGCACGAGTAAGCAAGTATTTACTACCATTGATTACGTGGTCAAGACCCGGTACTACGGGTATGAGATGTGGCAGAAAATACAAAGAAATGGGTGTAGAATCAACTCGCAGAAATGCCCGGTCAAAGAAGGGCTTGCTAGAACTCTGAAGAAAGGATTAAAGCAGAGCTTTCTCACTGACTCAGGAAAGGCTCAATCATTAGAAATGGTTCGAAGAGAGCTTCAATCGAAAAAAAGCCGACTTATTCTACTTCTACTCGAAAACCTTATTAGGCAGTAATGGCAAGCAAGAGCTAATGTTATCCACTGACTGTATTCACTAGTCTCCTTCTCTGGTGAGAATGGAGATGTATAAAGTGACTTAAGACCCTCCCCTTACCTTACAAGTAAGAAAGTAAACTACCGGCAAGAAAACGGATGCAGCAAGAAAACTCCTACAGCGCTAGCGTGCTCATCCCTTGTTTGGTCCTTATGACACAGACTTCTTCGAAGATTGGCAAGGGGCCTCTTGGGAATCGAACCTCTCAAGAGATTCCTTTTTTTATACAATGTCTACATGCAAGCAAGATGGGTGTGGGTTATCCACATCAAAGAAAAGATAGAAAAGAAGGATGGATAGCGCGTGCAAGCCCCTATCTTCAGTTTCATTTTTTTAGGGAGTTTGGGCTTCTTGTGTGTGAGAAAAGCAAGAGAGATAAGAGACTGTCTTTGGATGAGTCTAGATCTGGCTTCTTGTCTGTGCTAGCTAACCTGATATCGGACGCTTTGTAGCTCCATGTGTACTCGACTATTCACTCCATGTTGACTTTTAAGCATTCCAGTTTACCTCGCTGCTCTCCATCCTTTCTTTGTATGGATTCACTGACTAGCCTTCTTGTCGAGTCTTGAAGGAGGATGAGTGGTATAGTGATCCTATGGATCAATCATGGTTTAGCCGGCCCAATGGTGCATACCCCCCTTCCATGTCAACTGGAAGCAAGGGTCTCTTGATCCTATCTTGTCATCACGTGAAGCGCAAACTCCTCCTAATCCGCATCTGATCGATGATGAGAGCCTTTATCTTCTGTGTCTCTACTTGTTGACAGCCAAGAACTCAAGTGAGATTGAGCTGCTTCAAAAAGCGGTATCCATCTGAATGAGACCGACGCAACCTAGGGTGACAAAGATAGATAGGGTGAATGCTTAGAGTAAGATCAAGCAAGTGTTTGAAAGGGGCATCCGCCGTAGAGAAGGGAGCCCTTTGTCAAGCGATTGGAGTGACCACAGAAGCGGAATGAGTTTCACGGAATAGAAAATGGAAGAAGGCTTTAAGTTAGGGTTGTAGTGGATCTCTGAAAGAAGAATAGAGAAAGGCTCAATCGGAAAAACAAAATAGACAATAGAAACTGTGGACATGATAATTAAACGTTCGTTGCGGTGAATGGTTCTGAGGCAACCACGGGACCCGGAGACTTCTTCCTTCCCTCCTCTTATATACGCGATAGAAAGGGAGAAGTAACCTACTCTCTTCATATCCCAAAGTGCTTCAATCTCAACCGGCCTATTCTAGTCCCTGGAAGCGGCTTGCTGTGCTATTAGCCATTCTCCCCCTTTCTTGCTGGCCCATAGCGGACTCTCGAGAAGATAAATATAACTACTAGTTTCAGCTATCTTTCCTGTTCAAATAAAGCAAGTGGACCAACTCGAACGTATCTTGCTTTCCGGGTGTCGGTATAGGTATGTCATAGAAAGAAAAAAGTGCTTTTCGGTAAGCGTTATTAGCTTCCGGCTCATTCGTATGCTCATCCTATTCATGTTACCATAACCTGTAAAAAACCATCATTTCAAACCATCCTGTTATAGGGAATCTTTGGATATTAGTTCGAAGGAAGCGTCGAAGACCGAAAGTGAACTAGCCCTACTCGTGTACAGAGATGGCACCCTCCCACTCACTGGACCAAACACCTCAAAGGCATTGAAGGAGAACCCACCTTTAGTCGATGTTCCACGTTCTCCTGCCTATAAGGTAGTTTTGACTTTAGCAAGAAAAGAATGGGCTACCGCACAACAGCTTTCGCGCTAGCGCTCACTCCGTTGTTTGGTCGTTAGGTTCAGGCTTCATGGTCAGATATGAATTCCCGATGCAACAAGTAATGACGCCAATAGCGTAGATCTTGTACTATAGTGTAGAACTCCATGTCATATGTTTCGAATTTCCGCTTGGCATCATTTCACTTTTTGCTTTAGAATGCAACGGGCTTCTTGACTTAAGACTGTGCCAACTCCTACATAAGATGCATCACAAGACACCTCAAAGATTTTCTCAAAATCAAGGAGTTTCAAAACTGGATCTTGGGTCATCTTGGTCTTTATATCTTCAAAATGGAGTGGCTGCTGCAGTCCATACAAAAGGTCATTTCTTCAAGCACTCACTAATGGGTGCGGTGCCATTATGGTGCTTAAGTTTCTAATGAACCTCCGGTAAAATGTGGACAATCCATGATTGCACTTCATGAATATTAGTGGGAACGGGACAATCTACTATGGCTTGGATCTTTTCGGGATCTGCTTCAACTCCTTTAGCTAAGACTAAGAATCCCAAAAAGATAATGGAAGGACACAAAAAGTGAACTTCTTGAGGAAGATATAGAAAGATTCTTGCCTTAATAACCTTACAAAGTTGTCTTAGGTGCTCTTCATGATCTTCGACGGTTCGGCTGTAAACAAGGATGTCATCAAAATAGACTACGATGAACTTACTGATGTAAGGCCTCAACACCTGAGTCATCATTCGCATGAATGTGCTCGGTGCATTGGTTAGCCTAACAAAAAAAGGCATGACTAACCATTCATATAGACATCTTTCGTTTTGAAGGCAGCCATCCATTCATCTTCAGGCCTTCTCCGTCTTTGATGGTATCCACTTCTGAAGTCTCTTTTGGAAAATATAGTGGAACCAGCGATCATATAAAGCATGTCGTCTAGCCGTAGGATAGGGAATCCATATTTCATGGTTATTTTCTTTATAGCTTGGCTATCGATACACATGCGCCACGATCCATCCTTCTTAGGGGTAAGCACGGCTGGAACTCCGCAAGGGCTCATACTTTCGTGAATGAAACCCTTCTCCGATAGTTCATCTACCTGTTGCTTGAGCTCGGCATTCTCCGATGGGTTCATGCGGTAGGCAGGCAGATTTGGCAGAGTGGCTCCTCATTTCTTGTATGTCAAAAGCCCTAACGACAAGTAAACCTTCAATCATGGAGTAGTATAAAGTTACTTATTCCCACCCTAATAGATTGTATAAAACGTTAATACTTGCTTACGCAACCCCTACCCAATCTATTTTTTACACAGACAACGTTCTCAATCTTAGATCTTACACCGGACTAGATTACTGGCCAACAGGTCAAGCACAATTATGCGCTACCTTGACCTATAGCGTTAGGCACACAGGTTCCGCCGACTTCTCAATCACGCAGATTGCAAACGTCGAAAGATGAAACATTTACTACGATATTTCATCACTCAATCACCGAATGATCTTTCTATTGACTTACTATAGTCTTATACAATCTTTATATGTTTAGATAAGACAGACTGAAAGCAAAGTTCTCACGAATCAACAAAATAGTTCCCAATTCAAGATCTTAGTCTCTGATAACCGGCTTTCCTGCTCCCTCTAGGACCAAGACTAGGGTCGTGGTTGTTGCTTTGTCGATGATTGATTGAAAAAAGTGGGGCGAGACTCATTTGATCAAGGATGATTTCTATTCAACTCTTCTTACTATAAGAAATTCGATCTTGCTTAGATCATCGAAAGAAGCTGTTCTTGTTGTTGCCGATTGAAGGGATGAACTCTATAAGTGACCGCTTGATTTGATGCAGAATCTGCACATCGAGAAAGAGCCTATTGAAAGGAGAATTCCTGAATAGCAATCAATAGTGCAGGTTGACAGGGATAGACAAAGAAGTCTCGACTTCTCTTGTTTCAGAATGCACTACTTCCAATGCTTTAAACTAATATCTGGATTGGCTTTCTTCTTTTTATAATAAGAGGTGCACTGAGCCTTATAACCATCGGCGTATCCGCTTACAGAGCTGATGCTTTTCACATCTTTACCTTAATATATTGAGCAGCCTACCTTGACATATGAGTTTGTCTTTGTTCAGTCTGCTGACATTCAGCATGTAAGGAGCACTTTCCTTGGGGCAAGCTCGCTTCGCAGATTTCATAGTTTCATCGAGGGAGTTATGAGTTGGGCTAAGTATGAAGCTGGACTGGGCCATCTTAAGAAGCAATTTCAAAAGGTAAGAGGCTGGGGAAAGGAAGGTAAGTGAAGTGAGGCGCCAAAGGTTGATGCGATTACTATAAAGCAAGGAGCTTCACTTAATAATATATGGGTAATGAGAACTATATTACTATAAAGAAAGGAGTTGGTGAGGGCTTTCGAGGAGCAGGAACCCCTTTCCATAGGGGAAGTTTTGACACGTTCTGGACACTCACAATCCATAGAAGCAAGAAAGAATACATTTACAAAACACTTCTTTTTCGACTACAGCAGCTCGTTGATCTGCTCACTACTCGTCTTGGCAGGAAGATTGACCTCTCGATCGACCAAACCACGCATGCATTAGCGGTCTCACTTACTCGGAACTACCCTCTCTGATCTGAAAGACTGATGCTTGCTCGCCAGGCAAGATATCAATTATTACAATGAAAGGTTTGATTTTTCTGCTTTGCTTGTGGCATATAACATGTGACCACATCAAATCAATGAATGCCACTTGTCAACAAGAATTGTGAGGTGTAGTGATTGAGGTTGTTCTCAACCAAACATTAAACGTGAATGAGCTCATTAGCGCCTGTTCCCTTTTAAAAAATGAATAATAAATAAAAGCAACGGGGAAAAGTCCTTAAATGGAGCATCACGTGCCCACATGTGATAGACGCTGCACTTGACAAAACTAAGCTGAAACTGGGCCCCACCTGCAGACACGTGACCTCTATATACAAAGTATATAGGCGCCAGAATAAAGCAAACAATTGGCCAGAGCAAAACTCATGTGATAGCACGTGACGCTCTTTGGTAGGCTTAATTTGGTAGGGTCACGTACTACACGTGATGGGCTCCTATGCCTTCTAAACCGATAGAATTAAATTCTAATTAACAGGAATCAAAACCCCTAGTTGGAAAATGTTTCCTTAAATCTTTCCAAACAAGAAAAATTATGCTCTGTAAAATAGGGCACCGTTGGATTAAAAATCCAATGGTGATTAAAAAACACCCATCTACAGAAAGATTTCTGTACGGGGAAATATCTTCCTAATCTTGTTAAGAACAACATAAGAGATATCTTCTGTAAAACAGAAGTGCTTGGATTAAAAATCCAACGGTGAATAAAATACGCCGATTGATCTAAAAGATCATTTTGGTTAATTATAAAATCAATCAAAATCTCTCAAAGAGAGATTTTCTAAACAAATTGATTCCCTTCTTCTCCTATAAAAAAGAGCAAAGGAGAAAAATATCCAGAAAGAGAGAGAGAAAAAACCCCTTCGTAAGCCAAAAGAAAAGAGAATTTAATTCTCCAGAGAGAAGAAGATCTCCAAAAAGAAACCCTAGGTAAGGAAAGGAACGAAACACATAACCTTTTACCTCTTCTTCACCTTCACAAAAGTTTAACTCTTCTAAAAAGAACTTAGTTCTTCCTCTGATTGATGATCTGCAGAAGCAGATCTCCCCACAAGTTGAGAATTTAATTCTCATCGGGGAGATCTGTTATGCAGATTCAAAACTTAGGGGGAGAATTGAGTCCAAAGAATTTAATTCTTACAACAGAACATATAGGAATAAAACTAGGGTTTAACCTTATAACATAATTTAATTCTTAATAAACAAGGGGCTTGAAAAATTAAGATCCCCATGCACGTAAAAGGAGATTAGTATCCAAACATGATAATTGCAGATCACGTACTCCCACATGACCCCTGAATAAACCTTTGTAAAAGGGGAATAAACATAAGACAGATGCCATTTTTAGGGAGCCTCACGTGACCCCACGAGACCCCTTAATAGTGCTTAGCACTTTTCAAAAGAGAATAAAACAAAGGTAGTTTTCAGTCTTTGGGGACGCCTCACGTGATCCCACGTGACCCAACAGTGCTCAGCAATCAGAAAAGAAAAAGAGAACAAATCTTAAGAAGTTGTGCCAAATCTCAGGCGCCTCACGTGATCCCACATGAGCACCTCAGACTTCAGTGTTTAACACTACTTCAAGCGCCTCACATGACCCCACGTGAGCACTTCAAATCTTCAGTGCTTAAACAATACTTTAAGACCTCACGTGGGAGCACGTGAGCGCTGAACATATGCTAGTGTTTAACACTATGATAGGCCAACCTTAGCCTAAGTTAGCTAAGTCTGCCAAAGCCAAAACCTTGTTTTTAACCGAGTCCTAATTATGCTCAGGTCTTCCAAAATTAATCATCTCAGATGGCATTTACAATAATATTTATCCCATTGCTTCTCAATCTGGCATTTGGTTCAAAAGTACATCTCTTCACACTTCTGATACATGTCGTTGTAATTCTTTAACGTCTTCAGAGAGGTGGTGGGTCCCGACAACCAATAACTATCTGGTGCATTTCCAAACCCGTGATTGCATCCAAACAATGGACCGCAATGTCCTTAAACTAATGATGGACCATAATGTCCTTAAACTAACTCTGGACCGTAACGTCCTTAAACTAACTCTGGACCGTAACGTCCTTAAATTAACAACGGACCGTGACGTCCTTAAACTAAACTTCATGGACTATGATTTCCTTAAACTGAAAAAACTTTACAGACTATGATGTCTTTAAACTCATGGACTATGACTTCCTTAAACTTATGGACCGCAATGTCCTTAAAACTAAATTGCGGACCGCAACGTCCCTATAAACTAAAGAAAATCCTTTTGAGTAGATCTTAGTCTAAAATTAGACTAACGTATCCTCAACAAACGTTTGAGTTGATCTTAATATAAAACAAGATTAACGATCCTTAAACCAACCCATACCCAAATCTAAGAAAATACGGATTTGGACTAATCCACGCCCTACGGGCGACAACACGAATTAGTCTCCGTATACAATCCACGGGCAAACAAAAAACAAAAAACACACACACACGACACGAAGTGACCTTCTGGAGAAGGAGAAAGTGGTTATCGCTTTGCGGTAACGTAATTAACCGCAGGGGCTTGCGCCTGCAGGGAAGAGCGTCCCCACAATCAAAAAACCCCTCACAACGAGGGGGAATCTGACGAAGTATGCTACAACGGCCGCATCCGTCTAAACCTTCGATACATAGTGCCATAAATTAACTCGGCATCTTCGGAGAGGTGGACGGATAAAACCAAAAAGCATCTGCCCCCCAAAATTCAGGCCAGACATCCCAACGTCCCGGTCGCGTCTTTCAGCGGCAAACAGATTCCGGCATGCCCGGTGGGACCTTTTACTCTTTCCACTCCACACTTCATGTGTCGTGTTCACGAACAAATCGCGGTATAATATGGTTGCCCCTGGATTCGAGGTACTACGATTTGGTGTCTTGCTCCGTGCAGAAGAGAAGATGGCGTCAATGGCTTCCAACTGCACCAACTGCAACAACAACTCCCGCTCCGTCCTCGCCGGAAGAGTGACATATAGGCCCCAAGCGGCTTCCATCTTCACAATGCCGATGTAACAGGTGACACAGGCCACCACTGGGTTGTTCTTCGGGACCATGCTCCCGCCAATGAGCTTCAACACTCCGACGCCGTCACAGGAAGCTCCAAAAAAGTCGGTCTTTAATCGGCTTACCACTACCACGGCCCCTCTCAACGGGTCATCCAAATCCAGCACCTCGGTCTTTAACAGACTAGGCCAAAACTCAAGCGGGCCCGTGAAGAAGCCTGCAATACCGAAGGAGCTATCCTGAAGCGAATAGCCATTCCAGCTCCGGTAAACGAAGTCATCAAAGGGGCTTCTCCTGCTAAGGGGTCGGTCTTCGCAAGACTGGCCGTTCCAACTCCCGCTGTGGGTGGAGTCGTCCAAACTACTTCCCCTACTCGAAAGTCGGTCTTCCACAGATTAGACGTTCCCCCACAACGGACCTCAGTCTTTGACAGGCTGGCACCAACAACAGCCTCTCCTCAAAGCAGGGGGCATGATGAAGCCACCCCCATAACCGAGCCAATCCCGTCTGCAAGACATGCTCGACGTCACCACTGGCGCCGACTGAGGAAAGCTAGGGGCAGTTCCCCTTCTGGATTAACTCCACCAGCTCCGATGGTGGAAATTAACGCTGCTGTTCCAACTAGGAACAGCTTTGGGCCGCTCAGGAGGGTGCGCAAGAATTCTCCAACTGCCGTACTAAAAAGTTCTTCTACACCCGCTGAAAATGTCACAAAGGCGAAGCCAGAGCAGCCCCCTCAGCGGCTGTCCTCTAAAATCCACAGGGTTTGGCAAAGAGTCCAAGACACTGTAGTTGACCAAGACCACCCCCGCCGACAGAAGAAAATGAAGGGTCGACAAGAGGGGGACCATCTTGCCGCCATGCCATGGAAGGTATCATCTATATGGGTGTCCGCTGCAACGACCCCCTCAACTTCGACCGCCCATAAAAAGAGAAGGCCGGAGAAGATCCCTGTGTCTGCGATAAATCTCAAGGGTGCTGAACCCAAATGCCCTAAGTCTGGGGGCATGGTAGTGCACACCATCTACATGGCTTTCGGGAAAGAGGATAGTCGTATCTCCACGGGTCATCGACCACTCATCTGGTCTATGACAAAGGCTCAGGAGCAACAGCAAAAGCTCCAGGAGATGCTAATGAAGATGGCCGCGCTCACTGGGCCAAAAGAAAGCCCGGAGACGTCGTCGGAGCAGTGCCAGGAATAGGAAATCGACACCGAGTTCCTCTAAAGAATGCTCGAGAAGAAAGACAAAGAGGACGCGGAACAAGCGGCCAACATAAAACAAATGGCGCTCTTGTTCCAAGATATGGTCTGGATGATGATACAACCGGATCCCCCAGCTGAAGACCCTCCAATAATCTTTGAGGACGACAAAGGGGAGACATCAAACCCTCTTCCGGCTCTATCAGCAGCCAAGGAAGAGATCATCTCCAAAGACGCCCTTGATGGCTATATAGCTCAATAGATACGAGCTCATCAGGCGAGCGAAGTGGCCGGCCAAGTCGTCAGAACTGGACGACCCTATCCAAGCTGGTACGATTAAATTAAGTACCCGCCGGGATATACGATCCCTAAATTCCACGTGTATAAGGGGACGGGCAACCCCCATCAACACGTCGCTCAGTTCAGAGCTCTCTACGGCAATACTGGAGGTGACGACAAATTGCTACTTCGCCAGTTCGTCGGCAGCTTAGCGGAAACGGCATTTGAATGGTACTCGGAGCTTCCGAATGACTCCATCAAAACATTCACAGAAATGGAGCTGCTATTCACCCATCGTTTCGCAAGCGCCAACGAACGCATCCCGATCATGGCATTGATCAATACCAGGGTGAAGCCAGGGGAAACCTGGGTTCAATACGCCATTCGGTGGCGGAATATGTAGTCAAAGTGTGAACAGCGCATAGAGGAAGCTCCTGCCGTGGGCATGTTCGTGGGGACCCTTGACCCTCAAGCAACCATTTCCCAATTCATGATGTTCTTCAAGCCGACCACTTTCCAGGCCTTGATCGACAAGCTGGCCCAAATGGACCAGATGGGCCATGGACCGTCCTCCTCAAAGACGGATCCTCAGAATGAAAAGGGGAAAGGGAAAGCGACCTTCGTCGCCAACGCTGAGCAACAACCGAGTAGCCCGAAGCCGGTCGCTCACCAAAATGATAAACAGTGAACATTCGGAGAAAAGATGAGACACCCTTACTCGTTCCCTCGGGATAAGACGAAGAGATTATTCGAGCTAACGCTGCGCAACAGGCTCATCACTCTGCCAGAGCCGAGACGCCCAAAGCAAACAGGCGACGTTAACAGCCCCAATTACTGTCCTTACCACCGAATATTGGGTCACCCAATCGAAGATTATTACATCTTCAAAATTTGGATCGAAAAACAATAACAACAGGGCAGGTTCGTGCTGTCCGAAAACTGGAGGGTGAACCGGCCACAACCGCACGCTCCTAAAAAGGTGGACATGCCGGGGGAATCATGCTCACTTATAAAGGAAGCCCCATAAGAGGTGGCCCTTTCAGCTAAGACTAAAAGAATGCTGAAGGACCTTCAAGCATGTCCGGAGATTAGATGGAAGAGCCCGTTGGAGCCTGAGATTATTAAGGGGATGCTGAAGCCGCGCCCAACGCTGAAAGTTAGTGATGGTGGACAAAACTTTCGGGCCAAACCTCCAAAGTCTTTAAAGAAAAGAAGAAGGACAAGAAGCCCATCCAACCCGATGACAACCGTACAGGTTTGCAGAAATACATCGATGCACTGGAAGAATATAACCAGAAGGCACGGACCCCAATTACAATGGACGAATTCTTCAAGCACGTTCTTGAGAATGAAAACGATAACGCTGATGAAGCAGACGATTCTTCAGAAGAGCCCGAGGATTATGTGGCGAGCTGCCACATGATCTTTCACTCGTCAATAGATGGTAAAGAAGCTCCTGATGCAGAGAGACTGGGGGCAGAACCGGAACCAAAATCCCTGGAGCCATCAGACGAATTGATTAACAGGCTGCTGAGCAAAGCTCTTCAAATGAGCAAATCTGATCGAGAGCATGAAACGACCATATACGAAAAGGTCAAGCGCCGGTGTCAAGCTGAAGAGACTCCGGTAATGAGAAGCCATAAAATACCCCAACCGGGTCAAAGTGCCCTTGTTACCGGCAAAAGCAGACTTAAGACGAGGAAACGACTCGCTAAGGCCCTGTCAATAGGAAAGAAGTGGCCACTTTTCAAAGAAATCACTTCAGAAAGTATGTGCCCCAATGGACTAGATGCATATCCAAACTACTGCTTATACCATCGGAGGATCATGCACCCTACCGAAGAATGTAACGCCTTCAAGAAGTAGTGGCAGGAATACGTCGCCCATAAATAATTCAAGCGAATAAAGCGCAAAGCTCATCGGGAGCAGAGAAGCACGACAGATAGACACAAAAGAGCTGCCGACAACTGTCACATGGTTGACACAAAGGGATCGTAAGTTCTCACCTTTGGGAGCGATTCTGACGAAGAAATGGCCCTTGACCCCCCTCTTTAAGGAATCTACCTGTGGAAGAGAAGAAGAGATGAAGAACTGCGAGAACATTCAGCTGCGTAATCGTACGTTGCCTGAAAAGAATCTCGGATCTCCAAACAAAGGTTCGAACAGAAAAGACAAGGGGAAGGAGAAAATCCATGAGGAGATTGTCCTCGATGATGGGGTCGTCAAAGAGCTCGCAGCCAAGGACCCGCCTAAGAAAAGCAAGGTGGATTACAATATCCTAGCGCATTTAAGGAAGATACCCTCACAACTAAGCATATTGGATGCCATCTTTCTGTCTAAAGAAGCATGGGATTCCTTGGTCAAGGCGTTACAAGAGCCCGATCAGTTCCAGGCCTTCATCGCAGAGAAGAAAATGCAAGATGAGCTGGCAGAAGTCCACACGGCTAACATTACATTTAACGACGATGATCTTCTCCTTGGTATGTGCGACCACAATCGTCCTTTATATGTTACTGGATACTGCCATGACATCAAAATAGGGAAAATACTTGTTGACAACGGGTTCTTTGTCAACCTTCTCAATGTGCGGATGCTAAAAGAAATCTGCATGAGCGTTCAACATTTAGCCCGAGATAAAATCACTATCTCTGGATTTGATTCGCAGTCGTCACAGACGCTCGGGTCCGTGATACTGACATTACGCTTTGGGCTTCTCGTCACAGACATCAAATTTCATGTCATCAATGCTAGGACTTACTACAACACTCTACTTAGTCGGTCTTGGTTACACGAATATAACGTCATCCCTTTTACACCACCAGTGTATGAAGTATTTCAAGGACGGCCTCGAGTACACCGTTCTGGGAGAGCTAAACCCATTCTCTATGAACGAAGTCGGAAAATATGAAGACGCCAAGTACTTCCTGCCAGACTTCGAAGATATGGAGAAGTGTCATAAGTCGAAGCTTAAACAGAAGCCCGTCACTCCCATTCCTACCTTTAGAAGCGATACCGAGGAGGATGAAGAAATAGTCTACTCGAGACAGCCTCAGAAGTGGAATGGTAAACCCGGACCATCCGCTCCGATTTTGGTCTTTGGCAAAAACTTCGAAGATGAAACCAACGCTGTATTCTCCATCCGCCCGTCGATGCAAACCTTCGTTGGAGTAGACCGGAGTTTGCAAATCGCCATGATTCCGTGGCGGCACTACAGAGAGCTTGATGCTCTGGAGACATATAGTGTGCAAAAGTTACAGACGTTCTACGTCCCTCCCAGGCGAAGAGGTGAAAAGGCGATCCTATTCTATCGATCCACGGAGACTAAAGTCGAAAGAGAAGTCTGGAATGGTGCCGATCCTATGCTCGACAAGATCCAACCCATCCGTCTACCCAGGTATTGTAGGGTTCCTAGGCACTCTTGTGAAGGTTCATAAGGCATCAAACATGCCCGGATTAAAATTTAGACGTGCCGAACAACCCAAAGCCGGGATCTTTGCTAGATTATTAGGGTTTAACATGCAAGATGATAACTTTTATCTAAGTGTGAGGGATTACAACCTTTGTAGTCCGCTCCTTCACTTCATAAGCTCCGAGTAGAAGTCCCTTTGCCGCGATCCACGATCTCCCGGACTCATGAGAGGCTCCACGACTCGAACGATCCATGCTAGCTCGAAGTATTCCAAATCTCCGATGATCTACCTTGAAGTTGCTACGACTCAAGCTTTCTCACTCAAAAGATAAGAACACACTAATCCCATGGGCTAGATGAGATGAGGATGAGAGAGTAGTAATTTTTGCTTTCTTTTTAAATCATTTTCTCATTTTATTTCATCACTTAAGAAAAACTAGCAAGCTTTCTTGAAGAAGGAAGAAGATGATAATGAAAAGATTATGATAATCATCATCCTTTTGTGATGAATAGAATAAAATCTATATGATTGAATTGTAAACCATGGTCAAGGATGAGTGGCTAAGAATGAGTAGAGAATAAACTAGAGTTAGGGTTTGGTTGGGTTAAGAATGTGTCATTACAAATATCTTAACCAAGACAAAAGAATAAAGCTTCTAGAATGTGCATGAAGCTACTAACCCTAATCAAACCCTAACCTCAATTAATCATCCTTAAACATGTTTAACAATTAATCATATCATGTCACAATAATATATATCACATATATATTATATATTTGCAACAAAAGAAAATAATACAATTAACATATATCGCATATATATCAATGTATCATCCACTGAGAAAATGAAATAATAAAGCGAGCCTATATTAGATAATGTAATACAATATATCATATATATTATTATACATTAAATCATCGAATCAACACTTGAATCGATGATCCGGCTATATCGAATATTACCGACTAATATATCATGTACCGGTTCATCGAATCAACACTTGATCCGATGATCCGGTTCATATCTAAATATCCTGAGAATATAATACGGTATCCCATATCGTATTATTCTCGTTCCTGCGCATATCACATATGTGCCACTACTCCGTTTCGCCTGAGCCAAGAAACCTCTGTGTAGGACTCTAAAGAATCGTCAATACGCCGGTAGCAGGTGATGATCATATCAAACACCCACAAGCTGCAAGCGGTCAGCTAAACGTAACAGCCACCCAGGTATTGAGCGATCAGAAGATCAACAAGCTAGCCTGTGCGTTCTCCTGTGAATCCAACCAGTAACACTCCCGTACAGTCCGGTCTGTTCGTTTGATATGTCGCATATCAAGTCTAGGGGTGGTATACGTCAGACCCCAGTAACCGATAAGTCGTGTCGATGTATGGCTCATAACGGGTCGAGAAACTACTAGTAACACTTACCAGTAAATCTCTATATCAGCCCTGGCCAGGGACTTCCAGTTATAGCCAATCGAACACAGCACAACATCAACTCCCTATACCGGGAGAGACGAATCCCCTCCTATCGCTCATTGCCTCCATATGATTCGGGACTGTACCCAAAAGCCACCGTTTTGCACGCCCTCTTGGACGTGGTAAGGTGGAAATCAAAGCACAGTGGGAATCACACAAGACTCTATGACGATCTCGGGTCTACAGACTACCCTGTACCAGTGTCACCGGAGAACTGCCATCTGACGTGTGGTATATCACCATCTGGGAGTTCTCAGCGAGTCCGTCCAGTGTATCCAGTCTCCACTGAGCACCCGTACACCATCTCTGATGTCTAACACCGATGGATATGGGATCATCCATCGCCCATCATATGGGTCAAGATGCGTATACGCTAGTCTACTCTGGTGTATCGATGCCCTGTCTCGATATACCCTCGACTAGGAACAGTTATAGGATGTACTCATCGACTACCGCGGCCCCACTAGTATGATCTCATCATAGTCCCAGTAGTCGAGTACAGATCCTAAGGGCTTTATCAACATGTGAGAGTAAAACAGTAAACCAATACAAGTCAACATGTTAAGATAAAGTGAAACCAAATAGCATACTATCATGACGAGCAAGAAAGTCATCTCTATATATAACCAAGCATCCATTATAATATACATCATATGTACAACAATGGCCTCTAGGGCATATACATAACTAACAGGTATTACACCGAAGGATTGAAAAGGTTATTAAGATGCCAAGGCGTACCATTCAAACAAACTCCTCGACAAGCTCAGTTCTACAACAGGATTTGGAACGTCCCCGGAACGCAGCGAAAATTGCCCAACAGAAAAATGGAAACGATTGGGCTTAGATATGTCCAGTCCGAGAAACGGGAGCAATTCCATGACTGCTATGTCATAAAGGACCTTGATGAAGAAGAGGATGCTCTTTTAAAATACGCCAACGTTGAACTAGAATGAGGTCCTGCCATAAAAGTGTCGAGTCCGTCATTTGAAGAACAGATTGACAAGCTAATAAGAGAAGCAGGTCAAAGGGTTCGAGATGACCACAGCCGTGAAATGACCATTTACGAAAAGTCCAAGACGCAACGCCTCCTTCAGCAGGCCATGGAGGACGATGATGCCCTTCACCGTCATCCCACCATGCATTCCCAAGACGAGAAAAAGGCCCGACGTAGAGGCAAAAACAAGTCAAAGAACGGAAAAAACGTTCGACGGCGGCAAAACGGATCCAAAAGGCCATGTGATCAAGAAAAGGTAAGACAGAATCCGTCTCTAACGAAAAAGATGGGTCGAGTATATTCCTTCCCTCAAGACAAGACAAGGAAGATATTCGACCTCGTCATAAAAAATCAGATGATTACGCTCCCGGAGTCCAAGCACCCCGAACAAGCAAACGGGGTTCATCACCCGGATTATTGCTCCTATCACCGAGCGATAGGACACCCTCTTGAAAAATGCTTCACCTTCAAAAACTGGGTCGAAAACCAATATCAACTCGGTAGATTCACTTTATCCAACAGTTAGAAGGTAGCCCCACCGCAAAAGCATGTACCAAAAGCAACGTATATGGCGAGAGTAGAACCAGATCAACATCGGTCTTGGAAACGATCTCGTACCTGTTACGTGATAACGCTGTCAGAAGAAGGAATGCCCGAGAATATGGATGATCTCTTCTGGTGCTTCGAAAACAAGGATGAAGAGGAATTGATCTCAGAATTTCCACCAGTGCCAAAAGAGTTGGAAGATGGGATACACACCACGACAGATAACCTGAGGAAAATCGACTTGGGGATAGAAAACGAACCACGGCCTACGTTCGTCAGTGAGCTGCTGTCTAAAGAATAGGTGGCTATGCTAAAAGACGTGCTCATGCAGTATAGAGACTGCTTCGCATGGAACTATTCCGAGATACCAGGGCTAGAACCGAAAATAGCTGTGCATTAATTGACAATATCTCCGGACGTCAAGCCAGTCAAACAGGCACAAAGAAGAATGCGGCTCGAACTTGAAATGAGCATCAACACCGAAGTCAAGAAACTGATCGACTCCGGCTTCATCCAAGAAGTTCAATACCTCGACTGGATCGCCAACATTGTTCCAGTGATGAAGAAAAATGGGACGGTGCGCATCTGCGTGGACTTTCAGGACCTCAACAAAGCCTGCCCGAAGGATGATTTTCCCGTACCAGTTACCGAGCTGATGAAAGACAACACGTCCACTCATGAAGTCTTCTCCTTCATGGATGGCTTATCAGGGTACAATCAAATAAAGATGCATCCCGAAGACCAGAAACATACCGCTTTCCGGACTCCTCTGGGCATATTCTGCTAAAAAGTGATGCCTTTTGGTCTGAAGAACGCCGGCGCTACCTATCAAAGGGTCATGACGAAGATTTTCGATGACCTCATATATGAAATCGTCGAATGCTATATCGATGACCTCGTGGTGAAAAGAAAATAATATGAGGAACACTGGGAGCATTTGAAAATAGTGTTGCAGCGTCTTCGGAAATACAATCTGAAGATGAACCCTCTCAAATGCGCGTTTGGACTTTCCTCAGGCAAATTCCTGGGGTTCATCATCCGACACCGGGGCATCGAAATAGAATCGTCAAAGATCAAGGAGATTATAGAAATTCCTTCGCCCAGAACGCTCAAACAACTAGGGTCTCTCCAAGGAAAGCTCGCGTACATCCGACGGTTCGTAGCTAACCTCTCCGGAAAATGCCGTCCCTACAGTCACCTGAGGAAGAAGGGAAACCCGTTCATTTGGGATCGTAAATGCCAGAACGCACAGGACGAAATCAAGCAGTATTTGCAGAATCCTCCGGTACTGGCCGCTCCGGTCAAGGGAAAGCCCCTCATCTTATACACAACTGCCCTTGAAGGTTCTTTAGGCGCGCTATGGGCACAGGAGAATGATCAAGGGAAAGAGAGAGCCCTCTACTATTTGAGACGAGTTCTCCTGGGGGCAGAAAACAACTACTCCCCTATCGAGAAACACTGCCTGGCGTTAATCTTCGCAATAACGAAGCTCAGACACTATGCTTTGGCGCATGAGGTCCATCTCATATCAAAGATGGATCCTCTCAAGTATTTGATGTCAATTTCCATACTAACAGGATGACTCGCTAAATGGGCCCTCCTCTTGATGGAGTTTTCGATAATCTATCGACCCCTCAAGGCAGTGAAAGGCCATGCCATCGCCGACTTCCTCGCTGAACATCCAATACCTGGTGACTCACCCCTAAATTGTGAATTGCTGGACGAGCACGCATTTAACACAATCGACAGAGAGAGAGGAGGGAGTGATACCCGATGGGAACTCTACTTCAATAGGGCATCTTCCATGAAGAAAAGAAACCACGCCACCCCTATAATCAAATCGGTAGTAGGCCTTATCTTCATGACTCCGCAAGGAGGGATAATGCGCTTTGCTTTTTCCTTAACAGAGCCAAGAACAAACAATGAAGCAGAATATGAGGTTTTGATAGCAGGTCTCGAGGTCACTGTCGACATGGGATCGAAGACCTCCTCATATACGGAGACTCCTAGTTGGTCGTTAGTCAAGTAAATGGTAACTATCAAACGTGCAAACCAGAGTTGGTGAAGTATGGCAAAAGAGTGCAACAGTTACTAACTCAAATTCCTTCTTATGCCATGGAAAGAATACCACGTACAGAAAATAGCAAAGCGAACGCTTTAGCCAAACTCGCCAAAGAACCGACTGACGAAAACCTCGATGACGTAAGGATCGTTGTACAAAGCCGTCGGGTTCTTGCACCAGCAGAAATATCTCCGGAGTCGTCTAAAGAAAAGGAATCGACCAAGAAAACGGCCCTACAAATAGAGGACCAAGAAAAGATTAAGGATTGGAGAGAAGTCTTTATAGACTACTTCAAATCCCGTCGAACGCCCGAAGACGCGTCGTCAAGACATCAGCTCATGAAATGAGCTCTGTCTTTCGCCTTCGTCAATGATACTCTATATAAGAGGTCGTTCGGCTCTCTGTGGCTAAGATGCCTGGGATCAGAAGAAGCAAGGAGAGCCATCCAAGACACTCATGACGGACTCTGCGGTTCTCATCAAGCCGGGCCGAAGATGAAGCCGAAGATCAAAAGGATGGGCTACTATTGGCCCACGATGATCCAAGACTGCCTCGAATACGCAAAGCAGTGCCACTCATGCCAAATTCATGGAGACTTCATCCATCAGCATCCAAATCCGCTACACCCAACAGTAGCTAGCTATCCGTTCGAAATGTAGGGAACCGACATAATTGGGCCCATCGAACCAGCGTCATCCAGAGGACATCAGTTCATATTGGCGACAACCGATTACTTCTCTAAGTGGGCAGAAGCAGTACCGCTAAGAGAAGTGAAGACGGAGAACATCCTCCATTTCTTCAAGACATACGTCATCTATCAGTTTGGCACTCCGCGACGGATTATCTCCGATAACGGGCCAGCCTACAGAAGTCACAGAATCAGCCGCTTCGCACAACAGCATAATATAGACTGGAGATACTCTTCAGTCTATAATCCCCGAGCTAATGGTCTAGCCGAGGCTTTCAACAAGACTTTGATGAAGATCATAAAGAAGACGTGTCCAAAAATAAGAAGGACTGGCATGAGAGACTGCATGAAACTCTCTGGGCGTATCGGACCACGTTCAAAATGGCCACAAACACAACGCCATATGTATTGGTATTTGGCACAGAAGCGGTACTCCCCCTAGGGACAGAGCTACCCTCTCTACGATTGGCGGTTCATTATGAGCTAACAGATGAAAAGTGTAGGGTCCCTAGGCACACTAGTGAGGTCTCGCAAGGCATCGAACATGCCAATTTCAAAAATTATAGGTGCCGAGAGACCCGACTACGGATTGTTTGCTAGATGTCTAGGCGAAAAACTAACTAGTTAACACTTAACTAAAAGTTTAACGGAAATACAACCTTTGTAGATCCGGTGCTCCACCTCCATAGCTCCGCAACGAAGTCCTCTCCGCTGTCCAAATCAAATCCGGGCTCTAGCGTCGGCTTCGTCGGAGAATAAGCGAGCTAGGTCGTCGATGTCCATGCCGAAGATGATCTACGTCGAGGCATCGCTAAATCAAGCTCCGACTTCACCAAGTCAAGAAACTTGTGAAGTAAACACACTCTACTACTTGGCAAGAGGTAGAGGATGAAGAAATAGGAAGTGGATAAACTTTAGAATTGGATTTCTCACTCTAATTCTCACTTTGCCATTAAAGCTTGTGAAGCTTTTTCTTGAAGTGAAGAAGAAGAAGAAGATGAAGAATATGATAAGTTAATTGAAAATGGAAAAATAAAAGAATACTTATCATAATCTTAACCTTAGTTAAGTGTAGAGAATTGACTAAGGTTGGGTTGAATGGTTAGGGTTAAGGATGAGAACAAAAGGTCAACGAGTCAAAGCTTCATGAAACTTCAACTAAAAACAAAAGTAGCCACCATTCATTTATCTTCCAATTTATTCAAAATGAATAAATATATAAGATAAATGAATAAGTAAAACCCTAATCAACAACTTAACCTTGGTTTAATTCTTTATACTTAACCAAAAAGCATGCATCATCAAACATGATACAAACATGTGCACAAAATCATATCGCATATGCAATGCGCACACCCGAGTAAGAATATCCATTTAAAGTGAACCGATACTAGTTAATGCAAAGTAATATATCAAATATATAATTATACATTAAATCATTAAATCAACACTTGATTTAACGATCCGATCATATCGCATATAACCGACCAGTATCCTATGTATCGGCTTATCGAATCAACCTTTGATTCGATAACTAGGGTATATCGCATATAACCTAATCGATACATTCATCGCGAGAATGGAATACGGTATCACATACACGCATTATTCTCGGTCCCGCACATATCTCATATGCGCTCCTATTTCGTTTCGCTTGAGCCAGGAAACCCCTGTGTAGGACTCTAAAGACTCGTCAATACGCCGGCAGCAGGCGATGATCATATCAAACACCCACAAGCCACAAGCGGTCTGCTAAACGTAACGGCCACCCGGGTATTGAGCGATCTGAAGATCGACGAGCAAGCCCGCTCACACTCCAGTGAATCCGACCAGTAACACTACCGTACAGTCCGGTCTGATCGTCTGATATGTCGCATATCTCGCCTAGGGGTGGTAAACGTCAGACCCCAATAGCTCAATAAGTCGTGTCGATATGAGGTCTATAACTGTTCGAGAAACTACTGGTAACACTTACCAGTAAATCTCAGCAACCCTGGCCAGGGATTTCCTGTTATAGCCAATCGAACACAGCGCAACATCAACTCCCTATACCGGGAGAGACGAATCCCCTCCTATCGCTCATTGCCTCCATGTGACTCGGGACTGTACCCAAAAACCACCGTTTTGCACGCCCTCTTGGACGTGGTAAGATGGAAATCAAAGCACAGTGGGAACCACACAAGACTCTATGACGATCTCGGGTCAACAGACTACTCTGTACCAGTGTCACCAGAGAACTGCCATCTGACTTGAGGTATAATACCATCTGGGAGTTCTCGGCGAGTCCGTCCAGTGTACCCAGTCTCTACTGAGCACCCGTATATCATCTCCGATATTAAACACCAATGGATATGGGATCATCCATCGCCCATCTGTATGGGTCGAGAAGGTACACGCTAGTCTACTCTGGTATATCGATGCCCCGTCTCGATATACCCACGACTAGGGACTTTGAAGGATGTACTTATGGACTACCATATCCCCACTAGTATGATCCGCATCATAGTCCAGGTAGTCAAGTACAGATCCTAAGGGCTTTACCAACATGTAACAGAGAGACAATCAGCATACACATTAAGGTAAAGATCAACCAGATAGCATACTATCATGTCGAGCAAGAAAGTCCTCCCTATATACGTCCTAGCATCCACTACAATATACATCATATGTACAGTAATGGCCTCTAGGGCATACATATAACTAACAAAAAGAATGCTCATCTTCGGCTTGAGGAGCTCGACTCCCTCGATGAAACTCGTCTCATGGTGCAGCAAAACTTGGAGGCTTACAAAGAAAAAATGACACGCTCATATGAGAGCCTGACCAGGCCGAGAACATTTCGCCAAGGCAAACTCGTGCTAGTGGTCAAGAGACCTATGATCCCCAATCATGCCAAACGGGAGAAATTCGAGCCGAACTATGAGAACCCGTACATCATAGATAAAGTCTACCAAGGTGGGGCTTACTTGCTCATGGATATGCATGGCAAAAGACCTTCAGGCCAATAAACGGCCGGTTCCTGAAAAAATACTACGCCTGACGAGTCACGGCCTAGGTTAACGATAGATGACGACGCCTATGTCCGCTCGCTATCTTCCCAAGCCCAAACTCTATAAGTAGTATCCAGCAAAAACTTGCCTCAAAATCGCTGTGGACCGAAACGTCCCTAAACTAACAAGGGACCGAGATGTCCTGAAACTAACTACGGACCGAAACATCTTTAAACTACTACAAACCACAGCATCCTAGGGCTGACGCAAAAAAAAACGGTACGTCCATAAGCAAGATGGGCACGGATGAAAACCCGAAAGGGCTACGTAAGTAAAAACAACAAGACTAACGGCGATGTTTATGAAAACCCGAAAGGGCACAGACTCGTAAAAAAGAACTCATGCACACTTACAAGGTCCTCTTGACCTTGTAAGGAGAAAATAACTGCGTAAGATCCTTACGACTCACAAGGGAGCAACACACTTAGGGATCCCCACGATTCCTGAGGAGAAATTACACTTACGAGATCCTCACGACTCATAAGGAGAACTCTCTTATGAGACCCTCACGGCTCATAAGATTCAAAAGCTTTAAGCTACAGAGATCTGAACATGTTCTTAAGCCATCACATTTCCCAGACTGCCCTACAAACGGTTCAATGTTGACCCTTGTATACAATCCATGGGCATAAATAAATGTTTCCCCCACCCAGTTCCACCAATGGCGTGAAATTTCCTCATGTGGTGAATGACACTTGTAAGTCCTCTCGACTTATAAGGAGAAAACACTCTTGTAAGATCCTTACGACTTATAAGAGAACATACACTTAAGAATCCTCACGATTCTTAACGAGAAAACGCACCTACGAAATCCTCACGACTCGTAGGGAGAAACACCTTTATGAGACCCTTACGGCTCATGAAGTCAAAAGCTTTAGTCGACAGGATTCTAACCCTGTTTGCTAAGCCATCTTTGTTTAAATCGACAAAGGAAAATGATGATTCGCACCTAGCAATATCCCAGTTGTAGCGATACTGATGCCTAAATCAGTATCAAATTCCAAGTCCTTTCACGGAAAATGATGATTCGCTCCTGGCAACATTCCAGTCGCAGCGATGCTGATGCTAAGATTGGCATCAGATCTTGAGTTCCATACTCGAAAAAAATGCATATGAAATAGCCGAAATGTTTGGGCAACCCGCAATAAAAATCAGCGAGTAAAATATATGCATACAAAAATAGCCGAAATGATTGGGCAACTCGCAATAAAAAGCAGCGAGTAAAGAAAAAGAAAAATAGCCGAAATGATTGGGCACCATGAAAAATAACCAAAATGATTGGGCAATCGCGACTTTCGCAACATAAAAAGCTGAAATGGTAGAGCATCGCGGAAAGAAATAAAAAAAATGATGAAACTTTTGCCCTGCAGGTAAGTCCATATTGACCCCTGTATACAATCCATGGGCATAAACGAAAAGGGGACCACATGTCCCAACAAACTCTGTCAAAGGGAAAGTCGGATCTCGACAGCAACATCTGCATCCTAGAAGACCACCAACAGCGTTCCTCCTCAGGCCAGCAGGGCACGGACACGACACCACTAATCGGAGCCACGGCAAAGTCCCCAGTTTCAAGACTCTACGGTTCATAGATAACCTAGAGTCAGCTCCGACACTGCAGAAAGTGGAGCAAGTCAACCCGACACCGCAGAAAGCGGAAACATGTCAACCCCTGACCTCCCTGACGTAAAGCAATGCTTCAACTCGGAAACATATCAACCCCTGACCTCCTTGTCGTAATGCAACGCTTCGACTCGGAAACATGTCAACCCCTGACCTCCCTGTCATAAAGCAACGCTTCGACTCGGAAACATGTCAACCCCTGACCTCCTTGTCGTAAAGCAACGCTTCGACTCGAAAATATGTCAACCCCTGACCTCCTTATCGTAAAGCAACGCTTCGAATCGGAAACATGTCAACCTATGACCTCCTTGTCGTAAAACAACGCTTCGACTCGGAAACATGTCAACCCATGACCTCCTTGTCGTAAAGCAATGCTTCGACTCAGAAACATGTCAAACCCTGACCTCCTTGTCGTAAAGCAACGCTTCGACTCGGAAACATGTCAACCCCTGACCTCCCTGTGGAGCAATGCTTCGACTCGGAAACATGTCAACCCCTAACCTCCCTGTCGGAGCAATACTTCGACTCGGAAATAAGTCAACATAAGAACCTATCAACCCGTAAAAAGAAATTTCTCTTGTGAGATCCTTACGATTCTCAAGAGAAAACGCACTTAGGAGTCTTCACGACCCCTAAAGAGAAATTACACCTACGAGATTCTCTTGACTCGTAGGGAGAAAAGTCTTTATGAGACCCTCACGGCTCATAAAATTGGAAAGTCTTAGGCAGCAGACCTGAACTTGTTTCCTAAGCCATCGCCACCCTACAAAGAAATCAAGATGGATTGTTATCCAACATCTACAAGTTACATTCACTAAAGTAATACGTCAATAACACAGCAAAGAAGAGAAAGCACCAGAATGAAATGAAATATTTCTTTTATTCATGAATCCAAATGAATACAAGGTACATCTCATAAAAGAATCAAAATGAATACAAAATATTTTTATTCATAAATGGATAAAAAAAATATATAATAAAAAAATACAATAAAGAAAAATTCTTTAAGCCGACGGATGGCACAATAAGATCCTCAATTCATCGCTCTTCCGCTGGTCCTCGGATTCAAGCTTGGTTATTGCCACAAGACGGGTCTTCGCCTGAGACTGTTAGGTCTGATACGACGCGAACCAGCTTTCGAGCTCCCTTTCGGTGGCCTTATGAGCTTCAACCATCTCGCGGGTAAAGATGACGGCTTTGTCGAGAGCGACCACTTCAGTGATAGCTTCTTGAAGTACTCGCCAGATTTCATAGGCATGAGTGGTCTTGGTAGTGAGTTGAGCCTGGAGTTCTCCCAAACCATTCGAGGCTAGTTCCCTCTCCGAAAATTTTCGGTTGAGCCTCTTCTCACATGACTGCAGATTCTCGGCGCACCGTTCAATCACCCCCCTCAAGTTCGTCTTTGCAGCAAGGACCTCTGAGGGAAGGGTACGCACTCAAGACCATGTAAGCAAGCCTCCACTCGGTGACAATACTTGACCCAAACATGCACCAAGGTTTCATCGTAGTAAGTGGCGAGAAAGGGCAAAGAGATGTTGGCTTCGGCAGCAAATTCTTTGGCTGTGATCGAACTACCAGCACGAAGATCTTCGATAAGAGCCGACAAGGAGTGGATGCTTTGATTCGCCATCCGTTCAAACGCACGCCGGGCATAAGGGCCTGGTGGCATAATGATGCGAGACTCCAGCGGGGTAAGAGCGGGAAAAGCCGTCAAGATTCATGAACAATCAGCGAGATTTGCAAATAAAGAATAGATAGAACAACGTCAAAACATTACTTACCCACAGTCATGCAAGGAGGGTTTAAAAGATCCCCAGACCCGTCGAGAATCTCAACTTCGTCGTCAGCTTCCAGAACTACAGAAGACATATTAGCATCGTTATACGAAATAATGATAATACAATGAAGGGGTCAAATAAAACCAACCTTGCCCAGAAGAGACGACGATGCTTTACGGGGATATTGCCTGTGGGGCGGCCATCTCAAGTAGACGCTGAAAAGAATTTCTGGGGGATAGATCCACGATGGATGCCGCCAATCCTCGTAATTCTGAAAAGACAGAAAGATTCAGATAATGGAGAGATCATTAAAACAAAATATAGAAGGCTACCTTCGATGCTCCTCCCGCTTTGAACTGGAGGGATAGCAGCTTCGGCAGCCTCCTCCATACCCTCATGCACATCACCGGGGTCGTGGGCTGGCGTAGCAGCTTCCAATCGCAAAACGACATCTGCCATTTCAGGCTCCATGGAGGGAACAGTGACCATGGCGGTGCTTTCTACAATCTTCGAGGCGCCACCAGAAAGATCCATCGGGTCTATAACAGACAAGGTCGCCTCTGTGGAAGGTGTAGGCAATGAAGAAGGTGGGTCATCACCGGAAGCTCCAAGTTAGAACCGACTGCTTCGACAATCTCTTCTACACCTTTCGGTGCGTCATCAGAGACATCCATAGGATCCGTGGCCAATGGGGCTACCTCCGCTGAAGGAATTGACACTGAAGGAACAGAGGGTATCATCGGAAGCTCCGTAGCAGGAATAGCAGCTATAACAATCTCCTCCACACCTGCCGGTGCCTCATCGGAGACATTTGTAAAACCACAGGCGGAGCACGACTTGGACTCAAATCCTCTGTCATCGCCGAAGTCCTTGCAAAGTTTTTCACGAAGATAAGAAGACATAAAAGAGTGAAACAAATTACTTGCGAAAGGAAAATACAGAAAAAATGCATACCGATATGCCAGGGTGCCTCTAGTATAGCTTTTTCAAGCCGTCGTTCCTTCCTTAGGAAATGTGCTCGCCGGGCGTCAAACGTAGACTCATGCCCACCGGTCTTCGCTGCTAGCTCATCTTCGGAGGTGGCTGAGATGGGTTGCTTGAGGGCTATCTCATCTTCCGGTCGCAGGGGACCCATATGTACCCTCCATAGTGAAGGGGGATCTTCGTAAAATATAACCGGGGGTAAGGCTTCTTCGGGATGCGTACATTCTCAGCCTCATCCTGTGAACGCCTTATAGCCACAGCCAATTGTGCGGCTTCCTCGGCAGATGAACCCGGAAAGAGAAGACCATCATCCGGCTCTTGCATGGATATTAGCTCGTCTTGAACAATAGGCTCGGATTCTAGCAAAAGGTCAAGCAGACCGGTGACCGTCTTCTTTCTTCTCTTCGACCCAGAACTGATGCTGGAAGAAGATCGCTTCCTTCCCTTCGGCACTTTGGCACGACGTTGGCCCACTTCGCCTTCACTATCCCCTTTTGGCGACACCACTGCCGATAGCGCCGCCGCTAATGGCATGGCCGTTGGCGCTTCGGCGGAAGCCTTTCCTTGAGCCCTAGTGCGCATTGGCATCCCTGCAGTGGGAGGAATCGATTATGTTTCTGGGATTTGCGGGATAAGGACCACGCTGTCATCCCTCAAGAGAGGGCGAACGACTGACCTCGGTCACAACGGAGCGTTGGCAGCTTGGGTTGGAGCGGGTGTCTTATACTTGAAGAGTACCCGCCTCTCCTCAGCAACGACAGGACCAACCTGGTAGTGATACCAACCCATAAAGGACCCCACAGACCTTGGGAGATAGTCTGGCTCCGGGATCATAAACAGAGAGCCAGTGTTCAGCCGCATGAAGTGATGAATGATGTCGTGAATAACTCCCAAAGATGAGGTAGGCTCAACAAAGAACGCTTCGAAGGGGACGCCTTGATTGTAACCCAATTGCCGAGCGAAGCGGTGTGGATTATACCGCATAAGGAGGGCCGTATCATGTTAGTGTATATGCCCTAGAGGCCATTACTGTATCATACTAGATTGTATATTATTTAATGGAAGCTTGGGATATTCACAGTTGTATAGACAATCTTGCTCAAAATGGCAGTATGCTACTTGGTTTATTTCTACTTTAATGTGTACATGTGTTTCTTTTAGTATATCACCTATACACATTAGTGGAGCCCTTAGGATCTTTGCTTGATTACCAGCGTTGTGATGGCTGTCACACTCGTGGGGGCTGGGTAATCCACAAGCACATCCTTATACAGGTCCCTAGTCATAGGACTATCGAGACAAGGCATCGATACTCCGGAGTAGACTAGCGTATGCGCTTCTCATCCCAGCATGTGAGACGGTCTGTCCCGCAGCCGTCAGTACGTCGTACTTGAGATAGTATGCGGGTGCTCGTTAGGTTACGAGTACACTGGACAGGACTCGTCGGGAACTGTTGGTTGGTACTATACCTATCGTCAGTTATCAGTTCCCAGGTGACATGAGTACAGCTTAGTCCGCTGACTTGACACTGTCACTTCGCCTCGAGTGTGTTCCCACTGTACTTTGATTACTACCCTACCACGGCTCAAAGGAGTCGTGCAAACAGGTAGTAGTTGGGTGCAGTCCCGAAGCACTTGGAGGCAGTGACGGTTAGACAGGATTCGTCCCTCCCAGTATTGGGAGTTGATAACGCGCTGTGTCAAGGAGATCCATTACACATAGTCGTCCCTGGCCAGGGCAAGCGAGTTATACTGGTGGGTTTCCGGTGTTATCTCAGGGTGTTCTAGGCTACACTCCGA
The DNA here is from genome assembly GCA_030015575.1 of Agapanthus africanus. Lineage (NCBI taxonomy): Eukaryota > Viridiplantae > Streptophyta > Magnoliopsida > Asparagales > Amaryllidaceae > Agapanthus > Agapanthus africanus. Next base: position 872,283,855 of record JASDDO010000019.1, on the reverse strand, counting down.
CCCGACTTGTACCGCTATTAGGGGACTGACGTTTACCGCCCCGTAGGCCCGCCATGCGATATTCTTAGATGAACAGACCGGACTGTACGGAGACTGTCACATTCAGGCTCAGTAGGAGTTCAGATGGGTTTCACCTCGTCGGTCTTCTTATCGGCATCTACCTGGGGGCCGTTACGCATAGCTAGTGCCGCTTGCGGTCTATGGTTAAACCCACTGCCAGCGTAGTGTCGAGTCTTTAGAGTCCCATACAGAGAGCTATTCGCCTTTAGGAAAAAGAGTAGAGGTCGCATGGTTTTGCGACAGGGTTCGGTCACATCCGCGCACTTGTACACGTTTGGTGTCCGGGCAGTTATTACTAGCGGGCTTTGGTTTAAGCCAGATCCTAGTATACGTTTTGGGATTGGTTTTATCTCGTTTGTATTCGTGTTCCCCGGAACACGGATGCGGGTGTGTATGCACGGTTGACCGAGACGGAGGAAGAGGATTCTCATTAGGGTTGTTGACTGTTGACCTTTTCTAAACCCTAATGAGAATAAGAAATATGAATAATAATAATATTAATTAAGTATTATTGTGCCATGGTTGGGTTGAAAGGTTGACTTTGTTGACTTTGTTGACTAGGTTGGACTTGTTGACCATCATCATGACAATGGTTATCATTTCATGGCTAAGCCTTTTGCTTGCTTGTTATTCTTTACAAAATGAGTGCATGAAATGATAATGCCATTGACATGAACCATCACATAATACTCAATTATTATTATTATCATGATTATTTTTTATTATAAGAGAATGGTTGCAAAATTCTTCACTCATTCTATCATTTGCTCTCTCTCTCATCAAAGCTCTCATCTTCCTCTTGCTCTCCCTCTTCTTCTAGCTCAAGGCAAAAATCTCTCATGTGTTGAGAACCATTTTGCCTTGGAGATAAAACCAAAAACACTTCTCTGCGCATCCTAGTGTACAAGGTCTAGCAAGCCAAGTATTCTAGTTTCCTCTAGATTGAGGTTGGAGCCAAAGGTAGAAGCTTTCGGGTGGATCCATCTTCGGCACAAGGAGACGACGAGGTGAGGCCGATCCGACCACCACAAGGAGTCGAAGAGAAGGAGTTCAAGTTAAGGTATAACCCCTAATATAGTAGTTAAACTCTTAGTTAGGTTGTTAAATAGTTTGTTTAGCAAAGATCCGTTTTTAGAGTCCATGTTACCTCCACCGAAAAAATCATTTTTTACCATTTCCGCATCCCCGAAAGAACCGGGACGGGTAACGTGGACTTACATTGGTATCAGAGCCAGGCTAAACACTATCTAGCATGTTAGCAAAGTAACTAGAAATTCGATCGAAAAGAAAATCACAAAACACGCCCGGGACATGTACTTTCTGTCGATTTTTTTACAGCTCAAAAAATTATTTAACACATCTGAAAAATCGTTTCAGGGTTTTATTTGAACACAGCAGAAAAACGAGCCAACGAACTGACCAACTCACCGTGGAACCGCGGCAAAAAGAGCTTCTTGCCGCGGATCCGCGGCCGAATTGACTCGGCCGTGGATCGTTTTTACTGCAGTGTGTTCTCTGTGCTGTTTTGGGATTTTTACAATATGTTTTTTCTGCCCAAATTTTCCAGAAAACAAAATTTGTTTTTGGGGTGGTTAAAAATCCGTATTTTGATCGAACTTCTATAGACTTTATCTTACGGGTTATATCTGTGATGTGATATATGTATTGAACGTCTGCTAATCGCTATACGTCGATTAGTGGGGGTTATACATATCTGTGATCTGTAATGTTGATAGTTTGTGTATATGAATTCGTTGGATTGTCGCGGATGAATAGCCGGGGGTTGTGAGATAAGAGTTTTCTTTATCTTTCAATTCATGTAATTTGTAATTGATGTAATATTATTTATATGGCCGCACATCCGGGATGAGGTTGTAGCCGCCATTGTATAATTTCTTTTACTGTTTTTGCTCCTAGGATGGATCCAAGGAGGGGGTGCACAAACTACCGGGTACCTCGAAGTGCCGAGTGGCCTACTCACGTTGTTGAGGGAGGTTGCTTCACTTCGGGTATTTGGCGGGTAGTTTGCCGCACCCGTAGGGGTCTAGGGTGGGGTATTGGCTATTCATCGCGACCGTGTAATCCGCTTTTCGTTACAAGCTCGAACGAATCGCAGATTCCTAGTATATCCAAAGTATTCATCTGTGATCTGGAATGGCTATCATTGCATGTGACGAATGTATATATCTATATATGATATCTATTTAGGCGTTGCTTATGTTTTGCATCCGCGCTAGTCCATCCCCCGCTCTGTCGTTAGTTAAGTAACCTAACGGGTAATGACGGGGCCCCGTGGCGAATGCGTATGGCATAAGCATACATCATATTTTCGTTGTTTTCTGCAATGGTAGGATTAAATGATTGGACGCATTAAATTAATGCAAGAAAATAAATCAAAGTAAAGTCGTTGGAACAATTTCAAAAAACCACTCGGTTTCTTTTCAAAAACCAACTTTTAAACGCGGAGCTTAAGCCATTCCTTTTTAAAAGCTATCTCGTTCCATCGATTATATCAAGTTCACTACGTTCACGGTTTTGCCAAAACCATTCGTAGCCCTCCGTCATTTCACATGGATAGTCAATAGTATTCAAGCTATGTTTGTTGGCCAAAGTCAAGGCATAGTGATTGGTAGCTATTGGGTATTCATATGCAGCATAGATAGAAGCGTTGGTTTGCGACAATCGTACTGTCTTGTTGGCCAAAGTCAAGGGTAGGTACAGGTGGGTTCAAATTAACCTGGAGAATGAAGGGTAGAACTTGACATGTGACTTATGATTTGACGGGTAGAACTTGACATGTGACTTATGATTTGTTGTCCAAAGTCAAGGTCATAAGAGCATGGGGCAAAAATCCACATCGGAGGTTTCTAAAGAAACTGAAACTTGCTAGCGCTGCATACCATTTGGAGTGTGATGATTCTGGTAGGATTCCTTCAGTTTTGTCACACGAAGATATTTGGATCCCGATCCTACTGTGAGTATATGCTACTCCTCCGGAACTTTCTCACTTAACGATCAATGCTATAAACCAAGTAGGTGTCTAGAAAGGTGTTAGCGGGGCTACGCCCATAGGGAAAAGAGGTTATTTAATTAAGGAATTTCGCGAAAGCGTTGGAAAACCTCTCTCGAAGTACCAACACTGGCTTGGCTGAACGGTTAAGCAAGTATTGTACGGTGAGATTGATCCCGACTAATTCTTCCTTTTTGGTTTGAGGAGAGATTCGAGAGACAATGGGAGCCATCCTGTTTAGACAAACTAAAAACCACTCTAAACTTGCAAGAGCATCATGCTAAAGTGTTTCTTCTCTCTCTCCTAATTGCAGCGACCGATCCTCATGACCGGACTTAAGTTACTTCTAGATAAAAACATACTGACAGGGCCAAACTACAAAGATTGGCTCAGGAATGTCAAAATGGCAATCACTTATGACAAGTTGGGGTATCTCCTTACCACCAAAACTCCCCCTGTCCCAGGTCCCAAAACCAGCGTCGTGGATAAGGAAATCCGTAAGACCTGGGAAATCGACTGCACGAAGGCCAAGTGTCTCGTGCTTGCCTCTATGGACAATGAACATCAGAGGAGGCACGAGAATATGGACCTAGAATCCATATTTCTCCATACTAAGGAACTATATGGAGAGCAATCCCGTATCGCCAGATACGAAGTCTCGAAAAAGTTGTTTTCGGCGAGATTGGCCGTCAGATCATCGGTAGCGGAACACGTGCTTAAGATGATTGGCTTTATTGAAGAGCTCGCGGACCTTGGGACCACGTTGGAGAATGAGCTCTATACTAACTTGATTCTCCAGTCCCTTCCTTCCACTTAGTTTATCCTGAACTTCAACTTGTAAGAAAAAGAAGTTGAACTTTCAGAACTCCTCAATATGCTGAGGAGTGCAGAGGGCACCCTACAGAAAGGTAGGGAAACATCCACTTTGTTTGTTGGAGGACCATCCTCTTCTAAGTTCAAAGCGAAAGCCAAGGGGAAGAAGAAGAAAACCCCCACCAAACCAAGAGGCGGTGTTAGTAAAGTGGAAACGAAGGGAAAGGCAAAAGCAACAAAGGTAGCGGGAAAGCTTATGGGAAAGGAAGAGTGCTTTTACTATCACAAGAGTGGACACTGGAAAAAGAATTGAAGGGCTTGAAAGGCCAGAAACCAGGACCCGAAGCAAGTTGCGGCTTCGGCTTCAGGTGTGTATGTTATTGAAAACTGTCTATCAATAAACTCTACTTCCTGGGTATTGGATACCGAATCAGGATCTCATATCTGTAATTCTTTGCAGGCACTGAGAAAGCGTAGGGTTTTGAAGGCAGGTGATATGACCCTCAGAGTTGCAAACGGAGCTGGCATGGATGCTGAGTCCGTGGGGGACTATCACCTGGGATTGTCAGATGGACACGTTTTGGTTTTGCGTAATTGTTATTTTGTACCCAATGCAACTTGTAATATCATTTCTGTATCTTTATTATCTAAAGAAGGTTATGAATTTGCAATTGTAAGCAATGTTGTAAACATTCACCTTAATCAAGTTCTGATTGGGTCAGGTACATTAAGCAATGGTATATACATATTAAACTAACCACAGATTTTCAATGTCCAGAATACACACAAAAGAAAGTCTCTAGAAATCATTCATGCTTTCTTATGGCATTGTAGACTGGGTCACATCAATGAGAGAAGGTTGACGAAGTTGCATACAGAAGGATATTTGGATCCGTTCGAATATCAATCATATGCAACTTGTCAATCCTGTCTCAAAGAAAAGATGAAAAAGACTCCGTTCACTGGACACGGAGTAAGAGCGAGCGAGCTCTTGGGACTTGTACACAGCGATGTGTGCGGTCCAATGTCTACACATGCGCGAAGCGGTTTTTCCTACTTCATTACTTTTACGGATGACTTTTCAAGGTACGGATATGTCTTCTTAATGAAACATAAATCTGAAGCCTTTGGAAAATTCCAGGAATACAAGAATGAAGTAGAAAAACAAACCGGCAAAAGTATCAAGACACTGAGATCTGATCGAGGTGGTGAATACTTGAGTGCCGAGTTCCTGCATTACCTAAAAGAGAATGGAATTCTCTCTCAGCTTACTCCTCCATACACTCCGCAACATAACGGTGTATCGGAGAGACGGAACGGAACCCTATTGGATATGGTACGTTCCATGATGAGTAATGCTGAGTTGCCGCGATCATTCTGGGCATATGCACTAGAATCAGCTGCATACCTTTTGAAACGAGTTCCAACTAAGACTGTGCCTACCACACCATATCAGATGTGGTGTGGGAAGAAACCCTATCTTAAGCACATTAAGACATGGGGATGTCCAGCTTTTGTCAAAAAGCAGCATGCGGACAAACTCGAAGCACGCTCAGTACAGTGCAAGTTTGTGGGATATCCAAAGAACTCCAAGGGATATTTCTTCTATTGCGAAGAGAAACAAAAGGTTTTTGTTTCTCGTCATGCCCACTTTTTGGAAACTGAATTTTTGGAAAATCAGATAAATGGGAGCGCAATAGAACTAGAAGAAATTCCAGAACCACAAGCCCTTACAGAAAGCTTAGTAGAACCAGAGGGTTCGAAAGAACAGGACATTCCTACGCCGCTCCGCATGAGTAGTAGGCAGTCTCATCCGCCCGAGAGATACTACGGTTTTCACATAGACGGGGATAGAGAGGATTGCATCATTGATAGTGATGAGCCGACTAGCTTCCAGCAGGCCATTCAGAGCGTTGACTCGGTAAAATGGCTGGATGCAATGCGGACCGAAATGGAATCCATGTACACCAACAAAGTATGGACTTTGGACGTTGCTCCAGATGGGGTAAAACCCGTAGGATGCAAGTGGATCTTCAAGAGGAAGATTGGTGTAGATGGACAGGTCGAGACCTATAAGGCTAGACTTGTTGCAAAGGGTTTTCGTCAAAGACCTGGTTTGGACTATGACGAAACCTTTTCTCCAGTGGCTATGCTGAAATCTATTCGGATCCTTCTTGCCATTGTTGCCTTCCACGATTATGAGATTTGGCAGATGGACGTAAAGACCGCTTTTCTAAATGGAAATTTAGAGGAGTGTGTCTATATGGACCAGCCAGAGGGTTTCAATCAGAGTGGGAGCAGCGGAAAGGTGTGCAAGTTGCTTAAGTCCATCTATGGACTAAAGCAGGCATAGCGGAGTTGGAACATCTGTTTTGATGAGACGGTCAAAGAATTTGGCTTTATCAAAAATCCAGATGAACCATGCATCTATAGTAGATTTGTAGCAAGAACTGTCGTATTCCTCGTTTTATACATGGATGACATTCTCTTGATAGGAAATGACATTCCTATGCTACAATCTGTCAAAGGGTTCTTGTCACACAGGTTCTCCATGAAAGACCTAGGTGATGCCTCTTACATTCTGGGGATCCGGATCCATCGTGATAGATCCAAGAGGATATTAGGACTTTCACAGTCCAGGTACATCGACACCATACTGAAAAGATTCAGTATGGAAGATTCCAAGCACGGTAATCTATCGGCTTGTCACGGGATCACCCTCTCCAAATAGATGTCTCCCAAGACTAATTTGGAAAGGGATCGCATGTCTATTATACCCTACGCTTCTGCGGTAGGCTCTATAATGTATGCGATGTTGTGTACCAGACCAGATGTAGCTTATGCACTGAGTGTGGTAAGCCAGTATCAGTCAAACCCTGGGGAGAAGCACTGGATAGCGGTAAGAACATTCTCAAGTACCTGAGAAGGACTAAGGAGATGTTCTTGGTGTATGGCGGAAAAGACCTCCAGATCGAGGCCTTTGCTGACTCCAGCTTCCAAAGTGACAAGGATGATTCCAAGTCCATGTCGGGTTATGTCTTTACCCTCAATAGAGGAGCGGTGTGTTGGAAGAGTTCTAAATAGGAAACCATTGCTGACTCGATGATGGAAGCGGAATATATCGCTGCTGCTGATGCCGCAAAAGAAGCCGTCTGGATGAGGAAGTTCTTAACGGAACTTCAGGTGGTTCCGTCCATTGTTGATCCAATACCACTGTATTGCGACAACAACGGGGCTATAGCTTTAGCGAAGGAACCCAGGTCCTATCAGAAGTCCAGACACATCTGGAGGCAGTATCACCAGATCAGGGAGATCGTGGGTCGCCAGGAGATCGAGGTTCGGAGAGTTGCTATGGAACATAACACTGCTGATCCATTCACGAAGGCCTTACCCCAGACTCAGTTCGAGCGGCTGATCGAGATGATAGGTCTTCGATACGCCAGTACATGGCCTTAGTGCAAGTGGGAGATTGTTAGTGTATATGCCCTAGAGGCCATTACTGTATCATACTAGATTGTATATTACTTAATGGAAGCTTGGGATATTCACAATTGTATAGACAGTCTTGCTCAAAATGGTAGTATGCTACTTGGTTTATTTCTACTTTAATCTGTACATGTGTTTCTTTTAGTATATCACTTATACACATTAGTGGAGCCCTTAGGATCTTTGCTTGATTACCAGCGTTGTGATGGCAGTCACACTCGTGGGGGCTGGGTAATCCACAAGCACATCCTTATACAGGTCCCTAGTTGTAAGACTATCGAGACAGGGCATCGATACTCCGGAGTAGACTAGCGTATGCGCTTCTCATCCCAGCATGGGAGACGGTCTGTCCCGCAGCCGTCAGTACGTCGTACTTGAGATAGTATGCGGGTGCTCGTTAGGTTACGAGTACACTGGACAGGACTCGTCGGGAACTGTTGGTTGGTACTATACCTATCGTCAGTTATCAGTTCCCAGGTGACATGAGTACAGCTTAGTCCACTGACTTGACACTGTCACTTCGCCTCGAGTGTGTTCCCACAGTACTTTGATTACTACCCTACCACGGCTCAAAGGAGTCGTGCAAACAGGTAGTAGTTGGGTGCAGTCCCGAAGCACTTGGAGGCAGTGACGGTTAGACAGGATTCGTCTCTCCCGGTATTGGGAGTTGATATCGCGTTGTGTCAAGGCTATCCATTACACATAGTCGCCCCTGGCCAGGGCAAGCGAGATATACTGGTGGGTTTCCAGTGTTATCTCAGGGTGTTCTGGGCTACACTCCGACACGACTTGTACCGCTATTAGGGGACTGACGTTTACCGCCCCCCTAGGCCCGCCATGCGATATTCTCAGACGAATAGACCGGACTGTACGGAGACTGTCACATTCAGGCTCAATAGGAGTTCAGATGGGTTTCACCTCGTCAGTCTTCTTATCGGCATCTACCTAGGGGCCGTTACGCACAGCTAGTGCCGCTTGCGGTCTGTAGTTAAACCCACTGCCAGCGTAGTGTCGAGTCTTTAGAGTCCCACACAGAAAGCTATTCTCCTTTAGGCAAAAGAGTAGAGGTCGCATGGTTTTGCGATAGGGTTCGGTCACATCCGCGCACTTGTACACGTTTGGTGTCCGGGCAGTTATTACTAGCGGGCTTTGGTTTAAGCCAGATCCTAGTATACGTTTTGGGATTGGTTTTATCTCGTTTGTATTCGTGTTCCCCAGAACGCGGATGTGGGTGTGTATGCACGGTTGACCGAGACGGAGGAAGAGGATTCTCATTAGGGTTGTTGACTGTTGACCTTTTCTAAATCCTAATGAGAATAAGAAATATGATTAATAATAATATTAATTAAGTATTATTGTGCCATGGTTGGGTTGAAAGGTTGACTTTGTTGACTTGTTGACTTGTTGACTTGTTGACTTTGTTGACCGGTTGACTAGGTTGGACTTGTTGACCATCATCATGACAATGGTTATCATTTCATGGCTAAGACTTTTGCTTGCTTGTTATTCTTTACAAAATGAGTGCATGAAATGATAATGCCATTGACATGAACCATCATATAATACTCAATTATTATTATTATTATGATTATTTTGTATTATCAGAGAATGGTTGCAAAAGTCTTCACTCATTCTATCATTTGCTCTCTCTCTCTCTCATCAAAGCTCTCCTCTTCCTCTTGGTCTCCCTATTCCTCTAGCTGAAGGCAAAAATCTCTCATGTGTTGAGAACCATTTTTCTTGGAGATAAAACCCAAAACACTTCTCTACTCATCCTAGTGTACAAGGTCTAGCAAGCCAAGTATTCTAGTTTCCTCTAGATTGAGGTTGGAGCCAAAGGTAGAAGCTTTCGGGTGGATCCATTTTCGGCACAAGGAGATGACGAGGTGAGGCTGATCCGACCACCACAAGGAGTCGAAAAGAAGGAGTTCAAGTTAAGGTATAATCCCTAACATAGTAGTTAAACTCTTAGTTAGGTTGTTAGATAGTTTGTTTAGCAAAGATCCGTTTTTAGAGTCCATGTTACCTCCACCGAAAAAAATCGTTTTTTACCATTTCCGCATCTCCGAAAGAACCGGGACGGGTAACGTGGACTTACATATCATTCCGGCGAAACACCAAGTAGCCCGGCCTAATTGAATACAAATGCATGATCTCCTTAGGCTTTAAGAATGATGCTCCCCCTTTCGACAAGTCGAATAACTGTTGGATGGGCCCCGCCGGAGCAGAAAGAACGCGATCAGTAAACATCATCCCACCCTCAGTAGCATATGTATTGAGCAGAACACGGAGGGCCCATGCTGAGTCGGATCAGAAGCGGAAGCATCCACCAATCTTATAACTCGTGGGAAGGTGTAGGAGTCATAGAAATTCGGCCGTCGATGTGCTGCGAATGCCCCCAGCACATGCATTTCGATCAAAGATGTGAAGTAATGGAGGGGAGATTCACAACATCTACACCTGGAGTCGAAGTGTTAGCCGCAACACTTAACCCATGATAAAGGTGTGATGGTTCCGTGATGCCAACGGCCAACTTTGCCCCTTCAGCTGCACGATGGGTGGGGTAGAAGGCGGAAGCTCTCATGAAGCATCGATGCGACGGTATCTTAAACCAACTAAGCCAGAGGCTAATAAAGCTGATGAAGAAGGTATCTTCGTCTATTCCGAGGGCCGCAATTGCATTAAAAGACATGGCCGACGTGGTTGGAATATAAAACTGCAGCAAATCTTCTTCTTTGGCCGGCAGTTTTTCCAACCCAAACCCAAAAGGGTCGTCGATGCTCGCAAACTTCGGGGCTTCCTTGGATAGAACATCCTCCCCGATAAAGCAGGCGATGAAGCTCTCGAAAGTGACGCCCTGCCTCTCTGACTTCGCAAACAATCTGTCGAAAATACCCGAGCCTTGATTAGGCTGGGGTATTTATGACGGACGGCAGTTTCAGCCGTCAAGCCATCAAGTGTAGCTGGGACAGTGGAGAAAATATATGCATCGGGAGGCAGCAACTCCTTGTAATGCTCCCCCTGATGGGAAATCCTAAAATCTCACGGAATTCATCCAATGAAATAGACACCTCTCGATCCCCTGGCAGAAAGGTGTTGGTAGGCAGGTTCCATTGTTTAAGAAGGCTTTGATCCACCAGACGTGAGGAGCTTGATAATGGAATAGCGACGCATATATTGCCTGATAAAGCCCAACCTTCTGCAACCTTGCGCGGTGGGCAGAAAGAATATAGAGATCCCAAATAAGATAGCCCACTGGATGCTGGGGGGTGACAGCTACTTTATAAACTTGTCCCCAAGGTCGAGCTTCACCTTGGTAAATCCGACCCCCCAAGATGTCTATAGCCGACAAGGGCTGGTTGGGTATCCCAGATGTAGAGGGCTCAAGCCGGCCCGAAGGAGTCCAATTGGTCATCTCCACTGCGTAAGATGTATGTAGGCGCTCCATCGGCAATATAGGGCGAAGAGGCTCCGCTGGCTCTTCGAAAATAAAACTTCGGCGCTCCCGGATGATGTGGCTGTACCAAACGCGCCATAAGAACAGACTTTTTCGGTCTTTATCATGAGCTCTGATCATCGCCATTGCCACCTCATCCGACGGCGATTGTGGAAAAGCGGCGTCCGAGCGAGTATAAGGGAAATAGGGGAGAGAAGCCATTGTTCCTAAAATAACGAAAAAAGAAAAAACATTAGTGAAACCCATGCACATACATGTATATATATATAACAGGATGTCTGTTTTGAGGGACCACTGCCTACAAAATACATGGACCCCACAAAATCAATATGGCGGCGTACCAATGATGAGACAGGGCAATCATTATGAGAATCAAAAAGATTCTCATTAAACAGACATTGGAATTCCAAGCAACTCTTGGGAAAACAACTCTGCTAAGGCACACAAAAAATTTAAAATTTGCACGAATAAGGGTAAAACCCTATGCAAAGATTTTTAAGAGCACCAGGGAATAAAATTCCCAAAAGGTCCTTTTGATCTTTCAGAGCTAAACTCTTCGCCTGAGGAATTAAATTCCTTTTATATGACGGAATTAAATTCCAGAAACTCACAAAAAACATATATGAGAAATAAAATTCCATGAATCCTCAAAAAACAGAGGTGAATGTTCGAGAGATGGAGGTTTATTACTCAAAGATCACATCTTTGGATCCCTAAGTGGATGGGTTTCAGAGAAGAGCAAAGCTCTCATGATGGATTCAAAATCCAGAGAATTTTTGTTCAAAAAGAAAAGTTTTTATGATGTGCAAGATCTTTACCTAAAAAGGGTTTTTTTTTTACAGAGTTTAACTCTGGGATTGCAATGGCAGAGAACTAAGCTCTGAGGAGGAGAATTAAATTATCAAAGAAAACGAAGGAGTAAAAAGATGAAGAAAATAATGGCTGCATAAGAAAATAAACCCTTCCATTTATAAGACGTGACAAGGGCGGTTCGTCTCCCCGTTCCCTTAGGCAATCCAACGGCTGTAAAGGTGACAGCGTTGCACTTACGTGCAAACCACATGAGAACAATGTTGTGGGGGCATTTGTTCCCTTATAAAAAATGAATAATAAATAAAAGAAATGGGAAAAAGTCCCCAAATGGAGCATCACGTGCCCACACATGCTAGGCGCTGCGCTTGACAAAACTAAGCTGAAACTGGGCCTCACGTGCAGACACGTGACCTCTATATACAAAGTATATAGGTGCCTGAATAAAGCAAACAATTGGCCAGAGCAAAAACTCACGTGATAGCACGTGACGCTCTTTGGTAGGCTTAATTTGGTGGGGTCACGTGCTACATGTGATGGGCTCCTATGCCTTCTGAACCAATAGAATTAAATTCTAATTAAGAGGAATCAAAACCCCTAGTTGGAAAATGTTTCCTTAAATCTTTCCAAACAAGAAAGATTACACTCTGTAAAACAGGGCGCCGTTGGATTAAAAATCCAATGGTGATTAAAAATCACCAATCTACAGAAAGATTTCTGTACGGGGAAATATGTTCCTAATCTTGTTAAGAACAACAAAAGAGATATCTTCTGTAAAACAGAAGTCCTTGGATTAAAAATCTAACGGTGAATAAAATTCACCGATTGATATAAAAGATCATTTTGGTTGATTATAAAATCAATCAAAATCTCCCAAAGAGAGATTTTCTAAACAAATTGATTCCCTTCTTCTCCTATAAATAAGAGCAAAGAAGCAAAGGAGAAAAATATACAGAAAGAGAGAGAGAAAACCCCTTCGTAAGCCAAAAGAAAAGAAAATTTAATTCTCCAAAGAGAAGAAAATCTCCAAAATGAAACCCTAGGTAAGGAAAGGAACCAAACACAGAACCTTTTACCTCTTCTTCACCTTCACAAGAGTTTAACTCTTCTAAAAAGAATATAGTTCTTCCTTTGATTGAAGATCTGCAGAAGCAGATCTCCCCACAAGTTGAGAAGTTAATTCTCATCGGGGAGATCTGTTATGCAGATTCAAAACTTAGGGGGAGAATTGAGTCCAAAGAATTTAAGTCTTACAACAGAACATATAGGAATAAAATTAGGGTTTAACCCTATAATAGAATTTAATTCTTATTAAACAAGGGGCTTGAAAAATTAAGATCCCCATACACGTAAAAGGAGATTAGCATCCAAACATGATAATTGCAGATCACGTGCTCCCACGTGACCCCTGAACAAACCTTTGTAAAAGGGGAATAAATTTAAGACAGATTCTATTCTTAGGGCGCCTCACGTGACCCCACGAGACCCCTTAATAGTGCTTAGCACTTTTCAAAAGAGAATAAAACAAAGGAAACTTTCAGTCTTTGGGGACGCCTCACGTGATCCTACGTGACCCAATAGTGCTCAGCACTCAGAAAAGAAAAAGGGAACAAATCCAAAGAAGTTGTGCCAAATCTCAGGCGCCTCACGTGACCCCATGTGAGCGCCTCAGACTTTCAGTGTTTAACACTACTTCAAGCGCCTCATGTGACCCCCACGTGACCACTTCAAATCTTCAGTGCTTAAACAATACTTTAAGACCTCACTTGGGAGCACGCGAGCGCCGAACATATGCTAGTGTTTAACACTATGATAGGCCAACCTTAGCCCAAGTTAGCTAAGTCTCCCAAAGCCAAAACCTTGTTTTTAACCGAGTCCTAATTATGCTCAGGTCTTCCAAAATTAATCATCTCAGATGGCATTTACAATAATGTTTATCCCATTGCTTCTCAATCTGGCATTTGGTTCAAAGGTACATCTCTTCACACCTCTGATACATGTCGTTGTAATTCTTTAACGTCTTCAAAGAGGTGGTGGGTCCCAACAACCAATAACTATCTGGTGCATTTCCAAACCCATGATTACATCCAAACAATGGACCGCAATGTCCTTAAACTAATGATGGAGCATAATGTTCTTAAACTAACTCTGGACCGTAATGTCCTTAAACTAACAACGGACCGTGACATCCTTAAACTAAACTTCATGGACTATGATGTCCTTAAACTGAAAAAACCTTACAGACTATGATGTCTCTAAACTCATGGACTATGACGTCCTTAAACTTATGGACCGCAATGTCCTTAAAACTAAATTGCGGACCGCAATGTCCCTACAAACTAAGGAAAATCCTATTGAGTAGATCTGTAAGTCTACAGTAGCGCCCCGGCCGTCTAACAGACGCCAAATGCGGAACAAAAACTTTTTACAACTGGCGCTATCGCGTACTATAACCCGGATCTGCCATTAAAGCTAAACTAACAAACTACAAAGTGGGTAAAAGAGTTATACCGAACGATCCGAGTCCTTCGGTCTTCAACCATCATCCCACGCTTGTTGCGGCTGCTCCGATCTCCTCGATCTCCAGTCTTGTTATCCAGGTGGCACCACGTCGACAGATCTTTAAACGAGCTCCCGCCTCTGAACCAAGGCAACTCGATCGTCAAGTTTGCTAAAAGAGACGACCAAGATAAAGTAGAGAATGAGTAGAACACTTTGTCTCGTTACGTCCAAAGTCACGAACGTACGGTTATGGAAGTTGCCTTTTGGATCGGATGAAATGAGAAAGAGGCTATCTAATTTTCATGAACCCGAATCTATCATAATTTTTTTCTAGTGAACAACAACCATGAGCCAAGAGTGGGGGGGTGGCCGGCCATTTAAGGAGAGGGGGAGGTGAGTGTAAGAGAGGAAGGTGACCACAAGAATGATAAATCACCTTAACACCTAGTATGAAAGCAATCAATGCATACATTGAACCTTAACCCTTAGTCATCAAGCATTAATTGCTCCATTAATGCACTAACGACTCACTAGCCTTGTCACCCTCTCTAGAACCTTCTAGAACACTGACTCACCTCATCAACAAAAGATAAATCCGCATTTAACCGAATGTCAAAATACGGCTGATAGAAAACTGGAAACTGGCAACTTCCAAAAGTGATCCTGAAACGAATTTCAGGATAACCCCGTATCAGTATAAACATACCTGCATTTGTATTACGACCGAATACAAATGCAACTGAGACAAAGATATTATATCTACACAGTATAATACTGGGTTCCGGTTTAAACCAAAGCCTACCAGTATTATCTTCCCGAAAACTGACACGTGCGAAAACGCACGTGCATTTTCCGAACCTTGCCATAAACCCATACGGCCTCTACAACGTTTCGCCCGAACTTAGGAAAGTGTCTGTGGGGAACTCTAATGACTCATCAACACACTGGCACTGAGTATAACCACTAGCACGTCAGAGGTACAAGCTGCACGTAACGTTTTGCCTATGTATTGATTGGAAGGGAAGCTAATGAGCGAACTCATCTATAAACCCTACTGAGCCTGACAGTGACAATGTATATACAGTCTGGTCTATTCGTCTAAAGAGTATCGTATATCGAGTCTAGGGGGATAGATAAAGTCAGACCCCTAATAACGCGATAAATCGTGTCGGCATGAAGCCCATCACCACCTGAGAAACTACTGATCCAAATCAGTAATTCTCCACTACCTCGGCCGAGGATTCCTAGTGATGGCCACCCGTGCACTGCGCGACATCAACCCCCAATACCGGGAGAAACGAATCCCCGACGATCCGCTCACTTGCCTCCAATGTGGCTCGGGACTGTACCCAACTAAAACCTGTTTGCACAACTCCTTTGAGCGTGGTAGGGTAGTAATCTAAGAACAGTGGGAACTCACACGAGACAAATGACGATCTCAGGTCGATGAACTAACCTGTACACATGTCACCAGGGAATTGCTATCTGACGATATGTATAATACCAACTAGCAGATTCCCGGCGAGTCCTGTCCGGTGTACTCATAACCCAATGAGCACCTGTATACATCTTAGGTGATCAAACTGACACCAGTGGCTTGTGAGACCGGCCACCGCCCCTCGTCGGGGTCCCAACTGTATACACTAGTTTACTCTGTAGTATCGATGCCCTGTCTCGAAACTCCCACGACTAGGGACACATTAAGGATGTGCTTACAGACCCCAGCTCCCACGTATATGATCGCCATCATACTGCTGGTAGTCAAGCAAGAATCATATGGGCTCTATCATCATGCAATAGTGAACTAAAGCATGTATACGATGATAAAGACAAACCAGATAGCTAACTATCATCTCGAGCAAGACTGTCATATCGGTATAGGTCCTGCCTCAATCATTGCAATCATGTACCTGCGATCCAATAATTGACTTTGATGGCACTATCTCCAACAATCTCCCTCTTGCACTTAAGGCTAAATATTGCGATATCGCATACTCACAGCCCGTGTGATACCGAACATCCAACTCCTCTACTAATCAGTTTCATAAAGCTAGTTTGTAAAACTCTTGTGTTCGAGAAATAGCCTTAGTGAGTGGATCCGCCCTGATATTTCTTTCTATATCTCTCTAAATCTCAAATTCACGGAGAAAACCATCTCCCGAATCGAGTAATACCTGTCTTAGAATATGTCTGAATATCTGATGAGACCAAGTTCATAAATGAACTCCAAATCCAAACTTCTTAGACTGTATCGATAACTGAACCTAATCAGTATTCAGCACCATGCCTCCCACAGTATCCTCTTGGACCACCTGTCCATAATACTGTCCCTCGAATAGGGAAAACTATAACTGTGACAATCACTCTGTCATCTATGTCACCTTGAAAACCTGGAATGATAACCGTCTGCCGAAGGAGGCTCCCATCATCAAATCCGCAGAACAAGCACTTATGTTCTAAAACTGCTCCCTTATGTTTCTTCAGGATTGGATTAATATAAATTTATCGCAACTAGTGCAAAAACAACATCTAGTGTGGTACTTGACATCTCATGATTGACTCAATTGCCTAAGCAAGTGATCTGCCAATCATGCACATCCCTCTCTCCTTTAGTCTCTAAAACACCTTTAGAGAGGGTGACTCCATCACCTGCAGGTACACCACCATGCCAGGAGTCATCTATTCTAAAATACTATTAGAATACTGTCAAAGTACCCAAATTGGGAAAGTATCCAAATCTAGATCTAATACCATAGATCTAGTAACCAGAATGTCTGATATTATATCCATGTCCTTTGTGAAGAAACAACTGTGTAACAACCACAGTACAACCGATCGTAGTATAGGAATTTTACTTCCTACTCTGTGTATGTCATCCAAATACCAGGACGTCACACCCTACTACCTTCTTAACAAATCCATCCCCTATTCTGATGAAGTCAAACCCTATGACTGTCACATCAAAATTAGATGATCTTATCTCCGCTATATTTGCTCAAGTCTATAAATAGACATAAGCTACTTGTCCACTATGCTTCCGCTGCTCCCACTGACTACGACAACCCTCTGGCAGAATAATATCTACGTACACTTCTAAAGCTTGTTTAGAACGACGTTATACTTATCCTCTTGCCGGGTCTCACAGTCTGGAACAACAGTAGTGTCAAGTCTGGGTAAACAAGAACCTCCCTGTCACCGTCCTTGAGGCTACCGGAGTACCTCTCGGGTGTCTGAGGTTACCCACCATATCTGCGGAGTGGCTATTGGAATGTTAATCCTGATTGAATATATAGGTCCTATTAAATTTTCCGTAATCGTTTGCGGTTCTGGAATCACTTCCAGTTCTACCATACTCCCACTATTTTTACTGAAAAAATCCATTTTACTAAAACTGTGGCGAGTCAAGAACAATATCACTATTGATCTTCCAGATGATAGAAATGTCAACCCTCGTCAAAGCCAGGGTCAACCCACAACAGCCATTAAAGAAACGTGCCTTGAGTTATCCAGTGTATGGTTTTAAGCATAAGTTGGACAACTCCCCGTATCTTAACATCGTTAAGATATGAACCATTCTATATACAATATAGAAATAGATGCACTAATTTAATTGGAACCATATTCAAACAATGCAGCTGTCTCTAGTGCATATCATCTTAATGGAAAGAGGTTAATCGGCATTACTCAACTTAGGAATCCATCCAATTATGAGTAACCCGAAAGAGAAACAAGTTTCTCAAAGCCATTACTATCATCTGAATACCAATCACAAGAATCTACATCTTCGATCCTTTTGAAGAATCCTGATACTTGCGACATCTGGTTCTCTACTTTATTCTTATACCCATAATTTCTCAAAACTTAGACATTGTATTTCTACGAAATACTTGTCTAAAAACTAGAGAAGTCATAGGTAAACAGAATATAGTATGAGGACCTACCCCTTTGTCCTGACGGACACTGGACAACATACAATACTCTGTATAAGTCCACTGAGTTGAACAACTCAAAACCTGTGCATCGTAGGTTGAAAACTGTACCCAGGCGATTTCCTCAAATATCACCAATTACAACGAATTCCGATATAATGAGGATGATCACCTAATTCCCAATAACTTACTCCCACTCATCATCTGTAAAACTATACAGATATGAGAATGAAACCTGGTAAATACATACCCTGGAGTAATTATGTAATCGGGAAATCAGTTTTCCCTTAACAATGCACAGTGAAACTGAAACATTAAAATGTCTCGTAGGGGTATCCTGGTATTCCTAGTAATGCATCTTCCATAATCCAATTCATGACTATAACCGTATATTTCTTTGCCTTCTCTCCAAATCCCTTTATTTGTCTTTTAGTCGTTATCTTCTGTACACCATCATTAGGCTAAATGGTTTTCTTCCTTCCCTACCGTTCGGCACCAGCCTATGGTTTGGAAGAAGACTATCCAGTAAGCATAATAGGTGTACCCTCCTAATCCTAGGAGTACTCTCATGAGAGAAGGTGATGATAAAAGACAATCGAATAATACCTTATTCTATTTCTCCCGAACTGGGAAAAAACAAAGGTGAGATAAGAGTAGCGATGAAGTACGCGGTTTGGTCGTGAATGATAACAGTCGTAATTTACTTTGCCCTCTTTCTAATCCCTTTATTTTGTCTTTAGTTATTATCTTCTGCACACCTTACTTAGGCTAATTGGTTTTCTTCATTCCCTACCTTTCGGCACCTGCCTATAGTTTGGAATAAGACTATCCAATAAGCATAATAGGTGTACTCTCCTAAACTAAGGAGCCCTCGCAACCTGAGAGAAGGTGATAATAAAAGACAACTGAATAAACCAATTCTATTTCTCCTGAACCTGGATCCATCCTCGAAGAAGTCCCTTCGAGTTCGTATATAACCATACAATGGATCTATCCAATGGAAGTGGATATCCGTAGTAATACGGGGTGTTCTGAGAAATGCAAAGGCTAAAAGAAGGAGTGGCAATGAGTTATGCAACTATAGACAATCCAAAAGCCAGTATTTTAAGAAGGTTCGGTCAACTTGGTCACTGAGTCATAGTCTAGGGTCGGTCAAAAGTCGCTGCCAAAGAGAAAGAGAAAAGAAACACTCTGCGTGCACTCTAACCTAGATCAGAATGGTTATCACTTTATCTAATCAGGAAACCTCCCACTGTAATCTCAAATTCTCCTCCAAAGCTGAAAGAAGAATTAGTCGGGATCACCCGAAGAGTAAACCAACTCATCAGTGAGAATTGGGATCCAACTATCATCGCATGATAACTTGATGGAAGCCACTCAAGTTATCACACTCCAGAAGGTATGCGCATGCCTGGCAAGTTTCCTGTATGTTTGAAACTCCCGATAAGAATTTTTTGCCTTATGCTCTTATGACCTTAACGAAGGCCAACAAATCATAAGTCACATGTCAAGTTCTACCCGTCATTGTCCAGGTTAATTTGAACCCACCCGTACAAGCCCTTGACGAAGGCCAACAAGGCTATACGACTGTCCCAAACCAACACATCTATCTATGCAACAAATGAATACCCAGCAACTACCAAACACTATGCCTTGATGAAGGCCAACAAACATAGCTTGAATACTACTGACCATCCATAAGAAATGACGGAGGGCTACGGCTGGTTTTTGGCGAAAAACCTTTAACGTAATGAACTTGATATCGCTGAAGGAACCTGATAGATTTTTTATAAAATATAGTGACGAAAACGTTTTGCTAAAGAGGTCATTCCCGGTGAAGGGATCTCGGCTCTTTCCTCGTGGAATGAGGTGCAGGATATTACAACTGAATACCGTGATGCAAAGCAATTTGTAATCGACTATATTGAAGTTATTACCCTGACGTAAACTTCTGCCCAAGGGGTTTTTCCCGGTGAAGGGATATTAGCCCTTGCCTCGTCGAATGAGGTGCGGGATATTCTAAACTGAATATCACTATGCAAGACAAAAGGAAACAGCTTTATAATAACACCTTTTAAAATTTGTTCTAACAACATCAAATATAGGTTTGTTTTATCCTTGCATTGATAAGAATCAATGCAGTCCCACCAATCAATCACACCAGAAAAGAACGAAAATATAATGTACGTATATGCCATCCGCATTCGCCACTGGGTCCCGTCATCACCCGTTAGGTTAATTAACTAACGACAGAGCGTGGGCTGGACTAGCGCGGGTGTAAAACATATACAACATCTAATAGTATATATACCAATATACAATAATCGCTCCAGGCGTGATAATATGCAACATTACAGAAAAGTAATAAGCATCACAGAACAATACAGATAATCTGGGATCCCCGGGTTTCACAGAGCCGCTGCTGAAACCTGACGTTCCCCTGGTCGTGTGGATAGCCTGTGCAATGAAACCTAGACCCCTACGGGTGCGGCAAGTTACCCGCCAAAACCTGAAGCGAGGTAGTCCCCACAGCATAGTGAATGAAACACCCGGCACTTCACGGAATCCGGTAAATTGAGCACCCCTCCTTGGGTCAACCTGTACCCCCTACGAGTGCGGCGAATAGTCTGCCAATTCTAGAGTGAGGTCCCTCTGCCTCTTAAAGCCATGAGATACGGACCCGTTGCCCTCCAGAACCCGGCTATCCGTGCACTCCTTCACGGGATAAACCTAGTACAGAAATAAAAATATGTACAACGGGTACATCGACCTCGACCCGGTCGTGCCCTAAAAGAATATTATACAAACAGGCAGTAACGGCAGTCCATATGTTGGACGCTCGCCCCGCAATATCAAATGTACAAATAAATCCAAACTGCACTATCATTGCACTCTGCTATCCACCACGACATATCCGCAACATCACAGCACAACACAGAATATCAACGCGAATGTCACGTTCGCAAACCCGTCTAAAAGAACTATAGCAATCAGACGCGGTTTACCGATCAAATGACATTCCCGGTCGGAGATATAAAGTAAGTACTGCATACTAACAAGTTTAAAATTTCGATCGACCAAATTTCCCGAAGTGGGCCCCACGTACATCTGCTGTACAGTAACAAAATCTGGGCCCAAAAAAACTATTCCAGAAGCCACAATTTCCAACAAAGAAACACCAGAAGAAATTTGAACTTCTGAAGCTCCAAGATGGCCGTGGATCCGCGGCCAAAGCATGGCTTTGGCGGCGGTTCCGCGGCCGTACGGACGATTCAGAGGATCGTATTTCTTCTGTTTTCTTAAAAAAGCCTGCTTGTTTTTCTGTGATGGTCAAAATAATTTTTAGACACCTTTTGAAATCAACAGAAACTTTAAAACTGAAAATTGTGATTTTCGAAAATCCGTTCGATCGATATTTTAAACGCGTTAGCACAACTTAGTATAGCTTAATGGTGAGGCTCTGATACCACTGTAAGTCCACGGTAGCGCCCCGGCCGTCTAACAGACGCCAAATGCGGAACAAAAACATTTTACAACTGGCGCTATCGCGTACTATAACCCGGATCTGCCATTAAAGCTAAACTAACAAACTACAAAGTGAGTAGAAGAGTTATACCGAACGATCTGAGTCCTTCGGTCTTCAACCATCATCCCACGCTTGTTGCGGCTGCTCCGATCTCCTCGATCTCCAGTCTTGTCGTCCAGGTGGCACCACGTCGACGGATCTTTAAACGGGCTCCCGCCTCTGAACCGAGGCAACTCGATCGTCAAGTTTGCTAAAAGAGACGACCAAGATGAAGTAGAGAATGAGTAGAACACTTTGTCTCGTTACGTCCAAAGTCACGGACGTACGGTTATGGAAGTTGCCTTTCGGATCGGATGAAATGAGAAAGAGGCTATCTAATTTTCATGAACCCGAATCTATCATAATCTTTTTCTAGTGAACAACAACCATGAGCCAAGGGGGGAGGCCGGCCATTTAAGGAGAGGGGGGAGGTGAGTGTAGGAGAGGAGGGTGACCACAAGAATGATGAATCACCTTAACACCTAGTATGAAAGCAATCAATGCATACATTGAACCTTAACCCTTAGTCATCAAGCATTAATTGCTCCATTAATGCTCTAATGACTCACTAGCCTTATCACCCTCTCTAGAACCTTCTAGAACACTGACTCACCTCATCAAGAAAAGATAAATCCGCATTTAACCGAATGTCAAAATACGGCTGATAGAAAACTGGAAACTGGCAACTTCCAAAAGTGATCCTGAAACGAATTTCAGGATAACCCCGTATCAGTATAAACATACCCGCATTTGTATTACGACCGAATACAAATGCAACTGAGACAAAGATATTATATCTACACAGTATAATACTGGGTTCCGGCTTAAACCAAAGCCTACCAGTATTATCTGCCCGAAAACTGACACGTGCGAAAACGCACGTGCATTTTCCGAACCTTGCCATAAACCCATACGGCCTCTACAACGTTTCGCCCGAACTTGGGAAAGTGTCTGTGGGGAACTCTAATGACTCATCAACACACTGGCACTGAGTATAACCACTAGCACGTCAGAGGTACAAGCTGCACGTAACGTTTTGCCTATGTATTGATTGGAAGGGAAGCTAACGAGCGAACTCATCTATAAACCCTACTGAGCCTGACAGTGACAATGTATATACAGTCCGGTCCATTCATCTAAAGAGTATCGCATATCGAGTCTAGGGGGGTGGATAAAGTCAGACCCCTAATAACGCGATAAATCGTGTCGGCATGAAGCCCATCACCACCTGAGAAACTACTGATCCAAATCATTAATTCTCCACTACCTCGGCCGAGGATTCCTAGTGATGGCTACCCGTGCACTGCGCGACATCAACCCCCAATACCGGGAGAGACGAATCCCCGACGATCCGCTCACTTGCCTCCAATGTGGCTCGGGACTGTACCCAATTAAAACCTGTTTGCACAACTCCTTTGAGCGTGGTAGGGTAGTAATCTAAGAACAGTGGGAACTCACACGAGACAAATGACGATCTCAGGTCGATGAACTAACCTGTACACATGTCACCAGGGAATTGCTATCTGACGATATGTATAATACCAACTAGCAGATTCCTGACGAGTCCTGTCCGGTGTACTCATAACCTAATGAGCACCTGTATACATCTTAGGTGATCAAACTGACACCAGTGGCTTGTGAGACCGGCCACCGCCCCTCGTCGGGGTCTCGACTGTATACACTAGTCTACTATGGAGTATCGATGCCCTGTCTCGAAACTCCCACGACTAGGGACACATTAAGGATGTGCTTACAGACCCCAGCTCCCACGTATATGATCGCCATCATACTGCTGGTAGTCAAGCAAGAATCCTATGGGCTTTATCATCTGCAATAGTGAACTAAAGCATGTATACGATGATAAAGACAAACCAGATAGCTAACTATCATCTCGAGCAAGACTGTCATATCGGTATAGGTCCTGCCTCAATCATTGCAATCACGTACCTGCGATCCAATAATTGACTTTGAAGGCACTATCTCCAACAAGATCTTAGTCTAAAATTAGACTAACGTATTCTCAACAAATGTTTGAGTTGATCTTAATCTAAAACAAAATTAACGATCCTTAAACCAACCCAAACCCAAATCTAAGAAAATGCAGATTTGGACTAATCCACGCCCTACGGGCGACAACACGAATTAGTCTCCATATACAATCCACAGGCAACCAAAAAACAAAACACACATACACGACATGAAGTGACCTTCTGGAGCAGGAGAAAGTGGTTATCTCTACTCGGTAACGTAATTGACTGCAGAGGCTTGCACCTGTAGGGAAGAGCGTCCCCACAATCAAACAACCCCTCACAACGAAGGAGAATCTGACGAAGTCTGCTACAACAGCCGCATCCGTCTAAACCTTCGATACATGGTGCCATAAATCAACTTAGCATCTTCGGAGAGGTGGACGGATAAAACCAAATAGCATTTACCCCCCCAAAATTCAGGCCAGACGTCCCAACGACCCGGTCGCGTCTTTCGACGGCGAACAACGCCTTATAGTGCTGCTACTGTGATGCTTGGCCGAGCGTCCCTCCCTACCGATGTCTCGATCCAGCACATTTAGACCAGTCCTAGCGGACAGGACAAAACCTTCCCTTGGGGAAAACCAGTCTGTAGGAACAAGGTACTTGATTGGTCATTCCACTATCACTCGATAACAGGAAGTACAGGGTTGGCCTTATCTCTGAAATCCATATTGACGGATTCTGGCAAACAAATGAAGGAGCTAAACCCTCTCTCCAATCGCACTCTCACTTTTACTGTTAAAGCTCGAAGAGACTTGGCTTAGCTGCTTCCATTAAGGCGCTTGCGGTGAACGGGGATATTTATTAACCGCTCCGTGGGACTCCTTCCCTACGCTACTATGAGATGATAGGATTTTCTTGCGAGGGTGAGGGAAAACACAACTTCATCACATTATTAATACAGCAGCAACGAACAATCGAAATAAGTATCGTGAACTCTCACTCTCAAGCTCAAAGGCCGAATTTGAGAGAGATTTGAGATGTCGAGATTGAAATTGATGAACTTCTTATGCTAATTAACTTGATCTTTTCTCCCGTATTTGTCTTTACATTACGAACGTCTAGGCGACTGCTTTCCTCGAGCAAGAAAAATAGATATTCATTCTAGATGTAAGTAAATCCTACCCAGGCCTATATATAGCTTGAGAGCCCATATTTGGTTAAGAAAGAGTTTTTTTCGGGAGGAAAGAACTATCAATTTTTTAATAAATAAAGGTAAGCATTCTCGAGATCCACCTGCTGAGGGAAGCGAGCTTAGTCACTTTTGCCATATAGGATGAGAGAAAGCCCTTGCAATTAGAGTGGTTGATCTACCCGTACCATGGTGCTCCTACTCCACTGTCAACTGATCGAACTAGACTGATCTAGCGATACTAGCATTTATCCAGAAAGGGGACAGTTGGAAAGAATATCTTTCTTGTCTCAGTAAATAGTTTAGGAAAGTGAAGAAATGCGGATAGGCCGGTAAGAGTTTACTTATGAGTTTAAGACTGACCAACAGAGAGAACTAAATTCACTGTAGTGTAATATCACACGTTGTTGAATCCATTCCTCGCTCCTCTTAGTGAAGTGAGGACGACAGGCATGGAGTCATCCAGCATCCCGGCGGATGATAGCCCAGAGTTCGTTTAATATAAAGTACCGAGTTGTAGTTGCTCGAGTTAAAGACCTCACTAATTGAAAACATATATAAAAAAGGAGGCGAGTGAGTGTAACGAATGGATAAAGCAATGTAAGGCTCAAATTCAGCTATAGTTGCGAGAAAGAGATCAAGCTAGGCAAGCCCGGAAAGCCAGATATGAGTTCGAGTTCTTTTTCCGTAACACCTGGCTATTCTCCCGGACCGGTTCGGTTACAAGAAATAGACGAGCCTAACCTTACTAGTTAGGATCTAACCTTGCTTCGCAACCACTAGATTGATTTCAACCTCGGTAAGAGAAAAAGAAGCAACGGCTAGAATGATTCAATTCAAACCAGGTAAGGTTAATCTAAAACAAATAGGCTTGCCCGTCCGGAATGGATAGGGTAGTTGGTAAGAAAAGGAAGATAGGGTTCGGGTAGTTTACAGAATAGGTTGAGGTTTCAATCATCTCTTTCAAAGCAGTAAGCAGTTAACAATTTCAGTGAGGCTCGTGCTACTCGCAAGTTATCACCGGCCGATCGCATTGCTCTTTTTCCATGCCGAAAGCGGTAGTACATAAACTCTTCTTTGATTGGTCCGCTCCCGAACGTATAGGATTGACAGCTTCGATTGACCACTTGACTCGCGAGACGAGATAGCCCTTGAAGTTCAGTCCTGGTTTTTGATATTCATGAGTTTTCCCAATTCTAACGTCTAGACAGCCAAAATTGCGACATTTGAACAGACGATGTTGCAACATTTTGTAATGGAAAGATCGTATGTTACGTGATCCTGTCCTCATGTCCCGTCCCTAGGTTCTTTATCCCTTCCTGTCCACATTCTCTGATCTCTTTCTTTATCCTTTCTCGTAGCCATTAGTGCTATATTTGGAGTTGCGGGCCATCTTCTAACAACAAAGGAAGAGTTCTGTGCGAAGTATGTGAGAAGGAAGTTGCCTTTAGACTGACTTTAGAAGGTCTTACCCGGCACGAGCTGAACGGAGTATCGACAAGCAACTAAGACATGTAAACTGAGTGACCCCTTCGCGAGACTGAAAGCACTTCTTACTGTAGTGAACGAAGTGAAGGGAGAGGCCCGACCTCCACTACACATCGATTGACGCACGTCCATTGAGAAAGAGTAGCTTCCACGAGCATCGGTTAAGTATTGAACGGTTTAGTTGAAACAAGGAAGTGCCTGAGTGCACAAGAGACGTCAGCCCCTCAATCTTATGCTGTACAGAAAAGAATGGTTTTGTAGTGAGCCTTCAGCGATTGAGAACACTGAGCTAAGCCCTCCCCGACGAGTGTTGTTTTTTCACCCTTACATCACCGGTGCTATTAGGCTAAGGAAGGGGATTAGCTGCATAGGCCTAAAAGAAAGCATTTTTTTAGATGTACCTAACATTAATCTTACCTTCATTTCTAGTGCAGCTGTCTTGTTCAAGCTATGGATCTTATATAGAGAAGGAGTGTGAAATGAAGGCGGACTGTGTATTACCCAAGATTGGCTTCGGGAGATATCTTTTCTTTTTTCCCAGGGATTTCTTGGGTAATCAGCTCCCATGCTGCAAACAGTCAAATCTGAACCTTGTCGCTCTTCTTTCTTTCCTCATGGGCAGGAAGCACACCAGCAGCGTGCGTTGCGTGATTCCACTTTGAAAGACGTCAGTTCTTTTCTATTAGATTAGTATTAGTTAGTGATCCCGGCTCAGTGAGTCCCTTCTTCCGTGATGCACTGTTGGCACCAGTCCTACATTTTGTCTCTGTGGACCGAAGAGAAAGGTGGCTCAGCGGGAAGAGGGTTATACCATGAGCGAATCAAGGGGGACAACTGCTTCAAATATACAACACGGATTCTGGCAATGCAATGAAGTTGGACCCTCATGTCGATCCGAATGAATCAGTATTTCCACAGAGTTAAATCTTTGCCTGTTAGGCAAGAGGATAGCAAGTTACAAATTCTGTCTCGGTAGGACATGTATTTCTATTACTATGAAATTCATAAAATGCTCTTAGTACAACAGAGAGGTGTATCCTACGTTCGGGAAGGATGAATCGCTCCCGAAAAAGAATCTATTGATTCTCTCCGAATTGGTTGATTGTAGGTACGATGATTTACTTCACGGGCGAGGTCTCTGGTTCAAATCCAGGATGGCCCAGCTGCGCCAGGGAAAATAATAGAAGAAGTATCTGACTCTTTCATGCATACTCCACTTGGTTCGGGAGGATATAGCTCAGTTGGTAGAGATCCACTCTTGCAATTGGGTCATTGTGATTACGGGTTGGATGTCTAATTGTCCAGGCGGTAATGATAGCATCTTGTACCTAAACCGGTGGCTCACTTTTTCTAAGTAATGGGGAAGAGGACCAAAACATGCCACTGAAAGACTCTACTGAGACAAAAAGATGAGCTGTCAAGAACGTAGAGTAAGAGCTTTCTAGCTTTAAAGAAAGAGCAAGACAACGAAGTGGGATGATTTTCCAAGCTTAGGACTTGGATCAATGGGTACTAGAGAGAGGCGCTAACATGAAAAAAATCCTCCTTTCGGGTGGATGAGCTACTCAACTAGGCGGATAGGGTTGGTCTGACTTGCTCGGTGCCCACTACTGAGTGATTAGATGGATGCCAGTCATTGTAAAGTGTCATAGTGCTTAGTGGACACCGAAAAGATGAACCCTACAACATTAGGGGAAGATTTGCAAAGCGGAAAAAGACAGAGGGAAGGGGAACAGCATCTTATTCTCTTCGCGGTGGAAGCCATGCCACCTTCCATCACCAGAATCATCTTATTATAAGGCGAAACTATGTGTCTCACCGGACCAATTAATGGGCTTAGTGGACGGAACAAGGCGAGCTGGACGTATCCTAACATTGGACCTTGGCGACACGCGTAGGAGTGTGCTCACGGCTTTAGGGGAAGATTTGCAAAGAGGAAAAAGACAGAAGGAGGGGAAAAGCCAACGTCATGGCGGAAGCCGTGTCACCTTCAGCATTAGGGGAAGATTTGCAAAGCGGAAACACCTTGTCACTGAGCTGGACGTGTCACCTTTTCACCTACAGCATTAAGGGAAGATTTGCAAAGCGGAAAAAGACAGAGGGGGGGAAGACAACGTCATGGTGGAAGCCGCGTCACCTTCCATCACCGGAATCATCTTATTATAAGGAGAAACTATGTGTCTCACCGGACCAATTAATGGGCTTAATGGACATAACAAGGCGAGCTAGACCTATCCTAACATTGGACCTTGGCGTAAAGCTGTTGTCTAAGAAAGAGAGGGGTTTGTTGATTATTCTGTCACTCTTTCTGAGTCGCTGCCTGTCGTAAGCTTGCGGTGAACTGGAGACGATGAAACTATTTCGTAATTCCATGGCATGCCCGAAGTACAAAAAGAAAGGCAGTTTACTATATTAATGACTTTTTCCTTTCTTTGACAGGAAAGCCTCTGTCTCTTATCTCTTTCTTTGGGTAGTAGTACTAGCTATAAGATCTATTGTTCCTTTACCGAAGTCTGAAGTAAGAGATCTAGGAAGCACGGATGAAATTCTCTAGGCTGGTGCATGCTTCTTTATGCCAATTATGTATGGCTTGATGCAGATGTAGAAGCTAAGAGAAATCCCAGTGTTCAAGCTTGGAAGTTAGAGAAATCCCAAATTGCTAGCAAAAACTAGGGGGCGGCTACTCCATAGTGTCTAGAAGAGATTCATTCAGATAAGGACGACAGGCAGTAACTCAGATAGAGTGACAGAATAATCAGCAAATAGAGATGGAAACTTGATAAGTCATATGATTTAATAATCCGGTTTAAAGCTAAATCGGCTAGTATTATCAAATGTCCGATTACACATATAATCGAACTCCCGCACTTATCCCTATACACTCACTAAATCGTTTTGCCTGAGCAGAAAAAACCACTGTGTAGGACTCTAAACACTCAATCAATACACTGGCAGTAGATTAGAATCACATCCGTCAACACACAAGCACATCAGCGGTACTAGCTGCACATAACGGCTATCCAGATATTAATCAAAAGAAAGGACGGCAAGCAAACCCATCCGAACGCAATCAGAGCTTATCAGTGATAGTAATCGTACATTCCAGTCTCTTTGTCTGAGATTATCGCATATCGGATCTAGAGGATGGAATTAGTCAGACCTCTAATAACCTGATAAGTCATACTAATGTAAACCGCATAACCACATGAGATATAACTGATAAGTCTCATCAGTTTATCTCAACCGCTTCGACCGAAGACTTTTGGTTATGGTTTGTCATGCTCCGCTTTTCAAAAGAGTGGTAATGGCACGTAACAAAGCCCGCGATATATTTATCTCGAGGTTTTTTCCCGAAAAAAATATGCTAAGCGTAAAATAAGCAATATCAAATGAAAATAATGCCATGATAATAAAAATCCAACTTTATATATTTATATTCACGACTCTACAAAGTTTACACTAATACAAGATAATTGAAAAGAAAAGTGCAATGTAAATGCCTAAACATGTGGTATACTGAAAAATGAAAGCTGAAAGAAACTAAAGATTGGCTTGTGCAGCGAACCGATCGTAGTTCTCTGGAGTCGGTTCCACCTCCTCAGTCTCTAAATTATCTGACGAATATTCCAAAAAAATAAAGATAGGTGGAATACCCGTCAGCGAACTTGCGCTTAACAAGTCCACATGAAAGGTGGGATGTGAATGTATACAAATGAATATGTGATGCGACATGTAATATAGTATGATTGGAAATAATGAACAATTATAACATGGCATTGTTAATGGCAACTATGTAAGCATGGCAATGTGACATGAGTATAGCAAGAAAATATAGCATGGCCATGGAGTGTAGGTATAGGGTACATGAAGTGTTTTAAAAGGTCTCTGTAGGGTTGCTAGGCACACTAACAAGGCTCTACAAGGCATCGACCATGCCAAAATTAAATATTTATGTGCCGAACAACCCTAAGCAAGATCGTATACTAGAGTTTAGGCGAAACTAATAGTATGTAAACAACTTTATGACTAAGGGTATGCAATATACAACCTTTGTAGATCGGTCCTTCACTTCTTTAGCTCCTTGTTGAAGTCCTTTCGCTGCGATCGTGGTTCTCCCGGACCCTTGCATGGCTTCACGAGGCGAAAGGCGCGTCCTTGCTTGAAGTCTTCGAGGCCGAAGATGATCTACGTCGAGGGGATGCCAACTCAAGCTTCTACTTCACTAACTTGAGAATTAGTGAAGCAAACACCCTAAACTAAAGTCCTAGTCTAGTAGAGGATGAAGAAATAGGAAGTGGGTTCTCTTTAGAATTTTGTTTCTCACAATCTATCTCACTTGTGATCAAACCCTAGCAAGCTTTCTCTTTTTAACAAATGAAGAAGAAGAAGAAAAGAAAGAGATGAGGATAATGATCAAGTGAGAAGGCTAACCATAGTGAGTGGGTATCATATACTAACTCTTGTAGAGCCATAACCATAGCTAACACTTATGGTTAGGTTAAGAAATATCCATGGTAAAAACAAACTCAAGTGGAATTAGTCAATGCATCCACAAGCTTCCACAAGCTTCATGCATTGATCTAATCCTCCACTTAATTTTGTAATTACTTAAAATATAAAAACCCAACATAATAAATAGCATGGTGTAAGTCTCATACACCCAAGTCATGTGTATCATCAACCATGATACATTAAGAAAACACAATTTTAATATATATCATATATACATTAAAATTGTGCTCATGTGAGAAAAACCCTAAAGTGAACAAGTTTTAGTAAATGTAAACTAGTATATCTAATATACAATTATACACTTAATTATTAAATCAACACTTGACTTAATAATCCGGTCATATCTCATATAACCGACTAACATCCATTGTATCGACTTATCGAATCAACACTTGATTCGATAACCCGGCTATATCATATATAACCGACCGATACAAAAAGTCGCGAGAATAGAATACGGTATCACATACACGCATTATTCTCGGTCCCGCACATATCACATGCGTGCTCCTATTTCTTTTTGGCTGAGCCAGTAAAACCTCTATGTAGGACTCTAAAGACTCGTCAATACGCCAGCAGTAGGTGATGATCACATCAAGCACCCACAAGCCGTCAACGGTACTAGCTGGACGTAACGGCTACCCGGGTATTGAGCGATCAGAAGATCAGCAAGCAAGCCCGCTCCAACTCCTGTAAAAGCCTGTCGGTAACACTTCCCGTACAATCCGGTCTCCTCGTCTGATATGTCGCATATCAAGTCTAGGGGTGGTCAACGTCATACCCCAATAACCGATAAGTCGTACCGATGTGAGGCTCATAACGGGTCGAGAAACTACTGGTAACACTTACTAGTAAATCTCTAAATCAGCCCTGGCCAGGGACTTCCCTGTTACGGCCAATCGAGCACAGCGCAACATCAACCCCCAATACCGGGAGAGACGAAACCCCTCCTATCGCTCATTGCCTCCATATGACTCGGGACTATACCCAAAAACCACCGTTTTGCACGCCCTCATGGACGTGGTAAGGTGGAAATCAAAGCACAGTGGGAATCACACAAGACTCTATGACGATCTCGGGTCTACAGACTAACCTGCACAAGTGTCACCAGAGAACTGCCATCTGACGTGAGGTATAATACCATCTGGGAGTTCTCGGCGAGTCCGTCCAGTGTACCCAGTCTCCACTGAGCACCCGTATACCATCTCTCATGTCAAACACCAATGGATATGGGATCATCCATCGCCCATCTCATGGGTCGAGAAGCGTATACGCTAGTCTACACTGGTATATCGATGCCCCGTCTCGATACACCCACGACTAGGGACCTTGAAGGATGTACTTATGGACTACCATGTCCCTTTTAGTATGATCCGCATCATAGTCCAGGTAGTCAAGTACACATCCTAAGGGCTTTACCAACATGTAACTATAAGACAGTATAAAGAGACAAGTATACATGTTAAAGTAAAGTGCAACCAGATAGCATACTATCATATCGAGCAAGAAAGTTCTCTCTATATATGTCCAAGCATCCAATATAATATACATCATCTGTACAATACTAGCCTCTAGGGCATACATACAACTAACAATCTCCCACTTGCACTAGGGCCAGCTGCTGTAGTATCGCATACCAAGCATCCCGAAGAGTCTCTCAAACTGTATCTGGGGAATGGCCTTCATGAGTGGATCCGCGGTGTTGTTCTTCGTGTCAACCCTCCTGATCTCGATCTCCTGGCGATCAACTATCTCCCGGATCAGGTGATACCGCCTCAGAATATGCCTGGATCGCTGATGGGACCTGGGTTTCTTGGCCAAAGCCACCGCTCCATTCTTATCGCAATACAAAGGTATTGGATGCTCAATGGATGGAACCACTCCAAGTTCAGTAATGAACTTCTTGATCCAGACAGCCTCTTTGGCAGCATCGTTGGCAGCAATGTATTCAGCCTCCATCGTCGAGTCTGCCACGTTTTCCTGCTTGGAACTCTTCCAGCTAACCGCCCCTCCGTAAAGGGTAAAGACAAATCCCGACTGCGACTTAGAGTCGTCCTTATCACTCTGGAAGCTCGAATCGGTAAAGGACTCCACTTGGAGTTCTCCGTTACCATACACCAAGAGCATCTCTTTAGTCCTTCGCAAGTACTTGAGAATGCTCTTCATAGCTATCCAGTGACTCTCTCCAGGATCAGCTTGATACCTGCTCACTACACTTAGTGAGTATGCTACATCGGGTCTGGTACATAGCATCGCGTACATGATAGAGCCTACTGCCGAAGAATAGGGTATCCCTTGCATGCGAGCTCTCTCCAAATCAGTCTTGGGAGACATCTCTTTGGAGAGAGTGAGCCCTGAGATCATGGGTAAAAACCCACGTTTGGACTCTTCCATACTAAACCTCTTTAGTATGGTGTCAATGTACCTGGATTGGGACAATCCCAATATCCGTTTAGATCTATCTCTATAGATCATAATTCCCAATATGCAGGAAGCATCACCAAGATCTTTCATTGAGAATCTTTGTGATAAGAAGAGCATGACCGATTGCAGCATAGGAATGTCATTTCCTATCAAGAGTATGTCGTCCACGTACAATACGAGGAAGACAACCTTACTCTCTGCCACCTTCTTGTAGATACAAGGTTCATCTACGTTTTTGACGAAATCAAACTCTTTGATAACGACGTCAAAGAAGATGTTCCAACTCCGCGATGCTTGCTTTAATCCATAAATAGATTTAAGCAGCTTGCACACCTTCCCGCTGCTCCCACTATCTACGAAGCCCTCTGGCTGAGTCATGTACACGCACTCTTCTAAATCACCGTTTAGAAAGGCGGTCTTAACATCCATTTGCCAGATTTCGTAGTCATGATATGCAGCGATGGCAAGCATGATCCGGATGGATTTAAGCATAGCCACTGGAGAAAAGGTTTTGTCATAGTCCACACCTGGTCTTTGACGAAAACCCTTTGCAACAAGTCTAGCTTTGAAAGTCTCCACTTTCCCATCTACACCATGTTTTTTCTTGAAGATCCACTTTCTCCCAATGGGTTTTACCCCTTCAGGAGCATCTTCCAAAGTCCATACTTTGTTGGTGTACATGGATTCCATCTCGGACCGCATTGCATCCAGCCATTTCACTGAGTCCCCACTCGTGATGGCCTGCTCGAAGCTAGTTGGGTCATCATCAACCATGATGCAATCCTCGCTCCCACCATCCATGAGAAAACCGTAGTATCTCTCAGGTGGGTGAGGAACCCTACTAGATCGGCGGAGTGGCTGGGGTTCATTGGGAACTACCGAATCCTCTGGTTCTACCAAATCTTCTGTTGTGGTTTGTACAGCTGGAACCTCTTCCAGTTCTACCTCAGAGCCACTAATCTCTTTTGCAAGAAATTCCTTTTCTAAAAAGGTGGCGTGTTGAGATACAAACACCCTTTGTTCCTCACTGTGGTAGAAGATATACCCTCGCGAATGTTTGGGATATCCTACAAACTTACACAAAACAGACCTTGCCTCGAGTTTGTCCGGTTTTTGTCTTTTGACATAGGCCGGGCAACCCCATATCTTAATAAAATTAAGATATGGTCTCTTCCCCTCCCATATCTCATATGGGGTAGTAGGCACAGATTTGGTTGGAACCCTATTCAGTAGGTATGCTGCTGTCTCCAGTGCATATCCCCAGAAGGAAATAGGTAACTCAGCTATACTCATCATAGAGCGCACCATATCTAATAGGGTGCGGTTCCTCCGTTCCGATACACCGTTGTGCTGTGGTGTATATGGAGGAGTTAGCTGAGAGAGAATCCCATTCTCTTTTAGGAAGTCCAGGAATTCATTGCTCAAGTATTCACCTCCTCGATCAGATCAAAGGATTTTAATACTTTTCCCGGTTTGGTTCTCAACTTCTTGTTTATATTCTCTAAATTTCTCAAAAGCTTCTGATTTGTGTTTCATCAGGAACACATATCCGAATCTAGAGAGATCGTCAGTGAATGTAATGAAGTACGAAGAACCATCCCTGGTTTGTGTAGACATGGGACCGCATACATCACTATGTATCAGTCCCAAGAGTTCGGTAACTCTTTCTCCGTGTCCCGTAAACGGAGTTTTGGTCATCTTGCCTTTGAGACATGACTGGCAAGTGTCATAAGATGAAAATTCAAACGGATTCAAATATCCATCCTTATGCAACTTAGCTAGTCATGTCGCATTGATGTGACCCAGTCTACAATGCCACAAGAAGGATTCGTTCATTTCTGAACTCTTCCTCTTGAGTGTGTTTGTTATGCTCAGAACTGTTGATTGATTTAGAACATAAATGCCATTGCACAACGTGCCTGATCCAACCAACTTTTGGTTCAGAAAAATGTTCATAACATTATCCTGTAATACAAAATTATATCCCTCTTTACTTAGTAAAGAAACCGATATAATGTTGCATATCAGGTTCGGCATGTAATAGCATTCGTTCAGAACCAATGTATTACCAGTTGGCAATACAAGGTGATATTCCCCGACGGTTTTAGCTGCAACAATTGCACCATTTCCAACCCTTATGTCTTTATCACCTTCTCCAAGTTCTCTACCTTTCCTAAGCCCATGTAACTGATTACATATATGGGATCCTGACCCGGTATCTAATACCCAGGACGTAGAGGAAATGGAGAAACAGTTCTCTGTAACGAACACACCCGAAGAAAATGCATCAACATGTACTTTCTTCACACGGGTGGCATGAGAATCCCGGTATTCCTCTATATCCAGTTCAGTCTTATAACTCTTATAAGAAAGAACGGAACCAACGTTCCCCAGCACAGTATAACATGCGGGTTCAGTCAATACATCCATATTATTATCTTGATTAAGGTATGATATGGTCGCTACCTGGAGAGAGAGAGAAGAAAACACTTTAGCGTATGCTCTTGCAAGATCAGATTGGTTATTATTTTATCTAATCAAGATGGCTCCCACTGTTTTTATCAAATCTTCCTTCAAACCCTAAAAGGAAAGACTGGCCGGGATTAATTACACCCTACGACTTCGCCAATCTTTCAGCCAGGCCAGTGTCGGTACTTTGAGGGAGGTTCCCCATGCTTTCGCACGGACCTAATTAAAGTAAACCTCGTTTTCCCAGAGGCATAACCCCGTTGACACCTTTCTAGACACCTACTTGATCGGCTAATTGTCCTGTGTAAAACTCTTCCAGGAGTAACAATTACTCGTAGTGGGTATCGGGATCCAACTATCTCATAGAAGGTATGCAATCTCATTGCAAATCTCAACACTTAAAATTCCCGATAATATTTTGCCCCAAGCATCCCATGACCTTGACGGAGGTCAAAAAACCATAGGGTGCAAGTCAAGTTCAACCCGTCATTTCATGATTCAATCAAACCCACCCGCCCGACCCTTGACGGAGGTCAACAAGGTCGTACGAGTACCCTAATCCAATCTACATCATATGCATAAGCAGATAAATACTAGTTAGCTACCGCACACTACGCCTTGACGGAGGTCAACAAACGTAGCACGAATACTAAGTAGGACTTATCTGAAATGACGGAGGGCTAAGACAGGTTTTTCTGAAAACCTATTGCATAATGAACTTGATATCGTTGTAGAATCATGTAAATTTTGAAATGGAGTGATTTTGAGGCTTTTATTAGTTTTGCTAAAGAGGTCACTCCCGGTGAAGGTATCTCGGCTCTTTCCTTATGGAATAAGGTGCGGGATATATCATATATATCGCTAT
Source organism: Agapanthus africanus (assembly GCA_030015575.1). Classification (NCBI taxonomy): domain Eukaryota; kingdom Viridiplantae; phylum Streptophyta; class Magnoliopsida; order Asparagales; family Amaryllidaceae; genus Agapanthus; species Agapanthus africanus. Next base: position 872,247,303 of record JASDDO010000019.1, on the reverse strand, counting down.
GTAAAGCAAAACTCCAAAAGCAATCAAAAAACAAACCGAGTGTTGTAGCATCTGCCAGTTTTGCTAAAGAGCTCACTCCCGGTGAAGGGATCTCGGCTCTTTCCTCATCGAATAAGGTGCAGGGTATATCATATATACCGCTATGCAAAGCAAAACTGTAGCTACCCTTTTTTTTTTAAAAAAAATTTGATTCTTCAACATCTTTTAGGTTTCTTTTCTTTCATTAATCATATTAATGAAGTCCCATCATTTAAGTCACATAAACATCACAGATAAATACGACGTACACTTATGCCATCCGCATTCACCTCGATGTCCCCTCGTGCACCGTTAGGTTAGGTAACTAACGGCAGAGCGGGGCAGGGCTAGCGCGGGTGTAAAACATAAGTAACGTCTATATAATATATCATATATACTAAATACAGTATTTATCACATCACATCACATGATCACATCACAGATATCGCAGCAGAAAAAACATATGAAACATTGGATATACTAGGACGTCCGTGTTTTATTGTGAGCCTCTATAAAACACGGATTCCACGGTCGCGATGAATAGCCAAACCCACACCCCTAGACCCCTACGATAGCGGCAAGCAACCCTACCAATTCTAGAGTTAGGAGAACCGAACTCGACTCCTCGAGTTGGTCTCCCACTGGACTCCATAACCCGGTTACTTGTGCTCTCCTCCTTGGGTCTATCCTAGTGCGGAAAAGTAAATAATATACAAAAGGTGACATCAACCTCATCCCGGAAGTGCCCCAATAAAAGAATATTACATACATTTAATATTACATGAATGAAAATAAAAAAAACTCTCATCTCACATAAAAAAATCCCGGCTATTCAGAACGCGACGATCCAATATAACATATCCAGCAACACATAACATCACATGTCATCAACGTAAGTAAATATGCGCATCCCAATTGTCGTTGACATATAGCAACGAAACCGGCGATATCACATATTATACTTACGGTCACAGAAAAGAAAGTGTAAAACTACAACATTCGGAATCCACAATCTCTTTAGACATCATAAATCCGAAATATCACATACTTCGCATTTCATGTCTAACTGTATGAATTCCGCATATTGTGTCACATTCCAGATAAATAGACATTATTAAACTTTCCTATCGAATAATCAAACACCCAAGATTTCCATAATAGCTCAACACTTGAGCAGAGTTCAAAAATTCCAGAATACGTCACAGTAGCAACGGTCCAGCCGTAGAAGGGTCAAGCCAACGCCTCACGTGTGGTACGCCGTACTGCCCCAAACCCTATGGTTCAAAAGGCAGTTCAAGACGGTCACATAATCGAGTTAAGGTTTGTTGTCTTCTAGAGGGTCCATCGCGTCACATGCACGTATTTCCGAAAGATTTAAACCCGAGAAAAATTCAACACTTGAATGTTTTTCGTGCCGGGAAAAATTGAGTTAATGATATCTGTTCGAACATTTTAATACTTTCTAAATTATCCGGAAAACAATAACGAATTTAAAATTCCTGATCGAATCGACGATTACAAAATAAACCCCTGAATACTCAACACATGAGTCAAATTTAAAATACCCATAAAAATCCAACAGCAGAATAGAACATTACTGTACAAAACCAAAATCCCAATGTCACTCTACTGCTGCGGTTCCGCGGCCCAAGGAGGGATTTGCCGCGGAACCGCGGTCGTCCGTACGATTCAGGCACTCGTTTTGCACACTAATGCTTAGAAAACCCTGCTGAATTTTTTAGATATTTTTAATACTGAAAAATCAAAAATTTTGAAAAAAGTCCAGAGAGGGGGTCGTTTTGACGTTTTTGGGTTCGATCAGGGTTTTAACTTCGTTAACACATCGCCTAATACTCTAGCTAGGCTCTGATACCACTGTAGGGTTACTAGGCACACTAACAAGGCTCTACATGGCATCGACCATGCCAAAATTAAATTTTTATGTGCCGAACAACCCTAAGCAAGATCGTATACTAGAGTTTAGGCGAAACTAATAGTAAGTAAACAACTTTACGACTAAGGGTATGCGATATACAACCTTTGTAGATCGGTCCTTCACTTCTTTATCTTCTTGTTGAAGTCCCTTAGCTGCGATCGTGGTTCTCCCGGACCCTTGCATGGCTTCACGAGGCGAAAGGCGCGTCCTTGCTTGACGTCTTCAAGGCCGAAGATGATCTACGTCGAGGGGATGCCAACTCAAGCTTCTACTTCACTAACTTGAGAATTAGTGAAGCAAACACCCTAAACTAAAGTTCTAGTCTAGTAGAGGATGAAGAAATAGGAAGTTGGTTCTCTTTAGAATTTTGTTTCTCACAATCTATCTCACTTGTGATCAAACCCTAGCAAGCTTTCTCTTTTTAACAAATGAAGAAGAAGAAGAAAAGAAAGAGATGAGGATAATGATCAAGTGAGAAGGCTAACCATGGTGAGTGAGTATCATATACTAACTCTTGTAGAGCCATAACCATAGCTAACACTTATGGTTGGGTTAAGAAATATCCATGGTAAAAACAAACTCAAGTGGAATTAGTCAATGCATCCACAAGCTTCCACAAGCTTCATGCATTGATCTAATCCTCCACTTAATTTTGTAATTACTTAAAATATAAAAACCCAACATAATAGATAGCATGGTGTAAGTCTCATACACCCAAGTCATGTGTATCATCAACCATGATACATTAAGAAAACACAATTTTAATATATATCATATATACATTAAAATTGTGCTCATGTGAGAAAAACCCTAAAGTGAACAAGTGTTAGTAAATGTAAACTAGTATATATAATATATAATTATACACTTAATTATTAAATCAACACTTGACTTAATAATCCAGTCATATCTCATATAACCGACTAACATCCATTGTATCGACTTATCGAATCAACACTTGATTCGATAACCCGGCTATATCATATATAACCGACCGATACAAAAAGTCGTGAGAATAGAATACGGTATCACATACACGCATTATTCTCGGTCCCGCACATATCACATACGTGCTCCTATTTCGTTTTGCCTGAGCCAGTAAAACCTCTATGTAGGACTCTAAAGACTCGTCAATACGCCGGTAGTAGGTGATGATCACATCAAGCACCCACAAGCCTTCAGCGGTACTAGCTAGACGTAACGGCTACCCGGGTATTGAGCGATCATAAGATCAGCAAGCAAGCCCGCTCCAACTCCTGTAAAAGCCTGCCGGTAACACTTCTCGTATAGTCCGGTCTCCTCGTCTGATATGTCGCATATCAAGTCTATGGGTGGTAAACGTCAGACCCCAATAACCGATAAGTCGTGCCGATGTGAGGCTCATAACGGGTCGAGAAACTACTGGTAACACTTACCAGTAAATCTCTAAATCAGCCCTGGCCAGGGACTTCCCTGTTACGGCCAATCGAGCACAGCGCAACATCAACCCCCAATACCGGGAGAGACGAAACCTCTCCTTTCGCTCATTGCCTCCATATAACTCGGGACTGTACCCAAAAACCACCGTTTTTCACGCCCTCATGGACGTGGTAAGGTGGAAATCAAAGCACAGTGGGAATCACACAAGACTCTATGACGATCTCGGGTCTACAGACTAACCTGCACAAGTGTCACCAGAGAACTGCCATCTGACGTGAGGTATAATACCATCTGGGAGTTCTCGGCGAGTCCGTCCAGTGTACCCAGTCTCCACTGAGCACCCGTATACCATCTCTCATGTCTAACACCAATGGATATGGGATCATCCATCGCCTATCTCATGGGTCGAGAAGCGTATACGCTAGTCTACACTGGTATATCGATGCCCCGTCTCGATACACCCACGACTAGGGACCTTGAAGGATGTACTTATGGACTACCATGTCCCTACTAGTATGATCCGCATCATAGTCCAGGTAGTCAAGTACACATCCTAAGGGCTTTACCAACATGTAACTATAAGACAGTATAAAGAGACAAGTATACATGTTAAAGTAAAGTGCAACCAGATAGCATACTATCATATCGAGCAAGAAAGTCCTCTCTATAAATGTCCAAGCATCCAATATAATATACATCATCTGTACAATATTGGCCTCTAGGGCATACATACAAGTAACAGTCTTTACAAGGTAATCTAATTAACGTAAGTTTAAGTATGAATGTCAACCAATCTCAAGAGTGTTCTCGAACCCAACAGGCTGTAATCCAGAGGAAAGGAACTATGGACCCTCATTCGTAAATTCGTGAATTCATGATATCAGTATGGAACTCATGAGATTCCGTTGGATTTATACTCAAACTACCCCCAACAACCCGCGTATTTAAAGTTCAAGTTACAAACCTTGCTCGAATACATCAAGTTACAAGTTGAGTTCATGTCAAGATCAAGTATTCGTGTCAAGTGTTCATATGTTCGTGTCAAGTTATATTCATGGTTCAAATTAAGTCGGTTTTGAGAGTACATATTGCATTCAAGTATTCATGTTAAATTCAAGTATCAAGTGTAGGGTTCCTAGGCACACTAATGAAGTCTCACAAGGCATCAAACATGGCTAATTCAAATTTTACAAGTGCCTACAAACCCTAATACGGATCGTTAACTAGATAACGAGGTGATGCAATGCAAATAAACGAATTTTAACAAAAGGAAAGAAGCTACAACCTTTGTAGATCTGGTCCTCCACGTCCTAGGCTCCGTGATGAGGTCCCTCCGCTGTCCAAATCAAATCCATGACTCTAGCATCGGCTTCATCGGAGAAATAGGCGAGCTTGGTCGTCGGCTTCGATGCCGAAGATGATCTACGTCGAGGCATCACAAGATCAAGCTCCCACTTCACCAAGTTATGAAACTTGTGAAGAAAAACACCCTATACTACTTGGCAAGAGGTAGAGGATGAAGAAATAGGAAGTGGGTTCACTTTAGAATTGGATTTCTCACTCATTTGCTCAAGTTGCCATTGAAGCTATCAAGCTTTTTCTTCTTGAAGAAGAAGAAGATAATATATGATAAGTTATTATTTAAAAAGAAAACAATATGATACTTATCATGTATTCAACCATGGTTTAGTGTAGAGATTTAACTAAGGTTAGATGAATGGTTAGGGTTAGAGAAGAGACAAGAATGGTGGACTTGTTCAAAGCTTCAAGAAGCTTCAACAAGCAAACAAAACAAGCCACCATTTTCTTTTCTTCTTTTCTAAAATAAATAAATAAATAAATAGATAAGAAAATGAAAACCCTAACCATTACACAACCATGGTTTAATCTTTACACAAACCCAAGTGAGCATGTATCATCAAACATGATACAATCTTGTGCACAAAAATATATCACATATACAATGTACATTTCAAGTGAGAAAATCCTTTTAAAGTGAACCAATATTAGTTAATGCAAATCATTATATCAAATATATAATTATGCATTAAATCATTAAATCACTTGATTTAACGATCCGGTCATATCGCATATAACCGACTAATATTCAATGTATCGGCTTATCGAATCAATCCTCGATTCGATAACTAGGTTATATCGTATACAACCAATCGATACATTCATCGCGAGAATATAATACGGTATCACATACACGCATTATTCTCGGCCCCGCACATATCTCATATGCACTCCTATTTCGTTTCGCTTGAGCCAGGAAACCTCTGTGTAGGACTCTAAAGACTCGTCAATACGCCGGCAGCAGGTGATGATCATATCAAACACCCACAAGCCGCAAGCGGTCTGCTAAACGTAACGGCCACCCGGGTATTGAGCGATCAGAAGATCGACGAGCAAGTCCGCTCACACTCCTGTCAATCCAACCAGTAACACTTACCGTACAGTCCGGTCTGTTCGTCTGATATGTCGCATATCTCGCCTAGGGGTGGTAAACGTCAGACCCCAGTAGCTCGATAAGTCATGCCGACGTGAGGTCCATAACAATCGTGAAACTACTGATAACTCTTACCAGTATATCACTGCAACCCTGGCCAGGGATTTCCTGTTATGGCCAGTCGAGCATAGCGCAACATCAACCCCCAATACCGGGAGAGACGAATCCCCTCCTATCGCTCATTGCCTCCATGTGAATCGGAACTGTACCCAAAAACCACCTGTTTGCACGCCTCAGTAGAGCCGTGGTAGGGTGGAAATCAAACCACAGTGGGAGACACACAAGACTCTATGACGATCTCGGGTCAACAGACTAAGCTGTACCAGTGTCACCAGAGAACTGCCATCTGACGTGAGGTATAATGCCATCTGGGAGTTCTCGGCGAGTCCGTTCAGTGTACCTAGTCTCCACTGAGCGCCCGCATACCATCTCCGATGTCAAACACCAATGGATATGGGATCATCCATCGCCCATCACATGGGTCGAGAAGATATACGCTAGTCTACTCTGGAATATCGATGCCCTGTCTCGATATTCCCACGACTAGGAACGTTGAAGGATGTACTCATTGACTACCCAGACCCCACTAGTATGATCTGCATCATAGTCCTGGAAGTCGAGTACACATCCTAAGGGCTTTATCAACATGTAACAGAGAGACAGAAAGTATACATGTTAAGATAAAGAGTAACCAGATAGCGTACTATCATGTCGAGCAAGAAAGTCCTACCTATATATGTCCCAGCATCCACTACACTATACATCCAATGTACAGTAATGGCCTCTAGGGCATACATATAACTAACAATCTCCCACTTGCACTAGGGCCATCTGTAGCAGTAGTTGTAGTATCTAATACTCAACCATCCCCTAAAAGTCTCTCTTTGGGAAAAAGCCTTCGTGAGTGGATTTGCCGTGTTGTCCTATGAGTCTACTCTCCTAACCTTGATCACCCTGGAGATCAACTATCTCCATGATCAGGTGATGCTGCCTCAGAATATGTCTGGGTCACTGATGGGACCAGGGTTCCAGGGCCAAAGCCACACTTCCATTGTCACACAATGGAAGGAACCTAGTTCATCCTATGAACCAATTTACACCCAAACTGCCTCTTTGGTAGTATCTTCAATAGCGATGTTACCAGCCTTTATCTTCTAGTTTGTCACGGTATCTAGCTTGGAAATCTTCCAACATACCGTCCCTTTACCGAGGGTAAAGACAATGCCTGCGACTGACATTCAGTCGTGCTTATCAGTGTGGAACTCTTCCAGTGATTCTCCCCAGGATCGATTGATACAATCTCACTATTCCTAGTGAGAACCCTAACATCCCTTTAGATCATCTCATAGATCCAAATCTCAGGATTTAGGAAGTATCATCTTTATCCTATTGGATAATCCATGTGATAAGAGGAGATCGACCGATCGTAGTATAGGAAACTCTTTTCCTATCAAGAGTATGTTGTCCACGTACAATACGAGGATGACCACCTTACTCTCTACTACCGTTTTGTATACACAAGGTTCATCTACTATTTTGATGAAGTCAAATACTTTGACTACCACATCAAAATAGATGTTCCAACTCCGCGATACCTGCTTTATTCTATAAAGCAACTTGCACACGTTTCCGCTGCTCCCATTGTTTACGAAGCCCTCTGGCTGTGTTCTTATAGACGTTCTCTTCTAAATCACTATTTAGAAAAGTAGTCATGGCACCCAACCACCAGATATCGTATTCATGGTATGTAGCAATGGTAAGTAGGATCTGGATGGACTTAAGCATAGTCCCTGGAAGAGGTTTCATCATTATCCATGCCTGGTCAATGACGAAAAACTTTAACAAGTCTAGCTTTGAAAGTCTCAACTTTTCCATCTACACCAAGTAATCTTCTCAAGATATACTTGCTCCTGATGGGGATTTAACCCTTCAGATATAGCAGCTAAAGTCCATACTTTGCTGGTGTACATGGATTCCATCTCAGATCGCTAAGCATCCAGCCATTCTTACAGAGTCCCTACTCTCGATGGCCTGCTGGAAACTGGTTGGGTCATCATCTCATGATGCAATCCTTGCTCCCACTGTCATCGAGAAACCGAGGTATCTCTCAGGCGGATGAGGAACCCTACCAGATCAGCGGAGAGGCTGAGGTTCGTCGGGAACTATTGAATCCTTTGGTTCTGTCAAATCATCAGCTGCAGTTTTGTATAGCTGGAACCTTTCCAGTTCTACAGAACTGACCTTGCCTCGATCTTGTCCGGATTTTGCTTTAGACATAGGCCGAACAATCCTAAATCTTAACTTACTTAAGAGATAGGCTCTTCCCACACCATATCTCATATGGAGTGGTAGGCACAGATTTGATTCGAACCTAATTCAATAGGTATGCAGCTTCTCAAGTGCACAACCCCTAAAAGAAAATAGGAAACTCAGTAGTACTCATCATAGAGCACACCATATATAATACGGTGCGATTGCTCTGCCCTGATACACCATTGTGCTGTGGTGTATTCAGAGGAGTAATACTGAGAGAGAATCTCATTTTCCTTTAAAATAGTCCAGGAATGCCATGCACGAGTATTCTCCTCCCTGATCTCATCATAGGACATTATACTTATACCCTTATTTTGGTTCTCTACTTCCAACTTATATTCTGTGAATACCTCAAAAGCTTCGGACTTATGTTTCAACAGGAACATATGACTGAATCTTGAGAGATTATCAGAGAATATAATGAAGTATAAAGAACCAGCCCTGGCATGTGTAGACAGGAAACCTTACATACATCATCATGTATCAATCCCAAGAGTTTACTAACCCTTTCTCTGTTTCCAATAAACAGAGCTATGGTCATCTTATCTTTGTGACATGACTGGCAAGTTTCACAAGATGTAAATCCAAACTGATTTAAATATGCATCTAAAATGTAACTTCAGCCAGTCGGGTCGCATTGATATGACCTAGTCTACAATGCCTCAAGAAGGATTTGTTCATTTCTGAACTCTTCCTCTTGTTTGTGTTCTGTATACTAGGAACTGTAGTTTGATTTAGAACGTCAATGCTTTTAGATAACGTGCCTGAACCGATCAACTTTTGATATAGGAAATGTTCAAAACATTATCCATCAATACAAAATTTTAACATTTCTTTACTAAATAAAGAGAGTGATATGATTTTGTATATCAGGTTCGGTATCTAATAGCATTTGTTCAGAATCAATGTATTGGTAACACAGAGTGACAGTGACCAACAGACTTGGCTGCAACACTTGCCCCGTTTTCTGTCTCATGAAACTTATCACCCGTTCTCAGTTTTTCTACCTTTTTGTAGCCCTATGTAACAGATTACATATCTGGGATCCTGATCCGGTATCAAATACCCAGGATGCAGAGGATACTGAGAAACGGTTCTTTATAATGAACACACCCGAAGGAGATGCATCATATGCACTTTCTTCGTTTGGGCGGCATGGGAATCCTGGTATTCCCCTATTTCCTGCTATGTCTTATAACAATTATAAGTTGGAGCGGGACCAACGTTTCCCAGCTCAGTATAACAAGCGGGTTCGGTCAATACATCCATATTATTATCTTGATTAAGGCGTGATATGGTCGCTACCTGGAGAGAGAGAGAAGAAAACACTCAGCGTGCGCTCTTGCAAGAATAGATTAGTTATATATTTTATCTAATCAGGATGGCTCCCACTGTTTTTATCAAATCTTCCTTCAAACCTTAAAAGGAAAGACTAGCCGGGATTAATTACACTCTACAAGTTCGCCAATCTTTCAGCCAAGCCAGTGTCGGTACTTTGAGGGAGGTTCCCCGTGCTTTCGCACGGACCTAATTATAGCAAAACCTCGTTTTCCCATAGGCGTAACCCCGTTGACACCTTTCTAGACACCTACTTGATCGGCTAATTGCAAAGTGCAAAACTCTCCCAGGAGTAACAATTACTCGCAGTGGGTATCGAGATCCAACTATCACATAGAAGGTATGAAATCTCATTGCAAATTTCAACACTTGAAACTCCCGATAATGGTTTTTACCCCTAGCACTTATGACCTTAACTATGGTCAACAAATCATAAGTACCAGTCAAGTTCTACCCGTCATTTCTTGATTAATTAGACCCACCGACATGACCCTTAACTAAGGTCAACAAAGTCACGCGACTGTCCTAACTAATCTCATCATATGCGGTGTAGGAAGACATCACTTAGCTACCGTACGCTGTGCCTTAATTAAGGTCAACAAACACAGCACGAATACTAAGCACTCTACTTCCTAAAATGACGGAGGGTTGCGAATGGTTTTTGTGAAAACCTTTAACGCTTTGAACTTGATCTCGTTGCGGAATCAAATGGTTTTTAAATGGAATGTTTTTGAGGCTTTTCTAGTTTTGCTAAAGGGGTCACTCCCGGTGAAGGGATCGTCGGCCCTTTCCTCGTCGAATGAGATGCGGGATATATCATATATATCACTGTACAAAGCATAAACTATAGAAGCTATCAAAACACAAACCGAGGGTTGTAGCATCTGCCAGTTATTGCTAAAGGAGTCACTCCCGGTGAAGGGATCTCGGTCCTTTCCTCATCGAATAAGGTGCTCGATGTTCCGTAATGAACACCGCGATGCAAAACAAGAACTGTAGCTACCTGTTTTTATTTTGAAATTCGATTCCACAATATCAATTAGGTTTATTTTCTTTCATTAATCTCATTAATGAATATCCCATCATTTAAGTCCACCTAAACATCACAGATAAATATAACGTATGCTTATGCCATCCGCATTTGCCTCGATGTACCGTCTACACCGTTAGGTTAGGTAACTAACGGCAGAGCGAGGCAGGGCTAGCGCGGGTGTAAAACATAAGCAACGTCTATGTAATATATCATATATACTATATACTACATCTATATGAACAGAGCACAGAACATCACATGATCACATCACAGATAACGCAGCAGAAAGTATCATATGAAATATTGGATATGCTAGGACGTCCATGTTTTCAATACGAGCCAGTATAAAACACGGATTCCACGGTCGTGATGAATAGCCAATCCCACACCCCTAGACCCCTACGAGAGCGGCAAGTAACCCTACCAATTCTAGGGTTAGGAGACCCGGACTCGACTCCTCGAGATGGTCTCCCACTGGACCCTAGAACCCGGTTACTTGTGCTCCCCTCCTTGGGTCTATCCTAATGCGGAAAAGTAAATAATATACAAAAGGTGACATCTTCCGCAACCTGGAAGTGCCCCAATAAAAGAATATTACATACAAGTTTTTACATGAATGAAAAAGAAAAACACTCATCTCACATAAAAAAAACCCAGCTATTCAAACACGACGATCCAATATAACATATCCAGCAACACATAACATCACATGTCATCAACGTAAGTAAATATGCCCATCCCAATTGTCGTTGACATATAGCAACGAAACCGGCGATATCACATATTACACTTACGGTCACAGAAAAGAAAGTGTAAAACTACAACAGTTGGAATCCGCAACCTCTTTAGACATCACATGCCTAATCAAATGAAATACTTAGACATCACATGCCTAACAATTATAAACCCCGCATTTTAGTCTAAAAATCGAAAACACTTTTCAATATAAAGTCGGGCAATTCAACAGGATTCCCGACAATCAGATCGAATGCTCGTTGCAAACTTTAGTAGACGGCCGCACCCCTGATACCGTCGACGAAGTGCACTAAGGCGGAACACCGCTACCGCGAGCACCCGAACGGATGCTTTCGGCGACGGGGTTCTCCTACAGTCACTTGGTCGGGGCTATGGAGTGAGGCTGTCTATTAAGTTTACCCGGCGAGTATCCGCGTACGCTACGTGATTGCGACGGACTTTTGATCACATCAAAATTCCGTGGCAACCGATCAAGTGAGACTAAACTGCTATGTTTATAACATTCATTCAGTTATCTCATAACTACTTGTGAATTCCAAATGTTGTATCACATTCCGGATAAGATAGAAAATGTTAAACTTTCCGATCGAACAATCGAACACCCAAGTTTTCCCCGATCAACTGAATGAAATAAGTTCAAAGACATTCACTTCATGCCTCAGTACCAACGGTCCAGCCGTAGAAGGGTCAAGCCAACGCCTCACATGTGGCACGCCGTACTGCCCCAAACCCTAAGGTTCAAAGGGCAGTTCAAGACGGTCACATAATCGAGTTAAGGTTTGTTGTCTTCTAGAGGGACCATCGCGTTACTTGCACTACTTAGAACGTCCTTAAACCAGGGAAAAATCCAACACTTGGAAATTTTCCGGCAGGGGAAAAAGTGGGTATTTAAATCCGGTCGAACTTTTTAACATATTCTAAAATTACCCGGAAAAACACACACTGACAAAATTAGACAATCCGGTCGAAACACCGAGTCCCCAATACAACCCAGAAAATTCAACTCTTGAATAATTATTAAAAATTCCCAGGAAAACCAGCACTGCAAAATAAGAATTACTGTGCAAAATTCAATACGAAAAGAGACTAAACGGCCGCGGAACCGCCGCACGAGGCATGCTCGTGCCGCGGAACCGCGGCGGTTTGATGGAATTAGGCTGTCGAATTTAACAGTAACTCTTATATTCTCCTGCTGATTTTTCTGCATATTTTTAATCTGGAAAAAACCCAGTTTTTGAAAAAAGTCCAGAGAGCATTTTCGAGTTTGGGTTTTGGTTCGATCGGACTTCTAATTCCGTCTACGCATCGCCTAAGGCTCTAGCTAGGCTCTGATACCACTGTAGGGTTCCTAGGCACACTAATGAAGTCTCACAAGGCATCAAACATGGCTAATTCAAATTTTACAAGTGCCTACAAACCCTAATACGGATCGTTAACTAGATAACGAGGCGATGCAATGCAAATAAACGAATTTTAACTAAAGGAAAGAAGCTACAACCTTTGTAGATCTGGTCCTCCACGTCCTAGGCTCCGTGATGAGGTCCCTCCGCTGTCCAAATCAAATCCATGACTCTAGCATCGGCTTCATCGGAGAAATGGGCGGGCTTGGTCGTCGGCTTCGATGCCGAAGATGATCTACGTCGAGGCATCACAAGATCAAGCTCCCACTTCACCAAGTTATGAAACTTGTGAAGAAAACACCCTATACTACTTGGCAAGAGGTAGAGGATGAAGAAATAGAAAGTGGGTTCACTTTAGAATTGGATTTCTCACTCATTTGCTCAAGTTGCCATTGAAGCTATCAAGCTTTTTCTTCTTGAAGAAGAAGAAGAAGAAAAAGATAATATATGATAAGTTATTATTTAAAAAGAAAACAGTATGATACTTATCATGTATTCAACCATGGTTTAGTGTAGAGATTTAACTAAGGTTAGATGAATGGTTAGGGTTAGAGAAGAGACAAGAATGGTGGACTTGTTCAAAACTTCAAGAAGCTTCAACAAGCAAACAAAACAAGCCACCATTTTCTTTTCTTCTTTTCTAAAATAAATAAATAAATAAATAGATAAGAAAATGAAAACCCTAACCATTACACAACCATGGTTTAATCTTTACACAAACCCAAGTGAGCATGTATCATCAAACATGATACAATCTTGTGCACAAAAATATATCACATATACAATGTGCATTTCAAGTGAGAAAATCCTTTTAAAGTGAACCAATATTAGTTAATGCAAATCATTATATCAAATATATAATTATGCATTAAATCATTAAATCAATACTTGATTTAACGATCCGGTCATATCGCATATAACCGACTAATATTCAATGTATCGGCTTATCGAATCAATCCTCGATTCGATAACAAGGTTATATCGTATACAACCAATCATACATTCATCGCAAGAATATAATACGGTATCACATACACGCATTATTCTCGGCCCCGCACATATCTCATATGCACTCCTATTTCGTTTCGCTTGAGCCAGGAAACCTCTGTGTAGGACTCTAAAGACTCGTCAATACGCCGGCAGCTGGTGATGAACATATCAAACACCCACAAGCCGCAAGCGGTCTGCTAAACGTAACGGCCACCCGGGTATTGAGCGATCAGAAGATCGACGAGCAAGCCCGCTCACACTCCTGTGAATCCAACCAGTAACACTTACCGTACAGTCCGGTCTGTTCGTCTGATATGTCGCATATCTCGCCTAGGGGTGGTAAACGTCAGACCCCAGTAGCTCGATAAGTCATGCCGACGTGAGGTCCATAACAATCGTGAAACTACTGATAACTCTTACCAGTATATCACTGCAACCCTGGCCAAGGATTTCCTGTTATGGCCAGTCGAGCATAGCGCAACATCAACCCCCAATACCGGGAGAGACGAATCCCCTCCTATCGCTCATTGCCTCCATGTGAATCAGGACTGTACCCAAAAACCACCTGTTTGCACGACTCAGTAGAGCCGTGGTAGGGTGGAAATCAAAGCACGATGGGAGACACACAAGACTCTATGACGATCTCGGGTCAACAGACTAAGCTGTACCAGTGTCACCAGAGAACTGCCATCTGACGTGAGGTATAATACCATCTGGGAGTTCTCGGCGAGTCCGTTCAGTGTACCCAGTCTCCACTGAGCACCCGCATACCATCTCCGATGTCAAACACCAATGGATATGGGATCATCCATCGCCCATCACATGGGTCGAGAAGATATACGCTAGTCTACTCTGGAATATCGATGCCCTGTCTCAATATTCCCATGATTAGGAACGTTGAAGGATGTACTCATTGACTACCCAGGCCCCACTAGTATGATCTGCATCATAGTCCTGGAAGTCGAGTACACATCCTAAGGGCTTTATCAACATGTAACAGAGAGACAGAAAGTATACATGTTAAGATAAAGAGTAACCAGATAGCGTACTATCATGTCGAGCAAGAAAGTCCTACCTATATATGTCTCAGCATCCACTACACTATACATCCAATGTACAGTAATGGCCTCTAGGGCATACATATAACTAACATCAAGTTCAGGTCCAAGTTTAAGTGTGTTTTAGTTTCAAGTTCGAGTTCAAGTATATCAAGTCAGGTTCAAGTATTCGGGTTAAGTCATATTCAAGTTCATGTTCGAGTTCATGTTAAGTTCAGGATTAAGCTAAGTTTAAATTTAAGTTCGAGTTTGAGTTTGTATTTGAGTTAAAATTAGATTGGAATTCAAGTTAAGTCCGAATTCGAGTTCAGATTCTAATTATATCTTATTAAAAAGATTTATCTTTTGAATTGTTAGTTGTATATATTCCCTAGAGGCCATTGTTGTACATATGATGTATATTATAGTGGATGCTTGGATATATATAGAGAGGACTTTCTTGCTCGACGTGATAGTATGTTATTTGGTTTCACTTTATCTTAACATGTTGACTTATATTGGTTTACTGTCTTGCTCTCAAATGTTGATAAAGCCCTTAGGATATGTACTCGACTACTAGGACTATGATGCAGATCATACTAGTAGGGCCAGGGTAGTCAAAGAGTGCATCCTATAACTGTTCCTAGTCGAGAGAGTATCGAGACAGGGCATCGATACTCCAGAGTAGACTAGCGTATACACACCTTGACCCATATGATGGGCGATGGATGATCCCATATCCATCGGTGTTTGACATCAAAGATGGTGTACGGGTGCTCAGCAGAGATTGGGTACACTGAACGGACTCGCCGAGAACTCCTATATGGTATTATACCTATCGTCAGATAGCAGTTCTCCAGTGACACTGGTACAGGTTAGTCTGTAGACCCGAGATCGTCATAGAGTCTTGTGTGATTCCTACTGTGCTTTGATTTCCACCTTATCACGTCCAAGAGGGCATGCAAAACGGTGGCTTTTGGGTACGGTCCCGAATCACATGGAGGCAATGAGCAATAGGAGGGGTTTCGTCTCTCCCGGTATAGGGAGTTGATGTTGTGCTGTGTTCGATTGGCTATAACTGGAAGTCCCTAGCCAGGGCAGATATGGAGTGCTACTGGTAAGAGTTATCAGTAGTTATGATCCTCACATCGACGCGACTTATCGGTTACTGGGGTCTGACGTTTACCACCCTTAGACTTGATATGCGACATATGAGACAAAGAGACCGGACTGTACTGTAGTGTTACTGATTGGATTCATAGGAGAATGTACAGAGTTGCTTGTTGATCTTCTGATCGCTCAATACCTGGGTGGCTGTTACGTTTAGCTGATCGCTTGCAGCTTGTGGGTGTTTGATATGATCATCACCTACTGCCGACGTATTGACGATTTTTTAGAGTCCTACACAGAGGTTTCCTGGCTCAGGCAAAATGGAATAGGAGCACATATGTGATATGTGCAGGACCGAGAATAATACGATATGGGATACCGTATTCTATTCTCGCGATATAAGATATCAGCCGGGTATATGTGATATAGCCGGGTCATCGGATCAAGTGTTGATTCGATGAATTAGTACATGTTATATTAGTCGATTATATGCATTATAGCCGGATTGTTGGATCAAGTGTTGATTCGATAATTTAATGTATAATTATATATGTGATATATTACATCACGTCAACTAATATAAGCTCGCTTTATTGATTCATTTTCTCACTGGATAATACATTGATGTATATGCGATATATGTTAATTGTATTACTTTCTTTTGTTACAAAATATATTATATATGTGATATATAATATTGTAACAAGTTGGGGTTACAAATGCAACAAAGTTTTTGAGTTTAAACCTAGTTAGGGTTTGGATTAGGGTTAAGTGTATGGATGAGGGTTAAGGAAGCTTCATGAAGCTTTGACTTTGTCATCTTACTTTGATATTTTGTGAAGATATTTGTTAACCCAAACCAAACCCTTAACCTATGGTTTATTCTCTACAAGGGTTAAGCCTTTCATTCTTAACCCATGGTTGCAATTGTAACCACAACAAAAAATATTCATTATTCATCACAAAAGGTTTTCTTCTTCTTCTTCTTCTTCTTCTTGAAAAAGCTTGACTAGCTTTTTGTGTGTGATGATTCTAAGTGAGAAATTGAAAACAGAAGAGAGAAAAATTCCTACTTCATCATCCTCATCTATTCTAGCCACTTAGATTAGGATGTTCACTTCTCTAATAAGTTCATTAGTGAAGTGTAAGCTTGGGTTAGAGATTCTTCAAGGTAGATCTGTAACCTTTTGAAAATCGTTTCGGTGAAATTTCAGAAAATCGGTAAAATAAGGGGGTTTTCTGTAAAAAAATCAAAATACAAATATCTTTATTATAAAATTAAATATACATATTCTAGCTATGTAATTCCTAGTATTTGGTGTTTATGGAGCCACTGGTGAAATTTCAAATTTTCTGAAAATTTTTCCGAAATTAATTATTTTAATATTATTTTAAGCCGTCAGTAATACATTTAATTAGGGAAAATTACAAATTGGAATGGGTTGAAACAAATTTTTTACATCATAACACATTACACAAAATTTTAACATGTTGTTTTTTAAATGAAATGAAGCTGCCAAACGGTTTTAGAAAATATCGAAGAAAAAGGCTTAATTAGTGAATTTAGTGTAAATGGTTGTTTGGGGTATAGTATTTATTATTTTCCCTCACCCCACACACTCACACACACCCATTTCTCTTCCTCTTTTCTGCTGAAATCAGCAGCCCTCCCCCAAACATTTCCCCACTTCTTTTGGTAAAAGAAAAAATAAAGAAAAGAATGAATAAAGAAAGAAAGTCAAATGAGGCATGGGCTTTATTTTCTTCTCACTTTCAACACATCACTCTCTCTCCTCCTTTCCCCCTAAATTGTTGGCCGAGCCCACTCCATGCTCCTGCAGCAACAGCCCCCCCCCCCCCAAAAAAATCTATCACAATTTTTCATCAAAAATCCACAAAATCACTTCAAAATCCATACAAATTCAAAGCTAATTCCAATTCCAAGCCTTACCCATTATTCTTTGATCAATCTTGCTTGAATCCTTGGAGCAAAGAGAGCATCTTGGAGGCTAGGTTGTAAGTTTGATCCATGGTTCATGAGGCATAACTCTAACCCTTTTTCTTAAATTGTTGTTAATTGTTTGTAGTTAGCTTAATTAAGTGTTAATTATGTTTTAAATGGGTTAAATTGCATGATTAAGGAATTCAAGTTAGGGTTTTATTTTGGAGTTAGGTTGTGATCAATTGTGCATGGTTATGTGATGTGGGCTAGCATCTTGAAATTTGTTAAAACTAATCTTGTTGCCAATTACAAGTTGTTACTTGAAAAATATCCAAATTTAAGCTTTTTAACAAACTAGATTTTTGTAAACAATGAAATTGATTAAGAGAAAAATGTAATTAGGTTTTTCATGACATCATTAACATTTTAAAATGTAATTTAATACTTTAGATCATGCAAATCCAAGCTAGATTGTTGTATATGCATTTTTGCTATAAAAATGGTCGAAATTGGTTAAAATTGCAAATTAGGTTTTTGAAATTGAATTAAATTGTGGGTTTAAAATTTACGTAATGGTTTCTATGGCATAATTTGTAGGGTTCCTAGGCACACCCATGAGGTTCTACAAGTGATCAAACATGCCCGATTCAAATTTTTCCATATGCCTACAAACCCTAATACGGATCGTTAACCTTTGTAGATCCATTCCTCCATTTCCTAGGCTCCGTGATGACGTCCCTCCGCTGTACCTATCGGAATCCAGACTATGGCGAAGGTTTCGTCGGAGAAATGATCGGGCTAGGATGATCTACGTCGAGGCAACTCAAGATCAAGCTCCAACTTCACCAAGTCATGAAACTTGTGATTAAAACACCCTATACTACTTGTCAAGTGGTAGAGGATGAAGAAATAGGAAGTGGGTTCACTTTAGAATTGGATTTCTCACTCTTTTTCTCATTTCACCATTGATGGTAGCAAGCTTTTCTTCATCTTGAAGAAGGAGAAGAAGGAGAAAAGAATATGATAAGTATTATTCAAAATAGAAAATAAGTTGATTCTTATCATATAGGAACCATGGTTAAGTGTAGAGAATAAACTAGGGTTAGGTTTAATGGTTAGGTTAAGGCTAAGAGACAAAATGGTCAAAGCTTCAAACCTTCATGAAGTTTCATGAAAGAAACAAAGTTAGCCACCATTTTATTCTTGCCAAAATGAATTAAAGAAAATAAATAAATGAATAAGTAAATCAAACCTCTAACCATTAACATAACCATGGTTTAATCATACACACCCAAGTTTGCTTGTATCATCAAACATGATACAAACAAGTGCACAAAAATATATCACATATACAATGTGCACATCAAGTGAGAAAATCCATCTAAAGTGAACAAATACTAGTTAATGCAAAGTAATATATCTAATATATAATTATACATTAAATCATTAAATCAACACTTGATTTAACGATCCGGTCATATCGCATATGACCGACTAATATCCGATGTATCGACTTATCGAATCAATCCTCGATTCGATAACTAGGTTATATCGCATACAACCAATCGATACATTCATCGCGGAAATAGAATACGGTATCACATACACGCATTATTCTCAGTCCCGTACATATCTCATATGCGCTCCTATTTCGTTTCGCTTGAGCCAGGAAACCTCTGTGTAGGACTCTAAAGACTCGTCAATACGCCGGCAGCAGGTGATGATCATATCAAACACCCACAAGCCGCAAGCGGTCTGCTAAACGTAACGGCCACCCGGGTATTGAGCGATCAGAAGAACGACGAGCAAGCCCACTCACACTCCTGTGAATCCAACCAGTAACACTTACCGTACAGTCCGGTCTGTTCGTCTGATATGTCGCATATCTCGCCTAGGGGTGGTAAACGTCAGACCCCAATAGCTTGATAAGTCATGCCGACGTAAGGTCCATAACAATCGTGAAACTACTGATAACTCTTACCGGTATATCACTGCAACCCTGGCCAGGGATTTCCTGTTATGGCCAGTCGTGCATAGCGCAACATCAACCCCCAATACCGGGAGAGACGAATCCCCTCCTATCGCTCATTGCCTCCATGTGAATCGGGACTGTACCCAAAAACCATCTGTTTGCACGACTCGGTAGAGCCGTGGTAGGGTGGAAATCAAAGCACGGTGGGAGACACACAAGACTCTATGACGATCTCGGGTCAACAGACTAAGCTGTACCAGTGTCACCAGAGAACTGCCATCTGACGTGAGGTATAATACCATCTGGGAGTTCTCGGCGAGTCTGTTCGGTGTACCCAGTCTCCACTGAGCACCCGCATACCTTCTCTGATGTCAAACACCAATGGATATGGGATCATCCATCGCCCATCACATGGGTCGAGAAGATATACGCTAGTCTACTCTGGAATATCGATGCCCCGTCTCGATATTCCCACGACTAGGAACATTGAATGATGTACTCATGGACTATCCAGGCCCCACTAGTATGATCTACATCATAGTCCTGGAAGTCGAGTACACATCCTAAGGGCTTTATCAACATGTAACAGAGAGACAGAAAGTATACATGTTAAGATAAAGAGCGACCAGATAGCGTACTATCATGTCGAGCAAGAAAGTCCTACCTATATATGTCCCAGCATCCACTACAATATACATTCAATGTACAGTAATGGCCTCTAGGGCATACATATAACTAACAATCTTCCACTTGCACTAGGGCCATCTGTAGCAGTGGTTGCAGTATCACATACTCAACCATCCCATATAAGTCTCTCTCTGGGATAAAGCCTTTGTGAGTGGATCCGTCGTGTTGTCCTCTGAGTCTACTCTCCTAACCTCGATCACCCTGGAGATCGTCTATCTCCATGATCAGGTGATGCTGTCTCAGAATAAGTCTGGGTCACTGATGGGACCAGGGTTCCTGGGCCAAAGCCACACTTCCATTGTCATACAATGGTAGGAACCTAGTTCATCTTATGAACCAATATACACCCAAACTGCCTCTTTGGTAGTATCTTTAATAGCGATGTTACCGGCCTTTATCGTCTAGTTTGCCACGGTATCTAGCTTGGAACTCTTCCAACATACCATCCCTCCACTGAGGGTAAAGACAATTCCTGTGACTGGCATTCAGTCATCCTTATCACCCTGGAACCTTTCCAGTGATTCTCCCCAGGATCGATTGATACCATCTCACTACAACTAGTGAGAATCCTAACATCCATTTAGATCTATCTCATATATCCAAAACCCAGGATTTAGGACGTATCACTTTGATCCTATATGGAGAATCCATGTGATAAGAGGAAATTGACCGTGCGTAGCATAGGAAACTCCTTCCCTATCAAGAGTATGTCATCTACGTACTCTACGAGGATCGTCACCATACTCCCTACTACCCTTTTGTTTATACAAGGTTCATCTACCATTTTGATGATGTCAAACTCTTTGACTAATCCATCAAAACAGATGTTCCAACTCCGCGATGCCTGCTTTATCACATAAAACATCTTGCACACGTTTCCGCTGCTCCCACTGTCTACGAAGCCCTCTGACTGTGTATTTGTAGACTCTCTTTTCTGAAACATCATTTTAGAAAAGCAGTCATGACACCCAACCGTCAGATATCGTAGTCATGGTATGTAGCCATGGCAAGTAGGATCCGGATGGACTTAAGCATAGCTACTGGAAAAAGGTTTCATCATTATCCACGCCTGGTCGATGACGAAAACCTTTAACAAGTCTAGCTTTGAAAGTCTCAAATTTTCCATCTACACCAAGTAATCTTCTCAAGATATACTTGCCCCTGATGGGGATTTAACCCTTCAGATATAGCAACCAAAGTCCATACTTTGTTGGTGTACATGGATTCCATCTAAGATTGCTAAGCATCCAGGCATTCTTACAGAGTCACACTCCTAATGGCCAACTCGAAACTAGTTAGGTCATCATCTCATGATGCAATCCCCGCTCCCACTGTCATCGAGAAACCAAAGTATCTCTCAGGCGGATGAGGAACCCTGCTAGATCGGCGGAGAGGCTGAGGTTCGTTGGTTGTTATTGAATTCTTTGGTTCTGCTAAATCATTAGCTGCAGTTTTGTATAGCTGGAACCTTTTCAGTTCTACAGAACTGACCTTGCCTCGATCTAGTATGGATTTTGCTTTTGACATAGGTCGGACAATCCCAAATCTTAACTTACTTAAGAGATAGGCTCTTCCCATACCATATCTCATATGGAGTGGTAGGCACTGATTTGAATTGAACCCTATTCAAAAGGTATGCAACTTCATAAGTGCATAATTCCCTAAAAGAAATAGGTAACTCAGTAATACTCATCATAGAGCACACCATATCATATAGGGTGCGATTGCTCCGCCCTGATTCATCGTTGTGCTGTGGTATAATCAGAGGAGTAATACCGAGAGAGAATCTCATTCTCCTTTAGAATAATCCAGGAATTCTATGCACAAGTATTCTCCTCCCTGATCTTATCATAGGACATAATACTTATACCCAGTTTTTGGTTCTCTATTTCTAACTTATATTCTGTGAATATCTCAAAAGGTTCGGACTTGTGTTTCAACAGGAACATATGTCTGAATCTTGAGAGATTATCAGAGAATGTAATGAAATACAAAGAACCGGTCTTGGCATGTGTAGACAGGGGATCTTACATACATCATCATGTATCAGTCCCAAGAGTTTACTAACTCTTTCTCTATTTCCAATAGACAGAGCTATGGTCATCTAATCTTTGTGACATGACTGGCAAGTTTCACAAGATGTAAATTCATACTGATTTAAATATGCATCTATAATGCAACTTCAGGCAGTCGGGTCGCATTGACATGACCTAGTCTACAATACCTCAAGAAGAAATCGTTCATTTCTGAACTCTTCCTCTTGTGTGTGTTCTGTATACTAGGAACTATAGTTTGATTTAGAACGTCAATGCTTTTAGATAACGTGCCTGAACCGATCAACTTTTGAAATAGGAAATGTTCAAAACATTATCCAACAATACAAAATTATATTCTTTCTTTACTAATAAAGAGACCGATATAATTTTGTATATCAGGTTCGGTATCTAATAGCATTTGTTCAAAATCAATGTATTGGTAATACAGGGTGACAGTGACCAACAGACTTGGCTGCAACACTTGCCCCGTTTTCTGTCTCATGAAACTTATCACCCGTTCTCAGTTTTTCTATCTTTCGGTAGCCCTATGTAACAGATTACATATCCGGGATCCTGATCCGGTATCAAATACCCAGGATTCAGAGGATACTGAGAAACGGTTCTTTATAATGAACACACCCAAAGGAGATGCATCTCATGCACTTTCTTCGTTTGGGCGGCATAGGAATTCTGGTATTCCCCTATTTCCTGCTCTGTCTTATAACAATTATAAGTTGGAGCGGGACCAACATTCCCCAGCTCAGTATAACAAGCGGGTTCGGTCAATACATCCATATTATTATCTTGATTAAGGCGTGATATGGTCGCTACCTGGAGAGAGAGAAAAGAAAACACTCTGCGTGCGCTCTTGCAAGATTAGATTGGTTATTTATTTTATCTAATCAGGATGGCTCCCACTGTTTTTTTTTCAAATCCTCCTTCAAACCCTAAAAGGAAAGACTAGCCGGGATTAATTACACTCTACAAGTTCGCCAATCTTTCAGCCAGGCCAGTGTCGGTACTTTGAGGGAGGTTCCCCGTGCTTTTGCACAGACCTAATTAAAGTAAACCTCGTTTTCCCAGAGGCGTAACCCCGTTGACACCTTTCTAGACACCTACTTGATCGGCTAATTGCAAAGTGCAAAACTCTCCCAGGAGTAACAATTACTCGCAGTGGGTATCGGGATCCAACTATCACATAGAAGGTATGCAATCTCATTGCAAATTTCAACACTTGAAACTCCCGATAAAGATTTTTACCCCTAGCACTTATGATCTTAACTATGGTCAACAAATCATAAGTACTAGCCAAGTTCTACCCGTCATTTCGTGATTAGTTAGACCCACCCACATGACCCTTAACTAAGGTCAACAAAGTCACGCGACTGTCCTAACTAATCGCATCATATGCGGTGTAGGAAGACATCACTTAGCTACCGTACACTATGCCTTGACTATGGTCAACAAACACAGCACGAATACTAAGTACTCTACTTCCTAAAATGACGGAGGGTTGCGAATGGTTTTTATGAAAACCTTTAACGCTTTGAACTTGATCTCGTTGCGGAATCAAATGTTTTTAAATGGAATGTTTTTTAAGCTTTTCTAGTTTTGCTAAAGGGGTCACTCCCGGTGAAGGGATCGTCGTCCCTTTCCTCGTCGAATGAGGTGCGGGATATATCATATATATCACTATGCAAAGCAGAAACTATAGAAGCAATCAAAAGACAAACCGAGTGTGTAGCATCTGCCAGTTATTGCTAAAAGAGTCACTCCCTGTGAACGGATCTCGGTCCTTTCCTCATCGAATAAGGTGCAGGATGTTCTATAAAGAACACCGCGATGCAAAGCAAGAACTGTAGCTACCTGTTTTATTTTTGAAATTCGATTCCACAACATCAATTAGGTTTATTTTCATTCATTAATCTCATTAATGAATGTCCCATCATTTAAGTCCACCTAAACATCACAGATAAATATAACGTACGCTTATGCCATCCGCATTCGCCTCGATGTCCCGTCTGCACCGTTAGGTTAGGTAACTAACGCCAGAGCGAGGCAGGGCTAGCGCGGGTGTAAAACATAAGCAACGTCTATATAATATATCATATATACTATATATAATATCTATCTGAACATATCACATGATCACATCACAGATAACGCAGCAAAAAGTTATCATATGAAATATTGGATATACTAGGACGTCCGTGTTTTTAATACGAGCCAGTATAAAACAAGGATTCCACGGTCGTGATGAATAGCCAATCCCACACCCCTAGACCCCTACGAGAGCGGCAAGCAACCCTACCAATTCTAGGGTTAGGAGACCCGAACTCGACTCCTCGAGATGGTCTCCCACTGGACCCTAGAACCCGGTTACTTGTGCTCCCCTCCTTGGGTCTATCCTAATGCGGAAAAGTAAATAATATACAAAGGGTGACATCTTCCGCAACCTGGAAGTGCCCCAATAAAAGAATATTACATACAAGTTTTTACATGAATGAAAAAGGAAAAACACTCATCTCACATAAAAAAAAACCCCCGGCTATTCAAACACGACGATCCAATATTGCAACACATAACATCACATGTCATCAACGTAAGTAAATATGCGCATCCCAATTGTCGTTGACATATAGCAACGAAACCGGCGATATCACATATTACACTTAAGGTCACAGAAAAGAAAGTGTAAAACTACAACAGTTGGAATCCGCAATCTCCTTAGACATCGCATGCCTAAACCAATGAATTCCTTAGACATCACATGCCTAACAATTATAAACCCCGCATTTTAGTCTCATTATCAAAAACACTTTTCAATATCAAGTAGGGCAATTCAACAAGATTCCCGAAAAACTGATCGAATGCTCGTCGCAAAGTTTAGTAGACGGCCGCACCCTCGATACCGTCGACAAAGTGCACTAAGGCGGAACACCACTGCCGCGAGCACCCGAACGAATGCTTTCGGCGACGGGGTTCTCCTACAGTCACTTGGTCGGGGCTATGGGGCATGGCTATCTATTAAGTTTACCGACGAGTATCCGCGTACGCGTACGCTATGTGATTGCGACGGACTTTTGATCACACCAAAATTCCGTGGCAACCGATCAAGTGAGACTAAACTGCTGTGTTTATAACATTCATTCAGTTATCTCATAACTACTTGTGAATTCCAAATGTTGTATCACATTCCGGGTAAATAGAAAATGTTAAACTTTCCGATCGAACAATCGAACACCCAAGTTTTCCCGAAATAGCTCAACACATGAAATAAGTTTAAAAACATTCACTTTGTGCCTCAGTACCAACGGTCCAGTCGTAGAAGGGTCAAGCCAACGCCTCACATGTGGCACGTCGTACTGCCCCAAACCCTAAGGTTCAAAGGGCAGTTCAAGACGGTCACATAATCGAGTTAAGGTTTGTTGTCTTCTAGAGGGACCATCGCTCTTGCACTACTTAGAACGTCGTTAAACTACGGAAAAATCCAACAATAGGAAATTTCCCAGCAGGGGAAAAAGTGGGTATTTATATCCGGTCGAACTTTTTAACATGCTCTAAAAATACCCGGAAAAAACACAGACAAAATTAGACGGTCCGATCGAATCTCCGAACTCCCAATACAACCCAGAAAACTCAACTCTTGAGTTCAGATTAAAAATTCCCAGGAAAACCAGCACTACAATATAGGAATTACTGTGCAAAATTCAATGCAAGAGGAGACCGTACGGCCGTGGAACCGCCGCACATGGCAGGCTCGTGCCGCGGTTCCGCGGCGGTTTAATTGAATTAGGCCCTCGTTTTTCACAGTAATTCATATAAGACCCTGCTTATTTTTCTGCATATTTTTAATTTGAAAAAATCCCCGATTTCAAAAAATGTACAGAGAGCAATTTGAGATTAGGGTTTCGGTTCGATCGGACTTCTAACTCCGTCTACGCATCGCCTAAGGTTCTAGCTAGGCTCTGATACCACTGTAGGGTTCCTAGGCACACCCATGAGGTTCTACAAGTGATCAAACATGTCCAATTCAAATTTTTCCATGTGCCTACAAACCCTAATACGGATCGTTAACTAGATGATAAGGCGATGCAAGCAAGTAAACAACTTTATTGCTAAAGGAAAGTGACCGCAACCTTTGTAGATCCGGTCCTCCACTTCCTAGGCTCCGTGATGACGTCCCTCCGCTGTACCTATCGGAATCCGGACTCTGGCGAAGGTTTCGTCAGAGAAATGATCGGGCTAGGTCGTCGACTTCGATGCCGAAGATGATCTACGTCGAGGCAACTCAAGATCAAGCTCCAACTTCACCAAGTCATGAAACTTGGGAAGAAAACACCCTATACTACTTGGCAAGTGGTAGAGGATGAAGAAATAGGAAGTGGGTTCACTTTAGAATTGGATTTCTCACTCTTTTTCTCATTTCACCATTGATGGTAGCAAGCTTTTCTTCATCTTGAAGAAGGAGAAGAAGGAGAAAAGAATATGATAAGTATTATTCAAAATAGAAAATAAGTTGATTCTTATCATATAGGAACCATGGTTAAGTGTAGAGAATAAACTAGGGTTAGGTTTAATGGTTAGGTTAAGGCTAAGAGACAAAATGATCAAAGCTTCAAACCTTCATGAAGTTTCATGAAAGAAACAAAGTTAGCCACCATTTTATTCTTGCCAAAATGAATTAAAGAAAATAAATAAATGAATAAGTAAATCAAAACTCTAACCATTAACATAACCATGGTTTAATCATACACACCCAAGTTTGCTTGTATCATCAAACATGATACAAACAAGTGCACAAAAATATATCACATATACAATGTGCACATCAAGTGAGAAAATCCATCTAAAGTGAACAAATACTAGTTAATGCAAAGTAATATATCTAATATATAATTATACATTAAATCATTAAATCAACACTTGATTTAACGACCCGGTCATATCCCATATGACCGACTAATATCCGATGTATCGACTTATCGAATCAATCCTCGATTCGATAACTAGGTTATATCGCATACAACCAATCGATACATTCATCGCGAGAATAGAATACGGTATCACATACACGCATTATTCTCGGTCCCGCACATATCTCATATGCGCTCCTATTTCGTTTCGCTTAAGCCAGGAAACCTCTGTGTAGGACTCTAAAGACTCGTCAATACGCCGGCAGCAGGTGATGATCATATCAAACACCCACAAGCCGCAAGCGGTCTGCTAAACGTAACGGCCACCCGGGTATTGTGCGATCAGAAGAACGACGAGCAAGCCCGCTCACACTCCTGTGAATCCAACCAGTAACACTTACCGTACAGTCCGGTCTGTTCGTCTGATATGTCGCATATCTCGCCTAGGGGTGGTAAACGTCAGACCCCAATAGCTTGATAAGTCATGCCGACGTAAGGTCCATAACAATCGTGAAACTACTGATAACTCTTACCAGTATATCACTGCAACCCTGGCCAGGGATTTCCTGTTATGGCCAGTCGTGCATAGCGCAACATCAACCCCCAATACCGGGAGAGACGAATCCCCTCCTATCGCTCATTGCCTCCATGTGAATCGGGACTTTACCCAAAAACCACCTGTTTGCACGACTCAGTAGAGCCGTGGTAGGGTGGAAATCAAAGCACAGTGGGAGACACACAAGACTCTATGACGATCTCGGGTCAACAGACTAAGCTGTACCAGTGTCACAAGAGAACTTCCATCTGACGTGAGGTATAATACCATCTGGGAGTTCTCGACGAGTCCGTTCAGTGTACCCAGTCTCCACTGAGCACCCGCATACCATCTCTGATGTCAAACACCAATGGATATGGGATCATCCATCGCCCATCACATGGGTCGAGAAGATATACGCTAGTCTACTCTGGAATATCGATGCCCCGTCTCGATATTCCCACGACTAGGAACATTGAAGGATGTACTCATGGACTACCCAGGCCCCACTAGTATGATCTACATCATAGTCCTGGAAGTCGAGTACACATCCTAAGGGCTTTATCAATATGTAACAGAGAGACAGAAAGTATATATGTTAAGATAAAGAGCAACCAGATAGCGTACTATCATGTCGAGCAAGAAAGTCCTACCTATATATGTCCCAGCATCCACTACAATATACATCCAATGTACAGTAATGGCCTCTAGGGCATACATATAACTAACATAATTAAGATATTAAGTTATCATCTGGGTCACTAGAATTGTTAAAACATCATGTTTTGTACAAAAACGGTAAACCTTGCTTGCTAGGTTTTCGGAAAAAATAGCTTTTAAAGTGAGTTTGGGGTTTTTATGATTTTTAACCTATTTCATATTATAATTAGTGTTTGTGAATGTGCAAATGTGCGTGTTTGGGTTTTTCCCGATGGTTTGACGTTTGTACATCGACATCGAGGGTTAGTTTAGCTATTCTTGCATGCGGAGACGATAGGTTTTGACCTATGCGTGATATGCGTGCCGAATTGGTTTTCGTATACCGTTTTGATTTCGGATTTGGTTTTTATGCATTACGATATGTGGCGACATGTAGGTACCCCAGGTGGACTTCGAGACGACAAGCAAGCGCGTGACGACGTCGGCACCGACGAGCTCAGACCAGGTGAGTAGATTTATATCTACGGGGAGAAGTCGGGTGGATGGCGTATAGCACCCCCGCAGTTCGTGGTGATGTGTACGAATACGTCTACACACATATATATTGATTATATATTGTTGAGTTTATTGATGATAAAGATAGATTTTAGGTGTGATTGGATAGGTTTAGTGTTGCGAGACCCAAGAGTAGAGGTTGCACCACATTTACACACACACACCCATACTTGCATACATTCTTCTTTCATATGTTCTTATATAGGGTTATATTGTTATGTGTTCACATGGGTATGGGACTATGTGTTCACATACTGGATTTGAGGATAGTATTTGAGATTTGAGATGAGTCGATACGATTTTGTTGAGACCGCGAGAACGGTGATATGGCAGGATTCGTACTTGAGATACGTCCTGATATTATAGCAGATCTTGGGACGACGTTACATGCGAATAGTGTTATACATTGAATGGTTGACATGTTATCGTGATATGAGATAAGATATATTAAGATATTTATTATAGGTCGCATTAGGCGATGTATACCTCTTTATGATGATATATGATGATGATATCGGTTTGTACGAGGCTGTAGGTCAGCAGTCAGATCATGACTATATTGATGATATCAGTATCGTACTAGACGTAGATCAGTACCCAGATTATGATCTTGGATAAAGAGGATACCAGATAAATAATGTGATATTGACCCGTACCCAGATTTGGGGATGCCGTACGACGGATTTACGTACGAGCTATATATTGATGATTGATCCGCACTCTTGACTTGGGATGTCTGATTATAGATATGGTATCGGATATGATATTATTGAGGCGGGATCACCGACTATATATATACAAGTGTGTATATGGGTCGACTCAGATGTTAGGCGGTTTCCTTACCTGTAGTTCAGCTTGTTAGTTCAGCCGTATAGTTTAGTGTAGTTGTTAGACTAGATTAGACTCCTACCTATTTCAAAACTAACGGATCGTGGGTATTTTAAAAGACAGGTCAAGGGATTCTACGGATATTTCAAAAGGCGTATCTTTTCTTAAAAACACCGTAGCCCGTATTTCCAAAACCCTACTATTTGTGTTATTTCAAATGGCACCACAGTATGACGCATATATATATTAAATGCAGAATAGTTACCGTTGTGTCTAGTATTTAGCTCCCGCTCATTATTGCTGTTCGCCCCGTATCGCATACTTACATTGCTATTTCATATTGCATTGTTGATATTATGCCGTTAGGACACCAGCACCATTACCGATGATGCGTATGTACCACGTACACTTACTTGCCGGCTCACACACATCTTCATCGGTAATTGCCATGCCACGTACACCTTAGAAAATATTATTGCTTGACTTAGCTTGTTAGTTAGTAGTTTGACATGATATTAGTGTACCTGCCTTATATGCCAGTTTAGACATTGTAGTTATTACTTGTCACTTCATGCATACTGTTATTCATTGTTATGTCGCATTCATAGATTTTCATGCCTGTATTCATGGTTTTACGTGCTATTGATGATTTGGATTCGGATTTCATGAGATTTCTTGGATTTGGAGGAAAACCGCAAAAACATAAATAAACTTCTTCTCTCTCTTTTTAATAAAAAGTGCGGTTTTCCCAAGATGTATGAGTCGTCCACCATGAGTTTGCTGATGAATTTCGAGACCCGAGTTCGAGGAGTGGAGGAACCGTTTCGGGTACATGGTAGACCCGGTGCGGTACCCCGGGGCAAGAGGATCGCAGATGATGGCGTTGAGCCTGGCAGGGGAGCACTACCGACCGGTGATTTTACCCGACGCGTCGGATATCCGGAGGATACCGTCGTGGTCTTGAGATGGATGGTAGGGGCCGGTCTGGACTGACGGCGTCCTAGATATTGAGATTGAGACATTGAGATTTTGAGGTACTGAGATTTGATGATACAGGCCAGTCTGGATAGCCGGAGCCTGAGATTTTGAGACATTGAGATTTATGTTTTGTGTCGATGCTAGACACTGTTTATGTTGATTTCATTTATGATACCTCATTTTAAGAATACAAAGGAAATCTCACTAAATTAAGAAAGCAGTTTCTTTAGTACATGTATTCTGTTTTCATGCATTCATACATCATCCATATGATATATTGCTACCTGAGGCACTAACACGGGCATATGGGATTACACTTGGGTTAGATATTTACCCTAGCCATTGTTTTGGCTGCTGGTTATATTTGAGGATATATTATGATCGTATGACCTAGGATTGCGTTGTTCATGCGATTTCTATTCGTAGATATTTTTCTACTCACGAGTTGGCAACTCACCCCCGTTGTGCCCCAGTTTCTTGCAGGTTTTGCCGTATAGGTTTCATTACGGCTTTGCTGGCACTGCTTCTTTCGGGTGACTTGCTAGTCGGTGGGTTATTTGTATCGCACCCATCATTATACCTTGTATATTATTATTCAGTTGTATCTAGAAGTTCCATCAACCAAACATGTATTTATTTTGAGATAGAGATCAGTGATGTTTATTCCTTCGACCTTAGAGTCGCGCGTTGTATTTCTATGGATTTCTTGCTGTTTTGAGTTTCCTTTTGAGTTTTGATCCTCGCCCTTGGCGTTGTATATTATATTGCTTGTGTGGTTGTGACCGTCGATTGACGAAGAGCTAGCTCCCACTTGGGGATGCCTTTTTATTGATTTCGTATACTATTCATGTTGTGTCCCGTTTGGGGGCCAGTATTTACAAAGGAGACTCTGCCGAAATTTTCAGGAAATATTTGATGTTTTTAAAAATGCATAATTCGGCTTATGCTATTAAAACTACTTGATTTAAATTGGTTTTCCTTCACTCTACTACTTTTCTTGGTTTGGATTTCTGGGTTTTTGGTTTACTTAGATTACGTACGCCTCGAGACGTTTCGTAGTTTAAGTGTCGGTCATGTTTCGTACTTTCGGGACGTGACAAAGTTGGTATCAGAGCGTTGGGTTTTACCTTCGGAGCATAGGATAACCCTTGGTTAATGGAATAGGTGACTAAAGTAGAGTGACGTACCGTGGGTATGTTCCGCAGCATACTTACGATATGCTACTCCGCTTAAGGAGCCTTAGGATGTACATTTCTTTGTTCAGTATTATATTAATTCATGATCTAGCCTCATCGGTACCAGTTATTGTTTTGCTGCCACGATTACGGGCAGGGAGAGCTACGGCTAGAGTTGCGGTCAGCACGAGCTCGTCCAGAACGAGGACTGACCAGGGCGTGATTCAGGCGACACACAATTGCAGAGACGTGTCTTTTTATTGTGTTTTCGCGCCACGAGCGTTTGATGGATCGCTGTATGAGATTACTCGGACGTGCAGATCCGCACCAGAGGATTGAGCAACTGATAGAGGCCAGCCAGATTTTGATGACCGTTGATGTATTGCTTATTCATGATGATTGAGGCACTGTTCAGCGTGCAGACGAGTGAGCCAGTTATTGCTGCGAATGACGAGATATCGCCACAGGTGTTGGAGCTATTGCAGTATGAGTCGTACTAGGAGATGATAGAAGGTCGCTAGTCATCGAGGATGAATGACTAGGACATGTGATTCGTTCGCCTACCCTGATGTGAGGTCATCATATAGATTGATTCCAGCTAGAGACGACTTCACGTGGAGATGTTGAGAGTCGACAGAGACGATCGAATGTCAGAAACCTATTATTCCAAGTTTAAAGTATTCGAAAGAGCATGCAGGCAATTCTATGGACCCTCTAGAAGAATGAAACCCTAACTCGACTTAATGACCGTGTGAAAGCCTTTGAACCTTAGGGTTTGCAGCAGTTCCGCGGCGCCATTAGTGAGGCTTGGGTTTGCCCTTCTACGGCTGGACCATCGATGTTGTGGTATGTACTCGATACTGTTAAACTGTACCAAAGATGTTGAGCTCTTAGGGGATTATGAGGTTTTGACAAATCGATCGGATGGTTCAACTTCATTCGGATGCTAGGTGGTGAGATGCATTTCTTAGGAGACTCCAGATACGAGGATAGCCGTTGGAGCTCAGTCCATGCAGCCACGACGAGACGAGTTCGAAGCAGTCGACATTAGAGAAAAGTAGAGTAAGAGGTCCGTACAAGATCTGGATAAGATGACGTTCCACTCCGCCGACATCAGAGATGCGACGCGCATGCCGAGGCATTGTGCTGGATATACCTTCCAAAAAGAGTCGCGATGAGTATGCAGCCGTTCCGGAACAAGAAACAGATATAGTAAAGGACGATGACTTCCGGACAGTTCGGCAGAGACGTGATTTGGGAGAGACCTTGACAGGACCTTTCTGGAATGAATTACGAGAAGACTTGGACCCAAGAGTGATCATGTTACGCACACCGGCAGGCCAGAGTTCAGGATCGTCGACGAGACATGCTATGAGTGACCACGACAGTTGGCCAGAGATTCTTGGAGGATGTGCTTAAGCGGGACTATTCCGCCATATTTGATTTCGGTATTTTGGGTGTTCTATTTGCATGATTGATTTTGATGATGGAGTTTCATGATATTGTATTCATGCACTATGGTTGCACCTACTGAGTATTTACGATTTTTGCACAGTTATTGCACCTGATATCGTTTTCGTGCCTTGGTTTCACATGTTTATGATTTTATGGGTTTCATACAAAGAGATGATCTTGTGCATATGTACGCACACGATTTGGTTTTTGCACTCGATATAGTTCACATATGCTTGCAGTGCAGTGATACGCATTTTGTGCACTACAGTTGCACTGGAATTCGATTTCGATGGTGATGTTCGATATTTGTTTTGTGCACCTTGTGCACCTGATTGGATTTTGCGCATGTTCGGCGCTTGATATTGGATTTCATGATTTCGTGCATGATGGATGCTCCTGATTTGGGTTTTCGCGCATGTTGGACGCATGTTATGAGATACGATTTTGGTGCACACCAGATGCACTAAATCGAGATTCTTCGTGCATGTCAGATGCACCCGTTTTTGCCGTCAGGCACACCTGTTGCCCTTGACAGATGTTTCGTACACACCCGATGCACTTAGATATTGTTCTGTGCGCATGTAGGGCACATTCATGGATTTTGATTTCCGTGCACACCAGACGCACGTAATATTCATGTGCATGTTTTGGGATTGATTTCTTATGGAGCAGTACGTTTTTATGATGTTATTATTGTTTTCGTACTGAACAGGACTAGTCAGAGGACAGTACCTGAATATATTTTGCATGCATTGATAGTTATCGAAGGGATTTCCAAAAAGCGAGCTATAGTCTCAGTATTCACATACGTGTCTGATATGACACGAAACGTTTTAAAACAAGGAAACCCTTCTAAATTGTTTTCAAAATGGCGGAACGTGTATGTTAAAGAAAGGATATATATATATATAGTTATTTTCTCACAATGGACGTCCGCCACTGTGCAGTGATACACACATCGCACAGCGAATTGAAAAAAAAGGGGGGGTTGGCATGCATTGCATCTAGATGTTTTAATGATGTATATCATGTTGGTTTTCATATTGGATCTTGAAATTGAGGTCTTCCCCATGACTCCGATGATTGTGGGATGCTGGATGGAGTTTGATTTTGAGTTATATGCTCATTTTTCATGCGCATACGCTACGCTACGATTTGTTTTATGAATTTATGATTTCGGAGCCCCGACGACTTGATGATTTTGCTTTGATGTTTTAGTATTTGGGGGAGTTTTAATTTAAATTCCGGGACCGAATTTCTTTAAGGGGGGAAGATTGTAACGTTTTGAAAATCGTTTCGGTGAAATTTCGAAAAATTGGTAAAATAAGGGGGTTTTCTGTAAAAAAATCAAAATACAAATATCTTTATTATGAAATTAAATATACATATTCTAGCTATATAATTTCTAGTATTTGGTGTTTATGGAGCCACTGGTGAAATTTCAAATTTTCTGAAAATTTTTCCGAAATTAATTATTTTAATATTATTTTAAGCCGTCGGTAATACATTTAATTAGGGAAATTACAAATTGGAATGGGTTGAAACAAATTTTGTGCATTATAATACATTAAACAAAATTTTAACATGTTGTTTTTGAAATGAAATGAAGCTGCCAAACGGTTTTAGAAAATATCGAAGAAAAAGGCTTAATTAGTGAATTTAGTGTAAATGGTTGTTTGGGGTATAGTATTTATCATTTTCCCTCACCCCACACACTCACACCCCCATTGTTAGTTATATGTATGCCCTAGAGACCATTACTATACATAGGATGTATATTGTAGTGGATGCTTGGACATATATAGGGAGGACTTTCTTGCTCGACATGATAGTATGCTATCTGGTTACTCTTTACCTTAACGTGTACACTGATTGTCTCTCTGTTACATGTTGGTAAAGCCCTTAGGATGTGTTCTTGACTACCTGGACTGTGATGCGGATCATACTAGTGGGGACATGGTAGTCCATAAGTACATCCTTCAAGGTCCCGAGTCGTGGGTGTATCGAGACGGGGCATCGATATACCAGAGTAGACTAGCGTATACCTTCTCGACCCATACAGATGGGCGATGGATGATCCCATATCCATTGGTGTTTGACATCAGAGATGATATACGGGTGCTCAGTGGAGACTGGGTACACTGGACGGACTCGCCGAGAACTCCCAGATGGTATTATACCTCACGTCAGATGGCAGTTCTCTGGTGACACTGGTACAGAGTAGTCTGTTGACCCGAGATCGTCATAGAGTCTTGTGTGGTTCCCACTGTACTTTGATTTCCATCTTACCACGTCCAAGAGGGCGTGCAAAACGGTGGTTTTTGGGTACAGTCCCGAGTCACTGGAGGCAATGAGCGATAGGAGGGGATTCGTCTCTCCCGGTATAGGGAGTTGATGTTGCGCAGTGTTCGATTGGCTATAACAGGAAATCCCTGGCCAGGGTTGCTGAGATTTACTGGTAAGTGTTACCAGTAGTTTCTCGAATTGTTATAGACCTCATATCGACACGACTTATCGAGCTATTGGGGTCTGACGTTTACCACCCCTAGGCAAGATATGCGACATATCAGACGATCAGACCGGACTGTACGGTAGTGTTACCGGTTGGATTCACAGGAGTGTGAGAGGGCTTGCTCGTCGATCTTCTGATCGCTCAATACCCGGGTGGTCGTTACGTTTAGTAGACCGCTTGCGGCTTGTGGGTGTTTGATAAGATCAACACCTGCTGCCGGCGTATTGACGAGTCTTTAGAGTCCTACATAGAGGTTTCCTGGCTCAAGCGAAACGAAATAGGAGCGCATATGAGATATGTGCGGGACCGAGAATAATGCGTGTATGTGATACCGTATTCCATTCTCGCGATGAATGTATCGATTGGTTGTATGCGATATAACCTAGTTATCGAATCGAGGGTTGATTCGATAAGCCGATACATTGGATACTAGTCGGTTATATGCGATATGACCGGATCGTTAAATCAAGTGTTGATTTAATGATTTAATGCATAATTATATATTTGATATATTACTTTGCATTAACTAGTATTGGTTCACTTTAAATGGATTTTCTCACTTGATGTTCACAAGTTGTATATGTGATATACTTTTGTGCACTTGATTGTATCATGTTTGATGATACATGTTAACTTGGTTATGTGTGTGATTAAATCATGGTTAGTTAATGGTTTGGGTTTCATTTGTTTTATTTATGCATTTATTTATTTTGTTTTGACAAAAGAAAAAGAGAAAATGGTTGCTTTAAAAGATGAAGCTTGTTGAAGCTTCATGAAGGTTTGACTAAAGTGACCATTTTGTCTTCATGTCTTAACCCAACCATTCACTAATCCTAGTTAATTCTCTACACCTAACCATGGTTGTATTATGATAAGTATTGCTTTTCTTTTCTATTTTAAAATAACTTATCATAATATTCTTTTAATCTTCTTCTTCATCTTCATCTTGACAAGAAGAAAAAGCTTGAGAGCTTTAATGGCAACTTGAGAAAATGAGTGAGAAATCCAATTCTAAAGTGAACCCACTTCCTATTTCTTCATCCTCTACCACTTGCCAAGTAGTATAGGGTGTTTTCTTCACAAGTTTCATGACTTAGTGAAGTGGGAGCTTGATCTTGTGATGCCTCGACGTAGATCATCTTCGGCATGAAGCCGACGACCTTGCCCGCCCATTTCTCCGATGAAGCCGACGCTAGAGCCCGGGATTCCATTTAGACAGCGAGGAGACTTCATTGCGGAGCTATGGAGGTGGAGGACCGGATCTACAAAGGTTGTATTTCCGTTCTTTTAGTTATATTGTTAACTAGTTTGCTTTGTCGCCTAAAATTCTAGCCAACGATCTTGTTAGGGTTTCTCGGCACCGTTAAAAGTCTCTCTCTGGTATCAGAGCCTAGCTAGAGCCTTAGGCGATGCGTAGACATCTCCCACTTGCACTAGGGCCATCTGATAGCAGTGGTTGTAGTATCTCATACTCAACCATCCCATAAAAGTCTCTCTCTGGGAAAAGGCCTTTTGTGAGTGGATCCGCCGTGTTGTCCTCTGAGTCTACTCTCCTAACCTCGATCACCCTGGAGATCAACTATCTCCATGATCAGGTAATACTGCCTTAGAATATGTCTGGATCACTGATGGGACGGTTGTTCCATGGCATAAGCCACAACTCCATTGTCTCACAATGGTAGGAACGTAGTTCATCTCATGAACCAATATACACCCAAACAGCCTCTTTGGTAGCATCTTAAGTAGCGATGTATCATGCCTTTATCGTCTAGTATGCCACGGTATCTAGCTTGGAACTCTTCCAACATACCATCCCTTTACTGAGGGTAAAGACAATGCCTGTGACTGACATCAGTCGTCTTTATCACCCTGGAACACTTCCAGTGATTCTCCCCAGGATCGATTGATACCATCTCACTACAACTAGTGAGTATCCTAACATCCATTTAGATCTATCTCATAGATCCAAAACCCAGGATTTAGGAGGTATCACTTTGATCCTATATGGAGAATCATTGTGATAAGCGGAGATTAATCGAGCGTAGCATAGGAAACTCCTTCCCTATCAAGAGTATGTCATCCATGTCCTCTACAAGGATCACCACCATACTCCCTACTACCTTTTTGTATATACAAGGTTCATCTACCATTTTGATGATGTCAAACTCTTTGACTATCTCATCAAAATGGATGTTCCAACTCCGCGATGCCTGCTTTATCATATAAAGCATCTTATACACGTTTCCGCTGCTCCCACTGTCTACGAAGCCCTCTGGCTGTGTTCTTACAGACGCCCTTTTCTAAAACATCATTTAGAAAAGCTGTCATGACACCCAACCACCAGATATCGTAGTCATGGTATGTAGCCGTGGCAAGCAGGATCTGGATGGACTTAAGCATAGATCCTTAGAAAAGGTTTCAACATAATCCATACCTGGTCAATGATGCAAACCTTTAACAAGTCTAGCTTTGAAAGTCTCAACTTTTCCATTCACACCAAGTAATCTTCTCAAGATATACTTGCTCCTGATGGGGATTTAACCCTTCAGATATAGCAACCAAAGTCCATACTTTGTTGGTGTATAAGGATTCCATCTCAGATCGCTAAGCATCCAGCCATTCTTACAGAGTCCCACTCCTGATGGCCAGCTCGAAACTAGTTGGGTCATCATCTCATGATGCAATCCTCGCTCCCACTGTCATAGAGAAACCGAAGTATCTCTCACGTGGGTGAGGAACCCTACTAGATCGGCGGAGAGGCTGAGGTTCGTTGGAATCTACTGAATCCATTGGTTGTACCAAATCATCTTCTGTTGTTTTGCATAGCTGGAACCTTTCCAGTTCTACATAACTAACCTTGCCTCGAGCTTGTCCGGATTTTGCTTTTAGACATAGGCCGGACAACCCCGAATCTTAACTAGCTTAAGACATGGGCTCTTCCCATACCATATCCCATATGGAGTGGTAGGCTGTTATCTGATTCGAAACCTATTCAATAGGTTTGCAGCTTCTCAAGTGCATAACTCCCAAAAGGAAACAGGAAACTCAGTAGTACTCATCATAGAGCACACCATATCATATAGGGTGCTGTTGCTCCACCCCGATATACCATCGTGCTATGGTGTATACGGAGGAGTAATGCTGAGAGAGAATCTCATTCTCCTTTAGAATAGTCCAGGAATTTCGTGCTCAAGTATTCTCCTCCTTGATCTCATCAAAGGACATAATACTTATACCCGTATTGGTTCTCTACTTCTAACTTATATTCTGTGAATATCTCAAAAGGTTCGGACTTTTGTTTCAACAGGAACATAGGTCTGAATCTCGAAAGATCATCAGAGAATGTAATGAAGTATAAAGAACCTGTCCTGGCATTTGCAGACAGGGGACCTTACATACATCATCATGTATCAGTCCCAAGAGTTTACTAACTCTTTCTCCGTTTCTAATAAACGGAGCTATGGTCATCTTATCTCTGTGACATGACTGGCAAGTTTCACAAGATGTAAATTCAAACTGATTTAAATATGCATCTATAATATAACTTTAGCCAGTCGGATCGCATTGATATGACCTAGTCTACAATGCCTCAAGAAGGATTCGTTCATTTCTGAACTCTTCCTCTTGTGTGTATTCTGTATACGAGGAACTGTAGTTTGATTTAGAACGTCAATGTTTTTAGATAACGTGCCTGAACCGATCAACTTTTGATATAGGAAATGTTCAAAACATTATCCAACAATACAAAATTTTATCATTTCTTTACTAATAAAGAGACTGATATGATTTTGTATATCAGGTTCGGTATCTAATAACATTCATTCAGAATCAATGTATTGTAATACAGGGTGACAGTGACCAACAGACTTGGCTGCAACACTTGCCCCGTTTTCTGCCTCATCAAACTTATCACCCGTTCTCAGTTCTTTACCTTTCTGTAGCCCTATGTAACAGATTATATATCTGGGATCCTGATCTGGTATCACATACCCAGGACGTAAAGGATACTGAGAAACAGTTCTCTGTAATGAACACACCCGAAGATGATGCATCAGCATGCACTCTCTTCGTTTGGGCGGCACGGGAAATCTGGTATTCCCCAATTTCCTTCTCTGTCTTATAACAATTATAAGTTGGAGCGGGACCAACGTTCCCCAGCTCAGTATAACAAGTGGGTTCGGTCAATAATCCGTATTATTATCTTGATTAAGGCGTGATATGGTCGCTACCTGGAGAGAGAGAGAAGAAAACACTCAGCGTGCGCTGTTACAAGAATAGATTGGTTATTATTTTATCTAATCAGGATGGCTCCCACTGCTTTTTATCAAACCTTCCTTCAAACCCTAAAAGGAAAGACTAGCCGGGATTAATTACACACTACAAGTTCGCCAATCTTTCAGCCAGGCCAGTGTCGGTACTTTGAGGGAGGTCCCTCGTGCTTTCGCATGAACCTAATTAATGTAAACCTCGTTTTCCCAGAGGCGTAACCCCGTTGACACCTTTCTAGACACCTACTTGATCGGCTAATTGTAATGTGTAAAACTCTCCCAGGAGTAACAATTACTCGCAGCGGGTATCAGGATCCAACTATCTCATAGAAGGTATGCAATCTCATTGCAAATTTCAACACTTGAAATTCCCGATATTATTTTGCCCCTAACCTCCTATGACCTTGACAAAGGCCAACAAACCATAGGATGCTAGTCAAGTTTAACCCGTCATTTCCTGATTGAATTAAACCCACCCGCACGACCCTTGACAAAGACCAACAAGGTCGCACGACTACCCTAACCCAATCTGCATCATATGCATAAGCAGATAAGCACCAGTTAGCTACCGCACACTGCGCCTTGACAAAGGCCAACAAACGCAGCACGAATACTAACTACTACTTATCTGAAATGACGGAGGGCTACGACAGGTTTTCTAAAAACCTATTGCGTAATGAACTTGATATCGTTGTAGGATCGAATGAATTTTGAAATGGAGTGTTTTTGAGGCTTTTCCAGTTTTGCTAAAGGAGTCACTCCCGGTGAAGGGATCGTCGGTCCTTTCCTCGTCGAATGAGGTGCGGGATATATCATATATATCACTGTGCAAAGCAGAACTCTTAAAAGCAATCAAAAGACAAACCGAGTGTGTAGCATCTGCCAGTTATTGCTAAAGGAGTCACTCCCGGTGAAGGGATCTCGGTCCTTTCCTCATCGAATAAGGTGCAGGATATGTCACATATACCTCTGTGCAAAGCAAGAACTGTAGCTACCCTTTTTTATTTTGAAATTCGATTCTACAACATCTTAGGTTTCTTTTTCTTTCATTAATCACATTAATGAAGTCCCATCATTTAGGTACCTAAACATCACAGATAAATACGACGTACACTTATGCCATCCGCATTCGCCTCGATGTCCCCTCGTGTACCGTTAGGTTAGGTAACTAACGGCAGAGCGGGGCAGGGCTAGCGCGGATGTAAAACATAAGTAACGTCTATATAATATATCATATATACTATATATAGTATCCATCACAGAACATCACATGATCACATCACAGATATCGCAGCAGAAGAATCATATGAAATATTGGATATACTAGGACGTCCGTGTTTTCAATACGAGCC
The DNA here is from genome assembly GCA_030015575.1 of Agapanthus africanus. Lineage (NCBI taxonomy): Eukaryota > Viridiplantae > Streptophyta > Magnoliopsida > Asparagales > Amaryllidaceae > Agapanthus > Agapanthus africanus. The sequence continues at coordinate 872,205,570 of JASDDO010000019.1, read as the reverse complement.
AGTATAAAACACGGATTCCACGGTCGTGATGAATAGCCAAACCCACACCCCTAGACCCCTACGAGAGCGGCAAGCAACCCTACCAATTCTAGAGTTAGGAGACCCGGACTCGACTCCTCGAGTTGGTCTCCTACTGGACTCCAGAACCCGGTTACTTGTGCCCTCCTCCTTGGGTCTATCCTAGTGCGGAAAAGTAAATAATATACAAAGGGTGACATCTTCCGCAACCTGGAAGTGCCCCAATAAAAGAATATTACATACAAGTTTTTACATGAATGAAAATGAAAAACACTCATCTCAAATAAAAACCCCCGGCTATTCAAACACGACGATCCAATATAACATATCCAGCAACACATAACATCACATGTCATCAACGTAAGAAAATATGCGCATCCCAATTGTCGTTGACATATAGCAACGAAACCGGCGATATCACATATTACACTTACGGTCACAGAAAAGAAAGTGTAAAACTACAACAGTTGGAATCCGCAATCTGCATAGACATCGCATGCCTAATCAAATGAATACCTTAGACATCGCATGCCTAACGATTATAAACCCCGCATTTTAGTCTCAAAATCGAAAACACTTTTCAATATCAAGTCGGGCAATTCAACAAGATTCCCGACATCCTGATCGAATGCTCGTCGCAAACTTCAGTAGACGGTAGCACCCCCGATACCGTCGACGAAGTGCACCAAGGCGGAACACCGCTACCGGGAGCACCCAAACGGATGCTTTCGGCGACGGGGTTCTCCTACAGTCACTTGGTCGGGGCTATGGGGCGAGGCTGTCTATTAAGTTTACCCGGCGAGTATTCGCGTACGCTACGTGATTGCGACGGACTTTTGATCGCATCAAAATTCCGTGGCAACCGATCAAGTGAGACTAAATTGCTATGTTTATAACATTCATTCAGTTATCTCATAACTGCTTGTGAATTCCAATTGTTGTATCCCATTCCAGATAATTAGAAAATGTTAAACTTTCCGATCGAACAATCTAACACCCAAGTTTTCCCGATACAGATCAACACATGAAACAAGTCTAAAAACATTCAGTTCGTGCCTCAGTACCAACGGTCCAGCCGTAGAAGGGTCAAGCCAACGCCTCACATGTGGCACGCCGTACTGCCCCAAACCCTAAGGTTCAAAGGGCGGTTCAAGACGGTCACATAATCGAGTTAAGGTTTGTTGTCTTCTAGAGGGTCCATCGAGTTACTTGCACTATTTAGAACGTCGTTAAACTACGGAAAGATCCAACACTTGGAAATTTTCCGACAGGGGAAAAGTTGGGTATTTATATCCGGTCGAACTTTTTAACATATTATAAAATTATCCGGAAAGCCACACAGACAAAATTTGATAATCCGATCGAACATTCGAATCCCTAAAACAACCCAAAAAATTCAACTCTTGAATAAATATTAAAAATTCCCAGAAAATCCAAAACCAGAAAAGAGGAATTACTGTTCAGAAAAGAGGAAGCTGACGTCACCATACGACCGCGGAACCGCCGCAGAAGCCAAGCTTCTGCCGCGGTTCCGCCGCACTTTGGTGGATTCATGGGTACGGGCTTCACAGTAATTCTTACAATTCCCTGCTGATTTTTCTGCATATTTTTAATATCGAAAAACTCCAGATTTTAGAAAAAGTCCAGAGAGCATGTTTGTGTTAGGGTTTCGGGTTCGTTCGGGTTTTAAACTTCGTCTACGCATCGCCTAAGGCTCTAGCTAGGCTCTGATACCAATGAAAGGTTCCTAGGCACCCTAGTGAGGTCTCATAAGGCATCAACCATGCCAGTTTCAAATTTTAACGGTGCCGAGAAACCCTAAGAAGATCGTTGGCTAGAATTTTAGGCGACAAAGCAAACTAGTTAACAATATAACTAAAAGAACGGAAATACAACCTTTGTAGATCCGGTCCTCCACCTCCATAGCTCCGCAATGAAGTCTCCTCGCTGTCCAAATGGAATCCCGGGCTCTAGCGTCGGCTTCATCGGAGAAATGGGTGGGCAAGGTCGTCGGCTTCATGCCAAAGATGATCTACGTCGAGGCGTCACAAGATCAAGCTCCCACTTCACCAAGTCATGAAACTTGTGAAGAAAACACCCTATACTACTTGGCAAGTGGTAGAGGATGAAGAAATAGGAAGTGGGTTCACTTTAGAATTGGATTTCTCACTCATTTTCTCAAGTTGCCATTAAAGCTCTCAAGCTTTTTCTTCTTGTCAAGATGAAGATGAAGAAGAAGATTAAAAGAATATTATGATAAGTTATTTTAAAATAGAAAAGAAAAGCAATACTTATCATAATACAACCATGGTTAGGTGTAGAGAATTAACTAGGATTAGTGAATGATTGGGTTAAGACATGAAGACAAAATGGTCACTTTAGTCAAACCTTCATGTAGCTTCAACAAGCTTCATCTTTTAAAGCAACCATTTTCTCTTTTTCTTTTGTCAAAACAAAATAAATAAATGCATAAATAAAACAAATGAAACCCAAACCATTAACTAACCATGATTTAATCACACGCATAACCAAGTTAACATGTATCATCAAACATGATACAATCAAGTGCACAAAAGTATATCACATATACAACTTGTGAACATCAAGTGAGAAAATCCATTTAAAGTGAACCAATACTAGTTAATGCAAAGTAATATATCAAATATATAATTATGCATTAAATCATTAAATCAACACTTGATTTAACGATCCGGTCATATCGCATATAACCGACTAGTATCCAATGTATCGGCTTATCGAATCAACCCTCGATTCGATAACTAGGTTATATCGCATACAACCAATCGATACATTCATCGTGAGAATGGAATACGGTATCACATACACGCATTATTCTCGGTCCCGCACATATCTCATATGCGCTCCTATTTCGTTTCGCTTGAGCCAGGAAACCTCTGTGTAGGACTCTAAAGACTCGTCAATACGCCGGCAGCAGGTGTTGATCATATCAAACACCCACAAGCCGCAAGCGGTCTGCTAAACGTAACGGCCACCCGGGTATTGAGCGATCAGAAGATCGACGAGCAAGCCCGCTCACACTCCTGTGAATCCAACCAGTAACACTACCGTACAGTCCTGTCTGATCGTCTGATATGTCGCATATCTTGCCTAGGGGTGGTAAACGTCAGACCCCAATAGCTCGATAAGTCGTGTCGATATGAGGTCTATAACAATTCGAGAAACTACTGGTAACACTTACCAGTAAATCTCAGCAACCCTGGCCAGGGATTTCTTGTTATAGCCAATCGAACACTGCGCAACATCAACTCCCTATACCGGGAGAGACGAATCCCCTCCTATCGCTCATTGCCTCCATGTGACTCGGGACTGTACCCAAAAACCACCGTTTTGCACGCCCTCTTGGACGTGGTAAGATGGAAATCAAAGCACAGTGGGAACCACACAAGACACTATGACGATCTCGGGTCAACAGACTACTCTGTACCAGTGTCACCAGAGAACTGCCATCTGACGTGAGATATAATACCATCTGGGAGTTCTCGGCGAGTCCGTCCAGTGTACCCAGTCTCCACTGAGCACCCGTATATCATCTCTGATGTCAAACACCAATGGATATTGTTAGTTATATGTATGCCCTAGAGGCCATTACTGTACATTGGATGTATATTGTAGTGGATGCTGGGGCATATATAGGTAGGACTTTCTTGCTCGACATGATAGTACGCTATCTGGTTGCTCTTTATCTTAACATGTATACTTTCTGTCTCTCTGATTACATGTTGATAAAGCCCTTAGGATGTGTACTCGACTTCCTGGACTATGATGCAGATCATACTAGTGGGGCCTGGGTAGTAAATGAGTACATCCTTCATTGTTCCTAGTCGAGGGAATATCGAGACGGGGCATCGATATTCCAGAGTAGACTAGCGCATATCTTCTCGACCCATGCGATGGGCGATGGATGATCCCATATCCATTGGTGTTTGACATCGAAGATGGTATGCGGGTGCTCAGGTGAGACTGGGTACACTGAACGGACTCGCCGAGAACTCCCAGATGGTATTATACCTCACGTCAGATGGCAGTTCTCTGGTGACACTGGTACAGCTTAGTCTGTTGACCCGAGATCGTCATAGAGTCTTGTGTGTCTCCCACTGTGCTTTGATTTCCACCCTACCACGGCTCTACTGAGTCGTGCAAACAGGTGGTTTTTGGGTACAGTCCCGATTCACATGGAGGCAATGAGCGATAGGAGGGGATTCGTCTCTCCCGGTATTGGGGGTTGATGTTGCGCAATGCACGACTGGCCATAACAGGAAATCCCTGGCCAGGGTTGCAGTGATACACTGGTAAGAGTTATCAATAGTTTCACGAATGTTATGGACCCTACGTCGGCATGACTTATCGAGCTACTGGGGTCTGACGTTTACCACCCCTAGGCGAGATATGCGACATATCAGACGAACAGACCGGACTGTACGGTAAGTGTTACTGGTTGGATTCACAGGAGTGTGAGCGGGCTTGCTCGTCGATCTTCTGATCGCTCAATACCTGGGTGGCCGTTACGTTTAGCAGACCGCTTGCGGCTTGTGGGTGCTTGATATGATCATCATCCGCTACCGGCGTATTGACGAGTCTTTAGAGTCCTACACAGAGGTTTCCTGGCTCAAGCGAAACGAAATAGGAGCGCATATGAGATATGTGCGGGACCGAGAATAATTCGTGTATGTGATACCGTATTCCATTCTCGCGACGAATGTATCGATTGGTTATATGCGATATAACCTGGTTATCGAATCAAGGATTGATTCGAGAAGCCGATACATTGAATACTAGTCGGTTATATGCGACATGACCGGATCATTGAATCAAGTGTTGATTTAATGATTTAATGCATAATTATATATATTTGATATATTACTTTGCATTAACTAGTATTGGTTCACTTTAAATGGATTTACTCACTTGGTTTGTGCACATTGCATATGTGATATATTTTGTGCACATGATTGTATCATGTTTGATGATACAAGCAAGCTAGAGTTAGTGTAAAGAATTAGACCATGGTTAAGATTATGATTAGGGTTTTCTTTTTTCTTATTTATTTATTTATTTATTTTGGAAAAAGATGAGAAAAGAATGGTTGCTATTTTTTTGTTTGCTAGTTGAAGATTCTTAAAGCTTTGAATTAGTCCACCATCCTTGTCTTATACTTAACCCTAACCATTCTAGTTAACCATGGTCCATTCTCTACAACTAACCAAGGGTTAGTAAATGATAAGTATTGATTTATTTATCTTTTACAAAATGCTTATCATATTCTTTTTCTTCATCTTCTTCTTCTTCAACATGAGAAGAAAGCTTGCTACATCAATGGTGATTGATGAAAAAGTGTAGGAAATCCAAAACTAAAGTCTACCCACTTCCTATTTCTTCATCCTCTACCTCTTGCCAAGTAGTATAGGGTGTTTCCTTCATAAGTTTTCAAGGCTTGGTGAAGTTGGAGCTTGATCTAGCGATGCTTCGACGTAGATCATCTTCGGCATGGACATCGACGACCTAGCTCGCCTATTCTCCGATGAAGCCGACACTAGAGCCCGGAATTTGTTTTGGACAGCGAGAGGACTTCATTGCGGAGCTATGGAGGTGGAGCACCGGATCTACAAAGGTTGTATTTTCGTATTCTCTTAGTAAAGTAGTTTACTAGTTGCTTTTTCACCTATATATCTAGTTAACGATCCGTATTAGGGTTTGTAGGCACTTGTAAAATTTCAATTGGCCATGTTTGATCACTTGTGAGACTCCATTAGAGTGCCTAGGAACCCTACAGATATGGGATCATCCATCGCCCATCTGTATGGGTCGAGAAGGTATACGCTAGTCTACTCTGGTATATCGATGCCCCGTCTCGATACACCCACGACTAGGGACCTTGAAGGATGTACTTATGGACTACCATGTCCCCACTAGTATGATCCGCATCACAGTCCAGGTAGTCAAGTACACATCCTAAGGGCTTTACCAACATGTAACAGAGAGACAATCAGTGTACACGTTAAGGTAAAGAGTAACAGATAGCATACTATCATGTCGAGCAAGAAAGTCCTCCCTATATATATCCAAGCATCCACTACAATATACATCCTATGTATAGTAATGGCCTCTAGGGCATACACCCATTTCTCTTCCTCTTTTCTGCTGAAATTAGCAGCCCTCCCCCAAACATTTCCCCACATCTTTTGGTAAAAGAAAAGATAAAGAAAAGAATGAATAAAGAAAGAAAGTCAAATAAGACATGTGCTTTATTTTCTTCTCACTTTCAGCACATCACTCTCTCTCCTCCTTTCCCCCCAAATTGTTGGCCGAGCCCTCCCCATGCTCCTGCAGCAACAGCCCCCCCCAAAAAAAATTCTATCTCAATATTTCATCAAAAATCCACAAAATCACTTCAAAATCCATACAAATTCAAAGCTAATTCTAATTCCAAGCCTTACCCATTATTCTTTGATCAATCTTTCTTGAATCCATGGAGCAAAGAGAGCATCTTGGAGGCTAGGTTGCAAGTTTGATCCATGGTTCATGAGGTATAACTCTAACCCTTTTTCTTAAATTGTTGTTAATTGCTTGTAGTTAGCTTAATTAAGTGTTAATTATGTTTTAAATGGGTTCAATTGCATGATTAAGGAATTCAAGTTAGGGTTTTGTTTTGGAGTTGGGTTGTGATCAATTGTGCATGGTTATGTGATGTGGGCTAGCATCTTGAAATTTGTTAAAACTAATCTTGTTGCCAATTACAAGTTATTACTTGAAAAATGTCCAAATTTAAGCTTTTTAACAAACTAGGTTTTTGTAAACCATGAAATTGATTAAGAGAAAAATGTAATTAGGTTTTTCATGACTTCATTAACATTTTAAAATGTAATTTAATGCTTTAGATCATGCAAATCCAAGCTAGATTGTTGTATGTGCATTTTTGCTATAAAAATGGTCGAAATTGGTTAAAATTGCAAACTAGGTTTTTGAAATTGAATTAAATTGTGGGTTGAAAATTTACATAATGGTTTCTATGGCATAATTAAGATATTAAGTTATCATCTTGGTCACTAGAAGTGTTAAAACATCATGTTTTGTACAAAAACGGTAAACCTTGCTTGCTAGGTTTTCGGAAAAAATAGCTTTTAAAGTGAGTTTGGGGTTTTTGTGATTTTTAACCTATTTCATATTATAATTAGTGTTTATGAATGTGCAAATGAGTGTGTTTGGGTTTTTCTCGATGGTTTGTCGTTTGTACATCGACATCGAGGGTTAGTTTAGCTATTCTTGCATGCGGAGACGATAGGTTTTGACATATGCGTGATACGCGTGCCGAATTGGTTTTCGTATACCGTTTCGATTTCGGATTTAGTTTTTATGCGTTACGATACGTGGTGAAATGTAGGTACCCCAGGTGGACTTCGAGACGACAAGCAAGCGCGTGATGACGTCGGCACCGGCGAGCTCAGACCAGGTGAGTAGATTTATATCTACGGGAAGAAGTCGGGTGGATGGCGTATAGCACCCCCGCAATTCGTGGTGATGTGTACGAATACGTATACACACATATATATTGATTATATATTGTTGAGTTTATTGATGATAAAGATATATTTTAGGTGTGATTGGATAGGTTTAGTGTTGCGAGACCCTAGAGTAGAGGTTGCACCACATTTACACACACACCCATACTTGCATACATTCTTCTTTCATATGTGCTTATATAGGGTTATATTGTTATGTGTTCACATGGGTATGGGACTATGTGTTCACATACTGGATTTGAGGATAGTATTTAGGATTTCAGATGAGTCGATAAGATTTGGTTGAGACCGCGAGAACGGTGATATAGCAGGATTCGTACTTGAGATACGTCCTCATATTATAGCGGATCTTGGGACGACGTTACATGTGAATAGTGTTATACATTGAATGGTTGACATGTAATCGTGATATTAGGATATTTATTATAGGTCGCATTAGGCGATGTATACCTCTTTATGATGATATATGATGATGATATCGGTTTGTACGAGGCTGTAGGTCAGCAGTCAGATCATGACTATATTGATGATATTAGTATCGTACTAGACGTAGATCAGTACCCAGATTATGATCTTGGATAAAGAAGATACCGGATGAATAATGTGATATTGACCCGTACCCAGATTTGGGGATGACGTACGACGGATTTAAGTACGAGCTATATATTGATGTTTGATCCGCACTCTTGACTTGGGATGTCTGATTATAGATATGGTATCGGATATGATATTATTGAGGCGGGATAACCGACTATATATATACAGGTGTGTATATGTGTCGACTCAGATGTTAGGTGGTTTCCTTACCTGTAGTTCAGCTTGTTAGTTCAGCCGTATAGTTTAGTGTAGTTGTTAGACTAGATTAGACTCCTACCTATTTCAAAACTAACGGATCATGGGTATTTTAAAAGACAGGTCAAGGGATTCTATGGATATTTCAAAAGGTGTATCTTTTCTTAAAAACATCGTAGCCCTTATTTCCAAAACCCCACGATTTGTGTTATTTCAAATGGCACCATAGTATGACGCATTTATATATTAAATGCAGATTAGTTACCGTTGTGTCTAGTATTTAGCTCCCGCTCATTATTGCTGTTCGCCCCGCATAGCATACTTACATTGCTATTTTATATTGCATTGTTGATATTATGATGTTAGGACACCAGCACCATTACCAATGATGTGTATGTACCACGTACACTTACTTGCCGGCTCACACACATCTTCATCGGTAATTGCCATGTCACGTACACCTTAGAAAATATTATTGCTTGACTTAGCTTGTTAGTTAGTAGTTTGACATGATATTAGTGCACCTGCCTTATATGCCAGTTTAGACATTGTAGTTATTACTTATCACTTCATGCATACTGTTATTCATTGTTATGCCGCATTCATAGATTTTCATGCCTCTATTCATAGTTTTACGTGCTATTGATGATTTGGATTCGGATTTCATGAGATTTCTTGGATTTGGAGGAAAACCGCAAAAACATAAATAAACTTCTTCTCTCTCTTTTAAATAAAAAGTGCGGTTTTCCCATGATGTATGAGTCGTCCACCATGAGTTTGCTGATGGATTTCGAGACCCGAGTTCGAGGAGTGGAGGAACCATTTCGGGTACATGGTGGACCCGGTACGGTACCCTGGGATAAGAGGATCGCAGATGATAGCGTTGAGCCTGGCAGGGGAGCACTACCGACCGGTGATTTTACCCGACGCGTCGGATATCCGGAGGATACCGTCGTGGTCTTGAGATGGATGGTAGGGGCCGGTCTGGACTGACGGCGCCCTAGATATTGAGATTGAGACATTGAGATTTTGAGATATTGAGGTACTGAGATTTGATAATACAGGCCAGTCCGGATAGCCGGAGCCTGAGATTTTGAGACATTGAGATTTATGTTTTGTGTCGATGCTAGACATTGTTTATGTTGATTTCATTTATGATACCTCATTTTAAGAATACAAAGGAAATCTCACTAAATTATGAAAGCAGTTTCTTTAGTACATGTATTTTGTTTTCATGCATTCATACATCATCCATATGATATATTGCTACCTGAGGTACTGACACGGGCATATGGAATTACACTTGGGTTAGATATTTACCCTAGCCATTGTTTTGGCTGCTGGTTATATTTGAGGATATATTATGATCGTATGACCTTGGATTGCGTTGTTCATGCGATTTCTGTTCGTAGATGTTTTTCTACCCACGAGTTGGCAACTCACCCCCGTTGTGCCCCAGTTTCTTGCAGGTTTTGCCGTACAGGTTTCATTACGGCTTTGCTGGCACTGCTTCTTTCGGGTGACTTGCTAGTAGGTGGGTTATTTGTATCATACCCATCATTATACCTTGTATATTATTATTCAGCTGTATCTAGAAGTTCCATCAACCAAACATGTATTTATTTTGAGATAGAGACCAGTGATGTTTATTCCTTCGACCTTAGAGTCGCGCGTTGTATTTCTATGGATTTCTTGTTGTTTTGAGTTTCCTTTTGAGTTTTGATCCTCGCCCTTGGCGTTGTATATTATATTGCTTGTGTGGTTGTGACCGTCGATTGACGAAGAGCTAGCTCCCACTTGGGGATGCCTTTTTTTTGATTTCGTATACTATTCATGTTGTATCCCGTTTGGGGGCCAGTATTTATAAAGGGGACTCTGCCGAAATTTTCAGGAAATATTTGATGTTTTTAAAAACGCATAATTCGACTTATGCTATTAAAACTACTTGATTTAAATTGGTTTTCCTTCACTCTACTACTTTTCTTGGTTTGGATTTCTGGGTTTTTGGTTTAGTTAGATTACGTACGCCTCGAGACGTTTCGTAGTTTAAGTGTCGGTCATGTTCCGTACTTTCGGGACGTGACAAGATCATCTTAGATCAAGAAGACTTCAAGCAAGATGCATCATTCACCTCTTGGAGCCTCATGAGAGTCGGAGTTCTTGATGATCGCAGCGAAGGGATCTCAACACAGAGCTTATGAAGCGAAGGAACGGACTACAAAGGTTGTAATCCTAATCTCTTTACTTCTTTGTATGTGATACAAACTTGTTACCCTAGAAATTCTATCATGAATCATAGTTTGCTTGCTTTGCACCTCTCTAAATTTTAAAGTGGCATGAGTGATGCTACCAAACCCCAGACTAGGTGCAAGGGAAGCCCAAAAGTGGTATCAGAGCCAAACTAGAATTCTAGACATGGTGTTAAAACAATTACGAAAACGAAATCGACTCCGAAATACGGTATTATGAAACCCATATTTTGCTCTCTGTAAATTTTGTAAAAAGTCCTTTAAAATTTTTCCAAACAGGTGCAGAATGATATATGGGCCATCTAATGAACATGGGTGAAATACGGGGGGGGGGGGGGGGGGTGCTCGGAATTTGGCCGAGCACCTAGCCATGATTTCCGGCCTGGCTGGCCCCCTATGCTCCTATGCTCCCCGTATTCCTCCTGTGCTCTGGTATCTTCATTTTGGGTTTCCTAGTATTGTTTGTTTAGCCCAATTTTCATGTGATGGTTAGTTTGATCTGGGGCTAATTCGTAGTGCTTCGTAGTCGTATAATTTAATACTGTATTGGTAACCTTGACGATTTTTAGCAGTTCGATCGAACTTCGGACACCACATTTTGTACCCCGCTGAAATTTCCAAGTGTTGTAATTTTCCGAAGTTGATTATATTCGTAAAATCGTGCAAGTACCTCCTATGGACCCCCTAGAATACTATAATAACCTTAACTTGATTCTATGCCCATGGAACCGCGTTTGATCCTTCGGGTTTTCCGTAGTTCCGTGGTGTCATAGGTGAGGCGTTGGTTAATTCCTTCTACGGCTGGTCCATAGACACTATGGCACGGTTTTTGAGTGTTTTAACTTTGCTCTGGTGTTGAGCTCACGGGGGTAATTTGTGAGTGTATATTGATTCGATCGAAACGTTAAACATCGTCTTGATATTTTGTAATTGTGATACAATATGTGGAATTCATATAGTTAGGCATGAAATCCGTAATATGTGATGTTTCGGGTTTACGATGTCTAAGGTGTTTTTGGATTTCAAATGTTGTAGTTTTTCACTTTTCTTTTCTGCGACCGTAAGTGTAGTATATGGGGTATTGCCGGCTTCGTTTCTATACGCCAACAACAATCGGGATACGCATACTTGCTTACGTTGATGATATGAGATATTATGTGTTGCTGTGATATGTTATATTGGATTGTCGTGTACTGAATAGCCGGGGTTTTATGTGAGATGAGGGCTATTATTTTCATTCATGTAAAATTCAAATGTATGTAATATTCTTTTATTGGGGCACTTCCGGGTTGAGGATGATATCACCATTGTATATTATTTACTTTTCCGCATTAGGTAGACCCAAGAAGGGGAGCACAAGTAACCGGGTTCTAGGGTCCAGTAGGAGGCCATCTCGAGGAGTCGAGACCGGGTCTCCTAACCCTAGAATTGACAGTGTTACTTGCCGCTCTCGTAGGGGTCTAGGGATATGGGTTTGTCTATTCATCGCAACCGTGGAATTCATGTTTTATACAGGCTCGAAATAAAATATGGACCTCCTAGTATATCCAATATTTCATATGTTTCTTCTGCTGCTGATATACTGTGATGTGATCATATTATATGCGTGAGACGAATGCTTTATTATTGTATATATGATATATAATAAAAGTTGCTTATGTTTTACACCCGTGCTAGTCCCGTCCCGGTATGCCGTTAGTTAAGTAACCTAACGGTGCATAACGGAACATTGCGGCGAATGCGGATGGCATAAGCATACGTTGTATTTTCGCTTCTTCTGTGATGCTTAGGAAGCATAAATGATGGGATTTATTAATGAGATTAATAAAACAAAGAAACCTAAAAGATGTTGTAGAATCAAATTTTCAAAAAGGGTAGCTACAGTTTTTGCTTTGCATAGCGGTATATGTGATATACCCTGCATCTTATTCGATGAGGAAAGAGCCGAGATCCCTTCACCGGGAGTGACATCTTTAGCAGAACTAGAAGATGCTACAAACTCACGGTTTAGTTTTTGACTGCTTCTATAGTTCTTGCTTTGCACAGCGGTATTTGTGAAATATCATGCACCTTATCCGATAAGGAAAGAGCCGAGATCCCTTCACCGGGAGTGACCTCTTTTGCAAAACTCAAAAACACTCCTTTTCAAAATCACTTGTTTCTACAACGATATCAAGTTCATTACGCTCATGGTTTTCTGAAAAACCTGCGTAGCCCTCCGTCATTTCAGATAAGTATTAATTAGTATTCGTGCTACGGTAGTTTGGCATTCGTCAAGGCGTAGTGTACGGTAGCTATTTACTACTTATCTGTAGCATATGATGCGATTGGATTAGAGTATTCATACGGCGTTGTTTGGCATTCGTCAAGGGTCGTGCGGGTGGATTTAATTCAATCAAGAAATGTACGGGTTGAACTTAACTAGCAGACTATGGGTTGTTTGGCATTTGTCAAGGTCATAGTACGTTAGGGGCAGAAGAATTATCAGGAATTTCAAGTTTTGAAATTTGCAATGAGATTGCATACCTCCTATGAGATAGTTGGATCCCGATACCCATTGCGAGTAAAAGTTACTCCTGGGAGAATTTTACACAGGACAATTAGCCGATCAAGTAGGTGTCTAGAAAGGTGTTAACGGGGTTATGCCTCTGGGAAAACGAGGTTTATTCTAATTAGGTCCGTGCGAAAGCACAGGGAACCTCCCTCAAAGTACCAACACTAGCCTGGCCGAAAGATTGGCAAACTTGTAAGGTATAATTAATCCCGGCTAATCTTACCTTTTAGGGTTTTAAGGAAGATTTGATAAAAAGCAGTGGAAGCCATCCTGATTAGATAAGATAATAACCAATCTAATCTTGCAAGAGCATACACTAAAGTGTTTTTTTTTCTCTCTCTCTCCAGGTAGCGACCATGTCAGGCCCTAATCAAGATAATAATATGGATATATTGACTGAACCCGCTTTTTATACTGAGCAGGGGAACGTTGGTTCCGCTCCAACTTATAATTGTTATAAGTCCGAGCAGGGAATAGGAGAATATCTGGATTCTCACGCCGCCCAGACGAAGAACAAGCATGCTGATGCATCTTCTTCGGGTATGTTAGTTATCGAGAACTGTTTCTCAGTTCACTCTACGTCCTGGGTATTAGATACCGGATCAGGATCCCATATATGTAATATGTTACATGGGCTACGTAAAGATAGGGAACTGGGAGAGGGTGATCATTCCGTAAGAGTTGGAAATGGTGCAAATATTGCAGCCAAAGCAGTTGGCGAATATCACCTTGTGTTGCCTGTTAGTTATATGTATGCCCTAGAGGCCATTACTATACATGGGATGTATAATGTAGTGGGTGCTTGGACATATATAGGGAGGACTTTCTTGCTCGACATGATAGTATGCTATCTGGTTGATCTTTACCTTAACGTGTACACTGATTGTCTCTCTGTTGCATGTTGGTAAAGCCCTTAGGATGTGTACTTGACTACCTGGACTATGATGCGGATCATACTAGTGGGGACAGGGTAGTCCATAAGTACATCCTTCAAGGTCCCTAGTCGTGGGTATATCGAGACGGGGCATCGATATACCAGAGTAGACTAGCGTATACCTTCTCGACCCATACAGATGGGCGATGGATGATCCCATATCCATTGGTGTTTGACATCATAGATGATATACGGGTGCTCAGTGGAGACTGGGTACACTGGACGGACTCGCCGAGAACTCCCAGATGGCATAATACCTTACGTCAGATGGCAGTTCTCTGGTGACACTGGTACAGAGTAGTCTGTTGACCCGAGATCGTCATAGAGTCTTGTATGGTTCCCACTGTGCTTTGATTTCCACCTTACCACGTCCAAGAGGGCGTGCAAAACGGTGGTTTTTGGGTACAGTCCCGAATCACATGGAGGCAATGAGCGATAGGAGGGGATTCGTCTCTCCCGGTATAGGGAGTTGATGTTGCGCTGTGTTCGATTGGCTATAACCGGAAATCCCTGGCCAGGGTTGCTGAGATTTACTGGTAAGTGTTACCTGTAGTTTCTCGAACTGTTATAGACCTCATATCGACACGACTTATCGAGCTATTGGGGTCTTACGTTTACCACCCCTAGGCGAGATATGCGACATATCAGACGACGAGACCGGACTGTACGGTAAGTGTTACTGGTTGGATTCACAGGAGTATGAGCGGGCTTGCTCGTCGATATTCTGATCGCTCAATACCTGGATGGCCGTTACGTTTAGCAGACCGCTTGCGGCTTATGGGTGTTTGATATGATCATCATCTGCTGCCGGCGTATTGACGAGTCTTCAGAGTCCTACATAGAGGTTTCCTGGCTCAAGCGAAACGAAATAGGAGCGCATATGAGATATGTGCGGGACCGAGAATAATGCGTGTATGTGATACCGTATTCTATTCTCGCGATGAATGTATCGATTGGTTGTATGCGATATAACCTAGTTATCGAATCAAGGATTGATTTGATAAGCCGATACATTGAATATTAGTCGGTCATATGCGATATGACCGGATCGTTAAATCAAGTGTTGATTTAATGATTTAATGCATAATTATATATTTGATATATTACTTTGCATTAACTAGTATTGGTTCACCTTAAATGGATTTTCTCACTTGATGTTCACAAGTTGTATATGTGATATACTTTTGTGCACTCTTTTGTATCATGTTTGATGATACATGCTTACTTGAGTTAAGTGTATGATTAAACCATGGTTGTGTAATGGTTAGGGTTTTGATTTACTTATTCATTTATTTTGTTTATTTATTTTTGCAAAATAAATGAATGGAGGCTTTCTTTGTTTGCTAGTTGAAGCTTCATGAAGTTTTGACTAAGTGACCCTTTTTGTTTTCATGCTTAACCCTAACCATTCCACTTAACCTTAGTTCATTCTCTACACTTGACCATGGTTGCTATATGATAAGTATTCCTTTTATTTTCTTTTTGAAAGAGAAAATATTCTTTCTTCATCTTCTTCTTCATTAACAAGAAGAAAACCTTGCTACCAACAATGGACACTTGAGAAAAAGAGTGAGAAATCCAATTCTAAAGTGAACTCACTTCCTATTTCTTCATCCTCTACCACTTGCCAAGTAGTATAGGGTGTTTTTTTCACAAGTTTCATGGCTTGGTGAAGTTGGAGCTTGATCTAGTATTGCCTCGACGTAGATCATCTTCGGCATCGAAGTCGACGACCTAGCCCGCCCATTTCTTCGATGAAGCCGACGCTAGAGCCCGGGATCCGATGATCGCAGCGAGGGGACTTCATCGCGGAGCTATGGAGGTGGAGGACCGGATCTACAAAAGTTGTATTTCCGTTCACTTAGTTAAGTTGTTAACTAGTTGGTTGTTTCGCCTAAAATCTAGTTAACGATCCGTATTAGGGTTTCTCGGCACTTGTAAAATTTTAAATTGGCATGGTTGATGCCTTGTGAGACCTCTAGTGTGTGCCTAGGAACCCTACAGTGGTATCAGAGCCTAGCTAGAGCCTTAGGCGACGCGTAGACGGAGTTAGAAGTCCGATCGAGCCGAAACCCTAATTCAAAACATGCTCTCTGTACATTTTTGAAAATTATGGATTTTTGAGTATTAAAAATATGCAGAAAACCCAGAAGGAGATTCTAAGAATTACTGAGAAGCTCGTACTCCTGAGTACATCAAAGCGCGGCGGAACCGCGATATTAGCATGCTAATGCGGCGGTTCCGCGGCCCTTTAGTCTCCTCTTGCATTGAATTTTGCACAGTAATTCCTATTTTCCAGTGCTGAGTTTTCTTGGAATTTTTAATATTTACTCAAGAGTTGAGTTTTCTGGGTTGTATTGGGGACTCGGTGTATCGATCGGATTGTCTAATTTTGTCAGTGTGTTTTTCCGGGTAATTTTAGAATATGTTAAAAAGTTCGACCGGATATAAATACCCACTTTTTCCCCTGCCGGGAAATTTCCAATTGTTGGATTTTTCTGTAGTTTAATCACGTTCTAAGTAGTGCAAGTAACGCGATGGTCCCTCTAGAAGACAACAAACCTTAACTCGATTATGTGACCGTCTTGAACTGCCCTTTGAACCTTCAGGTTTGGGGCATACAGCGTGCCACATGTGAGGCGTTGGCTTGACCCTTCTACGGCTGGACCGTTGGTACTGAGGCATGAACTGAATGTTTTTAGACTTATTTCATGTGTTGAGCTGTATTGGGAAAACCTGGGTGTTCGATTGTTCGATCGGAAAGTTTAACATTTTCTATTTATCCAGAATGTGATACAACATTTGGAATTCACAAGTAGTTATGAGATAACTGAATGAATGTTATAAATCTAGTAGTTTAGTCTCACTTGATCGGTTGCCACGGAATTTTGATGTGATCAAAAGTCCGTCGCAATCACGTAGCGTACGCGGATACTCGCCGGGTAAACTTAATAGACAGCCTCACTCCATAGCCCCGACCAAGTGACTGTAGGAGAACCCCGTCGCCGAAAGCATCCGTTCGGGTGCTCGCGGCAGCGGTGTTCCGCCTTGGTGCACTTTGTCGACGGTGTCGGGGGTGCGGCCGCCTACTAAAGTTTGCGACGAGCATTCGATCAGGATGTCGGGAATCTTGTTGAATTGCCCGACTTGATTTTGAAAAGAGTTTTCGATAATGAGACTAAAATGCGGGGTTTATAATTGTTAGGCATGCGATGTCTAAGGAATTCATTTGATTAGGCATGCGATGTCTAAAGAGGTTGCGGATTCCAACTGTTGTAGTTTTACACTTTCTTTTCTGTGACCGTAAGTGTAATATGTGATATCGCCGGTTTCGTTGCTATATGTCAACGACAATTGGGATGCGCATATTTACTTACGTTGATGACATGTGATGTTATGTGTTGCTGGATATGTTATATTGGATCGTCGTGTTCGAATAGCCGGGGGTTTTTATGTGAGATGAGTGTTTTTCATTTTCATTCATGTAAAAACTTGTATGTAATATTCTTTTATTGGGGCACTTCCAGGTTGCGGAAGATGTCACCCTTTGTGTATTATTTTCTTTTCCGCACTAGGATAGACCCAAGGAGGGGATCACAAGTAACCGGGTTCTGGAGTCCAGTGGGAGACCAACTCGAGGAGTCGAGTCTGGGTCTCCTAACTCTAGAATTGGTAGGGTTGCTTGCCGCTCTCGTAGGGGTCTAGGGGTGTGGGATTGGCTATTCATCACGACCGTGGAATCCGTGTTTTATACTGGCTCGTATTAAAAACACGGACGTCCTAGTATATCCAATGTTTCATATGTTTCTTCTGCTGCGATATCTGTGATGTGATCATGTGATATGTTCTGTGATGGATACTGTATATAGTATATATGATATATTATATAGATGTTACTTATGTTTTACACCCGCGCTAGCCCAGCCCTGCTCTGCCGTTAGTTACCTAACCTAACGGTGCACGAGGGGACATCGAGGCGAATGCGGATGGCATAAGTGTATGTCGTATTTATCTGTGATGTTTAGGTACTTATATGATGGGACTTCATTAATATGATTAATGAAAGTAAAAGAAACCTAAAGATGTTGTAGAATCGAATTTCAAAATTAAAACAGGTAGCTACGGTTCTTGCTTTGCACAGCGGTATATGTGATATATCCTGCACCTTATTCGATGAGGAAAGGACCGAGATCCCTTCACCGGGAATGACTCCTTTAGCAATAACTGGCAGATGCTACACACTCGGTTTGTCTTTTGATTGCTTCTATAGTTTCTGCTTTGCACAGTGATATATATGATATATCCCGCACCTTATTCAATGAGGAAAGGACCGACGATCCCTTCACCGGGAGTGACTCCTTTAGCAAAACTAGAAAAGCTTCAAAAACACTCCATTTTAAAATCATTTGATTCTATAACGATATCAAGTTCATTACGCAATAGGTTTCAGAAAAACCTGTCGTAGCCCTCCGTCATTTCAGATAAGTCATGTTTAGTATTCGTGCTGCGTTTGTTGACCTTGTCAAGGCGCAGTGTGCGGTAGCTAACCAGTATTTATCTGCTTATGCATATGATGCAGATTGGGTTAGGGTAGTCGTACCACCTTGTTGACCTTGTCAAGGGTCATGCGGGTGGGTTTGATTCAATCAAGAAATGACGGGTTGAACTTGACTTACGGTCTATGGTTTGTTGACCTTGTCAAGGTCATAGATCGTTTGGGGCAAAATAATATCGGGAATTTCAATTGTTGAAATTTGCAATAAGATTGCATACCTTCTATGAGATAGTTGGATCCCGATACTCGCTGCGAGTAAGAGTTACTCCTGGGAGAGTTTTACACATTGCAACTAGCCGATCAAGTAGGTGTCTAGAAAGGTGTCAACGGGGTTACGCCTCTGGGAAAATGAGGTTTACATTAATTAGGTTCGTGCGAAAGCACGGGGGACCTCCCTCAAAGTACCGAAACTGGCCTGGCTGAAAGATTGGCGAACTTGTAGCGTGTAATTAATCCCGGCTAGTCTTTCCTTTTAAGGTTTGAAGGAAGATTTGATAAAAACAGTGGGAGCCATCTGTAGGTTTCCTAGGCACACTAGTGAGGTTTCACAAGGCATCAACCATGCCAATTTCAAAAAATCTAGGTGCCGAGAGACCCGACTATGGATCGTTTGCTAGAAAACTAGGCGAAAAAGCTAACTAGTTAACACTTAACTATGAGAATCGGAAATACAACCTTTGTAGATCCGGTGCTCCACCTCCATAGCTCCACAACGAAGTCCTCTCCGCTGTCCAAAAAGAATCCGGGCTCTAGCGTCGACTTCATCGGAGAATAAGCGAGCTAGGTCGTCGATGTCCATGCCGAAGATGATCTACGTCGAAGCATCGCAAGATCAAGCTCTCACTTCACCAAGTCAAGAAACTTGTGAAGAAAACACACTCTACTACTTGGCAAGAGGTAGAGGATGAAGAAATAGGAAGTGGGTAGACTTTAGAATTGGATTTCTCACTCAAATCATCAATCCACCATTGATGACCTCAAGCTTCTTCAAAGAAGAAGATGAAGAAGAAGAAGAAGAAAGTTATGATAAGCTTTTTTAATAAGAATAATAAAAGCATTCTTATCATAATCTTTACCATGGTTAAGTGTAGAGAGTGAACCAAGGTTAAGTGAAATGGTTAGGGTTATGCATGAGACAAAATGGTTACAAAAGTCAAAGTCTTCATGAAGCTTCAGAATAAGAGCAAAGAAAGCCACCATCTTATCTCTTTTGCCTTTTTTTCTCATTTATCTTTTAAATGCAAATGAAAAGATAAATGAATGAATAAAAGAAAACCCCAATCATTTACTTAACCTAGGTTTAATTCATTACACTTAACAAAAAAGATATGTATCATCAAACATGATACAATCAAGTGCACAAAAATCATATCGCATATGCAATGCGCACACCCGAGTGAGAAAATCCATTCAAAGTGAACCGATACTAGTTAATGCAAAGTAATATACCAAATATATAATTATGCATTAAATCACTAAATCAACACTTGATTCAATGATCCGGTCATGTCGCACATAACCGACCGGTATCTTCAGTAACAACTTATCGAATCAACACTTGATCCGATAACCCGGCTATATCGCATATAACCGATCAATGTTACATCGCGAGAATCGAATACAGTATCACATACTGGTATCATTCTCGGTCCCGCACATATCTCATATGCACTCCTATTTCGTTTCGCTTGAGCCAGGAAACCTCTGTGTAGGACTCTAAAGACTCGTCAATACGCCGGCAGCAGATGATGATCATATCAAACATCCACAAGCCGCAAGCGGTCTGCTAAACGTAACGGCCACCCGGGTATTGAGCGATCTGAAGATCGACGAGCAAGCCCGCTCACACTCCAGTGAATCCAACCAGTAACACTACCGTACAGTCCGGTCTGATCGTCTGATATGTCGTATATCTCGCCTAGGGGTGGTAAACGTCAGACCCCAATAGCTCAATAAGTCGTGTCGATATGAGGTCTATAACAATTCGAGAAACTACTGGTAACACTTACCAGTAAATCTCAGCAACCCTGGCCAGGGATTTCCTGTTATAGCCAATCGAACACAGCGCAACATCAACCCCCTATACCGGGAGAGACGAATCCCCTCCTATCGCTCATTGCCTCCATGTGACTCGGGACTGTACCCAAAAACCACCGTTTTGCACGCCCTCTTGGACGTAGTAAGATGGAAATCAAAGTACAGTGGGAACCACACGAGACTCTATGACGATCTCGGGTCAACAGACTACTCTGTACAAGTGTCACCAGAGAACTGCCATCTGACGTGAGGTATAATACCATCTGGGAGTTCTCGGCGAGTCCGTCCAGTGTACCCAGTCTCTACTGAGCACCCGTATATCATCTCTGATGTCAAACACCAATGGATATGGGATCATCCATCGCCCATCTGTATGGGTCGAGAAGGTATACGCTAGTCTACTCTGGTATATCGATGCCCCGTCTCGATACACCCAAGACTAGGGACTTTGAAGGATGTACTTATGGACTACCATGTCCCCACTAGTATGATCCGCATCATAGTCCAGGTAGTCAAGTACACATCCTAAGGGCTTTACCAACATGTAACAGAGAGACAAACAGTGTACACGTTAAAGTAAAGATCAACCAGATAGCATACTATCATGTCGAGCAAGAAAGTCCTCCCTATATATGTCCCAGCATCCACTATAATATACATCCAATGTACAGTAATGGCCTCTAGGGCATACATATAACTAACAATCTCCCACTTGCACTAGGACCATCTGTAGCAGTGGTTGTAGTATCTCGTACTCAACCATCCCATAAAAGTCTCTCTCTGGGAACAGGCCTTTGTGAGTGGATCCGCTGTGTTGTCCTCTTAGTCTACTCTCCAAACCTCGATCACCCTGGAGATCAACTATCTCCATGATCAGGCGACACTGCCTTAGAATATGTCTGGATCACTGATGGGACCTGCGTTCCTTGGCATAAGCCACAACTCCATTATCACACAATGGGAGGAACAAAGTTCATCTTATGAACTAATATACACCCAGACTGCCTCTTTGGTAGCATCTTAAGTAGCGATGTATCCAGCCTTTATCGTCTAGTATGTCACGGTATCTAGTTTGGAACTCTTCCAACATACCGTCCCTTTGCTGAGGGTAAAGACAATGCCTGTGACTGACACTTAGTCGTCTTTATCACCCTGGAACACTTCCAGTGATTCTCCCCAGGATCGAATGATACCATCTCACTACAGCTAGTGAGTATCCTAACATCCATTTAGATCTATCTCATAGATCCAAAATCCAGGATTTAGGAGGTATCACTTTGATCCTATTTGGAGAATCATGGTGATAAGCGGAGATTGATCGAGCGTAGCATAGGAAACTCCTTTCTTATCAAGAGTATGTCATCCACGTACTCTACGAGGATCGTCACCATACTCCCTACTACCTTTTTGTTTATACAAGGTTCATCTACCATTTTGATGATGTCAAACTCTTTGACTAATTCATCAAAACAGATGTTCCAACTCCGCGATGCCTGCTTTATCCTATAAAGCATCTTGCACACGTTTCCGCTGCTCCCACTGTCTACGAAGCCCTCTGGCTGTGTACTTATAGACGCACTCTTCTAAAACATCATTTAGAAAAGCAGTCATGACACCCAACCACCAGATATCGTAGTCATGGTATGTAGCCATGACAAGTAGGATCTGGATGGACTTAAGCATAGATCCTTAGAAAAAGGTTTCATTATGATCCATATCTGGTCAATTATGCAAACCTTTAACAAGTCTAGCTTTGAAAGTCTCAACTTTTCCATCTACACCAAGTAATCTTCTCAAGATATACTTGCTCCTGATGGGGATTTAACCCTTCAGATATAGCAACCAAAGTCCATACTTTGTTGGTGTATAAGGATTCCATCTCAGATCGATAAACATCCAGCCATTCTCACAGAGTCTCACTCCTGATGGCCAGCTCGAAGCTAGTTGGGTCATCATCTCATGATGCAATCTTCGCTCCCACTGTCATAGAGAAACAGAAGTATCTCTCAGGCGGGTGAGGAACCCTACTAGATCGGCGGAGAGGCTGAGGTTCGTTGGTATCTACTGAATCCCTTGGTTCTATCAAATCATCTGCTGTAGTTCGTATAGCTGGAACCTTTCCAGTTCTACAATACAGACTTTGCCTCGAGCTTGTCCGGATTTTGCTTTCAGACATAGGCCGGTCAACCCCAAATCTTAACTAACTTAAGACATGGGCCGTTCCCATTCCATATCACATATGAAATGGTAGGCAATTTGATTTGATTGGAACCTTATTCAATAGGTATGCAACTTCTCAAGTGCATAACACCCAAAAGGAAATAGGTAGCTCAGTATTACTCATCATAGAGCACACCTTATCACATAAGGTGTAATTGCTCCACCCCGATATACCATCGTGCTATGGTGTATGCGGAGGAGTAATGCTGAGAGAGAATCTCATTCTCCTTTAGAAAAGTCCAGGATTTCCGTGCTCAAGTATTCTCCTCCTTGATCTCATCATAGGATATAATACTTATACCAGTATTTTGGTTATCTACTTCTCGCTTATATTCTGTGAATATCTCAAAAGGTTCGGACTTGTGTTTCAACAGGAACATAGGTCTGAATCTAAAGAGATCATCAGAGAACGTAATGAAGTATAAAGAACCAGTCTTGGCATGTGTAGACAGGGGACCTACATACATCAACATGTATCATCCTAAGAGTTTACTAACTCTTTCTCTGTTACCAATAAACGGAGCTATGGTCATCTTATCTTTGTGACATGACTGGCAAGTTTCACAAGATGTAAATTCAAACTGATTTAAATATGCATCTTCATGTAACTTCAGCGAGTCGGGTCGCATCGATATGACCTAGTCTACAATGCCTCAAGAAGAATCCGTTCATTTCTGAACTCTTCCTCTTGTGTGTGTTCCATATACTAAGAACTGTAGTTTGATTTAGAACATCAATGCTTTTAGACAACGTGCCTGAACCGATCAACTTTTGATATAGGAAATGTTCAAAACATTATCCATCAATACAAAATTATATCCTTTCTTTTCTAACAAAGAGAGTGATATGATTTGGTATATCAGGTTCGGTATCTAATAACATTTGTTCAGAATCAATGTATTCGTAATACAGGGTGACAGTGACCAACAGACTTGGCTGCAACACTTGCCCCGTTTTCTGTCTCATGAAACTTATCACCCGTTCTCAGTTCTTTACCTATCTGTAGCCCATGTAACAAATTACATATGCGGGATCCTGATTCGGTATCACATACCCAGGACGTAAAGGATACTGAGAAACAGTTCTCTGTAATGAACACACCCGAAGATGATGCATCAGCATGCACTCTCTTCGTTTGGGCGGCACGGGAATTCTGGTGATCCCTAATTTCCTGCTCTGTCTTATAACAATTATAAGTTGGAGCGGGACCAACGTTCCCCAGCTCAGTATAACAAGCGGGTTCGGGCAATAATCCGTTTTATTATCTTGATTAAGGCGTGATATGGTCGCTACCTGGAGAGAGAGAGAAGAAAACACTCAGCGTGCGCTCTTGCAAGAATAGATTGGTTATTATTTTATCTAATCAGGATGGCTCCCACTGCTTTTTATCAAATCTTCCTTCAAACCCTAAAAGGAAAGACTAGCCGGGATTAATTACACACTACAAGTTCGCCAATCTTTCAGCCAGGCCAGTGTCGGTACTTTGAGGGAGGTCCCCCGTGCTTTCGCACGAACCTAATTAATGTAAATCTCGTTTTCCCAGAGGCGTAACCCCGTTGACACCTTTCTAGACACCTACTTGATCGGCTAATTGTAATGTATAAAACTCTCCCAGGAGTAACTCTTACTCGCAGCGGGTATCGGGATCCAACTATCTTATAGAAGGTATGCAATCTCATTGCAAATTTCAACACTTGAAATTCCCGATAATATTTTGCCCCTAACGTCCTATGACCTTGACGCAGGCCAACAAACCATAGTCCGCTAGTCAAGTTCAACCCGTCATTTCCTGATTGAATTAAACCCACCCGCACGACCCTTGACGCAGGCCAACAAAGTCGCACGACTACCCTAATCCAATCACATCATATGCTTATACAGATAAGCACCAGTTAGCTACCGCACACTACGCCTTGACGCAGGCCAACAAACGTAGCACGAATACTAACTACTACTTATCTGAAATGACGGAGGGCTACGACAGGTTTTTCTGAAAACCTATTGCGTAATGAACTTGATATCGTTGTAGAATCAAATGAATTTTGAAATGGAGTGCTTTTGAGGCTTTTCTAGTTTTGCTAAAGGAGTCACTCCCGGTGAAGGGATCGTCGGTCCTTTCCTTGTCGAATGAGGTGCGGGATATATCACATATATCACTGTGCAAAGCAAAAACACTTAAAAGCAATCAAAAGACAAACCGAGTGTGTAGCATCTGCCAGTTATTGCTAAAGGAGTCACTCCCGGTGAAGGGATCTCGGCCCTTTCCTCATCGAATAAGGTGCAGGATATATCTCATATACCGCTGTGCAAAGCAAGAACTGTAGCTACCTGTTTTATTTTGAAATTCGATTCTACAACATCTTAGGTTTCTTTTATTTCATTAATCACATTAATGAAGTCCCATCATTTAAATACCTAAACATCACAGATAAATACGACGTACACTTATGCCATCCGCATTCGCCTCGATGTCCCCTCGTGCACCGTTAGGTTAGGTAACTAACGACAGAGCGGGGCAGGGCTAGCGCGGGTGTAAAACATAAGTGACGTCTATATAATATATCATATATACTATATACTGTATCTATCACAGAACATCACATGATCACATCACAGATATCGCAGCAGAAGAATCATATGAAATATTGGATATACTAGGACGTCCGTGTTTTCAATACGAGCCAGTATAAAACACGGATTCCACGGTCGTGATGAATAGCCAAACCCACACCCCTAGACCCCTACGAGAGCGGCAAGCAACCCTTCCAATTCTAGAGTTAGGAGACCTGGACTCGACTCCTCGAGTTGGTCTCCCACTGGACTCCAGAACCCGGTTACTTGTGCCCTCCTCCTTGGGTCTATCCTAGTGCGGAAAAGTAAATAATATACAAACGGTGACATCTTCCGCAACCTGGAAGTGCCCCAATAAAAGAATATTACATACAAGTTTTTACATGAATGAAAATGAAAAACACTCATCTCACATAAAAAACCCCGGCTATTCAAACACGACTATCCAATATAACATATCCAGCAACACATAACATCACATGTCATCAACGTAAGTAAATATGTCCATCCCAATTGTCGTTGACATATAGCAACGAAACCGGCGATATCACATATTACACTTACGGTCACAGAAAAGAAAGTGTAAAACTACAACAGTTGGAATCCGCAACCACCTCAGACATCGCATGCCTGACCAAATGAATTACTTAGACATCACATGCCTAACAATTATAAACCCTGCATTTTAGTCTCATTATCGAAAACTCTTTTCAATATCAAGTCGAGTAATTCAACAAGATTCCCGACATCCTGATCGAATACTCGTCGCAAACTTTAGTAGGCGGCCGCACCCCCGATACCGTCGACGAAGTGCACCAAGGCGGAATACCGCTACCGCGAGCACCCGAACGGATGCTTTCGGCGACGGGGTTCTCCTACAGTCACTTGGTCGGGGCTATGGAGTGAGGCTGTCTATTAAGTTTACCCGGCGAGTATCCGCGTACGCTACGTGATTGCGACAGACTTTTGATCACATCAAAATTCCGTGGCAACCGATCAAGTGAGACTAAATTGCTATGTTTATAACATTCATTCAGTTATCTCATAACTTCTTGTGAATTCCAATTATTGTATCTCATTCCAGATAATTAGAAAATGTTAAACTTTCCGATTGAACATTCGAACACCCAAGTTTTCCCGATACAGATCAACACATGAAATAAGTCTAACAACATTCAGTTCGTGCCTCAGTACCGACGGTCCAGCCGTAGAAGGGTCAAGCCAACGCCTCACATGTGGCACGCCGTACTGCCCCAAACCCGAAGGTTCAAAGGGCAGTTCAAGACGGTCACATAATCGAGTTAAGGTTTGTTGTCTTCTAGAGGGACCATCGCGTTACTTGCACTACTTAGAACGTCGTTAAACTACGGAAAAATCCAACACTTGGAAATTTCCCGACAGGGGAAAAATTGGGTATTTATATCCGGTCGAACTTTTTAACATATTCTAAAAATTTATCCGGAAAGCCACACAGACAAAATTTGATACTCCGATCGAAACACCGAATCCCCAAAAACACAGCAGAAAAATTCAACTCTTGAATAAATATTAAAAATTCCCAGAAAACTCAGCTCTTTGAACTAGGAATTACTGTGCAAAGGAACAGGGCTGACGTCATCAAGGGGCCGCTGATCCGCCGCAGAAGCCATGCTTCTGCCGCGGATCCGCCGCGAAATTTACTGTTCACCAGAAACTTTTTGCACCGTAATTCTTATTTTTCCCTGCTGAATTTTTTAGCAATTTTTAATTTGGAAAAATCCACGATTTTAGAAAATTTCCAGAGAGCAATTTTGATTTGGGGTTTCGGGTTCGATCGGGTTTCAAATTCCGTCTAGACTTCGCCTAAGGCTCTAGCTAGTCTCTGATACCACTGTAGGTTTCCTAGGCACACTAGTGAGGTTTCACAAGGCATCAACCATGCCAATTTCAAAAAATCTAGGTGCCGAGAGACCCGACTATGGATCGTTTGCTAGAAAACTAGGCGAAAAAGCTAACTAGTTAACACTTAACTATGAGAATCGGAAATACAACCTTTGTAGATCCGGTGCTCCACCTCCATAGCTCCGCAACGAAGTCCTCTCCGCTGTCCAAAAAGAATCCGGGCTCTAGCGTCGACTTCATCGGAGAATAAGCGAGCTAGGTCGTCGATGTCCATGCCGAAGATGATCTACGTTGAAGCATCGCAAGATCAAGCTCTCACTTCACCAAGTCAAGAAACTTGTGAAGAAAACACACTCTACTACTTGGCAAGAGGTAGAGGATGAAGAAATAGGAAGTGGGTAGACTTTAGAATTGGATTTCTCACTCAAATCATCAATCCACCATTGATGACCTCAAGCTTCTTCAAAGAAGAAGATGAAGAAGAAGAAGAAGAAAGTTATGATAAGTTTTTTTAATAAGAATAATAAAAGCATTCTTATCATAATCTTTACCATGGTTAAGTGTAGAGAGTTAACCAAGGTTAAGTGAAATGTTTAGGGTTATGCATGAGACAAAATGGTTACAAAAGTCAAAGTCTTCATGAAGCTTCATAATAAGAACAAAGAAAGCCACCATCTTATCTCTTTTGCCTTTTTTTTCTCATTTATCTTTTAAATGCAAATGAAAAGATAAATGAATGAATAAAAGAAAACCCCAATCATTTACTTAACCTAGGTTTAATTCATTACACTTAACAAAAAAGATATGTATCATCAAACATGATACAATCAAGTGTACAAAAATCATATCGCATATGCAATGCGCACACCCGAGTGAGAAAATCCATTCAAAGTGAACCGATACTAGTTAATGCAAAGTAATATATCAAATATATAATTATGCATTAAATCACTAAATCAACACTTGATTCAATGATCCGGTCATGTCGCACATAACCGACTGGTATCTTCAGTAACAACTTATCGAATCAACACTTGATCCGATAACCCGGCTATATCGCATATAACCGATCAATGTTACATCGCGAGAATCGAATACAGTATCACATACTGGTATCATTCTCGGTCCCGCACATATCTCATATGCACTCCTATTTCGTTTCGCTTGAGCCAGGAAACCTCTGTGTAGGACTCTAAAGACTCGTCAATACGCCGGCAGCAGATGATGATCATATCAAACATCCACAAGC
The DNA here is from genome assembly GCA_030015575.1 of Agapanthus africanus. NCBI lineage: Eukaryota > Viridiplantae > Streptophyta > Magnoliopsida > Asparagales > Amaryllidaceae > Agapanthus > Agapanthus africanus. Next base: position 872,176,951 of record JASDDO010000019.1, on the reverse strand, counting down.
CGCAAGCGGTCTGCTAAACGTAACGGCCACCCGGGTATTGAGCGATCTGAAGATCGACGAGCAAGCCCGCTCACACTCCAGTGAATCCAACCAGTAACACTACCGTACAGTCCGGTCTGATCGTCTGATATGTCGCATATCTCGCCTAGGAGTGGTAAACGTCAGACCCCAATAGCTCAATAAGTCGTGTCGATATGAGGTCTATAACAATTTGAGAAACTACTGGTAACACTTACCAGTAAATCTCAGCAACCCTGGCCAGGGATTTCCTGTTATAGCCAATCGAACACAGCGCAACATCAACCCCCTATACCGGGAGAGACGAATCCCCTCCTATCGCTCATTGCCTCCATATGACTCGGGACTGTACCCAAAAACCACCGTTTTGCACGCCCTCTTGGACGTGGTAAGATGGAAATCAAAGCACAGTGGGAACCACACGAGACTCTATGACGATCTCGGGTCAACAGACTACTCTGTACCAGTGTCACCAGAGAACTGCCATCTGACGTGAGGTATAATACCATCTGGGAGTTCTCGGCGAGTCCGTCCAGTGTACCCAGTCTCTACTGAGCACCCGTATATCATCTCTGATGTCAAACACCAATGGATATGGGATCATCCATCGCCCATCTGTATGGGTCGAGAAGGTATATGCTAGTCTACTCTGGTATATCGATGCCCCGTCTCGATACACCCACGACTAGGGACTTTGAAGGATGTACTTATGGACTACCATGTCCCCACTAGTATGATCCGCATCATAGTCCAGGTAGTCAAGTACACATCCTAAGGGCTTTACCAACATGTAACAGAGAGACAAACAGTGTACACGTTAAGGTAAAGATCAACCAGATAGCATACTATCATGTCGAGCAAGAAAGTCCTCCCTATATATGTCTCAGCATCCACTACAATATACATCCAATGTACAGTAATGGCCTCTAGGGCATACATATAACTAACACCATCCTGATTAGATAAAATAATAACCAATCTGATCTTACAAGAGCGCACGCTGAGTGTTTTCTTCTCTCTCTCTCCAGGTAGCGAACATATCACGCCTTAATCAAGATAATAATACGGAATATTGACCGAACCCGCTTGTTATACTGAGCTGGGGAACGTTGGTCCCGCTCCAACTTGTAATTGTTATAAGACAGAGCAGGAAATTGGGGATTACCAGAATTCCCGTGCCGCCCAAACGAAGAGAGCGCATGCTGATGCATCATCTTCAGGTGTGTTCGTTACAAAGAACTGTTTCTCAGTATCCTCCGCATCCTGGGTATATGATACCGGATCAGGATCCCAGATATGTAATCTGTTACATAGGGCTGCAAAAAGGTAGAAAAACTGAGAACGGATGATAAGTTTCATGAGGCAGAAAACGGGGCAAGTGTTGCAGTCAAGTCTGTTGGTCACTGTCACCCTGTATTCCAAATACATTGATTTTGAACGAATGTTATTAGATACCGAACCTGATATACAAAATCATATCCATCTCTTTATTAGTAAAGAAATGATAAAATTTTGTATAGTTGGATAATGTTTTGAACATTTCCTATATCAAAAGTTGATCGGTTCAGGCACGTTATCTAAAAGCATTGATGTTCTAAATCAAACGACGGTTCTTTAGTATACGGAACACACACAAGAGGAAGAGTTCAGAAATGAACGAATTCTTCTTGAGGTATTATAGACTAGGTCATATCAATGCGACCCGACTGGCTGAAGTTACATGTAGATGCATATTTAAATCAGTTTGAATCTACATCTTGTGAAACTTGCCAGTCATGTCACAAAGATATAATGACACCAGCTCTGTTTATTGGAAACAGAGAAAGAGTTAGTGAACTCTTGGGATGATACATGTTGATGTATGAAGGTCCCCTGTCTATACATACCAAGACCAGTTCTTTGTACTTCATTACATTCTCTGATGATCTCTCAAGATTCAGACATATGTTCCTGTTGAAACACAAGTCAGAACCTTTTGAGATATTCACAGAATATAAGTTAGAAGTAGAGAACCAAAACGGGTATAAGTATTATGTCCTTTGATGTGATCAAGGAGGAGAATACTTGAGCATGGAATTCCTGGATAATTCTAAAGGAGAATGAGATTCTCTCTCAGCATTACTCCTCCGTATACACCATAGCACGATGGTATATCGGGGCGGAGCAATAACACCCTATGTGATAAGGTGTGCTCTATGATGAGTACTACTGAGTTACCTATTTCCTTTTTGGGAGTTATGCGCTTGAGAAGCTGCATACCTATTGAATAGGGTTCGAATCAAATCAGTTGCCTACCACTTCATATGTGATATGGAAAGGGAAGAGCCTATATCTTAAGTTAGTTAAGATTTGGGGTTGACCGGCCTATGTCTAAAAGCAAAATCCGGACAAGCTCGAGGCAAGGTCTGTAATGTAGAACTGGAAAGGTTCCAGCTATACAAAATACAGCAGATGATTTGATAAAACCAAAGGATTCAATAGTTACCAACGAACCTCAGCCTCTCCGCCGATCTAGTAAGGTTCCTCACCCGCCTGAGAGATACTTCGGTTACTCTATGACAGTGGGAGTGAGGATTGCATCATGAGATGATGACCCAACTAGTTTCGAGCTGGCCATCAGGAGTAAGACTCTGTAAGAATGGATGGATGCTTAGTGATCTGAGATGGAATCTATGTACACCAACAAAGTATGGACTTTGGTTGCTATATCTGAAGGGTTAAATCCCCATCAGGAGCAAGTATATCTTGAGAAGATTACTTGGTGTAGATGGAAAAGTTGAGACTTTCAAAGCTAGACTTGTTAAAGCTTTTCATCATCGACCAGGCATGGATAATGATGAAACCTTTTCAAGTGGCTATGCTTAAGTCCATCCAGATCCTACTTGCCACGGCTACATACCATGACTACGATATCTGGCGGTTGGGTGCCATGACTGCTTTTCTAAATGATGTTTTAGAAGAGAACGTCTATAAGTACACAGCCAGAGGGCTTCGTAGACAGTGGGAGCATAGGAAACGTGTACAAGATGCTTTATAGGATAAAGCAGGCATCGCGGAGTTGGAACATCTGTTTTGATGTGTTAGACAAAGAGTTTGACATCATCAAAATGGTAGATGAACCTTGTATAAACAAAAAGGTAGTAGGGAGTATAGTGACGATCCTCGTAGAGTACGTGGATGACATGCTCTTGATAGGGAAGGAGTTTCCTATGCTACGCTCGGTCAATCTCCGCTTATCACAATGATTCTCCATATAGGATCAAAGTGATACCTCCTAAATCCTGGGTTTTGGATCTATGAGATAGATCTAATTAGATGTTAGGATTCTCACTAGTTGTAGTGAGATGGTATCAACCGATCCTTGGGAGAATCACTGGAAGGGTTCCAGGGTGATAAGGACGACTGAAAGTCAGTCACAGGCATTGTCTTTACCCTCAGTAAAGGGACGGTATGTTGGAAGAGTTCCAAGCTAGATACCGTGGCATACTAGACGATAAAGGCTCGATACATCGCTACTTAAGATGCTACCAAAGAGGCAGTCTGGATGTATATTTGTTCATGAGATGAACTTAGTTCCTCCCATTGTGTGACAATGGAGTTGTGGCTTATGCCAAGGAACGTCCGTCCCATCAGTGATCCAGACAAATTCTAAGGCAGTATCACCTGATCATGGAGATAGTTGATCTCCAGGGTGATCGAGGTTAGGAGAGTAGACTCAGAAGAAAACACGGCGGATCCACTCACAAAGGCCTTTTCCCAGAGAGAGACTTTTATGGGATGGTTGAGTATGAGATACTACAACCACTGCTATCAGATGACCCTAGTGCAAGTGGGAGATTGTTAGTTATATGTATGCCCTAGAGGCCATTACTATACATGGGATGTATAATGTAGTGGGTGCTTGGACATATATAGGGAGGACTTTCTTGCTCGACATGATAGTATGCTATCTGGTTGATCATTACCTTAACGTGTACACTGATTGTCTCTCTGTTGCATATTGGTAAACCACTTAGGATGTGTACTTGACTACCTGGACTATGATGCGGATCATACTAGTGGGGACAGGGTAGTCCATAAGTACATCCTTCAAGGTCCCTAGTCGTGGGTATATCGAGACGGGGCATCGATATACCAGAGTAGACTAGCGTATACCTTCTCGACCCATACAGATGGGCGATGGATGATCCCATATCCATTGGTGTTTGACATCAGAGATGATATACGGGTGCTCAGTGGAGACTGGGTACACTGGACGGACTCGCCGAGAACTCCCAGATGGTATAATACCTTACATCAGATGGCAGTTCTCTGGTGACACTGGTACAGAGTAGTCTGTTGACCCGAGATCGTCATAGAGTCTTGTGTGGTTCCCACTGTACTTTGATTTCCACCTTACCACGTCCAAGAGGGCGTGCAAAACGGTGGTTTTTGGGTACAGTCCCGAATCACATGGAGACAATGAGCGATAGGAGGGGATTCGTCTCTCCCGGTATAGGGAGTTGATGTTGCGCTGTGTTCGATTGGCTATAACCGGAAATCCCTGGCCAGGGTTGCTGAGATTTACTGGTAAGTGTTACCTGTAGTTTCTCGAACTGTTATAGACCTCATATCGACACGACTTATCGAGCTATTGGGGTCTGACGTTTACCACCCCTAGGCGAGATATGCGACATATCAGACGATGAGACCGGACTGTACGGTAAGTGTTACTGGTTTGATTCACAGGAGTATGAGCGGGCTTGCTCGTCGATCTTCTGATCGCTCAATACCCGGGTGGCCGTTACATTTAGCAGACCGCTTGCGGCTTGTGGGTGTTTGATATGATCATCATCTGCTGCCGGCGTATTGACGAGTCTTTAGAGTCCTACACAGAGGTTTCCTGGCTCAAGCGAAACGAAATAGGAGCGCATATGAGATATGTGCGGGACCGAGAATAATGCGTGTATGTGATACCGTATTCTATTCTCGCGATGAATGTATCGATTGGTTGTATGCGATATAACCTAGTTATCGAATCAAGGATTGATTTGATAAGCCGATACATTGAATATTAGTCGGTCATATGCGATATGACCGGATCGTTAAATCAAGTGTTGATTTAATGATTTAATGCATAATTATATATTTGATATATTACTTTGCATTAACTAGTATTGGTTCACTTTAAATGGATTTTCTCACTTGATGTTCACAAGTTGTATATGTGATATACTTTTGTGCACTCTTTTGTATCATGTTTGATGATACATGCTTACTTGAGTTAAGTGTATGATTAAACCATGGTTGTGTAATGGTTAGGGTTTTGATTTACTTATTCATTTATTTTGTTTATTTATTTTTGCAAAATAAATGAATGGAGGCTTTCTTTGTTTGCTAGTTGAAGCTTCATGAAGCTTTGACTAAGTGACCCTTTTTGTTTTCATGCTTAACCCTAACCATTCCACTTAACCCTAGTTCATTCTCTACACTTGACCATGGTTGCTATATGATAAGTATTCCTTTTATTTTCTTTTTGAAAGAGAACACTTATCATATTCTTTCTTCATCTTCTTCTTCATTAACAAGAAGAAAACCTTGCTACCAACAATGGCAACTTGAGAAAAAGAGTGAGAAATCCAATTCTAAAGTGAACCCACTTCCTATTTCTTCATCCTCTACCACTTGCCAAGTAGTATAGGGTGTTTTCTTCACAAGTTTCATGGCTTGGTGAAGTTGGAGCTTGATCTAGTGTTGCCTCGACGTAGATCATCTTCGGCATCGAAGTCGACGACCTAGCCCGCCCATTTCTCCGATGAAGCCGACGCTAGAGCCCGGGATCCGATGATCGCAGCGAGGGGACTTCATCGCGGAGCTATGGAGGTGGAGGACCGGATCTACAAAGGTTGTATTTCCGTTCACTTAGTTAAGTTGTTAACTAGTTGCTTGTTTCGCCTAAAATCTAGTTAACGATCCGTATTAGGGTTTCTCGGCACTTGTAAAATTTTAAATTGGCATGGTTGATGCCTTGTGAGACCTCTAGTGTGTGCCTAGGAACCCTACATTGCCAAATGGTAATACACTAATTCTGAACAAATGCTATTACATTCCGAGCATGATATGCAATATTATATCAGTTTCTTTATTGAGTAAAGAAGGATGTAATCTTGTAGTACAGGATAATATTATGAATATCTTCCTGAATCAAAAGTTGATTGGATCAGGCTCGTTATTTAATGGCATATACGTTCTCAATCAGACTACAATACTTAATGTACAAAACACACACAAGAGGAAGAGTTCAGAAATGAATGAATCCTTCTTGTAGCATTGTAGACTAGGTCATATCAATGCGACACGACTAGCTAAGTTGCATAAGGATGGATATTTGAATCCGTTCGAATTTTCATCTTATGATACTTGCCAGTCATGTCTCAAAGGCAAGATGACCAAAACTCCGTTTAGTGGACACGGAGAAAGAGTTACAGAACTCTTGGGACTGATACATAGTGATGTATGTGGTCCCATGTCTACACATGCCAGGAATGGTTCTTCCTACTTCATTACATTCACTGACGATCTCTCAAGATACGGACATGTGTTCCTATTGAAACACAAGTCTGAAGCTTTTGAGAAATTCAAAGAATATAAGAACGAAGTAGAGAACCAAACGGGCAAAAGTATTAAAATCCTACGATCTGATCGAGGAGGAGAATACTTGAGCAATGAGTTCCTAGATTATCTAAAAGAGAATGGGATTCTCTCTCAACTTACTCCTCCCTATACACCACATCACAACGGTGTATCGGAGCGGAGGAGTCGCACCCTATTAGATATGGTGCGCTCTATGATGAGCACTGCTAAGTTACCTATTTCCTTCTGGGGGTATGCGCTTGAGACAGCCATACACCTATTGAATATGGTTCCTACCAAATCAGTGCCTACCACTCCATATGAGATATGGAAAGGGAAGAGACCATCTTTTAAGTATGTTAAGATATGGGGTTATCCGGCCTATGTCAAAAGGCACAATCCGGACAAATTCGAGGCAAGGTCTGTCTTGTGCAAGTTTGTAGGATATCCCAAAAATTCACAAGGGTATATCTTCTACCACCCCGAGGAACAAAAAGTGTTTATTTCTCGACATGCCACTTTCTTAGAAAATGGTTTTATTATGAAACAAATTAGTGGCAATGAGGTAGAACTGGAAGAGGTTCCAGCAACACAAACTACAATAGAAGATTTGATGGAACCAGAGGATTCAGTAGTTCCTGACGAACCCCAGCCTCTCCGCCGATCTAGTAGGGTTTCTCATCCACCTAAGAGATACTACGGTTTTCTCATAGACGGTGGTAGTGAGGATTGCATCATGGCCATCACGAGTGAGGACTCTATGAAATGGCTGAATGCAATGCGATCTGAGATGGAATCCATGTACACCAACAAAGTATAGATTTTGGATGTTGCTCCTGAAGGGGTAAAACCCATTGGGAGCAAATAGATCTGTTAGTTATATGTATGCCCTGGAGGCCATTACTGTACATGAGATGTATATTGTAGTGGATGCTGGGACATATATAGGTAGGACTTTCTTGCTCGACATGATAGTACGCTATCCTGTTGCTCTTTATCTTAACATGTATACTTATTGTCTCTCTGTTACATGTTGATAAAGCCCTTAGAATGTGTACTCGACTTCCAGGACTATGATGTAGATCATACTAGTGGGGCCTGGATAGTCAATGAGTACATCCTTCAATGTTCCTAGTCATGGGAATATCGAGACGGGGCATCGATATTCCAGAGTAGACTAGCGTATATCTTCTCGACCCATGTGATGGGCGATGGATGATCCCATATCCATTGGTCTTTGACATCAGAGATGGTATGCGGGTGCTCAGTGGTGACTGGGTACACTGAACGGACTCGTCGAGAACTCCCAGATGGTATTATACCTTACGTCAGATGGCAGTTCTCTGGTGACACTGGTACAGCTTAGTCTGTTGACCCGAGATCGTCATAGAGTCTTGTGTGTCTCCCACTGTGCTTTGATTTCCACCCTACCACGGCTCTACTGAGTCGTGCAAACAGATGGTTTTTGGGTACAGTCCCGATTCACATAGAGGCAATGAGCGATAGGAGGGGATTCGTCTCTCCCGGTATTGGGGGTTGATGTTGCGCTATGCTCGACTGGCCATAACTGGAAATCCCTGGCCAGGGTTACACTGATTTACTGGTAAGTGTTATCAGTAGTTTCATGCTTGTTATGGACCTTACATCGGCATGACTTATCAAGCTACTGGGGTCTGACGTTTACTACCCCTAGGCGAGATATGCGACATATCAGACGAACAGACCGGACTGTACGATAAGTGTTACTGATTGGATTCACAGGAGTGTGAGCAGGCTTGCTCGTTGATCTTCTGATCGCTCAATACCCGGGTGGCCGTTACGTTTAGCAGACCGCTTGCAGCTTGTGGGTGATTGATATGATCACCACCTACTGCCGGCGTATTGACGAGTCTTTAGAGTCCTACACAGAGGTTTCATGGCTCAAGCGAAACGAAATAGGAGCCCATATGAGATATGTGCGGGACCGAGAATAATACCAGTATGTGATACTGTGTTCTATTCTCACGATTTGTATTATCGGACGGTTATATGAGATATAGCCGGGTTACCGAATCAAGTGTTGATTCGATATATTGATACACTTGATATTAGTCGATTATATGCGATATGACCGGATCATTAAATCAAGTATTGATTTAATGATTTAATGCATAATTATATATTTGATATATTACTTTATATTAACTAGTATTGGTTCACTTAAGATTGACTTTCTCACTTTTTGCACAAGTTGTATATATGATATATGTTTGTGCACTAGTTTGTATCATGATTGATGATACATGCAAACTTAGGTGTGTGTATGACTTACACCATGTTTAGGTTAATGGTTGGGGTTTTATTTATTTTATTTATTTTGGCAAAAACAAAATGGTGGCTTTCTTTGTTTTTTGCTTGAAGCTTCATGAAGCTTTTAAACATCTTTGACAAAGTCTAACCATTTTGTTTTGCATGAGATTTTCACTAACCTAACCATTAACTCAAACTAGGGTTTAGTCTCTACAAAGGTTAACTCACCCATGGTTGCATTATGATAGACTTCACTTGATTATTCATTTTAGTTAATTCATTTTATTCATTTATTATGTTTTTCTTCTTCTTCATCTTCTTCAAGTGAAGAAAAGCCTTGCTAGAAAATTTTCAAGTGAAGAAAAAGAGTGAGAAATCCAAATCCAAAGTGAACCCACTTCCTATTTCTTCATCCTCTACCACTTTCCATGTAGTATAGGGTGTTCTCTTCACAAAGTTCATGACCAAGTGAAGATGGAGCTTGAGTTTGAGTCTCCTCGACGTAGATCATCTTCGGCCTCGAAGTCAACGACCTAGCCCGCTCATTTCTCCGAAGAAACCATCGCTAGGGTCCGGGATCCCGATGATCGCAGCGAAGGGACGTCAACACAGAGCATTAGAAGTGAAGGACCGGATCTACAAAGGTTGTAATCCCTTTCACTTAGTAGTAAAGTAGTTTACTTGCTTTTATTTTCGCCTAATCTCGAGTACACGATCTTGCATAGGGTTGTTCGGCACATAAAAAATTTGATTTTGGCATGGTTGATGCCTTGTAGAACCTCATGAGTGTGCCTAAGAACCCTACAGGATCTTTAAGAAGAAACTTGGTGTACATGGAAAAGTGGAGACTTTCAAAGCTAGACTTGTTACAAAGGGTTTTCGTCAACGACCAGGTGTGGATTATGACGAAACCTTTTCTCTAGTGGCTATGCTTAAGTCCATCCGGATATTACTTGCCATTGCTGCATACCATGACTACGAAATCTGGCAAATGGATGTTAAGACCGCCTTTCTAAATGGTGATTTAGAGGAGTGCGTGTACATGACTCAGCCAGAGGACTTCGTAGATAGTGGGAGCAGCGGAAAGGTGTGCAAGCTGCTTAAATCCATCTACGGGTTAAAGTAGGCATCGCGGAGTTAGAACATCTATTTTGATGTTGTAGTCAAAGAGTTTGACTTCATCAAAAATGTAGATGAACCTTGTATATACAAGAAGGTTGCAGAGAGTAAGGTTGTCTTCCTCGTATTGTACGTGGATGACACACTCTTGATAGGAAATGATGTTCCTATGCTGCACTCGGTCAAGCTCTTCTTATCACATAGATTCTCAATGAAAGATCTAGGTGATGCCTCCTGCATTTTGGGAATCAAGATCTACAGAGATAGATCTAAATGGATACTGGGATTGTCCCAATTCAGGTACATTGACACCATACTAAAGATATTTAGTATGGAAGAATCCAAGTGTGGGAACCAACCCACGATCTCTGGACTCACTCTCTCCAAAGAGATGTCTCCCAAGACTGATTTGGAGAGAGCTCGCATGCAAGGGATACCCTATGCTTCGGCAATAGGCTCTATCATGTACGCGATGCTATGTACCAGACCCGATGTAGGATACTCACTAAGTGTAGCGAGTAGGTATCAAGCAGATCCAGGAGAGAGTCACTGGACAGCTGTGAAGAACATTCTCAAGTACTTGAGAATGACTAAGGAGATGTTCTTGGTGTATGGTAACGGTGAACTCCAGGTGGATTCCATTACCAATTCAAGCTTCCAAAGTGATAAGGACGACTCTAAGTCACACTCGGGATTTGTCTTTACCCTAAATGGAGGGGCAGTTTGTTGGAAGAGTTCCAAGCAAGAAACCGTAGCAGACTCGACGATGGAGGCTGAATACATCGCTGCCAATGATGCTGCCAAAGAAGCTATCTGGATGAAGAAGTTCATCACTGAACTTGGTGTGGTTCCGTCTATTGAGCATCCAATACCTTTGTATCGTGATAACAATGGAGCTGTGGCTTTGGCCAAGGAACCCAGGTCCCATCAGAAGTCCAGACATATTCTGAGGCGGTATCATAGTTGATCACCGAGAGATCGAGGTCAGGAGAGTTGACACGAAGGACAACACTGCGGATCCACTCACGGAGGCCATACCCCAGATACAATTTGAGAGACTCTTCAGGATGTTGGGTATGAGATACTACAACAGCTGGCCTTAGTGCAAGTGGGAGATTGTTAGTTGTATATATGCCCTAGAGGCCATTGTTGTATATATGATGTATATTATAGTGGATGCTTGTATATATAGAGAGAGGACTTTCTTGCTCGACATGATAGTATGCTATTTGGTTTCACTTTATCTTAACATGTTGACTTGAATTGGTTTACTGTCTTGCTCTCACATGTTGATAAAGCCCTTAGGATATGTACTCGACTACTAGGACTATGATGCAGATCATACTAATGGGGCCAGGATAGTTAAAGAGTACATCCTATAACTGTTCTTAATCGAAGGAGTATCGAGACAGGGCATCGATACTCCAGAGTAGACTAGCGTATACGCATCTTGACCCATATGATGGGCGATGGATGATCCCATATCCATCGGTGTTTGACATCAAAGATGGTGTACGGGTGCTCAGTGGAGACTGGGTACACTGAACGGACTCGCCGAGAACTTTTAGATGGTATTATACCTATCGTCAGATAACAGTTCTCCGGTGACACTGGTACAGGTTTGTCTGTAGACCGGAGATCGTCATAGAGTCTTGTGTGATTCCCACTATGCTTTGAATTCCACCTTACCACGTCCAAGAGGACGTGCAAAACGGTGGCTTTTGAGTACAGTCCCGAATCACATGGAGGCAATGAGCGATAGGAGGGGTTTCGTCTCTCCCCGTATAGGGAGTTGATGTTGTGCTGTGTTCGATTGGCTATAAGTGAAAGTCCCTGGCCAGGGCTGATATGGAGTGCTACTGGTAAGAGTTATCAGTAGTTTCTCGACCTGTTATGAGCCTCACATCGACACGACTTATCGGTTACTGGGGTCTGACGTTTACCACCCCTAGACTTGATATGCGACATATGAGACGAAGAGACCGGACTGTACGGTAGTGTTACTGATTGGATTCACAGGAGAATGTACAGGCTTGTTTGTTGATCTTCTGATCGGTCAATACCTGGGTGGCTGTTACGTTTAGCTGACCGCTTGCAGCTTGTGGGTGTTTGATATGATCATCACCTACTGCCGGCGTATTGACGATTCTTTAGAGTCCTACACAGAGGTTTCCTGGCTCAGGCAAAATGGAGTAGGAGCACATATGTGATATGTGCGGGACCGAGTGTAATACGATATGAGATACCGTATTCTATTCTCGCGATATGAGATATCGGCCGGGTATATGTGATATGGCCGGGTCATCGGATCAAGTGTTGATTCGATGAATTGGTACATGTAATATTAGTCGGTTATATGTATTATAGCCGGATTGTCAGATCAAGTGTTGATTCGATAATTTAATGTATAATTATATATGTGATATATTACATTACATCAACTAATATAAGCTCACTTTATTGATTCATTTTCTCACTGGATAATACATTGATGTATATGCGATATATGTTAATTGTATTATTTTCTTTTATTACAAAATATATTATATATGTGATATATAATATTGTAACAAGTTAGGGTTACAAATGCAACAAAGTTTTTGAGTTTAAACCTAGTTAGGGTTTGGATTAGGGTTAAGTGTATGGATGAGGGTTACGGAAGCTTCATGAAGCTTTGACTTTGTCATCTTTCTTTGATATTTTGTGAAGATATTTGTTAACCCAACCCAAACTCTTAACCTATGGTTTATTCTCTACAAGGGTTAAGGCTTCCATTCTTAACCCATGGTTGCAATTGTAACCACAACAAAAAAAAATCATTATTCATCACAAAAGGTTTTCTTCTTCTTCTTCTTCTTCTTGAAAAAGCTCGACCAGCTTTTTGTGTGTGATGATTCTAAGTGAGAAATTGAAAACAAAAGAGAGCAAAATTCCTACTTCATCGTCCTCATCTATTCTAGCCACTTAGGTTAGGGTGTTCACTTCTCTAATAAGTTCATTAGTGAAGTGTAAGCTTGGGTTAGAGATTCTTCAAGGTAGATCATCTTAGATCAAGAAGACTTCAAGCAAGATGCATCATTCACCTCTGAGAGCCTCATGAGAGTCGGAGTTCTTGATGATCGCAGCGAAGGGATCTCAACACGGAGCTTATGAAGCGAAGGAACGGATTACAAAGGTTGTAATCCTAATCTCTTTATTTCTTTATATGTGATACAAACTTGTTATCCTAGAAATTCTAGCATGAATCATGGGTTGCTTACTTTGCACCTCTCTAAATTTTAAAGTAGCATGAGTGATGCTAACAAACCCTAGATTAGGTGCAAGAGAAGCCCAACATGAAATTCTTAAGTTTGGAAACTATCGGGCAACCCCTGCAGATGGGCGACAGTATTTATGACTTTTTCAAAGACGATAGCTAAATGATAATTCCTTTAGTTTGTAGTTTAATCTAAACTAGATAGGCAAGCACTCACTTTCTCCGGCACCCCGAGCTCAGAGAATTGGTACCGCTTAACCCATTATTAATATAAAGTCCTTAAATATTTATCAAATTGTTTATTTTATATACTTAAATGTTTTGAATTTCTCGAGCAGTTTATATAAAATGTTTTAATTTTAAAGAATAAACCTCAATGGTGTTTTCGATAAAAACATGTTAATTAGAATGTCAAGACTTTTTAGAAAAATGTATTTTAAATTTAGTAGTATTTTAGTGATAAAACCTAGCCTTTAAAAGTCTATGGTATTTTTATGGAAAAAATTTATCTTTTGGAAACTTGAGAATATTTTCTTAAAGATTTAATCTTTTCATTTTAGAGTATTTTATAAAAAATATTTTTCACAAATTTTTTTTCTTTGAAACTACGAATATATAATTTAAAGTATTTTCAATTTGCTTTAACTTTATTTTAAAAAGTCGTAATTTCTTTAAAACCGTATTTTCTTCCTTTCGAGACCGAATGCTCCATGAAATGTTCTCTGCCTCACTCTACTATCCCCGAGATGTGCGATAATCCGCACCATACCTAAACGGGTCCCCTAACGAGAGTTGTAGAATCATAATTGCAAAGGAATAAAATATCGATTTAAATACCGTATTTTAGAATTTGACGGTATTTTAATGTAAAACAATTTTTTACCAAAAGATACAAATATATGTTCATGCTATGAATATCATGTGTGCGTGTGGGGTAGGTCATTACTCCGTACATGATATTATCTAATAGATTAACAATAAACTACCATCAAGTATCAATTTAAAGAAACTGTTTTTATTTGTGAACTTTCATTCTAATATTATTTTAACCATGGCAACTTCATTTTAAATAAATGTAATGAGACATGGATTGCAAGATGATAAGGTAGTAAATTTATATTTTCTTATTAACATAGCATGGAAAATTTAGTGAACATATTAAAGGTTGTAAAATAAATTTCAAAATAAATTATCCTAATAATTATATTGTGATGATGATGAGGGGGCAAAGGAAAAGAAGTCAAAGGGGACTTGACGAAGGATATAACCAAGAGGTAACAGTAAGAAGGATGAGATGACTTACCCATACCACTCGTACTCGTACGAGCGAGAAAAGAAGGGAAGTAGCCTCGGTTTGAAGAATCGAGAATGACGATGAAAGTAGGATGACAAACTTGAGCTTCTGGCTTGCTCTCGGTAACTTTTAGTGTAGAGTAGGTAAGAAGAAGAAGAAGAATGAGACCAAGCTTAACGAAAATGAGCTCGAGCTTCTTGGAGAGAATTTGAGAGTTAGGATTTGAGAGAGATATGCCTAGGGGAAGAAATCTAGGTCCGGTTGAGTATTTATAGGAGAAATAATAAGGGGTATGGTGGATTAAAGATAATTAAAAAGAATTAAATAGTGAATCAAAATAAAGTAAAAGGTAGATGAATAGCCTGCCAGTTCTTTGGGTAGTTTTAGAAATTTTAAAATAGAAAATAGGTAGTGGGGAGTCAAAGGGTCGCACGGGAAAAGCACGGACCAAATTGGTCAAATCTGGGCCACCGGTTGCGGCTATTTGGCTATTTTGGGTGGCCAAGATGAGGTCAAACTCCTCGGGGTTCGTGCCAAGTTTTTAATTTTGTTTAAATAACTCATTTATCCACTTTATTTATGTTGCAACTTTTCGTATATCCGTGTGAAGCTCGTGCAAACTCTTGAGATTCCAAAACGTTAAAAAGAAAAATATGAAAGTAATTGGGACTGATAGAATTCAAACACGTGGGCTATGGGACAGCAGCGGAAAGTCTTAACTAATGATTAACAGGGAGTTTCTTATACTTATTTAACAAGAAATACTTATAACCTATAACCCCACCTTTATATTAACATTGGGTA
Source organism: Agapanthus africanus (assembly GCA_030015575.1). Taxonomy (NCBI): domain Eukaryota; kingdom Viridiplantae; phylum Streptophyta; class Magnoliopsida; order Asparagales; family Amaryllidaceae; genus Agapanthus; species Agapanthus africanus. The sequence goes on along the minus strand of JASDDO010000019.1, from coordinate 872,161,559 downwards.
AATAAAAATGTACAGGAATTTTAGAGTCGTTACATCCTACCCACCTTAGAAAACAATTCGTCCTCGAAATTTACATAAGGAGGATATTGTAACAAATTCAAGGAAAATTTTAAGTTGAAGTAGTCGTGAAAGCTGGGTTAGGGATTACTAAATTTGTATCAATGTTGTATGAGAAAGGATAAAGAATGCAAGAATTTGAATTTAGTCGAAGGAAATTTTACCGGTGTAACCTTGACTTGTGGCTTCGGCATCTGTTCATATCAGATTTTTGCATTTTTATACCGCCCAATTTTTATCACATTGCTTATCGGTAGGTACTCTTGAGCCGTGTTTGCTAGTCAATTGCAGGATATATGTTCTCGGCTCTAAACGGTGAAATTCATGAAAAAGCACGACAAAATCCGGATTACTGTCAACCACAGATAAAACACGGGTCTCCGCTGTCTATCCGTATGTTGCCGCACACCAGTTTAAAGAGACAAAATGGCAAATCAATGTCATTTTCATGCACAAGGCTCAATGGAAACACAAGATCCAAGAAATCTACGCGGAGCTCGAGGAAATCATGACAAAAAGATCCACATCAAATCACCTTTTGACTTACTGAAATTCTGGACAACTTGTGGAGAGATTATGAGAAACAAAGTGTACCAAACTGATCCAAACATCAACACTAAGAACCACAAAAAATACGAGGAGCCAACTCCTCTAAACGGCCGCGTTTCCGCGGCATAAGTGTGCTTAGGCCGCGGAAACGCGGCCGTACGGCATCCTCAGTTGACGAAACTCCAGAGGCAGTTTGGTATTTTCATGAGGGTTCAGATTCTTGCCCTAGGTTTCCAGTTCCCTGCCTATAAATATCCCGGTTCTGAGCCAAGCCAAGGGAGTTCATTCTCATGCCTCTTTTTTGTTAGTTTTTAGTCTTCTTCTTCTTCTTCTTCATTCTTTCCTCCATGAAAATGTAGTGAGAGCATTGAGTGAATGTTAAATGAAGATGAGGGCTTTTGTATCATTCTTTTTTTGCTTAGCTTCCCCCTTGAGCTCTCTACCTTAACTTGATCTTGTAACCTCTTAAGTGAGCTTGCAAGTTTAAGCTTTGGTCATTGATCTCAAGGGGTTGTATCATTTTGTTCTCTCTTTTGTGCTTCATTTCACATGAGTTCTTTACCCTTCTCTTGATCTTGCAACCTCTTGATTGAGCTTGCAAGTTTAAGGGTTGGCTATTGATCCCATGGCTTGTCTTGAGTTCTATGGTTCTTAGTGTTACTTTCTTGCTTATCTCTTTCTTGCATTTTTCATTCTTGTCTTTTATTACTTGCAATTTATTACCATGCACTTTAATTACTTGCTTGTAATCTTTTCTTTTCTTTGTTTATCTTTTTTCTCTCTTTTTGGTTCGTTTTGTGAATAGTTGTAATTATTGTTGTTAAGAATAAATATGATATTATAAGTTAATGTTTCTTTGCTCATTTCCTTTTCCCGTTATTTTCCATTGAACTCCGTCCAAACGATACGCAAGCGCTCCGTTAGGCACCCTACCCTACCAAGGTAACGGTGATTCCTAACCGCGACCGGTTGCGTTCGGTTTGGCCGGAGGCGAAAGCAAGAGACAAGAACGGAAGGACAAGGGTAAATAAGCCGGATTCCACGAATACTGTGCTTAAATCCCCTAATCCACGTTGTTGCCGATTGCTCTAGCTTCAATTGGTCAAGACTCGGCTCAAAGGTTTTGAGTGCGGATTTCCTTAGCTTACACTTTCGTATCTTTTTCTTAACAACTTTATACTTGCATATAAAACACATAGGTTAGATTTGAACAAACATATACAAATTCTTCATTGACTCGCCTAAAACTCGAACGGACATACAACCATCTCCCTGTGGATCGACCCGTGCTCAACCGGCTAGCTGCATAGCGACACCGTCCTGATCGCGGTTATACTTTAGAACTTTGAACATCCGACACGCCAAAAGCGTGTGATCAAATGGCGTCGTTGCCGGGGAGACGGTAACGTATTTTCTTTCTTGTTATTCGGGTTAATATTCTTTTTGTATATATTTATAAATAAAAAAAATCTTTTTGTTATTTTTGATCATTTTTGTGTGCAAGTGTGCAGATTTTTGCAGATTTGCAAACTGCGATTGTGGGGAGCAAAGTGTACGTTCAAGGTTAAGGTGATTACGAAGTACAGTGCCAAAGATTCGGGAAGTTTGACCCGCGCAAGCGAACTTTTCAAGCTTACCGGAATTGATTCAACGGGGGTTTCCTAACCCAAAAACTTAACGGTACGTATTTCTTAAACACCTTCTTCTCAAATCCGACGCATCCAATATACTATTCTTTGCAGGATTCTTTGCAAGTTCGCTAGCAAACGCTAAAAAATTGACTAACCCGTATTTTTTGCAATGCCGTGCTTAAACTAAAAAAAACGATTGTTTGATTCTTTATAGAATTTTTATTGAATTGCGCATTGCATACATTAATACGGACTTAAGGGCAAGCGAACCCCACAACATACGGTAAAGGATTTCATCACCTTTTCCGTAGCCCACAAATCACGAACTTGAGCATAACGTTTACCCGCACAAACTTTAAAAGAAATTAGACTTTAAGCCTTAAGGACTTCGCGCTCACTAGGAGAAGTTAACTGTTTTTAGAACCTCGCTTAACGGTATATTGTTTACGGGGTGTCTAGGAAAGTGTTAACGGCGAAACCGCCAAAAGAGAAAGGGTTATTTAATTAAGGACTTTCGCGAAAGCGTCGGAAAACCTCCTCTTATCTCTGCACTTACCTGGCCTCGTGATCAGTGTATCTTGAGCCCGTTTCTCGACACAGTTTTACTTCGACAATCAAGTTCTGGAGCAGATCTAGTTGACCTAGGTGAACCCTAGAACGATTAGGTGTGTGGTATTTTTGTGTCGTGATTGTTTTTTCTTTTTGTGTGTATATTTCATTCTTTTGTTAAAAACTATAATAAAAAAATCACATTCTTTTTCCCCTCCTTTTCTCTGCCTTTCTTTCTCTCTCTCTTCATATCATGGGTACCCCACCTTGCAAAACTCTTGCCGAACTTTGGTACCCACAACCAGACATTACTTCTTACGGTTCTTGCTTTGGCCGAACATCGAACGACCCCTCTATGCCCAAAATGTCATTGAAAGATCGCATGGACGCGTCTAAGACAAACACTTGCCCTCTGCATTCCACTTTGTATCAACCTTTTCAACCTCCCGTACCCGCTTATGTTGATACCCCTTTTGCAAGTCGTCCTTTATCCATCGCTGAACGTATTGAACAATCTCATAGCCGATCTTTCACTCCTTTCACCACTTCAAATTCTTGGGATCAACAATTCCATTCACCTTCGTATCCAAATGTTGATCCTACCCCTGTCCAGCCATTCAATTCCTACCAGTCCTACCCAACTTTTGCACCTTCCCTAGACATTGCTTCTGAACCATCATTTGGGAGTTTCCAGTACCAAAACAACTTTGAATCTTTTACTGAAACCCCTTCACAACCCATGTCTAGTCTGGAACAGTCATTGGAAGACTTTAGGGTAGCGTCATACCAACAGATGATGGATTTGAATGCTTCCATGGTTGCCCTCATACAACCTAGTGACCCGGTAGCTAGTTTTCAACTAGCTCCAAACTTTCCAATGTATGAAGAGGCGGTAGGACAGGTTGAGAATTTGAGCGGAGAGAGTGAGCCATATACCCTTCCAAATCAAACCTACCCGTTTCAACTTGAATCCCACAACTCCGGTTTTGATTGTCTATCTAATGTTCCAAACGATTCATTGATTAAAGATAGAACAGATAATGAGTTGTGTGATTTTGTAGTATTTGATTTGCCCGATTATGAAGGGTCCTTTTCGAGTGAAACCACATCCAATCCTTTCGACCTCTACACCTCCACTCTAGACCCTGAATTGATTAATATCCATGCTTTTGTTGAGGTGTCTGAGAATATTGATTTTCACTTGATTAAGGATATTGACGCCGGGAATATTTTGGATGATGAACCCGTCGATTTGGATGAGTTTTTCTCTCCAATTCATCATCCCGAGTCATTAAATGTTTTTCCCGAACTTCATATGCGTCTTGATTTTGATGATAAATGCATGGATGAGCTAATTTTTGAGGAGAACATTGAGGAAATTTCTGAGGATGAACCAGTTTTAATTGATGAGTCGGATTTTCCAATTCATCATGTTCCTTTCATTGACTGTGTGCACCCTCCCGAACCCTTAACCGATACCCTTCCTCAATCACTTCCCCACATCCTTTCCGTCGTTTCGCCCTTGCAAGAAACAGTATCACTGTCATTTCATATGTCTGGTTTACCGAGTTTGGCGTACCCATGGTTTCTCACGAATCTTGAGGGATTTGACCCCATTTCTCGCCATATTGATAGATTAGTACAATCCCTCTTTTTACATCGATCATTACAGATTGTACTAATTTATTCAATCCATTTCCACCCTCAAGATCGTATTCCACTTCTTTCTCCCTTCCGCCATTCTTCCTCTCATACACCGAGACCGTATCCCGCTTCTATCTCCATACGGTCTCGCATATTCTCCATTTCTTACCTCTCCGTATTCTTTCACCAGCCACTGCTTTATCACGATAAGATCTTTGAATGGTTGGTGCTCACCTTTGGCCTGTGTAAGGCCTTGTATAGCTTGATACTGTTCTTTTCCCCCAAATCCTGAACTTCAACGCTTAACAGTGGAAACACTGTTTCACTTAAGTTTGGGGGGAACCTTTTTGTGTATATATTTTTGGTTTTCTTTTTTTTTTTTTTTTGTATAAAATTTTCTTTTGGAGAGCGCCGACAATTTTGACCCTCTTGGTGTAGCCTGACAGTGAGGGCACTGTCAAGTTTAAGTTTGAGGGTGTGCTCGGTAAGCTTTCGTCCTTCGTATTCATTTGTATATTTTGAATTTACTTACCTTATTAAAAACCCACAAAAATCGAAAATTTTCCAAAAAATATAAAAACTTTGTCAAGTGAGCTAGTGGGAGAACTCAGATTCAACATTTCGACGGTTTTGTTTGATAAGATAAGAATAACTAAATCTTATTTTTAGATTTTGAAAACCTGAAAGATAACTCTCCTTTGAAGTTAACTATAGCTGATATACGTCTTTACATCACACTACACGTGTCGTGAGTTTTGGAAATTAGATGACAAGTTTTTTATTTCTAAAAACTTTTAAATGGATAAATGATTTTCTGAGGATCAAATAGATTTGTTCTGAAATAAGTAATATCAAGAATAGTTTATGAAGTGAAGTGAATATGAAGGAATGTTATTGATGCCTTAATTGGAACTAAGTCTGAAAAATAACCCATCTGAAACTTGATTGGAATGATTACACACCGAACCCACTAAACACGTCTTTTATCCAAAAAATAAATTGAACTGCCGGTTATATCTCCGTTCGTATTGAATCATCATGATTTTCACGCCAAATTGTCTTTTGTTTTTGGACCTAGGTAACTTGAGTAATTAAGTCCGCTGGGGTGTTTCTACACCTAATGCCCTAAAGCCAACTGGTTTGGGTGAATTGGCCCAAAGCTCGCTAAGAAGCCTAGAAAGTCCAGATTAAAACAAAGTCAAGCAAGTGTTCTTTCCGAGTTAAAATTCCTAACGGTTCTTTGTGTGAGAATAATCTTGACAAAAGACAGGTTTTTATAAAAAATATTTCTAGCGGAGATATGAAGGTTTTATTCTATGATAAAGACTATTGCACGTTCAGAGAGGTGTGTATGAAATGAAAACAAGAAAAAGGTGGAGTGAAAAATAAGACCTAGTTTCCTGTTAAGAAAGATAGAAATTCTGAAGTTGAAACATTACTGGAAAACGAAACTTAAAAATGCTTAACTCTTTATAAAACTTATGTGATCCTTTCAAAATTCTTATCTAGGCTTTATTGTGTGACATGATGACTTTATTCGACCCTTCTGGAACTTAACGACACTATTTGCACTGCACGTAAAGACATATAAAATCTTAAGTTAAATAAGAAGCGAGATATGAAAAATAAAGATTCGATAGTCTAGACTTAGGATCATGAATTGTTATTTTCTGAAACAAAACTTTAGGGTTTGAATCATAGTTATTTTGCAAAACTAGTTTGACCGGATTTTGTGGGTAGTATCCGCTGAAAACCCTCAGGAGACAACACTCCTCCTACTAGGGACACCTAGAGGTTTAACGGCTTGTTGCACATGCTCAGTGCAATCGCGTTCCCTGCGAAAGTGAGGCTAGGATTTTTTGTGAATAAATTGGCTTTGCTCGGGACGAGCAAATGATAAGTTTGGGGGTATTTGTTCATATCAGATTTTTGCATTTTTATACCGCCCAATTTTTATCACATTGCTTATCGGTAGGTACTCTTGAGCCGTGTTTGCTAGTCAATTGCAGGATATATGTTCTCGTCTCTAAATGGTGAAATTCATGGAAAAGCACGACAAAATCCGGATTACTGTCAACCACAGATAAAACACGGGTCTCCGCTCTCTATCCGTATGTTGCCGCACACCAGTTTAAAGAGACAAAATGGCAAATCAATGTCATTTTCATACACAAGGCTCAATGGCAACACAAGATCCAAGAAATCTACGCGGAGCTCGAGGAAATCATGACAAAAAGATCCACATCAAATCACCTTTTGACTTGCTGAAATTCTGGACAACTTGTGAAGAGATTATGAGAAACAAAGTGTACCAAACTGATCCAAACATCAACACTAAGAACCACAAAAAATACGAGGAGCCAACTCCTCTAAACGGCCGCGTTTCCGCGGCATAAGCGTGCTTAGGCCGCGGAAACGCGGCCGTACGGCATCCTCAGTTGACGAAACTTTATGGGCAGTTTGGTATTTTCATGAGGGTTCAGATTCTTGCCCTAGGTTTCCAGTTCCCTGCCTATAAATATCCCAGTTCTGAGCCAAGCCAAGGGAGTTCATTCTCATGCCTCTTTTTTGTTAGTTTTTAGTCTTCTTCTTCTTCTTCTTCTTCATTCTTTCCTCCATGAAAATGTAGTGAGAGCATTGAGTGGATGTTAAATGAAGATGGGGGTTTTTGTATCATTCTTTTTTTGCTTAGCTTCCCCCTTGAGCTCTCTACCTTAACTTGATCTTGCAACCTCTTAAGTGAGCTTGCAAGTTTAAGCTTTGGTCATTGATCTCAAGGGATTGTATCATTTTGTTCTCTCTTTTGTGCTTCATTTCACATGAGTTCTTTACCCTTCTCTTGATCTTGCAACCTCTTGATTGAGCTTGCAAGTTTAAGGGTTGGCTATTGATCACATGGCTTGTCTTGAGTTCTATGGTTCTTAGTGTTACTTTCTTGCTTATCTCTTTCTTGCATTTTTCATTCTTGTCTTTTATTACTTGCAATTTATTACCATGCACTTTAATTACTTGCTTGTAATCTTTTCTTTTCTTTGTTTATCTTTTTTCTCTCTTTTTGGTTCGTTTTGTGAATAGTTGTAATTATTGTTGTTAAGAATAAATATGATATTATAAGTTAATGTTTCTTTGCTCATTTCCTTTTCCCGTTATTTTCCATTGAACTCCGCCCAAACGATACGCAAGCGTTCCGTTAGGCACCCTACCCTACCAAGATAACGGTGATTCCTAACCGCGACCGGTTGCGTTCGGTTTGGCTGGAGGCGAAAGCAAGAGACAAGAACGGAAGGACAAGGGTAAATAAGCCGGATTCCACGAATACCGTGCTTAAATCCCCTAATCCACGTTGTTGCCGATTGCTCTAGCTTCAATTGGTCAAGACTCGGCTCAAAGGTTTTGAGTGCGGATTTCCTTAGCTTACACTTTCGTATCTTTTTCTTAACAACTTTATACTTGCATATAAAACACATAGGTTAGATTTGAACAAACATATACAAATTCTTCATTGACTCGCCTAAAACTCGAACGGACATACAACCATCTCCCTGTGGATCGACCCGTGCTCAACCGGCTAGCTGCATAGCGACACCGTCCTGATCGCGGTTATACTTTAGAACTTTGAACATCCGACATGCCAAAAGCATGTGATCAGCCTCTATGGCCTACATAGTGAAAGCCTGGCATCTCGACACTTTTCTCTGTGTCTGCTAGTACATTGTTGTCTAACGAGGTAAAGATGGCTCGCGTGGAGGAGGTGCAGGTAGATCTAAGAGGGTAGGGGAGCTTAGATAGTCGGTCTTAGTGCGAAGGTTGTGTCAGCTCTGTACTTTGGGCATGCTCTTAAGTGTGCGTAGGCGATCCACAAATCATACAAATACCGTTAGTTCGTCTGCAATTTTTCATCAGGTGCCCCAACTTCTTGCAGTAGTCGCAGATGGTTGATCCATATTTGTAAAATGATCCTCCTGGCCTTCTGGATGGCGCTATAGATTCTGGCCTCGAGAAGGCTCCTCCAATAATTTAGTTAACTGAGCATTTTTCTCCGGCCGACTGCAGCCTTCCCTTCTTCTTGATAACAACTTCATAACGACGGGCTACCTTTAAAGATAATTCATGAGTCAGAAAATCTTTCATTTCTACAGCAGCCTGGATGTCGAGGTCTAGACCCTGCTGAAAACGTCTGGTGCGGATCTCGGCGGTACGAATTGTAAGTGCACGGCGGCGCCCCGGCCGTCAATCCGACGGCCAAATGCGGAAGCGGTGATAAACTTTAATTTTTCTTGAACTGGCAAACCACCGCGCACTAATACCCGGATCGAACCACTAACTAGTCCTAGCTAACAACAAGAAAGGGAATAGAGATATACCGACGATCCAAGTCCTCCGGTCTTCTCGTCATCGTCCCGATCTCCTGCGGAATGTCCCGTCTCCTCCTCGTCGCCGGAAGTGCACCACATCGCCTACTTCTTTTACGGGCTCCCACCTCAATGCCGAGGCAACTCGGGCACGAAGCCGGCTACTCGACGTGCCCAAGATTTGCTGTAGAATGCATAGTACTCAAGTCTCACTTTGGGGTTCATGGAGATTGCCATTGTGGTAGAGGAAGAAGAACTTGAAGAGAGGTGAGGAAAAATGTATCATGCAAAAGGGAATGATCACAACAAATCCAACACTCCAAGGCAACCATCATCTCATGCATGATGGCTTCAAAAAGTCAAGCCATCATGAGAAGAAGAAGTCAAGTGATGGTGCTCATCATGAAAACCATCATGATACTACAAGATGCAAAGAACCCCCTCCACAACCACTTATTTGCAACAATGCAAATAAGCCCTCCTCCACCAATCTTCGGCCAATGAACGGAACAATGGAAATCGGCCGAAACGGAAAGCAAACTGGCAACTCCAGAAAACTGGTCCCGTAATAAATTACAGGAAAACCCCGATACTGTGCATACACACCCGCATCTGTATTTCGACCGAAATACAAATGCAATGAGACAAAGTCTACACTGTACTATACTAGGATCCGGCTTAAACCAAAGCCGGCTAGTAATTTCTGTTCGATCCTGATCCGTGCAATGCCGCACGTGTCTGATCGAACCCTGCCATATAACCATACGGCCTATAGTACAAACTGTCCGATCCTGGTCCGTGCAATACCGCACGTATCTGATCGGACCTTGCCATATCTCCATACGGTCTCTACAACCTTTCGCCCGAAAGCTGAGTAACTGAATGTGGGGGACTCTAAAGACTCATCAACACCTTGGTTGTGGATTTAACCACTAGCACGTTAGAGGTATAAGCCAATACATAACGGGCTACCAGGTATTGACCAAAAGGGACGTCTGTAAGCGAACTCAACCTGACTCCCTACTGAGCCTGTCAGTGACAATATCCGTACAGTCCGGTCCGTTCGTCTATGAGCATCGCATGGCGGGCCTAGGGGGTTGGTAAAAGTCAGACCCCCAAAAGCGGTACAAGTCGTGTCGGAGTGTAGCCCAGAACACCCTGAGATACTACTGGAATACCTACCAGTAAATCTCCTTGCCTCGGCCGAGGGCTTCGTGTAATGGCTTTCCTACACACAGCACGACCTCACCCCCAATACCGGGAGAGACGAACCCCTGAAGATACGCTCACTGCCTCCATGTGGCTCGGGACTGTACCCAACTAAAACCTGTTTGCACGACTCCTTTGAGCCGTGGTAGGGTAGTAATCAAAGTACAGTGGGAACTCACACAAGACAAATGACGATCCCCAGGTCGATGAACTAACCTGCACACATGTCACCAGGGAACTGCCATCTGACGTCTGGTATATCACCAACTAGCATGTTCCCGGCGAGTCCTGTCCGGTGTACTCATAACCCAATGAGCACCTGTATACATCTTAGGTGATCCAACTGACACCAGTGGCTTGTGAGACCGGCCACCGCCCCTCGTCGGGATCTCGACTGTATACACTAGTCTACTAATGGAGTATCGATGCCCAGTCTCGAAACTCCCACGACTAGGGACCTTTTAAGGATAAGCTTATAGACCCCCAGCTCCCACTTATATGATCGCCCTCATACTGCTGGTGGTCAAGCAAGAATCCTAGGGGCTCTATCAACGTGTAATAGCGACGTGTCAGGTCACTTAAAACAGTACACGATGATAAAGGTAAACCAGATAGCATACTATCATCTCGAGTAAGACTGTCCTACCGGGATAGGTCCTCCATCAATCATTGCAATCACATACCTGTGACCTAATAATTGACTCTGAAGGCACTATCTCCAACAATCTCCCACTTGCACTCAAGGCTAATTATTGCGATGTCGCATACTCACAGCCCGTGTGATACCGAACACCCAACTCCTGTACTAGTCAGTCTCACAAAGCTCGTTTGCGAAACTATTGCGTTCGAGGAATAGCCTCAGTGAGTGGATCCGCTATGTTGTTTCTTTCTATGTCTCTCTAAATCTCAAGTTCGCGGAGAAAGCCATCTCCCGAAAAGAGCAATACCTGTCTTAGAATGTGTCTGGATGTCTGATGGGACCTAGCTCATAAATGAACTCCAAATCCAAACTTGTTAGACTGTATCGTCAACTGAACTTAATCAGTATCCTGCGCCATGCCACCCTCAGTATTTCCTTGGACCATCTGTCCAAAATACTGCCCTTCGTCAGAAGGAAAACTATAACTCTGACAACCTCCTTGTCGTCCATGTCACCTTGGAAGCCTGGAATGATAACTGTCTCCCGAATGAGGCTGTCGTTATCATATCCCTAGAACATCCACTTATATTCTAAAACTGCTTCCGACTGTTTCTCCAGGATTGGATTAATGTCAACTTATTGCATCCAGTGCAAGAACAATATCTGGTGTGGTACTTGACATCTCATGATTGACTCAATTGCCTGAGCAAGTGATCTGCCAATCATGCACATCCCTCTCCCCTTTAGTCTGTAAGACACCTTTAGAGAGGGTGACTCCATTACCTGCAGGTACACTACCGTGCCAGGAGTCGTCCATTCTAAATACCCTTAGAATGCTGTCTAAGTACCCAGATTGGGAGACTACCCAAATCTAGATCTAGAACTATAGATCTAGTAACCAGTATGTCTGATATAAAATCCATTTCCTTTATGGAGAAACCACTGTGAGACGACCAAAGTATAACCGATTGTAGTATAGGAGTTTCCTTTCCTACTCTGTGTATGTCATCCAAATACCAGGATATCACACCCTACTACCTTCTCAACAGATCCATCCCCTATTCTGATGAAGTCAAACCTATGACTGTCACGTCAGAAATAGATGATCTATCTCCGCTACATCTGCTTTAGTCTGTAAATAGACATAAGCTACCTGTCCACCAATGCTTCCGCTGCTCCTACTGACTACGACAACCCTCTGGCAGAGTCATATAGACGTACATTTCTAAAACTAGTTTAGAACGACGCTATACTCATCCTCCCACCGGGTCTCGCAGCCTGGAACAACAGCAATGGTAAGTGTGGGTAAACAAGAACTTCCCTGTCACCGTCCTTGAGGCTACCGGAGTACCCCTCGGGTGCCTGAAGTTACCCACCGCATCTGCGGAGTGGCCAATGGAATGTCAATCCAGATTGAATCTTTAGGTTCCTTATCAAATCTTCAGTAATCGTTTGTGGTTCTGGAATCACTTCCAGTTCTACCATACTCCCACTACTGTTTTCTGAAAAAATCCATTTTTATTAAAACTGTGGCGAGTCTAGAACAATATTGCTATTGTTCATCCAGATGGTAGAAAATCAACCCGCGTCATAGCCTGGGTCAACCCACAAACAGCCATTACAGAAACGTGCCTTGAGTTGTCCAGTGTCTGGTTTTAAGCATAAGCCGGACAACCCCCCGTACATTAACATCGTTAAGATACGAACTGTTCTATATCCCATATAGGACCAGAGGCACTGATTTAATTGAACCAGATCCAAATCATGCAACTGTCTCCAGTGCATGTCAACTGAATGGAAGGAGGCCGATCAGCGTTACTCAACTTAGGAATGCTTCCAATTATGAGTAACCTGAAAAAGAAGCAAGTTCTCTTAGTCATTACTATCAACTTAATACCATACACAAGTATCTACATCTTCGATCTCTTTGAAGAATCCCGATACTTGCTACACCTGGTTCTCTACTCTATTCAAATACCTATAACTTCTCAAAATTCGGACCCTGTGTTTCCTACGAAACACCTGTCTAAAAACTAGAGAAGTCATAAGTAAACCGAATATAGTACGAGGACCAACCCCTCTGTCCTGATGGACCCTGGACAACATACAATACTCTGTATAAGTCCCTTGAGTCTGATAACTCATTTACTGTGTGTCGTAGGTTGAAAACTGTACTTATGGTTAAGAAGAATTACACCGCTGTTTAATGCTCCTTACCTAACCATCCACTGATATAGGTAAATGTCGTAGACATAATTTCAGAAAGGTATATCTCACTCTATAAAAATAGACGTACAGATATATCAATTTGAAATTGGTGCATAACAGCGGATATTCAAAACCAAATATTTGCCGACCGGCAAACAGCCCAGGTGATTTCCTCAAATATCACCGATTACAACGAATCCCGATATAATGAGGATGATCACTTAATTCCCAATAACTTACTCCCACTCATCATCTGTAAAACCATACAGATGTGAGAATCATACCTCGTAAATACATACCCTGGAGCAAGTGCCTAATCGGGAAATCAGTTTTCCTTTAACAGTACACAGCGAAACTGAAACATTGAAATGTTTCGATGGGGTATCCTGGTATTCCTAGTAATGCCTCTTCCAGATTCACGATTGTAACCGTATAATTCTTTGCCACCTCTCCAAATCTCTTCATATGTCTTTAGTCTTTACCTTCTGCACACCCCTTAGGCCAAATGGTTTTCTTCCTTCCCTACCGTTCGGCACCAGCCTATGGTTTGGAAGAAGACTATCCAATAAGCATAATGGGTGTACTGTCCCAATCCTAGGAACACTCGCAATGAGAGAGGGTGAAGATAAAAGACAACCGAATAAACCTTATTCCTATTTCTCCTGGACCAGAATCCATCCCCGAACTGGAACAAGTTCCTTTCGAGTTCGTATATAACCATACGATGGAGTATCCAATAAACTGTGGATCTTCGTAGTGATACGGAGTGTCCTGGAGAAATACAAAGGTGATTTTAGGATTGGCGAAGGAATACTTGGTTTGGTCGTGAATATCTGTTGCAATTTACTTTGCCCTCTTACTAATCCCTTGCTTTGTCTGAACTTAACACCTTCTGTACACCATCGTTAGGCTAGTTGGTTTTCTTCATTCCCTACCGGTCGGCACTAGCCTAAGGTTTGGAAGAAGACTATCCAATTTGCGTAATAGGTGTACTATCCCCTAAACCAAGGAGTACTCACAACTTGAGAGAAGGTAAAAGGAAAAGACAACTGAATAATCCTATCCGTTTTCTCCAGAACCTGAAACCATCCTCGAATAAATTCCTTCGAGTTCGTATCTAACCATACGATGGTTTTGTCCAATGGAAGTGGACGTTCGTAGTAATACGGGGTGTCCTGGAGAAAAGGGTAAAAGTAGGAGTGGCAATGAGGTTTGCAACTCTGACAATCCAAAAGCCGTTGTTAAGAAGGTTCGGTCAACTTGGTCACTGAGTCATAGTTTTAGGGTCGGGTCAATGGTCGCTGCCAAAGAGAGAGAGAAAAGAAACACTCAGCGTGCACTCTAACCTAGATCAGAATGGTTACCAATTTATCTAATCTGGAAACCTCCCACTGTACCTCAAATTCTCCTCCAAACCTGAAAGAAGAATTAGTCGGGGTCACCCGAGGAGTAAACTAACTCATCAGTGGGAATCGGGATCCAACTATCATCGCATGATAACGTGACGGAATCCGCTCACGGTGTCACACTCCAGAAGGTATGCGCATATCTGGCAAGTTTCAGTTCTTTTGAAACTCCCGATGTGATTTCTGCCCCATGCTCTTATGACCTTGACTAAGGCCAACAAATCATAAGTCACATGTCAAGTTCTACCCGTCATTATCCAGGTTGATTTGAACCCACCCGTACAAGCCCTTGACTAGGGCCAACAAGGCTATACGACTGTCCCAAACCAACGCATCTATCTATGCAGCATATGAACACCCAACAGCTACCAAACACTGTGCCTTGACTATGGCCAACAAACACAGCTTGAATACTATTGACTACCCATATGAAACGACGGAGGGCTACGAATGGTTTCTGGCGAAAACCTTTAACGTAATGAACTTGATATCGTTGAAGGAACTGATAGCTTTTTTAAAAGTATAGTGACGAAAACCGTTGCTAAAGAGGTCACTCCCGGTGAAGGGATCTCGGCTCTTTCCCCGTAGAATGGGGTGCAGGATATTCCAAATGAATACCACGGTGCAAAGCAAAAGTAATCGGCTATAGTGAAGTTAATACCCTGATGCAAACTTTTTGTCCAAGGGGTCACTCCCGGTGAAGGGATCTCGGCCCTTGCCTCGTCGACTGAGGAGCAGGATATTCCAACTGAATACCACGATGCAAAACAAAAGTGAACGTCCTTGCAATAACAGCTTTTTGAAAAAGTGTTCCAACAACATCAGATTAGGTTTGTTTTTAACTTGCATTGATCCGAATCAATGCAGTCCCATCAATTGATCACACCACAAAGAACGAAAATATACTGATGTACGTATATGCCATCCGCATTCGCCACTGGGTCCCGTCATTACCCGTTAGGTTAGCTAACTAACGACAGAGCGGGGACTGGACTAGCGCGGATGCAAAACATATAAAACATCTACTAATATATATACCAATATATTATATTCGCTCAAGGCGTGAATAAAATGCAACATCACAGAGAATGAACAGCATCACAGAAACAATACAGATATCTGGGATCCCCGGGTTTCACAGAGCCGCTGAAACCCGACGTTCCCCTGGTCGTGTGGATAGCCTGTGCAATGAAATCCTAGACCCCTACGGGCGCGGCAAGTCACCCGCCAAAACCTGAAGCGAGGCAGCCCCCTTCAGCACCGTGAATGGACCACCCAGCACTTCACGGAATCCGGTAACTTGGGCACCCCTCCTGGGTCAACCTGTACCCCCTACGAGTGCGGCGAATAGCCCGCCAATCCTAGAGTGAAGCCCCCTCCGTCTCAATGCCATGAGATGTGGGCCCGTTGCCCTCTAGAACCCGGCTATCCGTGCACCCCTCCGCGGGGTAATCCTAGTACAGAAAGTAAAATATACATACACCGGGTACATCGACCGCAACCAGGTCGTGCCCCAAAATAATAATACAAACAGGCAGTGACGGCAGTCCACATGTCGGACGCTCGCCCCGCAATATCAAATGTACATAATACAACCACAACTGTACTAGCATTGCATCCAGGCTATCCCCCACGACCGATCCGCAACATCACAGCAAAAACAAAACATCAACGTGAAAGTCACGTTCGCAAATCCGTCTAACCGGGCTATAGCAGTTAGACCGGATTTACCGATCAAGTGACATTCACGGTCGCAGATATAATGTAAATACTGTGAAATAATGTGTTTAAAATATCCGATTAATCAAATTTTAACAAGTGGGCCCCCAAGCAATACTGTAGCAGTTAAAGAAATTCTGGGCCCAATGTTAATATTCCAAAACCCCAATTTTAAGCCCACAAAGACACTGTAGAAATTTGGTGCAGTGATCTCCACAGTGTGCGGCGGAACAGCGGCGGGAAGGGGGTTTTCGCGGCGGTTCCGCGCTCCCATAGTGGAGTCACTTCATCGAATTTTTACAGTGCTCTTATATTTTCCAGTACATCAATATTTTACAACCTGAAAAAATTTTCGAGACCAAAAATTTTCAACAGAAAACTGTCGATAGGAAAAACACGGTTTTGGAACTTTTTGATCGATCGGAAATGCAAACACATTAAACCAAGCTAGACTAAGTTAATGGCGTGGCTCTGATACCACTGTAAGTGCACGGCGGCGCCCCGGCCGTCAATCCGACGGCCAAATGCGGAAGCGGTGATAAACTTTAATTTTTCTTGAACTGGCAAACCACCGCGCACTAATACCCGGATCGAACCACTAACTAGTCCTAGCTAACAACAAGAAAGGGAATAGAGATATACCGACGATCCAAGTCCTCCGGTCTTCTCGTCATCGTCCCGATCTCCTGCGGAATGTCCCGTCTCCTCCTCGTCGCCGGAAGTGCACCACATCGCCTACTTCTTTTACGGGCTCCCACCTCAATGCCGAGGCAACTCGGGCATGAAGCCGGCTACTCGACGTGCCCAAGATTTGCTGTAGAATGCGTAGTACTCAAGTCTCACTTTGGGGTTCATGGAGATTGCCATTGTGGTGGAGGAAGAAGAACTTGAAGAGAGGTGAGGAAAAATGTATCATGCAAAAGGGAATGATCACAACAAATCCAACACTCCAAGGCAACCATCATCTCATGCATGATGGCTTCAAAAAGTCAAGCCATCATGAGAAGAAGAAGTCAAGTGATGGTGCTCATCATGAAAACCATCATGATACTACAAGATGCAAAGAACCCCCTCCACAACCACTTATTTGCAACAATGCAAATAAGCCCTCCTCCACCAATCTTCGGCCAATGAACGGAACAATGGAAATCGGCCGAAACGGAAAGCAAACTGGCAACTCCAGAAAACTGGTCCCGTAATAAATTACAGGAAAACCCCGATACTGTGCATACACACCCGCATCTGTATTTCGACCGAAATACAAATGCAATGAGACAAAGTCTACACTGTACTATACTAGGATCCGGCTTAAACCAAAGCCGGCTAGTAATTTCTGTTCGATCCTGATCCGTGCAATGCCGCACGTGTCTGATCGAACCCTGCCATATAACCATACGGCCTATAGTACAAACTGTCCGATCCTGGTCCGTGCAATACCGCACGTATCTGATCGGACCTTGCCATATCTCCATACGGTCTCTACAACCTTTCGCCCGAAAGCTGAGTAACTGAATGTGGGGGACTCTAAAGACTCATCAACACCTTGGTTGTGGATTTAACCACTAGCACGTTAGAGGTATAAGCCAATACATAACGGGCTACCAGGTATTGACCAAAAGGGACGTCTGTGAGCGAACTCAACCTGACTCCCTACTGAGCCTGTCAGTGACAATATCCGTACAGTCCGGTCCGTTCGTCTATGAGCATCGCATGGCGGGCCTAGGGGGTTGGTAAAAGTCAGACCCCCAAAAGCGGTACAAGTCGTGTCGGAGTGTAGCCCAGAACACCCTGAGATACTACTGGAATACCTACCAGTAAATCTCCTTGCCTCGGCCGAGGGCTTCGTGTAATGGCTCTCCTAGACACAGCACGACCTCACCCCCAATACCGGGAGAGACGAACCCCTGAAGATACGCTCACTGCCTCCATGTGGCTCGGGACTGTACCCAACTAAAACCTGTTTGCACGACTCCTTTGAGCCGTGGTAGGGTAGTAATCAAAGTACAGTGGGAACTCACACAAGACAAATGACGATCCCCAGGTCGATGAACTAACCTGCACACATGTCACCAGGGAACTGCCATCTGACGTCTGGTATATCACCAACTAGCATGTTCCCGGCGAGTCCTGTCCGGTGTACTCATAACCCAATGAGCACCTGTATACATCTTAGGTGATCCAACTGACACCAGTGGCTTGTGAGACCGGCCACCGCCCCTCGTCGGGGTCTCGACTGTATACACTAGTCTACTAATGGAGTATCGATGCCCAGTCTCGAAACTCCCACGACTAGGGACCTTTTAAGGATAAGCTTATAGACCCCCAGCTCCCACTTATATGATCGCCCTCATACTGCTGGTGGTCAAGCAAGAATCCTAGGGGCTCTATCAACGTGTAATAGCGACGTGTCAGGTCACTTAAAACAGTACACGATGATAAAGGTAAACCAGATAGCATACTATCATCTCGAGTAAGACTGTCCTACCGGGATAGGTCCTCCATCAATCATTGCAATCACGTACCTGTGACCTAATAATTGACTCTGAAGGCACTATCTCCAACACGAATCAGATGGGCAGTGAATCTGCCTAACATAGTGAAATTGGCATTGTACTCGTCTACCGACTTGTCCCACATGGATCCTTGTTGTTGGTGGACAAATCGTTGCTCCATTTCAAACCTAAGCCTAACATAGTTAAAATGTCGATCGAACACTTTAACTTTGTCTAATTCATTCCTAAGCCTCTAGCTTGGCTCTGATACCATGAAAGTATGTCTTAGCACCTCTACTAGGTTTCAATGAGTATCAAGTATGCAATTTTAAAAATTTAGAGGTCTAAGTATACTAACAAGAATCGAACTAGAGAATTAGGGTTTCAAAGTTAGCAAACTATGTTCTAAACCAAGTGAATAGAGTCTACAACCTTTGTAGTCTAGTCCTTCGCTTCTAAAGCTCCAAGTAGTAGTCTCTAAAACTCTTCTTTGACTCCACTTGAAAAATGGAACGAGCTTGCTTGTAGTCTTCATCGTCGAAGATGATCCACCTTGAGGCAACTCACACTCAAGCTCACACTTCACTAATCAAGGTATTAGTGAAGTTAACAAGCTATACTTATGGGCTAGAGTGGTGTAGGTTGATGAAGTAGGAACTTTGCTCACAAAAATTATTTCTTTCTCTTTTCTTTTTCTCACCCTAGAAAATCTAGTGAGGAGATGAAGAAAAATATGAACTTTGAATGAGTGTGAACTATTTAAGGTAGATGAGATGAGATAAGAATGATAAATATCTAAGAGTAAAACAAGAATTGAAGATGAGTCATGGCTTCTCAATACTTTTCCAAGTATCCAAAGCCATGACTCATTCTTCTTTTCTTTTTCTTTTCTTTTAAATATAAATTATTCTTTTCACCTTTAACTCTTGTGTGATTCTCATATATCCATATTCAATGTATCATCAACCATAATACTGTTAGTGGTATATGCCCTAGAGGCCATTATTGTATAGTACTAGTTTGTATATTATATTTTGGAAGCTTGGGATATACACAGGTTTATGACAGTCTTGCTCAATATAGTAGTATGCTACTTGGTTTGTTTCTATCTAAATATGTATATATGTTTGTATCGACGTATAGCTAATACATATTGATAGAGCCCTTACGATCATTTGCTTGACTACCAGCGTTTTTATAGCAGTCACACTAGTGGGGCTGGGTAGTCTATAAGCACATCCTTGTTCTTGTCCCTAGTCGTAGGATTATCGAGACATGGCATCGATGCTCCAGAGTAAACTAGTGTATACGCTTCTTATCCCAGCAGGGGAGATGGTCTGTCCCACGGCCATTAGTACGTCGTACTGGAGATAGTATGCAGGTGCTCATTAGGTTATGAGTTACACTGGACGAACTCATAGAGAACTGTTGGTCGGTAATATACCTATCGTCAGGTAGCAGTTCCCAGGTGACATGAGTATAGCATAGGCCGTTGACTTGACACTGCTGCTTCGCCTCGAGTGTGTTCCCACTGTTCTTAGATTACTACCCTACCACGGCTCTATTGAGTTATGCAAACAGGTAGTAGTTGGGTGCAGTCCCGAAGAACTTGGAGGCAGTGACGGTTAGATAGGATTCGTCTCTCCTGATATTGGGGGTCGATATCGCGCTGTGATCAGAAAGCCATTACACAAGCCCCTGGCCAGGGCAAGTGAGATTTACTGGTAGGTACTCCAGTAGTTTCTCAGGGTGTTTTGGGCTCTACCCTGGAACGACTTATTGCGTTATTAGGGGTCTTACGGCTACCGCCCCTAGGCCCGATATGTAGGGTTACTAGGCACTCTCACAAGGGTCTATAAGGCATCAACCATGCCCGATTTAAAATTTAGCCGTGCCGAACAACCCTAAACCAAGATCTTAAACTAGAGATTAGGAGAAACAAAGCATGTTAAACACTTTAACATCTAAGAGTTTGGGATTAAAACCTTTGTAGTCCGGTCCTTCACTTCATAAGCTCCGTGTTTTGGTCCCTTCGCTGCGATCATCAAGTTCTGGACTCTCGAGAGGCTCCACGAAGAGAAAGATGCAAGCTTGCTTCCGATCTTCGAAAACTAAGATGATCTACCTTGAAGTTTCTATAACACAAGCTCTCACTCACTAAATGAAGTGAACACCCTAATCTAATTGGCAAGAATAGATTAGGATGATGAAGTAGGATTTTTGCTCTCATTTGTTTTCTTTAACTCACTCATTTTCATCACTAATGAAAAAGCTAGAAAGCTTTTCCATCAAGAACTCAACGAAGAAGAAAAAGAATCCTTTTGTGATGAATAATGAAACTCTAGTATGGTTAGAATTGCAACCATGGGTTAAGTATGAAAACTTAACCCATGTAGAGGTTTAACTAGGGTAAAGGGTTGGGTTGGGTTAAGGAAATATCTATGCAAAATATCCAAGTCAAAGTCAAACCTTCAAGAAGCTTCTTGAAAGCTTCATGAAGACTTAACCCTAATCCAAACCCTAACCTCAATTAAACTCCACAAAACATGTTGCATTTATAACCATAACATGTTACAATATTATATATCACATATATAATATATATTTGTAACAAAATAAAATAATACAATTAACATATATCGCATATATATCAATGTATTACCCGAGTGAGAAAAATAATCTTTTAGCGAGCTTATATCAATTAATGTAATTTAATATATCAAATATATAATTATACATTAAATTATCGAATCAACACTCGATCCGATAATTCGGCTATTTCACAAATAACCGACTAATATAATCTGTATCAGTTCATCGAATCAACACTTGATCCGATGACCCGGCTATATCATATATACCCGGCCGATATCTCATATCGCGAAAATCTAATACAGTATCACATACATGTATTGTTCTCGGTCCCGCACATATCATATATGTGCTCCTACTCCGTTTTTCCTGAGCCAAGAAACCTCTGTGTAGGACACTAAAGAATCGTCAATACGCCGGCAGTAGGTGATGATCATATCAAACACCCACAAGCTGCAAGCGGTCAGCTAAACGTAACAGCCACCCAGGTATTGAGTGATCAGAAGATCAACAAGCAAGCCTGTACTTTCTCCTGCGAATCCAACCAGTAACACTCCCGTATAGTCCGGTCTCTTCGCCTGATATGTCGCATATCTCGCCTAGGGGTAGTAAACGTCAGACCCCAGTAGCTTGATAAGTCGTGTCGATATGAGGTCTATAACAGTTCGAGAAACTACTGATAACACTTACCAGTAAATCTCAACAACCCTGGCCAGGGATTTCCAGTTATAGCCAATCGAACACAGCACAACATCAACTCCTTATACCGGGAGAGACGAATCCCCTCCTATCGCTCATTGCCTCCATGTGATTCGGGACTGTACCCAAAAGCCACCTTTTTGCACGCCCTCTTGGACGTGGTATGATGGAAATCAAAGTACAGTGGGAATCATACAAGACTCTATGACGATCTCGGGTCTACAGACTAACCTGTACCAGTGTCACCAGAGAACTGCCATCTGACGTGAGGTATAATACCATCTGGGAGTTCTCGGCGAGTCCTTCCAGTGTACCCTATCTCCACTGAGCACTCGTACACCATCCTTGATGTCAAACACCGATGGATATGGGATCATCCATCGCCCATCATATGGGTCAAGATGCGTATACGCTAGTCTACTCTGGTATATCGATGCCCTATCTCGATACACCCTCGACTAAGAACAGTTATAGGATGTACTCGTCGACTACCGTGGCCCCACTAGTATGATCTCATCATAGTCCCAGTAGTCGAATACATATCCTAAGGGCTTTATCAACATGTAACATAGAGACAATCAGAGTACATGTTAAGATAAAGTGTAACCAGATAGCATACTATCATGTCGAGCAAGAATGTCCTCCCTATATATGTCCAAGCATCCACTACAATATACATCGTATGTACAGTAATGGCCTCTAGGGCATACATATAACTAACACGATATGCGATACTCTTAGACGAACAGACCGGACTGTATGGATATTGTCACAGATAGGCTCAGTAGGAGTTCGGATGAGTTATTCTCATCGGCTTTCTTATCTACATATACCTGGAGGCCGTTACATTTTGCTAGTACCGCTTGTAGCCTGTGGTTAAACCCACTGCCAGCATAGTGTCGAATCTTTAGAGTCCCTTAAAGAGGATTTCTCTGCATCGGGCAAAAGATGTAGAGGTCGTATGGTTTTACGACAGGGTTAGATCATGTGTGTGTACTTATGCACGCATGATGATTCGGACGGACAACACTAGTGGGCTTTGGTTTAAGCCGGATCCTAGTATTGTACTAATGGATTGTTTTCATCTCTTTTGTATTCGTATTTTTCCGAATACGGATACGGGTATGTATATACGGACAAGGGGCATTTTTGTAATTTGTTCAAAGATGCTTTTTGAAGATAACATATCATAATTGTATTATTCATTTTAGGTTAAATGAATAATGCATTATGTATTGAGGAAATGAGGTGGATTATGCATGATTTATAGCATGGCTTAATGTGACACATGGTGGATTTTCAAGCCATGAATCATATAGTTGTAAATTGAACCTTATTTTTTATTATTCATAAGATTTATTCTAGGCATAATTAGTATGGTTCAGTTTAGAACAAGAGTTCATTCTCATCTTTTATGCTAAGTCTTCACTACCTTTTCCTCAAGCTATCTTCTTCTTCCTCAAACCCTTAATCTCTCATGTGTTGAGATATCTAGGGCAAAAAGAGACATTCTAATCCATCTAAATACTCTACATTATCTAGGTCAACTAGTGTAGCGAACTAGGTGCCCTGATTACTTCGGTATTGAAGCAGGAGCTCAATACATAGACTCTCGGGTGGATCGTCTTCGATTCAAGAAAGCCGACGAGGAGGCGCTATCCGTACTACTCCAAGGAGCTCACGCAAGAGAGGAGGACAGCGAGCGTAAAGAAAGACCAGTTACGTGAGGTATAAAACTTGTATTTGTAGTTAATACTTCATAGACTTATAGTTAGTTAAGGTTTAGCTTCGATCTTGGTGTTTAGTCGATGTTACGAAACAAATTATTATTGTTTTTTACACTTTCCGCCTCCCCGCGAACTCACGGGGTGCATGGTATCGAATTACAGTGGTATCAGAGCCAACTAAACCTTTACTAGCTTATTAGCAAGTGTTAGAATTTCAGTCGTCGGAAAAAAACCGAAAACGGAACACCAAATCCCTAACTTGCTGTCGATTTTTTAAACTGTCAGAAAAATTATTTTAGATGTACTAAAAATGCATGAAGGGTATTGTAAGAACAGTGAAGAAAAATGAGTGCATGAATCGTAAAGACCGCCGCGGAAGCGCGGCGAATCGGTCTGATTCACCGTGGTTCCGCCGCCGAGTCAAGGCCGATTCACAACTTTTTTCTTCTGTTATTTATAATTTGTGGTGTTCTATTTTTAGGGATATTTGGTTTCTACCCAATATTTTTGTGTGCTGGTTTGCACTTGGGGTAGACTCAGAAAATATGTTTCGATCGAATTTCTATCGTTCTTGGCTAATTGATTCTTCTGTTTGTTATATGTGTTTTTAAACTTTCGCTAATTGCTATACGTCGGTTAGTGGGAGTTGCACATATCTGTAATTGGTTTGTGTATACGAACATTATTGGATCGTCATGAATGAATAGCCGGGGATGTGAGAAGAGAGTTGTTTTTCTTTCATTCAATGTAAATTTTAATTTGATGTAATATTATTTTGCAGGGCACATCCGGGTTGAGGTTGTAACCACCGTTTTATTATTTCTTTTTACTGTTTTCTGCTCCTAGGATAGACCCAAGGTGGGGTGCACAAATTACTGGGTTCTTTGACATGCCGAGTGGCCTACTCACTTTGTTGAGAGAAGTTGCTTCACTTCGGGAATTTGACGGGTAGTTTGCCGCACCCGTAGGGATCTGGGGTGGGGTTTTGGCTATTCATCACGACCGTAGAATCCATCTTTCGTTACAGATTTAAATGAAATGCGGAATTCCTAGTATATCTAATATATTCTTCTATGATCTGGAATGCCTTATTATTGCGTGAGATGAATGATAAATATATATATACATGCTATGCATTAGACGTTGCTTATGTTTTGCATCCGCGCTAGTCCAGCCCCCGCTCTGGCGTTAGTTAAGTAACCTAATGGTGTAAGACGGGACCCCGTGGCGAATACGGATGGCATAAGCGTACGTCATATTTTTGTTTCTCTCTGTAATGATTGGTGTAAATGATAGGACTGCATTAGATTAATGCAAAGCAAAACAAACCAAAGTTGAATCGTTCGAACAATTTTTTAAAACCGCTCGGTTTTTTCAAAATAGCAGATCTTTTAAAATACGGAGCCTAAACCACTCCTTTAAAAGATATCATGTTCCTTCGATTATATCAAGTTCACTATGTTAATGGTTTCACCAAAACCAGCTGTAGCCCTCCGTCATTTCAGTTGAATATTCAGTAGTATTCAAGCTATGTATTTTGACCTTTGCCAAGACATAGTGATTGGTAGCTGCTGGATATTCATCTGTTGCATAGATAGATGCATTGGTTTGGGACAGTCGTACTACTATGTTGGCCTTCGTCAAGGGTATGTACGGGTGGGTTCAAATTAACCTGGACAATGACGGGTAAAACTTGACATGTGACTTATGATATGTTGGCCTTCATCAAGGTCATAAGAGCATGGGGCAAAAATCCACATCGGGAGTTTCTAAAGAAACTGAAACTTGCTAGTTTTGCATAGCATTTGGAGTGTGATAATTTTGGTAAGATTCCTTCGACTTTATCACGCTATTATATTTGGATCCCGATCCTACTGTGAGTATATGCTACTCTTCGGGAGAATTTTTCACTAAACGATCAATGCTATAAACCAAGTAGGTGACTAGAACGGTGTTAGCGAGGCTACGCCTCCAGGGAAAAGAGGTTATATAATTAAGGAACTTCGCGAAAGTGTTGGAAAACCTCGCTCGAAGTACCAACACCAGCCTGGCTAAAAGGTTAAGCAAATATTGTATGGTGAGATTAATCCTGACTAATTCTTCTTTTATTGTTTGAGAAAGGATTCGAGAAACAGTGGGAGCCATTCTGTTTAGATAAACTAAAAACCAATCTAAACTTGCAACAGCATCATGCTAAAGTGTTTCTTCTCTCTCTCCTAATTGCAGCGACCAAGATGATCGGCCTTAAGTTACTTTTAGATAAAAACATACTGACAGGTCCAAACTATAAAGATTGGCTTAGGAATGTCAAGATGACAATCACATATGACAAACTGGGCTATATTCTTACTACTAAAGCCCCCGCCGTCGCAGGTCCAGATTCCAGCGTCGCGGATAAGGAAATCCGTAAGACCTGGGAAATTGACAGTGCGAAAGCCAAGTGCCTTGTACTGGCCTCTAAGGACAATGAACACCAGAGGCGGCACGAGAATATGGATCTTGAATCCATATTCCTCCATACCAAGGAATTATATGGAGAGCAATCTCGTATCGCAAGATACGAGATCTCGAAGAAGTTATTTCAAGCGGGGTTGGCTATCGGGTCATCTGTAAGGGACCACGTCCTTAAGATGATCGGCTACATTGAGGAGCTCGCAGACCTAGAGACCACGTTGGAGAACGAGCTGTATACAGACTTGATTCTGCAGTCTCTCCTTTCCACCTACACCCAATTTATCTTGAATTTTAATATTCAAGGTAAAGAAGTTGAACTTCCGGAACTTCTCAACATATTGAGGAGTGCTGAGGGCACCCTGCAGAAATCCAGGGAGACTCCCGCTCTGTTTGTTGGAGGATCTTCATCTTCTAGATTCAAGGCGAAAGCCAAGGGGAAGAAGAAGAAGGCCCCTACTAAACCGAAAGGAGGGATCAGTAAGGTGGAAGCGAAGGGCAAGGCAAAAGTGGTGGGGCCGACAGTAGGGAAGGAAGAATGCTTCTACTATCATAAGAAGGGCAATTGGAAGAAGGATTGTAGGGCCTGGAAAGCCAAGAACCAGGACTCGAAGCAGGTTGTGGTTTCGGCTTCAGGTGTGTTTGTAATTGAAAACTATCTGTCAATCAACTCTACTTCCTGAGTATTGGATACCGGATCAGGATCTCATATCTGTAATTCTTTATAGGCACTGAGAAGCCGTAGAGTTCTTAAGACCGATGATATGACCCTCAGGATTGCTAACGGAGCGAGCGTTGATGCTGTGTCCGTAGAGGAATATCACTTAGGGTTGACAAGTGGACATATTTTGATTTTGCGTAACTGTTTTTGTCTACTTACTTTGACTTGTAATATCATTTCAGTATCTTTTTTATCAAAGGAAGCTTATGATTTTACATTTGTAAGCGATATCGTAAACATCCACCTTAATCATGGTTTGATTGGGTTGGGTACACTAAACAACGGTATATACGTATTAAACCAACTACAAGTTTTCAATGTCCAGAACACACATAAAAGAAAGACTCCAGAATTAAATCATGCTTTCTTATGGCATTGTAGACTGGGTCACATCAACGAAACACGGTTGACCAAGTGACATAAAGAGGGATATTTGGATCCGTTCGAATATCAGTCTTATGCAACCTATCAATCTTTTCTCAAAGGAAAGATGACAAAAACTCCGTTCACTAGACATGGAGTAAGAGCGAACGAGCTTTTGGGACTCATACACAGTGACGTGTGTGGTCCAATATCTACAAATGCAAGAAGTGGTTATTCCTATTTCATTACTTTAACGGATGATTTCTCTAGGTATGGACATGTCTTCTTGATGAAGCATAAATCCGAGACCTTTGAGAAATTTCGGGATTATAAGAATGAAGTAGAAAAACAAACAGGCAAAAGTATCAAGACACTAAGATCTGATCGAGGTTATGAATACTTGAGTGCCGAGTTCCTGGATTACCTAAAAGAGAATGGAATTCTCTCTCAGCTTACTCCTCCATACACACCACAACACAACGGTGTATCGGAGAGGCAGAACTGAACCCTATTGGATATGGTACGTTCCATGATAAGTAACGCTGAGTTACTGCGATCTTTCTGGGGCTATGCACTAGAATCAGTTGCATGTCTTTTGAACAAGGTTCCTACCAAGACTGTGCCTACCACACCATATCAGATGTGGAGTGGGAAGAAACCCTATCTTCAGTACCTGAAAATATGGGGATATCCAGCTTGTGTCAAAAAGCAGCATACGGACAAGCTTGAGGCATGCTCAGTACTGTGCAAGTTTGTGAGATACCCAAAGAACTCCAGGAGGTATCTTTTCTATTACGCAGAGGAACAAAAGGTTTTTGTTTCTCTTCATGCCCACTTTTTAGAAAATTAATTTTTAGAAAAAGAAACTAGTAGAAGTGCAATAGAACTGGAAAAAATTCCAGAACCGCAAGCTATTACTGAAAGCTTGGTAAAACCAGAAGTTTCAGAAGAACAGAACATCCCTGCACCACTTCGCAGGAGTAGTAGGCTGTCTCATCCGCCCGAGAGATACTTTGGTTTTCTCATAGACGGTGATAGAGAAGATTACATCATTGATAATGATAAGCTGACTAACTTCCAGCAAGCCATTCAGAGCGACGACTTGGTAAAATTTCTAGATGCAATGCGGGCCGAGATGGAGTCCATGTATACCAACAAAGTATGGACTTTGGAATTTGCTCTAGAAGGGGTAAAACCCATAGGCTGCAAATGGATCTTCAAAAGGAAGATTGGTATAGATGGACAGGTTGAAACCTATAAGGCTAGACTTGTTGCAAAAGGTTTTCGTCAAAGACCTGGTTTGGACTATAATGAAATCTTTTCTCCAGGGGCTATGATCAAATCCATTCGGATCATTCTTGCTATTGCTGCCTTCCATGCTGGCAGATGGACGAAAAGACGGCTTTCCTATATGGTCATTTGGAAGAGTGAGTCTATATGGATCAGCCAGAGGGTTTCAATCAGAGTGGGAACAGCGGGAAAGTATGCAAGCTGCTTTATGGAATTAAGCAGGCATTGCGGAGTTGGAACATCTATTTCGATAAGACAGTAAAAGAATTTGACTTTATCAAAAATCCATATGAACCATGCTTATATAGTAAGATTGTAGGGAGAATTGTGGTATTCCTCGTCTTGTACGTGGATGACATTCTCTTGGTAGGAAATGACATTCCTATACTACAATCTGTAAAAGGATTCTTGTCACAAAGGTTCTCCATGAAAGACCTGGGTGATGCCTCTTACATTCTGGGGACCCAGATCTATCGTAATAGATCGAAGAGGTTGTTGGGACTTTCACAGTCCAAATATATCAACAACATACCGAAAATATTCAGTATGAAAGATTCAAAGCGCAGTAATCTACCGGCTTGTCACGGAATCGCCCTCTCCAAAGATATATCTCCCAAGACTGATTTGGAAAGGGATCACATGTCTATTATACCCTACGCTTCTGCAGTAGACTCTATAATATATGTGATGTACTGTACCAGACCAGATGTTGCTTACGCACTAAGCGTGGTAAGCCGGTATCAGTCAAACCCAGGGGAGAAGCACTGGATAGCGGTAAAAAACATTCTCAAGTACCTGAGAAGGACTAAGGAGATGTTCTTGGTGTATGGCGTAAAGGACCTCCAGATCAAGGCCTTTGCTGACTCCAGCTTCCAGAGTGAAAAGGATGAATCCAAGTCCATGTCGAGTTATGTCTTTACCCTCAATGGAGGGACGATATGTTGGAAGAGTTCCAAGCAGGATACCATTGCTGACTCAACGATGGAAGTGGAGTATATCGCTGCTTCTGACGCCGCGAAAGAAGCAGTCTGGATAAGGAAGTTCTTAACTGAACTTCAGGTGGTTACATCCATTGTTGATCCAATACCTCTGTATTGTGACAACAACGGGGCTATAGCTTTGGCAAAGGAACCCAGGTCCCATCAGAAGTCCAGACATATCTTGAGGCGGTATCATCTGATCAGGGAGATTGTCGATCGCCGGGAGATCAAGGTGCGGAGAGTTGATTCGGAGAACAACACTGCAGATCCACTCACAAAGGCCATATCTCAGATGCAGTTCGAGAGGCTATTCGAGATGATAGGTCTGCGATATGCCAATACATGGCC
The DNA here is from genome assembly GCA_030015575.1 of Agapanthus africanus. Lineage (NCBI taxonomy): Eukaryota > Viridiplantae > Streptophyta > Magnoliopsida > Asparagales > Amaryllidaceae > Agapanthus > Agapanthus africanus. The sequence continues at coordinate 872,131,932 of JASDDO010000019.1, read as the reverse complement.
CTAGTGCAAGTGGGAGATTGTTAGTGATATATGCCCTAGAGACCATTATTGTATAGTACTAGTTTGTATATTACATTTTGGAAGCTTGGGATATACATAGGTTTTATGACAGTCTTGCTCAATATAATAGTATGCTACTTGGTTTGTTTCTGTCTAAATATGTGTATATATTTGTATTGACGTATCGCAATTACATATTGATAGAGCTCTTACAATCTTTTGCTTGACTACCAGCGTTGTGATAGCAGTCACACTAGTGGGGGCTGGGTAGTCTATAAGCACATCCTTATTCTGGTCACTAGTCGTAGGATTATCGAGACAGGGCATCGATACTCCAGAGTAGACTGGTGTATACGCTTCTCATCCCAGCAGGGGAGATGGTCTGTCCCACCGCCATTAGTACGTCGTACTGGAGATAGTATGCAGGTGCTCATTAGGTTATGAGTTACACTGGACAGACTCGTAGGAAACTGTTGGTCGGTAATATACCTATCGTCAGGTAGCAGTTCCTAGGTGACATGAGTACAGCATAGTCTGTTGACTTGACACTGCTGCTTCGCCTCAAGTGTGTTCCTACTGTTCTTAGATTACTACCCTACCACGGCTCTATTGATTCGTGCAAACATGTAGTAGTTGGGTGCAGTCCCGAACTACTTGGAGGCAGTGGCGGTTAAATAGGATTCGTCTCTCCCGGTATTGGGGGTCGATATCACGCTGTGATCGGAAATCCATTACACAAGTCCCTGGCTATGGCAAGTGAGACTTACTGGTAGGTACTCCAGTAGTTTCTCAGGGTGTTTTGGGATCTACCCCGGCACGACTTATTGCGCTATTAGGGGTCTAATGGCTACCGCCCCTCTAGGCCCGATATGCGATACTCTTAGACGAACAGACCGGACTGTACGGAGATTGTCACAGATAGGCTCAGTAGGAGTTCGGATAAGTTATTCTCATAGGCTTTCTTATCGACATATACCTAGGGTCCATTACATGCAGCTAGTACCGCTTGCGGCCTGTGGTTAAACTCACTGTCAGCATAGTGTCGAGTATTTAGAGTCCCACACAAAGGGTTTCCCTGCATCGGGCAAAAGATATAGAGGTCGTATGGTTTTACGACAGGGTTCGATCACATGCGTATACTTGTGCACGCATGATGATTTGGACGGACAATACTAGAGGACTTTGGTTTAAGCCGGATCCCAGTATTGTACTAATGGATTGTTTTCGTCTCTTTTGTATTCGTATTTTTCCGAATACGGATATGGGTATGTATATACGGATGAGGGGCGATTTTGTAATTTGTTCAAAGATACTTTTTGAAGATGACATATCATAATTGTATTATTCATTTTAGGTTAAATGAATAATGCATTATGTATTGAGGAAATGAGGTGGATTATGCATGATTTATAGCATGGCTTAATGTGACACATGGTGGATTTTCAAGCCATGACTCATATAGTTGTAAATTGAACCTTATTTTTGATTATTCATAAGATTTATTCTAGGGATAATTAGTATGGTTCAGTTTAGAACAAGAGTTCATTCTCATCTTTTATGCTAAGTCTTCACTACCTTTTCCTCAAGCCATCTTCTTCTTCCTCAAACCCTTAATCTCTCATGTGTTGAGATATCTAGGGCAAAAAGAAACATTCTAATCCATCTAAATACTCTACATCATCTAGGTCAACTAGTGTAGCGAACTAGATGCCCTAATTACTACGGTATTGAAGCAGGAGCTCAATACATAGACTCTCGGGTGGATCGTCTTCGATTCAAGAAAGCCGACGAGGAGGCGCTATCCATACTACTCCAAGGAGCTCACGCAAGAGAAGAGGACAGCGAGCATAAAGAAAGACCAGTTATGTGAGGTATAACACTTGTATTTGTAGTTAATACTTCATAGACTTATAGTTAGTTAAGGTTTAGCTTCGATCTTGATGTTTATTCGATGTTACGAAGCAAATTATTATCGTTTTTTACACTGTCCGCCTCCCCGCGAACTCATGGGGTGCGTGGCATCGACTTACCGATACTATATATATATATATAGAGAGAGAGAGAGAGAGAAGAAAATCTTAAGTGAGCTATATATTAGTTAATATATATATATATATATCAAATATATATCAAATTATTACATCAACATTTGATTCAATAATCTGGTTATATCATATATAACCCGACTAATATCAAATTTATATATATATATATATATCGAATCATTAAATCAACACTTGATTCAATAATCCGGTTATATCACATATAACCGGGTAATATTTAATATTAGTTAATATATATATATATAATTATTAAATCAACACTGTTCTCTGCCGAAAACCGAGAAGACAAACGTCTTGCCTGAATTTGGGGGCAGATGCTATTTGGTTTTATCCGTCCACCTCTCCGAAGATGCCAAGTTGGCACCGTATATCGGAGGTTTGGACAGATGCGGCAGTTGTAGCAGACTTCGTCAGATTCCCGCACGTCTGTGAGGGGGTTTTGATTGTGGGGACGCTCTTCCCTGCAAGCGCAAGCCCCTGCAATTAATTACGTTACCGCATCGCGGTAACCATTTTCTCCTCTCCAGAAGGTCACTTCGTGTCGCGTGTGTTTGTTTTATTTGTGGTTGCACGTGGATTGTATACGGAGACTAATGTATGTTGTCGCCCGTAGGGCGTGGATTAGTCCAAATCCGTATTTTCTTAGATTTGGTTTTGGTTTGGGTTTAAGGATCGTTATTCTCATTGAGATTAAGATCAACTTAAACGTTTCTTAAGGATACGTTAGTCTGATTTTAGACTAAGATCTACTTAACAGGATCATTTAGACCCAACAAAAGAGTATTTGGACTCTTTTGTTTTAGTTTAGGGACGTTGCGGTCCAATGGGTTTAAGGACATCATAGTCCATATCAGATTAGAGACATCATAGTCTGTAAAGTTTAAAGACATCACAGTCCATGAGTTTAAGGACCTCACAGTCCATAAAGTTTAAGGACATCATAGTCCGTGAGTTTAAGGACCCCACAGTCCGTAAAGTTTAAGGACATCATAATCCAGTTTAAAGACGTCATAGTCTGTGTAGTTTTGGTTCAACCATTTGGAGATGCACCAAAAGTTATTGGTTATTGGGACCTTCCATCTCTCTGAAGACGTTGAGGAATTACAACGACATATATCAGAGATATGAAGAGATGTACTCTTGAACCAATGTTGGTTGGGAGATCTATAGTCAAGTTTGGGACTAAGATCAGTTAAAAAGATTTATGAGCGTATGGGCTCAATTAATCTGAATTAGGGATCTGTGGCCAACTTGGGCTCGGCCCACACAGTTAAAATGTTAAACATTTAATTAGGCTCAGTCCTTTTTTATTTAACAATGTTGAATATTGGTTTGGGTTCTGACAACTTTTTTGTCTTTTTGTCCTTTACTGAGTGTTAGACACTCTTTATTATGGCGCTTGGCGCCAACCAATGAGTATGGAGCGCTCTTTATTAAGTTGCACCCACAAGAGGAGCACGTGGTGCGCTTGGCGCTGAGCACCAACCAATGAGTGCAGAGCGCTCTTTATTAAGTAGCACCCACGTGAGGAGCACGTGGCGCACTTGACGCTGAGCACCAGCCAATGAGTGCGGAGTGCTCATTATAAAATAGCGCCCACATAAGGAGCACGTGGCGCGCTTGGCGCTGAGCGCCAGCCAATGAGTGCAGAGCGCTCCTTATTAAGTAGCGCCCATGTAAGAAGCACATGGCGTGCTTGACGCTGAGCGCCAGCCAATGAATGCGGAGCTCTCCTTATTAAGTAGCGCCCACGTGAGGAGCACATGGCACGCTTAGCGCTGAGCGCCAGCCAATGAGTGCAGAGCGCTCCTTGCGCTAGCCAATGAGTGCAGAGCGCTCCTTATTAAGTAGCGCCCACGTGAGAAGCACGTGGCGCGCTTGTCGCTGAGCGCCAGCCAATGAATGCAGAGCGCTCCTTATTAAGTAGCGCCCATATGAGGAGCACGTGGCGCGCATGGTGCTGAGCTCCAGCCAATGAGTGCAGAGCGCTCTTGATCAATTTTGTGCTCTGAGAATTAAGTTCTCGTTTATAAGAGACTTTGTATCGTGGCTTTAAGAACAAAATTCTTATTTTTATAGAAGATGTTACAATCTTTCCTGTTTTTGTGAAAGACTTTTTCTTTGTGGATCTGTGATCTGAAGAGAATTAAGTTTTTCTCCCTCCCCCCTCCCTTTATGATGAGATGCTATGATCTCTTTTGTGAAAGACCTCTGTCTTATAGATCTATGATCTAGAAAAGGAACTAAGTTCTTCTTCTTTGATGAGATGCTTTGATCTCTCTGTTTTATTTACCTTGAAGAAATTCTTCTTTTCAGAGCTTGCTCTTCTTTTTTTTGAAATTTCTCAAAGTTTGTTTGGGGGGTTCCTCTGTCTAAGACTTGAAGTCTTGGGTCCTTTATATAGCGGAGGCTGATTTGTTGAATCAGTTAAGGAAATCTTTTCTCTGATTGATTTAGGGATGTTTCCCACCATTAGATTTTTGATTTAAGGGCTTCTGTTTTACAGAAGGCAATCTTCTTGTTTTTAACAAGATTGGAAAAATATTTTCCCATACAGAACTTATTCTGTATCTTGGTGATTTTTAATCACCATTGGATCTTTGATCCAACGGTGCTCTGATTTACAGAGCACAATCTTTCTTGTTTAGAAAGATTTGAGGAGTATTTCCTCAACAGAATTTTATTCTGGTAATTTGATGATTTTTAATCATCTTCGTTGGATCTTTGAACCAAGGGTGGAGAACATTTAGTTTTAGCGCTGGCGCTCTCGTGCTTTGCACGTGAGGCACTGTCTCAGAGTTTTTGACTCTTGGCGTTAGCGCTCTCGTGCCTTGCACGTGAAGCGTTGCCTCAGAGTCTTTGACTCTTAACGCTGGCGCTCTTGGCGCGAGCGCTCTCGTGCTTTGCATGTGAGGCGCTGCCTCAGAGTCTTTAGCGCTGGCGCTCTTGGTGCGAGCGCTCTCATGCTTTGCACGTGAGTGCTGCCTCAGAGTCTTTGACTCTTAGCGATGGCGCTAGCACTCTCGCGCTTTGCACGTGAGCGCTGCCTCGGAGTCTTTGACTCTTAGCGCTGGCGCTCTTGGCACTAGCGCTCTTATGAGGCGCTGCCTCATTACTGAAGGTGTCTTTTCACCTTCTTTCTCCGCTTTTCCGGAGTTAAACTTCTCTTTCCCAGATCTTGGAAATAGTTCAATCATGCACAGCATTTTCTGTGCCTAGACTTAAATGTCTCCCTTCATAATCTAAAGCAATACTTCTCTTCTCACTCACTTTTTAGAGAATCATTTTGACAGAGAAGAGCTATAGCTTGTAATCGCCCACATGCTCGCCGGCAGCCATGGGAGGTGCCCATTGAGGAAATTGTCCCTCATTTCGCTGCGCGCTTGGTGAACCCAACTCTTATGGATGACCAATGCGACATGGTGCTGCACGAGCTCTTGACTCGTATAGGATCTCCTCTCCCCATCGGCTGCATTTGGCTCCGAATGGTCTTCTTGTCCGTGATCGATGATATTCCACCTCCTCCGGCGGAGATGACTCCGGCAATGCTCGACGCCACGGAAGACAAGATCGAGTGCTTCCACGTGGCACTTTTGATCACCACAGCTCTGAAGGATCGCTCTACTCGGCTGCTAAGCCAGATACGGGCTCAGCGGGTCGTCATTTCTGCCTTTACTGATGGGTGCGGTGCTGACCGATGGGTAGCTACTCCTCGTGAAGATCGCCGCTTTTTCGTGGTGGAGAAGGAGAGAGGGAGTTCGATAATTTTATCCATAGTTTTGTGAATCCCTGTACTTTCGATCCCATGTTTGGTGATCTATTTCCTATAGAATAAAATGTTCGATTAAATGCTCTGTTTTTGTCATTGAACACCTGTTCTTTCTCTGATGTGTGCATGTGCGTATATGAATGAGCCTGGTTTCACACATATCTGTAAACGAAACTTAAGCCGGTATAAACAGGAACAAATAGCTCTTGGCCGAAGATTTTGGCGGGAACAAACACTTGATTCAATAATCCGGTTATATCATATATAATCTGGCTAATATCAAATATATAAACATATATATAAATCTAATCATTGAATCAACACTTGATTCAATAATCCGGTTATATCATATATAACCCGGCTGATATCAGAAATGCTATATTAGAATACGGTATCATATACTCGTATTTAATCAAGCACCTGCACATATCTCCATACATGCCCTACTTCGTTTCGCTTGAGCTAGAAAACCTCTATGTAGGACTCTAAAGACTCGTCAATATGCCAGCAGTAGGTAATGATTGTTGGAGATAGTGCCCTCAGAGTCAATTATTGGATCACAGACACGTGATTGCAATGATTGATGGAGGACCTATCCTGATAGGACAGTCTTACTCAAGATGATAGTATGCTATCTGGTTTATCTTTATCATCGTGTACTGCTTTAGGTGACTTACAAGTCACTATTGCGCGTTGATAGAGCCCTTAGGATTCTTGCTTGACTGCCAGCAGTATGAGGGCGATCATATACGTGGGAGCTGAGGTCCATAAGCACATCCTTAAAAGGTCCCTAGTCGTGGGAGTTTCGAGACAGGGCATAGATACTCCAGAGTAGACTAGTGTATACAGTCGAGACCCCGACAAGGGGCGGTGGCCGGTCTCACAAGCCACTGGTGTCAGTTGGTTCACCTAAGATGTATACAGGTGCTCATTGGGTTATGAGTACACCGGACAGGACTCGCCGGGAACATGCTAGTTGGTCTTATACCTGACGTCAGATAGCAGTTCCCTGGTGGCATATGTACAGGTTAGTTCATCGACCTGAGATCGTCATTTGTCTCGTGTAAGTTCCCACTATACTTTGATTAATACCCTACCACGCTCAAAGGAGACGTGCAAACAGGTTTTAGTTGGGTACAGTCCCGAGCCACATGGAGGCAGTGAGCGGATCTACAGGGGTTCGTCTCTCCCGGTATTGGGGGTGAGGTCGCGCTGTGTCTAGGAGAGCCATTACACGAAGTCCTTGTCCAAGGCAGGAGATTTACTGGTAGGTATTCCAGTAGTATCTCAGGGTGTTCTGGGCTACACTCCGACACGACTTATACCGCTTTTGGGGGTCTGACTTTTACCAACCCTCTAGGCCCGCCATGCGATGCTCATAGACGAATGGACCGGACTGTACGAATATTGTCACTGACAGGCTCAGTAAGGTGTCGGGATGAGTTCGCTCATCGACGTCCCTTTTGGTCAATACCTGGTAGCCCGTTACGTATGGCTAATACCTCTGACGTGCTAGTGGTTAAATCCACAGCCAAGGGATTGACGAGTCTTTAGAGTCCCCCACATACCGTTTTCTCAAGTTTCGGGCGAAACGCTGTAGAGGCCGTATGGAGATATGGCAGGGTTCGATCAGATACGTGCGGTATTGCACGGATCATGATCGGACGGATAATACTAGCGGGCTTTGGTTTAAGCCGGATCCTAGTATTGTACAGTGTAGATTTTGTCTCATTGCATTTGTATTCGGTCGGAATACAAATGCGGGTATGTATATACAGTCGCGGGGTTTTCCTGTAATTTATTACGGGATCAGTTTTCTGAAGTTGCCAGTTTGCTTTCTGTTTGGGCCATTTTCCTTTGTATCTTTCATTGGCTGAAAATTGGTGGAGGAGGGCTTATTTCCAAATGTGCAAATTAGCATTGTGGAGGGTGGTCTTTGTATATTGTTGCTTTATGATGGTTCCACCATCCCTTGACTTCTTTACTTCATGATTGCTTGACTTTTGGAGTTATGATGGTTGATGGAGTGTTGGATTTGGTTTGTGATCATTTCTTCTCATCATCACCTTTTCTCTCTCTTGGATTATTGTTCACTCCCTCTCTCCTTTTCTTTGATATAGCCGGCCACACAAAAGGGAGTGGGGGCTGTCCAAAATTCTTGAGTGGGATTTTTGATCTCTTTGGCTTTGTAAAAATCCCATAGCTCCATCTCCAAAAGGTCATCTCATTCCTCCACTAAAAAGGGCAACTTCATACAACCCCATGAGACATAAGTTCTACAGATTTCCTACAGCATTCTTGGACACGTCGACTCACCAACTTCGTGCCCGAGTTGCCTCGGTCTAGAGGTGGGAGCCCGTAAAAGAACCTGTCGATGTGGTGCCCTTCCGACGAGGAGATGAAGACCGGAGATTCCGCGGGGAGATTGGGACAATGACGAGAGGACCGAAAGACATGGATCGCTCGGTATATCTCTCTACCCCTTCTCTAGTTAGCTAGGAGTAGGTTAATGGTCCGATCCGGGATTTTAGTGCGCGGTGGTGCCGGTTTACAGGTTTTGTAAAAGTATCGTTTCCGCATTTTGGCCTCGTTCAGACGGCCGGGGCGCCGCCGTGCACTTACACTGGTATCAGAGCCACGCCATTAACCTAGTCTAGCTTGCTCTAGTGTGTTTAAAACTTCGATCGAACAAATATCCCAAAACTGCATTTTCAAAGTATCAGTTTTCTGTCAATTTTTTTTGGCTCGAAAATTTTTTCAGTGTGTTGCAGAAATACAGGCAGGGTTTTTAATGGAATCTGGGAAAATTTCGTGGAGTGATCTTCTTCTTTAGCCGCGGAACCGCGGTCGTACCCCTACTTTGGCCGTGGTTCCGCCGCAGTAAAGAAGAAACACTGCACAAAATTTCTTCCAGTAATTCCTGAGTTGAAAATGGGGGTTTTGGAATATTCTGTTTGGGCCCAGATTTTCTTTGAGTGCTACAGTAGTGCTTGGGGCCCACTTTGGTAAATTTGATCGATCGAAAATTTTAAACATGTTAGGTCACAGTATTTACATTATATCTGCGACCGTGAATGTCACTTGATCGGTAAATCTTGTCTAACTGCTATAGCCCTTTTAGACGGATTTGCGAACGTGACATTCACGTTGATATTCTGTGTTGTGCTGTGATGTTGCGGATTGGTCGTGGGGGATAGCCTGGATGCAATGTTAGTACAGTTTGGTTGTATATGTACATTTGATATTGCGGGGCGAGCGTCCGACATGTGGACTGCCGTCACTGCCTGTTTGTATATTATTCTTTTGGGGCATGACCGGGCTGAGGTCGATGTACCCGTTGTATGTATATTTTACTTTCTGTACTAGGATTACCCCGCGGAGGGGTGCACGGATAGCAGGGTTCTAGAGGGCAACAGGCCCGCATCTCATGGCATTGAGACGGAGGGGGCTTTACTCTAGAATTGGCGGGCTATTCGCCGCACTCGTAGGGGGTACAGGTTGACCCAGGAGGGGTGCCCAAGTTACCGGATTCCGTGAAGTGCTGGGTGGTCCATTCACGTTGCTGAAGGGGGCTGCCTCGCTTCAGGTTTTGGCGGGTAACTTGCCGCGCCCGTAGGGGTCTAGGATTTCATTGCGCAGGCTATCCACACGACCAGGGGAACGTCGAGTTTCAGTAGCGGCTCTATGAAACCCAGGGATTCCAGATATCTGTATTGTTCTGTGATACTTATTACATTTCTGTGATATTGCATTTTATCACGCCTTGAGCGAATATTATATATTGATATATATACTAGTAGATGTTGTATATGTTTTGCATCCGCGCTAGTCCAGTCCCCGCTCTGTCGTTAGTTAAGTAACCTAACGGGTGATGACGGGACCCAGTGGCGAATGCGGATGGCATATACGTACATCATTATTTTCGTTCTTTATTGGTGTGATCAATTGATGGGACCGCATTGATTCGGATCAATGCAAGCTAAACAAACCTATTCTGATGTTGTTGGAACAATTTTCAAAAAGCTGTTATTGCAAGGACGTTCACTTTTGTTTTGCACAATGGTATTCAGTTGGAATATCCATCACCTCAGTCGACGAGGCAAGGGCCGAGATCCCTTCACCGGGAGTGACCCCTTGGACAGAAGTTTGCGTCAGGGTAATAACTTCACTATAGCCGATTGCCTTTTGCTTTGCATCGTGGTATTCAGTTGGAATATCCTGCACCTCATTCTACGGGGAAAGAGCCGAGATCCCTTCACCGGGAGAGACCTCTTTAGCAAAGGTTTTCGTCACTATATTTTGAAAAGCTATCCAGTTCCTTCAACGATATCAAGTTCATTACGTTAAAGGTTTTTCGCCAGAAACCATTCGTAGCCCTCCGTCGTTGTAAGTGCACAGCGGTGCCCCGGCCGTCAATCCGAGGCCGGAATGCGGAAACGGTACTTTTACGAAACTTGTAAACCGGCACCACCGCGCACTTTAAATCCCGGATCGGGCCATTAACCTACTCCTAGCTAACTAGAGAAGGGGTAGAGAGATATACCGAGCGATCCGTGTCCTTCGGTCTTCTCGTCGTTGTCCCGATCTCCCCGTGGAATCTCCGGTCTTCATCTCCTCGTCGGAAGGGCACCACATCGCCGGGTTCTTTTACGGGCTCCCACCTCTGGACCGAGGCAACTCGGGCACGAAGTTGGCGAGTCGACGTGTCCAAGAATTGCTGTAGAATAAGTGTAGTGCTCTTTGTCTCTATTGGGGTTGAAGTTGCCATATGAATGTGGAGATGGAGTTGTGAACTTTTTTGGATGAGCAATGGGATTTTTGCAAAGCCAAATGAGAGTATTTCCCCACACAAAAAATTGGGACAGCCCCCCTTGGAGAATGGCCGACCATGATAAGGAATGAGATGGGGAGAGTGAGCAATAATCAAGAAGGAGAAAATGGATGAGTGATGATGAAATATAATGATCACAACAAACTCTCACTCCAAATCAACCCCCATCATCAACAACCATGATTACTCCAAAAGTCAAGCAATCATGGACAAATGAAGTCAAAGGAAGCAAGGACCATCATGACACTACAACTTGCAAATAACACCCTCCACTAATCAAATTTGCATGCTTGCAAATAACCCCTTCTCCACCAATTTCCAGCCAAAGAAAAAAACAAAGGAAAATGGCCGAAACGGAAAGCAAACTGGCAACTTCAGAAAACTGATCCCGTAATAAATTACAGGAAAACCCCGCGACTGTATATACATACCCGCATTTGTATTCCGACCGAATACAAATGCAATGAGACAAATCTACACTGTACAATACTAGGATCCGGTTTAAACCAAAGCCCGCTAGTATTATCCGTCCGATCATGATCCGTGCAATACCGCACGTACATGATCGAACCCTGCCATATCTCCATATGGCCTCTACAGCGTTTCGCCCGAAACATGAGAAAACGGTCTGTGGGGGACTCTAAAGACTCGTCAATACTTTGGTTGTGGAAACCACTAGCACGTCAGAGGTATTAGCCATACGTAATGGGCTACCAGGTATTGACCAAAATGGACGTCGATGAGCGAACTCATCCTGACACCCTACTGAGCCTGTCAGTGACAATATCCGTACAGTCCGGTCCGTTCGTCTATGAGCATCGCATGGCGGGCCTAGGGGGTTGGTAAAAGTCAGACCCCCAAAAGCGGTACAAGTCATGTCGGAGTGTAGCCCAGAACACCCTGAGATACTACTGGAATACCTACTAGTAAATCCCCTGCCTTGGCCAAGGACTTCATGTAATGGCTCTCCTAGACACAGCGCGACCTCACCCCCAATACCGGGAGAGACGAACCCCTGTAGATCCGCTCACTGCCTCCATGTGGCTCGGAACTGTACCCAACTAAAACCTGTTTGCACGTCTCCTTTGAGCGTGGTAGGGTAGTAATCAAAGTACAGTGGGAACTCACACGAGACAAATGACAATCTCAGGTCGATGAACTAACCTGTACACATGTCACCAGGGAACTGCTATCTGACGTCAGGTATAAGACCAACTAGCATGTTCCCGGCGAGTCCTGTCCGGTGTACTCATAACCCAATGAGCACCTGTATACATCTTAGGTGAACCAACTGACACCAGTGGCTTGTGAGACCGGCCACCGCCCCTTGTCGGGGTCTCGACTGTATACACTAGTCTACTCTGGAGTATCGATGCCCTGTCTCGAAACTCCCACGACTAGGGACCTTTTAAGGATGTGCTTATGGACCCCAGCTCCCACGTATATGATCGCCCTCATACTGCTGGCAGTCAAGCAAGAATCCTAAGGGCTCTATCAACGTGCAATAGTGACTTGTAAGGTCACCTAAAACAGTACACGATGATAAAGATAAACCAGATAGCATACTATCATCTTGAGTAAGACTGTCCTATCAGGATAGGTCCTCCATCAATCATTGCAATCACGTGTCTGTGATCCAATAATTGACTCTGAGGGCACTATCTCCAACAATCTCCTACTTGCACTCAAGGCTAATTATTGCGATGTCGCATACTCACAGCCCGTGTGATACCGAACACCCAACTCCATAACTAATCAGTCTCACAAAACCTGTTTGTGAAACTATTGCGTTCGAGGAATAGCCTCAGTGAGTGGATCCGCCTTGATGTTTCTTTCTATGTCTCTCTATATCTCAAGTTCGCAGAGAAGCCATCTCCCGAAATGAGCAATACCTGTCTTAGAATGTGTCTGGATATCTGATGGGACCTAGCTCATAAATGAACTCCAAATCCAAACTTCTTAGACTGTATCGTAAACTGAACTTAATCAGTATCCTGCGGCATGCCTCCCTCAGTATCCCCTTGGACCACCTGTCCAAAATACTGTCCCTCGTCAGAAGGAAAACTATAACTCTAACAACCTCTCTGTCAACCATGTCACCTTGGAAGCCTGGAATGATAACCGTCTCCCAAAAGAGGCTGTTGTTATCATATCCCTAGAACATCCACTTATGTTCTAAAACTGCTTCCGACCGTTTCTCCAGGATTGGATTAATATCAATTTATTGCATCCACTGGAAAAACAACATCTGGTGTGGTACTTGACATCTCATGATTGACTCAATTGCCTAAGCAAGTGATCTGCCAATCATGCACATCCCTCTCCCCTTTAGTCTGTAAGACACCTTTAGAGAGGGTGACTCCATCACCTGCAGGTATACTACCGTGCCAGGAGTCGTCCATTCTAAAACACCTTCAGAACGCTGTCTAAGTACTCTGATTGGGAAACTACCCAAATCTAGATCTAAAACCATAGATCCAGGAACCAGAATGTCTTGATATTATATCCAAGTCCCATGTGGAGAAACCACTGTGTAACAACCAAAGAATAACCGACCGTAGTATAGGAATTTCACTTCCTACTCTGTGTGTGTCATCCAAATACTAGGACATCACACCCTAGTACCTACTTAACAGATCCATCCCCTATTTTGATGAAGTCAAACCTATGACTGTCATATCAGAAATAGATGATCTATCTTCGCTACAACTGCTTTAGTCTATAAATAGACATAAGTCACTTGTCCACCAATGCTTCCGCTGCTCCTACTGACTACGACAACCCTCTGGCAGAGTCATATACACGTACACTTCTAAAACTAGTTTAGAACGACGCTATACTCATCCTCCTGCCGGGTCTCGCAGCCTGGAACAACAGCAATGGCAAATCTGGGTAAACAAGAACCTCCCTGTCACCGTCCTTGAGGCTACCGGAGTACCTCTCGGGTGCCTGAGGTTACCCATCGTATCTGCGGAGTGGCCAATGGAATGTCAAACCAAATTGAATCTTTAGGTTCTTATCAAATTTTCAGTAATCGTCTGCGGTTCTGGAATCACTTCCAGGTCTACCATACTCCTACTACTGTTTTCTGAAAAAAATCCATTTTTGTTAAAAACCGTGGCGAGTCAAGAACAATATCACTATTGATCTTCCAGATGGTAGAAAGTCAACCCTCGTCATAGCCTGGGTCAGCCCACAAATAGCCATTACAGAAACGTGCCTTGAGTTATCCAGAGTCTGGTTTTAAGCATAAGCCGGACAACTCCCCGTACCTTAACATCGTTAAGATATGAACTGTTCTATATCCAATATAGAACCAGAGGCACTGATTTAATTGAACAAGATTTAAATCATGCAGCTGTCTCCAGTGCATGTTAACTAAATGGAAGGAGGCCTATCAGCGTTACTCAACTTAGGAGTACTTCCAATTATGAGTAACCTGAAAGAGAAGCAAGTTCTCTTAATCATTACTATCAACTGGATACCATGCACAAGTATCTACATCTTCGATCACCTTGAAGAATCCCGATACTTGCAACATCTGGTTCTCTAATTTATTCATATACCTATAACTTCTCAAAACTCAGACCTTGTGTTTCTTCGAAACACTTGTCTAAGAACTAGAGAAGTCATAAGTAAACCGAATATAGTGCGAGGACCAACCCCTCTGTCCTAATGGACACTGGAAAACATACAATACTCTGTATAAGTCCTTTGAGTCTAATAACTCATTCCCTGTGTGTCGTAGGTTGAAAACTGTACTTATGGTTAAGAAGAATTACACCGCTGTTCAATGCTCCTTACCTAACCATCCACTGATATAAGTAAATGTCACAGACATAATTTCAAAAAGTTATATCTCACTCTATAAAAATAGACGTACAGATATATCAATTTGAAATTGGTGCATAGCAACGGCTATTCAAAACCAAATATTTGCCGACCGGCAAACAGCCCAGGCGATTTCCTCAAATATCACCAATTACAACGAATTCCGATATAATGAGGACAATCACCCAATTCCTAATAACTTACTCCCACTCATCATCTGTAAAACCATACAGATGTGAGAATCATACCTGGTAAATACATACCATAGAGTAAGTGTCTAATTGGGAAATCAGTTTTCTTTTAACAGTACACAGTGAAACTGAAACATTGAAATGTTTCGTACGGATATCCGGGTATTCCTAGTAATGCCTCTTCCATTATCTAGATTCACAACTGTAACCGTATATTTCTTTGTCATCTCTCCAAATCCCTTTATATGTCTTTAGTCATTACCTTCTGTACACCCCTTTAGGCCAAATGGTTTTCTTCCTTCCCTACCGTTCGGCACCAGCCTATGGTTTGGAAGAAGACTATCCAATAAGCATAATGGGTGTACTGTCCTAATCCTAGGAGCACTCGCAACCCGAGAGAAGGTGAAGATAAAAGACAACCGAATAAACCTTATTCCTATTTCTCCTGAACCAGAATCCATCCCCGAACTGGAACAAGTTCCTTTCGAGTTCGTATATAACCATACGATGGAATATCCAATAAACTGTGGATCTTCGTAGTGATACGGAGTGTTCTGGAGAAATACAAAGGTGAAATGGGAGTGGTAATGAAATACTTGGTTTGGTTGTGAATAGCAGTCGCAATTTACTTTGCCCTCCTTCTAATCCCTTTATTTGTCTTTACATAATACCTTCTGTACACCATCGTTAGGCTAATTGGTTTTCTTCATTCCCTACCGGTCGGCACCTTCCTATGGTTTGGAAGAAGACTATCCAATTTGCGTAATAAGTGTACTACCCTAATCCAAGGAGTACTCACAACCTGAGAGAAGGTAAAAGGAAAAGACAACTAAATAGTCCTATCCGTTTTCTCCAGAACCGGAAACCATCCTCGAATAAATTCCTTCAAGTTCGTATATAACCATACGATGGTTTTATCCAATGGAAGTGGACGTTCGTAGTAATACGGGGTGTCCTAGAGAAAAGGGTACAAGTAGGAGTAGCAATGAGGTCTGCAACTCTGACAATCCAAAAGCCAGTGTTTTAAAAGGTTCGGTTAATTTTGGTCACTGAGTCATAGTCAAAGATCGGGTCATGGTCGCTTCCAAAGAGAGAGAGAAAAGAAACACTCAGCGTGTACTCTAACCTAGATCAAAATGGTTACCAATTTATCTAATCAGGAAACCTCCCACTGTACCGTCAAATTCTCCTCCAAACCTGAAAGAAGAATTAGTCGGGATCACCCGATGAGTAAACCAACTCATCAGTGGGAATCGAGATCCAACTATCATCGCATGATAACGTGACGGAATCCTCTCACGTTATCACACTCTAGAAGGTATGCGCATATCTGGCAAGTTTCAGTTTCTTTAGAAACTCCCGATGTGATTTTTGCCCCATGCTCTTATGACCCTGACGAAGGTCAACAAATCATAAGTCACATGTCAAGTTCTACCCGTCATTCTCTAGGTTGATTTGAACCCACCCGTACCTACTCTTGACATTGGCCAACAAGGCAGTACGACTGTCCCAAACCAACGCATCTATCTATGCTGCAGAAAGGCAACAAGCAGCTACCATTCACTATGCCTTGACGAAGGCCAACAAACATAGCATTAATACTACGTGCTACCCGTCTGAAATGACGGAGGGCTACGAATGGTTTCTGGCGAAAAACCTTTAACGTAATGAACTTGATATCGTTGAAGGAACTGGATAGCTTTTAAAAATATAGTGACGAAAACCTGTGCTAAAGAGGTCACTCCCGGTGAAGGGATCTCGGCTCTTTCCCCGTAGAATGAGGTGCAGGATATTTCAACTGAATACCACGATGCAAAGCAAAAGTAAACGACTATAGTGAAGTTATTACCCTGACGCAAACTTCTGTCCAAGGGGTCACTCCCGGTTAAGGGATCTCGGCCCTTGCCTCGTCGACTGAGGTGCAGGATATTCCAACTGAATACCACTGTGCAAAACAAAAGTGAACGTCCTTGCAATAACAGCTTTTTGAAAAATGTTCCAACAACATCAGAATAGGTTTGTTTAGCTTGCATTGATCCGAATCAATGCAGTCCCATCAATTAATCACACCAATAAAGAACGAAAATAATGATGTACGTATATGCCATCCGCATTCGCCACTGGGTCCCGTCATTACCCGTTAGGTTACTTAACTAACGACAGAGCGGGGACTGGACTAGCGCGGATGCAAAACATATACAACATCTACTAGTATATATATCAATATATAATATTCGCTCAAGGCGTGATAAAATGCAACATCACAGAAATGTAATAAGCATCACAGAACAATACAGATATCTGGGATCCCCGGGTTTCATAGAGCCGCTACTGAAACTCGACGTTCCCCTGGTCGTATGGATAGCCTGTGCAATGAAATCCTAGACCCCTATGGGCGCGGCAAGTTACCCGCCAAAACCTGAAGCGAGGCAGCCCCCTTCAGCAATGTGAATAGACCACCCAGCACTTCACGGAATCCGGTAACTTGGGCACCCCTCCTGGGTCAACCTGTACCCCCTACGAGTGCGGCGAATAGCCCGCCAATTCTAGAGTAAAGCCCCCTCCGTCTCAATGCCATGAAATGCGGGCCCGTTGCCCTCTAGAACCCGGCTATCCATGCACCCCACCTTGGGGTAATCCTAGTACAGAAAGTAAAATATACATACAACGGGTACATCGACCTCAGCCCAGTCGTGCCCCAAAAGAATAATATACAAACAGGCAGTGACGGCAGTCCACATGTCGGACGCTCGCCCCGCAATATCAAAAGTACATAAAAATACCAAAACTGTACTAACATTGCATCCAGGCTATCCCCCATGACCAATCCACAACATCACAGCACAACACAGAATATCAACGTGAATGTCACGTTCGCAAATCCGTCTAAAAGGGCTATAGCAGTTAGACAGGATTTACCGATCAAATGACATTCACGGTCGCAGATATAATGTAAATACTGTAAACTAACATGTTTAAAATTTTCGATCGATCAAATTTACCGAAGTGGGCCCCAAGCACTACTGTAGCACTCAAAGAAAATCTGGGCCCAAACAGAATATTCCAAAACCCCCATTTTCAACTCAGGAACCAACAGAAGAAATTTGGTGCAGTGACTCTTCATTACTGCGGCGGAACCGCGGCCAAAGTAGGGGTACGGCCGCGGTTCCGCGGCGAAACAAGAAGATCATTCCACCAAATTTTTCCAAATTCCATTAAAAACCCTGCCTGTATTTTTGAAACACACTGAAAAAAATTTCGAGCCAAAAAAAATCGACAGAAAACTGATACTTTGAAAATGCAGTTTTGGGATATTTGTTCGATCGAAGTTTTAAACATACTAGAGCAAGCTAGACTGGGTTAATGGCATGGCTCTGATACCAGTGTAAGTGCACGGCGGCGCCCCGGCCGTCAATCCGAGGCCGGAATGCGGAAACGATACTTTTACGAAACTTGTAAACCGGCACCACCGCGCACTTTAAATCCCGGATCGGGCCATTAACCTACTCCTAGCTAACTAGAGAAGAGGTAGAGAGATATACGGAGCGATCCGTATCCTTCGGTCTTCTCTTCGTCGTCCCGATCTCCCCGCGGAATCTCCGGTCTTCATCTCCTCGTCGGAAGGGCACCACATCGCCGGGTTCTTTACGGGCTCCCACCTCTGGACCGAGGCAACTCGGGCATGAAGTTGGCGAGTCGGCGTGTCCAAGAATTGCTGTAGAATAAGTGTAGTGGCCTTTGTCTCTATTGGGGTTGAAGTTGCCATATGAATGTGGAGATGGAGTTGTGATCTTTTTTTGGATGAGCAATGGGATTTTTGCAAAGCCAAATGAGAGTATTTCCCCACATAAAAAATTAGGACAGCCCCCCTTGGAGAATGGACGGCCATGATAAGGAATGAGATGGGGGGAGTGAGCAATAATCAAGAAGGAGAAAATGGATGAGTGATGATGAAATATAATGATCACAACAAACTCTCACTCCAAATCAACCCCCATCATCAACAACCATGATTACTCCAAAAGTCAAGCAATCATGGACAAATGAAGTCAAAGGAAGCAAGGACCATCATGACACTACAACTTGCAAATAACACCCTCCACTAATCAAATTTACATGCTTCCAAATAACCCCTTCTCCACCAATTTCCAGCCAAAGAAAGAAACAAAGGAAAATGGCCGAAACGGAAAGCAAACCGGCAACTTCAGAAAACTGATCCCGTAATAAATTACAGGAAAACCCCGCGACTGTATATACATACCCGCATTTGTATTCCGACCGAATACAAATGCAATAAGACAAATCTACACTGTACAATACTAGGATTCGGTTTAAATCAAAGCCCGCTAGTATTATCCGTCCGATCATGATCCGTGCAATACCGCACGTACATGATCGAACCCTGCTATATCTCCATACGGCCTCTACAGCGTTTCCCCCGAAACTTGAGAAAACGGTCTGTGGGGGACTCTAAAGACTCGTCAATACTTTGGTTGTGGATTTAACCACTAGCACATCAGAGGTATTAGCCATACGTAACGGGCTACCAGGTATTGACCAAAAGGGACGTCGATGAGCGAACTCATCCTGACACCCTACTGAGCCTGTCAGTGACAATATCCATACAGTCCGGTCCGTTCGTCTATGAGCATCGCATGGCGGGCCTAGCGGTTGGTAAAAGTCAGACCCCCAAAAACGGTACAAGTCGTGTCGGAGTGTAGCCCAGAACACCCTGAGATACTACTGGAATACCTACCAGTAAATATCCTTCCTTGGCCAAGGACTTCGTGTAATGTCTCTCCTAGACACAGCGCGACCTCACCCCCAATACCGGGAGAGACGAACCCCTGCAGATCCGCTCACTGCCTCCATATGGCTCGGGACTGTACCCAACTAAAACCTGTTTGCACGTCTCCTTTGAGCGTGGTAGGGTAGTAATCAAAGTACAGTGGGAACTCACACGAGACAAATAACGATCTCAGGTCGATGAACTAACTTGTACACATGTCACCACGGAACTGCTATCTGACGTCAGGTATAAGACCAACTAGTATGTTCCCGGCGAGTCCTGTCCGGTGTACTCATAACCCAATGAGCACCTGTATACATCTTAGGTGAACCAACTGACACCAGTGACTTGTGAGACTGGCCACCGCCCCTCGTCGGGGTCTCGACTGTATACACTAGTCTACTCTGGAGTATCGATGCCCTGTCTCGAAACTCCCACGACTAGGGACCTTTTAAGGATGTGCTTATGGACCCCAGCTCCCACGTATATGATCGCCCTCATACTGCTGGCAGTCAAGAAAGAATCCTAAGGGATCTATCAACGTGCAATAGTGACTTGTAAGGTCACCTAAAGCAGTACACAATGATAAAGATAAACCAGATAGCATACTATCATCTTGAGTAAGACTGTCCTATCGGGATAGGTCCTCCATCAATCATTGCAATCACGTGCCTGTTATCCAATAATTGACTTTGAGGGCACTATCTCCAACAGTCGTTTCAGACGGGTAGCACGTAGTATTCATGCTATGTTTGTTGGCCTTCGTTAAGGCATAGTGTATGGTAGCTGCTTGTTGCCTTTCTGCAGCATAGATAGATGCGTTGGTTTGGGACAATCGTACTTCCTTGTTGGACAAAGTCAAGGGTAGGTACGGGTGGGTTCAAATCAACCTGGAGAATGACGGGTAGAACTTGACATATGACTTATGATTTGTTGACCTTCGTCAAGGTCATAAGAGCATGGGGCAAAAATCACATCGGGAGTTTCTAAAGAAACTGAAACTTGCCAGATATGCGCATACCTTCTGGAGTGTGATAACGTGAGCGGATTCCGTAACGTTATCATGCGATGATAGTTGGATCCCGATTCCCACTGATGAGTTGGTTTACTCCTCGGGTGATCCCGACTAATTCTTCTTTCAGGTTTGGGGAAGAATTTGACGTTACAGTGGGAGGTTTCTTGATTAGATAAATTGGTAACCATTCTGATCTAGGTTAGAATGCACGCTGAGTGTTTCTTTTCTCTCTCTCTCTTTGGCAGTGACCATGACCCGACCCTAGACTATGACTCAGTGACCAAGTTGACCGAACCTTCTTAAGCACTGGCTTTTGGATTGTCAGAGTTGCAAACCTCATTGCCACTCCTACTTTTACCCTTTTCTCCAGGACACCCCGTATTACTACGAACGTCCACTTCCATTGGATAAAACCATCGTATGGTTGTAGGGTTCCAAGGCACGCTAATGAGGTCTCACATGGCATCAACCATGCCAATTTCAAATTTTACGAGTGCCGAGAAACCCTAATACGGATCGTTAACTAGAATTTTAGGCGAAAGATGCAACTAGTTAACAACTTAACTAAGTGATCGGAAATACAACCTTTGTAGATCCGGTTCTCCACCTCCATAGCTCCATGATGAAGTCTCCTTGCTGTCCAAATCAAATCCCGGGCTCTAGCGTCGGCTTCATCGGAGAAATGGGCGGGCTAGGTCATCGACTACGATGCCGAAGATGATCTACGTCGAAGCATCACAAGATCAAGCTCCCACTTCACCAAGTCATGAAACTTGTGAAGAAAACACCCTTTACTACTTGGCAAGAGGTAGAGGATGAAGAAATAGGAAGTGGGTTCACTTTAGAATTGGATTTCTCACTCTTTTCATCAAATCACCATTGATGGAATCAAGTTTTTCTTCTTGAAGAAGAAGAAGAAGATGATGATCATATTATGATAAGAATAATGAGAAAATGGAAAATAGATTATTCTTATCATAACTACAACCATGGTTAAGTGTAGAGAGTGGACTATGGTTAAGTGGAATGGTTAGGGTTAAGCAAGAGACAAAATGGTCACTTAGTCAAAGCTTCATGAAGCTTCATGAACAAACAAAGAAAGCCACCATTTTTTCTCTTTATCATTTCCATAATAAATAAATAAATAAATAGATATGAAAATCAAAACCCTAACCATTTAAATAACCATGGTTTAATCTTTACACAAACTCAAGTAAACATGTATCATCAAACATGATACAATCAAGTGCACAAAAGTATATCACATATACAACTTGTGCAATGCAAGTGAGAAAATCCATTTAAAGTGAACCAATACTAGTTAATGCAAAGTAATATATCAAATATATAATTATGCATTAAATCATTAAATCAACACTTGATTTAACGATCCGGTCATATCGCATATGACCGACTAATATCCGATGTATCGTTTTATCGAATCAATCTTTGATTCGATAACTAGGTTATATCGCATACAACCAATCGATACATTCATCGCGAGAATGGAATACGGTATCACATACACGCATTATTCTCGGTCCCGCACATATCTCATATGCGCTCCTATTTCTTTTCGCTTGAGCCAGAAAACCTCTGTGTAGGACTCTAAAGACTCGTCAATACGCCGGCAACAGATGATGATCATATCAAACACCCACAAGCCGCAAGCGGTCTGCTAAACATAACGGCCACCCGGGTATTGAGCGATCAGAAGATCGACGAGCAAGCCCGCTCACACTCCTGTGAATCCAACCAGTAACACTTACCGTACAGTCCGGTCTCGTCGTCTGATATGTCGCATATCTCGCCTAGGGGTGGTAAACGTCAGACCCCAACAGCTCGATAAGTCGTGTCGATATGAGGTCTATAGCAGTTCGAGAAACTACTGGTAACACGTACCAGTAAATCTCAGCAACCCTGGTCAGGGATTTCCGGTTATAGCCAATCTAACACAGCGCAACATCAACCCCCTATACCGGGAGAGACGAATCCCCTCCTATCGCTCATTGCCTCCATGTGACTCGGGACTGTACCCAAAAACCACCGTTTTGCACGCCCTCTTGGACGTGGTAAGGTGGAAATCAAAGCACAGTGGGAACCACACAAGACTCTATGACAATCTCGGGTCAACAGACTACAATGTACCAGTGTCACCAGAGAACTGCCATCTGACGTAAGGTATAATACCATCTGGGAGTTCTCGGCGAGTCCGTCTAGTGTACCCAGTCTCTACTGAGCACCCGTATATCATCTCCGATGTCAAACACCAATGGATATGGGATCATCCATCGCCCATCTGTATGGGTCGAGAAGGCATACGCTAGTCTACTCTGGTATATCGATGCCCCGTCTCGATATACCCACGACTAGGGACTTTGAAGGATGTACTTATGGACTACCATGTCCCCACTAGTATGATCCGCATCATAGTCCAGGTAGTCAAGTACTCATCCTAAGGGCTTTACCAACATGTAACAGAGAGACAATCAGTGTACACGTTAAGGTAAAGATCAACCAGATAGCATACTATTATGTCAAGCAAGAAAGTCCTCCCTATATATGTCCCAGCATCCACTGCAATATACATCCAATGTACAGTAATGGCCTCTAGGGCATACATATAACTAACAATCTCCCACTTGCACTAGGGCCATCTGATAGCAGTGGTTGTAGTATCTCATACTCAACCATCCCATAAAAGTCTCTCTCTGGAAAAAGGCCTTTGTGAGTGGATCCGCCGTGTTGTCCTCTGAGTCTACTCTCCTAACCTCGATCATCCTGGAGATCAACCATCTCCATGATCAGGTGATACTGCCTTAGAATATGTCTGGATCACTGATGGGACGGACGTTCCTTGGCATAAGCCACAACTCCATTGTCACACAATGGGAGAAACTAAGTTCATCTCATGAACAAATATACATCCAGACTGTCTCTTTGGTAGCATCTTAAGTAGCGATGTATCCAGCCTTTATCGTCTAGTATGCCACGGTATCTAGCTTGGAACTCTTCCAACATACCGTCCCTTTACTGAGGGTAAAGACAATGCCTGTGACTGACTTTCAGTCATCCTTATCACCCTGGAACCCTTCCAGTGATTCTCCCCAGGATCGATTGATACCATCTCACTACAACTAGTGAGAATCCTAACATCCAATTAGATCTATCTCATAGATCTAAAACCCAGGATTTAGGAGGTATCACTTTGATCCTATATGGAGAATCCTTGTGATAAGCGGAGATTGACCGAGCGTAGCATAGGAAACTCCTTCCCTATCAAGAGCATGTCATCCACGTACTCTACGAGGATCATCACCATACTCCCTACTACCTTTTTGTTTATACAAGGTTCATCTACCATTTTTATGATATCAAACTCTTTGACTAACACATCAAAACAGATGTTCCAACTCCGCGATACCTGCTTTATCCTATAAAGCATCTTGTACACGTTTCCGCTGCTCCCACTGTCTACGAAGCCCTCTGGCTATGTACTTATAGACGTTCTCTTCTAAAACATCATTTAGAAAAGCAGTCATGGCACCCAACCGCCAGATATCGTAGTCATGGTATGTAGCCGTGGCAAGTAGGATCTGGATGGACTTAAGCATAGCCACTTGAAAAGGTTTCATCATTATCCACGCCTGGTCGATGACGAAAAGCTTTAACAAGTCTAGCTTTGAAAGTCTCAACCTTTCTATCTACACCAAGTAATCTTCTCAAGATATACTTGCTCCTGATGGGGATTTAACCCTTCAGATATAGCAACTGAAGTCCATACTTTGTTGGTGTATAAGGATTCCATCTCAGATCGCTAAGCATCCAGCCATTCTTACAGAGTCCCACTCCTGATGGCCAGCTCGAAACTAGTTGGGTCATCATCTCATGATGCAATCCTCGTTCCCACTGTCATAGAGAAACAGAAGTATCTCTCAGGTGGGTGAGAAAACCCTACTAGATCGGCGGAGAGGCTAAGGTTCGTTGGTAACTATTGAATCCTTTGGTTTTATCAAATCATCTGCTGTAGTTTGTATAGCTGGAACCTTTCCAGTTCTACATTACAGACCTTGCCTCGAGCTTGTCCGGATTTTGCTTTTAGACATAGGCTAGACAACCCCAAATCTTAACCATCTCAAGATATGGGCTCTTCCCTTTCCATATCACATATGAAAAGGTAGGCAACAGATTTGATTTGAACCCTATTCAATAGGTATGCAGCTTCTCAAGTGCATAACTCCCAAAAAGGAAACAGGTAACTCAGTAGTACTCATCATAGAGCACACCTTATCACATAGGGTGTGATTGCTCTGCCCCGATATACCATCGTGCTATGGTGTATACGGAGGAGTAATGCTGAGAGAGAATCCCATTCTCCTTTAGAATAGTCCAGGAATTCCGTGCTCAAGTATTCTCCTCCTTGATCACATCAAAGGACATAATACTTATACCCGTATTGGTTCTCTACTTCTAACTTATATTCTGTGAATATCTCAAAAGGTTCGGACTTGTGTTTCAACAGGAACTTAGGTCTGAATCTCGAAAGATCATCAGAGAATGTAATGAAGTACAAGGAACCAGTCTTGGCATATGTAGACAGGGGACCTTACATACATCAACATGTATCAATCCCAAGAGTTCACTAACTCTTTCTCTGTTTCCAATAAACAGAGCTGGTGTCATTATATCTTTGTGACATGACTGGCAAGTTTCACAAGATGTAGATTCAAACTGATTTAAATATACATCTACATGTAACTTCCGCTAGTCGGGTCGCATTGATATGACCTAATCTACAATGCCTCAAGAAGGATTCGTTCATTTCTGAACTCTTCCTCTTATGTGTGTTCTGTATACTAGGAACTGTAGTTTGATTTAGAACGTCAATGCTTTTAGATAACGTGCCTGAACCGATCAACTTTTGATATAGGAAATGTTCAAAACATAATCCAACAATACAAAATTATATCCTTTCTTTACTAATAAAGAGACTGATATGATTTTGTATATCAGGTTCGGTATCTAATAACATTCGTTCAGAATCAATGTATTGGTAATACAGGGTGACAGTGACCAACAGACTTGGCTGCAACACTTGCCCCGTTTTCTGCCTCATGAAACTTATCACCCGTTCTCAGTTTTTCTACCTTTTTGCAGCCCTATGTAACAGATTACATATCTGGGATCCTGATCCGGTATCATATACCCAGGATGCGGAGGATACTGAGAAACAGTTCTGTATAATGAACACACCCGAAGATGATGCATCAGCATGCACTCTCTTCGTTTGGGCGGCACGGGAATTCTGGTAATCCCCAATTTCCTTCTCTGTCTTATAACAATTATAAGTTGGAGCGGGACCAACGTTCTCCAGCTCAGTATAACAAGCGGGTTCAGTCAATATTCCGTATTATTATCTTGATTAAGGCGTGATATGGTCGCTATCTGGAGAGAGAGAGAAGAAAACACTCAGCGTGCGCTCTTGCAAGAATAGATTGGTTATTATTTTATCTAATCAGGATGGCTCCCACTGTTTTTATCAAATCTTCCTTCAAACCCTAAAAGGAAAGACTAGCCGGGATTAATTACACACTACAAGTTCGCCAATCTTTCAGCCAGGCTAGTGTCGGTACTTTGAGGGAGGTCCTCCGTGCTTTCGCACGAACCTAATTAATGTAAACCTCGTTTTCCCAGAGGCGTAACCCCGTTGACACCTTTCTAGACACCTACTTGATCGGCTAATTGTAATGTGTAAAACTCTCCCAGGAGTAACAATTACTCGCAGCGGGTATCGGGATCCAACTATCTCATAGAAGGTATGCAATCTCATTGCAAATTTCAACACTTGAAATTCCCGATAATATTTTGCCCCTAGCGTGCTATGACCTTGACGCATGCCAAACAACCCATAGTCCGCTAGTCAAGTTCAACCCGTACATTTCTTGATTGAATTAAACCCACCCGCATGACCCTTGACGCATGCCAAACAACGCCGTACGAATACCCTAATCCAATCGCATCGTATGCTAGCAGATAAGCACTAGTTAGCTACCGTACACTACGCCTTGACGCATGCCAAACAACCGCAGCACGAATACTAACTAGTACTTATCTGAAATGACGGAGGGCTACGACAGGTTTTTCTGAAAACCTATTGCGTAATGAACTTGATATCGTTGTAGAATCAAATGATTTTAAAATGGAGTGCTTTTGAGGCTTTTCTAGTTTTGCTAAAGGAGTCACTCCCGGTGAAGGGATCGTCGGTCCTTTCCTCGTCGAATGAGGTGCGGGATATATCATATATATCACTGTGCAAAGCAAAAACTCTTAAAAGCAATCAAAAGACAAACCGAGTGTGTAGCATCTGCCAGTTATTGCTAAAGGAGTCACTCCCGGTGAAGGGATCTCGGTCCTTTCCTCATCGAATAAGGTGCAGGATATATCACATATACCGCTGTGCAAAGCAAGAACTGTAGCTACCTGTTTTATTTTTGAAATTCGATTCCACAACATCTTAGGTTTCTTTTCTTTCATTAATCACATTAATGAAGTCCCATCATTTAAGTACCTAAACATCACAGATAAATACGACGTACACTTATGCCATCCGCATTCGCCTCGATGTCCCCTCGTGCACCGTTAGGTTAGGTAACTAACGGCAGAGCGGGGCAGGGCTAGCGCGGGTGTAAAACATAAGTAACGTCTATATAATATATCATATATACTATATACTGTATCTATCACAGAACATCACATGATCACATCACAGATATCGCAGCAGAAGAAACATATGAAATATTGGATATACTAGGACGTCCGTGTTTTCAATACGAGCCAGTATAAAACACGGATTCCACGGTCGCGATGAATAGCCAAACCCACACCCCAAGACCCCTACGAGAGCGGCAAGCAACCCTACCAATTCTACAGTTAGGAGACCCGGACTCGCTCCTCGAGTTGGTCTCCTACTGGACTCCAGAACCCGGTTACTTGTGCTCCCCTCCTTGGGTCTATCCTAGTGCGGAAAAGTAAATAATATACAAAGGGTGACATCTTCCGCAACCTGGAAGTGCCCCAATAAAAGAATATTACATACAAGTTTTTACATGAATGAAAATGAAAAACACTCATCTCACATAAAAACCCCCGGCTATTCAAACACGACGATCCAATATAACATATCCAGCAACACATAACATCACATGTCATCAACGTAAGTAAACATGCGTATCCCAATTGTCGTTGACATATAGCAACGAAACCGGCGATATCACATATTACACTTACGGTCACAGAAAAGAAAGTGTAAAACTACAACAGTTGGAATCCGCAACCTCTTTAGACATCGCATGCCTAGCCAAATGAATTCCTTAGACATCGCATGCCTAACAATTATAAACCCCGCATTTTAGTCTCATTATTGAAAACTCTTTTCAATATCAAGTCGGGCAATTCAACAGGATTCCCGACATCCTGATCGAATACTCGTCGCAAACTTTAGTAGGCGGCCGCACCCCCGACGCCGTCGACGAAGTGCACCAAGGCGGAACACCGCTGCCGCGAGCACCCGAACGGATGCTTTCGGCGACGGGGTTCTCCTACAGTCACTTGGTCGGGGCTATGGGACGAGGCTGTCTATTAAGTTTACCCGGCGAGTATCCGCGTACGCTACGTGATTGGAACGGACTTTTGATCACATCAAAATTCCGTGGCAACCGATCAAGTGAGACTAAACCGCTAGATTTATAACATTCATTCAGTTATCTCATAACTACTTGTGGATTCCAAATATTGTATCACATTCCGGATAAATAGAAAATGTTAAACTTTCCATCGAACAATCGAACACCCAAGTTTTCCCGAAACAAATCAACACATGAAATAGGTTTAAAAACATCCAGTTCATGCCTCAGTACCAACGGTCCAGCCGTAGAAGGGTCAAGCCAACGCCTCACATGTGGCACGCCGTACTGCCCCAAACCCTAAGGTTCAAAGGGAGTTCAAGACGGTCACATAATCAAGTTAAGGTTTGTTGTCTTCTAGAGGGTCCATCGCGTTACTTGCACTACTTAGAACGTTATTAAACCACGGAAAGATCCAACATTTGGAAATTTCCCGACAGGGGAAAAATTGGGTATTTATATCCGTTCGAACTTTTTAACATATTCTAAAAATACCCGGAAAGCCACATAGACAAAGTTTGAAATTTCCGATCGAACCAACGAAGCTCCAAAACACCCCAGAATATTCAACTCTTAAATAAATATTAAAAATTCCCAGAAAATCCAGAACCAAAATATAGGAGTTACTGTGCAAAAATTGAAGAGTGATCACATAATTTGGCCGCGGAACCGCCGCAGAAGCCAAGCTTCTGCCGCGGTTCCGCCGCACTTTAACAGCATCACTTGATCAATTTTGCATCGTAATTCGTAGAATTTCCTGCTGAATTTTTTAAGAATTTTTAATCTGGAAAAATCCCAGTTTTTGAAAAAAGTCCAGAGAGCATTTTGGAATTGGGGTTTCGGTTCGATCGGACTTCAAACTCCGTCTACGCATCGCCTAAGGCTCTAGCTAGGCTCTGATACCACTGTAGGGTTCCAAGGCACGCTAATGAGGTCTCACATGGCATCAACCATGCCAATTTCAAATTTTACGAGTGCCGAGAAACCCTAATACGGATCGTTAACTAGAATTTTAGGCGAAAGATGCAACTAGTTAACAACTTAACTAAGTGATCGGAAATACAACCTTTGTAGATCCGGTTCTCCACCTCCATAGCTCCATGATGAAGTCTCCTTGCTGTCCAAATCAAATCTCGGGCTTTAGCGTCGGCTTCATCGGAGAAATGGGCGGGCTAGGTCATCGACTACGATGCCGAAGATGATCTACGTCGAAGCATCACAAGATCAAGCTCCCACTTCACCAAGTCATGAAACTTGTGAAGAAAACACCCTTTACTACTTGGCAAGAGGTAGAGGATGAAGAAATAGGAAGTGGGTTCACTTTAGAATTGGATTTCTCACTCTTTTCATCAAATCACCATTGATGGAATCAAGTTTTTCTTCTTGAAGAAGAAGAAGAAGAAGATGATCATATTATGATAAGAATAATGAGAAAATGGAAAATAGATTATTCTTATCATAACTACAACCATGGTTAAGTGTAGAGAGTGGACTATGGTTAAGTGGAATGGTTAGGGTTAAGCAAGAGACAAAATGGTCACTTAGTCAAAGCTTCATGAAGCTTCATGAACAAACAAAGAAAGCCACCATTTTTTCTCTTTATCATTTCCATAATAAATAAATAAGCAAATAGATATGAAAATAAAAACCCTAACCATTTAAATAACCATGGTTTAATCTTTACACAAACTCAAGTAAACATGTATCATCAAACATGATATAATCAAGTGCACAAAAGTATATCACATATACAACTTATGCAATGCAAGTGAGAAAATCCATTTAAAGTGAACCAATACTAGTTAATGCAAAGTAATATATCAAATATATAATTATGCATTAAATCATTAAATCAACACTTGATTTAACGATCCGGTCATATCGCATATGACCGACTAATATCCGATGTATCGTCTTATCGAATCAATCTTTGATTCGATAACTAGGTTATATCGCATACAACCAATCGATACATTCATCGCGAGAATGGAATACAGTATCACATACACGCATTATTCTCGGTCCCGCACATATCTCATATGCGCTCCTATTTCTTTTCGCTTGAGCCAGGAAACCTCTGTGTAGGACTCTAAAGACTCGTCAATACGCCGGCAACAGATGATGATCATATCAAACACCCACAAGCCGCAAGCGGTCTGCTAAACGTAACGGACACCCGGGTATTGAGCGATCAGAAGATCGACGAGCAAGCCCGCTCACACTCCTGTGAATCCAACCAGTAACACTTACCGTACAGTCCGGTCTCGTCGTCTGATATGTCGCATATCTCGCCTAGGGGTGGTAAACGCAGACCCCAACAGCTCGATAAGTCGTGTCGATATGAGGTCTATAACAGTTCGAGAAACTACTGGTAACACTTACCAGTAAATCTCAGCAACCCTGGCCAGGGATTTCCGGTTATAGCCAATCGAACACAACGCAACATCAACCCCCTATACCGGGAGAGACGAATCCCCTCCTATCGCTCATTACCTCCATGTGACTCGGGACTGTACCCAAAAACCACCGTTTTGCACGCCCTCTTGGACGTGGTAAGGTGGAAATCAAAGCACAGTGGGAACCACACAAGACTCTATGACGATCTCGGGTCAACAGACTACTCTGTACCAGTGTCACCAGAGAACTGCCATCTGACGTAAGGTATAATACCATCTGGGAGTTCTCGGCGAGTCCGTCTAGTGTACCCAGTCTCCACTGAGCACCCGTATATCATCTCCGATGTCAAAGACCAATGGATATGGGATCATCCATCGCCCATCTGTATAGGTCGAGAAGGCATACGCTAGTCTACTCTGGTATATCGATGCCCCGTCTCGATATACCCACGACTAGGGACTTTGAAGGATGTACTTATGGACTACCATGTCCCCACTAGTATGATCCGCATCATAGTCCAGGTAGTCAAGTACTCATCCTAAGGGCTTTACCAACATGTAACAGAGAGACAATCAGTGTACACGTTAAGGTAAAGATCAACCAGATAGCATACTATCATGTCGAGCAAGAAAGTCCTCCCTATATATGTCCCAGCATCCACTGCAATATACATCCAATGTACAGTAATGGCCTCTAGGGCATACATATAACTAACAATGGTTATATACGAACTCGAAGGAATCTATTCGAGGATAGTTTCTGGTTCTGGAGAAAACGAATAGGACTATTCAGCTGTCTTTTCCTTTTACCTTCTCTCAGGTTGCGAGTGCCCCTTAGAATAGGGGATAGTACACCTATTTTGCAAATTGGATAGACTTCTTCCAAACCATAGGCAGGTGCCGACCGGTAGGGAGTGAAGAAAACCAATTAGCCTAACGATGGTGTACAGAAGGTATTATGTAAAGACAAATAAAGGGATTAGAAGGTGGGCAAAGTAAATTGCGACTGATATTCACGACCAAACCAAGTATTTCATCGCCACTCCCACATCACCTTTGTATTTCTCCAGAACACTCCGTATCACTACGAAGATTCACAGTTTATTGGATACTCCATCGTATGGTTATATACGAACTCGAAAGAACTTGTTCCATTTCGGGGATAGATTCTAGTTCAGGAGAAATAGGAATAAGGTTTATTTGGTTGTCTTTTATCTTCACCTTCTCTCGTATTGCGAGTGTTCCTAGGATTAGGACAGTACACCCATTATGCTTATTAGATAGTCTTCTTCCAAACCATAGGCTGGTGCCGAACGGTAGGGAAGGAAGAAAACCATTTAGCCTAAGAGGGTGTACAGAAGGTAATGACTAAAGACATATGAAGGGATCTGGAGAGATGGCATAGAAATATACGGTTACAGTTGTGAATCTGATAATGGAAGAGGCATTACTAGGAATACCAGGATACCCCATCGAAACATTTCAATGTTTCAGTTTCACTGTGTATTGTTAAAAGAAAACTGATTTCCCAATTAGTCCTTACTCCAGGGTATGTATTTACCAGGTATGATTCTCACATCTGTATGGTTTTACAGATGATGAGTGGGAGTAAATTATTAGGAATTGGGTGATCATCCTCATTATATCGGAATTCGTTGTAATTGGTGATATTTAAGGAAGTCACCTGGGTTGTTTGCCGGATGGCAAATATTTGGTTTTGAATATCCATTGCTATGCACCAATTTCAAATTGATATATCTGTACGTCTATTTTTTATAGAGTGAGATATAACTTTTTGAAATTATGTCTATAACATTTACCTATATCAGTGGATGGTTAGGTAAGGAGCATTGAACAGCGGTGTAATTCTTCTTAACCATAAGTACAGTTTTCAACCTACGACACACAGGGATTGAGTTATCAGACTCAAGGGACTTATACAGAGTTTTGTATGCTGTCCAGTGTCCATTAGGACAGAGGGGTTGGTCCTCGTACTATATTCAGTTTACTTATGACTTCTCTAGTTCTTAGACAAGTGTTTCGTAGAAACACAAGGTCTGAGTTTTCAGAAGTTATAGGTATATGAATAAAGTAGAGAACCAGGTGTTGCAAGTATCGGGATTCTTCAAGGTAATCGAAGATGCAGATACTTGTGTAGGGTATTCAGTTGATAGTAATGATTAAGAGAACTTGCTTCTCTTTCAGGTTACTTATAATTAGACGTACTCCTAAGTTGAGTAATGCTGATCGGCCTCTCTCCATATAGTTGACATGCACTGGAGACAGTTGCATGATTTGAATCTGGTTCAATTAAATCAATGCCTCTGTTTCTGTATTGGATACAGAACAGTTCATATCTTAACATTGTTAAGGTACGGGGAGTTGTCCGGCTTATGCTTAAAACCAGACTCTGGATAACTCAAGGCACGTTTCTATAATGGTTGTTTGTGGGTTGACCCAGGCTATGACGAGGGTTGATTTTCTACCATCTGGAAGATTAATAGTGATATTGTTCTTGACTCGCCACAGTTTTAACAAAAATGGATTTTTTCAGAAAACAGTAGTGGGAGTATGGTAGAACTGGAAGTGATTCCAGAACCGCAAACGATTACTGAAAATTTGATAAGAACCTAAAGATTCAATTTGGTTTGACATTCCATTGGCCACTCCGCAGATACGGTGGGTAACCTCAGGCACTCGAGAGGTACTCCGGTAGCCTCAAGGACGGTGACAGGAAGGTTCTTGTTTACCCAGACTTGCCATTGCTGTTGTTCCAGGCTGTGAGACCCGGCAGGAGGATGAGTATAGCGTCGTTCTAAACTAGCTTTAGAAGTGTACGTGTATATAACTCTGCCAGAGGGTTGTCGTAGTCAGTGGGAGCAGCGGAAGCATTGGTGCACAAGTGACTTATGTCTATTTATAGACTAAAGCAGATGTAGCGGAGATAGATCATCTATTTCTGATATGACAGTCATAGGTTTGACTTCATCAGAATAGGGGATGGATCTGTTAAGAAGGTAGTAGGGTGTGATGTCCTGGTATATTGGATAACATGCACAGAGTAGGAAGTGAAATTCTTATACTACGATCAGTTATACTTTGGTTGTCACACAGTGGTTTCTCCACATGGGACTTGGATATAATGTCAAGACATTCTGGTTACTAGATCTATAGATCTAGATTTGGGTGGTTTCCCAATCAGGGTACTTAGACAGCATTCTAAGAGTTTTTAGAATGGACGACTCCTGGCACAGTAGTGTACCTGCAGGTGATGGAGTCACCCTCTCTAAAGGTGTCTTACAGACTAAAGTGGAGAGGGATGTGCATGATTGGCAGATCACTTGCTTAGGCAATTGAGTCAATCATGAGATGTCAAGTACCACACCAGATGTTGTTTTTGCATTAGATGCAATAAGTAGATATTGATCCAATCCTGGAGAAACATTCGGAAGCAGTTTTAGAACATAAGTGAATGTTCCAGGAATATGATAACGACAGCCCCATTCGGGAGACAGTTATCATTCCAGGCTTCCAAGGTGACCTGGATGACAGAGAGGTTGTCAGAGTTATAGTTTTCCCTCTGACGAGGGGCAGTATTTTGGATAGGTGGTCCAAGCAGATACTGAGGGAGGCATGGCGCAGGATACTGATTGGTTTCAGTTGACGATACAGTCTAAGAAGTTTGGATTTGGAGTTCATTTATGAGCTAGGTCCCATCAGATATCCAGACATATTCTAAGACAGCTGTTTCTCATTTCGGGAGATGGCTTTCTCCGGGAACTTGAGATAAAGAGAGACATAGAAAGAAACATCAAGGCGGATCCACTCACTGAGGCTATTCCTCGAACACATTAGTTTCGCAAACTGGTTTTGTGAGACTGATTAGTAGAGGAGTTGGGTGTTCGGTATCACACGGGCTGTGAGTATGCGACATCGCAATAATTAGCCTTGAGTGCAAGTGGGAGATTGTTGGAGATAGTGCCCTCAGAGTCAATTATTGGATCACAGGCACGTGATTGCAATGATTGAGAGAGGACCTGTCCCAGTAGGACAGTCTTACTCAAGATGATAGTATGCTATCTGGTTTACCTTTATCATCGTGTACTGCTTCAGGTAACCTTACATGTCACTATTACACGTTGATAGAGCCCTTAGGATTCTTGCTTGACGACCAGCAGTATGAGGACGATCATATACGTGGGAGCTGGGGTCTATAAGCACATCCTTAAAAGGTCCCTAGTCATGGGAGTTTCGAGACAGGGCATCGATACTCCAGAGTAGACTAGTGTATACAGTCGAGACCCCGACGAGGGGCGGTGGCCGGTCTCACAAGCCATTGGTGTCAGTTGGTTCACCTAAAATGTATACAGGTGCTCATTGGGTTAAGAGTACACCGGACAGGACTCACCGGGAACATGCTAATTGGTCTTATACCAGACGTCAGATAGCAGTTCCCTGGTGACATGTGTACAGGTTAGTTCATCGACCTGAGATCGTCATTTGTCTCGTGTGAGTTCCCACTGTACTTTGATTACTATCCTACCACGCTCAAAGGAGACGTGCAAACAGGTTTTAGTTGGGTACAGTCCCGAGCCATATAGAGGCAGTGAGCGGATCTGCAGGGGTTCGTCTCTCCCGGTATTGGGGGTGAGGTCGCGCTGTGTCTAGGAGAGCCATTACACGAAGTCCTTGGCCAAGGCAGGAGATTTACTGGTAAGTATTCCAGTACTATCTCAGGGTGTTCTGGGCTACACTCCGACACGACTTGTACCGCTTTTGGGGGTCTGACTTTTACCAACCCCCTAGGCCCGCCATGCGATGCTCATAGACGAACGGACCGGACTGTACGGATATTGTCACTGACAGGCTCAGTAAGGTGTCAGGATGAGTTCGCTCATCGACGTCCCTTTTGGTCAATACCTGGTAGCCCGTTACGTATGGCTAATACCTCTGACGCTAGTGGTTAAATCCACATCCAAGGGATTGACGAGTCTTTAGAGTCCCCCACAGACCGTTTTCTCAAGTTTCGGGCGAAACGCTGTAGAGGCCGTATGGAGATATGGCAGGGTTCGATCAGATACGTGCGGTATTGCACGGATCATGATCGGACGGATAATACTAGCGGGCTTTGGTTTAAGCCGAATCCTAGTATTGTACTGTGTAGATTTTGTCTCATTGTATTTGTATTCGGTCGGAATACAAATACGGGTATGTATATACAGTCGCGGGGTTTTCCTGTAATTTATTACGGGATCAGTTTTCTGAAGTTGCCAGTTTGCTTTCCGTTTCGGCCATTTTCCTTTGTATCTTTCGTTGGCTGAAAATTGGTGGAGGAGGGCTTATTTCCAAATGTGCAAATTAGCATTGTGGAGGGTGGTCTTTGTATATTATTGCTTTATGATGGTTCCACCATCCCTTGACTTCTTTACTTCATGATTGCTTGAGTTTTGGAGTTATGATGATTGATGGAGTGTTGGATTTGGTTTGTGATCATTTCTTCTCATCATCACCTTTTCTCTCTCTTGGATTATTGTTCACTCCCTCTCTCCTTTTCTTTGATATGGCCGGCCACACAAGAGGGAGTGGGGGGTGTCCAAAATTCTTGAGTGGGATTTTTGATCTCTTTGTCTTTGTAAAAATCCCATAGCTCCATCTCCAAAAGTTCATCTCATTCCTCCACTAAAAAGGGCAACTTCATACAACCCCATGAGACATAAGTTCTACAGATTTCCTACAGCATTCTTGGACACGTCGACTCGCCAACTTCGTGCCCGAGTTGCCTCGGTCCAGAGGTGGGAGCCCGTAAAAGAACCCGGCGATGTGGTGCCCTTCCGACGAGGAGATGAAGACCGGAGATTCCGCGGGGAGATCGGGACGATGACGAGAAGACCGAAGGACACGGATCGCTCGGTATATCTCTCTACCCCTTCTCTAGTTAGTTAGGAGTAGGTTAATGGCCCGATCCGGGATTTTAGTGCGCGGTGGTGCCGGTTTACAAGTTTTGTAAAAGTATCGTTTCCGCATTTTGGCCTCGTTCAGACTGCCGGGGCGCCGTCGTGCACTTACAATGATCACATCAGAGACCTACAAGCCGTCAGCGGTACTAGCTGGACGTAACGGCTACCTAGGTATTGAACGAATAGAATATCAACAAGCAAACTTATCTAAACTCCCGTAGAGTCTATAAGCAATACTTACCGTACAGTCCGGTCTCTTTGTCTAATATGTCGCATATCGAGTCTAGGGGGTGGAATCGTCAGACCCTACTAACTCGATAAGTCATGTGGACGTGTGGCCTGTAACTTTTCGAGAAACTACTGATAACACTTATCAGTAAATTTCATCAGCCCGGGCCAGGGACTTGCTGTTATAGCCAATCGAGCATAGCGCAATATCAACTCATAATACTGGAAGAGACGAAACCCCTCCTATCGCACACTGCCTCCATGTGACTCGGGACTATACCCAAAAACCACCTGTTTGCACGACTCATTTGATCCGTGGTAGGGAGGAAATCAAAGCACAGTGGGAACCACATAAGATACTGTGACGATCTCGGGTCTACAGACTAACCTGTACAAGTGTCACCGGAGAACTGCTATCTGACGATAGGTATGGTACCATATAGGAGTTCCCGGCGAGTCATGTTCGGTTTACTCATTCTCCAATGAGCACATGTGTACAATCTTTGATGTCAAACACCAATGGTTGTGGAATCAACCATCACCCTATATAGGCTCAAGAAACGTAACACTACTCTACTATGGAATATCGATGCCCTGTCTCGATATTCTCTCGACTAGAAACAATTAAGGATATGCTTATGGACTACACAAGCCCCACTAGTATGTCTACATCATAGCCCTAGTAATCAAGCCAACATCCTAAGGGCTTTATCAACATGTATCAAAATGACAGTAAACTAAAACAAGTTCATAAGTTAAGATAAAGAGCAACCAAATAGCATACTATCATGTCAAGCAAGAAAGCCCTCTCTGTGTGTGTGTGTGTGTGTGTCCAAGCATCCACTATAATATACAATAATGGCCTCTAGTGCATACATATTCCTAGCAATCTTCCAGTTGCACTAAGATCAGTTGTTGTAGTATCGCATACCCAACATCCCAAAAAGACTTTCGAAATGTGTCTGGGGAAGGGTCTTCGTAAGTGGATCAGTCGCTTTTTCTTTCGTGTCTACTTTCCTAGT
The DNA here is from genome assembly GCA_030015575.1 of Agapanthus africanus. Classification (NCBI taxonomy): domain Eukaryota; kingdom Viridiplantae; phylum Streptophyta; class Magnoliopsida; order Asparagales; family Amaryllidaceae; genus Agapanthus; species Agapanthus africanus. Next base: position 872,094,158 of record JASDDO010000019.1, on the reverse strand, counting down.
CTCGATCTCGCGGTGATCAACTATCTTCCGGATCAAGTGATACTACCTCAGAATATGTCTAGATCGCTGAAGGGACTGGGGTTCCTTGGCTAAAGCCACAGCTCCATTGCTATCACAATAAAAAGGTATTGGATCTTCAATGGATGGAACCACACTAAGTTCAATAATGAACTTCTTCATCCAGACAGCCTCTTTGGCAACATCGTTGGCAGCGATATATTCAGCCTCCATCATTGAGTCTGCAACGGTATCTTGCTTGGAACTCTTCCAACATACCGCCCCTCCATTGAGGGTGAAGACAAATCCCGAGAAAGACTTATTGTTATCCTTATCACTCTGGAAGCTCGAATCGGTAAAGGACTCTACTTGGAGTTCTCCGTTACCATACACCAAGAACATATCTTTAGTCCTTCTCAAGTACTTAAGAATGTTCTTCATAACTATCCAGTGCTTCTCCCCTGGGTCTGATTGATACTTACTTACCACACTAAGTGCGTAAGCTACATCCGGTCTGGTGTATAACATCGCGAACATGATAGAACCAACTGTAGAAGCATAGGGTATCACGTTCATGCAAGCCCTCTCCAAATCAGTCTTAGGAGACATCTCTTTGGAGTGAGTGATTCCTGAACAAGCGGGTAAATTACCACGCTTAGAATCTTCCATACTAAACCTCTTTAGTGTGGTATCTATGTACCTGAATTGGGACAATCCCAACATTCTTTTAGATCTATCTATATAGATCTTTATCCTCAGGATGTAAAAGGCATCACCCAGATCTTTCATAAAGAACTTTTGTGATAGGAAGAGTTTGACCGAGTGCAGCATAGGAACATCATTTCGTATCAAGAGTATGTCATCCATATACAATACAAGGAAGACAACCTTACTCTCTACTACCATTTTATATATGCATGGTTCATCTACGTTTTTTATGAAGTCAAACTCTTTGACTGCTACATCAAAACAGATGTTCCAACTCCGCGACACCTGCTTTAATCCGTAGATTGATTTAAACAGCTTGCACACCTTTACACTGCTCTTACTGTCTACGAAGCCTTCTGGCTGTGTCATATACACGCTCTCTTCTAAATCACCATTTATAAAAGCGGTCTTGACGTCCATCTGCCAGATTTCATGGTTATGGTATGCAGAATAGCAAGTAGGATCCTGATGAATTTAAGTATAGTCACTGGAGAAAAGGTTTCATTATAGTTGACACCTGGTCGTTGACGAAAACCATTTGATACAATTCTAGCTTTGAAGGTCTCAACCTTTCCATCTACAACAATTTTCTTCTTGAAGATCTACTTGCTCCTAATGGGTTTTACACTTTCAGGAGCAACTTCTAAAGTCCATACTTTGTTGGTGTCTCAGATCGCATAGCATCCAGCCATTTCATAGAGTCCCCACTTGTGAAGGCCTGCTCGAAACTAGTCGGGTCATCATCTTCCATGATGCAATCATCGCTCCCACCGTCTATGAGAAAACTGTAGTATCTCTCAGGTAGATGAGGAACCCTACTAGATTTACGAAGTGGCTGAGATTCGTCTGGGACTATTGAATCCTCTGGTTCTACCAAATCTTCTATTGCAGTTTGTGTATTTGGAACTTCTTTTAGCTCTACCTCATAACCACTAATTTCTTTTACAACAAATTCCTTTTCCAAAAATGTGGCATATTGAGCAACAAACGCCTTTTGTTCTTCGATGTGGTAGAAGATATACCCTCACGAATGTTTGGAATATCCAACAAACTTACATAGAACTGACCTTGTCTCGAGCGTGTCCGGATTTTGCTCTTTAATATAAGCCGGACAACCCCATATCTTAATGAAATTAAGACATGGTCTCTTCCCCTCCCATATCTCATATAGAGATGTAGACGCAGACTTGGTAGGAACCCTATTCAATATATAAACAGCTGTTTCAAGTGCGAGTCCCCAGAAAGAAATAGGTAACTCAGCAATACTCATCATAGAGTGCACTATATCTAATAGGGTGTGATTCCTCCGCTCTGATACACCATTGTGATGTGCTGTATACGGAGGAGTAAACTGAGAGATAATCCCACTCTCTTTTAAATAATCTCGGAATTCCGTGCTTAAGTATTCTCCTCCTCGATCAGATCGAATGATTTTAATACATTTACCCGTCTGGTTCTCTACTTCGCTCTTATATTCCTTGAATTTCTCAAAAGTTTCAGATTTGTGTTTCAACAGGAACACATGTCTAAATCTTGAGAGATCATCGGTGAATGTAATGAAATACGAGAAACCATTTCTGGCATGTGTAGACATAGGACAGCATACATCACTATGTATCAGTCCCAAGAGTTCAATAGCTCTTTCTCTGTGTCTCTTAAACAGAGTTTTGGTCATCTTACCTTTAAAACATGACTGACAAGTTTCATAAGATATAAATTCAAACGGATTCAAATATCCATCTTTATGCAACTTAGCTAGTCTGATCGTATTGATATGACCAAGTATATAGTGCCACAAGAAGGCTTCGTTCATTTCTAAACATTTCCTCTTGTGTGTGTTCTGTATGTTCAGAACTTTATTTTGATTTAGAACATATAAACCATTACACAACGCACCAAACCCAATCAACACTTGATTTAGGAAAATGTTCATAACATTTTTCTCTAATGCAAAATTATATCCTTCTTTATCTAATAAAGAAATGGATATTATATTGCACATCATCGACGGTACGAAATAATGGTGTAAAGCCTTATGCCCCAGTACGGATGGTATTGTCCGCTCTGGCCGAAACCGCACGGTTTTGCCCTTTATAGTGAACCGGACCCGATCAGGGCCACTTCCCAGGAGGTCACCCATCCCAAGATTTTCCTGGCATGAGCATGCTTAACTACGGAGTTCTCAAGCTCCTGTAGTGCCGATTCACTTAAAAGGCTTCTCTGTAATTGAGGGCGGTATCATAACATTTATAATGTAGTTCAGTTCTCTTTCAGAATGTGTTCCGAAGATTTCCCATTGTTCTACAGTAGGTCCCACGGACTCAAGAGGTAGCCTCTACGAATTCATGAGGCGGCCCCGCCCCATTGGCATGACAATTGGTGTGGCACATTGTTCCGTGTGGTATTTTTTCCGTGAACAAGAACCAGGTCCTGACATTCTCCCCACCTTTGAACAATAGTTCCTCCTCGAACCACAGACCTACTACTGAGGGGCCTGCATGAGCCACCATAAATGTAACGTCCCTAGCCCCAGTACAGATGGTATTGTCCACTCTGGCCGAAACCGCACGGTTTTGCCCTTTAGAGTGAACCGGACCCGATCAGGGGCCACTTCCCAGGAGGTCACCCATCCCAAAACTTCCCTAACCTGAGCACGCTTAACTACAGAGTTCTCTAGCTCCTATAGTGCCGATTCACTTAAAAGGCGCCTCTGAAATTGAAGGTGGATCATTACATTTATAATGCAGTTCGGTTCTCTTTCGGAATGTGTTCATAAGATTTCCCATTGTTTTACAGTGGGTCCCACGGATTCAAGAGGTGGCCCCTGCGGATTCAAGAGGTGGCCCTTGCCCTCTTGGCATGACAATTGGCATGGCACTTTGTTCCGTGTGGCATTTTTTCCGTGAACAAGAACCGGGTCCCGACAAACAGTCATTCAAAATCAATGTATTACCATTTGGCAATACTGGGTAATATTCGCCGATAGCTTTAGCAGTAGCAATTGCTCCATTCCCTATTCTGAGAGACATATCACCCTTTCCCAGTTCTCTACTTTTCTTTAACCCTTGTAACAGATTACAAATATGAGATCCCGATCCGGTATCCAATACTCAGGACGTAGAGCAGACTGAGAAACAGTTCTCAATAACTAACATACCCGAAGAAGATGCATCAGAATGCTCTTTTTTCATTCGGGTTGCGTGGAAATCCTTGTATTCCCCTATCCCTTACCCAGACTTTTGACAGTTGTTGTAACAACTCCAATTCTTGTGTACATAAAATTGATTAAAAGTTAATGTATACTTGGGGTATTTACAATTCCTGTGAGTACTATAAGAATTTGTTTTAATTTTGAACAACAAAAAACAACTTGTAGCTCACTGGTAAGACCTTGCACTGCTGTTACAAATCACCAGAGTTCAAATCCCATCAGCCACATTATCATTTTAATTATTTTTCTTTTAATCTTTTAGAAGCCCAAAGGTCTACACATGCACAACCCGTAAAACTGAGAGTCGCGGCCTAAACAAACATGTCCACAAGGTTAGACCAAGCGTCAGGGACACGTGGCACCAAGATGAGCCCCGACTCGCCCAACTCGGGTCGGCAAAAACCTCGACTCGGCCGGTGCCGCCGGTTTAACTCGATCCAAACCCAAAATTTCTTCAACCCTGGCGACTTTTGGACTCCCCTCATAACTCCTGTATTATTTGTTTTTCCTTCACATTTACAGAACACATTAAAACACACATTTAATCCATTTTAATACAAATTTTTAATGCACCCTTTCACTACCCTAAAACCCTAATTTTTCATATAAATACCACCTTCAAATCACCCCTCCTCACTCCCAAATCCCTGCCCAAACTCTCAAGAAAATTCTCAAGTCTTTTGTGTGCAAGTGGAGTCAGCAAAAGGGCGAAGCTCCGACAAACTTCCAACGGCAATCCGAGGAGTTTCCGACGAGGAAACGATGCACCGGCAACTCCCACCTCTTTCTATTTCTCTTCTCTATCCAATCATCCAGTAAGACCCTACTTCTTCTTCTTCTCTCTATTCTAAAAACATTCAAAACTAAAACCCGACGGAAGCGGAGTTAGTCCGACTTCCGATTCGGTTTTTCTTTAAAAACTACAATTTTTCTTAACCAAGATACCTTCATATCATCATATATTGTTCATTAAATATTAATAAACATTTTTAACAAGTTTCATCATAAAATATTGTTATATGCATCTTTTATCGCAATTTTACATTAAAATACAATAAGCTTTAGTTTTCGATACAAACTCTATAATACCTTTATACCTTTAGAAAACTCACGAGGTAATGACCTAGCTCCTCACAACACACATATCTAACATAGCACGTTGGAATTTGGGAACATAGATCTAGGAAAATACGACTTTACAAATAACAACCTTCAACTATTAAAACCTTTTTTCTATAAGAAGTGTATTTTAACAAATCTTTGCAATTGCGCCTCTACAACCCATTTTGGGAAAACTGTTCCGGATGGTGCGGATTATCACACAACTTCGGGCTTAGTAGAGTGAGATGCAGACCTCCGCAAGGAGTATACGATCTCGAAAGATTTTAATACATTTTCCTTTAGAAAAATATGATTTCTATTATAAATAAAACTTATATTTTATAAATAAATATATATGTAATTAATATCAAAATATTTATTTTTAATATTTATAATATTCCACATTTCCAAAATTCAATAAAAACATTTCATTTACAAGAAAATACCATACAATTCCAATATTTCAAATAAATTCCTTATACTTTAAAAACTAGGTCATATTCACTAGAAAATTCACATTGAATAAAAAAAACATCTATGAAAACTCTAAAAACGGTAATTAAATACTTGAGATATATTTTGAAGCTATAACAAAACTATTTTACATAAAAAAAAAACCCTCAAGTTATACTAAATTACAATAAAGACCCTAGTAAACATTGGTTTAAGCGGGACCGGTCTCTTGAGCCTCGAGGAGCCAGAGATATGGGCGCTTGCCTATTTAAGGTGGACAACTTAACAAACGGTGTTATCAACACGGTAATTGTTTTTGAAAAAGACACAAATCCTGCCGTCCATGTGCAACAGTTATCGATAGCACCACAACATAATTCATGATTCAATTTCTTTTCTAATTGTCTGACTCAGACTGAGTCTCGATATAATAAATCTGACTTGAATATGATTCAAGTATAAACTACAACTCAATATGAATCCATATATTCAATCTGTTCAATCTATTCAATCTATATTAACGGAACCGAACCATGGATATATTACATTTACATGATCATCCATTATATCCGTTCCATTACTGATATCATGGTTTCGGTAAGTCATCCATATATATATTCAATATACAATACAAACAATGCAACAATACAATCAAGACATCGCGGGGTTTATAAGGGGTAGATTGATACGGAAGGTGTTAGAAGTGGCACGAGACAGCAACCATAAAGACATCTAACCTGAATTCAATTGACGTTGTACCGTGGCTGAACGGTTCCTTGTACTCCGTATACCGTAGTCTCTGGTCTAGTGAGACTCCTCTCGTATACACGGGCCTCTTCTGTACTAAGCTACAAACAACAACATTAACACTAAATACAACATTATAACAATATATACTTTATTCTGTCTATTCCATTCTTGTCTATTTACAGGACTTACCGAGCGATTTGTTCGCTGATGACATTCTCTTTCTTCTTCTTTGGAATGTCGTCAGGTGATTCGGACTCACTGAAGATCGAGCCCGCCGGCGAGGATTTGGACCAGCTAGCTTTCGACCCAGAGCTTTAGATTCGTTGAAAACATTTACATTCTGTATTTTCCATTTCTGTTACGCCACTGTTTAGGCACTGCTTTCCATTCTATGTATTTACTTTTTAGATGTATTGTAAAAAGAATATTAATAAATAAAGTTGCTGTTAAATTATATCTATTGTCACTGTCTCTTGTGCATTTACTTATATTGCTTAGATACGCTTAGCATGATTATTTCTGAGTAAATACGTAGCGGCCTCGTCACGTCCTCTACCCGTATACTGAGAAGCGGGGCGTGACAGGTTTTGTTGGTGGCCCATGCAGGTCAGAGCTGTATGGAATCCTACCATGCAGTTCAGCACTGTATAGACAACCTAAGCAATATAACACAAGAACCAGCAACTAAAAACATTCTTTACAATTCACATTCCTTGAATCTTATTATTTCATATACTTTGAATCTGTCCTAACCAAAAAATTTCTTTCAAGGTTATGGATTCCCCAAACAACACCAGCACGAATGTCAACAACACTCCCCCACCACTACCACTCACACCTGTCGTCGCTGCTCCGATCAACGAGCAGACAGTTCTGCTTGAGGCAATCCGCAGCCTCCTGGAAGAACAGCAGCAGCAGACTGCTATCTTGATGAACTGACCAGAGGCGGAAGCACCTGGTGTGAAGCAATTCAGGGCCTTGCACCCTAAGCAATTCTCAGGAAAAGAGAGCCTTCTGGAAGCGGAGGAATGGGCTCAAAGCATCTAAGATGATCTGGCAGCGTCACAAGTGCCAGAGATAGCTTGGGTTCGTGTTGCGAAACTGCAGCTCATGGACAATGCACAGGTTTGGTGGAAGGCGGAAGAGAGCTGTCTTGATCAACCCATCGAATGGAAGACTTTCCGCGACATGTTTGACGCAAAGTATTTCCCGGAGACTGCCAGGTTCGACATGGAACAGCAGTTCATCCACTTACAACAGGGTTCGATGTGGACCAAATCAGTGGATGAATACAATGCTGAGTTCGCCATGCTCAGTCGGTAAGATATGTCTCAAAAATTCGATTTTTCAATATATCACATACTACACAGCTAACACAATACTTTAACAGATTTGCGGCACACCTGATACCGACGGATGAGATCAGAGCCCGTCGATTTCAACAAGGGTTAGATTCGGAGATCCAGGCTGCATTAGCCACAAGAGATTTTCCAACTGATGAATCGGCTCTGAAAGCTGCCCGCCGTTATGAGGAAGTGGCAAAGATTAGGGGCAGATCTCAATCTGCTGGAGTTAAGCGCCCTGCCACCCAGATGGCAGGAAGAGCCTCTTCAAGGCCACCATTTGTGCCCAGGAGACCGGGAGTACCAATCAACCGGCCCAGCCCATCCTTTTGTATTGCAGGAAAGATAGACATTTGGCGAAAGACTGCCGGCGAGCCAACCGTCTTTGATTAATTTGCGGCTCAACTACTCATGATATTGGGTCTTGTCCCCGAAGACACAACCCAATTGCTGCACCCAGGACAGCAATCACTTACCAGCAAAGACCAGCCCTTTAGGCACTTGCTCCAAGACTCGCTCTCCCTGCTCTACCACCTAGAGGACCACCGACTGCACCTCCTCCTCGTCAGTTCCATCAAGCTCAAAGGAACGTTCAGAGGAATGCTCCTCCGGCCAGGAGGAATGTACCACGGCGATAGGCTTTCACGATGACCATGGAAGAAGCTGAGGCCACTGGCCAAGTCATCACTGGTAACCCTTTCTTCTCAAGCTTTTCTTTTGGTCTTAACACCTACCTACATACTTTTCCCTATACCTAAAACATATCCCACATATCTTAGGTACAATCTTAGTAGCCTCACTTCCTGCACTAGCACTCTTTGATACTGGAGAATCTCATTGCTTTATCTCGCAATGGTTCGTCCGAACTCATGCGATCCCAGTCACACCGCTTGTATCTAGCTGGAATGTCAGTTCAGGGAACGGCATTCTAAAGGCAACAATGGGATACAACTTGTGTCCAGTAGTCGTCTGCAGCAGAGAATTCTATGCTGACTTCAAGGTGCTGGACATACCGAACTTCGATGTGGTTCTAGCTATGGATTGGCTCGAAACATTCTATGCTACCAAGCAAGCATAGGAATGGCACCTTTTGCAGCACTTTATGGAAGGAAGTGCCGATCGCCATTAAGTTGGGACGACATCGGAGATAGAGAGCTCATTGGACCTGAGATGATAGTAGCAACTGTAGATGTGGTTCGAACTATCAAAGAAAAGATGTGCATAGCCCAAGATCGACAGAAGCACTGGGCTGATGCAAAGCGCCGTCATTTGGAGTTCCAGTCAGGAGAACATGTATTTTTGAAGATATCTCCGAACCGTGGAGTGATCCGTTTTGGAAGATAAGGTAAGCTAAGTCCGAGATATATTGGACCGTTCGACATACTCGAACGAGTCGGTGAAGTGGCTTATCACTTGACGCTTCCACCTTCATTGGAAGGAGTGCACAATGTGTTCCACATATCCCAACTCAGAAGGTATGTAAGTAACCCCAGCCATATTCTCGATCATTCCGAGCTCACTGTACAGCCCGACATATCTTGTGACCAACAACCTGTGGAGATCCTGGACAGGAAAGTGAAATCACTTCGGAATAAGAAAGTCAACTTGGTTCGAGTGATGTGGAGAAAAGACACACCGGGAGAATCGACATGGGAAAGGGAAGATGAGATGCGTGCAAGATATCCTCACTTATTTGTAAACTAGTCTTTAAAATAAATTGTAAATTTCGAGAACGGAATTTTTGTAAGGAGGGTAGACTGTAACAACTCCAATTCTTGTGTACATAAAATTGATTAAAAGTTAAAGTATACTTGGGGTATTTACAATTCTTGTGAGTACTATAAGAATTTGTTTTACTTTTGAACAACAAGAAACAATTTGTAGCTCACTGGTAAGACCTTGCACTGCTGTTACAAAGCACCGGAGTTCAAATCCCATCAGCCACATTATCTTTTTAATTATTTTTCTTTTAATCTTTTAGAAGCCCAAAGGTCTACACATGCACAACCCGTAAAACCAAGAGTCGCATCCTAAACAAATATGTCCACGAGGCTAAACCAAGCGTTAGGGACATGTGGCACCAAAATGAGCCCCGACTCGCCCGACTCGGGAAGGCGAAAACCCCGACTTGGCCGGCGCCGCCGGTTCAACTCGGTCCAAACCCAAAAAATTTTCAACCCTGGCGACTCTTGGACTCCCCCCATAACTCCAGTATTATTTGTTTTTCCTGCACATTTACAGAGCACATTAAAACACACATTTAATCCATTTTAATACAAATTTTTAATACACCCTTTCACTACCCTAAAACCCTAATTTTTCATATAAATACCACCCTTAAATCATCCCTCCTCACTCCCAAATCCCTGCCCAAACTCTCAAGAAAATTCCCAAGTCTTTTGTGTGCAAGTGGAGTTAGCAAAAGGGCGAAGCTCCGACGAACTTCCGACGGCAATCCGAGGAGTTTCCGAAGACGAAACGACGCACCGGCAACTCCCACCTCTTCTGCTTTCTCTCCTCTAGCCAATCATCCAGGAAGTCCCTACTTCTTCTTCTTTTCTCTATTCTAAAAACATTCAAAACTAAAACCCGACGGAAGCGGAGTTAGTCCGACTTCCGATTCGGTTTTTCTTTAAAAGCTATAATTTTTCTTAACCAAGATACCTTCATATCATCATATATTGTTCATTAAATATTAATAAATAACTTTAACAAGTTTTATCACAAAATATTGTTATATGCATCTTTTATCGCAATTTTACATTAAAATACCACAAGCTTTAGTTTCCGACATAAACTCTATAATACCTTTATACCTTTAGAAAACTCACGAGGTAATGACCTACCTCCTCACAACACACATTTCTAACATAGCACGTTGGAATTTGGGAACATAGATCTGGGAAAATACGACTTTACATATAACTACCTTCAACTATTAAAACCTTTTTCTACGATAAATGTATTTTAACAAATCTTTGCAATTGTGCCTCTACAACCCATTTTGGGAAAACCGTTCGGGATGGTGCGGATTATCGCACATCCTCGGGCTTTGTAGAGTGAGATGCAGACCTCCGCAAGGAGCATACGATCTTGAAAGATTTTAATACATTTTCCTTTAGAATAATATGATTTTTATTATAAATAAAACTTATATTTTTATAAATAAATATATATGTAATTAATATCAAAATATCTATTCTTAATATTTATAATATTCCACATTTCCAAAATTCAAGAAAAACATTCCATTTACAAGAAAATACCATACAATTCCAATATTTCAAGTAAATACCTTATACTTTAAAAACTAGGTCATATTCACTAGAAAATTCACATTGAATAAAAGAAACATCTATGAAAACTCTAAAGACGATAATTAAATACTTGAGGTATATTTTGACGATATAACAAAACTATTTTACATAAAAGCGCCTCAAGTTATACTAAATTACAATAAGGACCCTAGTGAACATAGGTTTAAGAGGGACCGGTCTCTTGAGCCTCAGGGAGCCGGAGATATAGGTGCTTGCCTATTTAGGGTAGACAACTTAACAAACGGTGTTATCAACACGGTAATTGTCTTTGAAAAAGACACAAATCCTGTCGTTCATATGCAGCAATTACCGATAGCACCACAACATAATTCAGGATTCAATTTCTTTTCTAATTGTCTGACTCAGACTGAGTCTCGATATAATAAATCTGACTTGAATATGATTCGAGTATAAACTACAACTCAATATGAATCCATATATTCAATATGTTCAATCTATTCAATCTATATTGACTGAACCGAACCATGAATATATTCCATTTACATGATCATCCATTATATCCGTTCCATTACTGGTATCATGGTTTCAGTAAGTCATATATATATATATATATATATATATATATATATATATATATATATATATTCAATATACAATACAAACAATGCAACAATACAATCAAGATATCGCGGGGTTTATAAAGGGTAGATTGGTACGAAAGGTGTTAGAAGTGGCACGAGACAGCAACCTTAAAGACACCTAATCTGAATTCAATTGTCGTTGTACCGTGGCTGAACGGTTCCTTGTACTCCATATACCGTAATCTCTGGTCTAGTGTGACTCCTCTCATATACACTGGTATCTTCTGTATCAAGCTACAAACAACAGCGTTAACACTAAATACAACATTATAACAATATATACTCTATTCTGTCTATTACATTCTTGTCTATTTACGGAACTTACCGAGCGATTTGTTCGCTGACGACATTCTCTTTCTTCTTCTTTGGAATGTCGTCAGATGATTCAGACTCACTGAAGATCGAGCCCACCAGCGAGGATTTGGACCAGCTAGCTTTCAACCCAGAGCTTTAGATTCGTTGTACACATTTACATTCTATATTTTCCATTTCTGTTATGCCACTGTTTAGGCATTGCTTTCCATTCTATGTATTTACTTTTCAGATGTATTGTAAAAAGAATGTTAATAAATAAAGTTGCTGTTAAATTATATCTATTGTCACTGTCTCTATGCATTTTACTTATATTGCTTAGATACGCTTAGCGTGTTTACTTCTGAGTAAATACGTATCGGCCTCGTCGTGTCCTCCACCCGTATACTAGGAAGCGGGGCGTGACAGTTATCATAAGATAGGGTGGAACTAACGTTCCCCGGCCCAGTATAATAAGCGGGTTCAGTCAATACATCCATGTCATTATCTTGATTAAGGTGTGACATGGTCGCTATCTGGAGAGAGAGAGAAAGAGAAGAAAACACTTTAGCGTGCGCTCTTACAAGATTAGACCGGTTATTATCTTATCTAATCAGGATGGCCCGCACTGTTTTATCAAATCTTCCTTCAGACCCTAAAATGTAAGATTAGACGGGATTAATTACACTCTACAAGTTCGCTAATCAGTCAACCACGCAGGTGTTGGTACTCCGAGGGAGTCTCTCTGTGGTTTCACATGGAACTAATAAATAATCTCATTTCCGCAGGGGCATAACCCCGTTAACACCTTTCTTAGACACCTACTGGATTAGCTAATTGTAAAATGGAAAACTCTCTCAAGAGTACCACTTACTCGCAGTGGGTATCGGGATCCAACTATCACATAGAAGGTATGCAATCTTATTGCAAATTTCAACACTTGAAATTCCCGATAATTATTTTTACCCCTAACAACCTATGACCTTGACGAAGGTCAACAAACCATAGGCCGCCAGTCAAGTTCAACCCGTCATTTCTTGATCGATTCAAACCCACCCACACAAATTCTTGACGAAGGTTAACAAGGCTGTGTGACTTTCCCTACCGATCGCATCAACATGCTGTAGATAAGTATTACCCAGCTACCGTTCATTAAGCCTTGACGGAGGTCAACAAACACAGCATGAATACTAAACACTATATATCTGAAATGGCGGAGGGTTACGGCTGGTTTTGAAGAAAACCTTTAACATAATGAACTTGATATCGTCGTAGAAACTAGTGATTTAAAAAGGAGTGGTTTAAACTCCACTTTAAAAATCGAGTAGTTTTCAAAACAAACCGAGTGGTTTGTAGCATATGCTGGTTTTTACTAAAGAGGTCATTCCCGGTAAAGGGATCTAGGTTCTTTCCTCAATGAATGAGGTGCTGGATATTCATAATGGAATACCGCTATACAGCTACTTTTTTGAAAAATTTGGTTCTACAACATCTTTTAGGTTTCTTTTCTTTTCATTAATCTTATTAATGAAGTCCCATCAATTATGTTTCCTAAATATCACAGAAGAAACGAAAATAAAACACACATATATGACATCCGCATTCGCCATAGGGACCCAGATCTTCACCGTAAGGTTACTTAAATTACGGCAGGGCGGGGTCAGGACTAGCGTGGATGCAAAACATATATAGTGTCTACTAATATATCATATATATAAGTAGCATTTGTCTCACGCGGTTATATGATCACATCACATTACAGAACAGCAGAAGCAGATATATGAAATGAAGGATATACTAGGAGGTCCGTGTTTTAAATTAAGCCAGTAACGAAAAACACGGATTCCATGGTCATGATGAATAGCCAAGACCACACCCCTAGACCCCTATGAGAGCGGCAATCAACCCTGCCAATTCTAGATTTGGGCGACCAGTCTCGACTCCTCGAGATGGCCTCCCAGTGGACTCTAGAACCCGATTACTTGTGATCTCCGCTTTGGGTCTATCCTAATGCTGTAAAGTAAATAATATATATCGAATGGAGAAAACAAGCTCAATCTGGAAGTGTCCCAATAAAAGAATATTACATACAATTATTTACATGAGAAACACAATAACATCACATGTCATCAACGTAAGTAAATATGCCTATCCCTAATGTCGTTGTCGTATAGCAATGAAATCGAGGATACTACCGCATATTACACTTACGGTCGCAGAAAAGAAATAAAAAATACAATAATTAGAATCCGCATCTTTAGACATCATAAACTCAGATTATCACATATTCCGAATTTCATGTCTAACCCTATAAATCTAACATTTAAGTCTCGAATTGAAAACACTTTTCAAAAATTAAGTCGGGCAATTCAACAAGATTTCCGAATAAATGATTCGAAGGCTAGTCGGGAACTTTAGTGGATGGCCTCACCCCCGAGGCCGTCAACAAAGTGAACTTGGCCAGAACACCGTGGCCGCGAGCACCCGAATAGATGCTCTTGGCCATAGGGTTCTCCTATTGTCACTTGGTCGGGGTAAAGGAGCATGGCTGTCTACTAGTGTCTCCCAGCGAGTATTCGCGTACGATACGAGATTACGACGGAGTTTCAATCTAAATCCAAAATCCATGGTAATCCATCATTTGAGACTAAAATGCGAGATTTACTAATCAATAACTAGTTTTCGCAAAAATAATCAATGTGGATTCCAAAAATTGTATCACATAACCAAAGCAATATAAACGATGTTAAACATTTCGATCGGTGTTTTAAACAACAGCTATTCACAGAGACCTCAACCACTTGAGCCTCATTAAAAATATCCAGAAAATCCAAAATGTCAAAATGAAGTAGCACATGAAAAACGAGCTCCTAACTCCACTTTTGCACGGCGGAACCGCGACCAATACATGCTATAGGCGGCGGTTCCACGGCTAAGTGATGGAGCTACGTGCTCATATTTCTTGAGCCTGCATAATTTTCCCTGCATGATTTTCTGAGCATTTTTAATTGTGAAAATAATAAATTTTGAAAAAATGGACAGAAACTACCAAAATACGAGTTTTAAAACGTCGATCGAACGGTTTAACTTCGTCTAATGTATTCCTAAGCCTCTAGCTTAGCTCTGATACCATGAATCAATGTCTTAGCACCTCTACTAGGTTTCAATGAGTATCAAGTATGCAATTTTAAAATTTTAGAGGTTTAAATATACTAAGCAAGAATCGAACTAGAGAATTAGGGTTTCAAAGTTAGCAAACTATGTTCTAAACTAAGTGAAGAGAGTCTACAACCTTTATAGTCTAGTCCTTCACTTCTAAAACTCCAAATGGTAGTCCCTAGAACTCTTCTTTGACTCTACTTGAAGAATGGAACGAGCTTCCTTGTAGTCTTCGTCATCGAAGATGATCCACCTTGAGGCAACTCACACTCAAGCTCACACTTCACTAATCAAAATATTAGTGAATTTAACAATCTATACTAATGGGCTAAAGTAGTGTAGGTTGATGAAGTAGTAATTTTGCTAACAAAAATTATTTCTTTCTCTTTTCTTTTTCTTACCCTAGAAAATTTAGTGAGGACATGAAGAAGAAGATGAACTTTGAATGAGTGTGAACCAATTGAGGTAGATGAGATGAGATAAGAATGATAAATATTTATGAGTAAAACAAAAATTGAAGATGAGTCATGGCTTCTCAATGCTTTTCCAAGCATCCAAAGCCATGACTCATTATTATTTTCCTTTTCTTTTCTTTTAAATATAAATCATTCTTTTCATCTTTAACTCTTGTGTGGTTCTCATACATCCATGTTCAATGTATCATCAACCATGATACTATATATATATAAATATGAAGAAAATCTTAAGTGAGCTATATATTAGTGTGTGTGTGTGTGTGTGTATATATATATATTAAATTATTAAATCAACATTTGATTCAATAATCCGGTTATATCATATTTAACCCGGCTAATATCAAATATGTGTGTGTGTGTGTGTGTGTGTGTGTATCAAATCATTAAATCAACATTTGATTCAATAATCCGGTTATATCACATATAACCAGATAATATTTAATATTAGTTAATATATATATATATATATATCAAATTATTAAATCAACACTTGATTCAATAATCCGGTTATATCATATATAATCCGGCTAATATCAAACATATAAACATATATATAAATCAAATCATTGAATCAACACTTGATTAAATAATCCGATTATATCATATATAATGCGGCAGATATCAGAAACGCTAGATTAGAATACAGTATCATATACTCGTATTTAATTAAGCTCCCGCACATATCTCCATACGTGCCCTATTTCGTTTCGCTTGAGCTAGAAAACCTCTATATGGGACTCTAAAGACTCGTCAATACGCTAGCAGTAGGTAATGATCACATCGGAGACCTACAAGCTGTCAGCGGTACTAGCTGGATATAACGGCTACCCAGGTATTGAACGAATAGAAGATCAACAAGCAAACTTATCCAAACTCCCGTAGAGCCTATAAGCAACACTTACCTACAGTGTGGTCTTTTCGTCTAATATGTCGCATATCGAGTCTAAGGGGTGGAATCGTCAGACCCCACTAACTTGATAAGTCATGCCGATGTGTGGCCTATAAACTTTCGAAAAACTACTGTTAAAACTTATCAGTAAATCTCATCAGCCCTGATCAGGGACTTACTGTTATAGCCAATCGAGCATAGCGCAACATCAACTCTCAATACTGGAAGAGACGAAACCTCTCCTATCGCTCACTGCCTCCATATGACTCGGGACTATACCCAAAAACCACCTGTGTGCACGACTCATTTGAGCTGTGGTAGGGAGGAAATCAAAGCACAGTGGGAACCACACAAGATACTATGACGATCTCGGGTCTACAGACTAACCTGTACAAGTGTCACCAGAGAACTGCTATCTGACGATAGGTATGGTACTGTCTAGGAGTTCTCGACGAGTCATGTTCGGTGTACTCATTCTCTAATGAGCACATGTGTTCAATCTTTGATGTCAAACACGAATGGTTGTGTGATCAACTATCGCCCCATACAGGGTCAAGAAACGTACACACTAGTCTATTCTGGAATATCGATGCCTTGTCTCGATATTCCTTCGATTAGGAACAGTTAAGGATGTGCTTGTGGACTACACAAGCTTTACTAGTATGATCTGCATCATAGTCCTGATAGTCAAGCCAACATCCTAAGGGCTTTATCAACATGTATCAAAAATACAGTAAACTAAAACAAGTGCACATATTAAGATAAAGAGCAACCAGATAGCATACTATCATGTCGAGCAAGAAAGACCTTTATATATATGTCCAAGCATCCACTATAATATACAATAATAGCCTCTGGGGCATACATATTCCTAACAGGGCAGTCTCAGGAAAATATTTGGCGTCAAAGAGTTCATGAAACGTTTTCCACTTGATAGGCTGGGTAATCTGAATTTCTTCGGCCTTCCACCAGACCTTGGCGTTATCGATAAGCTGGAGTTTCGCAACTCGAACCCAAGCCACTTCTGGAATTTGAGCTGACGCAAGGTTATCTTCGATACTCTGAGCCCATTCCTCAGCTTATAGCGGGCTCTCATTCCCAGAAAAATCCTTTGGGTTTAGTGCTCCGAATTGTTTCACCCCCGGTGCTTCTGCTTCAGGACGGGCTAGTCCTTGATGAAGGAGAGCAGTCTGCTCCTGCTGAACCTCAAGTAGGCTCTTAATAGTCTCGAGAAACACCGTCTATTCAGTGCAGTAGGTGGTGGTGGGGTCTCGCCGTTGATGTTGATCGGTTCGAAGGAATCCATCACCTTGGACTGTTCTTCTCCGCTTCCCTTACGTTTCTCTGAGATTGGACTAATATCTGCTTACTACAGCAAGTGAAAAAACAACATCGGGTCTGGTACATGACATAGCATGATTGATCCAATTGCCAAAGCAAGTGGAAATCCATTTATGTGAGTCCCTCTCCTCATCAGTCCATAAGACATCTCTTTAGAGATGGTGACTCTTCCACATGCTGGTATATTACCGAGCTATGAGTCGTCCATTCTAAAACTCTTTTAGAATGGTGTCATCTTACCTGAATTAGGACAATCCTAAAAACCTACTAGATCTCTCTTTATAGACCTAGTTACCAGAATCTGTGATATATTATCCAAATCCTATATAGAGAAACATCTGTGACAACCAAAATTTAACTGAACTGTAAAATAGGAACATCTTTTCCTATCAGGAGGATGTCATCCACATACCATATATGGTCTATGACATTACTCCCTACATCCTTTTTATAAATATCTGGTTTATCTATCATTTTGATGAAATAAAATACTTTGATCATGATATCAAAACAAATAATCCTCCTTCGATATGCCTGCTATAGTTTATAATAGGCTTAAGCAACTTGCACACTTTCCGCTGCTCCCACTGACTATGATAACCTTCTGGCAGAGTAATATATATGTACACTTCTGAATCCCTATTTAGAAAGACGTTATAGTCGTCCATCTGCCAGATATCATAGTCATGAAAAACAGCAGTGGCAAGTAATATTCGTATGGACTTCAGCACAGACACTGTAGTAAAAGTTTCACCACAATCCACACTGGATATTTGATGAAAACCTTTTACTAGTCTAGTCTTTTTAGGTTACTACCTTTCTATCTGTACTGATCTTGAAAAATCTATTTGCTCCTAATGAGTTTTACCCCTTCAGGAGCACCCAACAATGTCCATACTTTGTTGCAGTGCAGGGGGTCCAACTTGAATAACTTGGCATCCAGCCATCAGTCAAAAGTCACCACTTCCTATGGCCTGCTGATATAGTAGGGTCATCACAATATGATACAAGCTTCCCTGTCACCGTCTACGAGGAAACTGAAGTATCTCTCGGGCGGCTGAGATTACCTACTAAATCTGCGAAGTAGCTAAGGTTTTTCGGGGTCAACTGAATCTCCAGGTTCTACTAAATCTTTAGTAATCATTTATGGTTTTGTAATCACTTCCAGTTCTACCATTCTCCCGCTAATTTCGTTTACAAGAAATTCCTTTTCTAAAAATGCGGCAAGTCAAGAACAAAAAAACTTTTGATCTTGAAAATGGTAGAAGTTAAACCCTTACTAAAACTTGGGATAACCCCCAAACTATTCATTACCGAAACGTGCCCTGAGTTTGTTCGGATCATGTCTTCAAGCATAAGCTGGATAACTCCATATCTTAACAACTTTAAGATATGTTCTCATTCTATATCACATATAGAATTTTAGGCACTGATTTAGATGGAACCATATTCAATTGGTATGCAGCTGTTTCCAGTGCATATATCCTCAATGAAAAGGCCACTCGGCATTACTCATCATGGAGCGCAATCTCGGATGAGTAATCTGAGAGAGAATCAAATTCTCAATACGGAATGTCGAGTACCAACCACTTGTCCATATGGACATCGGAAAACATACATTATTATGTATAAGTCCATGACATAATTTTCAAAATCTGAATATCCCTTCTTTCAAATAAAGAGGCGGATATTCATTTTAAAAGTAAAGTTGGTGCACGATAACAGTTATTCGAAACCAAAAGTTTGCCGCTGGAAAAAACCCGGTGATTTTCCTCATTAGCAACAGTTTGCTCTGAATTCCGAGTTTTAGGAAGCATCTGTAACATCTTACGGATGTAGGATCCTGATCCGATATCGCATACCCAGAAAGCAGAGTTAATTGAGAAATAGTTTTCAATAACAAACACATTAGAAGATGAAGCATATATGCTTCGAGGGAGTGGCCAGGTATCCCCAGTAATGCATTTTCCACTGCCCAGGCTCATGACAGTAATTGCAATCTTCTTTCCCTTCAGCTGCAACCCCTCAAGATGTCTCTATCTCTTACCTTGTGTACACCGAACTTAAACTTGGTTGGTTTTCTTCTTTCCCTTCCTATCAGCTCCAGCTTTAAAATTGGAAGAAGACTATCCAACAAGCGTAACTAGTGTATTCTCCTTGTTAAAGGAGCTCTCAAATTTGAGATAAGGTGGAAGGAAGAGAAAAATAAATTATATCAATATACAATTCACTTTCTTCACAACCCGTGGCCATTCTCGACTGAAACACTTTCTTCGAGTTCATATGTAACTATACGAGATGACCTTTCAAACAATATAGATCTCTATATCTAATACAGAGGGTTCAGGATGAAGTAAAGGGGAAGTAGAATCGGTAAGGACATATGCGACTTCGTCATGAATTAGGGCAATCATGACATTCCAAAGCCAATGATTGTAAAAAGGTTCGGTTAACTTGGTTTACAAATTTTTGTTTAAGGTTGATCGCTGCCAGAGAGAGAAAAGAAACACTCATCGTGCACTCTATCAAGAATAGATTGGTTTATTAATTTATCTAATCATGATGGCTCCCACTGTTTCGTCGAATCCTCCTTTAAACCCAGAAAAGAGAACTAGCCGGGATTATGTATATAAAATCTTCCGGAAGTAACTATTACTCACAGTGGGAATCGGGACCCAAACTATCATGGCATAGTAACCTTGACGAATAGGCAACAAATTACCCCACTCCATAGATGGTATGCAATCTCATTGTAAGTTTCAACACTTGAAACTCCCGATAAGATTTCTGCCCCTGGGACCCTAGGACATTGACGAATGATCAACAAATCAAAGGGTTCTGGTCAAGTTCAACCCGTCATTTCGTGATTAATTTAGACTCGCCCATACAGGCCCTTGATGAGTGATCAACAAACACATACGACTGTCCTAACGAATCGCATCACATGCTGGCAGAAAGACATCACTTAGCTACCGCACACTACGCTTTAACGAATTATCAACAAACGCAACACGAATACTAAGTACTCTACTTCCTGAAATAACAGAGGGGTACGACTGGTTTTAAAAAAAACCTTTAACGTAATAAACTTGATCTCATTGAAGAAACCGAGTGGTTTAGCAAATTTATAGTTACATAGACTTTTTCTTAAGTGCGGATTCCCCGTGAAGAGATCATGGCTCTTATCTCATCGAATGAGGTGCAGTATATTTCTAACCAAATACCTCTATGCAAAACAAAAGAATAAGACTATAATTTATTTTGGAAAAATTGGTCCGTACGTGTTTTAGGTTTGTTTTCCTTTGCATTGATCCAATCAACTCAATCCCATCATTTAGATAATCACATATTATCTAGCATTTTCTCACACCATTACAGAAAGCGATGAAAAGAAAAATAGAATGCTATATATGCCATTTGTATTCGCCATGGGGTTTCGGGTCTTCATCGTAAGGTTACTTAACTTACGACATGGTGGAGGCAGGGCTAGCGCGGATGCAAAACATATATAAGTATTTATTTATATATACTATATATCACCATATATCAATATATAATCACACGCATATAATCAAATTACAGGCATGTAGGAAAACAACATCACAAGCAAGCAATCATATTACAAGTGATAAGCAACACAGAATAGGAAGAATTTCCTAAAAATCCCACGTTTCGTTTGTGCCACAAAAGAAATGTGAAATTCCTTGGTCTCGTGAATAACCCGTACAAAGCCAACCTTAGACCCCTACAAGCATGGCAAGCGACCCGCCAATCCCATAAACAAGGCAACCCTCCTTAATGTCATGAGTGGGCCACCCAGCGCTTCATAGGATCTGGCAGCTCGTGCACTCTTCCGTGGGTTTATCCTATACCCCCTACAAGCGCAGCGAGCAACCCACCAATTATCGAATGGGAAAGCCCGGTCTCAACTCCTTAAGATGGCCACCCGCTGCATTCTAGAATCCAGTTACCCGAGCGTTCTGTCGCAGGGTAATCTTATAATCTGTATTATGTACAACGGCAACAAAGACCGCATCCTGGTCGTGTCCCGACAAATAATAATACAACATACAGCAACGACGGCCACAAGTTGACCGCTCGTCCCGAATAAAAGAATATACATTTGTCTAATACAACATATCACACGCAGGGCTATTCAATGTGACATTCTGAACTAAACCATACACACCAATCACAAACACAATATCACAATATCGAAAAACAATGTGCAACCCCGTCGAATTGATCACATCAATTCAGCGACGTTAAACACCACATATCAACATATGTAGTCCTAAATTAACTCAATCAAACATTTTGATCGGGTTAACTCGGAACCGCGGCCAACTAATTTCATAACCCATGAGTCCGATTGCTTAAAATTCCAAGAATCGAATTTCAAGATCATCCCCGACTCAAAAACCATCACATTTCTTGCTAATTTCGAATATGAAATGACCTGAAACTTCCCAAGACTCCGGGGGGCTTTGTGCATGACCCATGGGGCCCCGGAGAGTTTTATGTGGGGCCTCTAACCCATGGCCACTGATTTGTGGTCATGGGTTGGTTGTTGGAGCAGCCAGCACACAGTCGTGTGCTCGCTGGTCCAGCCCACATCCGAGACCGCTTTGAGGTGGTCTCGGGTGTGGGGACCCACCTAAGCCCTCGGGAACAGCCCCGGGGTCGCCCCCGCGCCTCCACGGGGAGTGAATATAAGTATGAAATTTCGCTGGTTTTGGAAGCAATTTTGAAAACAGTTTTGCAAAATATTGATTTATGAATCAATTTGGCCACCAAAAGCAATTTGTAATGAATGATCGGCTCTGATATCATGAAGGGATGTCGATTCTAGGTTTGCAACACTTATGAACATAGCAGAATTATAAAATTAAAATTTTACATAGACTTAGCATCAACAACCAATCACATGATCAATTCGTTAACTACAAATGCTAAAATAAGAAACCAAGAGAAGTTTAGTAGGCCACAACCTTTGTAGCGTATCCGTCTAATTATGGAAGACTCGTACTAGACTCCATCTCTATCCGTGACGTGTTCGCAAACCGGTCTCCTTGCCGAAGATGATCTACATCGAGAAAACCCCACTACAAGTTTCATCACCACCATAGCTATACTTTAGTGAAGAAACTTGATCAAGTGGGATGCTAATCTACATGATTAAGTGATGTAATTTGGCTCACATATTTTTCTCTCATGGAAAAAAGCTCTCTTTCATTTCAAGAAATGAAGAAGAAGAAGGAAGAAGAAGAGAGAAGTCTCTTGAATGAATGGTTGTGTAGAGAATGGTTTATAATGTTTTAGTTAAAATATTTTCCTTTTAAAAAATCATAATCATCCTTCTACACTATTCCCTCAAGACACATATTCACTTTCTTTTCTTTTCTTTTCTTTCTTTAAATGAAAATGAGGTGTATGATTCTAAATGTTTAGATTTTTTATCATATATAAATAACTTAATATCTAACATACACAATTATATATGTATCCAATACCTATACCCATATTTGTATCAAATACAAATACCAAATTAGAGAGAAAAATAATGCGAACATAATACTAGAATTATATATATATATATATATATATATATCACATGATTTAATAATCCGGTTTAAAGCTAATCCGGCTAATATTATCAAATGTCCGATTATCGCATATAATCGAACTCCCACACGTATCCTTATACGCTCACTAAATCGTTTCGCCTGAGCGGAAAAAACCTCTACATGGGACTTTAAAAACTCAATCAATACACTAGCAGTAGATTAGGATCACATCCGTTAACACACAAGCACATCAGCGGTACTAGCTGCACGTAACGGCTATCCAGGTATTAATTAAAAGAAAGGCTGACAAGCAAATCCATCCGAACGCAATCAGAGTCTATCAGTGACAGTCATCGTACAGTCAGGTCTCTTCGTCTAAGATTGTCGCATATCGGATCTGGGGGTGGAATTAGTCAGACCCCCAATAACCCGATAAGTCATGCTGATGTAAACCGCATAACCTAATGAGATACAACTGATAAGGCTTATCAGTTTATCTCAACCGCTTCGGCTGAAGACTTTTGGTTATGGTTAATCAAACATAGCACAACATCAACCCCCTATACCGAGAGAAACGAATCTCTTCAACCTCTCACCGCCTCCATGTGCTTCGAGACTGTACCCAACTAAAACCTATTTGCACAACTCAGTAGAGCCGTGATAGGATAGTAATCAAAGTACAGTGGGAACACACACAAGACATTATGACGATCTCAGGTCTAGAGATTACCATGTATTCATGTCATCATAGAACTACTATTTGACAATTGGTATAATACCAACTAGGAGTTCTTAGTGAGTCCGTCCAGTGAAACTCATTCTCCAATGAGCACATGTATACAATCTTTAGTGTTAAACAGCAATGGCTATGAAATCAACCATCGCCCCAGTCGGGATGAAGAAAACGTATACACTAGTCTAAACTAGAGTACCGATGCCCAGTAGCAATACTCCTACGACTAAAGACTTTTAAGGATGTGCTTATGGACTACCAAGCCCCACTAGTATGATCCCTATCATAATCTTGGTAGTCAAGCAAAGATCCTACGGGCTTTATCATCATGTATTAGCGATACGTAATAACGAGAAAAACGTACACATATGAAGGATAAAGACAACTCAGATAGCAAATTATCATCTCGAGCAAGACTGTTCTATCCGTATATGCCCTTCTTCAATTAATGTAATTGCCTTGAGAGCATTATATCCAACAACTTGTGTCCATGAGTATGTGATAGGACTATGACTGACATTTAGTCGTGCGACGTTAATTTCCTCAGGGAGGAAACAATGAACGATTTTCTCGGGGAGGAATTTTCGCAAAAGGAAGAAGCAAGTTAGGATTTGGGATTCTACAAGATTAAGGAAACTCCTAGTCGGTCAATAATGCAGAAGGAATTAATTCTTTTAGCAGCTAGCGACAGTAGGAGCGATATTTCTGTTGATGGTTTGGAGCCTATCATAGATTCTCAAGATACTTGTAGATAGTGTTGCGGATTGAAACCCCGACGACGTTTCAATATCGAAGGGGTGACATCTATGGTAAATCCTCATTAGTTGCAGAACCCAAGTCATTTGAGAACGATATTTTTGGGCCTACTGCGAAGAAGTGAATAACGATAATGGAATATGTGCAAGAGTCAACACTAAAAGATCAATTCTAGGATTTGGTCAATTATTGTACCAGATGCAAGACCGTTGATAAAAACTGGGTTTTTCAAAATCTTGCAAAAGGAGGACGATACTGTAAAGAGATACAAGGCACACTTGTTAGCAAAGGGATTCACCTAGTGTAAGTGGACAAGAAATAGACACTTTCATCTGGGATGATGATTATGTCTATTCACCTTCCTTACCAAATCGTTACACATAAAGATCTTGAACTAGTCCTGCGGACTTAGATCTTATTCTCGATGGAGATTTGGATAAGAAAATCTGGGAGATCAGCCTTCGGATTTCAAAGCCAACATGACTCGAGTCGACTTAGAGAGTCTATTTATGGCTTGAAACACTTTAAGTTCAGAGATATTGTTGTAAACGGTGTTGTGATAATCAAAAGTGACTAGGAGACAATAAATGCCAATTGGAGTGGTTTTCCTTCACTATCGCGATAGAGGAGCTATGAGATGTTGAGTTCGTGCTTGGGAATTGGATCCATGAGAACCGTTTCAAGAGCATCCTATGTTTGTCTTCGAAGGCTCACATTGGGCATGTCTTAAAACGGTTCAACCCGCACGATCACTCTCCAATTTATTACTCCAGTCACTAATGGACATGGTTTTAGCCATGATCTTTACTATATGACTTTTGATGAAGAGAGACAAATATTATAAGTTCCATTTCGCAAAGTCGGTAGTCTAATGTATGCATGGTGTGTACTTGACCAGACATATAACCCTTGCCGTTGGACTTGGTATTTTAAGGTCTACTCGTTGGGATGAAGTGACGATGATTTTCAGGTATTTAAGTGGAGGCCCACTATACCTTGTGCTATGAAGGATCAAACTTGCAATTGTGTGGATATACAGATGCCGACTGGGCCGGTAATCTGGATATGATAGCATCCATGTCCGCACATGTTTTCTTCCATAATAGCAGGGCCATCACTCGGAGTAGCAAGAAGCAGGTTGTGTATCTTTTTCACCATGGTGATGGAATATGCGGCTACCTCAGTAGCGCCAAAGAGGCTGCTAGGCTGAGTGATTCCTCGGGAGTATCCGCGTAATTCTACACGCAATTGAAACAGGATTTCTCTCTATCATCTTGATATTAGGTCAACGATAGTATACTCAAACAATCCCATATATATGAGAAGTTGAAGCACTTACAGATCTAACAACACTTCATCAAGGAGTAAGAGGCATGAGAAGGTGGTCTAAGTTATAGAGTCTTCTTTCAGATCAAACGATCGGGGATCCGATGATGAAGGAAATAGCCGAGTAACGCTATATGCGTATGGGCTTTATCCTGGGTGACATGTTGCATTTCAAATAGCTTGATAGGCCTTACTCTTGTATTTCTCTTATATTTGACATTTTTAGATGGAGATTTTATTGATGCATATTTTAAGATTGATGGTATGTAGCTTTCTTTCTTTATTATCTGAGATAAATATGTCTATTTTGTTTAACTATTTCTGGTATGGAGTACAAGTGTATAAGGTATACGAAGTGTACGGGATACACGATATATGCATAGCACACATTTAACAAAGATACGTCGGTAGGTAGGAACTCTCTCTCACACACACGAGAGATCCCCTTTATGTTAGGAAAGCTTACAAAGGTGAGATTAAGTGCTAGACGTCATCTTCTCGGAGCGGTGACCATATTGTTGTATACAGGGTATGACGACAGTGGGAGCACTTAATAGAGTCGTCCTGACTGGGTCAGGATGAGGTTGTGATGTACTATATGTCAAGCGACTGAAGTGTTTATCCCGTGGCCACTTTACCGGTTTTACATATAGTCGAACTAGGGGTCTGACTCGTCGCACGGGGTGCAAACTTTTCGGGAGATCTCAAGCATATCGCAGGCGATATGGCCGGGCAAGTCAATCACAGGGCGATTGGATTTGGGTCCGTACGATATAACTTTAATGGCGTATGCTCTCATGGAGAGAATTTTATACCATAACACGTTGCCATACGACGTGCGCTGGGACCGTGCACATAAGGAGGTTGAGGGATGGATTCCATCTCTCTCACTGTATGAGCCCTTATGATGACCTCCTTCATGGAAGGACTGGCAGTCATTATACCCTTAATGACACTGGGCTGTCTGGATAGGCATGTTATGAGCGTCTGCTATTTTGGCTATTGTCTCCTGCTGTGATGACAATATACCGCACATTCGAGGCAATGCAAGAAAAGCGGGTAAATAGCAGACCTAAATAGAGCCGGAGGAAGATCTATTGAAATGTCTCCTGATTGTATCGCATGGCCAACTCTTATTAACGCCGAGGGTGTGGTTTAAGAGTGCGATGAATCGATGGAAGACCTAGGTGTTCAAGTACGCTTCTGAGAGAGATCGAAAGTACTTGGGCAGATATGTCTGATCGGATCTAGGGTATAAGATTTCGTGAGCCTAACATATATATAGTTTATGTTGTTTTTCTTTTAGGGAGATCCTAGTGTCGGTCCTAACAGATCTGGATGCAAGGCTACCCATTTGCGGGTTCTTAACGATCCATGCCGCACCAACATGTTTGGATAAGAACAAGGACTGAAGGAGGAGATTCTCATAGAGACAATTGACTCAGGGAGTCAATGGTTCAGGAAACCGACTCAAGAAGTAATGGATGGCGCCCACTCGAAGGTGCGAGTGGGAGTATGTTGGCTATTAGGCTTCATCCGGCCCAATATCCGCCCCTTCTAAAGGCCCATATATATATATATATATATATATATATATATATATATATATATATATATATATATATAATGGAAGAAAGAGGCCATTTGAGGGAATTTCCTCCTATGGCATCGAAAAATTACATCCTCCTTTATTTTTTCCATCGATCGGCATCCATCATCTTCATCGTTATCATCTAATATGTGGGTACACCAAATTTCATGTGATTCTACAACTTTTTCACCGTTGATTTAGCAAAACAAAAAGTTATGTTGTCGGTAAACCGTTAATTTTGAACCCACTAAATCAACGGTGAAAAAGTTGTAGAATCACATGAAATTTGGTGTACACCCATCTTAGATGATAACGATGAAGGTGATAGATGCTGATCGTCGGAAAAAATGAGGGCGGGCGTACTTTTCGACGCCATAGGAGTAAATTCCTCCTATGGCATCTTGCATCTTTCCTTCATTATTCTCATAGAGAGAGAGAGAGAGAGAGCGCTAAATGATTTAAGAAGGTTAATTATTCAAGAGAATTAATTAAGGTAACAACTTGTGAACCGTCATCTTCTTCCATTATTCTTGTTCTACTACGGTTGGTTAGCGGAATGATTACGTGGGGAATTTTCGCTCGATTAGAATGTGGTTTCCTTCCGACCGTTGCTTGAAAACAAGAGAATCAGGAACGAGAACGTAACGTGGGCGAGATAAATATCCAACCATCGGATCAGGTATATCGGTAAAACCCTTACATAGATATATACTATCATGATTGTGTCATGTTTATATATTTATACATCTTTTTGCTACAAATCCTACGGTGTTTGAAGATGATTTATCATGTTGTAGTTGTTTAAGTATAAGGTTGTACTAGTTGTCGATTGTTTTCTATATAGTGCAGCCGGCTTTGCTTGTGGGTGCTTTCAAACAAATTATAAATGTTGTTTGGGTATGAATTTATTAAATTTATTAAAATTGTTTCCAGACCCTTTTGGTGCGTTTTTAAACTCATGTATTTTCAAGATTATGAAAAAAACTCAATACTTAAAAAACAACACGGCAAATTTCACATTACATTACATTGATCGTCTTTGACAGGCAGTTGCCAGTATAAGAAAACAACAACATATGAATATCAGGAACAAAGTCATTTATTTCTTTTCCGTGCAGTTTTGGCCAGAGCATCATATATCACCTTCTTTCGCTTGGAGATTTCATTTTTTATGCTTTCGGAATTTTTCGCCTCAATCCTGCTTTCGGAATTTTTCGCATCAATCCTGCTTTCCGAATTCTTGGCTTGAACCTCCAGTGCCCCCTTCACAAAGTGCTTCAGCCTCCACAGCGTGATATCACTCTGTAAAAAGGCGAAGAGATGGCCAAGGATGAGGGAAGGGGAAAAAATGGAAAACAGAATCTCATATACAAGATGAAGACATTCTTTCAACTACTGTAACATAATAACCATACTGCAAAATGTAGAAAATTGAGAATAAGCAAATCATCTTAGATATGCTAAAATTTATATGCAGAAAATTATCTTATACTTACTGTTACATATGAAAGATAGCATCTATTCTATTAGGTCTGATTTTAATAACCAGGAGAGGCCCAGAGGGACACGACATCACCTGACAAAATAATTTGTGAAATATAATAAAACAAGACTTTTATAGTACAGTGACGAGGCGCATGATCAACACATTTATTACACATTTTTTCTAGTTTTTCCCTATCTTTTGTTAATTAATAAATTCCATTAATTATAATTTAAGAACATTTATGGATTTATCCGTTAAAAACACATTTATATGTATGTTAAATAATAATAAATGGATAATTGTTAGTTAAACGTCTAAATATTTTTTAAAATAAAATAGATACTACTAAAAGATTTATTTTGAGATATTTTGCATATTTAAATTAGCCAAATCAAATCAAGAAGCAAAATCTAATCAAGAGAATCAAGCTCAGCAATCATATCAGCCTGATCCGGTAACAAATTGAGAATCCACGCAACTTCAGAGAGACAACAAGATATTGAAAATATTATGCAATCAAAACTACACAAATCAAACCAGAAAATTGCATTCAAAGATCGAGCCCAAACAGACGCGAAAGGACCGCAATTTTAGTGACCAAATTTCAAGATCTGCAGTCGAAATTTGATGTGTGGTTTCAATTTGTTTAGATTTAGGGTTTTTTGTTATAACTCTATAAATATAAGATCTCTAAAAATAACAGAGCATCTTCTATACCTTAGCTTCAGTTGGTAGCCATCAATAAATTATAATTCCTCCTTTTAGGGCATGGGGAGTAGAAAATCAAGTCTCAATTTTGTATTCAGCATTTAATTAATAAAGGTACTGATTTTTATTTCAATTGAGTCTCTGCATTTTATCCTATTATGTGTTTTCATCGTGTTTTTTTGTTAGTAGTATACTGATAATATGCTAGGTATTAATTGCTCTGTTTTCATACTTTAATCATATTGATCTAGTTTTTATAATATCTACATTTCTCTGCATACTTTGATAAAATATTATTCATATAATTTATATCTTATACTTAATAACCCTTTGATAGAATATGATTCTAATAGGTGTATATTTTATGCTTAGAAAACAGATCGGATTGGGGTGATAAAATTAAGATCAAAGATTAATAAATCTATATTTAGGGTTTGATAGGGTATTGTTGTTTGGAGTTCATATCCTATACTTGCGTATTTCATTATTTATTAAAAGTCGGCATCAAAACGAGATAGATTGATTAATAGTTAGCATGTTAGTCAACTTAGATGATTTAATCTGAGTACAGTATTCATACGTTAATCTCTTTTATTATTATAGAAATTTAGATCTTTAAATTATTAGAAAAAATCAATTCTTTAAATCTTAATTATAAAAAACTATATTTTATTTTAATCTGATTGAGCAAAAGTAAACTAGTAGTCTTCTCTGTGGGATCGACCCGTACTTGCGCGCTTGCTACAAACGAGCCGTGCGCTTGCGATATTATAATTTTATCAGCAAGTTTTTGGCGCCGTTGCCGGAGAAGACGTTTTTAATTTTATTTGTTTTTCGGATTAACAGTTATTTATAGTTTTAGTTTTTTCTTAGATTTTAGATTTTCAAGAAACAACAAAGAACCAGGGAGCTCTGCGAAAACGCGGTCAATAACAGGGTCAACACCATGAAACCGGTCCAATTAAGATTTCTTACGCTCATTTGTTTTGTGAGCGCTCTCTGTCTATATTCGCTTCTCGATTTTTATATTTATTTTCTCTGTTTCTTGCAGGATTTCTTTGCGCCGTTTTTTTATATAAAAAAAAGAAATTAAAAAATTAATTTTGAATATTTTTTCTAATTAGATTTGATTGTTGCACTCATATTTAAAATATCTTAAAGGCAAGTCATAAATCCTAAAAGATAAGATGGGGATTTCATCAACCTTCCTTGGCCCACAATTCAGCTTTCCATATTGCATGAACCCAATCTTCTAATTAAAATCGATTAGACTTAAAACCTTAAGGACTCATATAACTCACTAGGAAAAGTTGACTTTTAGGCTAATTAATATCTCGAGGGGTCTAGTCAATAGGTGTCTAGGCAAGTGTGATTAAGGCAAGTGGTTATTTAATTAGACCCGCTATTTCGGTGATTCGTATAGTGGATACCTTTCACTTATCTCGCACTTACCTGACTGACTGGTTAGTCTACTTTAAGTTTAGCCTGCCTAATAGTTAACTTAAGAGCTGTCTAGGTCTAGGTTCACCCTAGTAAACTAGATTAGTTGCTTGGTTTGCTTGTTAATATGAGATCTTTACTTTAGATTTAGATTTCTTTTTATATGGGAAAAAATTTAGAATAAAAAATGAATTTTTCTTGGAACAAACCTCCTTCCAATATAAATGTCCCATCTAATAACGGCAATTATTGTAATATTAATCCTCATTAAACAAATATGCCCTCCGATTTCACCGGTCCCCTAAGTTGTAATCAAGAAAATATAACATATTATTGGCCTAGGAATGATGATTATGCTCCAACTTACGATCCAAATCATCCCAATTTTTTTTTGAACCAAAACGTTCCTAAGTTTAGCTATAACAATCAATCTCAACCGTACCAAAACCATACAGCAGGTCCATATTCTCATCTTAATCAACCAAATCCAATACGCAATCCATTAGATTTTGCTGATGAGAGTAACAGGCAGTTGTCCAGTTTAGAATTAGCGTTGGAAGAATTTTGTTAGGGTTACCAATCAAAATACTTTAAACCTAACCAATTACATGAAACCCACTGGTTAACTTAATCAACTGAATCTTACTTTCATCCTTACAGATTTTTATGATGAGAATGATAAGCAGCATTACCCTTCAGAAGATAGGTTAGAAACTTTTGTTCAGTCCTCCATTTAAGTTGATCTCAACATGACTAATGTAGATAACGGAGCGACCAATTTAGATAAAATTTTGGAAATTTTTATGGAAACTTATGCACAAAACGTTCAAGCTTTTGCTAGGTTAGAAATTCAAATTGATCGGTTAATTGCACAAATTAGTGAAAAGGAAAAGAATCTTCTTAATCAACCTAGTCAAAACCCTATGGATTAATGGGCTAGTTCGGGTCAAACCAACATGTTTTAAGAAGACCCAATTAATTTTGCTAATTCCTTAACAACTTTAAGGTCCGGCCTAAAAGTGGAGACACAAGTTGACAGATCTAACGATTCAATCGAGCCACATTCTCAAATACATTCTTCTGAGTCTCGATATCACGTTGACTTTGATCCTATGGATAATTGGAGTGAAACAAACGAATAAAAAAAATTCGAAAAAATACTTAAGAGGAATTAACTTTGAGGAGCATAGTATTGAGGAACCACAAAGGGTAGAGCCTAAAATTCTTGATCGCAATATTGCTAATCTAATAAACCAATGTACCGACTCTTTTGATCATAATCCTAATGTTAATGCTTTTAATGAGAAGTCGAAGGAAGAAACGTTTGAGTTTGAGAAGTATTCTTTAAAAAAACCCAAATTTATAAATGAGTTAGATGACTTTGATTCTCAAGTTTCAAATGTTCCATGGGAACCTAATTTTGAACCTTTGATCATACAAGTCAATGAAATTGATGAAGAGTCTACACAAGAAACATTTTCCTTTAATGATTCATTTGAAAATAATTATAATGAAAAATTTGTGCTTCTAAAAGAGTTGGAGGATAACGCATTTGACTTTGATTTGGAAGAATTTTTCAAAGAACCTATACTTTTGAAAGAATTACATCAAACCATTTCTCCAAGTTTACAAAACGAGTCTGAGAATTATTATTTAGAGGAACTTTTTAAAGAGGAATTCATTCTCTTAAATAAATTAGATTATTCAAGCCCTCTGGCTTCGCAATCAGAATATCATCTTAAACTCATTATTAAAGAAGATCATGTGATTTCACCATTTATTGATACACGTTCTAATGAGTCACCACATGATTATTCTTCTCTTATCGACAACTCCTCATCATTCCAAAACCCGATTGAATCTCCTTGTATCCATATTCCTTATTTTCTGCGGAATTCTTCAGAATTTGATTCTATAAGTCGACATTAAAATGCTTTATTGCGGAAAAGAGCTGAAAAGGCAGATCTTCATATTCTTGTTTTTGCACCATATTATATGGAACATTCAATTATTGTATATCACATTAGTTGTGGCTATAATCATTCATACTTACAGGAAAACAAAATTTTTGAATGGTTAATACTTATAACAAATATTAATAAATATAACCAGTTAATTTTTTATAATGTAATTTTTGAATGGTTAATTTTGACGTTTGAGCAAGTTCGGTCTGATTATGATTCGCTTATGTTTTTAGACACAATGGATCACCCCAATTCTCAACCATTTTCCCTTATTATGGAAACTTATGATTTCGAGAACGACACTTTTGAGAAAAATTTTAAAAAAGAACTTATGCTTTTAAAAGAGTTAGATCACCACAGTTCTCAAATTTTACACTTTCTAATGGAACCTCATGTTGCACCTTTTATTACTCAAAATCAATTACTTTTATACATTGAGAAACAATTCAGATCGACACTTAAATCGTTGATGAATTCATGGAAGGTGGGGTTCTTGAGAAATTTTCGGGATAAGTCTCTCATTTCTAATAATTTATGTTTACCCCTCCTTAAATGTGTTCTTATATAAAATTATGAAAATTATTTGATACTGAATTGGAAAAAATGGTTACGACACGAAGACACTGAGGACAATGTATAGCTTAGGTGTAGTAGTGGGTCTGTATGTTATTTGGTTTTCTTTCTTTTTAGATGTTCTTTGTTTTTTGTTTTACTGCTAAATTTTTCTTTTGAAATAAAAAATAAAAAAATAAATAGAAAAGAAAAGATAAAGAAAAAGTTTTCTTAAGATCAAACTAGTTTGTTTAAAAATAAGTAATCTTGAGTCTAATTCATGAGTTAAGTTAATAAGAAGGGAAAGTATTGAAATTTTTAATAGAGACAAAATCTGAAAAATAACCCATCTTGAACTTGATTGCGGTTAATACACACCTTATCTATACATACACGTCTTTAATTTTAGGATGAAAAGAATAACTCGAAATATCTCCGTTATTTTTCGTTCTAAAAAAATTGCATTCCTCAAGTAAAACATAATAATAAGTCTTTCTTTTATGGCCTTGATTACTTGAGTAATTAACTCCTAGGGGTGTTTCTACACCTAGTGGCCTAAAGCCATTTGGTTTGGAAGTCATTGATCCAAAACTCGTTACATGAGTAGTTTAGAAAGCCTAATAAAACAAAGACATTTTAATAAAATTCCGAGTAACTGGTTATTGGTGCCTCAAGAAGCATGAATAATCACGTTGAAAGGTGCATAAAAAATTATTTTAAAAATTATATATATATAATTTTGGAAAGGAAAGTTAACGGAGATATGAAGGTTTGAATTGAAGTACCAAGATCAAAAGACTATTGCACGAGCACGAAAGTGTATAGGAGCGAAAATTGATAAAAGGTGGAGTGAAAAATAAGATTTAAGTTTTTATTAAAAATGATAGAAATCCTAGATTTGAGACTAAGTTTTAGGATGAAAACTCGAAAAAACTTAGAACTTTATAAACCGGCATGATACTTTGGTAAAGCCTCTTTTTATCTTTAATTTTCTTGTTTCTTTATTTTATTTTATTTTTGATGGTGTAATTCACTGAAAACACTCAGGAAACAACACTTTTCCTCTTGGGTAATCTTGAGGTTTAATGGCTTGTTGCACGTGCTAAGTGCAATCGCGATGCCTGCGAAAGTGAGCTAGGATTTATCTAGATTTTCTTTTTCTTTTTAGGTTTTTTCTTTTCAAAAAATAGGTGTGAGTGTATTTGATCAGCACCTTTTTTACTAGTTTTTCCCTATCTTTTGTTAATTAATAAATTCCATTAATTATAATTTAAGAACATTTATGGATTTATCTGTTAAAAACACATTTATATGTATCTTAAATAATAATAAATGGATAATTGTTAGTTAAACGTCTAAATATTTTTTTAAATAAAATAGATGCTACTAAAAGATTTATTTTGAGATATTTTGCAGATTTAAATTAGCCAAATCAAACCAAGAAGCAAAATCTAATCAAGAGACAATCAAATCAAGATTAGCAATCATATCAGCCTAATCTAGTAACAAATTGAGGATCCACGCAACTGCAGAAAAACGACAAGATATTGAAAATATTATGCAATCAAAACTACCCAAATCAAATCAGAAGGTTGCATTCAAAGATCGAGCCCAAACAGACGCGAAAGAACCGTGATTTTAGTGGCCAAATTTGAAGATCTGCCGTCGAAATTTAATATGTAGCTTCAATTTGTTTAGATTTAGGGTTTTTGTTATAACTCTATAAATATAAGATCTCTAAAAATAACTGAGCATCTTCTACCTTAGCTTTAGCTTAATGCATAGGGAGTAGAAGATCAAGTCTCAATTTTGTATTCAGAATTTAATTAATAAAGGTACTGATTTTTATTTCAATTGAGTCTTTGCATTTTATTGTATTATGTATTTTCATCGTGTTTTTTTGTTAGTGGTATAATTATATTAGGGTAGTTCTTTTTACTATAACTAGGTGATGAACCTAGAAAGATGATATGCTAGTGTATTAATTGATCTGTTTTCATGCTTTAATCATATTGATCTAGTTTTATAATATCTACATCTTCTCTGCATATTTTGATAAAATATTATTCATATAGTTTATATCTTATGCTTAGTAACGCTTTGATAGGGTATGATTCTAACATATTTATATTTTATGCTTGGAAAACAGATCGGATTGAGTGACAAAATTAAGATCAAAGATATTGACTTTTTAATAAATCTATGTTTAAGCTTTGATAGGGTATTGTTGTTAGGAGTTCATATCCTATATTTGCGTATTTCATTTATTTATTAAAAGCCATCATCAAAACGAGATAGATTGATTAATGATTAGCATGTTAGTCAACTTAGGAGATTTAACCTGGGTACAGTATTCGTACGTTAATCTTTTTTATTATTAAAGAAATTTAGATCTTTAAATTATTAGAAAAAATCAATTTTTTAAATCTTAATTATAAAAACTATATTTTATTTTTAATCCGATTGAGCAAAAGTAAACTAGTAGTCTTCTCTGTGGGATCGACCCGTACATACGCGCTTGCTACAAACAAGTCGTGCACTTGCGGTATTATAATTTTATCAACAAGTTTTTGTGGTTGATCTTGATTTTTGGAATTTTCTCTTTTCCTTCAATTTTTTTATGAGGGGGGGGGGGTTTGGTGCTTTTTATACTGAATGAATTTTGACTTGAATATTTTAATGAGCGATTGCTTTCTTAATTATAATTAAGGCATACTGGTTCATCTGTTTTTATGAGACTTTTAATCCCATTGGCGGACAATTCATCCACGTTCTTATCCTGCTTTCCATAACTCTTCACGTGTTTCCCCTGAAGTTCAAACATGGAAAGTTTTGATATTTTTGAAAAGGCGACACTAGACCTTGTACGTACTTAAGTGTAAGCATTGTGGGTTACTATTTTTTTATTTCATAATATAACTATTGAATTTTAATAGTGAGTTTTATGCTTTTATAATAGAATAATGTCTACATTTATATACTGTACGTATCAAAACAATTATTATATTTTCATGATATTATTCTTAGTTTTTCAGCAGTGATATAGCAATTTTCTTTTCTACAAGCGTGATGCAAGGAGGATTCAATCTCAGAGCTCGATATTCAGAAGCTTTACCACTATTCAATTAGTGGCTCTTGCAATTATGATATAATTATAAAATACTCAAATTACTATAGTCCAAGGGAACTCTAGGAGGAAACAGGCAGCGAGATATGGAAAGAAGGGGTAAGACATGAACAAAAGCCGAGAGCACAGGTAGAAAATAAGCTGAGAGAAAAGAGGCAGAGATACACAATTCCTTATATATATATATATATATATATATATATATATATCCCTTTTTTCTAAATCCTTATTATATATCGTTTTTACTTCATAACAACATAAAGCTTATTCTTTTAGGTGGTACTTTAAGTGAGAATAAAAGGAGAGTTTACATCAAGGTTAAAGTGAATGACCTGTGCATCTATGTCAATGTCCACCTCCTCAGTTGCACCTTCAAAGTTTGAGTTTCCCTGAGAGATAATATCTAGTGCCTTGCAAAGATATTCAGGAGGTAAAGCGGAAATCCCTGCACTAAGTTTCCTTTTCTCCTCGGTAGTAATTTTCCTGTGGAAAACCTTTTCAAGATAAATTTCTAGCAAGTAAACATCATCAGCATGTACAATCTCTGCTATTTATACCACAATGCCTGGGTTCCCAATTTTGATTTCAATTTGATGGCCTACTACAGCCTCTAATAGTACCATATCAGCATTAAAAGAAAATGAATACAGATTTTTTTTATAACAACTACAATCACCAAATAAGTAGTTATAACTATACAATTATCTTTACTATTGCTGATTTTAAATACCTACCAAAATCACTATGCATCAATTTAAAACAAATTAGCACCTATTAAAAAAATCTAAATGACAAAGTTATGTATTAAGCAAGTAAAAAACAATATAATAAACACAAATAATTAAGGGTTTTCTTTTTGTCATATTTATTTATATGTATAATCTTTACGATTTAAGAAGAACATTCTTATTTAAACATGTGTTTGCACATGCAAGATACTAGTATCAATCAACTGAAGGGTTATACCATCTTGCAGTAGCTTACAACATGTTTTATCATGGATGTTCCTTTCAAAGTTCGAGGTTTCGACCGAAACTACCGATACGTGGTGGTTTCGTATCGGTTTCAGTAGAGACCGATACGAAACCCGAAACCGATACGAAACAAATCATACAATACCGTTTCGGATGAACTCTTTAAGAACTTATTTTTTTATACCATTTTTACTGTCATTGTGATCATTGTAGGCTTTCGTTATTAGAAAACCGCAAAAAAGTGAACCCAAACCCATATTAATACTTATCTAAGTACACTTTTCAATATATTTTGCATCAGGATTTTTAAACACCGGAATCATTGTCTTGTAACATAGAACCATAAATTTAAGTATTAAATATGTCTATACTTATGTATGTTGTATTACCGTCGAAACCAAAACTCGAACGGAGATTAGCGAAACTAGCCGAAACCCGGCGAAACTAATAAAATTATGCGAGACCGAAACCAAAACCAAGTTTTTGAACCTTGGTTCCTTTTCCTTTTTTCCCCCACTCAAGATTATGTAATAGATAAAGGCATGTCAAAAGAATAAAAGCAATGTGCTGACAACTGCTGAAACACACCTAACAATCAGATTTTTATTTTAAAAAAACCAATGAAAATAACTTTCTTGAAGTGAAAATTGGCTTAGTGCAGCTTTCATCATTATCACATAAGGCTCTACTTGACCCTTCGGTTATTTTTACAGAGTTGAAAAAATTCCCTATAGAAATCTTATTGTCTTATTAGAACTTATCCAAACATTGGGGAATTAATTTAGAAAGTGTAGCCTCGTCTGAATGAAGTGATTATTTTTATAAGGAGAATCATAGGAAATCGATATGAAAACGGAAAAAGAAATATTATATTTATGATTATAATTGCGGTTTAATGTAATTTTATTTGATATACCTGCATCTCTGGATGACCGACTGCCTGAGTTCCTCTACATGGACATTCAGCAGGTTAAGCTGAAACAACCAAACAACCAGAGAAACAGGTGTCAATTATTACAAGGATTAACCCAGAAAAAAGGGGGGAAATAAACTGTGAAAATGTACGACCTCATTGCTTGTATCTCTAGCCAATTTTGCAATCGAGGCCTCCTGAGCAACCTGCATATTTGCCAGAGCTTGTGCCTCTTCCTCTTTTTGTCTTGTTTCCTGATCAAGAAAGAAATGTTACTTGCATGTTTCTATAGTGCAGGAATAAAGGTTAAAGGAATGGAAGAAATAATTGGATTTAGAGAAACCAAATATTTTGATTACTTCACAATTAAAAACAAGCAAGAATGTAGAAGCGAGAAGTTTGGCAGCAAATGGCAGTTATCGGAGCTGATTTCACCTTCCTAAGGCCGTTTTTTTTCTTCTTTTTTCTGAGAGAAGATGAAGGAGAAGAAAGTTGGGGGGGGGGGGGCACCGGAAGGGGGGAAAATAAACGAAAAATTATTTTTCTTGTTGAACCAAGATTTAATTGCAAAGAAAGTCATAATGAGAATAATTACAGTTGATGGTCAAGTTCAAACTTGATTCAACCAAGACCAGCAAGGTTCCGTAAGATATGAAAATAATTTTCAAGTCCCAATTATGCTTTCTTTCACTTCCACCGGTTGAAAAAAGCAAAAAAGAAATGAAAGTAGTTCTTAATAATTTCTCTCATTTTCTTTCTCTTTTTCTTTCCTGTCTTTTTTTTTATGAAAGCAAACAATTTTAAAAACAGAATGAAATGTCCTCTCATTTTCTTTTCTTTTCCTTCACATTCTTTCAAATCAAACACAGCCTAATTGATTTTTCCATGGAATGAATGCTAAATTAAAATGATGATGAAATGACTCACCGCTTCAGTGACCTTGGGTAATAGTTGAAGCCATTTCTCCTCGAATTTTTCCAGCAGTGTTTTAGCCATTACATGAACATCACTTTTAATGTCCTCGTTATATGCCATGGCATTTGAGAAAACTAACCTCACATCTGCATATATTTCTCTAGCATTCTTATATTCATTGGCATCCATCTGTTTCCGGATTGTAGTGAAATCCATGGGCTTCTTGATAATCTAGAATGTTTAAACAGAGGGGGGGGGGAGCTCATGATGGTTGAGAAAATGCATTACTAGCAAACCATAATGTAATAAAACAAAATTCCAAAAGAAGAATAATCCACACAAATACTACTGAGTCGGTGAGTGAAAAAATCAAGAAATAAATTAGCGTATTAGAGGCATTCTTTAAATATATCCTAGCCCTAGAGGTGATTACAATTTTAAAACCCTCAGTTCTAAATTTTACATAACCAATCTGTGTCGTATTGTCTTTTCTGATTAAAAAGAGGGTTGATGTTAGGTTGACAGCAGGTTGTGATCCTGTCAAATCTTTCATGGTTGCTACATAACCGGCCCCATTATTATAGTGTATACATAATATGGCGTGTTCGAGATATGTCTGTGCTTCATTGCATGTGTCTTATGCTTCACTGCTCAATATTATTGACCTTACACGGATTCACTGAAAACCGGTTGTAATTTCTTAAACACAAGAAGAAGATGAAAGAAAGAAAAAACAAGCTTTCCAACTATATATGCTGACCCAACATAGATAGGAGAGCATTTGCATGAAGATAATAACTTTCCAAACCGGTGAACTATGGGTCCAAAAAATCCTTCAACAAGGGAGAGTAGTAAAATAGATCATAAATATAGTCACTGAGTCAGCAGATTGGCAATGGCCACAACATGATATGAAATCTCTTTCAAGTCAATATCCATTTTATAAATCATAGATTTCTCAATCCAAAATTGATTTCCCCCACCCCATTTCAAGATGCCCACTCAGAATGTTGGATCATATTTAACGTCATTGGATGTACACTAAACTCAAACATATACTACATTCCTTGTATGGGTCCATCCTTTTGTTTTTGACAACAGAATGCCAGGAAAGTACCCCCCCCCCTAGGGGGGGCAAAAATAAAGAACATTACCTCATGGTAATCATGGAGGCCAAGACCTTCAACATCCACAGGTTCGATAAATGGCCAAGCCCATTTATGTTGTGAAAGCTGGAAATATTTAAACACCATTGTGAGTAATGACAACATATAATATAACTAACAAAGTATAGGAATTGAAATAATTACGGGGCATCAAAATCAATTCCTATTTGAAGAATTTTGCGGTTTATTATATATGAGCTACCTACATGCGCTTTTCTTAATCATATATCCTAGAAATATCATATCTGTTTTAAAGAATAAACAATGTCAACCAAGATTCGAGGTTTCGGCCGAAACCACCGATATGTGGTGGTTTCATATCAGTTTCGGTGGAGACCAATACGAAACCCGAAACCAATACGAAACCAACCATACAATATCGTTTCGGATGAAACCTTTAAAAACTATTTTTTAATACCATTTTTACTGTCATTGTGACTATTGTAGGACTTCGTTGTTAGAAAACCGTAAAAAGGTGAACCCAAACCCTATATTAATTCTTATCTAAGTACACTTTTCAATATATTTTGCATCATGGCTGAATATTTAAACACTAGGATCATTGTCTTGTAATATAGAACTATAAATTTAAGTATTAAATATATCTGCACTTATATATGTTGTATTACCGTCGAAACCGAAACCGAACCGAGATTAGCGAAACTAGCCGAAACCCGGCGAAACTAATAAAATTATGAGAGACTGAAACCGAAACCGAGTTCTTGAACCTTGATGTCAAGTCCAAATATGAATTATAATATATCATTAAAGCTCTACTAGATGTTAGATTTCCTTGACACCAAGATGCTATTTGTAAATATAATAAATAATTTCACAAAATAAAAGTTCAAATTTCCCTCTTGAATTTAGTTTGTGAATCAGTTGCCATGGAATTCATGTTAAACAAAACCTTAACTGGTATATTCATTCACAACTAACACTTGGATTTACACCAAAGTAGTAAGCAATAATATGCCATGAAGTAATCATGCATAATAAAGAGAAACTCAAATTCAGGCCCCTCAGTGGTAGCTAAAGACTTGCCAATAAATTGAGGTGTTCTGTTTGCAAAAACATGCCTTCTAACATACTAACGCTCTTAGTGGGATAACTACTCGTTAGTAAATTCCCTTTTCAGTTAACTCTAAGCTAATA
Organism: Agapanthus africanus; assembly: GCA_030015575.1. Taxonomy (NCBI): domain Eukaryota; kingdom Viridiplantae; phylum Streptophyta; class Magnoliopsida; order Asparagales; family Amaryllidaceae; genus Agapanthus; species Agapanthus africanus. Next base: position 872,052,147 of record JASDDO010000019.1, on the reverse strand, counting down.
AATCATGAAACAGTAAAAACTCTAGCATTGCCCTGAATTCCTTTGCTAACTAGACTCCAAGCAAAATTCAAAATCTTTTTTCGATTACATCTAGATGTAAAAGTTGCGGAATCGTTGGCCATTTTTTTCCCGGGTATTGTAGTGGAATATAGATTTTGAGAGGCAAATAACTACTACAAGTCCCAATCCATTTAGCAACCTCGTCTCCACATCCACTTCAAATCTTCTTGACCGTCTTCCTTTTAGCACTTCCCTGTTTTCTTTCAAACTCGTCCTATGATCTCGCAATAACTAGACATCATAACCGAAGGATACAATTAGGTCTAAGACTTCTTCTTTTATTTATTTATTTTTCCTCCGCTACAATTCAATAATATATCACATCCAGTAAATGCTTCTTAAAATAAAAAATTTAGTAATTCTCCATGAACAAAAGGTCGCTTTTGCTCGTAAACAACCAACAAAAATCCAAACTTTCCTGCTTCAATATGGTGCCGAACTGCCGCATGACCTCCTGCATCCTCTTCGAGCAAAAGGCTTCCTTTCGAATCCCTTTGGAAATGTTGCTCGATTGCTTGTTGTTCACATAGAACTCTGCCACCTCTTTCAATCTTCGTTCCAGCTGCAAACAAAAGTTGTATTGAAGATTTTCTTATTAAAAAAAAATCACTTTTTTATGTAACCAGATTACTAAAAGTTAGGGTTTTTCTGGTACCTCGTCGGCTTTTGAGACTAGCGCATCGACTTGACTGCTGAATCTTTGGAAAACAGTGGCTTCGGTTGCTTCTTCTTCTGCTTCTTCTTCGAATGGGGGGTAATGGACGCTGTTGCCGTTAGTTTTGATGGCTTCCGTCGCCGTCGACGGCGGAGGGGTTGGAGGCTTCGCTGGTTCGTCTTCTGGAAGCGATGACGTGGCCATGTCTGGAGTATTCAACGGTTAAATTAGGGAAAAATTGAAGGCGAGATCGGCGGCGCAATGGTCGGAGTGGGTGTCGGGTCCGAAGGGAAGCATATAAGATGAGTGCTGAAAGGCGTGTCAAGAATACAAGATCTACGAATCCAACTCTCGCAGTCAAATACCAACCAAACACAAAATTAGATTAATCAGATTATTTTCAATTGCAAGCTAATCCAAATTTTATAATCCTGAAAGCAAACCATCTTCACAAATTCGTGATTCGGCAATAATTCGGCGGGGTCGAAAATTCGGATTCGGAGAACTATTCGGAAAAAATCGGCAGGTATTCGGGAAAGATTCGGTAAGTGTTCGGGAAATGTTCGTGAAGGATTTCGAGCAAAAAATTAATATATGAGACACTAGATTTTGATTTCGTGAATAATTCGTTTTTTTTTTGAATAATTCGCAAATAATTCGGCGTGTTCGGTGATGGCGAATAATTCGGGAATTATTCGCAAATATTTCGGCGTGTTCGGTGATGACGAATAATTCGCAAATTTAATCGGCAGTCACATAATTTATTCACGAATTCGCCGAATAATTCGCGAATTATATGACTATGAAGCAAACAGTCCCTGAACAAACTCCTTGGACATATTTTATGCTATTTTCTTTTTCACTTAGTAAGAAATTTCTCGGACTTTCGAAAATTATTATTATTAATACTGGTTATTATTAATGCCATGCTTGGATAGCTAAAGGTTAATGCTTGTACTATTGATTGATTTTAGGATTAAAATATTCTGGGATGGACATGTAATTCCAATTGGATTTTGATAGCACAATGCATGTTTGGATGGGTCGTTTTCAAGAAAGAGAGTGTGAGTTTTGGATTAGAAAAAATAGGTCTTTGTCAATTTTTGGAATCCAATGGATTAAAGATATTTTTGGGGTTTTTTTCCATTAGAATTTTTCATAAAAAATTTACCCAAATAGCATATTTCTTAGATTGGTTCAGTCCAATGGAAAAAAAATCTATATTTTTTTCCCAATGGAATATGGGTATCTAAACATGGACTTGGGGTAAATTGTCAAAAACCCCAGACAGGTTTCCTGCTGATAAGAAACCCTCGGCTTCGAAACGGTTGTCAAAAATCCTATGGTTCTAAAAAAAACCTGCTTGTGGTATCTTTATAGTATCTAGTTATTATGTGATATCTATGCAGTTGTCTGCGATATCTATGCAGTTGCATGTGGTATGTATGACATATTTAGATATATCAGGTAACTATATAGATACTGCAAGAAATTTTACGGTAGTTTTTGACAACCGTTTTGAAACTAGGGATCTTTTGTAAAAAGGAAAACTTGCTTGGGGTGTTTTCATAATTTACCCTTATTATTATCAGGGTAAATTGTCAAAACCCTCGGAGCCAATTTTTCACAAGATATATCTGGCTCCGAAGCGGTTGTCAAAAACCCTTTGAAAAAGTTCTCGGTTATCAAAAAAAAACCTACCTACAGTATCTGTATAGCTGTCTACTATATATATTTTTATACGATATGTATACAGTTGCTTGCGATATGGATGCAGTTGTTTGAAATATATATGAAGTTGCCTATTATGGTATGAGCTAATTAGATATAGCAGACAACCACACAGATATTGCAGGAAACATTTTCAAGGGGTTTTGATAACAGCTTTGGGACCAGGGATTTTTTGTCGGCGGAAAAACTTGCTAAGAGGGTATTGACAATTTACCATCATCATCATAATAATAATAATAATTATTATTATTATTATTTAAGAGAAAGTTTAAAATGATGTGATGTAAAATGCCATGAAAATGTATCCCATCGAGCAAGTTTTTCCTCTTTTTTGTATCTGATTGAATTATCAACTCATAACTCAAAATTTGTTCAGACCTGTCAAGTTCGAGCGCTTCAGTGTGGACGATTTTCGGAAGTGTTTCGGGTGTATGAATGTATATTGAAAGGTATTACCGCCAATGCTATACGATTCTATATAATATGAGAACATGATTTCAGTTTTTCAATGCATCGTGACTATTAGACTTAGTTGTTTTTGCGCTTATGATGTATGATGCGCATAAATTTATAGTAAATATTGTATATTAAAATCAATCCTCCATATTATAAATACAATGCTTTTAAAACGAAGTTCTTTATATGTCTTTTTTTCTGGGCCAAAGGCCAGGGCAAAAATCGATTTAAGATAAAGGTTAATTATAAAACGAAAATAAAATACAAGAAAATAAAATCAAGACCGTTACAAAACAGTAGCTCAATATGGCACTGTTAAAAAAGAAGATAGTACACTCCAATTTTGAGCAATTGGTCCACTGCCAAGATCCGTGGCATCAAAAAACTTAACCATCTTAATCGAAGCATCGGAGATAACATTCTGAAGAATAACCTTTTTAGATCTCAATTGACATATAAAAATCCTATAATTTCATTCTTTTCAAACATGCTAAACGGCATTTATAGACACAAACAATACGAATAAGTGTTCCAATTGGTTTCTTACATGACACGAGACCTACATTTCGATAAAATCTATAATCTCCTATAGATTAGATGATAGATTGTAAAGTTTGCGGCGCGCTAATGATGTTCGGACCACCCAATTAGAGAATTCACACTAAAAAAAAGATGCTTATGATTTTCGGATTGAACTTTGTATAGAATGTATTGTCCTCCCTCACCTATACCTCTTGCTTGAAATAGATCGTGTGTTTTCAATTTTTCAAGAATGGATTGCCATAGACAAAAAGAGATTTTCGAAATGGACTTATGAAACCAAACAAATTTTGTCCAAGAATGTATTAAGGAAGGTTGTGGTAAAAGTGATGCTTTCGTCGATTTTGTGGTGGCTTCCAAAACAAGGTATCGTCGGTGATGTACTAATCGATCGAATCAACCTCCATGCCTCAATTATTTGTGTTTAGGTAGAATGAGTTAAATCCCTTCTCTGTTTTGAATAAGGACCGAAAACTTGGCGTCAAAAGAAATATTAATATCATATGCCAATTGCTCTCCAAAAATATCCAAAAGAGATCTTACTTCGATTCAAGGATCTAGAAAAGGGTAAGTTGAAACCCCATCATGAATCCGATATTCAACTCTATCCTTAAAATATAGATCTTTTATATGAAGAATACTTCTCATGATAGAAGATCTCCATGAAGATGAAGTCGTCTAAAAAATTTGAAAAACGCTTCTTCTCGAACCACAAAATCAGAGTGAACTCATGAGGCCTAAAGTCTCTCTTTGTGGAAAAGTTTACAGCAAAGTTTTAACCGTGATGCAAGATTGCAATCATGTTGACTAAATATAACCAAACCATTTTGCTCTTTTGACTTACAAATATCACTCCACCTAATGATATAAAGTTTTGAGTTCCCGACAAAAAACGATGACAAATAGAATCCACTTTCTTTAAAATCTTTTTCGGAAGGTTGAAGGCTTGAGATCAATACATTTGAAAAGCGAGTACATACGATCAATGAAAAACCTCAAAACGTCCGGCTATGGAGAGAATTTTGAACTTCCATCCCCTAAATCTTGATGTCATTTTATCTATGAATGGTTGACACCGGGTGACACTAAGACTTTTGGAAGAGAGTGGAAGACCGAGATATGTAAAAGGAAATGTACTCTTTTTCATATCAAGTGTTTAAACAATCAGCAACTTAAAACTCAAAACCATGGTGGAGGGGAAAATGTTATTGCTTTTAGTTGTATTTGCTAGTAGACCGGAAATACTTTCACAGAAATTGAGTATGTCATTTAAAGACATGACCTATTTTGCATGGTCTTTTCCTAGAGCAAGAATATCATAGAGTGCTATTCTTTAACAGCCCCTAAGACTCGTCGTAAATAAATCTTTTTTTAAAATGATATAATACAAAATTACTGTTAGGATGCTTGCAGCTTTCTTTAAGATGCATGAGATGAATACTTATTTTACTTGAAACAAAACAAGCAACAATAAACTCAACCCAGCAAAAGATAGAAATTTTCACACTTCTGTTTCAATCCAGAGAAATTTTTCAGATTTACAATCAAACTGCATTCAACTAAACTTTCACCCCTTCATCATGTGACAAACAACTCTTAGTAGGCCAGCTTGAAAGGTGCAGCATGCTTGAGATTAGTGACGATATCTTCCACTGATCCGACGCTCGCTCCTAATGAGATCAACAAGCATATCAAGCTCAGACCCTGCAGCCACACCCATTTCCCTGAACCCCTCCTGATCTTGTTCTGAGACACGTGCATGCTCACCGGAAAATACACCGACAAGGGCCAAAACCCTAGAGCTCCGATAAGCCCCAGCACCGCATTGAAGAAGGGTAACAACATAGCCACCAATGTTGTAAAAAGGATGAAAAATGAGCGCAGCACGAGCTTCGATAGCGTAAAGCTTAATGACGCGCCAGGTTTGGTGAAGGGAAGTCTGAAGGTGTATGTGGTGTTGATGAACTTGGCGTCCGGCCAATGAGCTGCGATCTTCTTTTCAAACTGGGCGAAAATTGGCTGAGCATAGACCTGATCAATTTGATTTTAGTTAGTTCATTTTGATTTTAGCGTCATTGTCACCGTACCAGAACTCTAAAGTTATGGCAAGGGTAGAAACCATAGAGTGCTATGAGTTTATATTCGAACACGGCCTTTGTGGATTGAACATCTTTTCTTCGACAGTCTGTAGTTCGTTTTCTACCACTACATGGAAACTTTTTAAGTTTTAGTAAGAGCCGAGGTAATTGATTCTGACACATGTCCGTAGGTTGAGCGTCCTCTTTGTGGACCGAAACCTGCCCTTTTGCGCAACAATTATTTAACTCCGTTTTTTAACATACGGACAAGCTAGATTTTAACCTGGTTCTTTGAGCTAACATTTTTGTGGCCTTTCTTTGCACCATAACTGTGGATTTTTTTTCCTTTTTAAACTTAAGATTGAGAGATAACTTTATATTCTAAAATTTTACCTGGTATGCACCAAGAAGATGAACAATGATGCATATGTTTGCGATGTCGACGAGCCAGAAAGGCTCATAGAAACCAAATCCGGTAAGAATGTTTCCAGGGGCATCATTTCCAAAAGCAGCATATCCGGTGCAGCCTAGAGCAAGGTAGAACACAGTGGTGAGCCCTATCCCGTAGAATGCTGCTTTCTTCATTGTCTTGTTTTCTGCAGGAGGCGACTTCAGTGTATTCTGCAATACAGAGAAATCCATGAATATTGTTAGCGAAGAAAAATATTGTGAGATATTAAGATGACTGACCTGACCCAGAGTCAATGAGTCGTAGTCATATACGATCAGTTACAAGTTGCAGTATTGCACAATCCGATGTTTTAGCATGTCTATTTGATGTCAATTCTCTGTGAATCTATACCGAATTGTCGTCCGAGGGAAAAGAATATGGCAAGATATGAATCTACTATGAAAATTTAAAGACTATGCAAGTGCTGCAGAAACACCGTCTCATTCCGAACAAGAAATGCTAGCTGACCCCTCTATGTTGTTTTTCAACAGAATTCTCTAAATCAACGATGTTGTTCTGGCTGATCTAATTACAAGGAACATAATCTATGCTGCATGAAAAAATCACCATAGCTAGGAACACAAACTTCTTTCTTTAGAGATTCTGATATTTTCTTTGTACTTTTGTATTGAACTTATGGACCTTTTCAGATTATTTATATGAAACAGGGAGATTTTTCCCTGCTTTTCTTCAAAAAGAAAAAAAATGATGCAATCAATTCAAGAAATATGAAATGCACAGGTACCTGGATTTCAATCAAGACATCAGCAAAAGTATAAGCGAAAGCAATGTTCCCCAAAGCAAGAAGAGCGTTCCAAGCCTTATCGCCTGAAGACGCACCACTGGCTCCAGAGAGCGTCCCTCCGAATTCACCGTGAGATACCCATTTGGCAATGCACAGGCCGAGGCCTATGAAGGAGTAGCCGATCGACGTGGCCACCGCGACCACCGAGAGCCACGTTATGTTCTCTAGGCTTGGGAGCTGAGACAGCACGACCTGGATCACCCCGAACCCCAACATTAGCAAGTTGCCTGATGCAGTACAGGTCGCTCCGTGGCCATTCCGGTGGAAGCAGTTTGATCGCTGAACCGCACTGTTACATTGTTGATACACAACTCAACAGCTTCAGCCTTTTGGATCTAGTGGTTTCTTGGCGGTTGTACTAGAATAAGGCTAAATTGCACCAAGTACCCCACGTTTTTGGTTGTATAGCAGCAAGTACCGCTCTCTTTTCAAATTCAAAACCAGCACTTCACCCCCTCCGAGTTTTGGCAGTGTTGTTATTTTCAATAAGGCAGCATTCTATTTCCATAAACAGCCCTATTTTGCTATTAGTTGTTAATTTAGTCCCTTAATTCTCCTTACTTATATTCATCAAGTTTTTGCAGAAATTTTCAATAAATCTCAGATTACTTTACAGATCAAGTATGTTGTGAACAAACTCTTCATTCATTCTTAATGCAATATAAGTGAACCTCTCCAGTGCTAAAAAGACAAGGGAAGAGACCCCGAATCGATGAGAGTTTTAAGACAATATATCGTCGATCTAACTATAAGTGAATATTGCAAGTTAACGAATCGAGTCTATACATGTACAAGAAAATAAATGACTAGCTACCCTGAAATGATATGGCTTACTTACATCATGCTGATAGCTGCTGTAATGGTGTAGCCAACCAAAGTTCCCCATAGATTTACATACTGAGCACAACCACATAGGAACACTTCCGTTGGGCCTTCAGGAGAGCCGATAATGGATGTTAATTGATACGATAAATTTAGACATAAACTAGCAAAACTAAATTACGAATATATGGTCTTTAAGGACAGAAGTAATACTGTACTAATTTCATACTTAAAACTACCCATATATCGTTAAGCTACCAAAAACTTTGTAAATCACAGCAGACTACAACAAAGATCCACATTAACGTTCCTTGTTTTCAAGTGAATTATATTTTTATTCTACTAAACTTACATAATGGTTTCAACGAAAGTTGTAAAAAATTGGTACTGGTAATATGAAAGCTTTTCGTAGTTATTTGTAGTTTATAGAGTTTTTTGATGGTTTGCTGGAAAAACTGATATGCTTTTTGGTAGTTTTGTGAAATCAAGCCTATATATAATACCTAAGTATGCTCGAACTGCATCTATGTACACGTGGTTAATTTCTCCACTGACAGGGTCAGGATAGCGATAGCAATTGGCGAGGAGAGTAGACGTGTAATAAGTGACACAAGAGAAGCCGAAGAGGACAAGCGGCCCGACGATCCAACCAAATTGAGCTACACTCCATGCCAGAGCTAGTACGCCTGATCCAATCACCGCAGAAACGATATGCACGGTTGCGGTCCACACGGTCCCTGCATTGGTGGTTCAAGGACATTAGTTTTATAAAAAAATTATCCTACCCTTGGTCATTTTCATAATTGGCTCTTATGATAAGGATTCTGTTTAATGGAACATATCTTTGGGATTCTTTAAAGCAAGCGATATCTCTATCGCTTTAATGCAAAACAAAATGAGGTTTTAAACTCCATAACCGATATCTCTACTATTATACGCCTTTGACACATCGCAGCAAGGCAATTATTATCGGTGGTTTGGAAAGATAAAGAATAGCATCTTCTTCTTTTTTCGATCGCCTCTTTGATTGTTATCTTAATATTTTTTAAAAAATATTTACCTAAGATTTGACCGTGGGATACTCGTTTTATTTTAATAAACATGGTCGGTCATCTTATCTTTCATGTCGATTGTATGTCTTGAACTAGTAAATCTATTAAAGATCAAAATAAGTGTCTAGTGCATATTTAAGTTATTTTTAGGGTTCAATTGCAAAGAAACTATAGACCTATTCATGACGGTGAAGTTTATTTGAATCCCCGCTTTTTTACCTTACTATCAGTTCAAATCTCTATTATTTAACTCAGAAGACTCGAGTGGATCCCAAATAGAAATTTTAACGATATTCTTAGCATGACACATGCATGACATCAAACCCGTCCATTTTGCTTATCTACAACTCTGATAATGAAGGATAAAGTGGTAAATTTTAAGATTAAGTAAAAGTAAACAGAATGGACATATATATACTATCAATCAGAATAAAGGGTAAAAAGTATAAAGTTATACTATATAAATAGAGAATAATGGAGAAAAGAGGCCATAGGAGTGGATTTCCTCCTATGATGTCGAAAAAAATACAATCTCCACCATTTTTTCCGACGATCGGCATCCAGCATCATCATCGTTATCATCTAAGACGTGCATACACCAAATTTCTTGTGATTCCACCACTTTTTCACCGTTGAATTAGCAATGTAAAAAGTTATATTGTCAGTAAACCATTAATTTTGCACCAATTAAATCAACGGTGAAAATATGGTATGATCACATGAAATTTGGTGTATCCACATCTTAGATGATAAAGATGGACGTGATGTATGCTGATCGTCGAAAAAAATGGTGGAGGGTACGTTTTTCGGACGCCAAAAGAGGAAATTCCCTTCTATGCCACCTTTCCTCCGTTAACCTCATATAAATATAATAAATTTAATCTAAATTTATATTCTCTATATGACAGATACGTACACCCACTTCGATATTATTGTCATTCAACTTTTTTGCTGTGTAGAATCTAGCTAATAATCAATGTGTGCCACTTCATGTCAACTTTGGGTTAGAACTAGTTTCAACCATATCTGTTATTCTACATAATAATTCTACGTACATATGATAGAGAGAGTAAAATATTCAAGATACTTCGAAAGTGATTAATAGCATCATATATATGCTTATATTTTGCGCACAACTTTCAATATATTATTATTCTCTAAACATACCAGCAAGCCATATATTATTTGGCTATAAGGACACTTCAAGATGTCTTACCGTGGGTCCTTAGGGGCTACGTCTAAAATAACATTTAGGCCTTATGAAGCCTGCAATCTGAACACTGCAATTATAAGCCTGTAATGTATCTGTATATTCTGTTTCTCATATTATTTTTCCGAAGACAATAGTTGTTGTCTAAATCAAACTAAAGCCTTGCTAAAAGGTGGTGCACGTTAAAACTTGACCCATATACCATCTACACTTTTCAATGATTTGCCTTTTTCCACTAAAGATAGCGGCCGTTTTTTAATTCGCAGTGCATCTTTATGTGACGCAAGACCAAAGTTTATTATAAAATAAAATTAGATATTGTATGTCTCTCTAAGAGAAGGGCCCTCAACTCTAGTATAATTGGAAGGATGTAAGATACAAATAATCCGAGCTGACTCTGTATGCATAACTAATTTTTATTTTCAATGACTATTCGTATTCGTATTTGCATCCGTCAACAGACATCGGATATGGATATCGTAATATCTATATCTATATCCGGTCTTTATTGCATGTATGAAAGTTGGAAATAGCACGTGATTTTAATGGATGCGTGTGTAATAATGGAGGAAAGATGCCATAGAAGGGAATTTTCTTCTAAGGCGTCAAGAAAATACATCATCCATAATTTTTTTAAACGATCGGCACCCATCATAATCATCTTTATTATGTGAAATGTGGATACACCAAATTTCACATGATGCCATCATTTTTTTACCGTTGATTTAGTGGGTACAAACTTATCAGTTTACCAACAATAAAATTTTTAATTTACACTGTTAATTCAACGGTGAAAAGGTGGTGGAATCACATGAAATTTGATCTACTCGACTACAGTAATCGTTTACCCCTACGGATTTAGCTGTAGAGGCAAACTGCTGCCCTTATGGATATATCCTTAGGTATATAAAATTCCTCCGTAGGTCTAAAGACCGCAGGTGCAAGTCTTCGTCCTGAACATACCCTTAGACGTAATAGTTGCCCCTACGCCTTACTCCGTAGGGACATTTATTCCTACGGAGTACTCTGTAGGGACATAATATATATATATATATATGATGGAGGAAAGGTGCCATAAGAGGGAATTTCTTCCTATGGCGTGATGTGGATGCACCAAATTTCTTGTGATTCATCACTTTTTCACCGTTGAATAAGCAATGTAAAAAGTTTGATTTGGTGGGTGCAAAATTAACGGGTGCCGACAATAAAACTTTTTACATTGCTTATTCAACGGTGAAAAACTGATGGAATCACATGAAATTTGGTATATCCACATCTTAGATGGTAAAAATGATAATGGATGTCGATCGTTGAAAAATATCATGAAGGATGTATTTTTTGATGCCACCTAACCAAAAGTCTCATAGGGCCTCTCTCTCTCTCTCTCTCTCTCTCTCTCTATATATATATATATATATATATATAGAGAGAGAGAGAGAGAGAGAATAATGAAGAAAAGAGGCCATAGGAGGGGATTCCCTCCTATGACGTCGAAAAAATACAACCTCTCTAGGTTTTTCCGACGATCGGCACCCACCATCTTCATCGTCATCATCTAAGATGTGGGTACACCAAATTTCATGTGATTCTACAACTTTTTCACCGTTCATTTAGCAATGTAAAAAGTTCTATTGTCGGTAAACTGTTAATTTTGAACCCACTAAATCAACGGTGAAAAAGTTGTGGAATCACATAAAATTTGGTGTACGCACATCTTAGATGATAACGATGATGATGATGGATGCCGATCGTCGGAAAAAATGATGGAGGTTGTATTTTTTCCGCGCCATAGGGGGAAATCCCCTCCTATGGCCTCTTTCCTCCATTAATCTCATATATATATATATATATAAAGAAAGTGTTTATGAGACGGCATCTCACTCTTAGAAATGAGGCGTCGTCTCAAAATTTGACTCTACACCATACTTCTTCATAATCGGAACCGTTCATATTATTCTTCATGGTGTAAAACATAGGCATACAAAGTTTCATGTGATTTCGGTCACATTTGTTCATCGATCTAGCTTTGTAAAATGTTATATTGTTTGAAAACCGTTAATTTTGCAGCCATCCGATGTTAGGATAAAGTTTATCGAAAACATATGAAATTTGGTAAATCTATATATGATCTCTACACCATGGAGAACAAGTTGAATGGTACCGATCATGAAAAAGTATGGTGTAAAATGAAATTTTGAAGCGAAACCTCATTTCTCAGAATGAGATGCCATCTCATAGACACTTTCATATATATATATATATATATATATATATATATATATATATATAGGAACGCTCCATTGCAAACCGGTCCGTATTTTTTAAAAACGAGAACTCTCGATCCACGACATATTTTAACAATCCGAACTGTTCATGTTGATCACTTTACCTTCAAATATACGTGTATGAAAAATCAAAAGATTTGAAGACCTCTAACCTATGCATCGATAGATACAAAAATGTACGTTTTTTGATAATGCAACATAAACCTCATCCGATGTATATGCTAGAGATCTTAAAATCTTTTGATTTTTCATATACAAATATTTGAGGTATGTTGATCAACTTGAACAGCTCAGATCGTTAAAATATGTTATAGACCGAAAGTTCCCGTTTTTAAAAAATGTGAACCGGTTTGCAATGGATTACTCCCTTGTACACGTACACACAGAGTAATGGAAGAAAGAGACTTTAGGAGGATTTTTCGTTAGGTGGCGTCGAAATCTACATTCTCCACCATTTTATTCGACGATTGGCACCGTCCATCTTGATTTTCATCGTTTAATATGCCGATACACTAAATTTCATGTGATTTTAACACTTTTTATCATTGATTTAGTGAGTGCAAAATTAACGGTTTACCGACAATATAACTTTTTACATTGCTAAATCAAGATGAAAAAGTGTTAAAATCACGTGAAATTTGGTGTATTGACATATTAGACAATGAAGATCAAGATGAACGGCGTCGATCGTCGAATAAAATAGTGGAGGATGTAGATTTCCACCCACCTAACGAAAAAAGCCTCATAAGGCCTTTTTCTTCCATTATATATATATATATATGTATATATATATATATATATATATATATTTCAAGCTGGTCCACGTTTTTTAAAAACAGAAACTCTCGGTCTACGATTTATTTGAACAATCCAACCCGTTCATGTTAATCACCCTACTTTCAAATATACGTGTGTAAAAAATCAAAAGATTTAAAAATCTCTAACATATGCATCGATGGAAGCTAAAATGAACGTCTTTCGATAATGCAACATAAATTTCATCCGATACATATGCTAGAGGTCTTCACATTATTTGATTTTTCATACACTTATATTTGAGGGTAGGGTGATCAACTTGAACGGATCTGATCGTTCAAATATGTCGTAGTCCGAGATCAGTTCCTATTTTCTAAAACCGCATATCGGTTTGCAATTAATGGATCATTTCCCGCGTGTGTGTGTATATGACTTTATCCATATCTGAATCTTATCAAATATGGATAGCATAAAATTTTCATTTCTTAATTATAATTATCCGTAATCATAGGCATTTTTTTTTGCCTGCGCAAGATATGGATAAGCTGAGCAAAAAGCAATATGCAGGCACCTTTTCTGTTAAGGGGAAGGCATAACACACTACATGCTAATGCGTATACGTATACGCATGGCTAGCTACCTTTGTGGCTGCAACAGCATCATCGTATAATTAAAGCTAGCCAGCTGCTTAATTTTTTGGCCTGATCCTATGTATAATCTTCTTTCTGTTTATGTCTTGCTCATATTTTCATTTTCCTATCCTTATATATAGAAACAAATTAATATAGTAACTTAATTAGACTATTAATTAATGTAGATCACATCAAAGCAGAGATGAAGAGAGATGATAATTACTCAGCATTAATCAACAGTCACATACATATGTCTGAGAGTGAGAAAGAAACGGTATTTAACAATGAAGTACTAGCTCATGCACCCATGATCGATGGTAAAACTTTGTTGTTTTAAGCTTTAAATATATGATCTGTTTTCTTATATTTATGCCCTATATATATATATATATATTGAACTATTTTGATGAGAGTGAATGAAGAAAGTGTACGACTCTTGGAGTTGGATATGTGATCACATATTTTCATTAATTATTCTAACTTCTAACGTAAATGCATCATGCATGTCTATCCATATTTGAGTGCATTACATCATGCATGGAAGTACTTATATATGAGTAATACTTTTGCTACCGTTGTGGTGGAATCCATATAGATGACATGCATGGATTCTTATTAGATACAAGATGGATCATGTTATCCACCATCTAGATACTTGTATTTTATATCCATTTTATAATTAATGAAAATCCATAAAGCCTAATACACATAGAAAAACTATTACTAATATATATTAATTAAACTATGGTGCTGTACAAACTAGTCACATCCATTAATAGTAAAGGACTTTATGGCAATTCCTCTATGTTTGTACAAATCAAATTTGTGAAGCATGCAAATTACAGCAATTGATCTTATGCTTTATTATAAATATTACATAAAGTAACATGAGGAATTAATGCTTTCGTTGATGAACCCATGCAAGAAGCAACATTTTCAGTGAATTTTTTTTGAACATACCTTGTCTTTCATGGTGATGACCTCCCTCAATGTCTTTGCGCATTCTCTCTCTCACTCTCTCTCTCTCTCTCTGATCTCTCTCTCTAATGAAAATTTGTAGCTCATGGCTGTTCAAGAGAGCCACTATATATAGCATTTGTTAGGTCATACCAGTCAAAAAAGCAGCCTCAATGATCCAATTAGCTATGTTGTTGTAGCAGGATAAGTTGAATCGATTATACGTGCATATGTAAGATCATAAGTTTAATACATACGCAACAAAAAATACAAGTGGAAAAGGGTTTGTTTCTTCAATATGTAGGCACAAGTTGAAGGTATCTACCCGTTATCATTTCGAGTACTACTTCCGCACCGGTAAGTAAAGTATTTTTTTTTTGCCACTGGCCGGTAAACCCTAACCTAAGCATACACCATACCCGCACACACCACACACAGGTATACAAAAAACATCTAGGGGACCCATGAATTTGCCCCAAAAGCATTAAGTTGTGGCCGCTTCCTCTTGAGATTCTTAGGGTACGAATCCCGCACTCCTCCAAAATGAGAATATCCATACCAACTAAGTTATTGCTCATTGGTGGTAGGAAAAGTATTCCTCTATCGTTTTTTCATAGTGATACAAACATTGACGTCAATTAAAATGGTATTAATGCTAAGAGCATGCCGTTGCGGGCATAGAGGGGATAGTGGGGGTGCGGCCCTACCTATTAAGTGGGGCTTGCGCCACCCCCCATTTCCCCTGATGTTGAATATTCCTTTCGCTCCGCTGTGCGCATGCCAAAACTCTAAAAGCAGTTATGATGAAGATTGAGTAATTTATTTTTAATTATATGCTAGCACGCTTCCGGTGGTTGACAACCCTTTAGATCGATACTTGTGCTTTTTGTGCAGCAATATTTTTAGTTTAAGTTGTCCGTTTATACATCCGGTGTAAATCAAACTTGAATTGCTATGATACTGTGTTTGATAATGCTCAATATTGGCGACCCATAAGATCAGGACACGTGGCGGATGACACGTCCCAGAACTCAGAAGAAAGGGCCCACAAAGGCCGACCAGACCACCCCTGTATCCGACCGGCCAGCACAAGCTAAACCCTCCTTGGAGCTCCCTGCAGATTGACCTCCTTGGCCGCTCAGCTTGCCCTGAGCTGCCACAGGACCAAGTCTCCTCGGCCCTCTCGCTCGTCCCCGAGCCCCTTGGCCGATGCCGTCTTCCTCGGTCCTCCGACCAGTTCAGCCGCTCACAGGCGTAACCGCCGCTCCGCGAATCTCGCCATACGCGGATTCTCTGCCAGCAACACCCCACGTTCCATGCCTTCACGATCCCAATTCATGGGCGATCCGCTCTCTACGCGAGCGTGACGTCGAGAGTGTAACCGCCGACGAGATTCTCGTGCCTGCTGCTGCGTGCCTCCACCACCATAGAAACCCCCATCACAGAAGGGTCAAGTAAGCCATTTTTTACTCCACTTAGCCGTTACGCTGCTCGGATCTAGCACTAACTTGATCGTCGGAAGGTCCTCGGTGGCATCAAACCACACCGGGACTTCTTTGCAGGTACTTGACGTCAAACTCCTCCAATCACCAAATCTCCTCAAAACCCATTGAGACCCACACACAACAGGGGATCCCCTCCAGAATCCACCGGGAGATCGACGGAAGACAACATCTGAAGGAGAACCGAAAAGGACCTCCATCAGTTGGCGCCGTCTGTGGGAAAGCAAACTCCACAAAAACAAAGTTGTCCTTCTGATCTCCGTCCACATGGCAAGTGACCATCCAGAAGATTCGAGTACCAGCCGCCGCCTCCCCCTCATCGGAGGCGCGGATGAACCCCCTCCGGCGACCATCATCCACGCCCTCGCTAGCTGAATATATCGGCTACAGTCCCTTGTGGAGGCGCTCGTCCGCGTCCAAACGGCCAGGCCTAGGCCCCAGATTGCCGCTCCTCCACCTCCGGAACACTCTGCCCCCGTCGACACGGCCGACCACCGTCGGGCTGCGACTCCTGACCACGGATCTCACGGACCGATACTCCCTGAGGCCCGTTGGGCGCCTCGCGGCTCCACCCCAAGGTCCGCCGCCGGAGCACTACGCCTCGAACCTCCTCGCGACTATTGCCCCCCCTCCCGAAGAGATGTCGGTCACCTCGCCTGCCCACAGGCATGACCGACACCCTCTCCTCCGACGGGGTCGCACAGAAGGGGCTCGCCACGACGGCTCGAGAGCCACTGCCCCCGGGGATATGAGGAACCTCATCGAGAGGAACCGGAGCCGTGCCCAGACGAAGGTCTCCCACAGCAGAGGCCAGGGATCATAAGGCGTCGAGTCCTCGGGGTACCACGGCCGACTCGACGCCCTCGAGAAGAAGATCGAGGGCATATGCCAGGAAGGTCACCTCTCGGGCGACGGGACCGAGTACGCCGCCGACTCGCTCACCAAACCGTTTACCGAGGAACTGCTCGCTGTCCACGTCTCCTCACGCAACAAACCCCCGAAGGTCTCTCTGTTCGACGGGAAAACCGACCCCAAAGACCATTTGGATGCTTTCACCACGGGAATGAGCTTCCAGGACCATTCCGATGCCGCCCAGTGCAGGGCCTTCCCTGCCACCTTCATCCGTTCTGGTCGGGACTGGTTCCGAGGACTCGAGCCTCGCTCAATATCGACCTTTGACGAGCTGGCTACTCAGTTCCTCAGCCACTTCGTTGGGAACCGTCGGCAGAAGCGCACGGTCGACTACCTCTTCACAATTAAGAGCAGAGACAAGGAGACGTTCAAGGCTTACATCACCCGCTTTTACAATGCCCTCCTCGAGGTTCCCGAGCACCGGGACGAGACCGTCATCACGGCGCTCAGATCTGGTCTGAGGCACAAGGAGTGGCTGCGCTTCTTTGCGTTGGCACAGCCTAAGACCATGGCCGAAGTCAAGGCGTGGACCGAGCGCGAGGTTCAGCTAGAGTCCGAGATGAACGCGAACCTCCCCCGGGCAAAACGATCCGACCAGAAGAAGAGGGCTCGGGAGGAGAGGCCGGAGCGTCAGCAGCCCTATCACCCGAAGTTCTAGGAGTACACCCCGCTCAACGTCTCCCTCGTAGTGTTAGTAGAGGAGGCCCAAGGCGAAGGGTTCTTCAAGTTCCCTCCAACCCCGCATCAGGCCTCAAAGCAGACCCGGGGCCCTTATTGCGCCTTCCACCGGACGTTGGGCCACGCCATCGAGGATTGAAAGCAACTCCGGGACTACATCGAGGAGCTCATCCGATCGGGGCATCTCGCCGCCTACTTAAGGGATAAACGGCAGGCCGACCGTGAGCAGGAGCAGCGCTCTCCTCCCGCCGAGCTGACCATCGGCCAGATCATGCTTGCCTCCGCGGATGACCAATCCGGCGCCCGGAATGCCCCGCACCCGGCGCCAAGCACGGAGACCAGCAAGCCCCCAGGAAGCTCAGGCCACGCTGACAGGGTCATCTATTAGCCCGTACTTTTCTTTTGGGGCAATGTAAACTCTCCTTAGGGCTATTGTTAATTTAATAAAGATCAACAGAACATTGCGAGGAAAGTAGAAAAGATCTTATTTATTCAAAATACGGGGGGGGGGGGGGGGGTATTATAGGCTCCTCAGCCGTACATGCAAAAAAAAAAGAGAAAAAATTATTATTACAACAGCGGGGGAAGGGGGTGCAGAGAGCACTGCTCGTGATACTCGGTAAAGATCTCAGCCAGCCGAGGCCTCGCGAGATCCAACCTCTCCCCTCGGTTCCCCCCGCGCGCGTTAATCCCAAGCCTCAACTCGTAGCACTCGCGGATGAGCGCCTCCGAGCGAGCCAACCGGTCCGCGGAGATCAGGCCGAAGCGCCTCAGGTACTGCAGCTTGCCCACGGCCTCGTCATAGAGCTGCTCGGACAAGGGGTTATAAAGCCCCGGCGACGCCCTCCAGATGGAGTACATCAGCAGCTGCAGCAGGGAGGAACATCGGGGGAGCAGACGGCTGAAGTGGTCCTCGATGCTCCCGTACACCAACTGCACCGTGTCCTCGGTGCAGTTCTGGTCATAGAGGTACACATCCTCGAAATTGATGATCTCGGGGATGGTAAAGGGGAAGTCCTATATTCTCAACACTCTGTTTGCAAGGGAAGGAAGGACTGATACTCCTTCAGCCTTATATAGCCCGCTGCACCCCCAGAGGAACTCAACGGTCACCCGCTCTCGCCCAAGGAGTCGCTGCCACGCGGCGATCATTAAGCCTCCTCCGGCGGAATCGAATCGACGCGACCCTGGCGTTTCGCCTCCCCCCACATTCAATGCGCAGGTTAACCGTCCCTGTGCCCCATATCCGCAAATGTACGGTCGGGCGAAACCTCATGAAGATTCGGCCCAGCAGCTGCCCTGCCCGGTGGTCCTTAGTCGGCCTCCTCAGGCCCCATAGCGCTAAAGGTCAAAGCCCTCACTAAGAGGCAACTCAGCAGCTGCCCTGCTCGGTTATCCCTGGCGGGTAGCTTCCCTACCGCAACGCCAGGGATCGAAAGTCCTCCCAGAGGCAACCTAGCAGCTGCCCTGCTCGGTTCCCCCTGGCGGGTAGCTTCCCTGCCGCAACGCCAGGGACCAAAACCCTCACCAAGAGGCAACCTAGCAGCTGCCCTGCTCGGTCATCCCTGGCGGGTAGCTTCCCTACCGCAACGCCGGGGATCAAAACCCTCACCAAGAGGCAACCCAGCAGCTGCCCTACTCGGTTATCCCTGGCGGATAGCTCCCCTACCGCAACGCCTGGGATCAGGAAGTCCTCCCAGAGGCAGTCGGGCCCAACCATCGCTCGGCTATCCCTGGTGGGTAGCTTCTCTACCGCAACGCCATGGATCAGAAAGTCCTCCCAGAGGAAGTCAAGCCCAACCATCGCTTGGTTATCCCTGGCGGGTAGCTTCTTTACCTTAACGCCAAGGATCAGAAAGCCCTTCCAGAGGCAGTCGAGCCCGAGGATCCCTCGCTCGGCTATCCTTCAGGACAAAAGCCCTCGCCAAGAGGCACCGGGCAGTAACCCTGCCCGGCCAAGGGTCCTTGGTAGGCTCCTACAGACCCTCCCACGCTAAGGAACAAAGTCCTCCCAGAGGCAGTCGAGTCCTTGCTTGGCTATCCCCGGCTGGTAGCATCCTACCACAACCGACAGGGATCAAAGTCCTCGCCAAGAGGCACTGGGCAGTAACCCTGCTCGGTCCCCGTCCTGAAGGATCAAAGACCTCGCAAAGGGCAACCGGACAGCTACCCTGCTCGGTCATCTTCGGTCGGTAGCTCCCTACCAATGACACCAGGGATCGGAGCCCTCACAAGAGGCATCCGAACGGCTACCCCGCTCTGTCGTCCCAGGCTGGTAGTTACCTACCCACGACATCAGAAATCAGAAGCCCTCGCCGAAGGGCAACGGAGCAGCTTCCATCCATCCTCAGTGCAAATAAGGCGGACAACCCTCTGCCCACCACACGCAGAGGATCCAAAATGTCAACTAGAGGCATCAGGTCTATCCAAGTCTCGAGCGATCTCCCCTCGACTTCGGGGCCATGGAGATGCCTTCTCCTCGGCAGCGCTTGAATCAACTCGACGGACGATCGCTAGGCAAATAACCAACATGACATGGAAGCCCAACAGCGCGAGAAGAAAAACGAGAAGAAAATTTTTTACAAGCAAGCCAATGAAACCAAAGAAAAAGTTTTATTACTAAAAGGCGGTCTTTACAGAGGGTATTTCTGGCTCCCCAGCCTAACAAAATGCCCGGAGGATTACAAAATTCCAGACGCGGCAAAATAAAAGGAGGAAGAAGACGGGGGCTTTAGGCCTTGGGGCCAAGAGCGACCTCGGGGCCCTTAACATCCACCACGAGGCGAGCTGGGTCCTCGGCGACTTTCTCGCCATTAATCTCCTGCCCCTGCTCGCTGGTGTCCGCGAGGGGGTACTAGGCCCGGAGCTCTTCGTCGGCGAACCCGGCACCCGGGCCTTAACAGCGTCGAGGGCCTCGTGTCAGATGAGGGTCGTGGCGACGGCCAGGTCATCATAGTAGTCTTTTGACTTCTTGTAGCCCTCCACCGCCTTCGCCACCGAAAGGTCGGCCAACTTGGCCGCCCTCAGGTCGGCCGACTTCGCCTACTCGGCCGCCGCCCCCAGCTCCTTCCGGAGGGTTTTCACTGTCTTCTTCATATTGCCGGCCAGCACCTAAGCGTTCTCAAGCTTGGCCTCAGCAACCGCGGCGGCCTTGTGGTGCCGGGCAACCTCCCGCTTCCCGGCCTCCACCTTGCCCTCCAGGGCGACGACCCTCACCTTCATCGCCTCTAGCTCCCGCTTGGAGCTCTCTTCCAGTGAGGCGAGCTGGCCCGCAGCTTTCATCGCCGGGGCTACCACCTCGGCCTCCATGCGCAAGGCGAGGGCGACATGCTGAAGGACCTGAAAGGCAGAAGAGAGATCAGGAAGATGAGAGAGGCACCGAACCTCAAAAAATAATAATAATAATAATAAAAGACAAGCGCTTACCTGCACGGACTCCTGGGCGATGGACCCCAGCTAAGCCCTGAAGGTCCCCCCGGGGACTCTACCCCCGGCCGATACCTCTATCTCATGCAGCACGCTATCCGCGACGGATAGCCCGGAAGGCACGGCAAACTGGAGACCGCCTTCCTCCACCGTGATCGGCGAAGACGGTCCCCGGGAAGATCTCCTCTTGAGCGGCCTTGAGGGAGAGCCGGTCTCCTCCTCCGAGGCCGGGTCCTCCAGAATCCGAGCCCGCCTCCGACCCCACGTTCTGCTGGGCCCGGGGGCAAGATCCGCCTCTGAGCGCTCGCGGGGCACTACCGCCGGGGGAGAAGGAGCCGGGGCAGGCTGTGGACGGGAAGAGCTGGCGCCCCCAACCTTTGCAACCGGCCTCGGCTGGCGCATGGAAGCCCGGAGCGAGTCCATGTCCATGGGTCCTGCACGGAACCAAGTGTAAAAGGAGTCAGGGACACAGGCAATATACGAACCAAAAAAGAAAACCTAAACTTACCGACGAACTCAACGGGGCTGAGCCCGGCCCAACTCAGAACCCTCTCAGACAACAGCACGTCGAAACGGGGATGGGATCCCACGACGCCACTCTCACCGCGACGGGGTCACTGGACTGGTTCCCCGGCAAGTGCTTCTCCCTCGACCACTCTGTAGGCACGGGCCAGTCCTCGCCCTCGGGAGGGGAAACGAAGAAGAACTTCTTCTTCCAGTCGTGAATGGAAGAAGGCAGGGCCACGACTCCCGTCCCAGCGGCGCCCCCTGATCGCTTTCTGAAAGAGAGATAAACCCACCCCGGGTCGCCCGCTCGACCACCAAGGTGATTTTTGAAGACGAGAGAAGAATTAAGGAGGGAAAGGCTGAAGGGGATCGCCTGTAACTTCAGACGGACCAGAAACCCGATGAGAATCCTCCACGAGTTCGGCACCAACTGACCGAGGGCCAACCCGAAGAAGTTCAACGCTTCAACGACCTCAGGAGAGAAGGGCAGACGTATTCCACCCCAAAATGCTTCCAAATACAGGGCGATCTCCATGCCCCGTACTTGGTCTGTCCTCTCTCCCTCCTTGGCCAGGCGGAGCGTATAGCGTGAGGGGATGTGGAAGCGAGCCCGAGCGTTGGCAAGCTCGTCCTCATGCCTTATCCAACACAAGGCGCTAGGGACAGTATCTACCGCCTCCTCCCTGAGGGCTGCCCCCGCCGCATGATGCGGGGAAGAGGGGCCAACCCCTGCTCCCCGGGAGGACTCAGGCTCACTTAATGGGGTCCTAAAACCTACCTCAAGGACATCTATTGACTCGACAAGAGAAGACATCTAACCTTGGGAAGAATGATCCTCGGGGAACGAAAGAGGAAGGAAGAAGACGAGCGCCGAGCAACCGAGACTTAGAACTGGAAATATGAAGGAGTAGGGGCCCTGGAACGGGCCCCACCCCTACTTATCGCTACGAGCGACCTCATCCAACGGTGCCCTTCATCTCCCGCCAAGACGCCTCCTCGCATCCAACGGCTCCGATTGCTCCACTTGTCGTCCTCGCACTGGACCGCACCCTTTCAGGCGTCGTAGGTCTGCACACGTCGCGTCAGCCAACCGACGCTCGACACGTGGGCCGTCACTTCAAAAGCAAGATACACGAACCGGCGCACCCTCCTTAAATGCAGAGATCTCGCCCTGATTCGCTGGCAGAAAAGACAGCTCGCGGCCCGGGGACGCGTCCTAACGAAACCTTAGGAGGGAGCTCACCCCGGGCGGCCCGGCGGTACACTCCTGACCTGACCCGCTGGTTGGTCGGGACAAGAGTGGGGGGCTAATGATAATGCTCAATATTGGCGACCCTTAAGATCAGGACACGTGGCAGATGGCACGTCCCAGAACTCAGAAGAAAGGGCCCACAAAGGCCAACCAGGCCACCCCTGTACCCGATCGGCCAGCACAAGCTAAGCCTTCCTCGGGGCTCCCTGCAGATTGGCCTCCTCGGCCCCTCAGCTCGTCCTGAGTTGCCATAGGACCATGTCTCCTCGGCCTTCTCGCTCGTCCCCGAACCCCTTGGCCGAGGCAGTCTTCCTCGGTCCTTCGACCAGTTCAGCCGCTCACAGGCGTAACCGCCGCTTCGCGAATCTCGCCATGCGCGGATTCTCCGCCAGCAACACCCCACGTTCCACTCCTTCACGATCCCCATTCATGGGCGATCCGCTCTCTACGCGGGCGTGACGTCGGGAGCATAACTGCCGGCGAGATTCTCGCGCCTGCCGCTGCGTGCCTCCACCACCATATAAACCCCCATCACAAAAGGGTCAAGTAAGCCATTTTTTACTCCACTTAGCCGTTACGCTGCTCGGATCTAGCACTAACTTGATCGTCGGAGGGTTCTCGGTGGTATCAAACCACCCCGGGACTTCTTTGCAGGTACTTGGTGTTAAACTCCTCCAATTACCAAATCTTCTCAAAATCCATTGAGACCCACACACAACAGGGTATCCCCTCCAGAATCCACCGGGAGATCGACGGAAGACAACATCTGAAGGAGAACTGAAAAGCACCTCCATCAGTATTGAATAGGCATTTCACCGTACCAAACCTCAAAAGTTATAATGAAGACGGGATTTATATTTATATCATATCAAACATCACACACACAGGCATTCATATTCGGTGGTGGGGGCGTATAATTAAAAGTGTTTTTAAAAGTATCACTATGCAAAACTGGAACTTTAACCCTCAATATGGATAACATTTTGCAACAAATATAAATTACAAAATCATTACATCCCACGTCACAACATCAAACTTTTGATAGAATGCGAGGAAAAGTGAGACAATAATAAATGGGGTCTCATCATATCAAATGCATTTCATATCCCTGTAGCAATCAGCACTCAAAATTAAAGCGGCGGAAATGAGCGGCTCTCTCTCTCTCTCTCTCAATCAATCCCCTTCCCCCGAGGGAATTTCCTCCTACGTCAAAAAATACGCCGTCCATCGTGTTTTCCGACGATCGACATCTATCAACTTCATCGTTATCATCTAAAATACGAGTATACCAAATTTCATGTGATTCTACAACTTTTTCACCGTTGATTTAGCAATGTAAAAAGTTCTATTGTCGGAAAACCGTTAATTTTGAACCCACTAATTCAACGGTCAAAAAGTTGTAGAATCACATGAAATTTGGTGTACACACATCTTAGATGATAACGATGAAGATGATAGGTGCCGATCGTCGGAAAACACGATGGACGGCGTACTTTTTCGACGCCATAAGAGGAAATTTCCTCCTATAACATCTTTCCTCCATTATTCTCTCTATCCACACACACATGAGAATAATGAATAAAACAGGCCGTTGGAGGCTTTTTCGTTGGATGGGATCAAAAATCTATATCCTCCACCATCTTTTCCACGATGGGCGTCCATCATCATCTTCTTTACCATAGTCACAAATTCGCCGTTCGGGAATAATTCAGCGAGATCGAAAATTTGTTTTCGGAGAACTATTCGGAAAAAATCGACAGGTATTCGGAAAAGATTCGGCAAGTATTCGGAAAATATTCGGGAAGAATTTCGAGTAAGAAACTAATATATGAGCCGTGGGGTTTTGATGTTGTGAATTTTTCGCTATTTTTGAGAATTATTCGGTGTTTTTTCGAATAATTTGCGAATAATTCAAAATGTTCTACAACGGCGATTAAATCGGAGAATTAATCGGCCGATCAAAAATTCGCGAATTACTCACGAATTATGTGACAATGATCTGTACCATATAAGATATAGATACACCAAGTTTCACGTGATTCCACAATTTTTTCATCATTGAATTAGCAGTAAAAAAATTCTAATGTCAATAAACCGTTAATTTTGCACCCCTTAACTCAATGGTGAAAAAGTGGTGGAATCACATGAAATTTGATGTATCCACATCTTAGATGATAATGATGAAGATTATGGGTGTCGATCGTCGAAAAAAATCGTGGAGGTTGTATTTTCTGTACGCCATAAGAGAAATCCCCTCATATGGCACATTTTCTCCATTATTATATATGGGAATTGTAACGACTCTATTTATAATGTACAAAATTTTGTTTAATGTTAAAATACTAAATGGAGTATTTACAAGCCTGAGTATACTATAGATATTTAATTTGGTTTAAAACAGTAAGAAACAACTTGTGGCTCATTGGTAAAACCTTGCACTGCTGTGACATAGCCTCTGTGTTCTAATCTTCTCAGACACATATTATTTTTGCTGATTTTTCTTTTAAACTTTTTGTAAGCCTAAAAGTTTACACGTGCAATACACGTAAAAATGAAAAGTCACTCAAATCAACCATGTGGAAAATAATATATGCACTGAACATGACACGTGGCAGAAATCCAAGACCCTGACCCCCCTTGATCGGCCGGCAAGATTTGCTTTGGGACCGGCGCCGCCAGTCCCACCGTCGCTAATGCTCTCAATTTTTGAACCCGACACCCTTTGGCCTACCCCATTAATCATCTTCTGTTTGATTTTCCTGTACATTAACATAGAATTAAAATGAGCTTTAAAACTAAATTTTAATGCATTTTAATTCTCAATTTTAATACCCTAAATCCTATTTCAATTCTATAAATACCACTCTACACTCTAGCCGTCTCTATTCTGAAATCTATTGCCAAAACTCTCAAATTTTTCCAAGTCCATGTTTCCCCCAATCAGAGCAAAACTCTGTTTGAATTTCAAAAATTCAAAAATTGAAGTAACGCTTCAAATCCCATGCGCTGCGCGCAACGCACCACGTGTCAGAAGTTAATACGTCAGCGCAGCGCCCAAAGCAGCGCAGCGCCCAAAGCAGCGCGCCCAATCAGAGCAAGACTCTATTTAAAACAAAAATTAAAGAAAGCAACGTTTTAGTTGCGCAAGCGCTGCGCTGCGCGATACGTGTCAGCACAGTTGCGCAAGCGCAGTTGCGCAAACGCTGCGCTGCGCGACACGCGCAGTTACGCTGCGCGACACGTGGCAGCGCAGTTGCGCTGCGCTCTGCGCTGCGTGACACGTGTCACGCGTTAGGGCGTTTGCGCCAAACAGAATTAAAATTCTAGTAAGATCCTTCTGTTCTTTTTAAAACAAGAAGATTGTCTTCTATAAAACAGAAGCCCTTAGATCAAAAATCCAACGGTGGAGAAAATTCCCCAAATCACTCAGAGAATGATCTCTTTAACAAACTTAACAAATCTATGAGCACTATATAAAGACCCCTAGACCCCAACTCAAAGGATCATCAACATCATGAGAGATCAAGACCTTCAAAATAGAGAGAACTCTGAAGAAAATTCAAGAAAAAGGTAAAAAAAAACCATTATAAAATAGAAGAATTTCTTCTGAATAGATCATTGATCTAAGAACAAGATCGATGATCTTCAATAAAAATAAATAAATAAATAATAACAGTGGCTTGCACTTTTTATGAACCATTGGTTCTGGAATTTCAGAAAAATTCTTTTCTTGAATCAAAAATTGGATCAAGTTATTGAAACAGTGCTTTGCACTTGCAAAACTGCACTGTTGCGCTCCTAGGTTGGCGCAAGCCACCAGAGAGCGCCACGTGTCAGCGGCGCAACAGCGCGGCGCAACAGCGCGGCGCACTGACGCAGCGCACTGCGCTGTTGCGCTCGCGTTCACCAGAGCGTGACACGTGTCACCTCCACATGCACTTGCGCTCAATGATTGGCGCAAAGCGCCTGACAAATGCACTGCATTATTTACTGAAGGGCCAAGCCCAAATCAAAAAGGCCTAGCAGGCCAAAATAAAATGCAATGCATTAAAAGGGCAGAGCCCAAACAAAGCAGATGCTCTGCTACATTTATAAAAGGGCAGAGCCCAAACAATACAAAAATGCAATTCATTAAAAGGGCAGAGCCCAAACAAAGCAGATACTCTGCATCATTTATAAAAGGGCAGAGCCCAAACAAAACAAAAATGCAGTGCATTATTAAAAAGGGGCAAAGCCCTAGCACAGGCCTAATAGGCCAAAGATAAATAAAAACGTTGAATATTCTCAACTGGACTTAGCCCAATCATGGCCGTAAGTCCTTAAATTAAATTGACTGAGCACGGCTGCTCTCCTAAATCAATTTACATCCGGTTCGAGGGTATATCTCCGAACTCCTCTGACTCCTATCGTTGTAATCCTTCAACGATATCAGAGAGGTGACGGGTCCCGACAACCACACATCAATACGGACTGTGGGGTCCTTAAACTCATGAACTTATGCGTTCTTAAACCAAGATACGGACTGTGGGGTCCTTAAACCCACGGACTTATGCGTCCTTAAACCAATGGACCGAAACGTCCTTAAACTACCTATGGACCACTACGTCCCTAAACTGGAACAATAGAGCCCCCAAATGCTCTTTTGCCGGATCCAAATGATCCCGTTAAGTTGATCTTAGTCTCAAATCAGACTAACGTATTCTTAACGAACGTTTAAGTTGATCTTAGCCTCAATATGGCTAACGTATCCTTAAACTAAAACACCAAACCCAAATCTAAGTAAATACGGATTTGGACTAATCCACGTCCTACGGGAGACGACATAACTTAGTCTTCGTATACAATCCACGGGCATCCACAAACAAAACAAACACACACGACACGAAGTAAAATTCTGGAGAAGGAGAAAGTGGCTACCGCAATGCGGTAGCGTAATTAACTGCAGGGGCTTGCGCCTGCAGGGAAAAGTGTCCCCACAATAAAAAACCCTTCAAACGAGGGGGAATCTGACGAAATCTGCTACATCGGCCGCATCCGTCTAAAGCTCTGATACACAGCGCCATAAATCAACTTGGCATCTTCGGAGAGATGGACGGATAAAACCAAATAGCATCTGCCCCGAATCTCAGGCGAGACGTCCATGTCTTGGCCGCCGTTCGGAAGGGAACAGTCCAAAAGGTTGTATAAGTGGAGTTAGCCCAATGTCAAGTTCCGGCGATAATTCGGGACAAATCCGGCGACACCGCGACTCTACGACGCTTTCAAAACCTTCCACCGTCTCTTCTCTCTCTTCTCAACCGGTAAGTTTCTTTTCCTCTTCTCTCTTTCTATTCTAAAACGATCTTTTATTAAAACTCGTCGGGAGCGGAGTTATTCCGACTTCCGATTCTAATTTCATTAAAAATCCAACTTTTCTTAACAACAAATCAACCATTTCTTTACATATTATTTAGCAAGCATAAAACAACATTTAGAACATGTTTCAATTCAAAATTCCATGCTATGCAACTTGTATTACACTTTTTCGTTAAAATATCACAAAATTTACCTACGATATTATTTCATCATAGTGCTCATATTACCTTTAGAAAACTCACGAGATAATGACATATCTCATCACAACACTCATCTTGATATAACACGATGGCTTGATAACAATATTTTTGTGGCTATGACGAATTTTACAATTAAATACCTTAATCTATCAAAAACCGTATTCTTTAAATTATTTTAATTAAATTCCTTGCAATTAAGCCTCTACAACTCATTTTGGGGAACCCGATCGGGATGGTGCGAGTTATCACACATTCTCGGGGTAGTAGAGCGAGATGCAGACTTTCTCACGGGGCATCCGATCTCGATGGAATTTTTATTACAATTTTTAAGAGTAATGTGATTTTCTATTTAATAAATAAATTAACTTTCTAATAATTATATATAATATTATCAAAATATCTATTTTAAATATATTTATATATATAATAAATTCCATGTTTTTCTAAAAAAAAGAATCACAAGTTTCATAAAAATACTATCAAGAAATCAATATAAGTCAATTTACATGAAAATACCATATACTATTCAATTTAGATTTATATCCATTAGAATATCTCATCTTATAAAAATTACATCTATGAAAATCCTAAAGACGATAAATAAATACTTGAGATTTATTTTGAAAATATACTAAAACAATTTTTCATAAAACCCGCTCAAGTTATATAATTTACAATAAGGGCCATAGTAAATATAGGTTTAAGCGGGACCAATTCTCTTGAGCCTCAGAGAGCCGGAGAAAGTAGGTGCTTACCTATTTAAGGTAGATAACTATAAACGGGGTTATCAATACGGTAATTGTCTTGGAAAAGACACAAATCCTGCCGTCCATATGCAGCAGTTACCGATAAATCCAAAACTAATATAGGACTTCAATTCTGTTTAAGTGGTTAACTCAATCTGAGTCTCAGTCTAATATGAATACAATCCATCCTTGAATACAATTCTAATATAACTCCAATTCAACATGAATGCATTTATACCAGAATTCAATCTATATCAACATGAATTGATTTGACCGAACTATGGATATTCATTGACATTGTTTACATGACTATCCGTTTACATCCTTTCCATTTACATGAACAATTGACATTATGGTTTTGGCAAGTCTTATTTCTTAAACAAAATAATACAATCAATATAATAAATATTACGGGGTTTTTAAAGGGGTAGATTGGTACGGAATGTGCTAAAAGTGGCACGAGACGGTCACTTTAATATACCTAAACTGAACATCTGTTGCCGTTGTCCTGTGGGTTTTGATGGGCCTTGTACTCCTTATACCATAGTCCACGGGGTAAGTCAGACTCCTCTCGTATACACTGGTATATTCTGTACCACGCCACAAACAACTGCGTTAACATAATAATCATATATTATACCAGATATATTCCCTTTACATGTTCTGTCTATTTCTATCTCTCTTTGGGACTTACCGTGCGATTGTTCGCCGACGACATTCATTTCTATTCTTTCTTTAGAATGTTGTCAGGAGGACCCGACTCTCTGGAGACAGAGCCCAGCTCAGAAGACTTGGAGCAGTTCGCAGAAGACCCCGAGCTCTAGACACTTGTATATACTTTTACTTTCAGTTCATGCCATTATTTAGGCATTGCTTTCCATATTGTATTTGCTTTCCAGCATTGTATTGTAAAGAATGTTTAATAAATAAAAAGTTGATGTTCATTTATATCGCATGTCTTTCTTGTGTATATTTACATTATATTGCTTATTTACTATTAGCATGTTTACTTCTGAGTAAATACGTAGCGGGCCATGTCGCGTCTCCCTCCCGTACATTGGGAAGCGGGCGTGACAGGTTTTGTTGGCGGCCTATGCAGGTCAGTTCTGTATGGAACCCTACTATGCAGGGTCAGTTCTGCATGGAAACCTAAGCAATATATATCATAAGAATCAGCAACTAAAAACATTATTTACATTTCATATTCCTTTGAATCTATCCTAATCCTATTTTTATTTCAAGGTTATGGATTCTTCCAACAACACGAGTACAAACGTCAACAACACACCACCACCTCTTCCACTTACACCTACCGTTGTAGCTCCGATAAACGAGCAGATGGTACTGCTCGAGGCAATTAAGAGCCTCCTGGAGGGACAACAGCAACAGACTTTTATTCTAATGAACCGTCCAGAAGCAGAAGCATCTGGAGTGAAGCAATTCCGGGCACTTCATCCGAAACAATTTTCTGGGAAAGAGAGCCCTTTGGAAGTTGAAGAATGAGCTCAATCCATTGAGGACGATCTGGCAGCAGCACAAGTGCCAGACATTGATTGGGTAAGGGTTGCGAAACTACAACTTACTGATAACGCCCGAGTATGGTGGAAGGCGAAAGAAA
This sequence comes from Agapanthus africanus, assembly GCA_030015575.1. Lineage (NCBI taxonomy): Eukaryota > Viridiplantae > Streptophyta > Magnoliopsida > Asparagales > Amaryllidaceae > Agapanthus > Agapanthus africanus. The sequence continues at coordinate 872,021,461 of JASDDO010000019.1, read as the reverse complement.
GCCGTCTTGCCCAGGCGATCAAATGGAAGACCTTTCGCGATATGTTCGACGCGAAGTATTTTCCTGAGACTGTCCGATTCGATATGGAGCAACAATTCATCCAGTTACAACAAGTCTCTATGTGGAGCAAATCTGTGGTTGAGTGTTCAGTCGAAAATATTACACTTTTGATATAATATTTTCCTTACTTTTCTTAAATATTTAAAAGTGTTTATTATAAATAGAGAACATATTTAGGTATATCTGCAAAATACTCTTTACCATATATTTATATTTTATAATTAATATTATGAAGGAAAATATATGCATATAATATTTATATAATATTTTGGAAATTAAAATATGCATATCATATCAAATATTCTAATCAAGATTCTTAAAAAATATAATATTATACAAACGGTTAGAATAATATTTCAAAATATGTGCATAATATTTTAGTAATTAAAAGATGCATACCATATTAAATATTCTTAATCAAGTTTCTTAAAGATTTATTATCGTATAAAGTGATTAAGATACTCTCTCTAATTTAATAAATATTACTAATATTATTCATGGAGATATTGTGCAGATTTAGCTCAGGTCAAGAGATCAAGATATTCAAGATATCAAAATAAAAAATCTGCCAATAAAATCGTAGGATCTGAAAACTTGGAAAGTGGATCTTTATGGCAAGTCTAAACCTATGAGATCTAGGATTTCTGATTTGAGGGCTATATAAAGGACCGAGGGCTAAAGTTAAAACTCATCACCTTTACACTAAGCAAATCACCGTCAAAGAATAAGAGATCCACGACAGGTCCATGATTCGACGTGATAAGGCGACGTGAAAATCGACGGAGTATCTATTTCCTATGAGGCAGAGATCGAGAGCAACTTCTTCCTCTTGTAATCTAAATTCGTAGGATTTGTACTTGTGAAGTTGATTAATAAAGGTAAATCATTTTGTTTAATTATTTATTTTCTGTATTTTTACTTTCTGCATTTTAATTATGATCTCATTCTCTATCCTTTCTTCTTCTTCTCACAATATGCGTGAGTAATTCTTAGCTTGCTAGGGTTCGTAGGATTAGGGTAGAATAATAGATGAGAAAATATTTTAATTTCTTTTAAGTCTTATGAAGTTTATAAACTTTAGCAAAAAAACGTTAACATCCTAATCGGGCGCGCTATCAATTTATTGCTAGTCTCGGCCGCGATTTGAGATCAAATTAACAATTATTTTGTTAAGGGCTGGACATGAATAGAGATTAATGAAAGGACATGGGTTAATAGTGTGGAAACCCTAGTTTCTTCCAAGAACCCTAATCCCCATTCATCAGTATCAATCTAGTTTTAAATCTATTAATAGATAAAAGGAGTAATCTTTATTAGTCATTCATGACTACTAAATCTTAACGAACCCTACAACCCTTCTTCTTATATATTTTATATCCTTATTTAAACTAGATCTGAAAAATATATATTCTAGATTCGTATTTACCATAGATCTAGAATCTATTCTTTACTATTCTCTATTCTCCTTTCTCTTTTCTAATCAACACGTCTAAAGCAAGATTAAAAGTTTCACGAATCCCTGAGGACGACCCGTACTCATCTCGGCTAGCTACACGCGACACCATTATTGATTGCGGTTATTTTACAAACACTTTTCATGATCAATCAATGAGTATGATGCCGAGTTCACTATATTGAGCAGCTAAAATATGTCTTAAATATTCGATTTTCTATATCATATATTATACAGCTAACACAAGACCGTAACAGATTCACAGCACACCTCATTCCGACTGCTGAGATCAAGGCTAGACGATTTCAGCAAGGGTTGGACCTGGAGATCCAAGTTGCCTTAGTTACAGAGGATTTCCCAACCCATGATTTGGCTTTGAAGGCTGCCCGTCGATACGAGGCAGTAGGGAAGAAGAAGAAGGACATACCTCAATCTGCCGGTGTGAAGCGTCCTGCTACCCAGATGGCAGGAGGAGCCTATTCCAGGCCAACTTTTATACCCAGGAGACCGGGAGTACCTTTCAACCGGTTCAGTCCAGACTTTTGTTTTTACTGCAAAAGAAATGGACACCTGGCGAAGGATTGTAGGCGTGCTAATTACCTCTGCTTAGTCTGTGGCTCATCCACACATAATATTGGGTCTTGTCCTCACAGACTCAATCAGAATCAGGCATCCAGACCAGCAATCACTTAGCAGCAGCGACCAGCTATCCAGCCACCTGCTCCACGTCTTGCTCTCCCAGCCTCACTTCCTCGTGGACCTACTGCACCTCTTCCTCGTCGGTTCCATCAAGCACAAAGGAACTTACCTCAAGGACAAAGGAACGGGAAGAGGAATGCTCCCCCAGCAAGGAGGAATGTACCGAGGCGACAGGCTTTCACAATGACTGTGGAAGAAGCTGAAGCCACTGGCCAAGTCATCACTAGTAACTTTCCATCTTTTAAATCTGTTCAATACTTATTTATATCCATATATCTTTTTCTATACCTAAACTTATCCTACATAACTTAGATACGATCTTAGTAGCCTCACTTCCTGCACTAGCACTATTCGATACTGGAGTATCTCATTGCTTTATGTCGCAACGATTCGTCCAAACTCATGCGATTCCAGTCAAACCGCTCGTATCCAGCTGGAATGTCAGTTCAGGGAACGACGATCTCAAGGCAACGATGGGATACGACCTGTGTCCAGTGGTCGTCTGCAGTAGAGAATTCTATGCTGACTTCAAGGTGATGGACATACTGAATTTCGATGTAGTTTTGGGTATGAATTGGCTAGGAACTTTCTACGCTACTATCGACTGTTGTCAAAGGAGGGTAGTGTTCGATATTCCTGATCATCTGGTCTTTTATTTCAAAAGTGGAGACCGTACTCTGGAGCCTAGTACCTACAAAGCTCAACCGAAGAAGGCAGTGATTGCAACTCATCAGGCAGAAAAAGACAAGCCAAAGGTAGTTTGTGAGTTCGACGGTGTATTTCGTGAAGACATATCAGGTTTGCCTCTCGACCGAGCTCTTGAATTCGGAATTGAGTTAGTACCTGATGCACAACCGGTGATCAAAGCACCGTATTGACTAAGTCCTGAAGGTTTGAAGGAGATCTGTACTCAATTGGACGAACTTATGAAGAAAGGATGGATTCGTCCCAGCACTTTAAGTTGGGGATCTGCAGTTTTGCTGGTGAAGAAGAAGGAAGGTTCATACCGAATGTGTGTTGATTATAGAGCTCTGAACGAAGTAACAATATAGAACAAGTATCCGCTACCACGCATCAACTATCTGTTCGACCAGCTAAATGAGTCTTACGTTTTCTCCAAATTAGATCTTCGTTCAGATTATTATCAGGTGAAGGTCAAAGAATATGATATTCCTAAAACGGCATTCAAAACTCGTTATGGACATTACGAATACCTCGTGATGCTATTTGGAGTGACCAACGCACCGGCCATATTCATGAACTTAATGAATCAAGTTTTCCGAGAGTACCTAGACAGGTTTGTTGTCATTTTCATCGATGACATCCTAGTGTATTCAAAGAGTCGGAAAGAGCATGCCGACCATTTACGAATTGTCCTGGAGACTTTACAACAGCATCAACACTATGCTAAGTACAGCAAGTGTGAGTTTTGGCTAGATCAAGTCAGTTTTCTCAGACATATTGTATCAGGCGATAGAATCTCTATAGATCCAGCTAAAATATCAGCAGTAAGCGAATGGCCGATACTGAAGACAGTGAAGGACATTCGAAGTTTCTTAGATTTAGCAGGATACTACCGAAGATTTATCGAAGGATTTTCGAAAATTGCAACACCCCTGACCAAACTCACACGTAAAGATGAAGAATTCGTGTGGTCAGAAGTATGCGAACAAGCTTTCGTAGAACGTAAGTCAAGATTGATATCAGCGCTTATTCTCGTAATACCGAACCAATCTGGAGGTTTCGTAGTGCATTGCAATGCATCCGGTAAGGGATTAGGATGTGTTCTACATCAGCACGGTAAAGTTGTAGCTTATGCATCAAGACAGCTGAAGAATCATGAGCGCAACTATCCGACGTATGATTTGGAGTTGGCAGCCGTTATCTTTGCTCTCAAGATTTGGCGCCATTATCTTCTGGAAGAACGGGTAGATATCTACACAGACCACAAAAGTCTGAAGAATGTGTTTACACAGAAAGAATTGAATATGTGGTAGAGAAGATGGTTAGAACTTATGGCGGACTTCGACATCAACCTACAATATCATGCAGGGAAGGTGAATGTAGTACATGATGCACTTAGTCGCCAACCACTCTCAATAAATCTCACCGCACAGTGGAAGTTACAGTAAGATTTGCACCAGATGGAGATAGTGTTAGTTATATGTATTCCCTAGAGGCCATTATTATACATGTGATGTATATTATAGTGGATGTTTGGACATATATAGGGAGGACTTTCTTACTCGACATGATAGTATGCTATCTGGTTGCTCTTTTTCTTAACATGTATACTTATTGTCTCTCTATTACATGTTGATAGAGCCCTTAGGATGATTACTTGACTACCAGGATTATGATGCAGATCATATTAGTGGGGCAGAGGTAGTCGGTAAGTACATCCTCCAATTGTTCCTAGTCGTAGGAGTATCGAGACGGGGCATCGATATTCCAGAGTAGACTAGCGTACACGCTTCTCGACCCATATGATGGGCGATGGATGATCCCACATCCATTGGTGTTTGATATCGGAGAAGGTATACGGGTGCTCAGTGGAGACTGGGTGCACTGAACGGACTCGCCGAGAACTCCTAGATGGTATTATACCTATCGTCAGATAGCAGTTCTCTGGTGATACTGGTACATGTTAGTCTGTCGACCCGAGATCGTCATAGAGTCTTGTGTGATTCCCACTGTGCTTTGATTTCCACCTTACCACGTTCAAGAGATTGTGCAAAATGGCGGTTTTTGGGTACATTCCCGAGTCACATGGAGGCAATGAGCGATAGGAGGGGATTTCGTCTTTCCCGGTATTGGGGGTTGATGTTGCATTATGCTCGATTAGCCATAACAGGAAATCCCTGGCCAGGGTTGCTGAGATCTACCGGTAAGTGTTATCAGTAGTTTCTCGAACCGTTATGAGCCTCACATCGGCATGACTTATCAGGCTATTGGGGTCTGACGTTATACCACCCCCAGGTTGTGATATGCGACATATCAGATGAAGAGACCGGACTGTACGGTAGTGTTACTGATTGGATTCGCAGGCGTATGAGCAGGCTTGCTTGTTGATCTTCTGATCGCTCAATACCCGGGTGGCCATTACGTTTAGCAGACCGCTTGCGGTTTGTGGGTGTTTGATATGATCATCATCTACTGCCGGCGTATTGACGAGTCTTTAGAGTCCTACACAGAGCTTTCCTGGTTCATGAGAAACGAAGTAGGAGCACATATGTGATATGTGCGGGACCGAGATTAATACGCGTATGTGATACCGTATTCTATTCTCGCGATATATGATATCGGTCGGTTATATATGATATAGCCGGGTTATCGAATCAAGTGTTGATTCGATAAGTTGATTCATATGATATTAGTCGGTTGTATGTGATATAGCCGGATTATTAAATCAAGTGTTGATTTGATAATTTAATATATAATTATATATTTGATATATTAACTTACATTAACTAATATTTGCTCACTAGGTATTTCTTTTTCTCACTTGTGCTTTGGTATATATGTGATATATATTAATGTACATTTTTTGTGTGTGTCATGCTTGATGATACATGTGACATAGATGTATGAGACTCACACCATGCTTATGATAATTCTAGAGTTTTTATTTATCAAAGTAAATCAAAATTGGTTGGAAATTTGTCATGGCTAGAAACTTGGAGAAGCTTGTTGTGTCCATTGATTTAGTCCACTAATTTGTTTTACTTGAGATATTTGTTAACCCAACCATTATCCTAAGCCATGGTTAAGTCTCTACAAGGGTTAGTATATGATATTAACTCATCCATGGTTGCGATAACTCTTGAGATTTTTCCATGGTTGCTTCTTCTTCATCTCCTTCCTCAAGCTCACTTGCTTTTTGGGAGGTGGAGAAAATGAGTGAGAAAAATATTTCTAAAGTGAGCAAAATTCCTACTTCATCATCCTCTACTATATTAGCCATTTAGTTTAGGGTGTTTGCTTCACTAATTCCATATTAGTGAAGAGGTAGCATGAGCTTGAGTCTTCTCGACGTAGATCATCTTCGGCCTCGAAGACTTCGAGCAAGCTTGTTCATTTCTTCATGTGAACCCTTACTAGAGTTCGGGTGTTCACTACTTGGAGCGAAAAGACTACTACATGGAGCTTTAGAAGTGAAGGACCGGTCTACAAAGGTTGTATTTCTCATTCATTTAGATGTAAAGTTGTTTACATTGTTGTTTCGTCTAAATCTCTGGTTAAGATTCTAGGGTTAGGGTTGTTTAGCATGGCAATTTTTTGAAAATGGCATGGACGATACCTCCCGAAACCTTGCTGTCGTGCTAGGTAACCCTACAGTGGTATCAGAGCCATGCTAGAGAATTAGACGATATTTGTTAGATTACGAAACCGAAACTACTCCGAAATATGCAACACTAAAACCTAGTTTCTGTCGAAATTTTTAAGGTGTCTAAAACTTTTTTATGCAATTGCAGAATGTTATATGAGATGTAACATGAACGCCACAAAAACTTGACCCCACCTCGCCGGATTTTAGCCGGTGACAACACTGTAAATTCCGAGCTCGTCGGTTCTTTCATGGGTTTTAGGCTGCAAATTTTGGTGGTGTTCTAGTCTCTGGGTTTTGGTGTTTCAGATGTTGCTTGTTTTTTCTAAGATTGCATGTGATGTGGTCTTACTGTATTGGAAATTCGGAGTGTTTCGTATTCATAATTTTAACATTGTTTTGGGTTATTTAGACGACGTTAAAAAGTTCGAACGGATATCAATAACCCATTTTTTCCATTGCTGGAAATTTTCCAAGAGTTGGATTTTTTCCAAGTTATAAATATTCAGAAAATCATGCAAATGATTCTGTGGACCCTCTAGAAGAACGAAACCCTAACTCGATTCTGTGACCGTCGGAACCGCCACCAAACCCTAAGGTTTATGGTAGTTCCGCGGCGCCATGGGTGAGGCAAGGGTTGACCCTTCTACGGTTGGTCCATAGGTGATGTGGCAAGTTCCAGGCACTTTTTAAACTTCGCTCAAGTGTTGAGCTCTTTGGGAAATTTTGAGTGTTTGTTGAGTCGATCGAAAAGTTTAACATCGTCTAGCTATCTATGATTGTGATACAATATTTGGAATCCACAAAAGTTTAGTTTTATGAAAACTGATTTGAATTTTATAAATCTAGCAATTCAGTCTCATTTGATCGGTTACCACGGGATTTTGATGTGGATCAAAAGTCCGTCGCAATAACGTAGCGTTCGTGGATACACGCCGGGTAACCTTACTAGATTGCCACGCTCCATAGCCCCGACCAAGTGACTGTAGGAGAACCCCGTTGCCAAAAGCATCCATTCGGGTGCTCACGGCCGCGGTGTTCCGCCTAAGTGCACTTCGTCGATGGTATCGGGGGTGCGGCCGTCTACTAAAGTTTCCGACGGGCATTCGATCAGATTATCGGGAATCTTGCTGAATTACCCGACTGGTTGTTGGAAAGTGTTTTCAATATCGAGACTAAAATACGGAGTTTATAATTGTTAGGCATGTGATGTCTAAGGAATTCATTTGGTTGGGCATGAAATCCAAAGTATGTGATACATTGAGTTTATGATGTCTAAGATGGTTGCGGATTCCAATTGTTGTAGCTTTTCACTTTCTTTTCTGCGACCGTAAATGTAATATGTGGAGTATCGCCGGTTTCATTGCTATATGTCAACGACAATTGGGATACGCATATTTACTTACGTTGATGACATGTGATGTTATGTGTTGCTGTGATATGTTATATTGGATCGTCGTGTTTTGAATAGCCGGGTTTTTTTTTTATGTGAGATGAGAGTTTTTCATTTTCATTCAAGAAAAAGCTTGTATGTAATATTCTTTTATTGGGGCACTTCCGGGTTGAGGATGATGCCACCATTGATATATATTATTTACTTTTCCGTATTATGATAGACCCAAGGAGGAGAGCACATGTAACCGGGTTCTAGAGTCCAGTGGGAGACCATCTCGAGGAGTCGAGACCGGGTCTCCTAGCTCCAGAATTGGTAGGATTGCTTGCCGCTCTCGTAGGGGTCTAGGGATGTGGGTTTGGGTATTCATCGCAACCATGGAATCCGCGTTTTTTTATTAGCTTAATTTAAAACTCGGAATTCCTAGTATATCCAATATTTCATATGTGTTTTTCTGCTGCAGATATTCTGTGATGTGATCACTTGATATGTTGAGACGAATGCTTATATTATATATATGATATATAATATATTGCTGCTTTTGTTTCTTATGTGATGCTTAGGAAGCATATATGATGGGGCTTCATTAATGAGATTAATGAAATAAAAGAAACCTAAAGATATTGCAGAATCTTGTTTTAAAAACTGGTAGCTCTAGTTCTTGTTTTGTATAGCGGTATTCCTTGTAGAATATCCAGCACCTTATTCGATAAGGAAGGAGCCGAGATCCCTTCACCGGGAGTGACCTCTTTAGCGAAACTAGCAGATACTACAACCCACTCGGTTTTGTCTTTTGATTGCTTTTTTAGTTCTTGTTTTACATAGTGGTATTTGTGAAATATCCAGCACCTCATTCGATGAGGAAAGAGCCGAGATCCCTTCACCGGGAGTGACCTCTTTAGCAAAACTAGCAAAAGCCTAAAAAACACTCCTTTTCAAAATCACTCGATTCTACAACGATATCGAATTCATTACTCAAAGAGTTTTCTTAAAAACCTGTCGTAGCCCTCTGTCATTTCAGATAAGGACCATTTAGTATTCGTGTTGCGTTTGTTGACCTCTGTCAAGACGTAGTGTGCGATAGCTGATTAGTGCTTATCTGCAAAGCATATGATGCGATTGGATTATGGTAGTCGTACGACCTTGTTGAGCTCTGTCAAGGGTCGTGCGGATGGGTTTAATTCAATCATAAAATGGTGGGTTGAACTTAACTAGCGCACTATGGTTTGTTGACCTCTGTCAAGGTCACAGGACGCTTGGGGCAAAATATTATCGGGAATTTCAAGTGTTGAAATTTGCAATGAGATTGCATACCTTCTATGAGATAGTTGGATCCCGATACCCACTGCGAGTAAGAGTTACTCTTGGGAGAGTTTTACACATTACAATTAGCCGATCAAGTAGGTGTCTATAAAGGTGTTAACGGGTTACGTCCCTGGAAAAATGAGGTTTATTTTAATTAGGTCCGTGCGAAAGCACGGAAAATCTCCCTCAAAGTACCGACACTGGCCTGACCGAAAGATTGGCGAACTTGTAGGGTGTAATTAATCCCGGCTAGTCTTACCTTTTAGGATTTGAAAGAAGATTTGATAAAAACAGTGGGAGCCGTCCTGATTAGATAAAATAATAACCAATCTAATCTTGCAAGAGCATACGCCGAGTGTTTTCTTCTCTCTCTCTCTCCTGGTAGTGACCATGTCACGCCTTAATCAAGATAATAATATGGATGCATTGACCGAACCTGCTTATTATACTGAGCTGGGGAACGTTGGTTCCGCTCTATCTTATAATTGTTATAAGTCCGAGCAGGAAATAGGGAAATATCCTGATTCCTACACGATCCAATCGAGGAAAAAGCATGTTGATACATATTCTTCAGGTGTATTCATTACCAAGAACTGTTTCTCAGTATCCTCTACGTCCTAGGTATGAGATACCGGATTAGGATCCCATATATGTAATCTGTTACATGGGCTACAGATAGGTAGAGAACCGAGAATAGGTGATTGTTCTCTAGTGTAGAGAATGGTGCAATTGTTGCAGCCAAATCAGTTGGAAGATATCACCTTGTATTACCAAATGGTAAATACATTGATTCTGAACGAATGTTATTACATACCGAACCTGATATACAACATTACATCAGATTCTTTATTAAGTTAAAGAAGGATATAATTCTGTATTGGAGGATAATGTTGTGAACATTTTCCTGAATCAAGAGTTGATTGGATCAGGTATGTTATATAATAGCATATACGTTCAAAATCAAACCACAGTTCAAAGTATATAGAACACACACAAGAGGAGTAGTTCAGAAATGAACGAATCCTTCTTGTGGCATTGTTTTGACTAGGTCATATCAATGCGACACGGCTAGCTAAGTTATATAAGGATGAATATTTGAATCCGTTTGAATTTTCATTTTATAATACTTGTCAGTTTTGTCACAAAGGTAAAGTGACCAATACTCCGTTTACTGGAAACAGAGAAAGAGTTACTGAACTCTAGGGACGCATACATGATGATGTATACGGTCCTATGTCTACAAATGCCAGGATTGGTTCTTTGTACTTCATTACATTCATCGACGATCTCTCAAGATTCGGACATGTGTTCTTGTTGAAACACGAGTCTGAAACTTTTGAGAAATTCAAGGAATATAAGCTTGAAGTTAAGAACTAGACGGGTAGAAGTATTAAGTCCTTCGATGTGATCGAGGAGGCGAATACTTGCGCGTGGAGTTCCTGGAATTTCTAAAAGGAGAATATGATTCTCTCTCAGCTTACTCCTTCGAGTACACCACTACACAACAGTGTATCAGGGCGGAGGTATCACACCCTATGAGATATGGTGTGCTCTATGATGAGTATTGCTGAGTTACCTATTTCCTTTTGGAGTTATGCACTTGAGAAGCTGCATACCTATTGAATAGGGTTCTATCCAAATCAAGGCCTACCACTCCATATGAGATATAGAATGGGAAGAGACCATATCTTAAACGAGTTAAGATATGGGGTTGTCCGGCCTACGTTGAAAAGAAAAATCCGGACAAACTCGAGGCAATATCAGTTCTGTAAGTTTGTTGGATATACCGAACATTCGCGAGGGTATATCTTCTACCCCACTAAGGAGCAAAAGCTGTTTTGTTTCTCAGCATGCCACCTTTTTAGAAAAGGAATTTCTTATAAAGAAATTAGTGGTCATGAGATAGAACTGGAAGGAGTTCCAACTATACAAACTAACAGCTGATGATTTGGTGAAACCAAAGGATTCAATAGTCTCCAACGAACCTCAGCCTCTCCATGAATCTGGTAGGATTCCTTATCCACTTGAGAGATACTACGATCTTCTCAGTGACAGTGGGAGCGAGGATTGTATCATGGTAGATGATGGCCCAACTAGGTTCAGGCAGGCCATCACAAGTGGAGACTTTGTGAAATGGCTGGATGCTATGCAATTAAAGATGGAATCCATGTACACCAACAAAGTATGACTTTAAATGTTGCACCTAAAGGGGTAAAACCCATCAGGAGCAAATGGGTCTTGAGAAGATTCTTGGGGTAGATGGAAAAGTTGAGACTTTCAAACCTATGTTTAAGTCCATCAGGATTAAAGCAAGTATCGCGGAGTTGGAACATCTGTTTTGATGTGGCAGTCAAAGAGTTTGACTTCATCAAAATGGTAGATGAACCTTGTATATACAAGAAGGTTGTAGAGGGTAAGGTTGTCTTCCACGTATTGTATGTAGATGGCATACTCTTGATAGGAAATGGTTTCCTATGCTACATTCGGTCAAGTTTCTCTTATCACGAGGATTCTCAATGGAAGATCTGGATGATACCTACTACATCTTGTGGATTATGTGTAGGGTTCCTAGGCACCCTAATGAGGTCTCATAAGGCATCAACCATGCCAATTTCAAATTTAAACGGTGCCGAGAAACCCTAGAACGGATCGTTGGCTAGAAAACTAGGCGAAAATGAAATCTAGTTAACAACTTAACAAAAAGGAAACGGAAATACAACCTTTGTAGATCCGGTGCTCCACCTCCATAGCTCCGCAACGAAGTCCCCTCGCTGTCCTAGTGAATTCCCAGGCTCTAGCGTCGGCTTCATCGGAGAATAGGCGAGCTAGGTCGTCGATGTCCATGCCGAAGATGATCTACGTCGAAGCATCGCTAGATCAAGCTCCAACTTCACCAAGCCATGAAAACTTGTGAAGGAAACACCCTATACTACTTGGAAAGAGGTAGAGGATGAAGAAATAGGAAGTGGGTTCACTTTAGAATTGGATTTCTCACTCATTTCATCAATCCACCATTGATGAAGTGAAGGTTTCTTCTTTGAAGATGAAGAAGAAGAAGAAGATAATGAATATGATAAGTTAATTAATATTGAAAAGAAAATCAATACTTATCATATAATGAACCATGGTCAAGTGTAGAGATTAAACTAGGGTTAATGGAGTGGTTAGGGTTAAGCATGAGACAAAATGGTCGCTTTGGTCAAAGCTTCATGAAGCTTCAACTAGAAAACAAACAAAGCCACCATTTTCCTTTATGCTTATCATTTTTTTCCAAAAATCAATAAATAAATAAATAAGTGAATAAAACATAACCCTAACCATTAACATGTAACCATGGTTTGATCTTTACACAAAAACCCTAGCATACATGTATCATCAAACATGATACAATCAAGTGCACAAAAGTATATCACATATACAATGTGCACACCCGAGTGAGAATATCCATTTAAAGTGAACCGATACGAGTTAATGCAAAGTAATATATCAAATATATAATTATACATTAAATCATTAAATCAACACTTGATTTAACGATCCGGTCATATCACATATAACCGACTAGTATCCAATGTATCGGTTTATCGAATCAATCCTTGATTCGATAACTAGGGTATATCGCATATAACCTAATCGATACATTCATCGCGAGAATGGAATACGGTATCACATACACGCATTATTCTCGGTCCCGCACATATCTCATATGCGCTCCTATTTCGTTTCGCTTGAGCCAGGAAACCTCTGTGTAGGACTCTAAAGACTCGTCAATACGCCGGCAGCAGGTGATGATCATATCAAACACCCACAAGCCGCAAGCGGTCTGCTAAACGTAACGGCCACCCGGGTATTGAGCGATCAGAAGATCGACGAGCAAGCCCGCTCACACTCCTGTGAATCCAACCAGTAACACTACCGTACAGTCCGGTCTGATCGTCTGATATGTCGCATATCTCGCCTAGGGGTGGTAAACGTCAGACCCCAATAGCTCGATAAGTCGTGTTGATATGAGGTCTATAACAATTCGAGAAACTACTGGTAACACTTACCAGTAAATCTCAGCAACCCTGGCCAGGGATTTCCTGTTATAGCCAATCGAACACAGCGCAACATCAACCCCCTATACCGGGAGAGACGAATCCCCTCCTATCGCTCATTGCCTCCATGTGACTCGGGACTGTACCCAAAAACCACCGTTTTGCACGCCCTCTTGGACGTGGTAAGATGGAAATCAAAGCACAGTGGGAACCATACAAGACTCTATGACGATCTCGGGTTAACAGACTACTCTGTACCAGTGTCACCAGAGAACTGCCATCTGACGTGAGGTATAATACCATCTGGGAGTTCTCGGCGAGTCCGTCCAGTGTACCCAGTCTCTACAGAGCACCCGTATATCATCTCTGATGTCAAACACCAATGGATATGGGATCATCCATCGCCCATCTGTATGGGTCGAGAAGGTACACGCTAGTCTACTCTGGTATATCGATGCCCCGTCTCGATACACCCTCGACTAGGGACTTTGAAGGATGTACTTATGGACTACCATGTCCCCACTAGTATGATCCACATCATAGTCCAGGTAGTTAAGTACACATCCTAAGGGCTTTACCAACATGTAATAGAGAGACAATCAGTGTACACGTTAAGGTAAAGTTCAACCAGATAGCATACTATCATGTCGAGCAAGAAAGTCCTCACTATATATGTCCCAGTATTCACTACAATATACATCCTATTATGGCCTCTAGGGCATACATATAACTAACAATCTCCCACTTGCACTAGGGCCATCTGTAGCAGTGGTTTGAAGTATCTCATACTCAACCATCCCATAAAAGTCTCTCTCTGGGAACAGGCCTTTGTGAGTGGATCCGCTGTGTTGTCCTCCGAGTCTACTCTCCTGACCTCGATCCCCTGGAGATCAACCATCTCCATGATCAGGTGATACTGCCTTAGAATATGTCTGGATTACTGATGGGACCGGCGTTCCTTGGCATAAGCCACAACTCCATTGTCACACAATGGGAGGAACGTAGTTCATCTCATGAACCAATATACACCCAAACAGCCTCTTCGGTAGCATCTTAAGTAGCGATGTATCCTGCCTTTATCGTCTAGTATGCCACGGTATCTAGCTTGGAACTCTTCCAACATACCGTCCCTTTACTGAGGGTATAGACAATGCCTGTGACTGACATTCAGTCGTCTTTATCACCCTGGAACACTTCCAGTGATTTTCCCCAGGATCAACTGATACCATCTCACTACAACTAGTAAGAATCCTAACATCCAATTAGATCTATCTCATAGATCCAAAATCCAGGATTTAGTAGGTATCACTTTGATCCTATGTGGAGAATCATTGTGATAAGCGGAGATTGATCGAGCGTAGCATAGGAAACTCCTTCCCTATCAAGAGTATGTCATCCACGTACTCTACGAGGATTGTCACCATACTCCCTACTACCTTTTTGTTTATACATGGTTCATCTACCATTTTGATGATGTCAACTTCTTTGACTAATTCATCAAAACAGATGTTCCAACTCCGCGATGCCTGCTTTATCCTATAAAGCATCTTGCACACGTTTCCGCTGCTCCCACTGTCTACGAAGCCCTCTGGCTGTGTACTTATAGACGCACTCTTCTAAAACATCATTTAGAGAAGCAGTCATGATACCCAACCACCAGATATCGTAGTCATGGTATGTAGCCGTGACAAGTAGGATCTGGATGGACTTAAGCATAGCTACTTGAAAAGGTTTCATCATTATCCACACCTGGTCAATGATGCAAACTTTTAACAAGTCTAGCTTTGAAAGTCTCAACTTTTCCATCTACACCAAGTAATCTTCTCAAGATATACTTGCTCCTGATGGGGATTTAACCCTTCAGATATAGCAACCAAAGTCCATACTTTGTTGGTGTATAAGGATTCCATCTCAGATCGCTAAGCATCCAGCCATTCTTACAGAGTCTTACTCCTGATGGCCAGCTCGAAGCTAGTTGGGTCATCATCTCATGATGCAATCCTCGCTCCCACTGTCACAGAGCAACTGAAGTATCTCTCAGGTGGGTGAGGAACCCTACTAGATCGGCGGAGAGGCTGAGGTTCGTTGGAATCTACTGAATCCTTTGGTTCTACCAAATTATTTGCTGTATTTTGTATAGCTGGAACCTTTCCAGTTCTACATTACAGACCTTGCCTCGAGCTTGTCCGGATTTTGCTTTTAGACATTAGCCGGACAACCCCAAATCTTAACTAGCTTAAGACATGGGCTCTTCCCTTTCCATATCACATATGAAATGATAGGCAACTGATTTGATTGGAACCTAATTCAATAGGTATGCAACTTCATAAGTGCATAACCCCCAAGAAGGAAATAGGTAACTCAGCAGTACTCATCATAGAGCACACCATATCAAATAGGGTGTATCTGCTCCGCCCCGATATACCATCGTCCTATGGTGTATACGGAGGAGTAATGCCGAGAGAGAATCTCATTCTCCTTTAAAATAGTCCAGGATTTCCGTGCTCAAGTATTCTCCTCCTCGATCTCATCAAAGGACATAATACTTATACCCGTATTTTGGTTCTCTACTTCTCGCTTATATTCTGTGAATATCTCAAAAGGTTCGGACTCATGTTTCAGCAGGAACATATGACTGAATCTTGAGAGATTATCAGAGAACGTAATGAAGTATAAAGAACCAGTCCTGGCATGTGTAGACAGGGGACCTACATACATCAACATGTATCATCCCAAGAGTTTCATAAGATGTAAATTCAAACTGATTTAAATATGCATCTATATGTAACTTTAGCCAGTCTGGTCGCATTGATATGACCTAGTCTACAATACCTCAAGAAGGAATCGTTCAATTTTGAACTCTTCCTCTTGTGTGTGATCCGTATACTAAGAACTGTAGTTTGATTTAGAACGTCAATGCTTTTAGATAACGTGCCTGAACCGATCAACTTTTGATATAGGAAATGTTCAAAACATTATCCAACAATACAAAGTTTTATCATTTCTTTACTACTAAAGAGACTGATATGATTTTGTATATCAGGTTCGGTATCTAATAGCATTCGTTCAGAATCAATGTATTTGTAATACAGGGTGACAGTGACCAACAGACTTGGCTGCAACACTTGCCCCGTTTTCTGTCTCATGAAACTTATCACCCGTTCTCAGTTTTTCTACCCTTTTGCAGCCCTATGTAACAGATTACATATCTGGGATCCTGATCCGGTATCATATACCAACGATGCGGAGGATACTGAGAAACAGTTCTGTATAATGAACACACCCGAAGATGATGCATCAACATGCACTCTCTTCGTTTGGGCGGCACGGGAATTCTGGTAATCCCCAATTTCCTGCTCTGTCTTATAACAATTATAAGGTGGAGCGGGACCAACGTTCCCCAGCTCAGTATAACAAGTGGGTTCGGTCAATAATCCGTTTTATTATCTTGATTAAGGCGTGATATGGTCGCTACCTGGAGAGAGAGAGAAGAAAAAAACTCAGCGTGCGCTCTTGCAAGAATAGATTGGTTATTATTTTATCTAATCAGGATGGCTCCCACTGCTTTTTATCAAATCTTCCTTCAAACCCTAAAAGGAAAGACTAGCCGGGATTAATTACACACTACAAGTTCGCCAATCTTTCAGCCAGGCCAGTGTCGGTACTTTGAGGGAGGTCCCCCGTGCTTTCGCACGAACCTAATTAATGTAAACCTCGTTTTCCCAGAGGCGTAACCCCGTTGACACCTTTCTAGACACCTACTTGATCGGCTAATTGTAATGTATAAAACTCTCCCAGGAGTAACACTTACTCGCAGCGGGTATCGGGATCCAACTATCTCATAGAAGGTATGCAATCTCATTGCAAATTTCAACACTTGAAATTCCCGATATTATTTTGCCCCGAACGATCTATGACCTTGACAAGGTCAACAAACCATAGACCGCAAGTCAAGTTCAACCCGTCATTTCTTGATTGAATCAAACCCACCCGCACGACCCTTGACAAGGTCAACAAGGCCGCACGACTACCCTAACCCAATCTGCATCATATGCATAAGCAGATAAATACTGGTTAGCTACCGCACACTGCGCCTTGACAAGGTCAACAAACGCAGCACGAATACTAAACAGGATTTATCTGAAATGACGGAGGGCTACGACAGGTTTTTTTGAAAACCTATTGCGTAATGAACTTGATATCGTTGTAGGATCGAATGAATTTTAAAATGGAGTGTCTTTGAGGCTTTTCTAGTTTTGCTAAAGGAGTCACTCCCGGTGAAGGGATCGTCGGTCCTTTCCTCGTCGAATGAGGTGCGGGATATATCATATATATCACTGTGCAAAGCAGAACTCTTAAAAGCAATCAAAAGACAAACCGAGTGTGTAGCATCTGCCAGTTATTGCTAAAGGAGTCACTCCCGGTGAAGGGATCTCGGTCCTTTCCTTATCGAATAAGGTGCAGGATATATCATATATACCTCTGTGCAAAGCAAGAACTGTAGCTACCTGTTTTATTTTGAAATTCGATTCTACAACATCTTAGGTTTCTTTTATTTCATTAATCACATTAATGAAGGCCCATCATTTAAATACCTAAACATCACAGATAGATATGACGTACACTTATGCCATCCGCATTCGCCACGATGTCCCCTCGTGCACCGTTAGGTTAGGTAACTAACGACAGAGCAGGGCAGGGCTAGCGCGGGTGTAAAACATAAGTAACGTCTATATAATATATCATATATACTATATACTATATCTATCACAGAACATCACATGATCACATCACAGATATCGCAGCAGAAGAAACATATGAAATATTGGATATACTAGGACGTCCGTGTTTTCAATACGAGCCAGTATAAAACACGGATTCCACGGTCGTGATGAATAGCCAAACCCACACCCCTAGACCCCTACGAGAGCGGCAAGCAACCCTACCAATTCTAGAGTTAGGAGACCCGGACTCGACTCCTCGAGTTGGTCTCCCACTGGACTCTAGAACCCGGTTACTTGTGCCCTCCTCCTTGGGTCTATCCTAGTGCGGAAAAGTAAATAATATACAAAGGGTGACAACTTCCGCAACCTGGAAGTGCCCCAATAAAAGAATATTACATACAAGTTTTTACATGAATGAAAATGAAAAACACTTATCTCACATAAAAACCCCCGGCTATTCAAACACGACGATCCAATATAACATATCCAGCAACACATAACATCACATGTCATCAACGTAAGTAAATATGCGCATCCCAATTGTCGTTGACATATAGCAACGAAACCGGCGATATCACATATTACACTTACGGTTACAGAAAAGAAAGTGTAAAACTACAACAGTTGGAATCCGCAATCTCCATAGACATCGCATGCCTGACCAAATGAATTACTTAGACATCGCATGCCTAACAATTATAAACCCCGCATTTTAGTCTCATTATCGAAAACTCTTTTCAATATCAAGTCGGGGAATTCAACAAGATTCCCGACATCCTGATCGAATGCTCGTCGCAAACTTCAGTAGGCGGCCGCACCCCCGACGCCGTCGACGAAGTGCACCAAGGCGGAACACCGCCACCGCGAGCACCCAAACGGATGCTTTCGGCGATGGGGTTCTCCTACAGTCACTTGGTCGGGGCTATGGAGTGAGGCTGTCTATTAAGTTTACCCGGCGAGTATCCGCGTACGCTACGTGATTGCGACGGACTTTTGATCACATCAAAATTCCGTGGCAACCGATCATGTGAGACTAAACTGCTACTTTTATAACATTCATTTAGTTATCTCATAACTTATTGTGAATTCCAATTATTGTATCACATTCCAGATAAACAGAAAATGTTAAACTTTTCGATCGAACAGTCAAACACCCAAGTTTTCCCGATACAGCTCAACACATGAAATAAGTCTAACAACATTCCGTTCGTGCCTCAGTACCAACGGTCCAGCCGTAGAAGGGTCAAGCCAACGCCTCACATGTGGCACGCCGTACTGTCCCAAACCCGAAGGTTCAAAGGGCAGTTCAAGATGGTCACATAATCGAGTTAAGGTTTGTTGTCTTCTAGAGGGTCCATCGCGTTACTTGCACTACTTAGAACGTCGTTAAACTACGGAAAAATCCAACACTTGGAAATTTCCCGACAGGGGAAAAATTGGGTATTTATATCCGGTCGAACTTTTTAACATATTCTAAAATTTATCCGGAAAGCCACATAGACAAAATTTGATAATCCGATCGAACATTCGAATCCCCAAAACAACCCAGAAAATTCAACTCTTGAATAAAATTTAAAAAATACCCAGAGAACTCAGCACAGTTAAATAGGAATTACTGTGAAAATAGGTATGGCCGACGTCATCAAGTGGCGGCGGAACCGCCGCACGAGGCATGCTCGTGCCGCGGTTCCGTGCCTGTTTAAAATCCAAACAATGTCGTATTTGCACCGTAATTCTTACAATTTCCTGCTGGGTTTTCTGCATATTTTTAATTTGGAAAAATCCACGATTTTAGAAAAAGGACAGAGAGCTATTTTGGGTTCAAGTTTTCGGTTCGATCGGACTTCAAATTGCATCTAGACTTCGCCTAAGGCTCTAGCTAGGCTCTGATACCACTGTAGGGTTCCTAGGCATCCGAATGAGGTCTCACAAGGCATCAACCATGCCAATTTCAAATTTAAACGGTGCCGAGAAACCCTAGAACGGATCGTTGGCTAGAAAACTAGGCAAAAATGAAATCTAGTTAACAACTTAACAAAAAGGAAACGGAAATACAACCTTTGTAGATCCGGTGCTCCACCTCCATAGCTCCGCAACGAAGTCCCCTCGCTGTCCTAGTGAATTCCCGGGCTCTAGCGTCGGCTTCATCGGAGAATAGGCGAGCTAGGTCGTCGATGTCCATGCCGAAGATGATCTACGTCGAAGCATCGCTAGATCAAGCTCCAACTTCACCAAGCCATGAAAACTTGTGAAGGAAACACCCTATACTACTTGGCAAGAGGTAGAGGATGAAGAAATAGGAAGTGGGTTCACTTTAGAATTGGATTTCTCACTCATTTCATCAATCCACCATTGATGAAGTGAAGGTTTCTTCTTTGAAGATGAAGAAGAAGAAGAAGATAATGAATATGATAAGTTAATTAATATTGAAAAGAAAATCAATACTTATCATATAATGAACCATGGTCAAGTGTAGAGATTAAACTAGGGTTAATGGAGTGGTTAGGGTTAAGCATGAGACAAAATGGTCACTTTGGTCAAAGCTTCATGAAACTTCAACTAGAAAACAAACAAAGCCACCATTTTCCTTTATGCTTATCATTTTTTTCCAAAAATCAATAAATAAATAAATAAGTGAATAAAACATAACCCTAACCATTAACATGTAACCATGGTTTGATCTTTACACAAAAACCCTAGCATACATGTATCATCAAACATGATACAATCAAGTGCACAAAAGTATATCACATATACAATGTGCACACCCGAGTGAGAATATCCATTTAAAGTGAACCGATACGAGTTAATGCAAAGTAATATATCAAATATATAATTATACATTAAATCATTAAATCAACACTTGATTTAACGATCCGGTCATATCACATATAACCGACTAGTATCCAATGTATCGGTTTATCGAATCAATCCTTGATTCGATAACTAGGGTATATCGCATATAACCTAATCGATACATTCATCGTGAGAATGGAATACGGTATCACATACACGCATTATTCTCGGTCCCGCACATATCTCATATGCGCTCCTATTTCGTTTCGCTTGAGCCAGGAAACCTCTGTGTAGGACTCTAAAGACTCGTCAATACGCCGGCAGCAGGTGATGATCATATCAAACACCCACAAGCCGCAAGCGGTCTGCTAAACGTAACGGCCACCCGGGTATTGAGCGATCAGAAGATCGACGAGCAAGCCCGCTCACACTCCTGTGAATCCAACCAGTAACACTTACCGTACAGTCCGGTCTGTTCGTCTGATATGTCGCATATCTCGCCTAGGGGTGGTAAACGTCAGACCCCAATAGCTCGATAAGTCGTGTTGATATGAGGTCTATAACAATTCGAGAAACTACTGGTAACACTTACCAGTAAATCTCAGCAACCCTGGCCAGGGATTTCCTGTTATAGCCAATCGAACACAGCGCAACATCAACCCCCTATACCGGGAGAGACGAATCCCCTCCTATCGCTCATTGCCTCCATGTGACTCGGGACTGTACCCAAAAACCACCGTTTTGCACGCCCTCCTGGACGTGGTAAGATGGAAATCAAAGCACAGTGGGAACCACACAAGACTCTATGACGATCTCGGGTCAACAGACTACTCTGTACCAGTGTCACCAGAGAACTGCCATCTGACGTGAGGTATAATACCATCTGGGAGTTCTCGGCGAGTCCGTCCAGTGTACCCAGTCTCTACTGAGCACCCGTATATCATCTCTGATGTCAAACACCAATGGATATGGGATCATCCATCGCCCATCTGTATGGGTCGAGAAGGTACACGCTAGTCTACTCTGGTATATCGATGCCCCGTCTCGATACACCCTCGACTAGGGACTTTGAAGGATGTACTTATGGACTACCATGTCCCCACTAGTATGATCCGCATCATAGTTCAGGTAGTTAAGTACACATCCTAAGGGCTTTACCAACATGTAATAGAGAGACAATCAGTGTACACGTTAAGGTAAAGTTCAACCAGATAGCATACTATCTGTAGGGTTCCTAGGCACCCTAGTGAGGTCTCACAAGGCATCAACCATGTCAATTTCAAAAAAATCTATGTGCCGAGAAACCCGACTACGGATCGTTGGCTAGAATTCTAGGCGAAAAGTAAACTAGTTAATGCTTAACTAATAGATACGGAAATACAACCTTTGTAGATCCGGCCATAGCTCCGCAATGAAGTCTCCTCGCTGTCCAAGTCGAACCCCGGGCTCTAGCGTCGGCTTCATCGGAGAAATGGCGAGCTAGGTCGTCGATGTCCATGCCGAAGATGATCTACGTCGAGGCATCGCTAAATCAAGCTCCACCTTCACCAAGTCATGAAAACTTGTGAAGGAAACACACTCTACTACTTGGCAAGAGGTAGAGGATGAAGAAATAGGAAGTGGGTAGACTTTAGAATTGGATTTCTCACTCTAATTCATCAATCACCATTGATGAGGTAAGCTTTCTTCTTGAAGTGAAGAAGAAGAAGATGATGAAAGTTATGATAAGTTATTTTGTAAAAAGAAATAAATATGAATACTTATCATTAACCAACCATAGTTTAGTGTAGAGAATAAATCATGGTTAGATTGAAGGGTTAGGGTTAAGCATTAAGACAAAATGGTGACTTAGTCAAAGTATCATGAAGTTTCATAATCCATCCAAAGAAAGCTACCATTTAATCTTTATGCAAATCATTTTCCAAAAAGAATAAATAGATAAATAAATGAATATGGAAATAGTAAACCCTAACCATTTCATTAACCAAGGTTTAATTCTTTACACTTAACCAAAAGGCATGTATCATCAAACATGATACAAGCAAGTGCACAAAATCATATCGCATATGCAATGCGCACATCCGAGTGAGAAAATCCATTTAAAGTGAACCGATACTAGTTAATGCAAAGTAATATATCAAATATATAATTATGCATTAAATCATTAAATCAACACTTGATTCAATGATCCGGTCATGTCGCACACAACCGACTAGTATACAATGTATCGGCTTATCGAATCAATCCTTGATTCGATAACTAGGTTATATCGCATACAACCATTCGACACATTCATCGCGAGAATGGAATACGGTATCACATACACGTATTATTCTCGGTCCCGCACATATCTCATATGCGCTCCTATTTCGTTTCGCTTGAGCTAGGAAACCTCTGTGTAGGACTCTAAAGACTCGTCAATACGCCGGCAGTAGGTGATGATCATATCAAGCACCCACAAGCCGCAAGCGGTCTGCTAAACGTAACGGCCACCCGGGTATTGAACGATCAGAAGATCGACGAGCAAGCCCGCTCACCCTCCTGTGAATCCAACCAGTAACACTACCGTACAGTCCGGTCTGATCGTCTGATATGTCGCATATCTCGCCTAGGGGTGGTAAACGTCAGACCCCAATAGCTTGATAAGTCGTGTCGATATGAGGTCTATAACAATTCGAGAAACTACTGGTAACACTTACCAGTAAATCTCAGCAACCCTGGCCAGGGATTTCCTGTTATAGCCAATCGAACACAGCGCAACATCAACCCCCTAAACCGGGAGAGACGAATCCCCTCCTATCGCTCATTGCCTCCATGTGACTCGGGACTGTACCCAAAAACCACCGTTTTGCACGCCCTCTTGGACGTGGTAAGATGGAAATCAAAGCACAGTGGGAACCACACAAGACTCTATGACGATCTCGGGTCAACAGACTACTCTGTACCAGTGTCACCAGAGAACTGCCATCTGACGTAAGGTATAATACCATCTGGGAGTTCTCGGCGAGTCCGTCCAGTGTACCCAGTCTCCACTGAGCACCCGTATATCATCTCTGATGTCAAACACCAATGGATATGGGATCATCCATCGCCCATCTGTATGGGTCGAGAAGGTATACGCTAGTCTACTCTGGTATATCGATGCCCCGTCTCGATACACCCACGACTAGGGACTTTGAAGGATGTACTTATGGACTACCATGTCCCCACTAGTATGATCCGCATCATAGTCCAGGTAGTCAAGTACACATCCTAAGGGCTTTACCAACATGTAACAGAGAGACAATCAGTGTACACGTTAAGGTAAAGGGTAACCAGATAGCATACTATCATGTCGAGCAAGAAAGTCCTCGCTATATATGTCCCAGCATCCACTACAATATACATCCTATGTACAGTAATGGCCTCTAGGGCATACATATAACTAACAATCTCCCACTTGCACTAGGGCCATCTGATAGCAGTGGTTGTAGTATCTCATACTCAACCATCCCATAAAAGTCTCTCTCTGGGAACAGGCCTTTGTGAGTGGATCCGCTGTGTTGTCCTCTGAGTCTACTCTCCTAACCTCGATCACCCTGGAGATCAACTATCTCCATGATCAGGTGATACTGCCTTAGAATATGTCTGGATCACTGATGGGACGGACGTTCCTTGGCATAAACCACAACTCCATTGTCACACAATGGGAGGAACATAGTTCATCTCATGAACCAATATACACCCAAACAGCCTCTTTGGTTGCATCTTAAATAGCGATGTATCCTGCCTTTATCGTCTAGTATGCCACGGTATCTAGCTTGGAACTCTTCCAACATACCGTCCCTTTACTGAGGGTAAAGACAATGCCTGCGACTGACTTTCAGTCGACCTTATCAACCTGGAACCCTTCCAGTGATTCTCCCCAGGATCGATTGATACCATCTCACTACAACTAGTGAGGATCCTAACATCCAATTAGATCTATCTCATAGATCCAAAGCTTAGGATTTAGTAGGTATCATTATGATCCTATATGGAGAATCATTGTGATATGCGGAGATTGATCGAGCGTAGCATAGGAAACTCCTTCCCTATCAAGAGTACGTCATCCACGTACTCTACGAGGATTGCCACCATACTCCCTACTACCTTTTTGTTTATACAAGGTTCATCTACCATTTTGATGATGTCAACTTCTTTGACTAATCCATCAAAACAGATGTTCCAACTCCGCGATGCCTGCTTTATCTTATAAAACATCTTGCACACGTTTCCGCTGCTCCCACTGTTTACGAAGCCCTCTGGCTGTGTACTTACAGACGTTCTCTTCTAAAACATCATTTAGAGAAGATGTCATGACACCCAACCACCAGATATCGTAGTCATGGTATGTAGCCGTGGCAAGTAGGATCTGAATGGACTTAAGCATATCCACTGGAAAAGGTTTCATCATTATCCACGCCTGGTCGATGACGAAAACCTTTAACAAGTCTAGCTTTGAAAGTCTCAACTTTTCCATATACACCAAGTAATCTTCTCAAGATATGCTTGCTCCTGATGGGGATTTAACCCTTCAGATATAGCAACCAAAGTCCATACTTTGTTGGTGTACATGGATTCCATCTCAGATCGCTAAGCATCCAGCCATTCTTACAGAGTCCTACTCCTGATGGCCAGTTCGAAACTAGTTGGGTCATCATCTCATGATGCAATCCTCACTCCCACTGTCATAGAGAAACCGAAGTATCTCTCAGGTGGGTGAGGAACCCTACTAGATCGGCGGAGAGGCTGAGGTTCGTTGGTCACTATTGAATCTTTTGGTTCTGTCAAATCATCAGCTGCAGTTTGTATAGCTGGAACATTTCCAGTTCTACATAACTGACCTTGCCTCGAGCTTGTCCGGATTTTGCTTTTCAGACATAGGCTGGACAACCCCAAATCTTAACTAGCTTAAGACATGGGCTCTACCCTTTCCATATCACATATGAAGTGGTAGGCAACTGATTTGATTCGAACCCTATTCAATAGGTATGCAGCTTCTCAAGTGTATAACTCCCAAAAAGGAAATAGGTAACTCAGTAGTACTCATCATAGAGCACACCTTATCATATAGGGTGTGATTGCTCCACCCCGATATACCATCGTGCTATGGTGTATACAGAGGAGTAATGCTGAGAGAGAAACTCATTCTCCTTTAGAATAGTCCAGGATTTCCGTGCTCAAGTATTCTCCTCCTTGATCTCATCATAAGACATAATACTTATACCCGTATTTTTGGTTCTCTACTTCTAACTTATATTCTGTGAATATCTCAAAAGGTTCGGACTTGTGTTTCAACAGGAACATAGGTCTGAATCTCGAAAGATCATCAGAGAATGTAATGAAGTATAAAGAACCATTCATGGCATGTGTAGACAGGAGACCTTACATACATCATCATGTATCAGTCCCAAGAGTTCACTAACTCTTTCTCTGTTTCCAACAAATGGAGCTATGGTCATCTTATCTTTGTTACATGACTGGCAAGTTTCACAAGATGTAAATTCAAACAGTTTTAAATATACATCTATGTGCAACTTCAGCTAGTCAGGTCGCATTGATATGACCTAGTCTACAATGCCTCAAGAAGGATCCGTTCATTTCTGAACTCTTCCTCTTGTGTGTGTTCCATATACTAAGAACTGTAGTTTGATTTAGAACATCAATGCTTTTAGATAACGTGCCTGAACCGATCAACTTTTGATATAGGAAATGTTCAAAACATTATCCAACAATACAAAATTTTATCATTTCTTTACTAATAAAGAGATAGATATGATTTTGTATATCAGGTTCGGTATCTAATAACATTCGTTCAGAATCAATGTATTTGGAATACAGGGTGACAGTGACCAACAGACTTGGCTGCAACACTTGCCCCGTTTTCTGCCTCATGAAACTTATCACCCGTTCTCAGTTCTCTACCTTTCTGTAGCCCTATGTAACAGATTACATATCTGGGATCCTGATCTGGTATCACATACCCAGGACGTAGAGGATACAGAGAAACAGTTCTTTGTAATGAACACACCCGAAGATGATGCATCAGCATGCACTCTCTTCGTTTGGGCGGCACGGGAAATCTGGTATTCCACAATTTCCTGCTCTGTCTTATAATAATTATAAGTTGGAGCGGGACCAACGTTCCCCAGCTCAGTATAACAAGCGGGTTCGGTCAATATTCCGTATTTTTATCTTGATTAAGGCGTGATATGGTCGCTACCTGGAGAGAGAGAGAAGAAAACACTCAGCGTGCGCTCTGTCAAGAATAGATTGGTTTTTATCTTATCTAATCAGGATGGCTCCCACTGCTTTTTATCAAATCTTCCTTCAAACCCTAAAAGGAAAGACTAGCCGGGATTAATTACACACTACAAGTTCGCCAATCTTTCAGCCAGGCCAGTGTCGGTACTTTGAGGGAGGTCCCCCGTGCTTTCGCACGAACCTAATTAATGTAAACCTCGTTTTCCCAGAGGCGTAACCTCGTTAACACCTTTCTAGACACCTACTTGATCGGCTAATTGTAATGTATAAAACTCTCCCAGGAGTAACTCTTACTCGCAGCGGGTATCGGGATCCAACTATCTCATAGAAGGTATGCAATCTCATTGCAAATTTCAACACTTGAAATTCCCGATAATATTTTGCCCCGAACGATCTATGACCTTGACAAGGTCAACAAACCATAGACCGCAAGTCAAGTTCAACCCGTCATTTCTTGATTGAATCAAACCCACCCGTACGACCCTTGACAAGGTCAACAAGGCCGCACGACTACCCTAACCCAATCTGCATCATATGCATAAGCAGATAAATACTGGTTAGCTACCGCACACTGCGCCTTGACAAGGTCAACAAACGCAGCACGAATACTAAACAGGATTTATCTGAAATGACGGAGGGCTACGACAGGTTTTTCTGAAAACCTTTTGCGTAA
Organism: Agapanthus africanus; assembly: GCA_030015575.1. Taxonomy (NCBI): domain Eukaryota; kingdom Viridiplantae; phylum Streptophyta; class Magnoliopsida; order Asparagales; family Amaryllidaceae; genus Agapanthus; species Agapanthus africanus. The sequence goes on along the minus strand of JASDDO010000019.1, from coordinate 871,993,709 downwards.
TGAACTTGATATCGTTGTAGAATCAAATGATTTTAAAATGGAGTGCTTTTGAGGCTTTTCTAGTTTTTCTAAAGGAGTCACTCCCGGTGAAGGGATCGTCGGTCCTTTCCTCGTCGAATGAGGTGCGGGATATATCACATATATCACTGTGCAAAGCAAAAAACACTTAAAAGCAATCAAAAGACAAACCGAGTGTGTAGCATCTGCCAGTTATTGCTAAAGGAGTCACTCCCGGTGAAGGGATCTCGGTCCTTTCCTCATCGAATAAGGTGCAGGATATATCACATATACCGCTGTGCAAAGCAAGAACTGTAGCTACCTGTTTTAATTTTGAAATTCGATTCTACAACATCTTAGGTTTCTTTCATTTCATTAATCACATTAATGAAGTCCCATCATTTAAGTACCTAAACATCACAGATAGATATGACGTACACTTATGCCATCCGCATTCGCCACGATGTCCCCTCGTGCACCGTTAGGTTAGGTAACTAACGACAGAGCAGGGCAGGGCTAGCGCGGGTGTAAAACATAAGTAACGTCTATATAATATATCATATATACTATATACTATATCCATCACAGAAACATCACATGATCACATCACAGATATCGCAGCAGAAGAAACATATGAAATATTGGATATACTAGGACGTCCGTGTTTTCAATACGAGCCAGTATAAAACACGGATTCCACGGTCGTGATGAATAGCCAAACCCACACCCCAATACCCCTACGAGAGCGGCAAGCAACCCTACCAATTCTAGAGTTAGGAGACCCGGACTCGACTCCTCGAGTTGGTCTCCCACTGGACTCCAGAACCGGGTTACTTGTGCTCCCCTCCTTGGGTCTATCCTAGTGCGGAAAAGTAAATAATATACAAAAGGTGACAACTTCCGCAACCTGGAAGCGCCCCAATAAAAGAATATTACATACAAGTTTTTACATGAATGAAAATGAAAAAACACTCATCTCACATAAAAACCCCCGGCTATTCGAACACGACGATCCAATATAACATATCCAGTAACACATAACATCACATGTCATCAACGTAAGTAAATATGCGCATCCCAATTGTCGTTGACATATAGCAACGAAACCGGCGATATCACATATTACACTTACGGTCACAGAAAAGAAAGTGTAAAACTACAACAGTTGGAATCCGCAACCACCTCAGATATCACATGCCTGACCAAATGAATTCTTTAGACATCGCATGCCTAACAATTATAAACCCCGCATTTTAGTCTCATTATCGAAAACTCTTTTCAATATCAAGTCGGGCAATTCAACAAGATTCCCGACATGCTGATCGAATACTCGTCGCAAACTTCAGTAGACGGCTGCACCCTCGATACCGTCGATGAAGTGCACCAAGGCAGAACACCGCTACCGCGAGCACCCGAACGGATGCCTTCGGCGACGGGGTTCTCTTACAGTCACTTGGTCGGGGCTATGGGGTGTAGCTGTCTATTAAGTTTACCCGGCGAGTATCCGCGTACGCTACGTGATTGCGACGGACTTTTGATCACATCAAAATTCCGTGGCAACCGATCAAGTGAGACTAAACCGCTAGATTTATAACATTCATTCAGTTATCACATAACTTTTGTGAATTCCAATTATTGTATCCCATTCCAGATAAATAGAAAATGTTAAACTTTTCGATCGAACAGTCAAACACCCAAGTTTTCCCAATACAGATCAACACATGAAATAAGTCTAACAACATTCAGTTCGTGCCTCAGTACCAACGGTCCAGCCGTAGAAGGGTCAAGCCAACGCCTCACATGTGGCACGCCGTACTGCCCCAAACCCTAAGGTTCAAAGGGCAGTTCAAGACGGTCACATAATCGAGTTAAGGTTTGTTGTCTTCTAGATGGACCATCGCGTTACTTGCACTACTTAGAACGTCGTTAAACTACGGAAAAATCCAACACTTGGAAATTTCCCGACAGAGGAAAAATTGGGTATTTATATCCGGTCGAACTTTTTAACATATTCTAAAATTTATCCGGAAAGCCACATAGACAAAATCTGATACTCCGATCGAAACACCGAATCCCCAAATCAACCCAGAAAATTCAACTCTGGAAACAATATTAAAAATTCCCAGGAAAACCAGCACACAAAACTAAGAATTACTGTGCAGAATTAGACGAACAAAACGACAAAATAGCCGCGGAACCGCCGCACAAGCCAGCTTGTGCCGCGGTTCCGCCGCGCTACAGTGGAATTATGGACACGTGTTGCACAGTTATTCTTAGGATTCCCTGCTGATTTTTCTGCATATTTTTATTTTCGAAAAATCCCAGATTTTAGAAAAAGGACAGAGAGCATTTTCCGGGTTGGGTTTTCGGTTCGTTCGGACTTCAAATTCCGTCTAGAATTCGCCTAAGGCTCTAGCTAGGCTCTGATACCACTGTAGGGTTCCGAGGCACCCTAGTGAGGTCTCACAAGGCATCAACCATGCCAATTTCAAAAAATCTAGGTGCCGAGAAACCCGACTACGGATCGTTGGCTAGAATTCTAGGCGAAAAGTAAACTAGTTAATGCTTAACTAATAGATACGGAAATACAACCTTTGTAGATCCGGCCATAGCTCCGCAATGAAGTCTCCTCGCTGTCCAAGTCAAACCCCGGGCTCTAGCGTCGGCTTCATCGGAGAAATGGCGAGCTAGGTCGTCGATGTCCATACCGAAGATGATCTACGTCGAGGCATCGCTAAATCAAGCTCCACCTTCACCAAGTCATGAAAACTTGTGAAGGAAACACACTCTACTACTTGGCAAGAGGTAGAGGATGAAGAAATAGGAAGTGGGTAGACTTTAGAATTGGATTTCTCACTCTAATTCATCAATCACCATTGATGAGGTAAGCTTTCTTCTTGAAGTGAAGAAGAAGAAGATGATGAAAGTTATGATAAGTTATTTTGTAAAAAGAAATAAATATGAATAATTATCATTAACCAACCATAGTTTAGTGTAGAGAATAAATCATGGTTAGATTGAAGGGTTAGGGTTAAGCATTAAGACAAAATGGTGACTTAGTCAAAGTATCATAAAGTTTCATAATCCATCCAAAGAAAGCCACCATTTAATCTTTAAGCAAATCATTTTCCAAAAAGAATAAATAGATAAATAAATGAATAAGGAAATAGTAAACCCTAACCATTTCATTAACCAAGGTTTAATTCTTTACACTTAACCAAAAGGCATGTATCATCAAACATGATACAAGCAAGTGCACAAAATCATATCGCATATGCAATGCGCACATCCGAGTGAGAAAATCCATTTAAAGTGAACCGATACTAGTTAATGCAAAGTAATATATCAAATATATAATTATGCATTAAATAATTAAATCAACACTTGATTCAATGATCCGGTCATGTCGCACACAACCGACTAGTATACAATGTATCAGCTTATCGAATCAATCCTTGATTCGATAACTAGGTTATATCGCATACAACCATTCGACACATTCATCGCGAGAATGGAATACGGTATCACATACACGTATTATTCTCGGTCCCGCACATATCTCATATGCGCTCCTATTTCGTTTCGCTTGAGCCAGGAAACCTCTGTGTAGGACTCTAAAGACTCGTCAATACGCCGGCAGTAGGTGATGATCATATCAAGCACCCACAAGCCGCAAGCGGTCTGCTAAACGTAACGGCCACCCGGGTATTGAGCGATCAGAAGATCGACGAGCAAGCCCGCTCACCCTCCTGTGAATCCAACCAGTAACACTACCGTACAGTCCGGTCTGATCGTCTGATATGTCGCATATCTCGCCTAGGGGTGGTAAACGTCAGACCCCAATAGCTTGATAAGTCGTGTCGATATGAGGTCTATAACAATTCAAGAAACTACTGGTAACACTTACCAGTAAATCTCAGCAACCCTGGCCAGGGATTTCCTGTTATAGCCAATCGAACACAGCGCAACATCAACCCCCTATACCGGGAGAGACGAATCCCCTCCTATCGCTCATTGCCTCCATATGACTCGGGACTGTACCCAAAAACCACCATTTTGCACGCCCTCTTGGACGTGGTAAGATGGAAATTAAAGCACAGTGGGAACCACACAAGACTCTATGACGATCTCGGGTCAACAGACTACTCTGTACCAGTGTCACCAGAGAACTGCCATCTGACGTAAGGTATAATACCATCTGGGAGTTCTCGGCGAGTCCGTCCAGTGTACCCAGTCTCCACTGAGCACCCGTATATCATCTCTGATGTCAAACACCAATGGATATGGGATCATCCATCGCCCATCTGTATGGGTCGAGAAGGTATACGCTAGTCTACTCTGGTATATCGATGCCCCGTCTCGATACACCCACGACTAGGGACTTTGAAGGATGTACTTATGGACTACCATGTCCCCACTAGTATGATCCGCATCATAGTCCAGGTAGTCAAGTACACATCCTAAGGGCTTTACCAACATGTAACAGAGAGACAATCAGTGTACACGTTAAGGTAAAGGGTAACCAGATAGCATACTATCATGTCGAGCAAGAAAGTCCTCCCTATATATGTCCCAGCATCCACTACAATATACATCCTATGTACAGTAATGGCCTCTAGGGCATACATATAACTAACACTATCATGTCGAGCAAGAAAGTCCTCACTATATATGTCCCAGCATCCACTACAATATACATCCTATGTATAGTAATGGCCTCTAGGGCATACATATAACTAACATTATGATATATGGTTATAGATCTAAATGGATGTTGGGAGTGTCCCAAATCCAGGTACATTAACACCGTACTAAAGGGGTTTAGTATAGAAGATTCTAAGCGTGGTGGTTCACCCACTTACTTAGGAATCACTCTCCAAAAGGATGTCTTTCAAGACTGATTTGGAGAGAGCTCGCGTGCAAGGGATAACCTATGCTTCGGCAGTAGGCTCTATCATGTATGCGATGTTATGTACCAGACCAGATGTAGCTGACTCACTAGGTGCAGTGATCAGGAATCAATTGGATCTTGGGAGAATTACTGGACAGCTGTGTAGGACATTCTTAAGTACTTGAGAAGCACTAAAGAATGTTCTTGGTTCCAGCTCCTAGAGTGATAAGGTCGACTGAAAGTCAGTCACGGGCTTTGTTTTTACCCTCAGTAGAGAGACGGTATGTTGGAAGAGTTCCAAGCTAGATACCGTGGCATACTAGACGATAAAGGCCGAATACATCGCTACCAACGATGCTACCAAAGTGGATGTCTGGATAATTCTTGTTCATGAGATGAACATGGTTTCTACCATTGAGCGTCCAATAACTGTTATTGAGACAACAATGGAGTTGTGGTTTTGGCCTAGGAACGCCGGTCCCATCAGCGATCCAGACATATTCTGAGGACAGTATCACCTAATCAGGGAGATGGTTGATCTCTAGGGGATCAAGGTAAGGAGAGTTGACGCGAAGGATAATAAGGCGGATCCACTCATAGAGACCTTTCCCTAGAGAGACTTTTATGGGGCGTTAGGTATGAGATACTACAACAAATGACCATAGTGCAAATGTGAGATTGTTAGTTATATGTATGCCCTAGAAGCCATTATTATATATGTGATGTATATTATAGTGGATGCTTGGACATATATAGGGAGGACTTTCATGCTCGACATGATAGTATGCTATCCGGTTGCTCTTTATCTTAACATGTATATTGATAAAGCCCTTAGGATGAGTACTTGACTACGAGGATTATGATGCAGATCATACTAGTGGGGCAGAGGTAGTCGGTAAGTACATCCTTCAATTGTTCCTAATCGTAGGAGTATCGAGACGGGGCATCAATATTTCAGAGTAGACTAACGTATACGCTTCTCAGCTCATATGATGGGAGATGGATGATCCCACATCCATTGGTGTTTGACATCAGAGAAGGTATACGGGTGCTCAGTGGAGACTGGGTACACTGAACGGACTTGCCGAGAACTCCTAGATGGTATTATATCGTCAGATAACAGTTCTCTGTTGATACTGGTACAGGTTAGTCTGTCGACCCGAGATCGTCATAGAGTTTTGTGTGATTCCCACTGTACTTTGATTTCCACCTTACCACGTTCAAGAGATCGTGCAAAACGGCGGTTTTTGGGTACAGTCCCGAGTCACATGGAGGCAATGAGCGATATGAGGGGATTTCGTCTCTCCCGGTATTGGGGGTTGATGTTGCGCTATGCTCTATTGGCCATAACAGGAAATCCCTGGTCAGGGTTGCTGAGATCTACTGGTAAGTATTATCAATAGTTTCTCGAACCGTTATGAGCCTCACATCGGCATGACTTATCAGGCTATTGGGGTCTGACGTTATACCACCCCCAGGCTGTGATATGCGACATATCAGATGAAGAGACCGGACTGTACGGTAGTGTTACCGATTGGATTCACAGGAGTATGAGCAGGCTTGCTTGTTGATCTTCTGATCGCTTAATACCCAGGTGGCCGTTATGTTTAGCAGACCGCTTGCGGCTTGTGGGTGTTTGATATGATCATCACCTACTGCCGGCGTATGGACGAGTTTTTAGAGTCCTACACAGAGCTTTCCTGGTTCATGCGAAATGAAGTAGGAGCACATATATGATATGTGCGGGATCGAGATTAATATGCGTATGTGATGCCGTATTCTATTCTCGCGATATATGATATCGGTCGGTTATATGTGATATAGCCGGGTTATCGAATCAAGTGTTGATTCGATAAGTTGATTCATATGATTTTAGTCGGTTGTATGTGATATAGCCGGATTATTAAATCAAGTGTTGATTTGATAATTTAATGTATAATTATATATTTGATATATTAACTTACATTAACTAATATTTGCTCACTAGGTATTTCTTTTTCTCACTTGTGCTTTGGAATATATGTGATATATATTAATGTACATTTTTTTTTGTGTCATGCTTGATGATACACATGACATGGATGTATGAGACCCACACCATACTTATGATAATCCTAGGGTTTTTATTTATCAAAGTAAATCAAAATTGGTTGGAAATTTGTCATGGCTAGAAACTTGGAGAAGCTTGTTGTGTCCATTGACTTAGTCCACTAATTTGTTTTACTTGAGATATTTGTTAACCCAACCATTATCCTAAGCCATGGTTAAGTCTCTATAAAGGTTAGTATATGATATTAACTCACCCATGGTTGCCATAACACTTGATATTTTTCCATGGTTGTTTCTTCTTCATCTCCTTTCTCAAGCTCACTAGCTTTTTGGGAGGTGGAGAAAATGAGTGAGAAAAATATTTCTAAAGTGAGAAAAATTCCTACTTCATCATCCTCTACTATATTAGCCATTTAGTTTAGGGTGTTTGCTTTACTAATTCCATATTAGTGAAGAGGTAGCATGATCTTGAGTCTTCTCGACGCAGATCATCTTCGGTCTCGAAGACTTCGAGCAAGCTTGTTCATTTCTTTTTGTGAACCCTTACTAGAGTTCGGGTGTTCACTACTTGGAGCGAAGGGATTACTACATAGAGGTTTAGAAGTGAAGGACCGGTCTACAAAGGTTGTATTCCTCATTCATTTAGATATAAAGTTGTTTACATTGTTATTTCGTCAAAATCTCTAGTTAAGATTTTAGGGTTAGGATTGTTTAGCATGGAAATTTTTTGAAAATGGCATGGACGATGCCTCCCAAAACCTTGCTGTCGTGCTAGGTAACCCTACAGATAGTGGTGGTCATGCCAGGTAACGCTTCATGTTTGATAAACTTACAAGTTCAGTCTACAATTGTCAATCAGATCAGAGCAACTCAAGCAAGTGATTGTAAGTTGCAAAAGATCAGAGAACAAGTAGAAAGTGGACTTAGAATAGACTTCCTCATTCACGAAGACGGATCTTTGAGATACGGCAGTAGATTGTGTGTACCTTAAGGCTCTGTTCGGGAAGAATTGATGAAAGAAGCTCACAGCTCTCCCTATTCCGGACACCCTGGTGATACAAAGATGTACAAAGATCCGCGGCAACATTACTGGTGGCATGGAATGAAGCGTGAAGTAGCCAGAAGTGTCGCTAAATGTTTGGTGTGTCAGTATGTGAAAGTTGAACATCACAGGACTGCTGGTTTAATTCAACTGTTACTTATCCCAGAATGAAAGTGGCAACATATTATCATGGATTTCGTGACTGCACTTCCTCGCAGCACGAAAGGTAACTATGCGGTATGGGTTATTGTAGATCGACTCACAAAGTCAACTCACTTTATTCCCTTTCGAGTTGGCCAATCTACCGAGACACTAGCAAAGAAGTACATGGAGGTAAGTTTGAATCTAAGTAAGATTTAACTCTTCAATGTGTACTATCTCTGATACCCATGAACTCATGCAGAAGATCGTGAGATTACATAGAGTACTGGTTTGCATCGTCTCTGATCGTGACACCAGATTTCGATCGCAATTTTAGAAGAGTCTGCAAGCTAGCTTGGGCATGAGTCTGAACTTTAGCACAGCTTATCATCCACAAATAGATGGTCAGTCCGAGCGAACGATTCAGATTCTTGAAGATATGCTAAGAGCGTGTATGTTAGATTTCGGAGGATTGTAGGAAGATCACCTACATCTTATGGAGTTTTCATACAACAACAGCTACCAAGCAAGTATTGGAATGACACCCTTTGCGGCTCTATATAGAAGGAAGTGTCGATCACCATTAAGTTGGGATGACATCGGAGATAGAGAACACTTTGGACCTGAGATGATAGTGGCAACTGTAAATGTAGTTCACACTATCAGGGAAAGAATGCGCATAACCCAAGACCGATAGAAGTACTGGGCTGATGCAAAGCGCCGTCACTTGGAGTTCCAACCGGGAGATCATGTCTTTCTGATGATTTCTCCAAACCGTGGAGTGATTCATTTTGGAAAGAGGGGTAAGCTAAGTCCGAGGTATATTGGACCATTCGACATACTCGAACGAGTCGGAGAAGTGGCTTATTGCTTGGCACTTCCACCCTCATTGGAAGGAGTGCACAATGTGTTCCACATATCCCAACTCAGAAGATATGTGAATTACCCCAGTCACATTCCTGATCACTCCGAGCTCACTGTACAGACAGATTTATCTCGTGAGCAACAACCCGTTGAAATCCTGGACAGAAAGGTGAAGTCACTTAGGAATAAGGAAGTAAACTTGGTTCGAGTGATGTGGAGAAAAGACTCACCAGGAGAATCAACGTGGAAAAGAGAAGACGACATGCATGCAAGATATCCTCACTTGTTTGTAAATTAGTCCTTAATAACTGTAAATTTTGAGGACGAAAATTTTATAAGGAGTGTAGAATGTAACGACTCTATTTATAATGTACAAAATTTGTTTAAAGTTAAAGTACTAAATGGAGTATTTGCAATCCTGAGTATGCTATAATTATTTAATTTGTTTTCAAACGGCAAGAAACAACTTGTAGCTCATTAGTAAAGCCTTGCATTGCTGTGACATAGCCCATGTGTTCGAATCCCCTCAGACATATATTATTTTTGCTGATTTTCTTTCAAACTTTTTGGAAGCCCAAAAGTTTATACGTGCAATACACGTAAAAATGAAAAGTCAATCAAATCAAACATGTGGAAAATTATATGCACTGAACATGACATGTGGCAGAAATCCAAGACCCCGACCCCTTGATCGGCCAGCGAGATTTGCTATGGGACCGGCGCCGCCGGTCCCCCCATCACTAATGCCCTCAATTTTTGACCCCGACACCTTTTGGCCTACCCCACTACTCCTCTTCTGTTTGATTTTCCTGCACATTAACAGAGAATTAAAATGAGCTTTAAAACCAAATTTTAATGCAATTTAATTCTAAATTTTAATACCCTAAACCCTAATTCAATCATATAAATACCACCCTACACCTTAGCCCTCTCTATTCTGAAATCCATTATCAAAACTCTTAAATTTTTTCAAGTCCAAAAAGTTGTACAAGTGGAGTGTCACGCCCCGCTTCCCAAAATACGGAATACGAGGGTGACAAGGCCAGCCATGCTCCTACGATCAGGGAAAGATCATGTCGTAGTCACATTTCGGCTTCTAGCATTATATGGTAATCAGTAAAATGCAATATGGGTAAAGAGAATGCAGTCACTAAAACTATCAGGTATAAAGGAATCTGAGCTCAATGGAAGTAAGCAAAAAGGCAACTAACCAGGAATATCATTGTAGAAATGTAACTGGCTCATTAGTCTGGATCTTCACGGTCTCCTCGAGGTCAGGCGAATCCACCCCTATTACTGAGCATGCATACTCAGGTCGTCAGAGCGACATAATAGCAATATTATAATAATGACATGAAACAGGCAAATAAGGTAATAACAGCGGAAGTAAAATGCAGATAATCACTATGTCACTAAATGATGCAAAGAATGATCTGTGTCCCTATCAGTCTCTAAGTCATGTTTGAAATGGAGTTGTGGAAAGGAGGATCATGTTTAACGGGAGTCTCGTACATACCCGAGATAACGGCCCACACGCTCGGGACATAATCCTGTCAGCCGGATCGCTAGATCCTACCTAATATATATAAGAGTCGCTGTTCGAATGATCATCCTCTAAATCACGGTTCTCGCTAAATACGATACTCTTTCCACTTCGATTTCCCCTTTTTTCCCAGGTTTACACTATTGATGATTTTGATTTAATCGTGTACAAGTATGCACCAATAACCCGGTTTTGTCACTGTTCACTGTATTAATCACTGTCACGAATCATTCATTTTTCCATTAGCGTACTTGACACTCCTAAACCAATACCATTCACGCACGATAATGCAATGTCCACTGAATAATAACGCGCACTATCACTATGTATATGGCAATCGGGTAATATATGTGCGTTTATGCAGTTAACAAGTCATGTGTAATATGAACTATTATGCACCTTATGAGCTTATAAAAATTGCAGTAAATCATATGTTCAGAATTTAGCAAAACGATACAAAGACGGTAACAAGTAGAATCTGTCGGAAGTTCAGCAAAATTTGTTTCAGTGCAATCGGATTTCCGGTTTGCAAGTTACAGCCGTTTCATTTTAAGTGCTCGCTGCAGGAAATTCAGTTTCTGAACTGAACGTCCGTTTCGCGGCACAATTTTCACCCAGTTGGGATCAGAATTTAGCAATCCTAAAGTTTAATGAAATTTAGATTTTTAAATATGGTTTCCAACGCACCAGACGGATTCTCAATCGCGTCTCTATGTCAGAAGTTATGCACCGTTCAACACTAGGGTATCAGTTCTGTTTCTGTTAAGGACTGCTATACGTCCTGTTCTTTTAAATTACATTTTAAATAGTAAACGACGATAAAAAGAGGTGAAATCACTTGAGTTATTTATCTAACAGTTTCATATTCAATAAATTGTAGGGTTACGCAACATACAAGTTCAGAAGCAAAATAGTAAGCATTACGAGATAGAAATCAACAGCCATACCTGCTCTGGACTGCAGTCCAGAGCCGCTCTCCGAACTAGTTCTCATCATATTTTTAGTACAGAAACAATGTAAAACTTTTATAGGGTTCCAGGTCGTTGAGTCGGCTTCGATTTGAGCCCTTGAACGCATCATTTCAATATGTACACAATTAATTATGATTTTAAAAAGTTTCAGACGTGTGAAATATTCAGTTTTAACGGGTGTAATTGGGGGTGATCGTTCAAGCCAATAACGATTAAATTTTCCAGTAAAATTTCACCACAATGTTCATCGCCACACGGGCCAGCATATATAATTAAGTTCCATCAGTTTAATGAAAGGTTTTCGTTCAGATTCTACGTCGAACACATAGACCATTTTAAGTCGCACTAAGTGTTCAGGTGGAATTAACGGTATTACAAGTTTTAGTAAAACAAATAGCATGAAGCAAGTAGGTAACTTGCCTGGAGACGCTTTGGCGACGCACGGCAGCGGCAACGGCACGAACGCGTGACGAACAGCACGGTTTGGATTCACGGCCTCGGCTCGAGTTCGGGTTTGTCGTCGGAGTTGCCCGGGGATGGCGCGTGATCGCTGGAGGCGGAGTGTGGTGCTGTGGATTTCCAGGGGCATGCTGGGGTCGGTGATCAGTCGAAAATATTGCATATTTTTACCGGCAATTTCCTCATCATTTGCATACATATAGAAGTGTACGGTATTCATATTTCACATATTAGCAAATCGGTCGCAAAATATCAAATTACATGTATTCGACCTTAAAACCGGCATTTCTAGGGAAATTGACTGCATTGCATTACATGGCATATTTTCTATATATTGCAACCCGTGTTTCGAAGTCTGTGTAGGAAAATGAGAAGCTTGCTCGATCATTACACCGCTTGAAAGATACGTAAACTCACTAAATTCAGATCTGGTACCAATACAAAGGAGTAATTGCAATTCAACATATCAAATGAAGACCTAAACATCATCCCAAGACCACAGAAGAAAGCACCAGGCCCAAGCCTACAACATGGCCGCGGATCAGCGGCATGGGCTTGCTAATGCCGCGGATCCGCGGTTGAACAAGGGAATTATCTCTTCATTTTTGGTGCACAACTCCTGTTTCATCTGTTACAGTTCAGAAATGTACTCCAAGTTCCAGAAGACTCCAGAGATTTCTACCAGATCAGCAAACACCTTGAGTTTCACTAAACTAGCCTAATCATTCTAGAACTTTCCTTAAACCTTAGCTTAAACCTTAAGCTAGCTCCTAACAAACTATCTTCTAGAAGACTCAACAAACTTTTGGAGGGAACTACCAATTCAAACTTAAACCTAGGGTTTGGGAGCTCTATAAATAAGACCCTAGGCTCATGATCCACACATTATTCAACCTTGGGGATTATTCAACCTTGGGAATTATTCATCCAATTAGTGAATCTATCCCTTTCTTCATCTCCCTCTTCCTCAAGTTTAGTGAGAGAGCTTGTAGGAAACCCTAACCCTAATTCCAATTGAGATCAAGAATCCCGAGTACCCATTAAGCAAGAAGCCTTACAACCTTTAGGAGCGGAGCCGATCTTCAACGGAGCAAGCGATCCGAGCCGATCCACGACTCACGAAGCCGAGCGACGCCCGATCAACGATCTAGATTCTTCTTCTTGTAGTTCTTGAAGCAAATGTAATCAAAATTGTTGAGATAAATAAAGGTGATATTCTTTTATCTTGTTTTCTTTAAATTCTGCATCATGCTATCTTTACAATTCGTAAATCTTTTCTGTGTGGTGATGTGTGAATAAAACTCCGCTCGTCGAGGAGTCGAGACGGATAATAGAATGATGATGTAACATACCTTTAATCGATTCTTGAGTCCTACGAGTTTTGTAAACCCTAGCAAGTTCAAGAAACGACAACCCATTTCGTTTCGATGCTTTCTTGATTGACATCGATCGAAATTGGGGAGTTACGATCGTTTCTTGAATTTGGTAGAGGCTAGAAAAGGAATGATATCGACGAAAGAACAAGGGTTATAGGATGAAACCCTAGTTTCACGAGAAAGCCCCAACTCTCGTCGATCATCATCAATCTAGTATCAATCCTTCGAAGGACAAGAACACGATATCTTTAGATTACATCACGTCTATCGATCCTATCGATTCCTACGAGCCTCTCTTATATTCTTGATTGTTGATTGGAAATATTATCGAAACACCGATTCTTGATTGTTTATAGTTTCTTGATTCTTGAATAAAGAATAGTGACACTCGAATACAGATCATTCTTGAATCATGTTTTCTTTTATTGTTGCTTAACTTTTCATTTCAAACGTATCAAAAATACAAACGAATCGTGCAATCCCTGTGGACGATCCGCACTCACTTACAATCTACAATCGACACCGTAGTTTGATTGCGGTTAAAATATTTTTTTGGTTGTGAAGTTCTTTACAAATTTTCTACATACTACACAACGGGAAAAAACGATCAATCAAAATGGCGCCGTTGCCGGGGAAACCGATCAATCCCTCTTTCATCATCTTCTTCCACAAGTCTAGTGACAAGGCTTGTGCGAAACCCTAACCCTAATTCCACTCCAAATCCAAGATCTTGAGTACCAAATCAAGTGAGAAGCCTTCAACCTTTTAGGAGCCGAGCCGATCTTCAATCGGGCAAGTGATCCAAGCCGATCCGCGATCCACGGAGACGAGCGAAGCCAAATCGACGATCAAGTTCTTCCTCTTGTAGTTCTTGAGCGAATGTAACTAAATTGTTGATATAAATAAAAGGTGAAATTCTTTAATCTTGCTTTCTTTTAATTCTTGCATCATGATTAGATCTCAATTTGTAATTGTTGCTCTTGTTGTGATGTGTGAGTGAAACTCCGCTTGTTAAGGAGTCGAGACGATTGTAGAATGATGATGTAACAAATCTTAATACGATTTTTAAGTCCTACGAGTTTTGTAAACCCTAGCAAGTTCAAGAATCGATGACCTAGTTTCGTAGCGATACTTTCTTGATTGTGATCGCTCGAAATTAGGGATCTACGATCGTTTCTTGAATTTACTAGAGGCTAGAATATGAATGATATCGACGAAAGAACAAGGGATAAGATGAAACCCTAGTTTCACAAGAAATCCCTAATTCTCGATCGATCATCATCGATCTAGTATCAATTCATCGAAGGATAAGAATACGTCATCGTAAGATTACATCACATCTATAGATCCGATCGATTCCTACGAGCCTCATTTCGATTCTTGATATTTGGTTTGGAAAAATCATCAAACGATCAATTCTTGATTCTATCTTTTACTTTTCTTAGATCTAGATATTTTCTTTTTCTTGAAATACAAAATTTAAATCATGAATTGTTTTGTTTTCTTTTCTTAAAGTTTCGACTCATCTAATTCAAAAGACAAACGATTACACTTTCCCTGTGGACGATCCGCACTCACTAACAATCTGCATCCGACACCGTAGTTGATTGCGGTCAAATAATTTTTGGTTGTGATTTCTATACAATTTTCTACATACACAACGGAAAATCGATCAATCAAAATGGCGTAGTTGTAGTATAGTGGTGAGTATTCCCGCCTGTCACGCGGGTGACCCGGGTTCGATCCCCGGCAACGGCGCCATTTCATTTTGATTGATCGATTTTCCGTTGTGTTTGTATAAAATTGTAAAGAACTTCACAACCAAAAAATTATTTTGACCGCAATCAAACTACGGTGTCGGATGTAGTTTGTAGTGAGTGCGGATCGTCCACAGGGATTGCACGATTCATTTATATCTTTGATACGTTTGAAATGAAAAGTTAAGCAACAATAAAAGAAAACATGATTCAAGAATGATTTGTATTCGAGTGTCACTATTCTTTATTCAAGAATCAAGAAACTATAAACAATCAAGAATCGGTGTTTCGATAATATTTCCAATCAACAATCAAGAATATAAGAGAGGCTCGTAGGAATCGATAGGATCGATAGACGTGATGTAATCTAAAGATATCGTGTTCTTGTCCTTCGAAGGATTGATACTAGATTGATGATGATCGACGAGAGTTGGGGCTTTCTCGTGAAACTAGGGTTTCATCCTATAACCCTTGTTCTTTCGTCGATATCATTCCTTTTCTAGCCTCTACCAAATTCAAGAAACGATCGTAACTCCCCAATTTCGATCGATGTCAATCAAGAAAGTATCGAAACGAAATGGGTTGTCGTTTCTTGAACTTGCTAGGGTTTACAAAACTCGTAGGACTCAAGAATCGATTAAAGGTATGTTACATCATCATTCTATTATCCGTCTCGACTCCTCGACGAGCGGAGTTTTATTCACACATCACCACACAGAAAAGATTTACGAATTGTAAAGATAGCATGATGCAGCATTTAAAGAAAACAAGATAAAAGAATATCACCTTTATTTATCTCAACAATTTTGATTACATTTGCTTCAAGAACTACAAGAAGAAGAATCTAGATCGTTGATCGGGCGTCGCTCGGCTTCGTGAGTCGTGGATCGGCTCGGATCGCTTGCTCCGTTGAAGATCGGCTCCGCTCCTAAAGGTTGTAAGGCTTCTTGCTTAATGGGTACTCGGGATTCTTGATCTCAATTGGAATTAGGGTTAGGGTTTCCTACAAGCTCTCTCACTAAACTTGAGGAAGAGGGAGATGAAGAAAGGGATAGATTCACTAATTGGATGAATAATTCCCAAGGTTGAATAATCCCCAAGGTTGAATAATGTGTGGATCATGAGCCTAGGGTCTTATTTATAGAGCTCCCAAACCCTAGGTTTAAGTTTGAATTGGTAGTTCCCTCCAAAAGTTTGTTGAGTCTTCTAGAAGATAGTTTGTTAGGTTTAAGCTAGGGTTTAAGGAAAGTTCTAGAATGATTAGGCTAGTTTAGTGAAACTCAAGGTGTTTGCTGATCTGGTAGAAATCTCTGGAGTCTTCTGGAACTTGGAGTACATTTCTGAACTGTAACAGATGAAACAGGAGTTGTGCACCAAAAATGAAGAGATAATTCCCTTGTTCAACCGCGGATCCGCGGCATTAGCAAGCCCATGCCGCTGATCCGCGGCCATGTTGTAGGCTTGGGCCTGGTGCTTTCTTCTGTGGTCTTGGGATGATGTTTAGGTCTTCATTTGATATGTTGAATTGCAATTACTCTTTTGTATTGGTACCAGATCTGAATTTAGTGAGTTTACGTATCTTTCGAGCGGTGTAATGATCGAGCAAGCTTCTCATTTTCCTGCACAGACTTCGAAACACGGGTTGCAATATATAGAAAATATGCCATGTAATGCAATGCAGTCAATTTCCCTAGAAATGCCGGTTTTAAGGTCGAATACATGTAATTTGATATTTTGCGACCGATTTGCTAATATGTGAAATATGAATACCGTACACTTCTATATGTATGCAAATGATGAGGAAATTGCCGGTAAAAATATGCAATATTTTCGACTGATCAAATACCCCCAAACTTAATTTCGATCGTCTCGAGCGAATGTTTTATTAAAAAGAGAAGGAGAAAATAAAGAAAGAGAAAAACTAACTAGCACACTTTCATAGGCAACACGATTGCACTGAGCACGTGCAACAAGCCTTTAAACCTCTAGGTGTCCCTAGTAGGAGGAGTGTTGTCTCCTGAGGGTTTTCAGCGGATTGCACCAACAAAATCCAATAATAAAAGCAAGATCATGAATATTACATTTAAAGAAGAGAATTGTAAAAGAAAAGCTTTGAAAATTAGGGTTTCCAACTAAGCTAGCTTTTCGGTTGTCATGAGCCCTATCTTAATGGTCATGAAAAGATGTTAGAAATCACGTCCTCCCTCAATAAAACATCGTCTTATTCTTCATTCCTATCTGTATTCCAAACATCGATCATATAACCCTGCGTGTGTGTAAAGGCATCCCTACACCCGGAGAATTCAATTCAAGCTATCATACTCTTGCCCATCAGCCTCAGTACTTTTTAATTAATGAATATTTAGATGAGATTGCTCACACACTTTCATGCGACCGTTAATACTTCTTGAGGTACTAACCGACCGATTACTCCTGTGCTTGCTTACTTGGTGTATTTTCCTTGTCTTGCACCACCTCAGGCATAGCAGTGACTCCCAGACCAGTTGGCCTTAGGGCACTAGGTGAAGAAGCACCCTCGCTATACATTTTTTTTATTTCCCTCGGTGATAACAAAACCAGTGTTCATTTTTCTCACCACTTTATATTTTCTTTATTCATTTTTTTTTTATTTCCTTCATACTTTTGGCTTTAAGACAAGAGCATTTCAAGGTATCCTCTACTATCCCAGGCTTCAAGACGTGTGTAAGTGCGAATAGCAGGGTAGCCACGTTCAAAATGTTTGGCTTCCAGAATAGAAACTATTTTTCAGACTTATTTTTATCCTCAGATTAGTGACGTCCTTCATCTTACTAACCCTTGGGACAACGGCTCATAACTACTTATTACTAGTCCGTACAAGAAAACTTCTAATTTTCTTAGTTTTCTTAAATTTTTCCAATCTCATGGATGTAACTTTTCACTATCTAAACTTTCATTATCTTATTTATATACAAAAAAGTGTAAATATTAAAATTATTTTTATATTTGAAAATTTTTAAATTTTTATGGTTTTTGAAATTTTTTCAGTTTTTATAGATTTAAAAAAAAATGTTTTGTGCTTATGCAGATGATATGCAAATGATGCGAAAATAAGCACAAACCTCCCCCAAACTTGTTTTCAACAGTGTCCTCACTGTTGCCATCTGCTAAATCTCGAAAAACCTGTAAGCTTGGGAGGAATTTATAAGTGGGGGCAAAATATTTAAGTGAAGAACCTCCTTCAAACTTATTTTTGGCTCATAATTTTGTAAAAATTTTCTTTTCAAGAGCCAGAAAAACATACCCCCCCCAAACTTGAGTTATGCAATGTTAAGTTTTGAAAATCACAAGTGGGGGTCAAAAATCATTGGTCGATGCCAAGCTTTGCAAAGACCGAATGTCAACACCAACCATTCAAAAAATTTATCAATGCAGTGCTCGGGTTGGTGGAAGAGGAAGTGGGGAAAGGTTAAGTGGTGGAATAGAATGTGTGTGCGTCTCGTTTTGGAGAGACGATGCAGTGTATGTGATGGATTACTCGCATTCTTCTTACAATTCAGAAGAAGGGGTGGAGGTTCAATTTCAGTGAGTGGAACCTGATTCATCTCAACACCCGTGTTATTCAGAAATGCGAGTTCATCAGCGAAGATCTCCTCAAAAGTTTCATCTATACCCCGAAGAATAATGTCATCACAAAGTGCGGGGTGATCTTCAGACTCTAAAAGCAGTTCATAATCAGTGTTAATTGTTGACCCGGACATCTCGGTGGAAGCGTCCGTATGTGTATGATACATAGTTGGGTCAAACAACAACATATGAAAAGAGTCAAGATCGGTATTAGGAGGATCATCAGTTTCGCTGCTGTCGACATCCATTAAGTCGACAGAACAAACCTGAGCAGAAGGTTCGGAGGGTACACTTCCTAACTTGTAAATGTTCATCTCAATTGTCCTATTCCCGAAAGATAGGGTCATAGAACCGTTACGACAATTGATGATAGCATTGGAAGTGGCCAAAAAGGGGCGACCTAAAATCACCGGAATTTGATTCCGTGAGTTCGCTACAGGCTGTGTATCAATTACAATAAAGTCTACAGGGAAGATAAATTCCCCGATTTTTATTAACACATCCTCTAGTTCACCCCTAGGTCTGGTGATTGATCGGTCAGCCATCTGGAGAGTGCAAGGAGATGGTTTTAACTTTCCGATCCCTAACTGCTCATAAACTGAGAAAGGAAGCAGGTTAACACTTGCTCCAAGATCTAGTAGAGCACGGTTAATGTGTTTCTCCCCAATAGAGATGGAAATCGTAGGATAGCCAGGATCCTTACGTTTCCTCGGTAATTGCTGGGGGAAAGCTGTGTCTACTGTCTTAGCCATGAATATCTTCTTGGGCATTTGTTTCTTCCTCTTTCTAGTGCAAAAATCTTTAAGAACTTTTGCGTATGCAGGGACTTGTTGAATTGCATCTAGAAGAGGGATATTGATGTTAACCTGTTTAAACATCTCAGTGATCTTCTCCATATGTGGACTTGGTGTGTTAGCCCTTAACCGATTAGGGTAAGGTGCTTTAGCAATAAGCGCTGGGTCCATCATAGGAGAAGGAAGTGTGTGTGGAACCGATCCCAGTATAGAAGTGGGAATCGTCCGTGGAGGGGTAAAAGAGGTGGGCTGTAGTGGCGAGCCTTTTGGGAAATGGAGAATAGGCTCGGAAGAGGGTGGTGGGGTAGAAGAAGTAGGGTCAGAAGTGTGTGTGTGTGGAAAGGTCTCAGCCGGGGTGTTGATATGATTTTCAGTATCATCAACTTCTTCCCCAACATGATTGTCAAGCACTCGTCCAGATCTCAACGTGGTGATTGCATTCACATGATGTGAATAGCCAGGATTGGGTAAGGGTTGAGCTGGAAGTTTCCCTTTCTCTCTTGCACTCATTTCGGCTTTTAATCGTACAATTTCTTCTTCCATCGATTTAATACTCTCGCTTTGGGACGCAGAGTTTCTCTTCATGTCATCGACGGAAGATTTCATTTCAGCCGAAACTTGCATGATATTTGTTAAGATCAAATTCATGTATTGCACAAAAGAAGAGGATTCATCAGTCCCGGTCAACTGTAAAGGACTAGACAGTGCAGGTGTGTTGACCGGATTTTGAAAATTATGTGCTTGAAAGGGGTGCTGACTCAATTGAAGTTGTGGCTGCTGTTGTGGCGGAGGAACCCTTTGAAAATTGTTTTGGTTTGGAACTGTGTTTTGTGATTGTGATTGGTTCCAAGCAAAATTAGGGTGATTCTTCCAACCCTGATTATATGTGGAAGAAAAAGGATCGTTTCTAGGTCGTTGAAATGCGGCATTGGTATGCTCACGACCTTGAAACGGACATTCTTCCGTCAAGTGAGACGGATCAGAACAGCAGCTACATACAGTTTTAGAAAGTGACATTTGATTAAGGGAGGCGGCTAAAAATTTGTTTTCCATAGTCTCGAGTTTCTTTTGTATAGCTGAAATGTCAGCTCTAACTCCTATGGAAACATCTGATTGGTTGTTGCCACTCCTAAATGATGGACTTTCCCACTGTAAAGACTTTTCGGCGAACTCTTCTAAATATCGCCAAGCTTCCCCATCATCCTTAGACATAAAAGTACCTTGACACATGTTTTCAAGGCTCTGTTTAGTGTTAGGGTTACTGCCCTCATAAATGATTCGGCACAATTCCCATCTCGGGATGCCGTGATGAGGACATTGAACCAATAGATCCTTGAAACGTTCAAAGCATTTAGAGAATGGTTCAGCAGGGAGCTGGGCAAATTGATTCAGTTCGCTACGGATTCGAGCTGTCTTTTGTATTGGGTAAAATTTCTTAAGGAATGCCGCGACGAATTCTCCCCAATTCGTACTAGAATGTGCGGTAGTGTTGTATAGCCACTTCTCGGCTATATCGCACAATGTAATTGGGAGAAGTCGTAGACGCATTGCATCCACTGAAAGTTGTGACGTACCCATCATTGCGCATACGTTTTCAAATTTGGTAATGAAAACGTAAGCGTCCTCAGTCTCGAGTCCGTGGAATTTGGGTAAAAGATTGATATACTGGGGCTTAATCTCAAAGTTATCCCCATTGGCTGGTGGTGTGGATAAGCAGGTCGAAAGAGGACCTCGAATAGGGTAGCACCTCTCCTGGAGAGAAATGCGGGGTGGATTCTGCGCACCAACGGACGGCGGCAGATTAGGGTTAAAGAAGTTCGATGGATTCGGATCCATCGGAGTGGGTGTGGTAGTAGGTAAAGAAAAGGTAAATGGAGAAATATCGACTTCGGAGTCGATAAAGGGTACGCGGACTAAACGGGCACTAGAATCCCGTGTCCAGCCTATCTTGTACTAAAAAGGGTTAGTACAAGTGGCAGCGTTGGCTTATAATTAGGGGTAAAATGAATGCGGTGCTTGCTTTTGAAAAGGGTCGGATTTTTGAAAAAATGATGCGACAAAACAAATGCAGCACACAAACCCTAGAATCTAATGGTCACCTAGGTCCGGCTCTAGACCGCTCCTAACTGCCAAAAGACAAGTCGCAGGATAGAATCCTCCACTGCCTCTTTGTCCCCCTGTGGCCGGATAGGTGCCAGGTAAGTGGGAAGGTACTCCACTACGTAAGTAGTGGGCCTAATTAAAAACCACTAGCCTTAGACACACTCGCCTTAGGCACCACAAGAAAACGCGGATAAGCAATGAATTACCCACGGCCTTCTCTTGTCCTAATTGAGCGCGACAGTCCTTAGAGTCTTCTCTAGATTTCTTTTAGTTAATGAGGGTAATGCGGATGCAAGTTTTGCGATTTTCGGGGCCTAGGAAGGGTAATGAAATCCCCACCTAATTTGGATTTGGCCGTGCCCCTTAAATTTCCGTATTAGAATGCAAACAACCAAGAAATCAAAATCACGCACAAATTGAATTTTTGCTTTTGCGGTGCTGCGATTATTTGCAAAGAATCCTGCAGCAAAGGGTTAGTTGGAGCTAAAAGAGGAGAGGGGAGAGAGCAAGAAAGTACCTGCACTGAAAATTTTGCAGAGAACTCTTCAACAAGCCGCGGAACCGCCGCACTTGGTGGGTGTTGGCCGCTGAAACGCGCTCCCACAGAGAGATCACTGTACACAATTTCTTCAGGGAGCTTATCTTGGCTCCCTCAGCTCTCTGGTATATTCCAAAAAATTTTTCCACAGCAGAGAATGCTCCAGATCACCTTGCAGTCAATCACAACATATGTATAAGAGTTTGTACGAATTTTGGTTTCAAGAAGTAAAATGTAATAATTCTTTCACTTCAAACTAAAAATGTAAACGAATTAGCGCGCGATCCCCGGCAACGGCGCCATTTTTGATTGATCGATTTTCCGTTGTGTTTGTATAAAATTGTAAAGAACTTCACAACCAAAAAATTATTTTGACCGCAATCAAACTACGGTGTCGGATGTAGTTTGTAGTGAGTGCGGATCGTCCACAAGGATTGCACGATTCATTTATATCTTTGATACGTTTGAAATGAAAAGTTAAGCAACAATAAAAGAAAACATGATTCAAGAATGATTTGTATTCGAGTGTCACTATTATTTATTCAAGAATCAAGAAACTATAAACAATCAAGAATCGGTGTTTCGATAATATTTCCAATCAACAATCAAGAATATAAGAGAGGCTCGTTGGAATCGATAGGATCGATAGACGTGATGTAATCTAAAGATATCGTATTCTTGTCCTTCGAAGGATTGATACTAGATTGATGATGATCGACGAGAGTTGGGGCTTTCTCGTGAAACTAGGGTTTCATCCTATAACCCTTGTTCTTTCGTCGATATCATTCCTTTTCTAGCCTCTACCAAATTCAAGAAACGATCGTAACTCCCCAATTTCGATCGATGTCAATCAAGAAAGCATCGAAACGAAATGGGTTGTCGTTTCTTGAACTTGCTAGGGTTTACAAAACTCGTAGGACTCAAGAATCGATTAAAGCTATGTTACATCATCATTCTATTATCCGTCTCGACTCCTCGACGAGCGGAGTTTTATTCACACATCACCACACAGAAAAGATTTACGAATTGTAAAGATAGCATGATGCAGAATTTAAAGAAAACAAGATAAAAGAATATCACCTTTATTTATCTCAACAATTTTGATTACATTTGCTTCAAGAACTACAAGAAGAAGAATCTAGATCGTTGATCGGGCGTCGCTCGGCTTCGTGAGTCGTGGATCGGCTCGGATCGCTTGCTCCGTTGAAGATCGGCTCCGCTCCTAAAGGTTGTAAGGCTTCTTGCTTAATGGGTACTCGGGATTCTTGATCTCAATTGGAATTAGGGTTAGGGTTTCCTACAAGCTCTCTCACTAAACTTGAGGAAGAGGGAGATGAAGAAAGGGATAGATTCACTAATTGGATGAATAATTCCCAAGGTTGAATAATCCCCAAGGTTGAATAATGTGTGGATCATGAGCCTAGGGTCTTATTTATAGAGCTCCCAAACCCTAGGTTTAAGTTTGAATTGGTAGTTCCCTCCAAAAGTTTGTTGAGTCTTCTAGAAGATAGTTTGTTAGGAGCTAGCTTAAGGTTTAAGCTAGGGTTTAAGGAAAGTTCTAGAATGATTAGGCTAGTTTAGTGAAACTCAAGGTGTTTGCTAATCTGGTAGAAATCTCTGGAGTCTTCTGGAACTTGGAGTACATTTCTGAACTGTAACAGATGAAACAGGAGTTGTGCACCAAAAATGAAGAGATAATTCCCTTGTTCAACCGCGGATCCGCGGCATTAGCAAGCCCATGCCGCTGATCCGCGGCCATGTTGTAGGCTTGGGCCTGGTGCTTTCTTCTGTGGTCTTGGGATGATGTTTAAGTCTTCATTTGATATGTTGAATTGCAATTACTCCTTTGTATTGGTGCCAGATCTGAATTTAGTGAGTTTACGTATCTTTCGAGCGGTGTAATGATCGAGCAAGCTTCTCATTTTCCTGCACAGACTTCGAAACACGGGTTGCAATATATAGAAAATATGCCATGTAATGCAATGCAGTCAATTTCCCTAGAAATGCCGGTTTTAAGGTCGAATACATGTAATTTGATATTTTGCGACCGATTTGCTAATATGTGAAATATGAATACCGTACACTTCTATATGTATGCAAATGATGAGGAAATTGCCGGTAAAAATATGCAATATTTTCGACTGATCAGTCGGCGATGGTCGGCGGTGTCGCTCCGGCGATAGCACAGCGAGGAGTTGGTGTGGGTTTGGAGCTTGGTGGTTTTGGAGACAGAGGGAGCAGTGGGGGCTCGGGTTTGGAGGTGATAGTGATGCAGAGGATGTAGAGGCGTCGATGATGTGGTCGGCGGCGCGATGGGAGCTCGTCGGCGTGAGGGTGCAGGGGATGCAGAGCTCGGCGATTTGGAGATGGTGGGAAGAGGGAGCTCGGTTGGTGGAGGAGGACTGTGCAGGCGAGGGGGTGAAGAGGAGAGAGATGTGAGGGAGGAACAGTGGTGGTCGTAGTCTTCGTCGGCGGCGTCGGCGTGGTGAGGGATGATGGCAGTGGGTTTTCTTTGGAGAGAGAGAAGAGGAGGAGTTTGAGAGATCGAGAGTGAGGAGGGAGAGAGGAGAGAGGGGGACGAGGGGTTGAGGAGCTCGAGGGCGCACGGTCGTAGGCGGAGAGCGTGGGAACGTGGGCGACGATGCGGGCGTGGGCGAGGCGACGTGGGGGAGCGCAGTAAGAAAAACGAGCGGGAAAAGATTTGTGGGGAGGAAGAAAGAGAGCGGGTCGGGTCGGGTTTGTTAGGTTGTGGGCGCGGGCAGCTGGGCTGGGCCGGCTTGGGGGGAAAATAATTCATTTATTTGTTTTCTCTGTTGGGCTGGCTGAGGAGTGTGGGCTGAGGAGTTGGGTAAGAGTGATTTATAAATATGTGTTTGTTAAAAATTTGGTTTGGGCTTTATATATTTGTGTTTATTTTATTTTGGAAGAAACTTTAAATATTAAAACCTAAGCAACAAATTTTCACACAAAATAATACAAGAAAAGTAGGTTAACAGTCGGGGGGACTTGGGAAACATATAGAAAGATTTTATTGATGCGAGCGGGGATTTACATCATACCCCCCTTACAAAAATTTCGTCCTCGAAATTTAAAAGGGAGACAATGAAACAAAAGTACTAAACAAAGAGATGTGGAAAACATGCACGGATATCTTCCTTTCGCTCCCAGGTTGATTCTCCTGGGGAACGACCGTCCCAAGACACTCGGACTAATGGAATGACCTTGTTCTTCAGCACTTTCTCCCTGCGGTCGAGGATGGTGGTGGGCTGCTCCTCATATGATAGATCGGTACCCAAAACTAACTCCGAATAGTCCAGAACGTGGCTCTCATCCCGAACATAACGCCGCAACTGAGACACGTGGAAGGTATTGTGCACACCGGCTAGCGATGGAGGTAAGGCAAGTCGATAGGCCACCTCTCCTACCCGCTCTAGCACCTCAAAAGGTCCGATGAAGCAGGGACTGAGCTTTCCGCGACCTCCAAACCTGATAACTCCACGGGTAGGGGAAATCTTCAGGAATACGTGATCTCCGACTTGAAATTCTAGTGCCCTCCTGCTGGTATCTGCCCAACTCTTCTGTCGATCCTGAGCCGTCTTAATGCGCTGCCTGATCATTTGGACCTTGTCGACTGTCTGAACGATAAGCTCGGGACCCAGTAATCTTCGTTCTCCCACATCATCCCAACAGACTGGGAATCGACACTTCCGCCCATAAAGTGCTTCGAAAGGAGCCATCTGAATGCTAGCCTGGTAACTGTTGTTATAAGAAAACTCGACTAGATGCAGATGATCTTCCGAGGAACCCTGAAAATCCAACATGCAGGCTCTCAACATATCCTCGAGCGTCTGAATCGTACGCTCGGATTGTCCGTCCGTCTGCGGGTGATAAGCTGTGCTGAATTTGAGGCGGGTACCCAAACTCTCCTGTAAGCTCCTCCAAAAGTGCGAAACAAATCTGGTGTCTCGATCTGACACAATGCTGAACGAGACTCCGTGAAGTCGCACTATCTCCTGCATGTATCTCTCTACCAGTGACTCTGTCGACTGTCCCACTCGGAAAGGTAAGAAGTGTGCAGCTTTCGTGAGGCGGTCGACGATAACCCAAATGGCGTTGTTGCCCCTTGGGCTCCGTGGTAAGGCCGTCACGAAATCCATAGTAATGTGCTCCTACTTCCATTCTGGTATCGAAAGCGGTTGAAGCAATCCTGCTGTCCTCTGATGTTCCGCCTTCACCTGTTGGAATACCAAGTATCTGGATACGAACCGCGCAATTTCTCGCTTCATCCCGTTCCACCAAAAATGCTGCTTGAGATCTTGATACATCTTTGTACCTCCCGGATGCACAGAATAAGCTGAGCTATGCGCCTCAGCCAGTACTTCTTCTCGAACATCCCCCTTGGGTACGCAGAGTCTGCTACCGAATCTCAGCGAACCGTCTTCATGTATGATTAAGTTCGTCCTCATTCCGGCTTCTACTTGCGCTCTGAACTTTTGCAATCGAGGATCGTTCGCTTGTGCAGCCTTGATGCGATCCATAAGGGAAGAATGCACTTGTAGTTGCCAAAATTGACTGAGTACGCTCGGTGTAACGACCTCAAGCTCGAATCTCTGAAAGTTCTCAATGATGCTCCTCTGACTGGTCAACATCATGACTGCTGGCTTGCGACTGAGAGCATCTGGTATAACATTTACTTTCCCTGGGTGATACTGAAGGTCCAAGTCATAATCCGCCATCAGTTCTAGCCATCGGCGCTGCCTCATGTTTAGTTCTTTCTGAGTGAAGACGTACTTCAGACTTTTATGATCCGTGTACACTTTCCTTTCTCGCCCAATAGATAGTGCCTCCAAATCTTCAACGCAAAAACCACTGCAGCTAACTCCAAGTCATGCGTAGGATAGTTCTTCTCGTGATTTCTCAACTGTCGAGAGGCGTAAGCAACCACCCGACCATGATGCATTAGAACACAGCCTAAGCCCTTCCCTGAGGCATCACTATGTATCACCAAACCACCGGAATCATCTGGTACTGTAAGAATAGGCGCCGTGGTTAACTTCTGCTTCAGTGTGTCAAATGCCTGAGTGCACTCTTCTGTCCACGCAAACGGTACATCCTTCCGTGTCAACCTCGTCAACGGTTCAGCGATTCTTGAAAAGTCTTGGACGAACCGCTGATAATATCCTGCCAGTCCCAGAAAGCTTCTGATCTTGGCCACTGACTTCGGTGTTGGCCAATCTCTGATAGATTCTATCTTTGCCGGGTTCACTAAGATGCCTTCGCCCGAAACAATGTGTCCCAAGAACTGAACCTTGTCGAGCCAGAATTCACACTTGCTCAATTTCGCGTACAGCTTCTCTTCCCGAAGAATTTGTAGAACCGTGCGCAAATGCTCAACATGCTCCTCCCGGGTCTTCAAGTAGACAAGTATGTCGTCGATAAATACAACGACAAACGTGTCCAAGTACTTTGCAAACACCCTGTTCATCAAGTCCATGAATATTGCTGGAGCACTGGTAACACCGAACGGCATCACAAGGAACGCATAAGTCCGTATCGGGTCCTGAAAGCCGTCTTGCATACATCCTCAGCTGCTACTCTGATTTGATGATATCCAGAACGGAGATCCAGCTTCGAAAATACCTTGGCCCCACTTAACTGATCGAATAAATCGTCGATGTGCGGGATTGGGTACTTGTTCTTTATTGTGACCTTGTTTAGCTCCCGATAATCTATACACATCCGCAGCGATCCATCTTTCTTCTTCACCAATAGAACTGGTGCACCCTACGGTGAAACGCTTAGCCGGATAAATCCCTTCCCCAGGAGTTCTTCAATCTGCTTCTTCAATTCTGCCAACTCAACCGGTGCCATTCTGTACAGGGCCTTGGAAACTGGTGTTGTACCTGGAGTCAAATCGATCGAGAATTCCAAGACGCGTGGAGGTGGTAGACCTGGTAAATCTTCAGGAAACACGTCCAGAAAATCCCGAACAATCTCTGGGGCTGGGCTCTCATCAATCTCCATAGCTGTCAGTTCCTTTGGCTTGGCTCTATACTTGGTTGGCTCCAAAGATTTGCTCCCGCCTTCGAAAATAAACTCCGGGTGATTGGGAATGCGGAAGATCACATTCCTTGCTCGACAATCAATAACTGCATGGAAGGTACTCATCCAATCCATCCTGAGAATTGCGTCATAGCTGCCTGCTCCGAGTCCTCTTCTGGATCCTCTTCCATAGGGTCTTCCTCTTCAGGATTTTCATCGGGTTCCTCCTCTACCGCATTTCCCTGTGGATTCTCTCCTATTAGGTCCTCTTCATCGATAGAGTCATTAATCATATTGATCTCTGGAGCTACGACATCGATTCCCTCGTCCTCATATTTGCCGTCGTTGAATATGACCTGTGGACCAAATCACCTCGCCATCTGAACTCGCTAACATACATTCGAAAGAAATGCAGGACCGAGTGTCCTCCTCAAGAAGCGGTGCTGCCCCATGGTTGGCCATGGCCAGAAAAGTAAGGGTCATGATCAAATAGTGGAACACGAAGAAAAATAACGATTAGTGATGCGGACACGAGGGAAAGATAAGGTAGATAAGATTGAAAACATGAGCTCGAGTGGTGATGCACAGGTAGTATATGGACGTGAAAGTAAGGAAACCAAGTATGATTCAAGGGATCCCTAAATTGAACTGCAATTTTATTCTAAACCCGGCGCTCTGATACCAACAAAACCATGTCACGCCCCGCTTCCAAAAATACGGAATACGAGGGTGACAAGGCCAGCCATGCTCCTACGATCAGGGAAAGATCCTGTCGTAGTCACATTTCGGTTTCTAGTATTATATGGTAATCAGTAAAATGCAATACGGGTAAAGAGAATGCATTCACTAAAACTATCAGGTATAATGGAATCCGAGCTCAATAGAAGTAAGCAAAAAGGCAACTAACCAGGAATATCAATGTAGAAATGTAACTGGTTCACTAGTCTGGATCTTCACGGTCTCCTCGAGGTCAGGCGAATCCACCCCTATTACTGAGCATGCATACTCAGGTCGTCAGAGCGATATAATAGCAATATTATAATAATGACATGAAACAGGCAAATAAGGTAATAACAGCGGAAGTAAAATGCAGATAATCACTATGTCACTAAGTGATGCAAAGTATGATCTGTGTCCCTATCAGTCTCTAAGTCATGTTTGAAATGGAGTTATGGAAAGGAGGATCATGTTTAACGGGAGTCTCGTACATACCCGAGACAACGGCCCACACGCCCGGGACATAACCCTGTCAGCCGGATCGCTAGATCCTACCTAATATATATAAGAGTCGCTGTTCGAATGATCATCCTCTAAATCACGGTCCTCGCTAAATACGATACTCTTTCCACTTCGATTTCCCCTTTTTCCCCAGGTTTACACTATTGATGATTTTGATTTAGTCGTGTACAAGTATGCACCAATAACCCGGTTTTATCACTGTTCACTGTATTAATCACTGTCACGAATCATTCACTTTTCCATTAGCGTACTTGACACTCCTAAACCAATACCATTCACGCACGATAATGCAACGTCCACTGAATAATAACGCGCACTATCATTATGTATATGGCAATCGGGTAATATATGTGCGTTTATGCAGTTAACAAGTCATGTGTAATATGAACTATTATGCACCTTATGAGCTTATAAAAATTGCAGTAAATCATACATTCAGAATTTAGCAAACAATACAAAGACGGTAACAAGTAGACTCTGTTGGAAGTTCAGCAAAATTTGTTTCAGTGCAATCGGATTTCGGGTTTGTAAGTTACAGCCGTTTCATTTTAAGTGCTCGCTGCAGGAAATTCAGTTTCTGAACTGAACGTCCGTTTCGCGGCACAATTTTCACCCATTTGGGATCAGAATTTAGCGATGTTACAGTCGAATTAAATTTAGGGTTTTCAATATGGTTTCTAACGCACCATAAGGATTCTCAATCGCGTCTCTACGTCATAAGTTATGCACTGTTCAACACTAGGGTATCAGTTCTGTTTCTGTTTGGGACTACTATACGTCCTGTTCTTTTAAATTGTAATTTAAATAGTAAACGACGATAAAAAGAGGTGAAATCACTTGAGTTATTTATATAACAGTTTAATATTCAATAAATTGTAGGGTTCCGCAACATACAAGTTCAAGCAGCAAAGTAGTAAGCATTACGAGATAGAAATCAACAGCCAGAGCTGCTCTGGACTGCAGTCCAGAGCCGCTCTACGAACTAGTTCTCATCATATTTTCAGTATAGAAACAATGTAAAATTTTTATAGGGTTCCAGGTCGTCGAGTCATCTTCGATTTGAGCCCTTGAACGCATCATTTCAATATGTACACAATTAATTATGATTTTAACAAGTTTCAGACGCGTGAAATATTCAGTTTTAACGGGTGTAATTGGGGGTGATCGTTCAAGCCAATAACGATTAAATTTTCCAGTAAAATTTCACCACAATATTCATTGCCACACGGGCCAGCATATATAATCAAGTTCCGTCAGTTTAATGGAAGGTTTTCATTCAGATTCTACGTCGAACACATAGACCATTTTAAGTCGCACTAAGTGTTTAGGTGGAATTTAACGGTATTACAAGTTTTAGTAAAACAAATAGCATGAAGCAAGTTGGTAACTTGCCTGGAGACGTTTTGGCGACGTACGACAGCGGCAACGGCATGAACGCGCGACGAACGGCACGGTTTGGATTCACGGCCTCGGCTCGAGTTCGGGTTCGTCGTCGGAGTTGCCCGGGGATGGCGCGTGATCGCTGGAGGCGGAGTGTGGTGCTGTAGATCTCCAGGGGCATGCTGGGGTCGGCGATAGTCGGCGGTGTCACTCCTACGATGGGCACAGTGAGGAGTTGGTGTGGGTTTGGAGCTTGGTGGTTTTGGAGAGAGAGGGAGCAGTGGGGGCTCGGGTTTAGAGGTGATGATGATGCAGAGGATGTAGAGGCGTCGACGATGTGGTCGGCGGCGCGATGGGAGCTCGTCGGCGTGAGGGTGCAGGGGATGCAGAGCTCGGCGATTTGGAGATGGTGGGGAGAGGGAGCTCGGTTGGTGGAGGAGAACTGTGCAGGCGAGGGGGTGAAGAGGAGAGAGATGCGAGGGAGGAACAGTGGTGGTCGTAGTCGTCGTCGGCGGCATCGGCGGGATGAGGGATGATGGAAGTGGGTTTTCTTTGGAGAGAGAGAAGAGGAGGAGTTTGAGAGATCGAGAGTGAGGAGGGAGAGAGGAGAGAGGGGGACGAGGGGTTGTGGAGCTCGAGGGCGTGCGGTCGTGGCCGGCGAGCGTGGGAACGTGGGCGACGACGCGGGCGTGGGCGAGGCGACGTGGGGGAGCGCAGTAAGAAAAACGGGCGGGAAAAGATTTGTGGGGAGGAAGAAAGAGAGCGGGTCGGGTCGGGTTTGTTGGGTTGTGGGCGCGGGCAGCTGGGCTGGGCCGGCTTGGGGGGAAAATAATTCATTTATTTGTTTTCTGTGTTGGGCTGGCTGAGGAGTGTGGGCTGAGGAGTTGGGTAAGAGTGATTTATAAATATGTGTTTGTTAAAAATTTGGTTTGGGCTTTATATATTTGTGTTTATTTTGTTTTGGAAGAAACTTTAAATATTAAAACCTAAGCAACAAATTTTCACACAAAATAATACAAGAAAAGTAGGGTAACATTCGAGGGGACTTGGGAAACATATAGAAAGATTTTATTGATGCGAGCGGGGATTTACATGGAGTTAGCCCAAGGTCAAGTTCCGGCGACGATTCGGGACAAATCCGGTGACACCGCGATTCCACGACACCTTCAAAACCTTCCTCCACTTATTCTCTCTCTTCTCAACCGGTAAGTCCCCTCTCCTCTCCTCTCTTTCTATTCTAAAACGATTTTTTATTAAAACTCGTCGGAAGCGGAGTTATTCCGACTTCCGATTCTAATTTCATTAAAAATCCAACTTTTCTTAATAACAAATCAACTATTTCTTTACATCTTGTTTAGCAACCATAAAACAGCATTTAGAACAAGTTTCAATTCAAAATACCATGCAATGCAACTTGTATTACTCTTTTTTGTTAAAATGCCACAAAGTTTACCTATGACATTATTTCATCATATTGCTCATATTACCTTTAGAAAATTCACGAGATAATGACCTACCTCATCACAACACTCATATTGATATAGCACGATGGCTTGATAACAATATTTTTGTGGCTAAGACGAATTTTACAATTAAATACCTTATTCTATCAAAAACCGTATTGTTTAAATTGTTTTAATTAAATTCTTTGCAATTAAACCTCTACAACCTATTTTAGGGAACCCGATCGGGATGGTGCGGGTTATCGCACATCCTCGGGACTAGTAGAGCGAGATGCAAACCTTCTCACGGGGAGCATCCGATCTCGATAGAATTTTTATTAGAATTTTTAAGAATAATGTGATTTTCTATTTAATAAATAAATTTATTTTCTAATAATTATATATAATATTATCAAAATATCTATTTTAAATATATATATATATAATAAATTCCATATTTTTCTAAACAAAAGAATCACAAGTTTCATAAAAATACCATCAAGAAATCAATACACGTCAATTTACATGAAACTACCATATACTATTCAATTTAGGTTTATATCCACCAGAATATCTCATCTTATAAAAATTACATCTATAAAACCCCTAAAGACGATAAATAAATACTTGAGATTTATTTTGAAAATATACTAAAACTATTTTTCATAAAATCCCCTCAAGTTATATAATTTACAGTAAGGATCCTAGTAAATATAGGTTTAACCGGGACCAATTCTGTTGAGCCTCAGGAAGCCGGAGAAAGTGGATGGCTGCCTATTTAAGGTAGACAACTAAAAACAGGGTTATCAATACGGTAATTGTCTTGGAAAATGACGCAAATCCTACCGTCCATGTGCAGCAGTTACCGATAACTCCAAAACTAATACAGGACTTCAATTCTGTTTAAGTGTTTGACTCAATCTGAGTCTCAGTCTAATCTGAATACAATCCATCCTTGAATTTAATTCAAATTTGACTCCAATTCAACATGAATCCATTTATACCATAATTCAATCTATATGAACATGAATTGATTTGACCGAACCATGGATATTGATTGATCTATAAAGTGTGTGTAGTAACCGCAATCAATAATGGGGTCGCGTGCAGCTAGACCGAGATGAGTATGGGTTGTCCTTAGGGATATGCGGAATCTTTCAATTTTACTTTAGACGTGTTGATTAGGAAAAGAGGAAGAATAATGAATAGTGGAGAATGGTTGTAGATTTTAGATCTACGTCAATCATGGATGTAGGATATAGATCTAGATTAACTACGGATATAGGTTTTATATTAGAAGGGGGCTTGTAGGGTTCGTTAAGATTTAGTAGTCATGGGTGATTAATTAAAAATTACTCCTTTTATCCTTTAATAGAATTAAAACTAGATCGACAGTAATACATGTAGATTAGGGTTTCTGGAGGGAATAGGGTTCCCACTCTTAACCCCTATCTTGACATGGATTTTCGATCATGTCTAGCCTTTACCAAAACAATTGTTAATCTAATCTCTAATCGTGGTCGGGGCTATCAATGAATTGATAGCACGCCCGATTAGGATGTTAACTATTCTTTCGATAAAATTTATAAGCTTTATAGGACGTAAAAGGAGTTAAAGGATTTTAATCATCCATTGATCTACCCTAATTCTATGAACCCTAAAAAGCGGAGAATTACTCGCGCATGATGGAGATAAAAGAACGGATAGAGATCATGATGTAAATAAAAAAAATAAAATGCAATAAGAATAAAACAACTATCTTTATTAATCAACTTGATCAATTACACTTTGTTCCTTTAGAAAGTGATTACAAAAACCCTAGTTTGCTTCTCGATCTCTTCTTAAGGAGGTAGATGAACAGCTGATGATCAACCTGGATTCTTGAGCCGTCTTGGACTTCGTGATCTCGTCGGTTTGATGATTTTTCCAAAAGGGGCTCTCGGCCCTTTAAATAGTCTCAAAGCCAGAAACCCTAGTTTCTTAATATGGTAATTTGTTGTTACGACCCTAACCGGAAAATCCCACATCCTAACTTCCTAAATCGGCGGCGAAACCGCCCCAATATACATG
Source organism: Agapanthus africanus (assembly GCA_030015575.1). Taxonomy (NCBI): domain Eukaryota; kingdom Viridiplantae; phylum Streptophyta; class Magnoliopsida; order Asparagales; family Amaryllidaceae; genus Agapanthus; species Agapanthus africanus. Next base: position 871,959,405 of record JASDDO010000019.1, on the reverse strand, counting down.
TTTTGGCCGCGGAAGGGCCGCACTTTGTTGGGATCAATTGATGAAATTTTCTGTGGTCTCTGGTGTTAACACGTGGAGATTGTTTTGATATATAGAATCTTCATATCTTCTCTAAGTCTCTGTCAGAATTGATTTCTACGATTTACTTTAATATTTCGGCAGATTTGATCTCGATAACTCGGATTTCCTTGATTCCAGTCCTGATGTAATTTCTGCACAATATCTCAATAAATAATGTTAGTAGAATTTGTTTTTATTGAGATATTATCCTAACCATTTGATATGATATTATAGTTTAAGAAAATTGGTTAAGGATATTTGATAAGATAAGCATATTTAAATGGACTAAATATTATATAGATATTATATGCTTACATTTTCCTTCATAATGTTAATTATAATATATAAACATATGAAAGTAGTATTTTTACAGATAAATCCTCATATGTGTCATATTTATAATAAACACCTTTTATTATATAAAAATAGTAAGGAAAATGTCATATCAATTGCACGATATTTTCGACTGAAAAAATACCCTCAAACTTAATTTTGATCGTCCTAAGCAAACTGGTTATTCAAGAGAAGGAGAAAAAGAAAAACCTAAGTAGCACACTTTCGTAGGCAACATGATTGCACCGAGCACGAGCAACAAGTCGTTAAACCTCTAGGTTTCCCTAGTAGGAGGAGTATTGTCTCCTGAGGATTTTCAGCGGATTACACCCACAAAATCCTATAATAAAAGAAAGATGGTGAAAATTATATATAAAGATAAGAACTTATAAAAGAAAGAACTTTAAAATAAGAGTTTCCAACTATACTAGCTTTTCAGTTGCTATGAGCCCTATCTTAATGGTCGTGAAAAAATATTAGAAATCACATCATTCCTCAATAAAACATCGCTTTTAGTCTTCCTCCCTATCTTTCTTCCAAACATTGATCATATACCCCTACATGTGTGTAAAAGATATCCCTACACTTAGAGAATTCAATTCAAACTATCATACTTTTGTCCATCTTCCAAAGTACTTGATAGTTGGTGAATATTTTCGATAAAATTGCTCACATTTTTCATGCGACCGTCAATATTTCTTGAGGTACTAACCGACCGATTACAAAATGTGATTGCGTATTTAAGCGTAATTCCTCGTTTCGCAACACCTAAGGCTTAGCAGTGGCTCCCAAACCAGTTAGTCTAAAGCACTAGGTGATAAAACACCCTCGCTATATTTTTTTATGCTGCCTTAAGCAATTACAAAACCAGTGTTCATTTTTTTTCACCACTTATATATATATATATATATATTCTTTTTTCTTCATACTAAGTCTTTTAGACAAGAGCATTTCAAGGTATCCTCTACTGTCCCAAGTTTTAAGATGTGTGTAAGTACGTACAGTAGGGTATCAACGTTCAAATGTTTGGCCTCTGGAATAGGGACTATTTTTAGACTTATTTTTATCCTCAGATTAGTAATTTCCTTCACCTTACTAACTCTTGGGACAACGGCTCATAACTACTTATTACTAGTTTCGTCTAAGAAAACATCTAATTTTCTTGCTTTTCTTAAACTATTCCTATCTTTCATATGTAATTCTTCACTTTCTAATATTTTATTATCAAAAAAAAATTTTTATAGTGCATAGTGCCAAAAGATAGTTCAGTTAATACAAACCTCTCCACAAACATGTTTTTAGCAGTGTCCTCACTGATATTGTTCTTTGAATGCATAGACCTGTAGACTTGGGGAGAGAAAATGATAGGGGTAAAATAATAGTTAAATGAAAACTACCCCCAAACTTATGCTTTGGCACGCACGGATATTCAATTAAATCCTTTTTCACTCACCTCCATTCTTAAGATGAGACAATGTTATCCAGACATGGAGGTGAGGTGGAGGAGTTTTAGTTATGATAAAGCGGCTCCTGTAAAAACAGGAGCTCCTCCGCAGGGTCAGCGGAAAAATACGGTTTCAATATATACCCATTTACTTTAAAAATTGAACCGTTTTTAATATTTTCAACTTCTACTGCCCCGTGTAGATATACATACCGCACCATAAAAGGTCCTTTCCAACGAGATCTCATCTTACCTGAATGAAGATGGAGACGGGAATCGTAAAGAAGGACTTGTTGTCCCGGTGTAAAGGTTTTTCTAAAAAGGTTTTTATCATGGAAAACTTTAGTCCGGTTCTTTACTATAACCGCGTTATCGTAAACTTCATCGCGAACTTCATTTAGCTCATTGAATTGCAGCTTCCGATAGCTACAGGCTTGATCAAAATCGAAGTTAAGCTCTTTAATAGCCCACATTGCTTTATGCTCGATCTTGACAAGAAGGTAACAAGCCTTTCCAAACACGAGGCGGTATGGAGACATACCAAGATCGGTCTTATAAGCTGTACGAAATACCCAAAGAGCATCCGTCAATTTGGTTGACCAATCTTTACGGTTTTTAGAAACCGTCTTCTCCGAAATTTGTTTTATCTGCCTATTGGAAATCTCAGCTTGCCCGCTCGTTTAGGGATGATAGGGCGTAGAAAGTTTGTGCTTGATTGAATATTTCCGCATCATAGCCTCGAAAGCCCGATTACAGAAATGCGTCCCGTTGTCGCTAATTATAGCGCGGGGGTGCCCGAATAGCGAAAAGATATTTTCTTTAAGGAACTTAATAACAACCTTGTTGTCATTAGTGCGACACGGTATTGCTTCCATCCATTTTGAGACATAATCAACCGCTAACAAGATATATAAATTCCCAAAAGAGTTGGGAAAAGGGCCCATAAAATCAATACCCCAAATATCAAATATTTCTACAACCAAGATAGGTTAGAGCGGCATCTCATTTCTTCGCAAAATCCGACCCGTGTGTTGACACTGATGACAAGTTTTGCAATGATTATATGCATCTTTAAATAATTTTGGCCAATAAAAGCCACATTGCAAAACTTTCTCCGCCGTTTTACGTGGACCAAAGTGACCGCCACATGCTTGATCATGAAAAAAACAATACACTCTTGAATTCTTCATTAGGGATGCATCTACGAATGATTTGGTCGGAACAATACTTAAACAAATAAGATTCATCCCAGTAAAAGTGTTTTACTTGGGATAGAAATCGAAGTTTGTCTTGTTTCGACCAATCAATAGGAATAAGTCCCGTTGCTAGATAATTCACAATATCCACGAACCAGGATTCACAGGATACAGTCAAGAGCTGTTCGTCGGGAAAGGAATCATTTATTGGCAAGGTCACTGTAGGTGAAGAAGAGATGCGTGAAAGATGGTCGGCTACTACGTTTTCACATCCACTCTTGTTTCGCATGACAAGATTAAATTCTTGTAACAACAGAATCCAACGTATTAAGCTGGGCTTAGCATCCTTCTTCGATAAAAGATGTTTTAGGGTGGAGTGATTGGTGTAAACCATTATCGGTGAGCCAATCAAGTAAGGCCTGAATTTTTCTAATGCAAATACAACTGCCAAGAGTTCTTTCTCGGTCATTGTATAATTAATTTGAGTATCATTCAAGGTCTTACTTGCATAATAAATTACATGTGGTATCTTATCAATGTGTTTCCCTAAGACTGCACCAATAGCAAAATCCGATGCATCACACATAAGCTCGAACGAATGGTTCCAATCCGGAGATGATAGAACAGGGGCTGTAGTGAGAAATCTTTTAAGCGATTCAAAAGCAGCCTCACAATCCGAATCGAAATGAAATGTTGTATCCTTGGCCAAGAGAAGAGTTAAGGGTCTAGCAATTTTGCTAAAGTCCTTAATGAATTTCCTATAAAATCCTGCATGACCAAGGAAAGATCGTATATCTTTGATGCATTTGGGAGGAGAAAAATTATGGATGATATCAATTTTAGGTCTGTCAACCTCAATGCCTTTTTGTGAAATGATATGTCCAAGGACAATACCTTCTTGGACCATGAAATGATATTTTTCCCAATTCAAAGTTAAGTTCTTAACCTTACAGCGGGTAAGAACCGCGTCAAGATGACGTAGACATTTCTCAAAGGAGTCCCCAAATATGAAGAAATCGTCCATAAATATCTCCAGAAAATTCTCAACCATGTCTGAGAATATCCCATCATACACCGCTGAAATGTAGCGGGAGCATTGCATAACCTAAAGGGCATGCGTCTATAAGCAAAAGTACCGAAAGGACAAGTAAATATTGTTTTATCTTGATCCTTTTCGGCGATGGGGACCTGGTTATAGCCAGAGTATCCGTCCAAGAAACAATAGTATTCATGTCCAGCTAATCGTTCTAACATCTGGTCAATGAAAGGTAGAGGGAAGTGATCTTTCCTTGTTGCGGCGTTGAGTTTTCTGTAATCAATACATACGTGCCATTCATTTTGGGTGCGTGTTTGGATCAACTCATTAGCCTCATTAGTTATGACCATGATGCCATACTTTTTAGGGACCACATGAATAGAACTTACCCATTGGCTATCAGATATTGGGTAAATTATACCACTATCTAAACACTTGACGATTTCTTTCTTTACCGCCTCCTTCATAATAGGATTTAACCGCCTTTGTGGGTCTCGGGTTGGTTTTGCTTCATTCATCAAATGTATATAATGTTCAACAATTAAGGGACTAATCTCTTTGATGTCAGCCATTGTCCAACCAAATGCTTGCCGATTTGATCTCAATACCGCCAAAAGTGCGTTCTCTTGCTCTAAACCTAAAGAAGCAGATATGATCACGGGCAAAGACTCATTCTTATCTAAATATGCATATTTAAGATGAGAAGATAGTGGTTTGAGATCTAGTTTTGGCAGAGAGACAATAGAAGGTGGGGTAAGGGAATGATACTCGGACGCCCTAAGAGGTTCATAACTTGCGTAGGATATTGACTCGGAAAGCGCTACTGACTTTTGTGACGAGTCAACGGATTTAAACTCGGGGATGGACTCATCGAACATATCCTCACTATAATAATTTTCCAGATCAAACAATGTTGCACTAGTGTTGTCGAGATCATCATAGCAAAGTACTTCAGCTTCGCAGCTGTCGGAAGCTATCTCGTTAATGGAACAAACATCGATTAAATGAGCAGAAGGTTCAGATAGTTAACTTCCTAGATTATAAATATTAAGCTCAATTGTCATCTTTCCGAAGGATAAGTTCATAGAATCGTTACGACAATTAATGATAGCGTTGGAAGTTGCTAGGAAAGGTCGACCGAGTATCACCGGGATTTGATTACGTGGGTTCGCCACAGACTGTGTATCTACAACAATAAAGTCCACAGAAAATGTGAATTCCCCGATTTTGATTAACACATTCTCTAGTTCACCCCTAAGTTGGGTGATAGATCGATCTGCCATCTAGAGAGTGAGTGGGCAGGTTTTAACTCTCCAATACCTAACTGCTCATAGACAGAATATGGGAGCAAGTTAACACTAGCGCCAATGTCGAGTAGAGCACGATTGATATTTTTACCCCCAATAGAAATAGATATTGTAGGACAGCCGGGGTCCTTACGTTTCTTAGGCAATTGCTGGGTAAAAGCCGTACTTATATTACTCGTTAAGAACACCATTTTAGGCACTTGAGTTTTTATCTTCCTAGTGCACAAGTCCTTAAGTATTCTCGCATAGGAAGGAACTTGTTGAATAGTATCTAGGAGAGGGATATTTATGTTAACTTGCTTAAACATTTCCACAATCTTCTCCATTTGTGCATTAGGTTTGTTGGCCCTCAATCTGTTTGGAAAATGAGCTTTGTTAATAAGTGTTGGGTCCAATATATTTGGAGAAGTTTGTGGGGATGGACTCGATCCCAAAATTGGAGTGAGGATCGTTTTAGATAGACTTGAGGAAGTGGACGGAGGGTTCGAACCTAGTGGGAAACGGAGAATAGGTTAGGAAGTTGGTGAAAGACTAGACGAATTAGGGGAAGAAGTAGAAGCCGGGGTATCATTAATATCCCCAACGTTATCAACATGTTTACCCACGTGGTTATCTAGCACTCTTCCAGATCTCAACATGGTAACGACACTCATATTATGATTTTGTGAGTGGGCAGGGTTCGGTAGGGATTGAGATGGAAGTTTCCCTTTTTCTCTCGCAATCATCGCGGTATTTATTTGTGCAGGTTGTGCTTCTATCGATTTTATACTTTCACCATGGGAGTTGATGGTCTGTGTTAAAGTTCGGATAGAAGACTTGATTTCATCCGTCGACTGCATAAACATATCCACACTTCGTTCAAGCGAAGATGAGTGTTCCCCGCCGAAAGACGTGGACGAAGACGCGGCGGATGTCTTGCCTGAATTTCGGGGCAGATGCTAATTGGTGCTATCCTTCCACCTCTCCGAAGATGCCAAGTTGATTTATGGCACAATGTATCGAAGGTTTAAACGGATGCGGCCGATGTAGCAGACTTCGTCAGATTCCCCCTCATTCGAGGGGTTTTTGATTGTGGGGATGCTCTTCCCTGCAGAAGCAAGCCCCTGTAGTTAATTACGCTACCGCATCGCGGTAACCACTTTCTCCTTCTGCAGATGGTCACTTCGTGTCGTGGGTGTTTGTTTCGTTTGTGGTTGCCCGTGGATTGTATACGGAGACTAATTTATGTTGTCTCCCGTAGGGCGTGGATTAGTCCAAATCCGTATTTTCTTAGATTTGGGTTTGGGGTTTGGGTTTAAGGATACGTTAGCCTCATTTGAGACTAAGATCAACTTAAACGTTAGTTAAGGATATGTTAGTCTAATGTTTAGATTAAGATCAACTTAACGGGATCATTTAGATCCAACAAAAGAGTATTTGGACTCTATTGTTTAGTTTAGGGACATTGCGGTCGATTACCGGTTTAAGGACATGGTGGTCCAAGGTTAAGGACATCATAGTCCGTGGGTTTAAAGGGACCCTAAAGTCCAAGGTTAAGGACATCATAATCCATGGGCTTAAGGACCCCACAGTCCAGGTTAAGGACATCGTAGTCCATGGGCTTAAGGACCCCACAGTCCAGTTTAAAGACGTCATAGTTTATAAGATGTATGGTTGTCGGGACCCGTCACCTCTCTGAAGACGTTGAAGGATTACAACGATAAATATCAGAGGAGTAAAGAGATGTACCCTCGAACCGGTGTGAGTTGGTTGAACGATCTGTAATCCAATTTGGGACTAAGATCTGTTAAGTATTCATGAGCAGATAGGCTCAAGTAAATATAAGTTGAGGACTTATGGCCAAATATTGGGCTAAGTCCAATCAGGTTAAAATGTTTAATATTTTATTCTTGCTATTGAGCCTTTATTTGGGCTTGGCCCTTTTAATAATGCTGAGCATTAGATCTTGGCAAAAAATCTTTTCTTTTGTCTTATATTGAATGCAAAGCATTCAATAGAGCTCTGGCTCATTAAAGAACAATTTGTGTTCTGTCAGCGCAACCTATGGTGCGCTAGGCGCTTTGCGCCAATGCAGTGCGCTTCTGCCATGTGGCGCACATGTAAGGACAAGTGTTGCGCTCTGCGCTAGACGCCAGATGATGAGCGCAGATGCCTGTTTGTGAGCGCTGGGCGCTGGTCCATGAGCGCATTGCGCTTTTAATTTAATGGTGCACCCGTGAGTGACACGTGGCGCGCTTGGCGCTGAGCGCCAGCCCATGAGCGCAATACGCTATTTCACAAGCGCAAAGCGCAAGTTGCATACGTGGTTGACACGTGGCACATTTTGGTGCTGAGTGCCGATCCAAGGAGCGCAGAAGCGCAGTTTAAGAGCGCAAGGCGCATTTCAATAGCTCAAGGCGCATTTGATCAATTTTATGATCTGTGAACAAATTTATGTTCTTTTAAAAGAGACTTTGTCTCAAGATTTAGGAACAACAGTTCTTATTTTTGAAAGGCTTTGCCTTTATAGATCAATAATCTGTGAATGAAGTAAGCACTTCTTTGTTATTATGATGAGATCTTTTGATCTTTTTATAAAAGACCTTGGTCTTTATAGATCTATGATCTTTTAAGAAGACAATTCTTCTTTTTATGAGATGATTTCATCTCTGTGTTCATCGTTCATGATCTTTACCTTGAAGAAATAATCTTCTTTCAAGAGCTTGCTCTTTTTTCTTTTAATTTTTCAAAGTTTAGGGGGGGGGTTTCTCTATATCAGACTTGAAGTCTTGTGGCCTTTATATAGGGCAAGTTGATTTGTTGAATCAGTTAAAGAGATGTTTCTCTGATTGATTTGGGAATGTTTCCCACCGTTGGATTTTTGATCCTAGAGCTTCTGTTTTACAGAAGGCAATTTTCTTGTTTTTAACAAGATTGAAAGAAAATCTTTTCATAACAGAATTTTAATTCTGATTAATGATTTATCATTATTTATTAGATCTTTTGATCTAAGGGTGGGGAATTTTTAATTCTAGTGCTGGTGCACCCGTACTTTGCACGTGGTGCACTGCTCAGAGCGCAGCGCATTTTGCGCTAGCGCATCAGTGTTTGACACGTGGTGCGCTGCTCAGAGCGCAGCGCAGCCTGCGCTAGCGCACCCGTGTTTGACACGTGGCGCGCAGCGCGCCTAGCACTAGCGCACATATGGCGCACTGCCTAGGGCGCAGCGCACCTGGCGCTAGCGCATCCGTGTTTGACACGTGGCACGCAGCGCGTCTAGCGTTGGATCTGAAGCGTTGCTTCAATTTTTGAAATTCAAATTTCAAACAGAGCTTTGCTCTGATTGGGGGAAACAAATGCCCCCCACTGTTGCGCTCACGTGGCCCACACATGAGTGCAGCGGTGGTAGCATCTACGCCCTTGGATCAACTCAGAAGTTGAAGAGGCGTTTCAATGCCTATAAATAGGACCTTTGGTCTCTTAGATGATTTTCATCTTCTTCTTGAGAATTATCTCTTCTGAAAATTTCATTCTCCCACAGAGCATAGCTCTCTTGTTTAAGAACCTTTTAAGAGTCAGAACTCTGTCAAAACTTAGGTAAAGTTTAAACCTTTTAATAAATTAGGGTTTTACCCATTAATCAGAGCCTTGCTCTTCATAGATCTTTAATATAAAGAAAACCCATTTAGGGTTTCATTAACAGAGCTTTGCTCTCCTGAACCCATAGATCTAAAGAGATCTTTTCTTGGGGTTTCTTAGCCCATGAATCAGAGCTTTGCTCTTTTGAATCATGTTGATTTGTTAATCTTTGATGAAGAACTCTTAAGAGTTTTATCCATGGATCTTGAAGATCCCAAAAAAATTGATTTTAATTAAATCTTTTCTGATGGATTTTTTCATCATCATTACAGAGCCAGGCTCTTGAGAAATTTTATTCCTTCATGATCAGTGTTTGACAAGTGTCACTCTGTCATAGAGCTTTGCTCTTAAAGGGAGATTTTCCCCTTTTCCCGAGGGATTTTCTTATTTAATGAGAATTTTCTTGAGAATTTCCTCATTTAATTAACAGTCTCATCTAATGATGAGGCTGTTTTATTAATTATTAATTGATGAATTGTCATTCAGATTTTATGGGCCCCCTTTGGTCCTTCTCCACTGCATTGCAGTGTGGTACAAATTTTAAAGTACCAAGTGTCATAATTTAAAATTAAATTGTAGCACTGACAGTTGACTTCTGCCCCCTTTTTGCAGGCGACATGTCTTTCAATACTTCGTTTCCGTTTGTCCGTTCAGAGGGAGGATTCCCTAAGGCGCCTGTGGACCGGGAGGTTCTCGCGCTCATCAAAGACCATGACCGGGAATGCAAAAATCTTCACTTGTGGGGTAGATGGTACGACCAGATTATCAGAGGCCGCCAGAGCTTTTCTTGTGCGATGCCTTCGGAGCCTATCTTGGCGATTCCGTATATAGATGCACCCCCGGTGAACTATGTCGTGGAGGTGGTTAATTGGATTTCGGAGGGTCTCCTTCAGCCTTCGATCGCCGCCGTACCCATGTAGCCGCCGGCGGCTTTGGACACCCTAGGGCGGCGCATATGCCAGGGCGAATCGCGCCCTTGGGGACAGCCCTACAATATCGGGCTAACTCCCCGTCATCCGGCTGGGTACTTGCAGTGGGCCCGGTACATCTTGTCGGCGAAGAAATCGCAGCTGCTAAAGCTCGGCTTATACCTTGCGGTCTACGCTTCGTTGTTCCAGTATTCTGCACCTCCCACATGGTGGATCAAGGCGTTTTTGGAGCAGTGGAACATCCCGACCCATACCTTTCTTCTATTGGATAGAGAGGTCTTCATTTCCTTGGAAGAATTCGCCGAGGTTTCTGGTCTACCGGTCAGGGGGAGCACTACGAGGAACTGCTTCCTCCGAATGAATATATTTTTGCCACCAAGCCAGTGGTGATGGGCCTCACGCCAGCGAACTCCATTCAGCACCAGTTCCCTAGTCTGATAAAGGTGTTGAACATGTACGAGAGCCTCTTCCTTGAATCCGGAGGCCGAGGGGTCAGCTTTGCGGACTTCATTGCCCGTTTTCTTCGTCCGGAGATTCTGTCGCGACAAGGCAAAAAGTTTGCTAAACTCGATGATCCCTTCGGCCTTGGATTGTACAGTCGGCCGATACTGGAAGCTGATCAGAAAGGTTTCTTCCTTCCTGATGTCGCGATCGTCCCCCTGTCAGAAATCGCCGCTCCAGGCATTGATGAGGAGGCGTTCTTTCTTGGGTTTCTTGGGCTATGGTTGAGTTGGTTCGCGCTCCCTATGCATCCTCGTTACATGAGGCCTTCTGTCTTCTACCCCGCGTATCGCATGGTTGCCGGAATACAAGTGGCCATCGGGATCGCCGGGTTAGCCCACTTATACCATGGTCTTAGCGTAGCGGCGGATACCACTGAACCGGGGGTGCATCCTGCCAACTTCCCGATGCATTACTTCACTTCATGGATGGAGCTGCACGTGCTCGGGGTCTTTGGCATTCACAAGAGACCTTCATTTTACAAGAGATGCAAGTTCCCTCGGATTATGTGGCTGGTTGATGCCTCCATCGTGAATCCGTCACAGCGGGAAGCTAGGGGCTTGCTCCTTCGTTCGCGCACGGTCGGAGATGGTATGTCTTTCACAGACAAAGTCTTGACCATCGGCAAGGAAACTTCAAAGGCGGTTCTGTCACTGCAAGACATTTTTAAGGACGGGGCCTCCGTGTTGAAAGCCTGGGAGATTCTTCATTTATACTCCATCAGGCCGGGCTTTCTTGTATTCAGGCAAAATGATGCGGCACTATTCATGAGATACAACCCTCATCGTTTTGCCCAGCAGCTGAGTTACAATCAGGGAGTCCCGCTGGAGGCTTTCTTAGTAGAACCCGCCACCACCGAAGAGGGAACACGGGGCGCGCTGCATCATTTCATGCGCTTGAAGACGAGATCTCACTTCTTCATCAGCGAGCCGAGTTGTGTCCCGAGGGCCCTTAATGTATACGTAGCCTGGTATCAACATGCAATGGGTGCTGTTATCAGGGAGGAGAAGCGGCTGCTACTCGACCGCAAGGATGCACCCCCTGCTAGTGACCGAAACCTCCCCTTGAAGCGATGGACCATTGTCCTTCCTCCGCTAAGAGAAGCTGTCGTGGTTGAAGTCCCCGACGACAGGCCTGAGCTACCGGTGCCCCGTGCTCCCGTGGAGACGGTGGATGTACTACCGGTGCCCTGTGCTCCCACAGAGACGGTAAATGTAGCTTCCCCCGAATCTGGCATGGGCTCAGATATCGGGACTCGTCGCCCCAAAGTGCCCACCAAGCGTAAGCTTGTGCTGGCTGCGACTGGAGCTCGCTCGCAGAAGAGGAAGAAGAAGTCGGTCCTCTCTCTAGACGCTGTACTCGGGCTGGAGCCTCATGCTCCTTATAACGAGGGCCTGAGCGAATATGGGACCAATGAGGGTCTCTTCATAGCGCCGGAAGATACTGATCTCGAGGCCGCCATTGCAGCTTTTGTGCGATCCGCAAGCCACAAAGCGGAAATGGACATCTTCGCGCAATAAAGTGAGTATAAGCTGTAACTTCTGTTATTGCATTATATTTTTATTTTTATTATCACGTCTTGACCGATATTTTTCCTTCTGTAACAAGCTTTACCACTGAAGAGGCTCTGGCGGCTTTCCTCAGGACCTTCGAGGAGGAGGAGAAGAATCGCGCTTTGTTGGGCATTGGTATGTCTCGGCTCATTGCATTTTCATTCTCCTTTCTTATGGATAATCTGACCCCTTCTTTATCTTATCGCAGGGACTACAATGCCAATCCCGCAAGGTGATGCGGAGATTCTTCCCGGGCCAACCATCGAAGTCTCGGCCTCCTCAGGACTGCCGAAAGAGGCCTTACTCAAACGACTGATGACGAATGCCATAACGGCTCCAGAGGTAACCCTTGGCGCGGACGATGACGTCCTGTTGATGGAGGCTTCTAGAAGATCCGCTCTAACGGTCCAAGCGGAAAGGAAGCACAGAATGCACGCGGCGAGGGGGCGTAGCGCTGCCTTGGCCGCGGGTGTGAGTTCGAGCACTACTACCCCTGCCCCTACTCCTTCAGAGGAATCTCCGTCTGCCTTGTCCACTGCCTACAGACGGGAAGCACGTGCGGCTCGGGAATTAATCGGAAGACCAACTCAAGGTAATGTGACATTGGGTTCTGTTGTCAAAGTTTTAACTTTCAGTTCTCATATATTTTATCTTGCAGGGCCGAGTCTTACGGAAGAAGTGGCGGCGACCGCTGAGCCTGGGGTAGCGGTAGAGGAGGTAGCCATGATCGCCGAACCCGAGGCAGCGGTAGGCGAGATGACTACAATTGCCGAGCTCGAGGTAGCGGTGGGCGAGACAGTCACGATCGCCGAGCCCGAGATGGCGGTAGGTGAGATGGCTACCATTGTCGAGCTCAAGGTAGCGGCGGGTGAGATGGCTACAATTGCTGAGCCCGAGGTGGCGATGGGTGATATGGCTACAGCCGCCGAGCTCGAGGTAGTCACTCTTTCGCAAGAGTCAGGCACTGCCCCGATCGTCGCTCTCTCCTCTTGCGGCTCCATGTCGCTGCCAGGCGCTGTGAGTATCACGGCGATTCTCGTGGAGTCGGGGGATGAAGCCACGGGCGGCGAAACCATCCCGATGGAGGAGGGTGAAGCGGTCACTGCATCAACTGATGCCCTTGTCGCGGTTTCGACCGGCGACTCACCAGGTAGACTTTGGGTCATCGCTTTTCTTTTTATTCTGCAATCCCTGTCAATCTTTCCTGACAGTATTTATCTCGTTTCTAATGCAGGCGTGGCGAGCGTTGATGTCGTGCTACCCGAGGCAGTGCCATCAGTTACCTCTTTGATGGTGACCCTTCCTCTACCTTCTCTCGTACAATCTCGGATGTTGGAAGGTGCGGATTTGTGACCCATCAGTCTTATTTTTTAGGCTATATAAGTTATGTACTGACGTTGCATTACTGCTTCTTTGCAGGAGTCCTTTTTGATCACCTGTATCAGGTGCTGCACCCACACTTCTCTTTCCAGTCAGAGATTAGTCCGCCCGCTGGTGTCGGTGAGTATCTTTCCTAAACGACGTCCTTTCTTTAACGGGCAGTCACATTATTTCTAATTCTTCTTTGTATTGCTTGTAGCCTTACAAATTGAAGGAGGGGACGAGGCTATCGTTGCGCCACCAGTACTCCCAGCTCTGCCCCCTATTGCAGCCGGTATAATAGACTCTATTGTTCGTGTATTTTCTTTATTTCTTGAGCCGACATCTGATTGTGATTTGTTTTGTAGCGGTCACATTAACTCCAGCCCCGTTCGAGTCTCGCATCATAATGCCAGCCGGACCCTTTTCCAGACGTCCATCCTCAAAAGGTGCTGCGAATAGTCTGCGCATGTTGAGCGACTACATTGAGGAGCTTGACGTGGAGACTCCTACATTCGCCGCGTATTTTGCTGCGGAGGTTAACCTTATGCTGGCGACGCTCGTGAATTTTCATAGTGAGGGCGTTGTTGAGTCTTGGGTTGATCACTACAGGAAAATTGAGGCCTGCCTTCGTGAGCTTGAGTTTAGGCGTCCTGCTCCAGAGGTCCTGGCTGTGAACACTCAACGGGCTGCGTGGGTCGAGCAGAGCACTCCCTACTTCCGTCATCTTGAACAAGAGGCGGCCTTAAAGCATAAGAAATGTGAAGAAACTTCAAGTGAATCTGCCCGACTGCATGCTCTGGTTGATGCAAATGCTGCACAGTTAAAAGTTATCTTTGAAGGCCTTCTGCGATGTATCTCTGACGGGTTAACACTAAGGCAGAAGCTCGACGTCGTCGAGCGGGATGCACAAAATCGTGAGGTAGCTCAGCGGGCCGTCAAAGAACAACTTTCGCCTTACTTGCAGCAACGAGCCCAAGACGAAGCAGAGTTGGCTGCGGCAGCTGATCAAGAGAAGGGGCTGAGGGAAGTGTGCGAGTGGCTGATCGAACTATTGAAAGCGCTTCCCTCTCAATAATTTTTTTGTACCATTTGTAATTTTGAATAAAATATACTCATTCTTTTATTCTTTCATATGATGTATTTTGTACCCAATTGAATTCATGAATAAAAGATACATTTCTTTCGCAATGTCTTGTGTCATCTCTCTGCTTTCTTCTTTCTTTTGTTATCAGTATGTTACCTTAGCAAGTATAGCCGGTAGATGATAGAGTGAGCATCTTGTTTTGTCTTCTTCGAAGGGTAGTGATGGCTTAGGAAGCAGGTTCATATCTGCTACCTAAGACTTTTTAACTTTATGAGCCGTGAGGGTCTTATAAAGACTTTTCTCCCTACGAGTCGAGAGGATCCCATAGGTGTATTTTCTCCTTAGCAATCGTGAGGATTCCTAAGCGTGTTTTCCCTTGAGAGTCGTAAGGATCTCACAAGAGAATTTTCCCTCCTACAAGTCGAGAGGACTCGTAAGCGGTTGTTTCCCTCCTCGTCGAGATTCGACTTTGGAGAGTGTGGCCCGTGAATAGTATGTAAGAGTTCATTTTGGACCGACTTGCAGGGCCCCAGTGCTTAGGAAACCGGTTCTTATCCCTATTGCCTAAGGCTTTTCCCTACGAGTCGAGACGAATTGAGAAGTTCTCGCAAAGACACTAATTTCCTTACAAGTTGAGACGAATCGAGAAGTTCTCTCAAGAATATCCTAACGTCACAGTTAACCTCTGCTCTTTACGACAGAGGTCCGTTAGGGTTTGTGGTATTAGGGTTTTGTCCGTCGTACCGTCGCGTTGGCTGATGTATTCCTCGATAGGCAATCTTGCTGTTCGAGTAGCCTTGCAACATGTAGTGTCTCTGATCCTTTCGGGGGCTGGACAAGACGTCTTCAAGCAATCCTCCTAGGCAGTTTGACCGTCGGAAGAGTAAGCGTTAGGAATTTTGCCATGCCGCTTTTTACTTGAGGTTAAGCTCATTTTGGAGAGCCCCGATGAGTCATAACCACTCCGCGCTGGGGTGGGATGATCTCCGATAGTCTTTTAGGTTTTATATGAGTTGCCGTCAAGACCCTGAAGCTAGGAATTTGGCCTTCGCTTCGTTTGCTTTAGCGTGTCTGAATCCTGTTGGAGGAAGGACACTGTAGTGACATCTCGTCTGCTGTATCGAGGCGAATGTCGAGGTGGTGACCACTCCGCGCTGGTGTGGAATGATCTCCGATAGTCTTTCAGGTTTTATATGAGTTGCCGTCAAGACCCTGAAGCTAAGAATTTGGCCTTTGCTTCGTTTGCTTTGGCGTGTCCGAATCCTGTTGGAGGAAGGACGCTGTAGTGACATTTCGTCTGCTGTATCGAGACGAACGTCGAGGTGGTGACCTCTCCGCACTGGTGTGGAATGATCTCCGATAGTCTTTCAGGTTTTATATGAGTTGCCGTCAATACCCTGAAGCTAAGAATTTGGCCTTCGCTTCGTTTGCTTTGGCGTGTCCGAATCCTGTTGGAGGAAGGACGCTGTAGTGACATCTCGTCTGCTGTATCGAGACGAACATCGAGGTGGTCTCTAGGTTGTTGGTGAACCGTCGGGACCTGGAACTAGGGACTTTGCCATGGCTCCATTGTTTTGTGTCGCGTCTGCATCCTGCTGGGGGAAGAACGCTGGGGTGACGTCGCGTCTGCTGTATCGAGACAAACGTCGAGGTGGTCTCTTGGTTGTTTTTTGAACCGTCGAGACTTGGAACTGGAGACTTTCCCGTGGCTTCGCTTTGTTGTGTCGCTTCCGTGCCTTGCTGGCATAAGGAGGAACGCTGTTGTTGATCTTCTGGGATGCAAATGTGACCGTTGAGACTTGGCTCTCTTTCTGATGGAGCTTGGTGGGATGATATGGTTCGCTCTTTGTTTGCACCCCTGGATTGTATACAGGGATCGATGTGATATCACCTGTAGGGCATAAATTTCATTTTTCTTTATTTCTTTCCGCGATGCTCTATCATTTCAGCTTTTATATCGCGAAGGTCGCGATTGCCCAATCATTTCGGCTATTTTTCGCGGTGCCCAATCATTTCGGCTATTTATTTTACTTTTACTCGCTGCTTTTTATTGCAAGTTGCCCAATCATTTCGGCTATTTTGCATGCATAAATTTTTACTTGCTGATTTTGTTGCAACTTGCCCCATCATTTCGGCTATTTCGTATGCATGTGTGGCTCGCTAGCTTCTTTGCTGCAAGCTTGGAATTAGACACTGATTTCGGCATCAGCGCCGCTACAACTGGAATATTGCCGGGAGCGAATCATCATTTGCCTCTGTCGATGTCGAACAAAGGTGACTTAGCGAACAGTGTTAGGATCCTGTCGATTAAGGCTTTTGACTTCATGAACCGTAATGGTCTCACGAAGGTATTTCTCCCTACGAGTCATGAGGATTACGTAGGTGCGTTTCCTTCTTAGGAATCATGAGGATTCCTAAGTGTGTGTTCTCTTATAAGTCGTAAGGATCTTACAAGAGTGTTTTCTCCTTATAAGTCGAGAGGACTTACGAGGGTTGTTCACTATGTAGACATATCTCTAGTCACGGATGGGATTTTGTTGGGGAAATGTTTATTCGCGCCCGTGGATTATATACAAGGGTCAGCGTTGAGCCGTTTGTAGGGCAGTATTGGAGGTTGTGGTGGTTGCTTAAGAACAGGTTCAGATCCCTGTAGCTTAAGACTTTTGAATCTTATGAGCCGTGAGGGTCTCACAAGAGAGTTCTCCTTACGAGTCGTGAGGATCTCGCAAGTGTAATTTCTCTTTAGGAATCATGGGGATCCCTAAGTGTGTTGCTCCCTTGTGAGTCGTAAGGATCTCACGCGGATGGTTTCTCCTCACAAGGTCGAGAGGACCCTGCAAGTGTCTTTTAACGAGATTGCGCCCTTTCGGGTTTTCACAAAAACTCGCCGGTAGCCCTGCTGTTTTTACTCACGGAGCCCTTTCGGGTTTTCAACCGTGCCCATTTTGCTTATGGGCATACCATTTTTTTAAACCACGTCAGCCTGGGGATGCCGCGGGTTGGTAGTAGTTTAACGACGTTTCGGTCATCAGTCAACGTACAATTATGCAGCTAGATTTTGCCGCAAATATTTGCATGTTTTGTGTCGGAGGTGGATTCCTTGAAGAGAGGGCTGAGGGCGATTTCTTCGTCAGAGTCGCTTCCAAAGGTGATAACTTGCGATCCCTTGATGTCGGCTATGTGACAGTTGCCAGCAGCTCTTTCGCGCTCATCTGTCGTACTTTTCTGTTCCCGGCGAGCCTTACTCTTCACTCATTGAACGTGTTGTCGGTGGGCAACATATCCCCGCCACCAGATTTTAAAGGCTATGCACTCCTCGGTAGGGTGTGCAATCCTCTGATGGTATAAGCAAAAGTTAGGATGTATGTCCGCTTCATCAAGACGTATATAGCTAGGGGAATTTCCTTTGAAAGAGGGCAACTTCATTCCTATTGTCAGGGCCCTAGCGAATCGTTTCCTTACTTTAAGCTTGCTTTTGCTGGCGATAGGGATGCTTTGCTCCAGTTGGGGTGTCTCGACCTTTTCCTCCAGTCATCGGCGTTTGGCTTTTTCGAATATAGCCAGTTCACGCTTTCGATTGGCTTTGCTTTTCTGACGGGCTTCGTTCAGTAGCAAGTCGATCATCTCGTTAGACGGTTCCAAGGGTTTTGGCTTCGATCCTGCCCCCGGCTCTTTTATGCTGTCTTCTATCGCCGAGTGCGTTTCTTCATTAGTTAATACCGAATGAGAGATTATGTGGCAACTTGCCACATAGTCCTCAGATTCTTTTGACGAGTCATCCCTGTCGTTATTGTTGTTATCTCCGTTCTCAAGGATATTGTTGAGAAATTCTTGGAGTGTGACCGGGGTTCGCGCCTTCTGGTTATATTCTTCTAGAGCGTCAATCCATTTTTGCAGGTCTGTGCGCTTGTTATCAAGCTTCACGGGCTTTTGGGTCTTCTTCTTCTTCTTCTTCTTCGAAAACTTTGACGGCTGGGTGCGAGCGCTTTGACTATCACCACCAATTTTTGTAGTTGGGCACGGTTTCAGCATTCCCTCGACGATCTCGGGTTCCAGTGGATTTTTCCACCTGAATGCCGGGCACGTTTGGAGAACCTTCGGCATTCTTTTCGTCTTTGCCGAAAGAACAACTTCCCATGGGGCTTCCCTTATGAATGAGCATGATGCCCCCGGCACGTCCACTTTTTTAGGGGCGTGAGGTTGTGGCGGTTTCACCTTCTAATTTTCGGATAATACGAACTTGCCTTGTTGGTATTGGTCCTCAATCCAGCCTTTGAAGACGAAGCAATCTTCGATTGGATGGCTTACTGCTTGGTGGTAAGGGCAGTAATTAGGATTGTTGATATCATCTGGCTGCGACGGTCGTTTTGGATCCGGCAGATCGATGAGTCTGTTGCGCACTGCCAACTCAAACAGTCTCCTCGTTTTATCTTGGGGAAACGAGTAAGGACGTCCCAGTCTCTCCTCGAGGGATAGGCGTGGACGCATATTATTTTGGCGAACAACCGGCTTTAAGTTGCTCGGCTGTTGTTGAGTAGTGACAACGAAAGTTGCTTTTCCTTTCCCCTTTTCGTTCCGAGGATCCGGCTTTGGAGGAGATGGTCTATGACCCATCTGGTCCATTTGGGCCAGTTTGTCGATCAAGGCTTGGAACGTGGTTGGCTTGAAGAACATCATGAATTGGGAAATGGTTGCATGAGCGTCCAGAGTGCCCACGAACATGCCTACCGCCGGTGCTTCTTCGATGCGCTGTTCGCATTTCGACCACAGATTCCGCCATCGTATTGCGTATTGAACCCATGTCTCGCCTGGCTTTACCCTGGCGTTAATCAATGCTGTGATTGGCGTGCGCTCGCTAGCGCTTGCAAATCTTTGCGTAAATAACAGCTCCATCTCCGCAAATGTCTTGACGGAGTCATTCGGAAGTTCAGAGTACCATTCGAATGTCGTCTCTGACAAGCTGCCGACGAATTGGCGAAGTAGTAATTTATCATCACCTCCGGTGTTACCACATAGAGCCCTGAACTGGGCGACATGCTGGTGGGGATTGCCCGTACCCTTATATACGTGGAATTTGGGGATCGTATATCTCGGCGGGTACTTTATTTGGTCATACCAGCCTGGATATGGTCGTCCAGTTTTCACAACTTGGCCGGCCGCTTCATTCACCTGGTGAGCTCGTATTTGCTGAGCAATGTAGTCATCCAGAGCGGCCTTGGAAATAGTTTCCTCTTTGGCTGCTGAAAGAGCCGGAGGAGGGTTTGATGTCTCCCCTCTATCGTCTTCAATGATGATAGGAGGGTCTTCAGCTGGAGGTTCTGATTGCAACATCATCCCGACCATGTCTTGGAAGAGGAGCGCCATTCGTTTTATATTAGCCGCTTGTTCTGCTGCTTCTCTATCCTTCTTTTCGAGGACTCTGCGGAGGAAGTCAGCATCGGTTTCTTGTTCATGACGCTGCTCCGACGACGTTTCCGAGCTTTCTTTTGGCCCAGCGAGTGAGGCCATCTGTGTTAACATTTCCTGGAGTTTTTGCTGTTGCTCCTGGGCTTTTGTCACGGATCGGGTGAGCGGTCGGTGACTCGTCGAAGCGCGGCTTTCCTCTTTTCCGGAAGTCATATAAACAGTATGCACCATCATGCCCCCAGACTTGGGGCGTTTGGGCTCAGCGTCTTTGCGGTCTGCCGTAGTCACAGGGGATTTTTCTGGCCTCCTTCTCTTTTGAGCAGTTGACGTTGACGGGGTCGTTGCAGCGGGCACCCAAGTAGTTGTCGTCCTTTGTGGCTTAACAGGACGGTTCTCTTCCTGCTGAACCTTCACCTTTTTCTGCCGGCGAGAGTAATCTTGATCAATTACTGAGTCCTGAACCCGTCGCCAGACTTTGTAAATTTTGGAGGATAGCCATTGAGGGGGCTGCTTCGGCTTCGTTTCTGTAACATTCTCCGCGGGTGGAGGAGATCTTTTCAGTACGGCGGTAGGAGAGTTCCTGCGCACCTTGTTCAGCAATTCAAAGCTGTTCCCGGTTGGAACAGCAGTATTGACTTCCACCATTGGGGCCGGTGGAGTTAGCCAAGAGGGGGAGTTGCCCCCAGCTTTCCTTACTCGGCGCCAATGGCGACGTCGAGCGTGTCGAGCAGTTGGGATTGTTTCAGCTTGAGGGGTGACTTCGTCTTGTCCCCTGTTCTGGTGTGGCGCCGCTGGTACCAGCCTCTTGAAGACCGACGTCCGTCGAGCAGCAGTATCCAATCTGTCAAAGACAGACTTTTGAGTAGGAACGGGAGCCGGGGTGGCCAACCTCGTAAAGACCGATCCCTTGATGGGAGAAGCTTCTTTAGTGGCCTCGGGAGCAGCAATGGCTATCCATTTCGGGATGGCCGCTTCAGGTATCTTGGGCTTCTTGACATGCCCATTGGAGTTCAGGCTCAGCCTGTCGAAGACTGACGCTGTTGGCTTGACCTCGGACGACCCGTTGAGAAGGGCCATGGTAGTAGTGAGCCGATCAAAGACCGACTTCTTTTGTACTTCTTGTGGCAGAGGGATATTAATGTTCACTGGTAGGAGCATGGTCCCGAAGAACAAACCGGTGGTAGCCTGTGTCACCTGCTCTATCGGCATTGTGAACAGGGAGGCTGCATAGGGCCCATAAGCTATGCCTCCAGACGAGGCGGAACACGAGTTGCAATTGCAGCTGGAACACTTTGTGCAAGTAGACGCCATTGATTTTTTCGTTTTCTGCACCAAGCAAGACACCAAATCTTAGTACCTCGAACCCAAGGGCAACCATATCAAACCACGATTCGTTCGCGAACGCGACATATGAAGTGTGGAGTGGAAAGAGGGAAAGGTCCCACCGGGCGTGTAAGAATCTGTTCCCCATCGAAAGACGCAGATGAAGACGCGGCGGATATCTTGCCTGAATTTCGGGGCAAATGCTAATTGGTGCTATTCGTCCACCTCTCCGAAGATGCCAAGTTGAGTTATGGCACCATGTATCGAAGGTTTAAACGGATGCGGCCAATGTAGTAGACTTTGTCAGATTCCTCCTCATTCGAGGGGTTTTTGATTGTGGGGACGCTCTTCCCTGCAGGCGCAAGCCCCTGCAGTTAATTACGCTACTGCATCGCGGTAACCACTTTCTCCTTCTCTAGATGGTCACTTCGTGTCGTGGGTGTTTGTTTCGTTTGTGGTTGCCCGTGGATTGTATACGGAGACTAATTTATGTTGTCGCCCGTAGGGCGTGGATTAGTCCAAATCCGTATTTTCTTAGATTTGGGTTTGGGGTTTGGGTTTAAGGATACGTTAGCCTCATTTGAGATTAAGATCAACTTAAACGTTAGTTAAGGATACGTTAGTCTAATGTTTAGACTAAGATCAACTTAACGGGATCGTTTAGATCCAACAAAAGAGCATTTGGACTCTATTGTTTAGTTTAGGGACATTGCGGTCGATTACCAGTTTAAGGACATGGTGGTCCAAGGTTAAGGACATCATAGTTCGTAGGTTTAAAGGGACCCCACAGTCAAAGGTTAAGGACATCATAGTCCATGGGCTTAAGGACCTCACAGTCCAGGTTAAGGACATCGTAGTCCATGGGCTTAAGGACCCCACAGTCCAGTTTAAAGATGTCATAGTCTATAAGATGTATGGTTGTCGGGACCCGTCACCTTTCTGAAGACGTTGAAGGATTACAACGACAAATATCAGAGGAGTAAAGAGATGTACCTTCGAATCGGTGCGAGTTGGTTGAACGATCTGTAATCCAATTTGGGACTAAGATCTGTTAAGTATTCATGAGCAGATAGGCTCAAGTAAATATAAGTTGAGGACTTATGGCCAAATATTGGGCAAAGTCTAATCAGGTTAAAATGTTTAACATTTTATTCTGCCTATTGAGCCTTTATTTAGGCTTGGCCCTTTTAATAATGCTGAGCATTAGATCTTGGCAAAAAATCTTTTCTTTTGTCTTATATTGAATGCAAAGCATTCAGCAGAGCTCTGGCTCATTAAAGAACAATTTGTTCTGTCAGCGCAACCTATGGTGCGCTGGGCGCTTTGCGCCAATGCAGTGCGCTTATGCCACGTGGCGCACATGTAAGGGACAAGTGTTGCGCTCTGCGCTAGGTGCCAGATGATTAGCGCAGATGCCTGTTTGTGAGCGCTGAGCGCTGGTCCATGAGCGCATTGCGCTTTTAATTTAATAGCGCACCCATGAGTGACACATGGCGCGCTTGGCGCTGAGCGCCAGCCCATGAGCGCAGTGCGCTATTTCAGAAGCGCAAAGCACAAGTTGCATACGTAGTTGACACGTGGCGCATTTTGGTGCTGAGCGCCGATCCAAGGAGCGCAGAAGCGCAGTTTAAGAGCGCAAGGCACATTTCAATAGCGCAAAGCGCATTTGATCAATTTTATGATATGTGAACAAATTTATGTTCTTTTAAAAGAGACTTTGTCTTAAGATTCAAGAACAACAGTTCTTATTTTTGAAAGGCTTTGCCTTTATAGATCAATGATCTGTGAATGAAGTAAGCACTTCTTTGTTCTTATGATGAGATCTTTTGATTTTTTTATAAAAGACCTTGGTCTTTGTAGATCTATGATCTTTTAAGAAGGTAATTCTTCTTTTTATGAGATGATTTCATCTCTGTGTTCATCGTTCATGATCTTTACCTTGAAGAAATAATCTTCTTTCAAGAGCTTGCTCTTTTTTTCTTTTAATTTTTCAAAGTTTATGGGGGGGGGGGGGTTTCTCTATATTAGACTTGAAGTCTTGGGGCCTTTATATATGGCAAGTTGATTTGTTGAATCAGTTTAAGAGATCTTTCTCTGATTGATTTGGAAATGTATCCCACCGTTGGATGTTTGATCCTAGGGCTTCTGTTTTACAGAAGGCAATCTTCTTGTTTTTAACAAGATTGAAAGAATTCCATAACAGAATTTTAATTCTGATTAATGATTTATCATTATTTATTAGATCTTTTGATCTAAGGGCGGGGAATTTTTAATTCCAGTGCTGGCGCACCCGTGCTTTGCACGTGGTGCGCTGCTCAGAGCGCAGCGCACTTTGCGCTAGCGCACCAGTGTTTGACACGTGGTGCGCTGCTCAGAGCGCAGCGCAGCCTGCGCTAGCGCACCCGTGTTTGACACGTGGCGCACAGCGCGCCTAGCGCTAGCATACACATGGCGCACTGCCTAGGGTGCAGCGCACCTGACGCTAGCGCATCCGTGTTTGACACGTGGCGCGCAGCACGCCTAGCACTGAATCTGAAGCATTGATTTAATTTTTGAAATTCAAATTTCAAACAGAGCTTTGCTCTGATTGGGGGAAACAATGAGTTTTCGGTACCGGCCGTTTGGAAAGAATTATTGGCCGGATTCTGAAAAGGTTGCGATTGAAAGGGGTGCTGGCTTTGTGGTGGTGGTTACTGTTGCTGTGGAGGAGGTCTTTGATAATTGCTTTGGAATTGGTTTTGATTTTGATTGGTTTGATTTTGGCTCCAAGCAAAATTAGGATGATTCCTCCATCCTTGATTGTATGAGGAAAAATAAGGATCGTTTCTAGGTCATTGCTGAAAAGCAGCATTAGTTTGCTCGTGACCTTGAAACGAAGAATTTAAAGGACATTCTTCCGTCAAATGAGATGGGTTGGAACAGCAACCACACACGGTCTTGGGGAGCATTACCTGGTTTAGGAAGACTGATAAGAATTTGTTTTCTATAGTGTCGAGTTTCTTTTGCATCGCTGCCATTTCGGCTTTTACTGCGGTGGAAATATCGAGTTGATGGATGCCTCCCCTAGATCAAAGTGGTCTGATGCTTTCCCACTGCAAAGGGTTTTCAGTAAGATCTTCCAGATATTTCCAGGCTTCACCATCGTCTTTGGACATGAAATTGCATTGACACATGGTTTCAAGCATCTGCGTTGTTGCTAGATTAATGCCTTCATATATAATTCGGCACAGATCCCATCTATTTATTCCGTGATGAGGACATTGGACAAGCAGATCCTTTAACCTTTCAAAGCATTTCCAAAATGGTTTATTGGGAAGCTGGGTAAACTGGTTAATTTCGCTCCGAACACGGGCGGTCTTGTGATTGGGGTAAAATTTCTTAAGGAATGCTATCACGAATTCGTCCCAATTGGTAATGGAGTGTGCGGCTGTGTTATAAAGCCATTTTTCGGCTAAATCGCACAAAGTGAAACGGTGAAGACGCAAGCGCATAGTATCCACAGACAGTTGTGACGTATCCATCATTGCGCATACGTTTTCGAATTTAGTGATAAAAACGTATGCGTCTTCAGACTCGAGCCCGTAAAATTTGGGTAACATGTTGATAAAGTAGGGTTTAATTTCAAAATTATCCCCATTGGCTGGTGGAATAGATAAACAGGTAGGAAGGGGACCGCGTATAGGATAACATCTCTCTTGGAGAAAAATACACGGTGGATTCTGCGCACCGACGGGTGGTGGCAGGATGGTGTTATAATCTGATGGACAACCGTCCATCTCGGTCGATGTAGTGGGTGGAGGGAAAAAAGAAGATGAAAAAGTACCGACCTCGGAGTCGATAGCAGGAACGCGGACAAGATGGGCACTAGAATCCCGTGTCCAGCCGAGCATGCACTAAGCGGGTTTAGCTCAAGTGGCAGCGTCTGTGTGATTTAAAATTGGTTTGTTTTGAAAAGTGTCGGACGTGAGACAAATCACACAAAAATGCACACTCAACCCTAGAACTAAGGTTACCTAGGTCAAGTCTCTAGACCGCTCCTAGAATTCCAAAGGACAATCCGCAGGATTAATCCTCTACCACCTCTTTATCGCTCTTGCGGCCAGGTAAGTGGGAGGTATCCGCTATACGAATCACCAAAAATAGCAGTCCTAATTAAGTAACCACTTACCTAGACACACTTGTTTAGGCACCACAAAAGAAATGCGGATAAGCGATAGATTACCCACGACCTTCCTCTGTCCTTATTGAGCGCGACAGTACTCAGAGTCTCGGTCTAGATATTTTTTAATTAATGTAGGGTGATGCGGATACTCGTTTTGTGATTTGTGGGGCCTAGGAAGGGTGATGAAATCCCCACCTAATCTGAATTTGCTCTTTGACCCTTAATGTCCGCATTAAAATATGCACAAACAAATCAATTACAAAACTTGCAAAAAGATTTTTGAGCAGCGATATTTTTGCAAAAAATCCTGCAGAAAAGATATTTTATTGGATTTCAGAGGAAAGAGAAGGAGATAGGAAAGTTACCACAGAAGTTGGGAAGCAAGATCCCCCAATTACACCGTAGTTCCGCCGCAAATATAGTGATTTGGCCGCGGTTTGGCGGCGGGAATGAGAGCTTGATCAAATTTTTTTGTTGCAGTGTCCTCCCTTGGTCATCTGGATCTTGATGAATGTCTATGAATCTCTGTTTCCTTAAATATGTGACTCCAGATCTCCTTGCAAAATTTATACAATAATCGTTAAATACACAATTTGCTGTTTTATTTATTTATGATATGGATCAAATAAGAATTCAACACGAATAGTAAGAAAAAAATATTACGCACGTATCCCCGGCAACGTCGCCATTTGATTGATCTGTAAAGTGTGTGTAGTAACCGCAATCAATAACGGTGTCGCGTGTAGCTAGACCGAGATGAGTACGGATCGTCCTCAGGAATATGTGGAATTTTTCAATCTTACTTTAGACGTGTTGATTAGGAAAGGAGGAAGAATAATGAATAGTGGAGAATGGTTGTAGATTCTAGATCTACGTCAATCACGGATATAGGATATAGATCTAGATTAATTACGGATGTAGGTTTTTTATTAGAAGGGAGCTTGTAGGGTTCGTTAAGATTTAGTAGTCATAGATGATTAATTAAACATTACTCCTTTATCCTTTAATAGATTTAAAACTAGATCGACAGTGATGCATGTAGATTAGGGTTTCTGGAGGGAATAGGGTTCCCACTCTTAACCCCTATCTTGACATAGATCTCCGTTCATGTCTAGCCTTTACTAAAACAATTGTTAATCTAATCTCTAATCGTGGTCGGGGATATCATGAATTGATAGCGCGCCCGATTAGGATGTTAACTATTCTTTTGATAAAGTTTATAAACTTTATAGGACGTAAAAGGGGTTAAAGGATTTTAGTCATCCATTGATCTACTCTAATCCTACGAACCCCAACAAGCGGAGAATTACTCGCGCATTATGGAGATAAAAGAACGGATAGAGATCATGATGTAAATAAAGAAAATAAAATGCAATAAGAATAAAACAACTATCTTTATTAATCAACTGGATCAATTACACTTTGTTCCTTTAGAAAGTGATTACAAAACCCTAGTTTGCTTCTCGATCTCTTCTTAAGGAGGTAGATGAACAACTGATGATCAACCTGGATTCTTGAGCCGACTTGGACTTCGTGATCTCGTCGGTTTGATGATTTTTCCAAGAGGGGCTCTCGGTCCTTTAAATAGTCTCAAAGCCAGAAACCCTAGTTTCCTAATATGGTAATTTGTTATTACGATCCTACCCGGAAAATCCCACATCCTAACTCCCCAAATCGGCGGCGGAACCGCCGCAATATACATGTTTTGGCTGCGGAAGGGTCGTACTTTGTTGGGATCAATTGATGAAATTTTCTGTGGTCTCTGGTGTTGACACGTGGAGATTGTTTTGATATATGGAATCTTCATATCTTCTCTGAGTCTCTGCCAGAATTGATTTTTTCGATTTACTTTAATATTTTGGCAGATTTAATCTTGATAACTCGGATTTCCTTGATTCCAGTCCTGATGTAATTTCTGCACAATATCTCAATAAATAATGTTAGTAGAATTTGTTTTTATTGAGATATTATCCTAACCATTTGATATGATATTATAGTTTAAGAAAATTGGTGAAGGATATTTGATAAGATAAGCATATTTAAATGGACTAAATATTATATAGATATTATATGCTTACATTTTCCTTCATAATGTTAATTATAATATATAAACATATGAAAATAGTATTTTTTTTTACAGATAAACCCTTATATATGTCATATTTATAATAAACACCTTTTATTAAATAAAAATAGTAAGGAAAATGTCATATCAATTGCACGATATTTTCGACTGAACAGATATACATTGGCATTATTTACATGACTATCCGTTTACATCCTTTCCATTTACATGAACAATTGATATCATGGTTTCGGCAAGTCTTGCTTCTATTAAACAAAACAATACAATCAATATAATAAGCATTACGGGGTTTTTAAAGGGGTAGATTGATACGGAATGCGTTAAAAGTGGCACGAGACGGTCACTTTAATACACCTAAGCTGAACATCCGTTGCTGTTGTCCCGTGGATTTTGACGGGGCCTTGTATTCCTTACAGCATAGTCCATGGGGTAAGTTGGACTCCTCTCGTATACACTGGCATATTCTGTACTAAGCTAAAAACAACTGCGTTAACATAATAGTCATACATTATACCAGATATATTTTCTTTACCTGTTCAGTTTATTTCTATCTCTCTTTGAGACTTACCGTGTGATTGTTCGCTGCCGACATTTCTTTTCTATTCTTTCTTTGGAATGTTATCAGGAGGACCTGACTCTCTGAAGATAGAGCCCAGCTCAGAAGACTTGGAGCAGTTCACAGAAGACCCCGAGCTCTAGACACTTGTATATACTTTTACTTTCAGTTCATGCCATTATTTAGGCATTGCTTTCCATATTGTATTTACTTTCTAGCATTGTATTATAAAGAATGTTTAATAAATATAAAGTTGTTGTTCATTTATATCTCATGTCTTTCTTGTGTATATTTACATTATATTGCTTATTTACGCTTAGCGTGTTTACTTCTGAGTAAATACGTAGCGGGCCGTGTCGCGTCTCCTTCCCGTACACTGGGAAGCGGGGCGTGATAAGAATAATGTAGAAAAGAGGTCATAGGAGGTTTTTTCGTTAGGTGACGTCTAAAATCTCCACCCTCCACCATTTTATTTGACGATCGGCATCCATCATCAACATCTTTATCATCTAAGATGTGGATACACCAAATTTCGTGTGAATCTAACACAATTTCACCGTTGATTTAACAATGTAAAAAGTTATATTATCGGTATATCGTCAAATTTACACCCACTAAATCAACGGTGAAAAATGGTAGAATTACATGAAATTTGTTGTATCAACATCAATGATGATAAAGATGACGATGACGAATGACGATGGTCGAAAAAAATGATGGAGGGTATATTTTTTGCGCCACCTAACCAAAAAAGACTCCCAGGGACTCTTTCCCCTATTATTCTCAATATATATATATATATATGTATATGTATATATATATATAGAGAGAGAGAGAGTCTTTTTTGTTAGTTGGTGTCAAAATTCTATCTCCTCCACGACGTTAACCGACGATCGGCATCCATCATTGTCATCTTTATCATGCAAGATGTGGATACACCATATTTCATTTGATTCTACCACTTTTTTACCGTTGAATTAGCTATGTAAAAAGTTCTATTGTCAGTAAACCGTTAAATTTTTTCACGCCCCGCTTCCCAGTAGACGGAAATGGTGACGTAGGAAGCCCGCAACGTACTTAATATGAGAATACGTTAAGCGTTATTAAGTAATATAATAATATGCAAGAATAATAAGAGTAATAAGATGAAACAACAACTTTATGTACATACAACTGTTTGTAATAAAAAGATATAATGATAAACCAAATGCATAAACAATGGCATACTGGAAGTAAATACAAGCAGGAGCTAATAGTCAGGCTAAGAAGCAAACTGGTCCAAATTCTCCGGGCTCGGCTCAATCACCTCCGAATCTGGTCCTCCTGACGAACATTTCAAAAAAAAAAGAAACAGAGAAGAATGTCGTTAGCGAACTAGCGCTCGGTAAGGACCCAAAGAAGTTAAAGACGATGGTATATAAATTGAAGAGAAATGAATAGGCAATGTTATATATGAGAGTATTTAAGCATGTTTATTTACCGGTATAAGATAGCTATTCTAACGTGGTTATTTGTAGTTTGATAAAGAAGGTATTCATGTATACGAAAGGAGTACATCTTACCCCGACAAGGACCTATTATAACACACGGGACAATGGCACGAGAATTCATGTAGATGTCTTTTAAGTGACCTCTCGTGCCATGATACACATTCCGTACCAATCTACCCCTTTATCCTCGCGTATTTAAGATTACAGGTCTTGGCTGAATCCATGAGTATAAAAATGTACAGGTTCATGTTCAAGATGTAATCATGTATTCAGGTATTCATGTCAAATTCGTGTCAAGTTATATCCATGGTTCGGTCAAGTCGCGTCAAGTATTCAAGTTCAGGTTTGATATTTGAATTCGAGTATTCAAGTACATGATCAAGTATTCAAGTTTGTGTTTGATTTTGGATTCTGATTTGAGTTTGGATTCAGATTGGAGTCAGTATCTTAGGAAAGGATTTAGCTCTTGATTTTCTTAAGTTCGGAAGTAATCGGACAACTGCAGCACATGGACGACAGAATTTATGTCTTTTTCCAAGACAATTGTTATTTGATAATTCCGTTAATTTGTCTAACCTGATTAGGCAATCACTCACTTTCTCCGGCTCTCTGGAGCTCAAGAGAAATGAAACCGCTTAAATCTATATTAATCTAAAGTCCTTAAAAATTTATTATTTTTGTTTATATTGTATTTATATTGTTTGCATTCCTTGAGGGGTTTTATGAAAAATACTTTAATATTGTTTAAAAATAAATCTCGAGGGTGATTTATATTATTTATAGTTTTTATGAACATGTGTTTTAATTTTAGTGGCATTTTAGTGATAAAACCTAGTTTTTAAAATTTTATGGTATTTTAATGAAAACTGCTACTTTGTAAAACTTGGTGGTATTTTATTAAAAATTTAATCTTTCATTTAAAAATATATATTTTTTCGCACTTTGTTTTTATTGAAAATACGTTTTCATAATTTTATATAATTTTCCAAAGTTTAATTTTGTTTAAGAAAAGTCGCATTCTTCTAAATCGTATTTTTATTCCTTTCGAGACCGAATGCTCCGTGAGGAGTTCTGTATCTCACTCTACTATCCTAAGGACGTGTGATAACCTGCACCATCCGTAGATGGGTTCCCCTAAAAGGGTTGTAGATGCGCAATTGCAAATGATTTTAAAAATAACGATTAAAAACAGATTTTTATAAAGTGATGGTATTTTATTGAAAATTATTTTATTTAGATGAAAATTTCTAACCAAAATATCGTGTTAAGAATCAAAAGTGTCTGTGTGGGGTAGGTCGTTACCCCGTGAATGTTCTAAATCTATGTATGACTAATTATCGAACAAAGGGTCATATTTAAAGTTCATGTTATTTATGTGCAAAAGTTTGTTATATGATCATTTCACATGAAATTTTAATTGCATAAAAAGGTAACAAAATAGAATAACATTTTAAGGTTATGTTAGGTATTGGTGTGACTTAAAAATATGGATTAAAATATTGAAAAAAAATGTTATCAGAGTTAACTCCACTTTGCCGATATCGTTTTAGAGATTGGTTTGAGATGAAAAGAAAGAGAGAGGAAGCGACTTACGGTTTTAGAGTGTCGAGAAAAGAGTAAGGAAGAGGAAGAAGTTTTCGTGGCACCGCGGTAGCTCCGGAAAAACCTTCGATCTTCAACGAATCTAGTATCACGATCGGAGACGATGCAAACAGGTACCTCATGTAATCTCACGATCTCCTGCATAAGTTTATGGATATAAAAACAAGTATGGTACATCTTGAAAGTTTAAATCTTATTTTAGATTTCTACTCACCTCCATGTACTTTCTTGCCAACGTCTCGGTTGATTAGCTAACTCTGAATAGGATGAAGTGAGCCGACTTGGTGAGTCGATCCACAATAAACCAAACTGTATCGTTACCCTTCATGCTGCGAGGGAGAGCAGTCACGAAATCCATGGTAATGTGCTGCCATTTCCATTCTGAGATAGGTAACGACTGAAGTTGACCAGCAGTTCTGTGATGTTCAGCCTTCACTTGCTAACACACTAAACATTTTGCTACGCTCCTTTCTACTTCTCGCTTCATTTCATGCCATCAGTAGTGATGCCGTAAATCCTTGTACAGGTTCGTGCCGCCAGGGTGTACAGAATACGGAGAGTTGTGAGTTTCTTTCATTAAATATTCTCAAACAGGGCCGACTGGCATGCATAAACGGCTCCCATATCACAAGGATCCATCTTCGTGGATGATGAAGTCAGTTCGAAGACCACATTCTACTTGTTCTTGGATCTTTTGTAGCTTGGCATCATTTTCTTGAGCTGCCTTGATCTGGTTGATAAGTGTGGACTGGACTTGTAAGTTCATCAAAAATGAAGCATTACCTAGCATAACTACTCCAATCTCCATTCCGTGCAGTTCTTACTGGAGTCTCCACTGAGCGGTGAGATTCATTGCTAAAGGTTGGCGATTAAGTGCATCAGGAACTACGCTCGCCTTTCTAGGATGATTTTAGGTTGATGTCGAAATCAGCCATGAGTTCTAGCCATCTTCTCTGCGGCATATTAAGTTCCTTCTGAGTAAATACATACTTCAGAATTTTGTGGTCAGTGTATATATCCACTCATTCTAAAAAAAAATAGTTGTTTCCCCCAATCAGAGCAAAACTCTGTTCAAATTTCAAATTTTGAAATGAAACAGCGCTTCATAACGGTGCCAGCGCTGAGAGTCAAAGACCCTGAGGCAGCGCTCACGTGCAAAGCACATGAGCGCTAGCGCTGCAGTGCACCACGTGCAAAGCATGTGAGCGCTAGCGCTAAGAGCGTTGTACTCTTAGCAGCGCACCACGTGCAAAGCACGTAAGCGCTAGCGTTAAGTGCGCTGCACTCTAAGCAGCGCATCACGTGCAAAGCACGAGAGCGCTAGCGCTGGAACTAAATGTTCCCAACCGTTGGATCAAAGATCTAACGAACATGATTAAAAATCATCAGTTGACCAGAATAAAATTCTGTTAAGGAAACATTCCTCAGAATCTTTCCAAACAGGAAAGATTGTGCTCCGTAAATCATAGCACCGTTGGATCAAAAATCCAATGATGATTAAAATCACCAAGATACAGAATAACTTGTGTATGGGAAAATATTTCCCAATCTTGTCAAAAACAAGAATATTGCCTTCTGTAAAACAGAAACCTTAGGATCAAAGATCCAACGGTGGGGAAATCCCCAAATCAATTAGAAAGAAGATCTCTTCAACCGATTCAACAAATCAGCTTGCCCTATATAAAGGCCTCAAGACTTCAAATCTCATATAGAGGACCCCCCCTACAAGCTTTGAGAAATTTCAAAGAAAAAGTGCAAGCTCTCAGAAGAAGAAAATTTTCTTCAAGGTAAAAAAAACAGAGAGATGAAATTATCTCATATAAAAAGAAGAATTTACTTCTTTTTTCTAAGATCATAGATTTATAAGACCAAGGTCCTTCACAACAAAGATCAAAGTATCTCATCATAAAAAAATAAGGGGAATAACTTAATCTTCTTCAGATTATAGATCTATAAGACAAATTGTCTTTCAGAGATTATAATATCTCATATAAAAGGGGGGAATAATTCAATTCTCTTAGGATCACAGATCCATAAAGGCAAAACCTTTCACCAAGAACATAAGAGATTGAAACAACTCCTATAAAATAAGAACTTTGTTCTTAGATCCATGAGACAAAGTCTCTTATAAGAGAGAATTTAATTCTTAGAGCGCAAAGCTGCCTAAAAAGAGCCTTAGCGCTCCAAGTTTACAGAAGCGCTTTGTGCTCATTGTCTGGCGAACAGCGCCAAGCGTGCTACGTGCTCCTTACGTGTGCGCTATTTTGCAAGAAGCGCCCTGCGCTTATCGTCTAGCGAACTGCGCCAAGCGCACCACGTGCTCCTCACGTGTGCGCTATTTTAACAGAAGCGCTCTGCGCTCATTGTCTGGAGAACAGCGCCAAGCGCGCCACGTGCTCCTCACGTGTGCGCTACATCACAAGAAGTGCCATGCGCTCATTGTCTGGAGAACAGCGCCAAGCGCACCACGTGCTCCTCATGTGTGCGCTATTCTAACAGAAACGCTCTACGCTCATTGTCTGGCGAACAGCGCCAAGCGCGCCACGTGCTCCTCACGTGTGCGTTACATCATAAGAAGCGCTATGCGCTCATTGTCTGGCGCACAGCGCCAAGCGCACCACGTGCTCTTCACATGTGCGCTACCTAAACAGAAGCGCTCTGCGCTCATTGACTGGCGCTTAGCGCCAAGCGCGCAACGTGCTCCTCACGTGTGCGCTGAGAGAACATAAATTGTTCTTTAAATGATAAAACCCAGAGCTACAATGAGTGCTCAGCACTTATTAAAAGACAAAAAGATTGTCAGAACTCAAACCAATGCTCAGCATTGCTAAATGTTCAACATTTTAAATGAATGGGCCGAGCCCAAGTTGGCCACAGATCTCCAATTCAGATTAATTGAGCCCATATGCTCATAAATCTTTGATCTCAGTCCCGAATTAGACTACAGATCCCCCAACCAATATTAGTTCAAGGGTGCATCTCTTCACTCCTCTGATATTTGTCGTTGTAATCCTTCAACGTCTTCAAAGAGGTGACGGGTTCCGACAACCAGAAATTCCACGGACTGTGGGGTCCTTAAACTCATGGACTATGATGTCCTTAAACCTTATAGACTGTGAGGTCTTTAAACTCGCGGACTATGATGTCCTAAAACTTTACAGACTATGATGTCTCTAAACTACCACGGACTGTGGGGTCCTTAAACTCATGGACTATGATGTCCTTAAACTTTATAGACTATGACGTCTTTAAACTGGACTGCAATGTCCCTAAACTAAAACAATCGAGCCCAAATGCTCTTTTGTTGGATCTAAATGATCCCGTTAAGTTGATCTTAGTCTAAAATTAGACTAACGTGTTCTTAACAAACGTTTAAGTTGATCTTAGTCTCAAACGAGATTAACGATCCTTAAACCCAAACCAAAACCCAAATCTAAGAAAATACAGATTTGGACTAATCCACGCCCTACGGGCGACAACATAAATTAGTCTCCGTATACAATCCACGGACAACCAAAAATAAAACAAAACACACACGACATGAAGTGACCATCTAGAGAAGGAGAAAGTGGTTACAGCGATGCGGTAGCGTAATTAACTGCAGGTGCTTGCACCTGCATGGAAGAGCGTCCCCACAATCAAAAACCCCTCGTAAACGAGGTGGAATCTGACGAAGTCTGCTACAATGGCCGCATCCGTCTAAACCTCCGATACACGGTGCCATAAATCAACTTAGCATCTTCGGAGAGGTGGACGGATAAAACTAAATAGCATCTGCCCCTAAATTCAGGCGAGATGTCAGTCTTTCCCGGCTTTCGGCGGAGAACAGATTCTGGCACGCCCGGTGGGACCTTTTCCTTTTTCCACTCCACACTTCGTGTGTCGTGTTCGCGAATGACTCGCGGTTTGATATGGTTGCCCTTAGGTTCGAGGTACTAAGATTTGGTTTTGCTCCCGTGCAGAAAAAAGAACATCAATGGCCTCTAACTGTTCCAGCTGCAACAACAACTCCCATTCCGCCTCATCTGGAGGAGTAACCTACGGGCCCCAAGCGGCCTCCCTTTTCACAATGCCAGTGGAACAAGTGACCCAAGCCACCACTGGGCTATTCTTCGGGACCATGATCCCACCAACGAGTTTCAACGTTCAATTGCCGTCACAAGAAGCTCCGAAGAAGTCGGTCTTTGATCGGCTTACAACTACCGCGACCCCTCTCAACGGGTCGCCCAAGTCCAGCGCCTCAGTTTTCAGCAGACTGGGCCAAAGCTCAAGTGGTCCCGTGAAGAAGCCCGCGATACCTGAAGCGGCCATCCTGAAGCGGATAGCCATTCCTGCTCCTGAAATCGTCAAGGCGACTTCTTCTGTTAAAGGGTCGGTCTTCACAAGACTGGCCGTTTCAGCTCCTACTCCACGCTAAGTCACAAAGGCTGCTTCTCCTGTTTGAAAGTCGGCCTTCGCAAGACTTACTATCCCCTCTCAACGGACGTCAATCTTCGACAGGCTAGCACCAATAACAGCCTCTCCTCAGAGCAGAGGGCATAAAGAAGCTCATCCAACAGCGGAGGTGATTCCGGCCGCACGATATGCTCGACGTCGCCACTGGCACCGAGTGAGGAAAGCTGGGGGCAGTTCCCCTTCTGGACTGACTCCGCCAGCTCCAACGGTGGAAATTAATGCTGCTGTTCCAACTGGGAACAAGTTTGAATCACTTAGGAGGGTGCGCAAGAACTCTCCGACGACCGTTCTGAAAAGATCTTCTCTACCTGTGGAAAATGTTACAAAGGTGAAGCTAGAGCAACCCCCTCAGCGGCTGTCCTCTAAAATTTACATGGTCTGGCATCAAGTCCAAGACTCGGTGATTGATCAAGATTACTCCCGCCGACCGAAGAAAGTAAAGGTTTAGCAAGAGAAGGACCACTCTGTTGTACCACAGAAGGTGTCATCTACCTGGGTTCCTGCTGCAACGGCCCCCTCAACGTCACCAGTCCACAAAAAGAGAAGGCCGAAGAAGATCCCTATGTCTACGACAAATGTCAAGGGCACTGAGCCTAAACGCCCTAAGTCTGGGGGCATGGTGGTGCATACCGTCTATATGGCATTCGGAAAAGAGGATAGCCGTATCTCCAGGGGTCATCGACCGCATACGCGATCAGTGACTAAGGCTCAGGAGCAACAACAACAAAAGCTCCAAGAGATGTTAACAGCTATGGCCGCACTCACGGGACCAAAAGCAAGCCCGGAGATATCATCAGAGCAATGTCGTAAACAGGAAACAGATGCTGAATTCCTTCGGAGAATGCTTGAGAAGAAGAACAAAGAGGCTGTGGAACAAGCGGCCAACATAAAACAAATGGTCCTCCTATTCCAAGATATGGTGGGCATGATGATCCAGCCGGACCCTCCAGCCGAAAATCCTCCAGTAATAATTGAAGATGATAGAGGAAAGACATCAAATCCTTTGTTGGCTCTGTCAGCAGCCAAGGAGGAGACCATCTCCAAAGCCATGCTCGATGATTATATAGCTCAACAAATACGAGCTCATCAATCGAATGAAGCAAACGGCCAAGTCGTCAGAATTGGGCGACCATATCCAGGATGGTACGATCAAATCAAGTATCCGCCAGGATACACGATTCCTAAGTTTCACGTATACAAGGGGACAGGCAATCCCCATCAATATGTCGCTCAGTTCAGGGCTCTCTGCGGAAATACCGGAGGTGACGACAAATTGTTACTTCGTCAGTTCATCGGCAGCTTGGCGGAAACGGCCTTTGAGTTGTATTCAGAGCTGCCCAACGACTCCGTCAAAACTTTTACGAAGATGGAATTGCTGTTCACCAAACGCTTCGCGAGCGCTAGCGAACGCACCCCAACCACAGCATTAATTAATGCCAGAGTGAAGCCGGCCGAGACATGGGTCCAGTACACGATACGATGGCGAAATCTATGGTCGAAGTGCGAGCAGTGCATCGAAGAAGCACCTGCAGTAGGCATGTTCGTAGGTACCCTCGATCCGCAGGCGACCATATCCCAGTTCATGATATTTTTCAAGCCGACTACCTTTCAGACCCTGATTGATAAGCTGGCCTAAATGGACCAGATGGGTCATAAGCCTTCCTTTTCAAAGACAGAACCGCAGAACGAAAAGGGTAAAGGGAAAGTGACCTTCGTCGCCAATGCTCAACAGCAGCCTAGTGGTCCAAAACCGGCTGGTCACCAAGGCAACAAATTACGATCCCTCGAGGAGAAGTTGAGACGTCCTTACTCATTTCCCCAGGATAAAACAAGGAGACTGTTCGAACCGGTGTTGCGCAACGGGCTCATCACCCTGCCAGATCCGAGACATCCGTCGCAACCTGGTGACGTCAACCATCCTAACTATTGTTCCTACCACAGAGTAGTGGGTCATCTAATCGAAGATTGTTACGTCTTCAAAAACTGGGTTGAAGACCAGTACCAGCAAGGCAAATTCGCGTTGTCTGAAAATTGGAAGGTAAACCCGCCACGACAGCACACCCTTAAAAGGGTGGAAACGCCGGGGGCATCATGCTCATTTATAGAGGAAGTTCCAGGGGAAGTAGTTCTTTCGGCAAAAACACAAAGAATGCTGAAGGATCTTCAAACATGCCCGGCGATCAGGTGGAAAAGTCCGCTGGAGCCCGAAATCATTAAGGGAATGCTGAAGCCGCGCCCGACGCCAAGAATTGGTAGCGATACTCAAAACGCCCATGCCGAGACGTCAAAATCTTCAAAGAAAAATAAGAAGACCAAAAATCCCGCGAAGCCTGATGACAAGCGCAAGGACCTGCAAAAACGCATTGACGCGCTGGGGGAATACAACCAGAAGGCGCGAACCCCGATTACGCTCCAAGAGTTTCTCAACCACATCCTTAAAAACAGAGATGGCAACAAAGATGAGGGTGAAGACGCGTCAGAAGAACCAGAGAATTATATGGCGAGCTGCCATATGATCTCTCACTCGTCAATAAATGGTTAAGAAACTCCTGATACAGAGAAACTGGAGGCAGATCCAGAACCGGAATCAAAATCCCTGGAGCCATCGGACGAATTGATTGACAGACTGCTAAGCGAAGCTCTTCAGAAAAGAAAAGCTGACAGAGAGTGGGAAACGGCCATATACGAGAGGGCCAAGCGTCGGCGTCAAGTTGATGAAGCTCCGGTATTGAGAAACCGTGGAGTACCCCAACCGGGTTGAAGCATCCCTGTCACCAGCAAAAGCAAGCTTAAAGCAAGGAAACGATTCGCTAGGGCCCTATCAATAGGAATGAAGTTGCCTTCTTTTAGAGGAAATACTCCTGGCGGTATACATCTTGATGAAGCAGGCGTACTTCCTAACTTCTGCTTATACCATTAGAGGATTACACCCTACCGAAGGGTGCGCAGCCTTTAAAAAATGGTAGCAGGGATATGTTGCCCACCGATAACACGTCCAGCGAGTGAAGCGCAAGGCTCGTCGGAAACAAAGAAGCACGACAGATGAATGCAAAAGAGCTGCCGACAAATGTCACATAGTTAAAAACGAGGGATCGCAAGTTCTCACCTTTGGAAGCGAATCTGATGAACAAATAGCTCTCAGCCCTCTCTTCAAGGAATATACCTCTGACACGAAAGATACGAAGACTTGCGAGGATATCTAGCTGCGTAATCGTACGTTGCCTCGAAAAATCTCGGACTTACGAACAACGGACTGAAACGTCCCTAAACTAACGATAGACCGCAATGTCCTAAAACTTGCAACTGGCCGAGACGTCTAACTACTACGGACTGCAGCATCCCAAGGCTGACAAAAAAAACGGTATGTCCACAAGAAAAATGGGCACGGATGAAAACCCGAAAGGGCGCCGTGAGTAAAAACGGCAGGACTACCGGCGATGTTTGTGAAAACCCGAAAGGGCGCAGACTCGTAAGAAAAACGGTACGTCCATAAGCGAGATGGGTACGGATGAAAACCCGAAAGGGCAATGTGAGTAAAAACAGCAGGACTACCGGCGAGTTTGTGAAAACCGAAAGGGCGCAATCTCGTTAAAAAACACTTGCAAGGTCCTCTCAACCCTGTAAGGAGAAAATAACTGTGTGAGATCCTTACGACTCTCAAGGGAGCAATACACTTAGGAATCCCCACGATTCCTGAGGAGAAAACACACTTTCGAGATCCTCACGACTTGTAAGGAGAATTCCCCTATGAGACCCTCACGGCTCATAGGATTCAAAAGCCTTAAGCTACAGGGATCTGAACGTGTTCTTAAGCCATCACAATCCCCAGAATGCCCTACAAGCGTTTCAATATTGACCCTTGTATACAATCCACGAGCACGAATAAACATTTCCCTAACAAAGTCCCACCAGCGACTAGGGATATACTCACACAGTAAACGACCCTTGTAAGTCCTCTCGACTTATAAGGAGAAAACACTCTTGTATGATCCTTACGACTTATAAAAGAACATACACTTAAGAATCCTCACGATTTTTAGGGAGAAAACGCACTTACGAGATCCTCACGACTCGTAGGGAGAAATACCTTTATGAGACCCTTACGACTCGTAAAGTCAAAAGCCTTAGTCAACTGGATCCTAACCCTGTTTGCTAAGCCGCCGTTGTTCGACATCGACAGAGGCAAATGATGATTCGCTCCTGGAAATGTCCCAGTGGTAGCGATACTGATGCCTAAATCGGTATCAAATTCCAAGCCCTTTCACGGCAAATGATGATTCGCTCTTGGCAATATTCCAGTCGTAGCGATGCTGATGCTGAGATTGGCACCAGATTCCAAGTTCCACACTCGTGATAAAAATTCAGCGAGCCAAAAATGCATATGAAATAGCCGAAATGATGGGGCAACTTGCAACAAAGTCAGCAAGTAAAAATATATATGCATACAAAAATAGCCGAAATGATTGGGCAACTCGCAATAAAAAGCAGCAAGTAAAAATGAAAAAATAGCCGAAATGATTGGGCACCGCGAAAAATAGCCGAAATGATTGGGCAATCGAGACTTTCGCGATACAAAAAGCTGAAATGATAAAGCATCACGGAAAGAAATAAAATAAAATAAAATGAAACTTTTTGCCCTACAGGCAGTCCATACTGATCCCTGTATACAATCCATGGGCATAAACGAAAAGGGAACCACATGTCCCCCACCAGATCCTGTCAAAAGGGAGAGTTAGATCTCGACGGTAACATCTGCATCCCAGAAGATCAACAACGGCGTTCTTTCTTATGCCAGAAGGGCATGGAAGCGACACAACGAAACGGAGCCATGGCAAAGTCCCTAGTTCCAAATCTTAACGGCAACATCTACAGCCTAAAAATCAGCAACGGTGATCCTCCTCACTCCAACAGGATTCGGATGTAGCATCACCAAACGGAGCCACGACAAAATCCCTAGTTCCAAGACTCTACAGTCCACAGACAACCTAGAGTCAACCAATGACCTCCCTGCCGGATCAACGCTCCGTCTCGAAAATAAGTCAACCAACCCCGAGGAAATCAGTGCCCTTGGTAAAAACCTCGAGTCAGGGGAATCAGCGTCCTTGACGAGAGCATCTCGATTCGCGTCGACCCGCAGAGAAATCAGCGTCTTTGCAGGAATATCTCGATTCGTCTCAACTCTGAGGAAATCAGTGTCCTTGGCAAAATACCTCGATTTAGGGAAATCTGCGTCCTTGACGAGAGCATCTCGATCCGCGTCAACCCGTAAGGAAATCAGTATCTTTGTAGGAATACCTCGATTCGTCTCAACCCCCAGGGAAATCAGCGTCCTTAGGAAAAACCTCGATTCAGGGGAATCGGCGTCCTTAACGAGAGCATCTCGATTCGCGTCGACCCGTAGAGAAATCAGCGTCTTTGCAGGAATATCTCGATTCGTCTCAACTCCGAGGAAATCAGTGTCCTTGGCAAAATACCTCGATTCAGGGAAATCAGTGTCCTTGACGAGAGTATCACGATTCGCGTCGACCCGCAGAGAAATCAGTGTCTTTGCAGGAATACCTCGATTCGTCTCGACCCCCAAAGAAATCAGTGTCCTTGGAAAAAACCTCGATTCAGGGAAATCAGCGTCCTTGATGAGAGCATCTTGATTCGCGTCGACCCGTAAGGAAATCAGTGTCTTTGCAGTAATTTCTCGATTCGTCTCAACTCTGAGGAAATCAGTGTCCTTGGCAAATACCTTGATTCAGGAAAATTAGCGTCCTTGACGAGAGCATCTCGATTCGCGTCGACCCGCAGAGAAATCAGTGTCTTTGAGGGAATACCTCGATTCGTCTAGACCTCCAGGGAAATCAGTGTCCTTGGCAAAAACCTCGATTCAGGGAAATCAGCGTTCTTGACGAGAGCATCTCGATTCGAATCGACCCACAAGGAAATCAGCGTCTTTGCAGGAATACTCCGAGGAAATCAGTGTCCTTGGCAAAATACCTCGATGCAGGGAAATCAGCGTCCTTGACGAAAGTATCTCTATTCGCGTCAACCCGCAAGGAAATCAGTGTCTTTGCAGGAATACCTCGATTCTTCTCAACTCTAGGGAAATCAGCGTCCTTGGCAAAAACCTCGATTCAGGGAAATCAGCGTCCTTGACTAGAGCATCTCGATTCGTGTCGACTCGCAGAGAAATCAGTGTCTGTGCAGGAATATCTCGATTCGTCTCAACTCCGAGGAAATCAGTATCCTTTGCAAAAACCTCGATTCTGGTAAATCAGCGTCCTTGACGAGAGCATCTCGATTCATGTTGACCTGCAAGGAAATCAGTGTCTTTGCAGGAATCTCTCGATTCGTCTCAGCCCCGAGGAAATCAGTATCCTTGGCAAAAATCTCGATTCAGGGAAATCAGCGTCCTTGACGAGAGCATCTCGATTCGCGTCGACCCGCAAGGAAATCAGTGTCTTTGCAGGAATCTCTCGATTCGTCTCAGCCCCAAGGAAATCAGTATCCTTGGCAAAAATCTCAATTCAGGGAAATCAGCGTCCTTGACGAGAGCATCTCGATTCGCGTCGACCCGCAGAGAAATCAGTGTCTTTGCAGGAATACCTTGATTCGTATCGACCCCCAGGGAAATCAGTATCCTTGGCCAAAATCTCGATTCAGGAAAATCAGCGTCCTTGACGAGAGCATCTTGATTCGCGTCGACCCACAAGGAAATCAATGTCTTTGCAGGAATCTCTCGATTCGTCTCAACTCCGAGGAAATCAGTGTCCTTGGCAAATACCTCGACTCAGGGAAATCAGTGTCCTTGATGAGAACATCTCAACTTGCGCCGACCCGCAGAGAAATCAGTGTCTCTACAGGAATATACGACGTCAGCAAAGCGGAGCCATGGCAAAGTCTCTAGTTCCAAATCTCGACGGTTCATAGACAACCTGGAGACAGTCTCGACATTCGTCGCAATATTGCAGACACAATGTCAACAAACGAAGCAAAGGAAAATCCCTAGCTTTAGGGTT
Source organism: Agapanthus africanus (assembly GCA_030015575.1). Taxonomy (NCBI): domain Eukaryota; kingdom Viridiplantae; phylum Streptophyta; class Magnoliopsida; order Asparagales; family Amaryllidaceae; genus Agapanthus; species Agapanthus africanus. Next base: position 871,916,895 of record JASDDO010000019.1, on the reverse strand, counting down.
TCGACGTCAACATCGACAACCTAGAGATCAACAACAACGTTCTTCTTCCAACAGGATATAAGCGCGACATCAACAAATGGAGCCATGGCAAAGTCCCCTAGTTCCAAACCTCGACGGTTCACAGACAACCCAGAGACAACCTCGACATTCGTCGCAATATTGCAGACACAATGTCAACAAACGAAGCCAAGGAAAATCCCTCGCTTTAGGGTCTTGATGACAACTCAAATGAGACCTGAAAAGACTATCGGAGATCATCCCACACCAGCGCGGAGTGGTCATGACTCATCGGGGCTCCCAAATTAAGCCTAACCTCAAGTAAAAAGCGACATGGAATATCCCTAATGCTTGCTCTTTCGACGGTAATATTACCTGGAAGATTACTTGAAGACGAAGGGATCAGAGACAAGACCGTTGCGAAGCTACTCGAACAGCAAGATTGCCTATCGAGGAATACATCAGCCGACGCGACGGTACGATGGACAAAAACCCTAGTACCACAGACCCTAATGGACCTCTGTCGTAAAGAGCAGAGGTTAACTGTGATGTCAGGACATCCTTGCGAGAACTTCTCGATTCGTCTCGACTCGTAGGGAAAAGCCTTAGGCAATGGGGATAAGGACCTATTTCCTAAGCACTGGGGCCCTGCGAGTCGGTTCAAAATGGACTCTTGCATACTATTCACGGACCACACTCTCCAAAGTCGAATCTCGACAAGGAGGGAAATAACTACTTACGAGTCCTCTCGACTTGTAAGAGGGAAAATTCCCTTGTCAGATCCTTACGACTCTCATGAGAAAGCACACTTAGAAATCCTCACGATTCCTAAGGAGAAAATACACCTACGAGATCCTCTCGATTCGTAGGGAGAAAAGTCTTTATGAGACCCTTACGGCTCATAAAGTTGAAAAGTCTTAGGCAGCAGACCTGAACTGCTTCCTAAGCCATCGCTACCCTACAAGGAGGCTAAGATGAAATGTTCTTTACTATCTACATACCACATTTGCCAAAATTACATGCCAGAGAAACGAAGGTGCTACTCAAGAGTGCGTAAACTGCTCTGCGTCAAATCGAGATGAAAATGTGTAACATACGGACGTCAATCACATACTGACTGACAGTAAGAAGAACATTTGATCCTCATCCAGTTAAGCGTTCGAAACATACCCATTTATGTATGTGCGTAAAAGGTTTAGTGCATAAAATAAACATGAGGAAACAAGAATTGTCTATTCATCCTTCAGAAAATTCTTACAGTGATGAAAACGGTAAACAAAAACGTCATTAAAATGTTTACAATGGCAAGACATCAAATCCAGGACATGGATTGAGAAATTCAAAAGTTAGGCCATCTAAAATGTTTCGGGCCTCTCGGACCATTCCCGTATGCTTCCTCTCACGATCACAAGCGTCAGGATCTTCACTGATGTCCTCCGCCTTTCGATAGGCAGCAATTATCGTCGCCTGTTGAAAAGTTTGATGCAGAATATCAACAAAATTGCCTCGCCTTTTCTTTGAGATTAGGCCCATCAGATACACCGAGTGTACCTTATCTTCGGCGTCATCCAATGCTTTAAGCGGCATGCCGTCATAGAATAAAGGAAGTGCTTCCCAAATTGCTCTCACAATGAGCTTCAAAAGAGCGGAACGACGAGAAAGCAGTCAGCCATTGTATTCATCAAAGCAACGCATGATTTCGGCGCACTGAGCGTTTGTAAACTCCTGGTTCTGGCAGCGGCCTAGTGCGCGAATGTCTCCATAAGAAATAATCTCGTTGAGATCATATAGATGAGCGGCCATAACGTCTGAAAAGGAAAATCAGTGAGAGCTTAGTGGGCAGACTGATTAAGAAAAAGCTTATTGAAACAGACACGGGGATTTAAACAACTCTTGCTATCCTCATGGAGAAAATAAGTTCTGATTAAGGGACATAAAAAATTTAAATTTGTGCAAATAAAGGAGAAATACTAAAAAAGATTTTCATTTAATGAGAGACTCCTCGGGTCAAGGAGTTAAACTCCTCGAGAGCAACGCTCTGCAGACAGGAGTGACACCTGTCAAAATCAATTGTGAAGGGAATAAAATTCCCCAAAAATCCTAAAGAGCAATGCCCTGTAAAGATGATGGAATAACCCTTCAGAAACCCTAAAAGCAAAGCTTTTAATGAATTGAAAAGTCCATGATCGTCAACATCCATGAACAAACTTTAAGAGTTCTTCATGTTTTGAAAAGAGCAAAGCTCTATTAATAAACTCTAAAAATCTATATGATTTGAAAAGAGCAGGGCTCTGTTAATGGGTGAAACCCTAGATTATTAACTAATCCCTTCAAAAATTTAATCTTTACCTGAATTTTTGATAGAGTTCTGTCTCTAAGAAAATTCTTAAAACGAAAAGCAATGCTCTGAAGGAGAAATAATTCTCAGAAAAAGTAAGAAGATGAACAGAGATCATCTAAAGGGCCAAGGGTCCTATTTATAGGCACTAAGAGCCGTTTCAACTTCTAAGTTGATCTAAGGGCACGGATGCTGCCACCGCTGCACTCACGTGTGAGCCACGTGAGCGCAACGGTGGGGGGCATTTGTTTCCCCCAATCAGAGCAAAACTTTGTTCAAATTTCAAATTTTGAAATGAAGCAGCGCTTCAAAACAGCGCCAGCGCTGAGAGTCAAAGACTCTGAGACAGCGCTCACGTACAAAGCACAAGAGCGCTAGCACTAAGAGCGCTGCATCGCACCACGTGCAAAGCACGTGAGCGCTAGCGCTAAGAGCGCTGTACTCTATGCAGCGCACCACGTGCAGAGCACGTAAGCTTTAGCGCTAAGTGCGCTACACTCTAAGCAGCGCATCACGTGCAAAGTACGAGAGCACTAGCGCTGGAACTAAATGTTCCCAACCGTTGGATCAAAGATACAACGAACATGATTAAAAATCATCAGTTGACCAGAATAAAATTCTGTTAAGGAAATATTCCTCAGAATCTTTCCAAACAGGAAAGGTTGTGCTCCGTAAATCAGAGCACCGTTGGATCAAAGATCCAATGATGATTAAAATCACCAAGATACATAATAACTTCTGTATGGGAAAAGATTTCCCAATCTTGTTAAAAACAAGAAGATTGCTTTCTGTAAAACAGAAGCCCTAGGATGAAAGATCCAATGGTGGAGAAATCCCCATATCAATTAGAGAGAAAATCTCTTCAACTGATTCAACAAATCAGCCTGCCCTATATAAAAGCCCCAAGACTTCAAATCTCATATAGAGGAACCCCCCCACAAGTTTGGAGAAATTTCAAAGAAAAAGAGCAAGCTCTCAGAAGAAATTTTTTTTCTTCAAAGTCAAAAAAAAAAACAGAGAGATGAAATTATCTCATATAAAAAGAAGAATTTACTTCTTTTTCTAAGATCATAGATCTATAAGACCAAGGTCCTTCACAACAGAGATCAAAGTATCTCATCATAAAAAAATAAGGGGAAGAACTTAATCTTCTTCAGATCATAGATTTATAAAACAAATTGTCTTTCAGAGATTATAATATCTCGTTATAAAAGGGGGAGAATAATTCAATTCTCTTAGGATCACAGATCCATAAAGGCAAAACCTTTCACCAAGAACATAAGAGATTGAAAAATCTCCTATAAAATAAGAACTTTGTTCTTAGATCTATGAGACAAAATCTCTTATAAGAGAGAATTTAATTCTCAGAGTGCAAAGCTGCTTAAAAAGAGCCTTAGCGCTCCAAGTTTACAGAAGCGCTCTGCGCTCATTGTCTGGCGAACAGTGCCAAGCGCGCTACGTGCTCCTCACATGTGCGCTATTTTGCAAGAAGCGCCCTGCGCTTATCGTCTGGCGAACAGCGCCAAGCGCACTACGTGCTCCTCACGTGTGCGCTATTTTAACAGAAGCGCTCTGCGCTCATTGTCTGGTGAACAACGCCAAATGCGCCACGTGCTCCTTACGTGTGCGCTACATCACAAGAAGTGCCCTGCGCTCATTGTCTGGCGAACAGCGCCAAGCGCACCACGTGCTCCTCATGTGTGCGCTATTCTAACGGAAGCGCTATGCGCTCATTGTCTGGCGAACAGCGCCAAGCGCGCCACGTGCTCCTCACATGTGCGCTACATCACAAGAAGCGCTCTGTGCTCATTGTCCGGCGCACAGCGCCAAGCGCACCACGTGCACTTCATATGTGCGCTACCTAAATAGAAGCTCTCTGCGCTAATTAACGGGCGCTCAGTGCCAAGCGCGCCACATGCTCCTCATGTGTACGCTGAGAGAACATAAATTATTCTTTAAATGATAAAACCCAGAGCTACAATGAGTGCTCAGCACTTAATAAAAGACAAAAAGATTGTTAGAACTCAAACCAATACTCAGCATTGCTAAATGTTCAACATTTTAAATGAATGGGCCGAGCCCAAGTTGGCCACAGATCTCCAATTCAGATTAATTGAGCCCATGTGCTTATAAATCTTTGATCTTAGCCCTGAATTGAACTACAGATTTCCCAACCAATATTGGTTCAAAATCTCTTCACTCTTCTGATCTTTATCGTTGTAATCCTTCAACGTCTTCAGAGAGGTGACGGGTCCCGACAACCAGAAATTCCATAGATTGTGGGGTCCTTAAACTCATGGACTATAATGTCTTTAAACCTTATGGACTGTGAGGTCCTTAAACTCGCGGACTATGATGTTCTTAAACTTTACAGACTATGATGTCTCTAAACTACCACGGACTGTGGGGTCCTTAAACTCATGGACTATGATGTCCTTAAACTTTACAGACTATGACGTCTTTAAACTGGACCGCAATGTCCCTAAACTAAAACAATCGAGCCCAAATGCTCTTTTGTTGGATCTAAATGATCCCGTTAAGTTGATCTTAGTCTAAAATTAGACTAACGTGTCCTTAACAAAGGTTTAAGTTGATGTTAGTATCAAACGAGATTAACGATCCTTAAATCCAAATCAAAACCCAAATCTAAGAAAATACGGATTTGGTCTAATCCACGCCCTACGGGCGACAACATAAATTAGTCTCCGTATACAATCCACGGGCAACAAAAAATAAAACAAAACACACACGACATGAAGTGACCATCTGGAGAAGGAGAAAGTGGTTACCGCGATGCGGTAGCGTAATTAACTGCAGGGGCTTGCGCCTGCAGAGAAGTGCGTCCCCACAATCAAAAACCCCTCGTAAACGAGGGGGAATCTGACAAAGTCTGCTACAACGGCCGCATCTGTCTAAACCTCCGATACACGGTGCCATAAATCAACTTGGCATCTTCAGAGAGGTGGACGGATAAAACCAAATAGCATCTGCCCCCAAATTCAGGAGAGACGTCAGTCTTTCCCGGCTTTCGGCGGAGAATAATGGTGACACCAAATCTTGAGTGCGAAGACCACGACTGCCAATGATAGTTGCGCTCATGGACCTTTAGCTGTCTCGATGCAAAAGCTACAAATTTTCCATGCAGAGGTAGAACACATCCTAATCCTTTGCCGGACGCATCACAATACACCTCGAATCCTCCAGATCAATCCGGTATTACAGAATAGGTGCAGAGGTTAAGCTTGACTCGAATTCTATAAAAGCCTTCTCACATATTTCTGACCATACGAATACTTCGTCTTTACGTGTGAGCTTGGTCAGAGGTGCTGCGATCTTTGAAAATCCTTCGATAAAGCGTCTGTAATAACCTACTAAGCCCAGAAAGTTCTTATATTTTTCACCGTCATTGATGTCGGCCACTCGCTGACAGATGACATCTTAGCTGGATCTACAGATATTCTTTCGCCTGAAACGATAGGTCCGAGAAATCCGACTTGATCTAGCCAAAATTCACACCTTCTATACTTGGCGTAGAGCCGGTGTTGTCGTAATGTCTCCAGGACAATGTGTAAGTGCTGGACGTGCTCCTTCCGATTTTTTGAATACACCAGGATTTTGTCGATGAAGATAATAACAAACCTGTCTAAGTACTCTCGGAAAACTTGGTTCACCAGGTTCATAAAAATGGCCGGTGCATTGGTCACTCCAAATGGCATTACGAGATATTCATAATACCCATAACGAGTTCTAAACGCTGTCTTCGGAATGTCGGACTCTTTGACCTTCACCTGATGATATCTTGAACGAAGATCCAATTTAGAGAAGACACGAGATCCACTTAGTTGATCGAAAAGGTCATCGATGCAAGATAGCAGATACTTGTTCTTAATCGTTACTTCATTCAGTGCTTGATAATCCATGCACATCCGGTAGGTACCTTCCTTTTTCTTCACTAGTAATACCGGTGATCCCTAACTTGAAGTACTAGGTCTGATCCAACCTTTCTTCAGGAGCTCGTCTAACTAGATACAAATTTCTTTCAATCCTTCCGGACTTAGTCGTTATGGAGTTTTGATTACAGGTTGTGCACTGGGTTGTAAATCAATACTGAATTCAAGAGATCGATTATGAGGTAAACCTAACATGTTTTCAGGGAAAACATCCTCGAACTCTCAAACTATTTTAGGCTTTTCTTCTTCAGCTGGTAGGGAGAACACTTCTGCATTCTTCGGCTTGTCACGGAAGCTTCCTGGTTCTAAGGTTCTGTCTGCACTTTTGAAATAGAAGACCGGGTGATCTGGTATCTTAAATACTACCCTCCTATGACGGTAGTCAATGGTAGCATAAAATACTCCCAGCTAATCCATAACCAACACAACATCGAAATTTGGTATGTTCAGTACTTTGAAATTTGCATTAAACTCTCGGTCGCAAACTACAACTGAGCACTGATCATATCCCATAGTTGCCTTCAAGACTCCATTCCCAGAACTGACATTCTATCTTGAAATGAGTAGCTTCACGGGAATCGTGTGTGTTTTCACGAACCGTTGTGACATGAAGCAATGTGAAGCTCCAGTGTCGAAAAGTTCGACTGCAGAAAGGGTGGCTACTAGTATAGTACCTAAGTTGTGTGAGATTTTGTTTAGCTATAAGGGAAAGTATATATATATATAAGTATCTAAAGGTTGAAAGGATGGGAAGAATTTCCGGTGATGACTTGTCCTGTGGCTTCAGCCTCTTCAACCATCATTATAAAAGCATGTCGTCTCGGTACATTCTTCCTTACCGGAGACACATTTCTTTGCCCTTGAGACACGTTTCACTATGTCTGATGGAATTGACGTTGAGGCTGTGCAGGTAGTCCACATGGAACTGGTGCAGAAAGGGCTAGTCAGGGTGCAGATGCTTGCATAACTGGCTTCTGCGGAGCTGGCATTATGGGTCTGGGTACTGGTGCTGTGTTAATACGATATGGGCATGCTCCTATAGCGTGAGTGGATGCGCTACAAATCAAACACAGGCCATTTGCATGCCTACAGTCCTTCGCCAAGTGTCCGGTTCTCTTACAGTAGAAACAGAAATCTGGACTGGACCAGTTAAACGATCTTCCTGGCCTCTTCGGTGAAAAAGTCGACCTAAAAGAGCCTCCTCCTATCATCTGAGTAGCAAGGTGTTTGATTCCGGCTGTTTACGGTTTACCCTTCTTCTTGACCACATCTTCATAACGACGTGCTGCCTTCAGAGCGAGTTCATAAGTCGAATAGTCTCATGTGAATAAGACCGCTTGAATCTCCGGGTCTAAGCCTTATTGGAATCGTCTAACCCGAATCTCATTAGTAGGGATCAGGTGTGCCATGAACCTAATATGATGTTGATGTCAGGATAGCTATGTGTTTTACGGAACAGAATTTGAGTCGAATTATTTACTTGCTAAGCATGATGAATTCGGTATTATATTCATCCACTGATTTTACCCACATAGAGCCTTGTTGTAAGTGGATAAATTGTTGTTCCATTTCAAAATAGACGGTCTCGGGAAAAAACTTCGCATCGAATAGGTCGTGGAACGTCTTCCACTATATTAGTTGTGCAAGATGGCTTTTCTCGGCCTTCCACCAGACTCTTGCGTTATCCATGAGCTGAAACTTGGCCACACGAACCCAAGTTATGTTTGGTACCTACGCTACTGCAATGTCATCCTCGATACTTTGGGCTCATTCTTCAGCCTCAAGAGGACTCTCTTTCCCTGAGAAGTTCTTTGGATGCGACGCCCAAAATTTCTTTACTCCAGGTTCTTCGGCTTTATGGCGGTTCATGAGGATAGCAGTCTACTGCTGCTGGCCTTCTAGAAGGCTTTTGATGGCTTCTAAAAGCACCGTCTATTCATTGATCGGAGTAGCAACGGTAGGGGGAGGTGATAAGGTAGGCGGTGGTGTGTACCATTGACGTTGGTGCTGGTGTTGTTTAGAGAATCCATCACTTTGATAGAAAAGACAGATTAGGATAGATTGAAGAAAATTGAAATGAAAGTAATGTATAATTGTTGATTCTTATAATTCTTATGATATATTATTTAAGAATTTATAGAGAACTGACCTGCATAGGCCACCGACAAAACCTGTCATGCCCCGCTTCCCAGTAGACGGAAACAGTAACGTGGTAAGCCCGCAACGTATTTACTATGAGAATACGTTAAGCGTAATTAAGCAATATCATAATGTACAAGAATAACAAGAGTAATAAGATGAAACATCAACTTTATTTATATTCAAATTTACATACAACTGTTTGTAATAAAAAGATATAATGATAAAGCAAATGCCTAAATAATGACATACTGGAAGTAAATACAAACAGGAGATAATAGTCAGGCTGAGAAATAAACGAGTCCAAGTCCTCCGGACTCGGTTCTATCTCCTCTGAATGTGGTCCTCCTGACGAACATTACAAATAAAGAAATAGAGAGGAATGTCGTCAGCGAACTAGCGCTCGGTAAGTCTCCAAAGAAGTTAAAGAACATGGTATATAAGTTGAAGAGAAACCAAGTAAATGTGAACAGGCAAGATTATATATGAGAGTATTTAAGCTTGTTTATTTACCGGTATAAGATAGTTATTCTAACGTGATTATTTGTAATTTGATAAAGAAGGTATTCATGTATACGAGAAGAGTCCATTTTACCCCGTGGACTATGGTAACATGTAATATAAAACCTCGTCATAACCTATGGGACAACGGCAGGTGAATTCATGTAGGTATCTTTTAAGTGACCTCTCGTACCATGATATACGTTCCGTAACAATCTACCCCTTTATCCCTACGTATTTAAGATTACAGGTCTTGGCTGGATCCATGAATATAAAAGTGTACATATTCATGTTCAAGGTGTAATCATGTATTCAGGTATTCATGTCAAGTTCGTGTCAAGTTATATCCATGGATCGGTCAAGTCGAGTCAAGTATTCAAGTTCAAGTTTGATATTTGAATTCGAGTGTTCGGGTTCATGATCATGTATTCAAGTTTGTGTTTGATTTTGATTTTGGATTTTGATTTAAGTTTGGATTCAGGTTGGAGTCAGTGTTTTATGAAAAGATTTAGCTCTTAAATTTCTTAAGTTCGGGAGTAATCGGACAACTGCTGCACATGGACGGCAGGTGTACAGTGTTTTTCGTCACCCAATTGAGATGGGAATACGCGTCACTTGTCAGGCGCATTACAGATTCCCCTGCTTAGGGTAGGCTGATGATTATTGATTGTGGGGATCCGAATCCCCGGCAGCCGTGGACTAAGCTGCCGTTAATTACCCCTCGCCTTTGAAGGGAAGGAACCTCCAATTGACGGGTCAACTAGTCATGCGAACTCAATGTGCAGTGTGCATGTGTGGTGTTTTGATGGGTATTAGATATATCGGGGACCTCGCAAAGTTTACGGGGGTTTCGCTATCCGGATAGCGGGCTGGGGGTCAAGGGGCTAGCAGCCCCCTTGCGGGGTGCGGTGCAACGTCCCGTTAGAATTTTTTTCTAACGGGGGACATGTTTTGAGTGTGGAGTGTGTATAAAAAAATATTTAAAAAAGTGAGTGGCGTCCTAAGGACATGCGGGCACTGGGCGCCTGCGCCTCACGTGCCCAGCTCATTGGCGCCGGACGCCAACGCCTCATGTGCCCGGCATGTGGGCGCTGGGAGCCAGCGCCTCACGCGTCCGGCACGTGGGCGCTGGACGCCTGCAGAAAAAAGGGCTTAGCCCATGTATTGGGAGTTGTACTCCCGATTGACTTTTGGAGTTAAACTCTTAAAAAAAGGAAGAGGGGTTTAGCCCCTGCACAGGGAGTTGTACTTCCCAATTGACTTTTGGAATTGAACTCCTAAAAATATTTATTATTTTATATATATTTTTTTGGGGAGTTAAATTCTTAAGAGATTTTCGGAGATGATGAAAAGGGACCCTATTCTTGTCACTTAAGCCCTGGGTTTTCTCTTGAGCCTTGAATCTTTCCAAAGTGGGATTTTTGAAGATAAGTCTCCTTCTTCCTCCTCTCTGTTGGCTGGATCTTGGAAAAAAAGGGGTGGGATTTAAAAATCTCCCTTTTTAGAGATCAGATGGAAAATCTTGTAGGGTGTTTTTCGTCACCCCATTGAGATGGGAATACGCGCGCGCTTGTCAGGCGTACTACAGATTCCCCCTGCCTAGGGTAGGGAGGGGTTTATTGATTGTGGTGATCCGAATCTCCGGCAGTCGTGGACTAAGCTGCCGTTAATTACCCCTCGCCTTTGGAGCGAGGGAACCTCCGATTGACGGGTTAAACCGGTCATGCGAACTCATTCTGCAGTGTTGTGTTTTGAAGGGGTTTTGGATATATCGGGGGCCCCGCAGAGTTTTTACGGGGGTCCCGCTATCCGGATAGCGGGCTGGGGGTCAAGGGGGCTAGCAGCCCCCTTGCGGGGTGCGGGGCAGCGCCTCGTTAGAATTTTTTTCTAACAGGGACAGTGTCGTGGAGTATGTGTGTGTGTATATATTTATATATACATATATATATAAAAAGAAAGGGAAAGGGCATCCAAAGGATGCGTGGAGTCAGCGCCGTGAGCGCTGTGCGCTTAGGTGCTGTGCGCTCAGGCGTTAGCGCGCCACGTGTCGGCACGTGGGCGCTTTGCGCTCGAGCGCAAGCGCGCCACGTGTCGGCACGTAGGCGCTTTGCGCTCGAGTGCTGGGCGCTGGAGCACAAGCGTGCCACGTGTCGGCACGTAGGCGCTTTGCGCTCGAGTGCTGGGCGCTTGAGCGCAAGCGCGCCACGTGTCGGTACGTGGGCGCTTTGCGCTTGTACTGGGCGCTTGAGCGCAAGCGCGCCACGTGGCGTCACGTGGGTGTTTTGCGCTTGAGCGCAGGGCGTTAGAGCGCAAGCGCGCCACGTGTCGGCACGTAGGCGCTCCGCGCTTGAGCGCTTGGACGCCGGCGAGAAAAAGGGGCTTTAGTCCCAGAACCAGAATCTATGCTTCAGAAAGGAAATATTTATTATATATATATATATGTATGGAGTTAAACTCCTAGGATGTTTTGAAGCTGATGAAGGGGGTTCTTCTTCTTCATCCTGTTGTTTGGCCGGATCTTGAAGATCAAGAAGTAGGAGATTTTAAAAATCACTCCTTTTTGAGATCTGATGGGAGATCTGAGTTCCTCTTTGTGGGTTTTGTGGTGGAAAACTACTTAGTTTTGGAAAAAGAAAGAGTAAAACTCTTGATTTAATTCAAAAGAAATGAGAAGGTTTAGAACCTTGGAGAAGGAACAGGAGGTACAAAGAATCCTAGTTTTTGGGGGAATGAAAAGTCTTTTTTTTATTCATCATCATATTGCCTTATATAGGCTTACATGTTTACATATAGCCCCTTGGGCTTTGCAAAATTGGCATTTTGCCCATCCCATGGCTCATGTGCCATTTCATTTTTGCACATAAGCCATGGGCTTACAAAATATTGGCTTTATGCCTATTTTGCATACATTCATGTATAAAAAATTGCATAAAAATTATTTATTACATGATTTTGTTGTTGGCATGAGGGAGGCTGGCCGCGGGCTCGACTTGGACATGGGCCCGCTTGACCTGGACTTAGGCCCACCTAGCTTGGGGGTTGACCTTGACTTTGACTCGGTCAACCGGGGTGTAAATTTTTACCCCAACAAATTGCCCCCCATCAATGAATGCACACCGCACATGTGGGTCGTGTGGATGAAATTGATGGATCTTCTTTTGCGTGGAGGCGACTTGCTTTGGTCTCCACTTTTTGGGATGCACTGCCCTTTTTACGATGTAGACGGTCGGCGCTTAACGCGTCTCCGAGACGGAGTGTCCGTGGTAGACGTTTCCTTGGCCCGGAGCAATCTGGTTCCTGCTTTGTAGGAAGCCCGCACTGCCCTTTTTGCGACATGGACGGTCGACGCTCTGATCCGGAGCGATTTGGTAGACGTGTCCCCGGCACAAAGTGTCTGCTTGACGTTTCCCCGGCACGGAGTGTCGCTGGTTAACGTGTCCCCGAGACGGAGTTTCTGCTTGATGTTTCCCCGGCACGGAGTGTCGTTGTTGGACGTTTCCCTGATGCGGAGTGTCTGTGTTGGACGTTTCCCCGATGCAGAGTGTCGCTGGTTGACGTGTCCCCGGCACGGAGTGTCTGTGTTAGACGTTTCCCCGATGCAGAGTGTCGCTGGTTGACGTTTCCTTGATGCGGAGTGTCTGTGTTGGACGCTTCCCCGATGCAGAGTGTCGCTGGTTGACGTATCCCCAGCACGGAGTGTCTGCTTGACGTTTCCCCAGCACGGAGTGTCGTTGTTGTACGTTTCCCTGATGCGGAGTGTCTGTGTTAGACGTTTCCCCGATGCAGAGTGCCGCTGGTTGACGTGTCCCCGGCACGGAGTGTCTGTGTTGGACGTTTTCCCGATGCAGAGTGTCGCTGGTTGACGTTTCCCTGATGTGGAGTGTCTGTGTTGGACGCTTCCCCGATGCAGAGTGTCGCTGGTTGACGTGTCCCCGGCACGGAGTGTCTGCTTGACGTTTCTCCGGCACGGAGTGTCATTGTTGGACGTTTCCCTGATGCAGAGTGTCTGTGTTGGACGTTTCCCCGATGCAGAGTGCCGCTGGTTGACGTGTCCCTGATGCGGAGTGTCTGTGTTGGACGCTTCCCCGATGCAGAGTGTCGCTGGTTAACGTGCCCCCGGCACGGAGTGTCTGCTTGACGTTTCCCCGGCACGGAGTGTCGTTGTTGGACGTTTCCCTGATGCGGAGTGTCTGTGTTGGACGTTTCCTCGATGCAGAGCGCCGCTGGTTGACGTGTCCTCGGCACGGAGTGTCTGTGTTGGACGTTTCCCCGATACAGAGTGTCGCCGGTTGACGTTTCCCTGATGCGGAGTGTCTGTGTTGGACGCTTCCCCGATGCAGAGTGTTGTTGGTTGACGTGTCCCCGGCATGGAGTGTCTGCTTGACGTTTCCCCGGCACGGAGTGTCGTTGTTGGACGTTTCCCTGATGCGGAGTGTCTATGTTGGACATTTCCCCGATGCAGAGTGCCGCTGGTTGACGTGTCCCCGGCACGGAGTGTCTGCTTGACGTTTCCCCGAGGCGGAGTATCGGCTGGTTGACGTATCCCCGAGTTCGAGTGTCTGTTGTCGATGTGCCCCCGACACGGAGTGTCTTCTTGACGTTTCCCCGAGGCGGAGTATCGGCTGGTTGACGTATCCCCGAGACGGAGTGTCTGTTGTCGATGTGCCCCCGACATGGAGTGTCTGCTTGACGTTTCCCCGAGGCAGAGTATCGGCTGGTTGACGTATCCCCGAGACGGAGTGTCTGTTGTCCGACGCAGAGGTCGATGTTGGAATTGGTTGGTTGGATTTGTTTGATTTGAGTCGACATCAGCATCGCTACACTGGAATATGGTACCAGGAGCGAATCATCATTTGTTATGAGAGAATTCTGGGATTGGTATTTTTGTTTGGCATCTGCATTGCTGCACTGGAATAATGCCAGGAGCAACTCATCATTTGCCCCGAGAGGATTTGGGAATTGGTTTTTGTTTGGCATCTGCATTGCTGCACTGGAATAATGCCAGGAGCAACTCATCATTTGCCCCGGGAGGATTTGGGAATTGGTGACTTAGGAGACAGGTTTTGATCCCTATCACCTAAGACTTTTCAATTTTATGGGCCGTAAGGGTCCCATAAAAGCATTTTCTCCCTACGAGTCGAAAGGATCTCGTAAGTGTATTTTCTCCTTAAGAGTCATGGGGACTCCTAAGGGTGTTGCTCTTTTGTGAGTCGTAAGGATCTCACGCGGGCATTTTCTCCTCACAAAGTCGAGAGGACTTTGTGAGTGCATTTCATTTCTTTTTTACGAGTTTTGCGCCCCTTCGGGTTTTCACAAACTCACCGGCGGCCCTGCTGTTTTTACTCACGGAGCCCTTTCGGGTTTTCATCCGTGCCCCTTTTGCTTGTGGACATACCATTTTTTTATTTTTTATTTTTTATTTATTATTATTTTTGGGTGGGACTTTGAATGTGGCCTCACCGGTAGGACTTGGGAGAGATTGGGATCATTTTACGCCCGTGGATTGTATACGGTTTTGCAGGATGTATGAACCAGACCGTAGGGCCGGAAAAATTTTCGGGACTTTGTTGGCGTCTGCATCGCTGCACTGGAATATGGTACCAGGAGCGACTCATCATTCGCCATTGGGGTATGGGATTTGGAATTTGGTTGGCGTCTACATCGCTGCACTAGAATGTGGTACCAAGAGCGACTCATCATTCGCCATTGGGATTTGGAATTTGGTTGGCGTCTGCATCGCTGCACTGGAATGTGGTACCAGGAGCGACTCATCATTCGCCACTTGGGGGTTGGGAAGCGATGTCTTAGGAGATAGGTTTAGATCCCTGTCACCTAAGGCTTTCCAATTTTATGGGCCGTGAGGGTCCCATAAAAGCATTTTCTCCCTACGAGTCGTAAGGATCCCGCAGGTGTATTTCTCCTTAGGAGTCGTGAGGACTCCCAAGTGTGTTTTTCCTTTGTGAGTCGTAAGGATCCCACAAAGGTTTGTTCTCCTCATGTATCGTGAGGACACATGAGTGGGTCTTCCCAATGAAGCATAATTTCAAGGGCGAAGACCAGCTGTGTAACTGGTGATTGCGGTAGGGCATGGATATGCTGAGAATTATTTGAGCCCGTGGATTATATACGGTAGTCAACTTGGGGACCAACCGTAGGGCCGGGAGAATTTTGGAAATTTGAATTTTTGTTGGCGTCTGCATCGCTGCACTGGAATATGGTACCAGGAGCGACTCATCATTCGCCTTTGTTTTGTTTGTTTTTTGTTTTGTTTTATTTTTGTTTTACCGCGATTGCTCCATCATTTCAGCTTTTCTTATCGCGAAGATCGCGATTGCCCTATCATTTCGGCTATTTATTCGCGGTTGCCCCATCATTTCGGCTTTTCTTTATGTTTCTTTTATTTACACATTTTTTTGTTTATTTACATATTTTTTTTACATTCCCAGTTTAACGACTTAGAGGTCGATTGTTTCCAGTTTAATGACGTGGTGATCGACTGTTTTCAGAGAAAGGCAGATATCCGAGAGAATCAGTTTCACGAAGAACTTCGGTCTCCGTTTGTATGAAATTGGCGGTCGCAGCTTGATTGCTTGTTAACACGCCAGGGGACAACGATATTTCTCCCGTCTTGTATTGTTTCTCGACCCAATCCTTGAAGATGCAACAGTCTTCAATAGTGTGTCCCAGCACTCTGTGGTACGGGCAAAAGTTGGAATGATCAGTCTTGTTCGCTTCACTCAGCCTTTTTGGTTCTGGTAGCCGCAAGCGATTCTTCAGAGCATCTTTAAAAATTTTGTGGACCTTGTCCCTTCGGAAAGAGTAGACCTTATTTCTTCTTTCTTCCAAATTTGGCTCCCGAGATCTATTAGTCTTTGCTCCGTCCGCTCTCTGCTTATCCAGGGAATCGGTGCTGTTGGAGCTTTCGTTTTTCCGGTTGTCGTCCTTTCGGTTTCTCCAGGACTTGTTATCTTGGGGATCTAAGGAGGACTCCTGCTTTGAGCGCTCCAGCATCTGAACTTTCCTGGTCAGCTCTTGGAATGTTTTGAGACCCGCGGTGTATAGAAACGGGGCCATCCAATTGTTGAGATTTCCGACAAGGAGACTGACAGATTGGTCCTGCTCTATCGGCGGTTCACATTTGACGGAGATGTTGCGCCATCGGGTTATAAAATCCGTGCTGCTTTCGTTGTTCTTGGGCTTGGTCCTTACGAGCTCGGCAATGGTGATCTTATCGCTGACGCTCATGAACCTTTGTCGAAACAAAGATTCCATTTGGACGAAAGTAGTAACGGAGCCATCCGGTATGCTCGCGTACCAGTCGAAAGCAACATCGGTCAGGCTATTAATGAACTGGCGGAGGAGAAGCGCATCATTGCCCCCGGTATTCCCGCATGAGGCTTTAAAGTGGGCGATGTGCTGATTCGTATTTCCCGTCCCATCGAATCTTCCGAATTTAGGGATGATATAGCCGCCAGGAAATTCTACCAGATCATACTGAACAGGATATGGTCTCCCACTACTGCTGATATCTTTTTGCGCTTCGGCTTCGGCCACCAATGTTTTGACTTTGCTGGCAACCAAATCCATGATTTGATCCTGAGTTAGCGGGCTACTGTCATCAGTAGCCAAGACATTTCCCGAGATAGGATGCGACTGATTTTCATGCGGTGCGCCCACTTTTGGATTTGAGGGAACGGGCGTCGGCTGTTTCAGGACATCGTTTCCCGGTTCATGAGACCCTTGCGCCTGATTGGGCGGCTGAGGGGCAAGTTGGGCCGTGAGCTGTAAGACGACGTTTGTCAAGTCGTCAATTTTTAAGTAGAGCTTGGCCATCTCCTTGTCTTTGTTCCTGAGCTGCTTTCGGAGCTCTTGAAGCAGCTCTTGCTCCGCGGTCCTGGGGCGAAAAGTTGGCTCTTCCTCGCTGTCCGAGCTTGACTCTACATGGACTGAGGGGTCTTTCTGCCTGTCATCCTCGTCGAGAGGGTTTTCATCATCCAGCGGGGGTGGCTGTTCTTGGGAAGCGGCAACCGCATTCAAGCCAGATCGGATTTGAGATGTGGTGGCCCCGTCCTTGCCCTTGCTGCGCGTGCCCACCGTGTAGACAGTGTGGACCACATATCTAGCCATTTCCTCATCTTCGGCGGGGTAACCCTGTTCTTCGAACCTCATGAGGTTTCGCCTAGCAAGAGCCCTGGCCCTTTGGTTGGCTCTATATCTGAGCCTTTTCTGCCTTAGCTTCTCTGCCTTGAGCACTTGGCAAGTTTCTGCTCTCCGGGAAGCCGCCATAGGCTGAGTGATGGGGAGCTTAGAGAAGATACCCAATTGAGCAATTGTCAGGGGCATCGTCAGAGCTTGCTCGAGACGCTCTGTTGCTTTGTTGGTGTTGATGGCCTTTCCCCCAGCTGGGGCTAAGGAGAGTCGTTCTAACACCGACTTGCGTTTGAGTTGGGGCACCCTCGAGATCACCACATTTGGTCTCCTGCCTTTCGAGACCGGTCTGTCTGCCACCGGGGCTTGAGGAGCTGGGATGGCATTAGCTGACACGAACAAAATAGAGCCGAACTGTAGCAGCGGCTCCTCCCATTGTCGCCTGTGACTGGCCGGAAGGACCATCCTGGAGTCTATCTTCATCGTGTAGGAGACAGGAGCTGAGTCCATCTTTGGAGACATTGTTGAGAAGTGATTGCTTGAAAATCTGCATGAAAGAGCATTATTTTAGTATAAATATAGATATGTATATTGATTGAGTTCGCATGAACGTTTAACCCGAAATATGGGAGGAGAGATTGGTCCCACCGGGCGTGCCAGAATCTGTAGGGTGTTTTTCGTCATCCCATTGAGATGGGAATACACGCGCGCTTGTCAGGCGTACTACAGATTCCCCCTGCCTAGGGTAGACGGGGATTTATTGATTGTGGTGATCCGAATCTCCGGCAGCCGCGGACTAAGCTGCCGTTAATTACCCCTCGCCTTTGGAGCGAAGGAACCTCCGATTGACGGGTTAAACCGGTCGTGCGAACTCAATGTGCAGTGTTGTGTTTTGAAGGGGTTTTGGATATATCGGGGGCCTCGCAGAGTTTTTATGGGGGTCCCGCTACCCGGATAGCGGGCTGGGGGTCAAGAGGGCCAGCAGCCCCCTTGCGGGGTGCGGGGCAGCGCCCCGTTAGAAATTTTTTTCTAACAGGGACAGTGTCGTGGAGTATGTGTGTGTGTATATATTTATATATACATATATATAAAAAATAAAGGGAAAGGGCATCCAAACGATGCGTGGGGTCAGCGCCTTGAGCGCTGTGCGCTTAGGTGCTGTGCACTCAGGTGCTAGCGCGTCACGTGTCGGCACGTGGGCGCTTTGCGTTCGAGTGCTGGGCGCTTGAGCACAAGCGTGCCACGTGTCGGCACGTGGGCGTTTTGAGCTTGAGTGCAGGGCGCTGGAGCGCAAGCGCGCCACGTGTCGGCACGTAGGCGCTTTGCGCTTGCGCTGGGCGATTGAGCGCAAGCGCGCCACGTGGCGGCATGTGGCTGCACGTGGGCGTTTTGTGCTTGAGCGCAGGGCGCTGGAGCGCAAGCGCGCCACATGTCGGCACGTGGACGCTCTGCGCTCGAGCGCTAGCTCGCCAAGTGTCGGCACGTGGGTGCTCCGCGCTTGAGCGCTTGGGCGCCAGCGAGAAAAGGGGGATTTTAGTCCCAGAACCAGAAGCTATGCTTCAGAAAGGAAATATTTATTATATATATATGTATGGAGTTAAACTCCTAGGATGTTTTGAAGCTGATGAAGGGGGTTCTTCTTCTTCCTCCTGTTGTTTGGCCGGATCTTGAAGATCAAGAAGTAGGAGATTTTAAAAATCACTCCTTTTTGAGATCTGATGGGAGATCTGAGTTCCCCTTTGTGGGTTTTGTGGTGGAAAACTACTTAGTTTTGGAAAAAGAAAGAGTAAAACTCTTGATTTAATTCAAAAGAAATGAGAAGGTTTAGAACCTTGGAGAAGGAACAGGAGGCACAAAGAACCCTAGTTTTTGGGGGAATGAAAAGTCTTTTTTTTATTCATCATCATGTTGCCTTATATAGGCTTACATGTTTACATATAGCCCCTTGGGCTTTGCAAAAATGGCATTTGTCCCATCCCATGGCTCATGTGCCATTTCATTTTTGCACATAAGGTATGGGCTTACAAAATATTGGCTTTATACCTATTTTGCATATATTCATGTATAAAAATTGCATAAAAATTATTTATTACATGATTTTGTTGTTGGCATGAGGGAGGCTGGCCGCGGGCTCGACTTGGACATGGGCCCACTTGACCTGGGCTTGGGCCACCCAGCTTGGGGGTTGACCTTGACTTTGACTCGGTCAACCGGGTGTAAATTTTTACCCCAACAAATCTGAGCTCCCCTTTGTGGGTTTTATGATGAAAACTATTCTTTTTTGGGAAAAGAAGAGTGAAACTCTTGATCTAATTCATGAAAAAAGAAGAAGGTTTAGAACCTTGAGGAATGAGAAAGAGGCATAGAACCCTAAACTTTTTTTTGAGAGAGAGTGGAAAAGTTAAGCATGATTTTTTCATCATGTTTGCCTTTATAGGCTACACACTTTACATATAACTCTTTGAGTTTTGTCAAATGGCACTTGTGCCACCCCATGCCTTATGTGCTTATCTTTTTTTGCACATAAGCCATGGGGTTTACAAAATTTTGGGTTTTTGCCCATTTTACATACATTTATTTTTATATAAAAAAAGAATTACATTAAACCAATTTATGGCTTCATTCTTTTTATCATGGGGCCGATCCCTTCTGTACTCGGTCTTGACCTGGGCTTGGGCCCACTTGGCTTGGGATTGACTTTGATTTTGACTTAGTCAACCGAGGTGTAATTTTTGACCCCAATGACAAGATTTGTGTCTTTTTCAAAGACAATTGACATTTGATAACTCCGTTAATTTGTCCAACCTAATTAGGCAAACACTCACTTTCTCCGGCTTTCTGATACTTAAGAGAAATGATACCGCTTAAACCTATATTAATCTAGAGTTCTAAAATATTTATTATTGTTGTTGTTTATATTGTATTTATATTGTTTGCATTTCTCGAGGGGTTTTTATGAAAAATACTTTAATATTGTTTTAAAATAAAGCTCGAGGGTGATTTATATTATTTAGAGTTTTTATGAATATGTATTTTAATTTTAGTGGTATTTTAGTGATAAAACCTAGTTTTTAAAAATTTATGGTATTTTAATGAAAACTAATGCTTTGTAAAACTTGGTGGTATTTTATTAAAAATTTAATCTTTCGTTTAAATTTTTTTCACACTTTGTTTTTATTGAAAATACGTTTTCATAATTTTATATAATTTTCCAAATTTTTAATTTTGTATAAGAAAAGTCGTATTCTTCTAAATCGGATTTTTATTCCTTTCGAGACCGAATACTCCGTGAGGAGTTCTGTATTTCGCTCTAGTATCCAAAGAATGTGCGATAACCCGCACCATCCGTAGATAGGTTCCCCTAAAAGGGTTGTAGAGGCACAATTGCAAAGGATTTTAAAAATAACGATTAAAAACATATTTTTATAAAGTGATGGTATTTTATTGAAACTTGTTTCATTTAGATGAAAAATTCTAACCAAAATATCGTGCTATGAATCAAAAGTGTGCGTGTGGGGTATGTCATTACCCCGTGAAAGTTCTAGATGTATATATGACTAATTATCGAACAAAGGGTTACAGTTAAAGTTCATGGTGTTTATGTGCAAAAGTTTGTTATATGATCATTTCACATAGAATTTTAATTGCATAAAAAAGTAAACAAAGAGAATAACATTTTAAAGTTATTTTAGGTACTGGTGTGACTTAAAAAAATGGATTAAAATATTGAAAAGAAAATGTTATCGGAGTTAACACCATTTTGTCGATATCGTTTTAGAGATTGGTTTGAAATGATAAGAAAGAGAGAGGAAGGGACTTACGGTTTTACAGTGTCGAGAAAAGAGTAAGGAAGATGGAGAAATATTCATGGCGTCGTTGTAGCTCCGGAAAAAACTCCGATCTTCAACGAAGAGAACTTGATCGCTAACTCTACCTGACTCCACTTGTACTTAGAAAATTTTGGGAGAATATTGATAGAGATTTTTCAGAATGGGGAAAGATAAGGGATGGGGTGTATTTATAGTGTAGGGATGAGAGTGTGTGAGTTAAAGAATTGGAATTAAAATAGATTTAATGATGAAATGAAGGGTTTCTATTTAATTTCAGGAAAATCAAACAGTACAGGGGAGTAAAGGGGAGTCAAAGCGATGCGTGAGCGAAGCACGGAGGCATTTGGCCTCATCTTAGCCGCCGGTAGCGGTCAAATCAGGAAAATGAGCGGTCGAGATTTGGCCATCTGTCTCGAGATTCGTGCCATGCGTTTTATTCAGTGTTAACTCCTCATTTATCACGTTTGATTTTTCTGAAACTTTTCGTTTCTCCGTGTATTGCACGTGCAAATCTTAGGTTTCCAAAAAGTTAAAAAGAAAAATATTAAAAATAATTAGGACTGATGAGATTCGAACACACAGGTCATGTGACAACAATGTAGAGACTTTACTAGTGAGTTACAAGTTGTTTTTTCTTTTCTTGAACAAAAATAATTTATAACTCCTAATCAAGATGAAATACCCTTTCTATACATTTGAATAAATTACATTTGTATAGGAATTTCATAGTCGTTACAAATTTGCATCCACTTAATCAACGGTGAAAAAGTGATGGAATCACATGAAATTTAGTGTATATATATCTTACACGATAAAGAAGATGATCATAGGTGCCAATCATCGAAAAAAATCATTGAGCTACGAGAGTGTATTTTTTCGACGCCAAAAGAAGAAATTCCCTCCTACGGCACATTTCCACCATTATTCTCTCTCTCACATATACATGCGTGCGCGTGCGCGCACATATATAGAGAGGGGCCTTATAAGGCTTTTTTCGCTAGGTGGCATAAAATACTACACTCTCCATCATTCTATTCAACGATCAGCGTCGACCATCTTTATTACATTGTTTATTATGTCATACACCAAATTCCATGAAATTCCAACATCTTTTCAACTTTGATTTAGCAATGTACAAAGTTCTATTGTCGGTAAATCTTTAATTTTGCACCAACTAAATCAACGGTGAAAAGTGTTAAAATCACATGAAATTTAAAATATCGATATATTAGATGATGAAGATTAAGATGGACAGTGCCGATCATTGAATAAAATGGTGGAGGGTATAGATTTTTGACGCCACCTAACGAAAAAAGTCTACAGGGGCCTCTTTTCTCCATTATTATTATTATATATATATATATATATATATATATATATATATATATATATATATATATATATATATATATATATATATATAAGGAGGCGTCTCAAAATTCATAATCCAATTTCAATAACGGTATTCTAAATGGTTATAAAATTTTCTCATTTTTCCCAACTCAAAAAATAAAAAATAAAATTTGTTAACTACTCTCTCCCTCTCTCTGCACTAACTACTCCCCAACTATCTCTTCCAATATCCCACTACATAAACCACTCTCAATTACTTGCGTGATCGCACGTGTAAATTACTAGTACATATAATGCAGAAAAGATGTCATAGAAGCGAATTTCTTCCTAAGGCATTGAAAAATACAACCTCCACGATTTTTTTAATAATCGGAATTTATCATCTTCATCTTTATCATCTAAGATATGGATACACCAAATTTTATGTGATTCTATTACTTCTTCACCGTTGATTTAGTGAGTGTAAAATTAACGGTTTACCGACAATAGAACTTTTTACATTGCTAATTCAACAATGAAAAAATGATAGAACACATGAAATTTGGTGTATTCAAATCTTAAAGATAAAGATGATGATGGGTGTAACGACCCCAATATTACTATACCTTCGTGTTTTCTTTATTATGTAAAATATTGTATTTATTTATTCCTAGTATTTTCCGTATATTTTGTTTTCTATTAAATTTATTATTTTATTATTCTATCTATTTTTCTCAACCTCATTTCTTTAAAACTAAATATTAACCTTTTTCAAATTAAACACAAGACCTAATCTAACCCATAACCCAAATTCAATCTCATTTTCTTTTATAAAATTATGAGCCCAAAAGCCCTCTTTCTTTTCAAATAATAACATATATTTAATGCTTGTTAAATTTGAGCATGAACAACCTTGTAGCTCATTAGTTAAGTCCTTACATTATTATTTAATAGGCCACAAGTTTGAATCTTGGCTCTTGTAATTATTTTTATGTATTTTTTAAACCGTCTTATAATCTATAAATGAGATCTTTCATTTCATCTTCCTTTTAACTCTCAAAATGAATGCATATAATAATTAATATGGTTATGGTTATGAATTATTATAATGACCATATAAATATTCTTTTATATGTTCTCTTTTTCATTGTTCAATCTCCTTCAAAAAATTATTTCAAATCTTCATCCTTAAAACTCTCAAAGTTTCGGCGTCACTGGAGCTCACTTCGTTTTACTTTGCTTTTCTTTCCTCTCAAAATCAAAATAGAGAATAATTTTAGAAACTAACTTGATCCTTATCTTTTTGCTCGAGCCTAGATCATCTAGACTTGTTTTTGCCGCTAGAATCGAATCGGTGAGCCAGTTGTTATACCGACCCACACAACCCGTAAGTCCCTTCTCCTCCTCCTTTTCTCCACTTGAAAATCATCCCTTTACTATGCCTCCGTCATTCCGAATCTTGGGATAACTAGTTAGTCCCATGATGAAGTTTTTGTTAAATTAAAAAATGGTTGAAATAAAACATATATGTTTAGTTATAAAATCATGCATGTAATAGTTGATAACATATTAAGTATTTTTATTTTAGACGGTTAATCATGACCGGATCATATTTTTGCTTCACATATGTTAATTTATGTTATTTATCACTGAAATTTTAATTATTTATATTTAGTTTTCCATACAAGAAAATAATGTTATAAATAAATATCATAGATTTATCATTTTAAAATACGATTTTACAAAACCTTTATATTTAAAATAATTTTTAGAAATTAATTTCCACTTCTAAAAATTCTTGGAACATTAGGATAAAATAATAGATTGAATTCTAAATCTACAGTGAAAATTTCATATCAAACCAAATAACGGTTTGGGAGTTACATAGTTTTTTTATTCACCGATTTAAAATTCAGAAAACTGCTATTAAGGGTCTTCTTCAAGAGACCATAACTCTGTAATCGTTGATCCAAATTAAGTTTTTTCAGATATTTTGAATATCTTTATCAAAAGATCTAGATTTTCTTAATTTTAAGTTTTTACTGAAAACCGACGTAATATATAGAAAACTACGTTACAATATTAAGTGACGGATCTGTACAGAATCCGTCCTGATTCACACACTATTTTTAAATAGGACATAATTCGAACTCCCAATAACTGTTCGTGGCAAAATTTAGATATATAGATGCAAAATTGATAGAGCTATAATTTTCTGTATATTAGATTACTTAGAAATGCATGAAACAACCCGATATAGGCTTTACAATATAACATATAGTTGCTGTCCAGAAATATGAATTTCTGTTTTAAACGCTGATGTTAAAACAATCATAACTAGAGCTTCAGAAATCCAAATCGCACGAATCTTAGTGTTTAGGATAAGTACATCGAAAGACTTAAAATTTTCTAATAATTTTTTTCATGCCTCGCTTCCCAGTGTACGGGCAGAGGACGCGATGAGGCCGCTACGTATTTACTCAAAAATAAACACGCTAAACGTATCTAAGCAATATAAAATAAAATGTACACAAGCGACAAAATGTAAATAAACAGTAAATTTATTTATTAAAAATTCTTTTTACAATACAACTGAAATGAAAATATATGGAATGAAAGCAATGCCTAAACAATAGCATAACAGGAATGAAAATGAAATGTAATGTACAAGTGAATCTAAAACTCTGGGTCTTCGGTAAACTGATCTAAGTTCTCGCTGCTGGGCTCGATCTCTAGTGAGTCTGAATCACCTGACGACATTCCAAAGAAGAAGAAAGAGAATGTCGTCAATGAACAAATCGCTCGGTAAGTCCCAAAGAGGAGGGAGAAGTAGAATAGACAGAGAGAGGGTATTACTATTATAATGTTGATTGTTATGTTAACGTAGTTGTTTGTAGTTTGGAATAGAAGAGGCCAGTGTATATGAGAGAGGTTTCACTATGCCGGAGACTAAGGTATACGGAATACAAGGAACCGTTCAGCCACGGTACGACAACAATGGAGATTCATGTTAGGTGTCTTATGGTTGCAGTCTCATGCCACTTTTAACACCTTCCGTACCAATCTACCCCTTATAAACCCCGCAATGTCTTGATCGTGTTGATTGTATTGTATTGTCTTGTAAATTGTACAGATGGATGACTTGCCGAAACCATGATATCAGTAATGCAACGGATATAATGGAAGAACATGTAAATGGAATATATCCATGGTTCGGTTTGGTCAATACAGATTGATATAGATTGAATAGATGGATTCGTATTGAATCATGTTGTATTGTAGTTTGTACTTGAATCACATTCAAGTCAGATTGATTAGTTTGAGACTCAGTCTGAGTTAGACACTTTTAAAGAACATGAAATCCTGATTGTTTTGGTATTATCGGTAACTGTTGCACATGGACGGCAGGATTTTTGTCTTTTTCCAACACAATTACCGTGTTGATAACACCGTTTGTTAAGTTGTCTACCTTAAATAGGCAAGCACCCATATTTTCGGCTCCCTGAGGCTCAAGAGACTGGTCCCGCTTAAACCTATGTTTACTAGGATCCTTATTGTAATTTAGTAAAACTTGAGGGGGTTTTATATAAAAATAATTTTAGTATAATTTCAAAATACACCTCAAGCATTTAATTATCGTCTTTATGGTTTTCATTGATGTATATTTTATCAATGTGGCATTTCTAGTGAATAAAACCTAATTTCATAATATATGGTATTTATTTGTAATATGAATATTGTTTTGAATTATCATGATAGTTTCATGTAATATTTGAATTCTTTTCTTGAATTTTGGAAACATGGAATATAATATATATATATATATATATTTAAAATAAGTATTTTGGTAATATTTATATATATATATATATATATATATTTAACGAAAATAATTTTATTTATTTTCTTGTAAAAATCTCATTTTCTAAAGAAAAATGTAAAAAAAATTCCATCGAGATCGAATGCTCCTTGCGGAGGTCTGTATCTTACTCTACTAAGCCCGAGGATGTGTGATAATCCACACCATCCCAAATGGGGTCCCCAAAATGGATTGTAGAGGCGCAACTGCATGGAAATGTTTTAATACATCTTTTAAAGAAAACGGTTTTATAAGTTAAAAGGATTTATTTGCAAAGTCGTATTTCCCGTATTCTATTGTCCCAAAATTCATCGTGCTATGATAGATATATGTGTTGTGATGAGGTAGGTCATTACCTCATGAACTATCTAAACGTATAATAAGGAAATAAGGCTATAATGTCGAAATGAAATATAAAGGTATTTTAATGTAAAAGTGGAATAAAATTTGCTACGGTTATTATTTTGTTGTCAAACTTATTCTATTGTCTTTGTTAATAAAACTAAACAAGAAATCAAAATTTATAGGTTTGTTATTAAGAAAAAAATTGTATTTTTAAAAGAAAGGAGAATCGGAAACCGGATAACTCCGCTTCCGACATGTTTTGAGAATGAGAAGTTTTAGAATAGCAAACAAGAGAGAGAAGGGGGAATTGCAGGCTTATAAGGTAGAGGGGAGAAAGAGGAAGAGTGGGGAAGTGTCGGTGCGTCGTTTCGTCGCCGGAAACTCCTTGTGTCGTCGCCGGAACTTCGTCGGAGTTTCGCCCTTCGTTAACTCCACTTGCACACTATATGAACTTAGAAATTTCTTGAGAGTTTTGGCAGAGAATTGTGAATGAGGAGGGGTGATAAGAGGGTGGTATTTATAGGAAACATTAGGGTTCAGGGGGATGAATGTGAATTAAAATTTGTAATAAAAATAGGATTAAATAGGTGATTTATTGCCTATGGAAAATATGCAGAATAAATAAGCAATACAGGAGTTAAGGGGGGAGTCCAAGGGTTGCAGGAGAAAAATATGGGAGCATTTCCTACGGTCTAGACCGGCAGCGCCAGGGTTTTTCTCCTTCTCGCCGGGCCATCACCGACGGGTGTGCTTAGGGTTTAGGCTACGTGTCGGGGTCGATTGGTATTCTTCAGTGTATATGTTTATTTAAAGTGTGACTCTTCATTTTACGTGTTGTGCACGTGTAGACTTTTGGGCTTCTAAAATGATTAAAAGAAATTAAAATAAAAAGGTAATGTGGCTTATGGGATTTGAACTCTAGTGCTTTGTCTCAGCAGTGCAAGGCCTTACCAGTGAGCTACAAGCTCCTTCATGCTATTCTAAAGCAAAATAAATTCTTAGAGCATTCACAGGAATTGTAAATACCCCAATTGTACATAAACTTTAAATGAATTTTATGTAAACATAATTTGGAGTTGTTACAATTTTTATTACCTGAAACCCGATGGAAATTAACTCAGACTGCGTTTTAAAAATATACGACGGTGCTGGACAGATTCTGATCTGTTCTGCGCGATGAAACGAAAATGGGTATATCTTCCAAACCGGTAGTCGTATTTAGGCGCGACTGCAACTCACGCGTGCACAACACTTAAATCTATATTTCTGTTTATATTAAGAAATTAATTGACTTGATTGATTAGTCGTACACAATACTTCTTAACAGCATTATTTATGGTCTTTACTTGAATAATATACTTGACATATTTCATGCTATTCGAACATGCATACCTTGTTTATATTGATTTTTAAATGGTTGTATGATAATTAGATATTATATGTTTGACATAATTCAATTAAATGCTAGATTTGATATGACCCGAACCGTGAATACCTGAAACATGACATGAATACTTGATCTTGACATGAACTCAATCTTAAAAACTTGATGTATTCATAGATTTGGGCAAGACTTGTAATTTTAACTATTGACTAATATACGCAAGGTGTTGGGGTAGTTTGAGTTGTGAGTCCAATGAAATCTCAAAAGTCTCATACTAACAATCACGAATACTAACAATCATAAGGCCTGTATTTTCTTACTCCTGGATTTTAGCATGTTGAGTTTGGAATATTTCGACGACGGTCGAAATCCCGTTACTATCATGAGGGCATGTGGTTCCTTACGCCTACATTACAGCCTGTTGGGTTCGAGAACACTTTTGAGATTTGGTTGATACTCACACCTTGAACGCACGTTAATTACTTTTACCGTTTTTGAGACCTTTTAGGACACTTACATTCACTTCATGTTCACTATACTTACACTTCACGGCTATGTTATACTTGTTTTTCATGCTGATATAGTTGACATACACATTACCATGCACGCTACTATACCTATTTACATGTTCATGATTTTCATCCATGCTATACCCTATATCACATTACACCTTACATTTCATTTATATACATCACACCATCCTTTTGGGGACTTACCGAGCGTTAGTTCGCTGACGTGTATTCCACCCATTTTTCTTTCTTTCTTGATATGTTCGTCAGGTGGCATTGAGATAGAGTAGATAGAAGCAGTCGAAGAGAAGTATAAGCAGTTCGCATTACAACCGGACGTCTAGTTTCATTCAGCTTTTCATTTCAGTTTATTTATGAATGCGTCCTTATTAAGGCTTATCATGTTCTCATATCTTGATTCAGATATTTTGTTAATTGTGAATCTTGAATATAATAAATTAAAGTTGGATTTCATTTTTTTGTTTATTCTTTTTATTTTATATTGCTTATATACGTTTAGCGTATTTATTTCGAGAAATAATCTTTTCGGAATAAATACGCCGCGGGTCTCGTCACGTACCTACTTCCGTCATTTGGGAAGCGTGGCGTGACAATGGATGCCGATCGTTGAATAAAATGTTGGAAGGTGTATTTTTTGGACGCCGCCTAACGAAAATCCCTCACAGGGCCTCTTTTCTTCATTATTCTGTGTGTGTGTGTGTTTGTGTGTGTAGGTGGCATCAAATATTTATATCCTCCTTGAATTTTTTTCGACCAATCGACAGCTATAATCATCATCTTTATTATATAAGATATGGATACACCAAAATTCATGTGATTCCACTATTTTTTCACCGTTGAATCAGTAATGTAAAATGTTCTATTGTTGGTAAACTGTTAATTTTGCACCCACTAAATCGACGGTGAATATGTAATGAAATCATGTGAAATTTGGTGTGTCCATGTCTAGCTAACATGATAAAGATGACGACGATGGGTGCCGATCATCGAAAAAATCATAGAGGGTGTATTTTTTCGACGCCATAGGATGAAATTATCTCATATAGCACCTTGACTCCCCCCCCCCCCAACACAATAAGGAATGCTCCATTGCAAACTTGTCCGCGTTTTTTAAAAACGGGAACTCCCGATCTATGATATATATTTTAACGATTTGTTCAAGTTAATTATCCTACCCTCAAATATACGTGTATGAAAAATTAAAGAATTTAAAGACTTCTAATTTATGCATCGGATGACGTTTATATTGTATTATCGAAAGATGTCCATTTTTGCACCCATCGATGCATAGGCTAGAGGTCTTTAAATCCCTTGATTTTTAATACATATATATTTGAGGGTAGGGTGATTAACTTGAACGGATCGGATCGTTAAAATATGTCGTAAATCGGGAATTCTTGTTTTTAAAAAACGCGTACCAGTTTGTAATGGATTACTCTCCTATACATATGATTCCAATCCTTATGATTCTAATTAATATTACCCAAAATAATCTTAATGAACCCAAAATTAAAATATCAAAATATCCAACAAATTCAATCCCAATGATTCTAAAACAACATTACCCAAAATATTCTATGATCCATATTACCAAAAATAAATGAATAGAGATACGCATGGATCTCAAAAATTAGATATGAGAATATTTAGTTTGTTATTTAATGAATTTATTAATTTGTTTTAATTGGAGCCGTTGAAAACAAATGTTAGAACTAACGGCTGTTATTCATGTTCGTGAATTTAAAAACGCGAACCCATCTTAATGGATATATATATATATATATATATATATATATATATATATATATATATATATATATATATATAGAATAATAAAGAAAAGAGCCCATAGGAGGAAATTTCCTCCTATGGCGTGGAAAAAATACAAGCTCCACCAATTTTTTCGACGATCGGCCCCTATCATCTTCATCGTTATCATCTAAGATGTGGATACACCAAATTTCATGTGATTCTACAACTTTTTCACCGTTGATTTAGCAATGTAAAATGTTCTATTGTCGGTAAACCGTTAATTTTGAACCCACTAAATCAACGGTGAAAAAGTTGTGGAATCACATGAAATTTGGTGTACGCACATCTTAGATGATAACGATGATGATGATGGGTGCCGATCGTCGGAAAAAATGATGGAGGTTGTAATTTTTCCATGCCATAGGAAATCCCCTCTTATGGCCTCTTTCCTCCATTAATCTCATATATATATATATATTGGAGAATAATGTAGAAAAGAGACATTGAAGGGGTTTTCCTCCTATGGCGCCGAAAAAATACAACCCCACAATTTTTTCTGACGATCGGCATCCTTCATCATCATTGTTATCATCTAAGATGTGCATACACCAAATTTCATGTGATTCCACTACTTTTTCACCGTTGAATTAGTAATGTAAAAAGTTCTATTGTCGGTAAACCATTAATTTTGCACCAACTATATCAACGGTGAAAAAATGGTATAATCATGTGAAATTTGGTGTATCCACATCTTAGATGATAAAGATGGATGTGATGTATGCCGATCGTCGAAAAAATTCACAGAGAATGCATTTTTCCGACGCCATAGGATGTAATCCCCTCCTATGGCATATTTTCTCCATTATCCTCATATATATATATATATATATAGAGAGAGAGAGAGAGAGAGAATAATGGAGGAAAGATGCCATGGGAGGGAATTTCCTCTTATGGCGTCGAAAAAGTACGCCCTCTCTCGTTTTTTCCGATAAACCGTTAATCTTGAACTCACTAAATCAACAGTGAAAAAGTTGTAGAATCACATGAAATTTGGTATACCCCCATGTTAGATGATAACGATGAAGATGATGGGTGCCGATCATTGGAAAAAACGAGGGAGGGCGTACTTTTTCGATGCCATAGGAAGAAATTCCCTCCTATGGCATCTTTCCTCCATTATTCTCTCTCTGTATATATATCAAACACTTTGGAGAAGTGCACGTCACGTTGCTGTTGGCTTTTCAAAAGTTCTTTAAATTTTGATACTCGACATGAAGAGTACTAAAAGTTTTTGGTCCATTGTGATTAAAATCATAGGGCACAAATTAATTAATTAAACACTTGTTTTGTCTACTTTTTTGTTTTTTGGTGTTGAATAACACTGATAATATGATATCGCTTGCCGTACCTTTTAATATTTTTCAAGGCTTTAATCAGATCTCTTGTTGGTAGTATAGTGCAAAGAAGATTTTACGTATGGAATCATTAAAAAAATAAATTAAAAAAATTGGGGGAAAAGAAAACTTAACCAAATAATGTTGAGACTTGAGGGTCTTCGATTCGGCTAGACTTTTGCTTGATCGTGTTGACTAATAAGCCCTTATTCTTTATCTCGACATGGAATTAACAATAAATGATTTAGACGTGTTGAGAGCCAAAGCAAAAGTGTTGGAATATAAAAGCAAAAGATTAAATTGCATAAAATCTCACTCACTTTCCCTGGAATAGTAGAAAACATTCTAGCTATTTCTTCAATATGCATATTACCCTTCTGATTTTAACTAATTTGGTTTTTGTAAAAAAATAGATTTTAAATGTTGTGAAATAACCTTAAACTAATATTATTTCTCTATGTATTTTAAGGAAAATTATTTTTCTACCAGCCAGGTAGAGTCCATATAGGCTACCAAGCATTTAACTGGATATTAAGCAAGCCATGTTATCCATTAGTTAGGTATTTACAAAAAATACTTTTCCAACCAAAATGGTGGAATCATGGAATCTCATTGGATAAAAAATGGACATGATATCCATTACATATGAGTAATACTTTTCCTACCGGTGTGGTAGAACGCACATAGGCTATCAAGACTCTCATTGGATACAAGATGAGATATAAAATACAAATATATAGGTACCGGATAACATTGACCTCTTTTTTTTTTAGAAGAACAAATGGGAGTAACCCCCTTGATATCATTAGAGAGGATTTAGTGACCAACGACCCCAAACACCCTCCTCAACACGAGGGAACCATGAAGATACAGGCTTACAAAAACCTGAAAAAAGAAAAACACAACAAAGATCAAGAGTTTTGGCATATAAATTTAATTTCGATCTTGAAGGCCTATAAAAGAACAATTCGGCCAAGCAGACGTTGATTGTTAAAAGGCCTCAGGGAAGCATGTCGGGTCGTGAGCTTGGGTTCGGCCTGATAGATCAACACTTGATCTCCAAGCAAGCTAAGGCTATAAAAGATCACTTAGAAGCATTGAGAAGGGGATCTGAAAAAATCAACTTCCAAACTCTGGCATAAATTTAGCCTTAGTCTTAACTTAGATCTAGTTCTTCGGTTGTTTGCGCCGACATGAATAGGGCCGAGGAGCCCCATGGACAGGTTCAGAGCAGATCCATCATAAAGGCCGATCCAGATGTCCAGCCCTGCGCTCTTGATTCGATGGAACTGATCTAGATCTCGCCAAAGGGTGAGGTAGGCGGCACGCGGCTGGCCTCCTAAAGCATCAACGATTGACCCAGGGTTTTCAGTCCTTAAGGTCGGACGGGTGATCAGAGGTCCACTCATGCACTTAAAATACTCAAGATCATGCCGAGCATGGAGCCATGGACTGAGCAATTAGCTGTAGCTCACACTGCCCGTAAGTCAGATGTCTGGTCCTTGACGGGCATATGGTCTGTAAATAGCATCTCAATTGGCTAATGAGTGGTTCACGAAAAGAGAAAAATATGTAACTCCATAGCTATAGAACTCTCAATTGAAGGCCGAACGCCCTCAAGATGATGTAAAAAGATGTTCGGCCGTAGTATTCCTTAACAACTTTTGATATTCGTAGAATGCTCGATTGTTTGTAATATCCGGCTGTTCTCGGGCCGATGAATATGATGATCACTTGTAATAAATAGGCCATCTGTTAGATCAATGGATAATTGTAACCGTTGGTAGATCAGGCCTTTTGGCCGATGCTTAGAATCCAATGTTTATGTTTGACACTTCTATTAAAATGAAAGAAGCAGACCGATTGGGTCGAAGGCCATTTTTCTTATATGTTTACGAGCATCTACCATAATTGCACATTATCGGATCGAATTCTTTTAAGGAAGATCGTTCTCTCCTTTCTTAAAAAATAAGATCAATCATTTAGAAAGACGCAGTTGCTGAATCAGGTCTTTTTGGTTTAATGCAGGCCCGTCAATAGAAGACCGGTAAAAATAGCTAGGTAACAAAAAGAATACAAGTTCAAATACAAAGGAACCGAGCACAACAAACACATGGACTAAACATGCCAAAAGTACTCCAGGGCAATTCACAGTATCCAAAAACAATCGCCGAATCCCTCCAGTATCCAAGTTCCTCCTAGCTCACCCACTAGCTTGTTCTTGTGTGAAGTCGTACTCATCAACCTCATCACTCAATATGACACAATTTATATCCAATGAAATATTTGATAGCCTATATGTAATCTACCGACCGGTAGAAAAAGAATTTTTTATTACATAGAGAATTGCATCCTCTTCCCAACCTTGTAGCCAATAAGTATCCTTCTAAATGATGTGAATTCTACCATATGGAAAGAAAAAGTATTTCGCGGTATTTGCACTGTATATCTCACCTTGTATCTAATGAGAGGTTTGATAGCCTATATGGATTCTGCCGCATGGATAGAGCAAAAAATTACTCATTTTTTAATTAAATATTTGTAATTTGCACATATTTTGTGGATAGACGCGTTGAGAATATAAAAGAAAATCAACCTTTTAAAGAGTTGTTTTCCCCCTTATCAATTTAGCATGGCTTATACAGTAAAACCTTTCTTTCCGAAATAAGAGACCGTCGGTTCGATTTCAAAAGGGTCACATATAGAAAAATTAGATAAAACTTAATTAATGGTTTTTTTAATCCGGATTAACACCAAGCATATATGCTTCTGAGAAGAAATCTATCTAAGAAAGTGGGATTAATAAAGTCTCAATCTTGCCTTTTGATATGTTGCAGTCTGAGTAGGATAACTTGCTATTCTTTTCCTCTATAATTGATGCATGCATTGTGTGTTGAAGTAACCTGCACTTAATTTGCTTTAATGTTGGCCATTTGAGTCATCAAAAGGGCTAAAGCTTCAATGGGTGCGCGTCTCTCATTGTTCTATATGATTGAAAAATGTTAATTGTGAATAGGTGAAAAGCGAGAGCACTCAAGAGAATAATTAATCAAAAGAGAGAAGAATCCTGCTGCTGCTACTCCACCTCCTTTTGTTTGGCTGCCCTTTGAACAACAATCCTTATACTAATCATACACCAAACTGACTAGCTAACCATAGAAAGATTTTTCTTTTTCTTTTTGAAATAATAGACCTTAGCATACCGCAAAGAGAATTTACCATTAGGTTACAGCAGCACTTACAATAATAAAACAAATTAGGATTGCGTGATCATGGCTTGTGCCGCTATCCTATGGGCATTGTAGGCAATTCTATAGGCTTTGTAGGCAATGATTTCATTTCTAAGGCGAATCGTCGAAACAATAGACGCCCCGGCCCCCTCCCCGAACAAAGAAAGCAAATAGGAAAAACCTTCTGACATTTTTATTTTCTTTGATTGACGCGAGTACTAAGATACATTGAATGTGGCCAAATGGTTAAACGACCCAAGCATTTCAGGAACATCATAAATGAGTGTCTGCATATGCTCAAGCAAAGCAATAAAATTAAGTTCTGGTCAAAACCTAGGCAAGGAAATAATGTGGCTAGCTAAAATTTACAACTACTTTAGGAAATGGTGGTCACTGGTTGGAACCTCATGTCCCCGCTTGTATTTTATCTGTTGTAACTGTTGTATGGATTACGTATCTATGCGCAGCGGAAATCCAAGATCTTTGTTTTAGGATGGATTGAAAAAGACTTTCCAACGGATGCAAATCATACAAAAAGAACACACCAATAACAACACATAAGGTTTACCCAGGTTCAGTGCAACAAACACCTAATCCTGCAAACCGCGACAAAAACTTCCACTATGAGAAAGAATTACAAGAGATCACACCGACTTATCACCCTCATTTACAAAGAAATATCTTATTATAAAACCTCTCTCTATCCGCGACCACGCTTGACTGCTCTCTCCCACTCTAATCAAACCCTAGGTTATCAGAGAATTATGGATTACTCAAAAAGCCTAAACAGTAGTTAAATGCTAGAGATATATCTATATTTAAATTAAAAATAAATATGAATTAAATCTAGAGATTAGATTTAAATCTAAACTAAAAAGATTAGATTTAAATCATAACTAATCCCTAACTAATCCGAATTTAAATCACAATTCAACAATCTCCGTCTTGATACAAATTTGAATCAAATTCGCCATAATCTTTTCACTTTCTCAATATTTTGGAATTCCGTTCTCGTCGTCTTGAGCCTGAAGACACCTCAACAATCAACCAAGCAAAACTTGAATTTAGATTAGAACCATCTTATAAATCCGTCTGCCAGATTCTCTAGGATACCAACAATCGTAAGTGACATCACATTCTTTTCAGTCTACAAGAAGAATACTTTCACTTCCTCTGTAATTTCCAAACCCAACAATCTCTGCAAATCGATGGTCTCCCTAACTGCCTGCATGAGGGCTATCAATCATGCCTCTATTGTTGAAACCGCGATAACAGCCTGAAGCGTAGATCTACTTGACCCTGCATCTGTGTCCTTGTAACCCGTCGTCGACCTCCATCTGCCTTTATCAATAGCATAATCTATACCTAATGATAATATCGCCGAAATCCTGAAGTGCGTCTCTAAGTGAGAAGATACGGGCTGAATCTCCTCCATCATGTACCGAACTAGAACCTGCTCGATACACTGCTGCAACCGACGCAACTCTCCATCCATGACACTATCCATACTATTGCCTTAGAGACTCGTCCTTAACCACACCTGTGTACCGAACTGTTCTCGACCTCTGCACCACTGGCTGTATGGACTCTCCACCTGAATCAAAGTATCGACCACCTCATCTCTCGTAATCTGGACTGAAACTTTGAACTCTAACTCTCTTGATGGCATACTTATTCTCTGTTCACCATCTGACCGAGTCTGTCTTCTTAGAAGTATCACATACTTGGCGAATGTCACTTCGCTGATTACTCCACTCTGGGTTCCAGAACACCACGACTTGTATCCTTTTACTCCGCTTCCTAAGCCGACAAGAGAACAACTCTCGATCCTCGGCTCCTCGGTGCACCCAATAACGCGAAGCCTTGAGCAATCTCTAGCCCTTCCAGTCCATAACTCCTAAGGAATTCTCATATCTACCGTTATCGATGGTGACCGATCGATGAGGTACTCGACAGCAGATAGGGCTTCCGCCCGAAATTCCCTTGGAAAACCAGTCGTAATCCATAAAGTTATGTTCCTCCCAACTGTCCGAACCATCCATCCTGCAATGTCATCTGGCCGAGAATCTCCCAATATGGTCTACCGATGCACGATCTTCTCTGGCTTACACAATTCTATGAACTCTTGCAAAGAGAACCCTCCGCGTAATCCAAATCAAAAAACCTCTAAGCACTTCTCGAACTGTTTTGGATAGAATCGGTTGGTAAGAGATTTCTTCATGTAAAAGGACTCCAACTTGTTCCACAATTCTGCCGCCGTCGTCTTTTGCGCCACTTCGCAAAGAACCTTATCAGCTATTAAAAACAAGATCAAACTGTGAGTTTTTATTTCTATCTCTTCAATCTCAATTGTTGTGATCATCAACGGAATCATGTCTTTTGCAAAGACAATCTTATGCACACCTTATTGTTTCAGCAGCACTGTCATCTTCAATCTCCATAGACTGAATCTATTACGCACATCGAACTTTTCGATCTTGCAACATGTAGACGCCATCTCCCAATCAACCCTAAAACTCGAACTTGATGCTCTGATACCACTTATTGTAAGGATTACGTATCTATACGCAGCTGAAATTCAAGATTTTTGTTTTAGAGTAGATTGAAAAATACTATCCAACGGATACTAAATCACACGAAAAGAACACACCAACACACAAGATTTACCCAGGTTCAGCACAACTAGCATCTAATCCTGAAAACCGCGATGAAAACTTCCACTATGAAAAAGAATTATAAGACATTACACCGACTTCTCACCCTCCTTTACAAAGAAATATCTTCTCTTACAAGACCTCTGTCACGCCCCGCTTCCCGGTGTACGACAAAGAGAACGCGATGGGCCGCTACGTATTTACTCAGAAGTAAATACGCTAAGCATAACTAAGTAATATAAAAGAAATATACACAAGAGACAAATGTAATGAACAACAACTTTATTTATTAACATTCTTTTTCCAATACATCTGAAAAGTAAATACATAGAATGAAAAGCAATGCCTAAACAGTGGCATAACAGAAATGGAAAGTACTGAAATTAAATATACAAGTATCTAGAGCTCCGGGTCGAAAGCTAGCTGGTCCAAATCCTCGCCGGTGGGCTCGATTTCCTGAAGGTCCGAACCACCTGACAACATTTCAAAGAAAAAAAAGAAGGAATGTCGTCAGCGAACAATCGCTCGGTAAGTCCCAAAAATAAGGGAGAAGTAGAATAGACAGAGAGAGAGTGTGTGTGTAGCTTTTAAAATTGTATTATATTGTTATAATGTTGTATTTAGTGTTAACGCTGTTATTTGTAGCTTGGTATAGAAGAATGTTAGTGTATACGAGAGGAGTCTCAATAGACCAGAGACTACGGTGGACGGAATACAAGGAACCGTTCAGCCACAGTACAACAACAATTGAATTTAGATTAGGTGTCTTAATGGCTGCAGTCTCGTACCACTTCTAACACCTTCCGTACCAATCTACCCCTTAAACCCCGCGGTGTTCTTATTGTATTGTTTGTATTGTATTATAGATTGTATAGATGGATGACTTGCCGAAACCATAATATCAGTAAATGGATGTAACTGGAGAATCATGTAGATGGATGTATATCCATGGTTCGGTTCAGTCCAGTCAAGTTGTATAGATTGATAGATTGAACATATTGAATATATGGATTCGTATGGATTTGTTATATATACTTGAATCTCATTCAAGTCAGATTGATTATATTGAGACTCGGTCTGAGTCAGACAATTAGAAAAGAAATTGAATCCTGAATTATGTTTTGGTGTTATCGGTAACTGCTGCACATGGACGACATGATTTGTGTCTTTTTCAAAGACGATTACCGTGTTGATAACACCGTTTGTTAAGTTGTCTATCTTAAATAGGTAAGCACCCATATCTCCAGCTCCCTGAGGCTCAAGAGACTGGTTCCGCTTAAACCTATATTTACTAGGGTCCTTATTGTAATTTAGTATAACTTGAGGGGGGTTTTATGTAAAAATAATTTTGTATAATTTTCAAAATACACCTCAAGTATTTTATTATTGTCTTTAAAGTTTTCATTGATGTATATTTTATCATTGTGATATTTCTAGTGAATAAAACCTATTTTTCATAATATATGGTATTTATTTGTAATATTGGAATTTGTATGGTATTTTCTTGTAAATGAGATGTTTTTCTTGAATTTTGGAAATGTGGAATATTATAAATATTAAAAATATATATTTTGATATTAATTACATATATATTTATTTATTAAAATCTAAGTTTTATTTATAATAGAAATGCAATTTTCTAAAGAAAATTGCATTTTTAAATCTTTTGAGACCGTATGCTCCTTGCGGAGGTCTGCATCTCGCACTAGTAAGCCCGAGGATGTGCGATAATCCGCACCATCCCGAACGGGTTTCCCAAAATGGGTTGTAGCGGCACATTGCAAAGATTTGTTAAAAATGCATATCTTGTAGAAAAATGTTTTTATAAGTTGAATGTAGTTTTGTGTAAAATCGTATTTTCTCAAAACTATATTCCCAAAGATTATCGTGCTATGTTACATATGAGTGTTGTAAGAAGGTAGTTCATTACCTCGTGAACTATCTGAAGGTATAGTAAGGGTAATGATGTTTTATGTCGAAACTAAACTATATGGTATTTTTCTGTAAAAGTGCTATAAAAATTAAAAGATAAATTCTTTTGATATGAAACTTGTCAATACGTTTTGTTAATATTTAATAATCATGATGTGAGAGTTTGGTATTATCGTGTTTAAGAAAAATATGATTTTTAACGAAAAACTGAATCGGAAGTTGGATTAACTCCACTTCCGTCGGGTTTTAGAATTTTAAGTTTTTAGAATAGTAAAAAGAAGGGGGATGTTCCCTGCCGGAAGGACGCGACCGGGATGTTGGGACGTCAGGCCTGAACTTCGAGGGCAGATGCTATTTGGTGCTATCCGTCCACCTCTCCGAAGATGCCAAGTTGATTTATGGCACCATGTATCGAAGGTTTAAACGGATACGACCGATGTAGCAGACTTCATCAGATTCCCCCTCGTTGAGGGGTTTTTAATTGTGGGGACGCTCTTCCCTGCAGGTGCAAGCCCCTGCAGTTAATTACGCTACCGCATCGTGGTAACCACTTTTTCCTTCTCCAAATGGCCACTTCGTGTCGTGTGTGTTTATTTTGTTTTTGGTTGCCCGTGGATTGTATACGGAGACTAATTTATGTTATCGCCCGTAGGGCGTGGATTAGTCCAAATCCGTATCTTCTTAGATTTGGGTTTAGGGTTGTGTTTAAGGATACGTTAGTCTCATTTAAAACTAAGATCAACTTAAACGTTTGTTAATGATACGTTAGTCTAATTTTAGACTAAGATCAACTTAACGGGATCATTTAGATCCAACAAAAGAGCATTTGGGCTCTATTGTTTAGTTTAGGAATATTGCGGTCCATAATTAGTTTAAGAACGTTATGGTCCAATATTAGTTTAAGGACATCTCGATCCAGTTTAAAGACATCATAGTCTATAAAGGTTAAAGACATCATAGTCCATGGGTTTAAGGACCCCACAGTCCGAGGTTAAGGACATCATAGTCCATAGGCTTAAGGACCCCACAGTCCGAGATTAAGGACATCATAGTCTATGGGCTTAAGGACCCCACAGTCTGTAGTTTAAAGTCGTCATAGTCTATAAAGTTTAAGGACATCATAGTCCATGAGTTTAAAGACCCCACAGTCCATGGAATGATTGGTTATCGGGACCCGTCACCTCTCTGAAGACGTTGAAGGATTACAACGACAAATATCAAAGGAGTGAAGAGATGTACCCTTGAACCAAAGTTGATTGGGAAATCTATAGTCCAATTTGGGACTAAGATCAATTAATTAGATTATGAGCACATGGGCTCAGTTAAATCTGAATTGAGGACTTATGGCCAACTTGGGCTAAGTCCAATTAGGTTTAAAATGTTGGACCTTTGTTTGGACCGTTGAACATTTGTCTGGGTTCAGCCCCCCATTATTTAGCAATGCTAAACATGAGTCTGGGTTCTGATCATATTTTGTCTTCTATTGAGTGCTGAGCACTCATATACCATATGAGATGATCAATTTTGGAAGACAAGAATGTATTTGAGGCTCGGTCAAAACGGGAGTCTTGCCTCTGGGAGAC
Organism: Agapanthus africanus; assembly: GCA_030015575.1. Taxonomy (NCBI): domain Eukaryota; kingdom Viridiplantae; phylum Streptophyta; class Magnoliopsida; order Asparagales; family Amaryllidaceae; genus Agapanthus; species Agapanthus africanus. The sequence continues at coordinate 871,875,997 of JASDDO010000019.1, read as the reverse complement.
CTAGCCAATTTGGGCTAAGACTGGTTTGAATATAGTGTTAAACACTAGCACATATCTGGCGATCACGTGTTCTCACGTGATGCATTAAAATAGTGTTAAACACTAGGGATGCAGTGCTTAAAATAGTGTTAAACACAAAAAGTGAAGCGCTCACGTGGGATTACGTGAGGCGCCTGAGAATTGGGCTAAACTTTCTTTATTTTATTCTCAGAATATGCAGGTAAGTGTTAAACACTTAATTTTCATGATTATCACGTGCGGACACGTGATGGTGCCCACAGTCTGTTCTGCTCTTCTTATTTTGAAGAGTCTGTTCAAGGGTCATGTGTGAGCACGTGACCTGATCTTGTTCGTTCTTTTTTGATCTCTGAGGGGGATGGTCATGTGTTGACATGTGATCATGCAGGGTACTTGATGCTTTTACGTGCATGGAGAGTTTTAAGTCCCTTATTTAAGAATTAAATTCTTTTATAGGGTTAAACCCTAATTTTATTTAGAGGAATTAAATTCCTATATATTTGGAAGAATTAGATTCTTTTATACCCAATTCTCCTTCTAAGTCTTGGATCTGCATGGTAGAATCTCCCCGATGAGAATTAAATTCTCAACTTATGGGAAGATCTGCAGAAGATCTTCAACCAGAGAGAAGAACTAAGTTCTTATATTAAGGGTTAAACCCTATCTTTGTTAGAGGAATTAAATTCCTATGTGCTTTGTGGGAGAATAAGATTATCTGAACTTATGTCCTCCCTTAGATTTTAGATCTGCATGATAGAATCTTCCCGATGAGAATTAAATTCTCAACTTATGGGGAGATCTGCTTCTGCAGATTTTCAACCAGAGGAAGAACTAAATTCTTATTTAAAAGAGTTAAATTCTTAGTTTGATAATTAAATTCTCTTATAGGGTTATGGGAGCTTATAGAATGATCTATTTTCCATTCTTACCTAGGGTTTCTTTCTTTTTCTGAAGAATTCTTCTTTCTCTCTGGAGAATTAAATTCTCTTCTTTTTTCTCTCTGTTGTTGTATATCTCTCCTTTTTTCTCTTCTCTTCTTGGCTCCTATTTATAGGAGAAAGAAAAGAATCAGTTTGTTTAGTCAATCTTTCATTAAAAGATTTTGATTGATTTTGTAACCAACATGATCTTTTAGATCACTCAGTGAATTTTATTCACCATTCGATTTTTAATCCAAAAGATATTTTGTCTGTTAATCCTGGCAAATATCAGGGAAATATCTCCTTGTATAGAATATTTATATAAATTGGTGATTTTTAATCACCGTTGGATTTTTAATCCAATAGTGCTCCACTTTACAGAGCGCAATCTTTTTGTTAGGAAAAATCTAAGGAAATATTAGGGTTTTTGATTTCCCTTAATTAGAATTTAATTCTATTAGTTCAGAAGGTTTAAGAGCCTATCACGTGTTAGCACGTGACCCCACTGATTGACCATTTAATTAGAATTTAATTCTATTAGTTCAGAGATCTTTAGGAACCTATCACGTGTTGGCATGTGACCCCCTGTCACGTGATGCCCCACTTAGGGTTTTCTTTCTTCTAACTCAGAGAGTTTTAAGACCCTATCATGTGGTGGCACGCGACCCACTGATTAAGCATTTAACCAGAATTTAATTCTGTTGTTTTAAAGAACTCAGGAATTATCACGTGTCAGCACGTGACCCTTGGTCACGTGTGGGCACGTGATGCCCTATTGGGATTTTTTCTTGTTGTTTTATTATACCTTTAATTCTTTTCAGTGGGTTTAAAGGCCCATCACGTGTGGGCACGTGACCCCATTTGATTAGGATTCAATTCCTATCATTTCAGAGCCCTCGGGAAGCCATCACGTGTCAGCACGTGACCCCCAATCACGTGTGCGCATGTGATGCCCCATTGGGGTTTTTCCTTATATTTTATCAGGGAACAAATGCCCCCACAGCGTTGTTTCCACTTGTTTGCACGTGAGTGCAACGCTGTAACTTTTGTGGCCGTTGGATCTGCCTAGGGAAGGGGGTAGATGAACAGTTTCCTATCACATCCTATAAATGCAGGGGTCTCTTCAGAAGCGCCTCCACTCTTTCATCTTCTTCCTTCCTTTTCTTGTCTTGAGAATTTAATTCTCTTTCTCAGAGCTCAGTTCTCTGTTCCAAAAATCTTCAGAGTTTAACTCTGCCAACAAAAGATTTCCCTTTTCAGGTAAGGGTCTTGAACGGCTGAGGAACTTCTTGTAGAAATTTTCTTTGGATTTTAAGTCCACACCAAGGGTTTTTCCCTTTAACAAAAACTCATCTTTCCAAGTTCTTTAAGAATGTCCAATCTTTAAATAATAAACCCCTTTCGCTAGGGTTTCTCTAATGATGATACTTGTCTTCCCTCTGGAATTTAATTCCATTTCAAAGAGCTTAGCTCTGAAAAATTTTCTGGTAATTTAATTTCTCTGTTCAAAAGTAATTTAATTTCTCTAAAGAACTTAGTTTTTAAAAGAAGACTTCTTGGGATTTTTCATTCTGAATTGTTCTTGCAGAGATCCTTCTCGATTTGCACAGAATTCCTGTAATGGGTTTTCTCTTTGGGGGAATGTGTAGAGTCATTTGAATTTATTGAGAATCTTCCTTTTGTTCTCATGATGATTGCTCAGCCTCATTATTAGTGAGCCGCCATATTGATTTTGTGGGGCCCACGTGTCTTGTAACCCATGGTCCCATGAAATAACTTGTTTGTCGTTTTCTTCCATCGTCTTCTTATATATATACTTATATATATATTTATACACGTGTGGGCTTCACTAACAGTTTCCCCTTCCTTTATTTCAGGAACAATGGCTTCTCTTCCATACTTTCTTTTTACTCGCTCGGAGGCGGCTTTTCCTTAATCACCGTCGGATGAAGAAGTGATGGTGATGATCAGGGCTCATGACCTGGATTGCACCAATTTACTTTTATGGGGGACCTGGTAAGGTCATATCATCCGCCGTCGTCGAAACATTCTTTGCGAGGTACCAACAAAGCCTATCCGTCCATTCTTGCCGATGGACCGTCCGCGGACTGCTTTTACTATAGAGGTGGCAGATTGGACTCCTACCGGCCGGCTCGAACCGTCGACAACTGGGATACCAAAACAGCCTGTGCCGGCCATAGACATCTTAGGGCGTCGTATTTGCCAAGGTGAAGCCCAGCCTTGGGGACAAGTTTACAAGATAGGGTTTACCTCTCGCCATCCCACGGGCTACCTTCTCTGGGCTCGTTACATCTTGTCCGCTCATCATGCGCGACTGCAGAGGGTAGGGCTTTACCAGGCGGTGTACGCGTCTCTCTTCTATTATCAATCTCCTCATGTATGGTGGGTTAAAGATTTCCTTAATCAATGGAATCTTCCCACCAACACTTTCCTGTTAAGGGACCGCGAAGTTTCGATCTCTTTGGAAGAGTTTCGCGAGATCTCGGGCTTACCGATCAGGGGAGCGCCTTACGAAGAATTGTTGCCCTCTGACGAGTATGCCTTCGAGACTGTGCCCGCTACGCTTGACGGCTTGTCGACTAAAAATGCCGTCTGCCACAAGTACCTGAGTCTAATCAAGACTCTGGGGATTTTTGAGAGGCTGTTCACGGAGTCAGAAGTGTAGGGCATCACTTTTAAAAGCTTTATCGCCCGCTTCCTTCGTGGAGACGTTCTATCAAAGGCGGCTCCAAAGTTCGCGAATATCAACGACCTCTTCGGGTTTGGTTTAAATAGGCTACCGGCTAGAGAAGACGATTTTCCCCAGTTCTACATTCCAGTCTTGTCGGCTGTACCTTTCGAGTCGATCGCAGCTCCTGGCATGGATGAAGAAACTTTCTTTATTGGTTTTATCAGCGTTTGGCTCAGTTGGTTTGTTGTTCCAACGCACCGTCGATTCATGAGAGCCTCGGTTATCTATCCTGCTTATCGTATTGCCGAAGGGACGCGATTAGCCGTGGGCATTACAGGGCTATCGCATCTGTACCATAGGCTAAGCACTGCAGCCAATACCTCAACCCCAGACGTGAACGTAGTGAGTTTCTCTCTTCATTACTTTACGTCATGGATTGAGATGCACGTGCTAGGGACATTTGCCGCGCATCAGAGACCCAGCTTTTATGATGCCTATATCTTTCCGTGGCTCATGAGGTTGGTGGACGCTTCCGCTCTTGACCTGACTCAATTTGGGGCTCTTCGAGTGCTGCTCAACCCTTATGCCAATGAAGGCGGGATGGTATTTAACGATCGAGTCCTCTCCGCTCCCTCGGGACCTGTCCAGCAACTGTTTGACTTATCGAAAGAGGGAGCACCATCTTTGAAACCCAGGGAAGCCATGCACTTGTACTCGATCTGACCCGGCTATCTGGTGTTCCGTCGAAACGATGTGGCTCTTTTCATGCGGTACAATCCACACCGTTTTGCCCGGCAACTGGGATATGACCAGGGTGTCCCCTTCGAGGCGTTCACAGTGGAGCCCAGCCCTTCCTTGGAAACTCTTCGTGACGCCACCCACCATTTCATGAGGCTAAACACCGGTTCTCATTTCATGATCCCCGAGGCCGACTACATTCCGAGGTGCGTGGGGGCTTTCACGGGTTGGTATCGCCACCGGATTAGTCCAATCATTACTGAGGAGAGGAGGATACTTTTTGGGCTTAAAGCTCCCGCCTCGCTCCAGGCTACGGGAGTCTCGCCGTGACCGCGGACAATGGTTCGCCCTCCCTCGAGGGATACTGGTACCATACTTATTCCTGAGGCAGCGAATGTGGACTTGACCCCGACAGTTGGGATGCCGATGCGCATTAGAGCTCAGGCAAGGGCCTCTGATAAGGCGCCAATAGCAGTTTCCTCAGCTACGGCGTCAGCAATGGCAGTGTCGTCATCGGTAGTACCGCCGAGAGAGGATATTGAAGGCGTAGTGGGTCAACGTCGCACCAAAGCACCGAGGGGAAATAAGCGATCGTCTTCTGGTGTTAGTTCTGGGTCAAAGAGGCGAAGGAAGACGGTCACCAATCTGCTCGACTTTTTAATGGAATCCGGGCCTATCTTTCAAGATGAACCAATAGATATGCAAGAGTCGGATGGTGGTCTTCTTTTCCCAGGTTCATCTGCCGAGGAAGCCGCACAATTGGCTGAGGCTATAAGATGCTCCCAGGATGAGACTGAAAATGTAAGGGTCTCGAAGAGGCCTTATCCTGCCGTCATCTTCTCCGAAGATCCTCCATCGATACGACAGATATTTATAGGTCCTTTGGAAGAAGGAGGCGAGATAGCCCTTAAGCAGCCTATCTCGGCCGATGCCGAAGATGCACCGTCGTTGTGGACTGGTGGTCACGAGTCTACCCTCGAACCCCGGCGAGCACGAATTCTTGAGAAGGAACGCCGGCTTGAAAAAGTCATACTAGAAGCTCCTTTACGCATTGGTATACTTATATATCTTTTTATAGTATTTTGTACTGCTTATATACATACATATATCCTTATCTTCGTGAAAACTTTGCAGGGACTTCGGCAATAGCAGAGGATCTGAATTCGAGTCGCGCCTTGACCGTGGACTCTGTAAATATCTCCGATGAGACACTAGTAAGTGTTGAGGGGGTCGATACACCTGTTCTTCCCGCTATGGAGCTCCCATTGGTGATTTCCGTTCTCCCGGTGCTTGCTCTCCCGGAAGAGGCACCTTCATTGGCCGCGGATTCAATGGATCTTTCTGGGGACGGCCCGGAGACTGTGGGACAGGTAGTCGAGGCCACCGTCCTTTCATTGGAGCCTGCTGCGGTGGCCACTGCTTCTCAATTGGAAGTTGTTATACCGTCCCATGTCCCCGATGATGTGCTTGGGGGCATGGAGGAGGCCGCCGAAGCTGCTATCTCTCCAGTTCAGAGCGGGAGGAGCATTGAAGGTAGCCTTCTATATTTTATTTTAATAATCTCTCCATTATCTAAACCTTTCTGTATTTTCAGAATTACGCGGGTTGGCGGCGTCTATCGCTGATCTGTCTCCTAGAAAATCCTTTCAGCGTTTGCTAGAGATGGCCGCTCCGCAGGCAATATCCCCTCAACGCATCGTCCTCTCTTCCGGGCAAGGTTAGTGTTATTTGCCCTCTTCTCCCGGCATTATTATTATTTCATATAACGATACTGATGTCTTCTGCAGTTCTGGAAGCCGATGACGAAGTTGAGATTCTTGACGGGCTGGGGATCTTTTGGACCCTTCTTGCATGACTGTGGGTAAGTAAAGTTTCGACTTTGTTCTATCTGCTCTTTGCTTGCAAGTCTCGCTAATTGTTTATAAATCTTAACGGCTTTGCCAGTTCTTACTACGCTGCAATCTCGCATCGCCATGCCACCCGGCCCCTATGCTCTACGTGCCTCGGAACGAATAGCAAAGCTAAGCCTTCACTCTTTGTCAGCTCTGATCGAAGACCTTCGTGTTGGTAGTTTGATTGGCCGAAGAATTTACATCCGAAACCAACAGTTCTCTCCCCTTTCTTGATGCTTACCATAGCGAAACATTGGTGCAAGTCTGGGTTGAGTTTTGTCGTTGGGTGGAGGCTTGCTTGCATAGTCTTGAATGTACGCGCCTTCCTTCAGAGGTTGTGGCTGCAAAGGCGAGCTTGCGGGGGCTGATTGAACGGTGCGCCGCAAATATGCTGTCATGCAAGAAGAGGCTCAGTCGAAAATTTTCAGAGAGGAAGCTGGCTTCAATTGCGCTGGGGGAACTTCAAGCTAATCTTTCGGCCAAGACCACTCGGGCGTATGAACTTGGCGGGTGCTTCAAGAAACTATCAGGAAGGTGGTAGCCATTGATAAAGCCGTCATTTTTACTCGCGAAATGGTCGAAGCTCATAAAGTTACCAAAAAGGAGCTTGAAAGTCGGCTTGCCTCGTACCAGGCCCAACAATCTCAAGCGGAGGCCCGTCTCTTAGCGATAATGAATCATGATGCCGAGGCCCAGCGGAAAAAGGATGAACTGGCAAATCTATTAAACCGTCCGCCGGTTTGAAGAATTGTATATTTTTCTTTTTATTCTTCTTTTGTACATACTCCTGAATGAGAATATTTTTGATTCTTTTATAAATTGTACTTTGCATTCATTTTGATTCATGAATAAAAGACATATTTTGCTTCATGGTGGTGTGTCCCTTTTAATAAATGTATTTTATGGATAATCTATTTTGATCTCCTTGTAGGACAGTGATGGCTTAGCAATCAGGTTCAGATCTGCCTCCTAAGGCTTTCCAACTTTATGAGCCGTGAGAGTCTCATAAAGGTATTTCTACTTACGAGTCGTGAGAATCCCGTAGGTGTATTTTCTCTATAGGAATCGTGAGGATTCCTAAGTGCGTTTTCTCTTGAGAGTCGTTGTCACGACCCAAAGTTTGGCCCGTGACCGGCAACTTAACCACGTAACGTCTACAGGCGTAACGCGGCTAAGTTAACCGAAAACCCAGAAATCAAACCAGTAAAAATATAGAGTGTTACAAGTTTAAAATGAAAGCACTTACTAACATGTTAAGAAATCTAAGTAAACAATCACCAAGATAGCAATATACGACGCCGTAGCGAAGATCAAGATCCACAAGTGGGAACATCACAGATAGAATAAAACTGCATAAGAAAAGTCGGCTCACAACGAGCTCGACACCAGGATACCAATAATATACATCATCACCCTCACACTGTCTCTAAGTCAAATACATACATGGTAGATGGAGAATACTAGATACAACAATGTACATAACTGAAAGATAAACAGATACCGCACAAAACCCACCTATCAGCAAAGAGCTAGTACACCAACTATAGGGGTATCTGTGTCAAAAGATGCAAAAACGCAGCCTGCTGCGACTACTCCGAAGGGCAACCTGCAAACACTGTGGCACAACGGGGGTGAATTGCCAACTCGTGAATCGAGATAACATATAAAGGTAATCGCGAGCATGCACGTACTGCGCTACTCTATCATATGCCAACAGATGATATCAATATGTGATAAGCAGTATGTGCAATAATCATGCAAGTGCTCTATCAGGTAATATAACTACAAGATGAGGTACAATAATAAATGCTGAGCATGGGCAATATAACATCTACACGGAATGTCAACGTGGAATATATAATCGGTGTCCATCAATGCACCCAGATCCCCCAAATAGCTCAGGCGCCGGCATCCTCATCGGCCCTCAAATCCTGTAAATCTCTGAGAATCTCGAGTGCCCAACATCGGCACCCAAATATCATAAGTACTCGTGTCCAGTATCGACACGCAAATCCTCATCCATCGGGCCCCGTCAGTCCGGGTCAGCCCACGGGCTCCGTCTGCGGTATCGGCCCTCGGCCCCGGCAGTACGGATCACCTCGCATCCATCTATCGACTCTGATCAGTATCCTCCGGATAACTGTCAGGTCCAACCAATCACCGGTAGGTAGTAGTCCCTATGCCAGGCTCACCGTCTACTACACAGCGAAACCGTTCTCGCCCCGGGGTACCATACCGGGTCTACCATGTACCCGTAATCGGCCTCAACCAGCTCCTCGATTCGGGTTCACATATATCACTCTAGCACCGAGGAAACACATGGTGGACGCACCGAAATATCATATCAAGGGAACCGGGTTTTTAAATGATTACATATTTGAAATAGCCACGGTTCCCAAATCCAGAAATCACATGCAATCCAAATCAATATGCAAGTCAATGATTCGATATGATATGTGCATCAAATATAAATATCATGTCAAGTCACAGATAGATGAGCTACAATATAATGATCCGATGTGATATATGCATCAAGTATGAACATCAAGTCATGTCACATATAGATGGGCTACAATATAATAATCCGATGTGATATATGCATCAAGTATGAACATCAAGTCATGTCACATATAGATGGGCTACAATATAATGATCCGATATGAATTCTACAGTGTGAGTGTCATGGCAATTACTAACGGTGTGTGTATAACATGCAGGATAGTGCTCGTGTAACATGGACCGTTAGTAATGGTGCGGTGTTCTATCAATTCTAGTTTATAACCATATAGCAGGGAATGCAGTAAGCACTAAATAGTAGCCATGAACAGTCAATGTATGTGAATATAGCTATAAGGTCCTATCAGCCCTGACGTAGAATGCCATGCGGGCGATATCCCCGTAGATGTTAAATCTACTCACCGAAGTCTCTCGCTAGGTATAGCCAACAACTTGTTTCCCCTTCTGCGCGGCGTCCGCCGTACTCGCCTGCGAACCTAGAATTACACAATACATCATACATAAGCTTGAAGTCACACGAACACGACATTAAGGCCGAACTAGTAACTCGTGTCGTGAACCAAAAACTCATAATGGCCGTAACGTGTGCGGAAGGCTGTCCTAGGAATGTCCTCCTGTCGAACCCGCAGCTGATGGTAGCCTGATCACAAATAGATCCTCGAAAAGTATCCTGCCCCCTGAAGCTGGTCAAACAAATCGTCGATGCGTGGCAAAGGATATCTGTTCCGCACTGTCACCCTGTTCAGCTGGCGGTAGTCGATACACAAACGCATACTGCCGTCCTTCTTCTTGACAAACAGGACTGGAGCACCCCAAGGAGAAACACTGGGTCGAATAAGTCCCTTATCCAGCAAGTCCTGCAACTGGCCCTTCAATTCTCGAAGTTCCGCCGGGGCCATCCGATAAGGCGGTACAGAAATAGGCCCCGTGCCAGGAACCAAGTCAATACAGAAAGAAATATCACGCTCGGGCGGTAGCCCAGGAAGCTCGTCAGGGAACACATCAGGGAACTCGCTAACAACCGGAACCCGATCCATCGGAACCTCTGTAGCTCTAGTATCGCAAACATAGGCGAGAAATCCCTGACATCTCTTCCGCAAAAGCTGTCCAGCGCGAAAAGAAGAAATCACACTGTGAGGGGTGGCACCACGGTCCCCCAACACAACAACAACCGACTCGCCGGGAAAACAAAATTGAACTGTTTTCTCGCGGCAGTCAACAGAAGCATAACACGTGGCTAACCAATCCATGCCCAAAAGAACATCGAAGTCCAACATCTCAAGAAAGATCAAAGCGACCGGCAACTCTCTCTCTCTCCAATACGGACGGTACAGGATCGGAACACGTGCCTAGCAACAAACGACTCTCCCACAGGAGTAGTCACAACAAGCGGCTGGTCAAGTAAACCAGACTCTCTACCCAAACTCGGCATAAAGTGTGTGGATACGTACGAGTGCGTAGATCCGGGATCGAATAACACGTGTGCATCAACCGAACATACAGGAAGGATACCTGAGACCACCGTATTGGACGCCTGCGCATCCTGATGCGTCAAAGCAAAGACTCGCGCCTGTCCTCCACCTGCAACTAACTGTCCCCTGCCGGTCGCTGGCTGCCCTCTGCCTCGGTCACCTCGTCCTCTATGAACAAATCCTCCGCGACCACGACCTCTCTGTGCATGCGTCTGACGCGGAGTAACAGTAGGTACTATCGGCAATGCCGTCTGGGGTGGTGAAGGTGGTAATGTAACATGCGGTGCTACCGCCTCACTCCGGGGTACCTCAGGACAATCTCGCACACGATGATAAGAACTCCCGCAACGGTAACATCCCGATGACGGTCGCTGACCCTCCTGGGGATAGGAGCTAAACAATCGGCCTCGTCTCGAATCTCTGCCACCTGCAAGGTGCCTGTCACGACGCCGGAAAGGCCGTCTCTGCACTGACGTATCTGCACGAACTCTCTTCGACTCTGGGACTGCCGAAGTCTCAGCAAGGCGCTCCTCAACTAATAATGCTGCATCTACTGCTGCTGCGTATGTCTCGTAATGCTGTGCGCTGATAGCAAGGAATAGTGGTGTAAGCAAGCCTCGGACAAATCTCTTGACTCGCAACTCCTCAGTAGCCACTAGATACGGAGCATAAACTGATAGCTCGGTGAACAGCACATCGTACTCTGCCACTGACATCTCTGGCGTCTGACGTAAGGACTCGAACCTGCGTGCTCTAGCATCTCTGACACTCAGGGGAAGAAAGCGGGCAAGAAATAGCGCCACGAACTCTGTCCAGGTCATAGGAGGAAGACCTGCTGCTCTACCCTTCTCGACTGATTCGCACCATTTATGCGTAAGACCTTCCAGGAGAAAGCTCGCGAACTCAACCCATCTCGCATCTGCGCATCTAAGTGAACGACATATCCGCGCCATCCTATCAATGAAAGACTGTGGGTCCTCGGCCACATCGGTGCCTGTGAAGACCGGAGGCTTCAGCCTCATAAACTCTGACAGCGATACTGTAATAATCTTTGTAGTCGCAGGTGCAACTGCCTGAACTGTGGGTACCACCGCGGTCTCTGCAACGGGTGGAACTACCTCTGGTCGCTGAGCTCGAAGTGTCTCAACTAGAGATCCCATCATCTGGCGCATCTCCTGCATACTGGATCCCATCGTCTGGCGTATCTCCTGCACACCAACCCCTAACATAGCAATCTGATCTGTCATGGCAGGAACAGCCTGCTCGTGCACAACCGGTGTACTACCCGGATCTGTCCTCGTCTCGGACGAGTCAACTCGAATCTCGGCCCTCGCGGCCGCTCTCTGCACCCTCGTAGTCTTTGGCGGCATAATGGCTGAAAGGAACAATAGGATTCGATAAGGATACGGAAATCGAATCGCAAGAATGTATCTACTCAAGAAGGAATTTAAATCAACAATTCCTAAGGTCGCGTAAGCGGAGTACCGTGTCGTGAGTATGCCGCGGAACATACACACGCTACGCTACCCTGCTGCAGCTACCTACTCCATCATACCAGGGTCATCCTACACTCTGAAAGGTAAAACCTACGCTCTGATACCAACTTTGTCATGACCCAAAGTTTGGCCCGTGACCGGCAACTTAACCACGTAACGTCTACAGGCGTAACGCGGCTAAGTGAACCGAAAACCCAGAAATCAAACCAGTAAAAGTATAGAGTGTTACAAGTTTAAAATGAAAGCACTTACTAACATGTTAAGAAATCTAAGTAAACAATCACCAAGATAGCAATATACGACGCCGTAGCGAAGTTCAAGATTCACAAGTGGGAACATCACAGATAGAATAAAACTGCATAAGAAAAGTCGGCTCACAACGAGCTCGACACCAGGATACCAATAATATACATCATCGCCCTCACACTGTCTCTAAGTCAAATACATACATGGTAGATGGAGAATACTAGATACAACAATGTACATAACTGAAAGATAAATAGATACCGCACAAAACCCACCTATCAGCAAAGAGCTAGTACACCAACTATAGGGGTATCTGTGTCAAAAGATGCAAAAACGCAGCCTGCCGCGACTACTCCGAAGGGCAACCTGCAAACACTGTGGCACAACGGGGGTGAGTTGCCAACTCGTGAATAGAGATAACATATAAAGGTAATCGCGAGCATGCACGTACTGCGCTACTCTATCATATGCCAACAGATGATATCAATATGTGATAAGCAGTATGTGCAATAATCATGCAAGTGCTCTATCAGGTAATATAACTACAGGATGAGGTACAATAATAAATGCTGAGCATGGGCAATATAACATCTACACGGAATGTCAACGTGGAATATATAATCGGTGTCCATCAATGCACCCAGATCCCCCAAATAGCTCAGGCGCCGGCATCCTCATCGGCCCTCAAATCCTGTAAATCTCTGAGAATCCCGAGTGCCCAACATCGGCACCCAAATATCATAAGTACTCGTGTCCAGCATCGACACGCAAATCCTCATCCATCGGGCCCCGTCAGTCCGGGTCAGCCCACGGGCTCCGTCTGCGGTATCGGCCCTCGGCCCCGGCAGTACGGATCACCCCGCATCCATCTATCGACTCTGATCAGTATCCTCCGGATAACTGTCAGGTCCAACCAATCACCGGTAGGTAGTAGTCCCTATGCCAGGCTCACCGTCTACTACACAGCGAAACCGTTCTCGCCCCGGGGTACCATACCGGGTCCACCATGTACCCGTAATCAGCCTCAACCAGCTCCTCGATTCGGATTCACATATATCACTCTAGCACCGAGGAAACACATGGTGGACGCACCGAAATATCATATCAAGGGAACCGGGTTTTTAAATGATTACATATTTGAAATAGCCACGGTTCCCAAATCCAGAAATCACATGCAATCCAAATCAATATGCAAGTCAATGATCCGATATGATATGTGCATCAAATATAAATATCATGTCAAGTCACAGATAGATGAGCTACAATATAATGATCCGATGTGATATATGCATCAAGTATGAACATCAAGTCATGTCACATATAGATGGGCTACAATATAATGATCCGATGTGATATATGCATCAAGTATGAACATCAAGTCATGTCACATATAGATGGGCTACAATATAATGATCCGATGTGAATTCTACAGTGTGAGTGTCATGACAATTACTAACGATGTGTGTGTAACATGCAGGATAGTGCTCGTGCAACATGGACCGTTAGTAATGGTGCGGTGTTCTATCAATTCTAGTTTATAACCATATAGCAGGGAATGCAGTATGCACTAAATAGTAGCCATGAACAGTCAATGTATGTGAATATAGCTATAAGGTCCTATCAGCCCTGACGTAGAACGCCATGCGGGCGATATCCCCGTAGATGTTAAATCTACTCACCGAAGTCTCTCGCTAGGTATAGCCAACAACTTGTTTCCCCTTCTGCGCGGCGTCCGCCGTACTCGCCTGCGAACCTAGAATTACACAATACATCATACATAAGCTTGAAGTCACACAAATACGACATTAAGGCCGAACTAGTAACTCGTGTCGTGAACCAAGCGCGCGCGTGTGCGCGATACGCTAAAATGTGTGATTACGCGCCTGAAGCCACTCCGACGCGTCACGATACGCAGAAACCCAAACCCACACACACGTATCATGCGTGTCGCGAAAGACTAAAAATACGGGAAAATAGGTAATCACCTTCAGATTTTGATACAGAAAAGATATTGTAAAACTATATATACCAAAATAACCCACAAAGCAGCAAACACCCACACCCCAAACCGCAACCCAAAACACCCCCATCTGGCCGCAATTTGCGGCCAGAATGCATATTTCGGCGGCCTGGGTAGGGAATTGGGCTCCCAGGTTTTGTGTGTGCACTCTATACCCCCTATATATGCTACAGTAACATCTAATTTCACTCTGAAATATCCCGGGTAGCAGCAGATCCTACAGGGCCTTATTTCTAGTTAAAATCCACACTTTTGCACTAAAATCAAACTTTAGGGTATTTTTGTGCAAACCTGAAGTACAACCTGGTTAAAATAGCTCTAATAACACTTAAAGGAGCTAACTAAACTATGAGAACACCAATCTAACATATACTTCACAAATATCCTTTAATATCACTAAAAATGCACAAAAATGAGATCTTTGCTAAAGAATACTACAAGTTATGGAAAAAGAGGTTAAGACATGAGTTTATACCTTCTAAGAACGTTGTAAAACACTAAAAGTCTCAGCTTTTCCCTCAAGTGTGCAGATTTGCCTTTGAATACCTCAAAAACCTCACTTTTCCATGGTTTTGTGAAGAAAATGAGTTGATATGTATAGGGTTTTGTGTAGGGATCAAAGGGACATGAAAAGAAGAAGAGGAGATGAAGAAAATGCCATGGTTGTTGCTGTTTTTCTGCAGGAAATTCAGAATGAGGGAAAGAGAGAGAAGAGAGAAAGAAAATGGGTCAAAAGTCAAGCTCTTTACCTAACCCCCATGCCTCATTTGTTTATTTGGATTTTAAATTATAAAAAGGGTTATGAAAAGATTAAAATGGTGGGGAATAAGTTAGCAACCATGCAACAAAAGAATTTGGCTAACACTTAAACCTATGTCTCAAAAATAGCTAAGTGTGCAAGTGTCCACTACAAAGGAAAATTTTCCAATTTGCTAATCACGACTAAATAACTAATAATCCTAGGAACACATATATAATAATACGTACGATCACTAATTATCACGAAAGACATTCTAACGGAAATTCAAAGTGTTACAGTCGTAAAGATCTCACAAGAGAATTTTCTCCTTACAAGTCTAGAGGACTCGTAAGTGGTTGCTTCCTTTATTGTCGGAGAGTGTAGCCCGTAGAAAATCTACATTGACCTTTCTGCGAGGCAACGATGGCTTGGGAGACAGGGTTAGGATCTGCCACCTAAGACTTTTCAACTTTATAAGCCGTGAGGGTCTCATAAAGAATTTTCTCCCTACACGTCGAGAGGATCCCGTAATTGTATTTTCTCCTTAGGAATCGTGAGGATTCCTAAGTGCGTTTTCTCTTGAGAGTCGTAAGGATCTTACAAGAGAATTTTCTTCCTTACAAGTCGAGAGGACCGGTAAGTGATTGATGAGTTGACTTGCTCCCGAATCAAAGAATTACTTTGAAGGGGAAGTCGAGGGTTGACTTTATCCGCATTTCACGGAGTCAGGGGGTTGACCTTATCCGCATTTCACGGGGTCGGGGGGTTGACCTTATCCGCATTTCACGAAGTCAGGGGTTGACTTTATCCGCATTTCACGGAGTCAGGGGTTGACTTTATCGCATTTCAAGGGATCAAGGGTTGACTTTATCCGCATTTCACGGAGTCAGGGGTTGAACTTATCCGCATTTCACGGGGTCAAGGGGTTGACCTTATCCGCATTTCACGGGGTCAGGGGGTTGACTTTATCCGCATTTCACGGAGTCAGGGGTTGACCTTATCTGCATTTCACGGGGTCAGGCGGTTGACTTTATCCGCATTTCATGGAGTCAGGGGTTGCTCTGGACGTTTCCCACGGGGTCAGGATTGACATTAGCCGTGTTCTACAGAACCAAGATTTGCTCTGGGCGTTTCCCACGGGGTCAGGATTGACATTAGCCGTGTTCTACGGGACCAGGATTTGTTCTGGGCGTTTCCCACGGGGTTAGAATTGACATTAGCTGTGTTCTACGGGACCAGGATTTGCTGTGTTCTACGGGACCAGGATTTGCTCTGGACATTTCCTACGGGGTCAGGATTGACATTAGCCGTGTTCTACGGGACCAGGATTTGCTCTGGGCGTTTCCTACGGGGTCGGGATTGACATTAGCCGTATTCTACGGGACCAGGATTTACTCTGGGCGTTTCCCACAGGGTCAGGATTGACATTAGCCGTGTTCTACGGAACTAGGATTTGCTCTGGGCGTTTCCCACGGGGTCAAGATTGACATTAGCCGTGTTCTATGGGACCAGGATTTGCTCTCGGCGTTTCCCATGGGGTCAGGATTGACATTAGCCGTGTTCTATAGGACCAGGAGGGGTTGACTCTCGGTTGTCTGTGCACCGCCGAGTCATGGAACTGGGAACTTTGCCGGGCTCCGATTTGCTGATGTTGCGTCTGTTGTAATGAGATGAATGTTGAGATAATCTCCAGGCTGTCTGTGAACCGTCGAGATTTGGCTTATTTTTTTGATGGAGCCTGGTGGGAAGGTATGGTTCCCTCTTTGTTTGTGCCCCTGGATTGTATACAGGGATCGATGTGATCTCACCTGTAGGGCAAAAAGTTTCATTTTATATATTTTTCTTTCCGCGATGCTCTATCATTTCAGCTTTAATATCGCGAAAGTCGCGATTACCCAATCATTTCGGCTATTTTTCGCGGTGCCCAATCATTTCAGCTATTTGTTTTATTTACTTGCTGCTTTTTATTGCGAGTTGCCTGATTGAGTGATTTTTGTTGTGTTGTATGAAAATTGTGTAGAAATCACAACCAAAAATATTTTGACCGCAATCAACTACGGTGTCGGATGTAGATTGTAAGTGAGTGCGGATCGTCCACAGGGACAGTGTAATCGTTCGTCTTTAGAATTAGATGAGTTGAAACTTTAAAGAAAAGAAAACAAACAATTCATGATTTGTAATTGAAGTTCAAGAATTAGAAAATATAGATCTAATAACAAGAAAAAGATAGAATCAAGAATTGATAGTTTGATGATTTTTCCAAACCAAATATCAAGAATCGAAATGAGGCTCGTAGGAATCGATCGGATCTATAGATGTGATGTAATCTTACAATTACGTATTCTTATCCTTCGATGAATTGATACTAGATCGATGATGATCGATCAAGAATTAGGGATTTCTTATGAAACTAGGGTTTCATCTTATCCCTTGCTCTTTTGTCGATATCATTCACATTCTAGCCTCTAGTAAATTCAAGAAACGATCGTAGATCCCTAATTTCGAGCGATAACAATCAAGAGAGTATCGCAACGAAACTAGGTCATCGATTCTTGAACTTGCTAGGGTTTACAAAACTCGTAGGACTTAAAAGTCGTTTTGAGATTTGTTACATCATCTTTCTATTGAGCGTCTCGGCTCCTTTACGAGCGGAGTTTTACTCAAACATCACAACAAGAACAACAATTACAAATTGAGATCTAATCATGATGCAAGAATTTAAAGAAAGCAAGATTAAAGAATTTCACCTTTTATTTATATCAACAATTTCATTACATTCGCTCAAGAACTACAAGTGGAAGAACTCGATCGTCGATTTGGCTTCGCTCGGCTCCGTGAGTCGCGGATTGGCTTGGATCACTTGCTCGATTGGAGATCGGCTCCGCTCCTAAAAGGTTGAAGGCTTCTTGCTTGATTGGTACTCAATATCTTGAATTTGGAGTGGAATTAGGGTTAGGGTTTCGCACAAGCCTTGTCACTAGACTTGTGGAAGAAGATGGAGAATTGAGCTAATGAGAAACTAACTAAAATTGATTACCTAATGATTGATTTTTTTCAACCCTTAGATCTAGGTTCCTATTTATAGACATCTAAGCCCTAGATCTAGGATTTGAATTTTAAGTTTCCCTCCAAAAGTTTGTTGAGGAAATTTGAATTTCCCTCCAAAAGTAAGTTAGAGGAGAAGCTTCTAGATGTGATTAGTTAGGAGGGAGCTTCTAGAAATAGTTTGTTAGGAGCTTAATTAAGATTAGCCTTGCTTAATGATCTTTGCTGATCTGGCAGTAGCTTCGCGAGAGTTCTGGAATTTGACATATCAGAAATGAATGTGGGCCTAGAGATGAGAATTTTGCACTGAAATTGGACGGATGACGTGGCCAAACCGCCGCGGAACCGCAGCGCAAGCCGGCTCCTGCCGCGGTTCCGCGGCTCTTTTGAAGCTTCATGGCTTGAGTCTTCTGTGTTGAACTTGGGCTGACTTTTGGGCTTTTATAATATATGTTGAATTTAATATCTCCTTCTGAAATGCTACCAGATCTGAAATCATTGAGTTGGCGTATTTTTGATCAGCTTCTTCTGCAATTTCCTGCACAAATCTCGACACAAGTGTTGCGCAATACAGGAATGATGCGATGCCATAAAATATAGTCAATTTCCCTAGAATTGCCGGTTTTAAGGTCTAACACATGTAATTTGATATTTTATGACTGATTTGCTAATATGTGAAATATGAATACCGAACACTTCTAAATGAGTGCAAAAGATGGGGAAATTTCCGTGTTAAAAATACATTATTTTCGACTGATCAAATACCCCCAAACTTAATTTCGATCGTCTCGAGCGAACTTTTTTATTAATAAGAGAAGGAGAAAATAAAGAAAGAGAAAAACTAACTAGCACACTTTCGTAGGCAACACGATTGCACTGAGCACGTGCAACAAGACTTTAAACCTCTAGGTATCCCTAGTAGGAGGAGTGTTGTCTCCTGAGGGTTTTCAGCGGATTGCACCCACAAAATCCAATAATAAAAGAAAGATCATGAATATTACATTTAAAGATAAGAATCGTAGAAGAAAAGCTTTGAAAATTAGGGTTTCCAACTAAGCTAGCTTTTCGGTTGTCATGAGCCCTATTTTAATGGTTATGAAAAGATGTTAGAAATCACGTCCTCCCTCAATAAAACATTGTCTTATTCTTCATTCCTATCTTTCTTCCAAACATCGATCATATTACCCTGCGTGTGTGTAAAGACATCCCTACACCCGGAGAATTCAATTCAAGCTATCATACTCTTGCCCGTCAGCCTCAGTACTTTTTAATTAATGAATATTTAGACGAATTTGCTCACACACTTTCATGCGACCGTTAATACTTCTTGAGGTACTAACTGACCGATTACTCATGTGCTTGCTTATTTGGTGTATTTTCCTCGTCTTGCACCACCTCAGGCATAGCAGTGACTCCCAGACCAGTTGGCCTTAGGGCACTAGGTGATGAAGCACCATCGCTATATATTTTTTATTGCCCTCGGTGATAACAAAACCAGTGTCCATTTTTCTCACCACTTTATATTTTATTCATTTTTTTTTATTTCCTTCATACTTTTGGTTTTAAGACAAGAGCATTTCAAGGTATCCTTTACTATCCCAGGCTTCAAGACGTGTGTAAGTGCGAATAGCAGGGTATCAACGTTCAAAATGTTTGGCTTCCAGAATAGAAACTATTTTTCAGACTTATTTTTATCCTCAGATTAGTGACGTCCTTCATCTTACTAACCCTTGGGACAACGGCTCATAACTACTTATTACTAGTTCGTACAAGAAAACTTCTAATTTTCTCAGTTTTCTTAAATTTTTCTAATCTCATCGATGCAATTTTTCACTATCTAATCTTTTATTATCTTATTTATATACAAAAATATTTTTATCTTTTTGAAAATTTTTAAATTTTTATGGTTTTCAAAAAATGTTTTGCGCTTATGCAACGTATGATGCAAATGATGCAAAAATAAGCACAAACCTCCCCCAAACTTGTTTTCAACAGTGTCCTCACTGTTGCCTTCTGCTAAATCTGAAAAACCTGTAAGCTTGGGAGGAATTTATTAGTGGGGGCAAAATATTTAAGTAAAGATCCTCCCCCAAACTTATTCTTGGCTCAAAAATTTGTAAAAATTTCTTTTCAGAGCCCGATTATACCCCTCCAAACTTGAGTTATGCAATGTTAATCTTTGAAAATCATATGAGGGGGTCAAAAATCAGTGGTCGATGCCAAGCTTTGCAAAGACCAAATGTTAACACCAACCATTCAAAATTTTTGTCAATGCAGTGCTCTGGTTGGTGGAAGAAGAAGTGGGGAAAGGTTAAGTGGTGGAAGAGAGTGTGTGTGCGTCTCGTATTGGAGAGACGATGCAGTGAATGTGATGGATTACTCCCATTCTTTTTACAATTCAGAAGAAGGGGTGGAGGTTCAATTTCATTGATTGGGACAAGATTTATCTCAACACCCGTATCATTCAAAAATGCGAGTTCTTCAGCGAAGATTTTCTCAAAAGTTCCATCAATATCCCGATGAGTAATGTCATCACAAAGTGCGGGGTGATCTTCAGACTCTAAAAGCAGTTCATAATCCGTGTTAATTGTTGACCCGGACATCTCGGTGGCAGAGTCCATATGTGTATGATACATAGTTTGGTCAAATCATAACGTATGAAAAGAGTCAAGATCAGTATCAGGAGGATCATCAAATTCGCTGCTGTCGACATCCATTAAGTCGACAGAACAGACCTGAGCAGTAGGTTCGGAGGGTACACTTCCCAACTTGTAAATGTTCAGCTCTATTGACCTATTCCCGAAAGATAGGGTCATAGAACCGTTACGACAGTTGATGATAGCGTTGGAAGTGGCCAAAAAGGGGCGACCTAAAATCACCGGAATTTGATTCCGTGGGTTCGCTACAGGCTGTGTATCAATTACAATAAAGTCCACAGGGAATATGAATTCCCCGATTTTTATTAACACATCCTCCAGTTCACCCCTAGGTTTGGTGATTGATCGGTCAGCCATCTGGAGAGTGCAATGGGTTGGCTTCAACTCTCCGATACCTAGTTGCTCATAAACCGAGTATGGAAGCAGGTTAACACTTGCGCCAAGGTCTAGTAGAGCACAGTTAATGTGTTTTCTCCTAATAGAAATGGAAATAGTAGGATATCCAGGATCCTTACGTTTCCTCGGTAATTGTTGGGGAAAGGCTGTGTCTACTGTTTTTGCCATGAAAATCTTCTTGGGCACTTGAGTCTTCCTCTTCCTAGTGCACAAGTTCTTAAGTGTTTTCGCATATGACGGAACTTGTTGGATAGCATCTAGGAGAGGGATGTTGATGTTAACTTGCTTAAACATGTTCATGATCTTCTCCATATGTGGACTTGATGTGTTAGCCCTTAACCGATTAGGATAAGGTGCTTTAGCAATAAGCGCTGGGTCCATCATAGGAGAAGGAAGTGTGTGTGGAACCGATCCCAGAATAGAATTGGGGATCGTCCGTGGAGGAGTAAAAAAGGTGGGCTGAAGTGGCGAGCCTTTTGGGAAACGAAGAATAGGCTCGGAAGAAGGTGGTGGGGTAAAAGAACTGGGGTTAGAATTAGAAGTAGAAGTGGAAGGAAATGTCTCAGCCGGGGTGTTATTGATTGATTTATCAGTGTCATCAAACTCTTCCCCAAGGTGATGGTCAAGCACTCTTCCAGATCTCAACGTGATTGCATCCACATGATGTGAATAGCCAGGATTAGGTAAGGGTTGAGCTGG
The DNA here is from genome assembly GCA_030015575.1 of Agapanthus africanus. Classification (NCBI taxonomy): domain Eukaryota; kingdom Viridiplantae; phylum Streptophyta; class Magnoliopsida; order Asparagales; family Amaryllidaceae; genus Agapanthus; species Agapanthus africanus. Next base: position 871,854,450 of record JASDDO010000019.1, on the reverse strand, counting down.
AAGTTTCCCTTTCTCTCTTGCACTCATTTCGGCTCTTAATCGTGAAATTTCTGCTTCCATCGATTTGATACTCTCAGCTTGGGACGCTGAGTTTTTCTCAATTTTATCGACAGAAGACTTCATTTCAGCCGAAACTTGCATGATATTTGTTAAGACCAAATTCATGCATTGTGCAAATGAATAGGATTCATCAGTCCCGGTCAACTGCAAAGGACTAGATGGTGCGGGTGTGTTGACCGGATTTTGAAAATTTTGTGCTTGAAAGGGGTGCTGACTCAATTGTGGTTGCTGTTGTGGTGGAGGAGCCCTTTGGAATTGATTCGGATTTGGAACCGTGTTTTGAGATTGTGATTGGTTCCAAGCAAAATTAGGGTGATTCCTCCAACCCTGATTATATGTGGAAGAATAAGGATTGTTCCTAGGTCTTTGTTGGTAAGCAGAATTGATAAGCTCATGACCTTGAAACGGACATTCTTCCGTCAAGTGAGACGGATCAGAACAGCAGCCACATACAGTTTTGGAGAGTGACATTTGATTTAGGGTGGTGGCTAAAAATTTGTTTTCCATAGTCTCGAGTTTCTTGTGTATAGCTGCAATGTCAGCTCTAACTCCTATGGAAATATCATTGCCATCCCTAGACGATTGACTCACACCCTCCCACTGTAAAGATTTTTCAGTGAAATTTTCTAGGAATTCCCAGGCTTCCCCATCATCTTTGGTCATAAAGTTGCCTTGACACATGGATTCAAGGGTCTGTCTTATGTAAGGAGTAATGCCCTCATAAATGATTCGGCACAATTCCCATCTCGGGATGCCGTGATGTGGACATTGGACTAACAGATCCTTGAAACATTCAAGACATTTTGAAAATGTTTCATTTGGACGCTGGGTGAATTGATAGATTTCGCTTCGGACTCGAGCTGTCTTTTGATGTGGGTAGAATTTCTTAAGGAATGCTTTGACGAATTCGTCCCAATTTGAAATGGAATGTGCGGTAGTGTTATATAGCCACTTCTCGGCTAAATCGCACAAGGTGAATGGGAGAAGACGTAGACGGAAAGCATCCACAGAAAGCTGTGAGGTACCCATCATTGCGCATACATTTTCGAATTTCGTGATAAACACGTATGCGTCTTCAGACTCGAGACCGTGGAATTTTGGTAGAAGGTTGATGTATTGGGGTTTTATTTGAAAATTTTCCCCGTTGGCTGGTGGAGTAGAAAGACAGGTAGAAAGTGGGCCTCGTGTAGGATAGCATCTCTCTTGGAGAGAGATGCGAGGTGGATTCTGCGGACCAACGGACGGCGGCAGGGTAGTGGAAAAGAAGTTCGATGGAGACGGATCCATCGATGTGGGTGTGGTGGTGGGTAAAAGAAAAGGTAAGTGTAGAAATGCCGACTTTAGGGTCGATGAGGGAAACGCGGACTAACGGGCACTAGAATCCCGTGTCCAGCCTATCTTGTACTAAAAAGGGTTAGTACAAGTGGCAGTGTGAATTTATAATTAGGGGAAATGAAGTGAATGCGGTGTTTGTTTTGAAAATGATACGGATTTTTGAAAATATGATGCAACACAACAAATGCAGCACACAAACCCTAGAATCTAGTGGTCACCTAGGTCCGGCTCTAGACCGCTCCTAACTGCCAAAAGACAAGTCGCAGGATAGAATCCTCCACTGCCTCTTTGTCCTCCTGTGGCCGGATAAGTGCCAGGTAAGTGGGAAGGTACTCCACTACGTAAGTGGTGGGCCTAATTAAAAACCACTAGCCTTAGACACACTCGCCTTAGGCACCATAAGAAAACGCGGAAAAGCAATGAATTACCCACGGCCTTCTCTTGTCCTAATTGAGCGCGACGGTCCTTAGAGTCATCTCTAGATATTTTTTAGTTAATGTGGGTCAATGCGGATGCAAGTTTTGTGGTTTTCGGGGCCTAGGAAGGGTAATGAAATCCCCACCTAATTTGGATTTGGTCGTGCCCCTTAAATTCCGTATTAATTATGCAAACAACCAAGAATCAAAAACACGCACAATATATTTTTGCTTTTTGCGCGGCGCTGCGATTATTTGCAAAGAAACCTGCACAAAATGTTAGTTGGAGCTAAAAAGAGGAGAGAGGAGAAGGTAAGAAACTTACAGAGGAAAGTTGGTGCAGAGGGGCAGCAAGATTGCCGCGGAACCGCCGCAGGAGGGGGGATTTTGCTGCGGAATCGCGGTTGGGGAAAAGGATCACTGCAAAATTTTTTTATGATAATGCTTCTGTTGCTCCCCTTAGCTCTCTGGAATATTTACAAAAATTTTATCCAAGCTCCAATGATTCCAGATTTCCTTGCAATCAAATCACAACACACGTATTAGTGTTTGCACGAATTTTGATCACAAAATTTGGATGGAATAAAATTTTCAACTCAAATTTCAAAATATGAACAATTAGCGCACTATCCCCGGCAACGGCGCCATTTGATTGAGTGATTTTTGTTGTGTTGTATGAAAATTGTGTAGAAATCACAACCAAAAATATTTTGACCGCAATCAACTACGGTGTCGGATGTAGATTGTAAGTGAGTGCGGATCGTCCACAGGGACAGTGTAATCGTTCGTTTTTAGAATTAGATGAGTTGAAACTTTAAAGAAAAGAAAACAAACAATTCATGATTTGTAATTGAAGTTCAAGAATTAGAAAATATAGATCTAATAACAAGAAAAAGATAGAATCAAGAATTGATAGTTTGATGATTTTTCCAAACCAAATATCAAGAATCGAAATGAGGCTCGTAGGAATCGATCGGATCTATAGATGTGATGTAATCTTACAATTACGTATTCTTATCCTTCGATGAATTGATACTAGATCGATGATGATCGATCAAGAATTAGGGATTTCTTATGAAACTAGGGTTTCATCTTATCCCTTGTTCTTTTGTCGATATCATTCACATTCTAGCCTCTAGTAAATTCAAGAAACGATCGTAGATCCCTAATTTCGAGCGATAACAATCAAGAGAGCATCGCAACGAAACTAGGTCATCGATTCTTGAACTTGCTAGGGTTTACAAAACTCGTAGGACTTAAAAGTCGTTTTGAGATTTGTTACATCATCTTTCTATTGATCGTCTCGGCTCCTTTACGAGCGGAGTTTTACTCAAACATCACAACAAGAACAACAATTACAAATTGAGATCTAATCATGATGCAAGAATTTAAAGAAAGCAAGATTAAAGAATTTCACCTTTTATTTATATCAACAATTTCATTACATTCGCTCAAGAACTACAAGTGGAAGAACTCGATCGTCGATTTGGCTTCGCTCGGCTCCGTGAGTCGCGGATCGGCTTGGATCACTTGCTCGATTAGAGATCGGCTCCGCTCCTAAAAGGTTGAAGGCTTCTTGCTTGATTGGTACTCAATATCTTGAATTTGGAGTGGAATTAGGGTTAGGGTTTCGTACAAGCCTTGTCACTAGACTTGTGGAAGAAGATGGAGAATTGAGCTAATGAGAAACTAACTAAAATTGATTACCTAATGATTGATTTTTTTCAACCCTTAGATCTAGGTTCCTATTTATAGACATCTAAGCCCTAGATCTAGGATTTGAATTTTAAGTTTCCCTCCAAAAGTTTGTTGAGGAAATTTGAATTTCCCTCCAAAAGTTAGTTAGAGGAGAAGCTTCTAGATGTGATTAGTTAGGAGGGAGCTTCTAGAAATAGTTTGTTAGGAGCTTAATTAAGATTAGCCTTGCTTAATGATCTTTGCTGATCTGGCAGTAGCTTCGCGAGAGTTCTGGAATTTGACATATCAGAAATGAATGTGGGCCTAGAGATGAGAATTTTGCACTGAAATTGGACGGATGACGTGGCCAAACCGCCGCGGAACCGCGGCGCAAGCCGGCTCCTGCCGCGGTTCCGCGGCTCTTTTGAAGCTTCATGGCTTGAGTCTTCTGTGTTGAACTTGGGCTAACTTTTGGGCTTTTATAATATATGTTGAATTTAATATCTCCTACTGAAATGCTACCATATCTGAAATCATTGAGTTGGCGTATTTTTGATCAGCTCTTCTGCAATTTCCTGCACAAATCTCGACACAAGTGTTGCGCAATACAGGAATGATGCGATGCCATAAAATATAGTCAATTTCCCTAGAATTGCCGGTTTTAAGTTCTAACACATGTAATTTGATATTTTACGACTGATTTGCTAATATGTGAAATATGAATACCGAACACTTCTAAATGTGTGCAAAAGATGGGGAAATTTGCGTGTTAAAAATACATTATTTTCGACTGATCATTGCCCAACTATTTCGGCTATTTTGTATGCATATATTTTACTTGCTGATTTTGTTGCAAGTTGCCCCATCATTTCGGCTATTTCATATGCATTTATGGCTCGCTGACTTTTCGCTGCGAGTTTGGGATTTGATACCGATTTAGGCATCAGCATCGCTACAACTGGGATATTGCCAGGAGCGAATCATCATTTGCCTTTGTCGATGTCGAACAAAGGTGGCTTTGTAAATAGGGTTAGGATCCTGTCGACTAAGGCTTTTGACTTCATGAGCCATAAGGGTCTCATAAAGGTATTTCTCCCTATGAGTCGTGAGGATCTCGTAGGTGCATTTTCTCCTTAGGAATCGTGAGGATTCCTAAGTGTGTGTTCTTTTATAAGTCGTAAGGATCTTATAAGAGTATTTTCTCCTTATAAGTCGAGAGGACTTACAAGTGTCGTTCGGCATATGAGCATATCCCCAGTCTCTGGTGAGACTTTGTTAGGGAAATGTTTATTTATGCCCGTGGATTGTATACAAGGGTCAATATTGCACTGCTTGTAGGGCAGCATTGGAGGTTGTGATGGCTTAAGAACAGGTTCAGATCCCTATAGCTTAAGGCTTTTGAAACCATTGAGCCGTGAGGGTCTCAAAGGGAAATTCTCCTTACGAGTCGTCAGGATCTCGCAAGTGTAATTTCTCCTTAGGAATCATGGGGATCCCTAAGTGTGTTGCCCCCTTATGAGTCGTAAGGATCTCATGCAGGTGGTTTCTCCTTATAGGGTCGAGAGGACCTTGCAAGTGTTTTTTAACGAGATTGCGCCCTTTCGGGTTTTCATAAAACTCGTCGGTAGCCCTGCTGTTTTTACTTACGGAGCCCTTTTGGGTTTTCATCCGTGGCCATCTCGCTTATGGACATACCGTTTTTTTAATATATATATATATATATATATATATATATTATTTGTGTCAGCCTTGGGATGCTGCGGTTCGTAGTAGTTTATAGACGTCTCGGTCAATAGCCAGTTTTAGGACATAGTTGTCCATCGTTAGTTTAAGGACGTTTCGGTCCGTTGTTAGTTTTTAGGACATTTCGGTCCGTTGTTAGTTTTAGGACATTTTGGTCCGTTGCTGGCTACTACTTATAGAGTTTGGGCTTAGGAAGATAGCGAGCGGACATAGGCGTTGTCATCTATCGTTGACCTAGGCCGTGAGTCGTCAGGCGTAGTATTTTTTTAGGAAGCGACCGTTTATTGGCCTGAAGGTCTTTCACCATGCATGTCCATAAGTAGATAGGATCCATCCTGGTAAACTTTGTCTATGATGTACGGGCCTTCATAGTTCGGCGCGAATTTCCCCCACTTGGTACGATTGGGGATCATAGGTTTCTTGACCACTAGCACGAGTTCGCCTTGGCGTAATGTTCTCGTCCTAGTCAATCTCTCGTAAGAGCGCGTCATCTTTGCTTTATAAGCCTCCAGGTCTTGTTGCGCCATGAGCCGGGCTTCATCAAGGGCGTCGAGCTCCTCAAGCCGAAGGTGAGTATTCTCTTCGTCCGTTAGCTCGTAATGAACTGCCATTCGTAGAGAGGGTAACTCTATCTCGAGGGGGAGTACTTCTTCTATGCCGAATACCAATGCATACAGCGTTGTGTTTGTGGCCGTTTTGAACGTAGTTCAATACGCCCAGAGAGCATCATGCAGTCTCTCATGCCAGTCCTTCTTATTTCGAGACACCGTCTTTTTCACGATCATCGTCAAGGTCTTGTTGAAAGCCTCAGCTAGACCGTTAGCTCGGGGATTATAGACCGAAGAGTATCTCCAGTCTATGTTATGCCGTTGTGCGAAGCGGCTGATCTTGTGGCTTCTATAGGCTGGCCCGTTATCGGAGATAATCCGTCGCGGAGTGCCGAACCAATAAATGATGTGTGTCTTGAAGAAATGAAGGATATTCTCCGTCTTCACTTCTCTTAGTGGTACTGCTTCTACCCACATGGAGAAGTAATCGGTTGTTGCTAGTATGAACCGATGTCCTCTGGACGATGCTGGTTCGATGGGGCCGATTATGTCAGTTCCCCGCATTTCGAACGGCTAGCTAGCCACCGTTGGGTGTAGCGGATTTGGATGCTGATGGATAAAGACCCCGTGAATCTGGCACGAGTGGCACTGCTTCGCGTATTCGAGGCAGTCTTGGATCATCGTGGGCCAATAGTAGCCCATCCTTTTGATCTTTAGTTTCATCTTTAGCCCGGCTTGGTGAGAACCGCAGAGTCCGTCGTGAGTTTCTTGGACGACTCTCTTTGCTTCTTCCGGCCCCAGGCATCTTAGCCATAGAGAGTCGAACGATCTCTTGTACAGAGTATCATTGACAAAGATGAAAGACAAAGCTCGTTTCATTAGCTGATGTCTTGAGGATGCATCTTCAGGCGTTCGACGAGATTTGAAGTAGTCTATAAAGACTTCTCTCCAATCCTTAACCTTTTCCTGGTCTTTTATTTATAGGGTCAATTGCTCGGTCGCTCCTTTTTCTTCGGACGATTCTGGAGACATTTCTGCCAGTGCAAGAACCCGACAGCTTTGCACCACGATCCTTACGTCATCAAGGTTCTCGTCGGCCAATTCTTTAGAAAGCTTGGCTAATGCATCCGCTTTGCTGTTTTTCGCACGTGGTATACTTTCCAGAATGTAGGAGGGAACTTGAGTCAGCAGTTGCTGCACTCTCTCGCCGTACTTCACCAACTCTAGTTTGCACGTTTGATAGTCGCCATTTATTTGACTAACGACCAACTGAGAGTCTCCGTATATGAGGAGGTTTTCAATTCCTATGTCGAAAGTGATCTCAAGACCTGCTATCAAGGCTTCATATTCGGCTTCATTGTTCTTCCTCGGCTTTGTTAAGGAGAAGGCAAAGCACATTATCCCTCCTTATAGGGTCATAAAGATGAGTCCTACCCCTGATTTGATTATGGGGGTTCTTTGTTTGCGCTTCTTCATGGAAGATGCTCCATCGAAGTAGAGTTCCCACTGGGTATCATTCTCTCTTCTCTCCCCGTCGATCGTGTCAAACGCGTGCTCGTCGGGCAATTTGCAATTCAAAAGAGAATCGGCAGGTATCGGATGCTCAGAGAGGAAGTCGCGATGGCCTGGCCTTTCACCGCCTTGAGGGGTCGGTATGTCACCGAGAATTAGCGAGACATCCTGTTAATATGGCTTTTGACATCAAGTATTTGAGAGGATCCACCTTTGATATGAGGTGGACCTCATGTGCCAAAGCATAGTGTCTGAGCTTCGTTATTGCGAAGATCAACTCCAGGCAGTGTTTTTCGATGGGGAGTAGTTGCTTTCTGCCCCCAGGAGAACTCGACTCAAATAGTAGAGGGCTCTCTCCTTCCTTTAGTCGTTCTCTTGTGCCCACAGCGCGCCTAAAGAACCTTCGAAGGCTGTTGTGTACATGACGAGAGGTTTTCCTATAACGGGAGCGGCCAGTACTAGCGGATTCTGCAGGTATTGCTTGATTTCGTCCAGTGCGCTTTGGCATTTGTGATTCCAGACGAACGGGGTTCCCTTCTTCATTAGGTGACCGTGTTTCCCCCAATCAAAGTAAAGCTCTATTTGAATTTCAAAAATTCAAAAATTGAAGCAACGCTTCAAATTCCTTGCGCTGCGCGCAACGCGCCACGTGTCAGAAGTTGATACGCCAGCGCAGCGTCCAAGGCAGCGCACCCAATCAGAGCAAAGCTCTACTTAAAAACAAAAGAAGCAACACTTCAGATGATTTGCGCTCTGCGTTACGCGACACGTGGCAGCGCAGTTGCGCTAGCACAGTTGCGCTGCGCTCGGCGCTGCGCGACATGTGGCAGCGCAGTTGCGCTGCGCTGCGCGACACGTGTCAAGCGTAGGTGCGCTTGCGCCAAACAGAATTAAAATTCCAGTAAGATCTTTCCGTTCTTGTTAAAACAAGAAGATTGTCTTCTGTAAAACAGAAGCCCTTAGATTAAAGATCCAACGGTGGGAAAAATCCCTAAATCACTCAGAGAAAGATCTCTTTAACTATTTTAACAAACTAATTGGCACTATATAAAGGCCCCTAGACCCCAAGTCTAAAACACGCAGAAAGCAGAGAGAATTCACAGAACTCTTAAAAAGTTTGAGAAGAATTCAGAAAGAAAAAGAAAGGTAAACCTTTGAAAAGAAGAATTTCTTCTAAAAAAGATCATTGATCTAAGAACAAGATCAAGATCAAGGATCTTCAATAAAAATATAATAAGAACAAAAGCATTGCCTTTTTTATGAACCACTGGTTCTGCAATCTTAAAAGATTCTTTTCTTAAATCCAAAAATTGGATCAAGATATTAAAACAGTGCCTTGCACTTGTAAGTCTGCACCGTTGCGCTCCTGGGTTGGCGCAACTCACCAGAGCGCGTCACGTGTCAGCTCCAGAATAACTTGCGCTATGCGCTTTTAAAAATAGAGCACTGCTCTCTTAAATTGGCGCAACTCACCAGAGCGCGCCACGTGTCAACAGCGCAACAGAGCAGCGCACTGCGCTTGCGCTCACCAGAGTGTGACACGTGTCACCTCTACGTGCGTTTGCGCTCATTAATTGGCGTAAAGCGCCTGACAGGCCACATGGCCACTGTCAGCTAATTAATGCACTGCATTATTGAAAAGAAGGGCCGAGCCCAATCAAAAAAGGCCTAACAGGCCTAATAAAATGCAATGCATTAATTTGAAAAGGGGCAGGGCCCAATTAAGAGGTCCAATGGACCCAGAACAAATGCTCTGCATTATAAAGAGAACAGAGCCCAATTTAAGAGGCCTTACAGGCCAAAATAAAATGCAGTGCATTATTAAACTGGGTCAAAGCCCTAGCATAGGCCTAATAGGCCAAAGATAAATGAAAATGTTGAACATCTTCAACTGGACTTAGCCCAATTCTGGCCGTAAGTCCTCAAATTAAATTGACTGAGCACAACTGCTCCCCTAAATCAATTCACATCCGGTTCAAGGGTACATCTCTGAACTCCTCTGACACCTATCGTTGTAATCCTTCAACGACGTCAGAGAGGTGACGGGTCTCGACAACCACACCAACAATACGGACTGTGGGGTCCCTAAACCCATGGACTTATGCGTCCTTAAACCAAGATACAAACTGTGGGGTCCTTAAACCCATGGACTTAAGCGTCCTTAAACTAATGGACTAATGCGCCCTTAAACTAATATCCGCCCCCAAAACGGGAACATGGACCGCTATGTCCCTAAACTGGAATATGGACCACTATGTCCCTAAACTGGAACATGGACCCCCATGTCCCTAAACTGACAATGGACCACTATGTCCCTAAACTGGAACAATAAAGCCCCCAAATGCTCTTTTGTCGGATCTAAACGATCCCGTTTAAGTTGATTTTAGCCTCAAAAATGGCTAACGTATCCTTAAACCTTCAAACAGACTCTAGTCCCAAATCGGACTATAGATCCCTAATCAACTTTGGTTCAAGGGTACATCTCTGAACTCCTCTGACACGTATCGTTGTAATCCTTCAACGACGTCAGAGAGGTGACGGGTCCCGATGGCCATACATGCAATGGACCACTATGTCCCTAAACTGGAACAATGGAGCCTCTAAATGCTCTTTTGTCGGATCCAAACGATCCCGTTAAGTTGATCTTAGTCTTAAATTGGACTAACGTATCCTTAACGAACGTTTAAGTTGATCTTAGCCTCAAACACGGTTAACGTATCCTTAAACGAAAACCCCAAACCCAAATCTAAGTAAATACGGATTTGGACTAATCCACGTCCTATGGGCGACGGCATAACTTAGTCTCCGTATACAATCCACGGGCATACACAAACAAAACAAACACACACGACACGAAGTGAAATTCTGGAGAAGGAGAAAGTTGTTACCGCGGTGCGGTAGCGTAATTAACTGCAGGGGCTTGCGCCTGCAGGGAAGAGCGTCCCCACAATCAAAAACCCCTCAAACGATGGGAAATCTGACGAAGTCTGCTACATCGGCCGCATCCGTCCAAACCACCGATACACGGTGCCATAAATCAACTTGGCATCTTCGGAGAGGTGGACGGATAAAACCAAATAGCATCTGCCCCGAATCTCAGGCAAGACGTCCATGTCTTGGCCGATATTCGGAGGGGAACAGATTCTGGCACGCCCGGTGGGACCTTTTCCTCTTTCCACTCCATAGTTCATGTGTCGTCTTTCGCGAAATAATCGCGGTTTGTTAATGGTTGCCTTTGGGTTTCAAGTTACTAAGATTTGGTCTTTTGCTTGGCGCAGAAATCAAGCATCAATGGCATCCAACTGCTCGAGCTGCTCCAAGTGCCAATGCAACCGACACTCCGCCTCACCTGGAGGTGTAGCCTATGGGCCTCAAGCGGCCTCCATCCTTGTCATGCCGGTAGAATAAGTGACTCAGGCCACCACCAGTCTGTTTTTCGGGACCATGCTCCCGCCAGCAAGCTTCACCATTCCATTGCCCGCACCGGAAGCGCAGAAGAAGTCGGTCTTCGATCGGCTCACTACCACCACGGCCCCTTTCAGCGGGTCGTCCAATATCAAGCCGGCAGCCTCTGTCTTTACCAGGCTGAACCAGAACTCCGATAGGCCCGCCAAGAAGCCCATGAACCCTGAAGTGGCCATCCCGAGGAAGATAGCCACCTCTGCTCCTGAAGTCGTCAAGGCGGCTTCTCCTGTTAAAGAGTCGGTCTTTTCAAGGCTGACTATTCCGGCTCCTTCTCCTACTCGAGGGTCTGTCTTTGACAGATTGGACACCGCCACTCAAAAGACATCAGTCTTCAAGAGACTGGCACCAGCGGCACCTCGTCTAGACAGGGGGCAAGATAAAACCATCCCCATCGCTGAACCAGCCCCAACAGCTCGTCACGCTCGACGTCGCCACTGGCGCCGAGTAAGGAAGGCCGGGGGCAACTCCCCCTCAGGGTTAACTCCACCGGCTCTAATGGTGGAAGTTAATGCTGCTGTTCCAACTGGGAACATCTTTGAACTGCTAAGGAGGGTACGCAAGAACTCTCCAACTGCCATGATGAAAAGGTTTCCTCCACCTGCAGAGAGTGTTACAGAAACAAAGCCGGAGCAGACCCCTCAACGGCTGTCCTTCAAAATTTACAGGGTCTGGCGGCGGGTTCAAGACTCAGTAATCGACCAAGATCACTCTCGCCGACAGAAGAGGTTGAAGGCTCAGGAAGAAAAGAGCCGTCCTGTCAAACAGCAAAGGACGACAACTACTTGGGTGCCCGCGGCAACGGCCCCCTCAACTTCGACGGCCCACAAAAGAAGAGGGCCGGAGAAAATCCCCATGCCTGCGGCAAATGTCAAAAGCGGTGAGCCCAAACGCCCTAAGTCCGGGGGCATTGTGGTCCATACCTTCTACATGGCATCTGGGAAAGAGGACAGCCGTACATCTACAGGTCATCGACCGCTTACGCGATCGGTGACCAAAGCTCAGGAGCAACAGCAGAAGCTCCAGGAAATGATGACCGGGATGGCCGCACTCACTGGGCCAAAAGAAAGCCCCGAAGCATCATTGGATCAACGCCAGGGGCAAGAAACTGACGCTGAGTTACTTCAGAGAATATTAGAGAAGAAGGACAAAGAGGCCGCAGAACAAGCAGCCAACATAAAACGAATGACCCTCCTGTTCCAAGACATGGTGGGTATGATGATCCAATAAGATCCTCCTGCTGAAGATCCTCCGATCATCCTTGAAGATGACAGAGGAGAAACGTCAAATCCTCCACCGGCTCTGTCAACAGCCAAGGAGGAGACAATCTCCAAAGCTGACCTGGACGAATATATAGCTCAGCAGATACGGGTTCACCAGGCGACTGAGGCAGCCGGTCAGGTCATAAAAATGGGGCGGCCATATCCGAGCTGGTACGATCAGATAAAGTACCTGCCTGGCTATACGATCCCTAAGTTCCATGTATATAAAGGGACGGGGAATCCATATCAACATGTTGCCCAGTTTAGGGCCTTATGCGGCAACACTGGAGGCGACGACAAACTGCTACTTCGCCAGTTCGTCGGCAGCTTGTCAGAAACGGCGTTCGAGTGGTACTCTGAACTCCCGAACGACTTCGTCAAGACATTTGCGGAGATGGAGCTGCTGTTTACGCAACGATTCGCCAGCGCCAACGAACGCACCCCGATAACAGCATTGATTAATGCCAGGGTGAAGCCAGGCGAAACATGGGTTCAGTATGCGATACGGTGGCGGAACTTATGGTCAAAGTGCGAACAACGCATAGAAGAGGCTCCTGCAGTAGGCATGTTTGTGGGAACCCTCGATCCGCAGGCGACCATATCCCAATTCATGATGTTCTTCAAGCCGACTACCTTCCAGGCCCCGATCGACAAGCTAGCCCAAATGGATCAGATGGGCCATAGACCGTCTTCTCCAAAGCCGGATTCTCGAAACGAGAAGGGGAAGGGCAAAGCAATCGTCGTCGCCAATGCTCAACAACAGCCGAGAAACTTGAAGCCGGTTGTCCGTCAAAATAATATGCGTCCACGCGTACCCCTTGAGGAGAGGTTAGGACGTCCTTACTCATTTCCTCAAGATAAAACGAGAAGACTATTTGAGCTGGCATTGCGCAACCGACTCATAAATCTGCCGGATCCAAGACGTCCGTCGCAGCCAAACGACGTCAATGATCCCAATTACTGTCCCTATCACCGAGTACTGGGTCATCCGATCGAGGATTGCTATGTCTTCAAAAATTGGATTGAAGACCAGTACCAACAGGGCAAGTTCGCGTTGTCCGAAAGATGGAAGGTGAGCCCGCCGCAGCCTCACACCTCTAAAAAGGTGAATACGCCGGGGGCAACGTGCTCCCTCGTTGAAGAAGCTCCATGGGAGGTTGTGCTATCAGCCAAAACAAAGAGGATGTTGAACAATCTTCAAACATGTCCAGCAATCAGGTGGAAGAACCAGTTGGAATCTCAGATCATTGAAGGGATGTTGAAGCCGCGCTCAACTCCAAAGATCGATGGTGGTGGCCCAAGCATTCACAACCAGCCGTCAAAGTCTTCAAAGAAGAAGAAGAAGAAATCCAAGACGCCCGTGAAGCCTGGCGACAAGCGCACGGACTTACAAAAACAAATTGACGCACTGGAGGAGTACAACCAGAAAGCACGAACTCCCATCACACTCCAGGAGTTCCTCAACCACGTCTTTCAAGAGGAAGATGAGGGGGAGAGCTCGTCGGATGAATCCGAGGAATACGTGGCGAGCTGTCATATGATCTCCCATTCGTTCACAGGCGATGAGGAAACTCCTTGCGCTGATAAGCTGGGGGCAGATCCTAAGCCGGAAATTTTGAGGCCATCAGATGAGACCATTGACGCATTCCTCAATAAAGCTCTGTTGAAAAGTAAGGCTGATCGGGAACGTGAGACGGTCCTATTTGAAAAGGCCAAGCGCCGACGATTAGACGAAAGGGTTGAGGCACTCCCGTCATATCAAAGTACATCCATTGCGGACAAAATCAAATTCAAGACGAGGAAAAGGTTTGCTAAAGCCGTATCACTGGGGATGAAGCTACCACCTTCTCAAGGAAACAGTACCGGCAAAGCAGAAATGCACCCCTCTTATTGCTTATATCATCGAAAGGTTTCGCACCCCACCGAAGAGTGCAAAGCTTTCAATAAATGGTGGCAGGGGTATGTCGCTCACCGGCAACATCTTAAACGGGAGAAGCACAAAACTCGTCTGGAGCAGAAAAGTACGACTGAGGAGCCTAGAAGAACTACCGGTGATTGTCGCATGGTTAACGCCGAGAAAGCACAAGTTCTCACATTCGGGAGCGACTCTGACGAGGAAATGGAGCTTAGCCCTTTCTTTAAAGAGTCCACCTCGGGAAAAGAGGAAGAGCCGAAAGCCTGCGAAAACATCCGGCTGCGTAATCGTACGCTACCCGAAAAGAATCTCGGACCCTCAAATAAAAAAGATAAAGGGAAAGAAAAGGTCTCTGAGGATATTGCCCTAGATGACCAAGTCATGGAAGAGCTAGCCGCCAAGGATCCGCCGAAGAAAAATAAGGTGGATTACAACGTTCTAGCGCATATGAGGAAGCTACCCTCGCAGCTCAGCATTCTTGATGCCCTTTTACTATCAAAATAGGCAAGAGATTCATTAATCAAAGCACTGCAAGAGCCCCAGCAATTCCAAGCTTTCCTTGCCGAAGAAAAGATGAAGGATGAGTTGGAAGAAGTGCACACGGCCGATATCACTTTTGGTGATGAAGACCTTCTCCTCGGGACGTGCGAACATAACCGTTCCCTCTATGTCTTCGGGTATTGCCATGATATAAAGATAGGCAAAATCTTGGTTGACAATGGGTCTTCCGTTAATCTCCTTAATGTGCGGGTGTTGAAAGAAATCTGCATGAGCATCCAGCACCTAGCGCGAGATAAGATCACCATCTCCGGGTTCGACTCTCAATCATCAAGAACTGTCGGGTCTGTGATACTGACGTTACGCTTCGGGCTACTTGTCACGGACATTAAATTCCACGTCATAGACACTAGGACATGCTACAATGCTCTGATCGGCCGACCATGGTTACACGAGTACAACATCATCCCTTCTACACAGCATCAGTGTATGAAATATTTTAAGGATGGTCTCGAATATAACGTAACGGGAGAATTGAACCCGTTCTCCGTGAACGAAGTCCGCAAATATGAAGATGCAAAATACTTCTTACCGGATTTCGAAGACACGGAGAGGTGTCACAAGCCGGAGGACAAATCTAACGCCACCATCCCTGTCTTCGGGAGTGATACCGAGGAGGAAGAGGAGATAGTTTATTCGGGCCCGCCCCAATACAACAAGCCAGGACCATCCGCTCCTACGTTAATCTTTGGTAGTGACTCGAAAGATGAGGACCATGCTATATTCTCTGCTCGGCCTTCAATACAAACATCCGCTGACGAAGAGGAAAGCCTGCAAATCGCCATGGTTCCACTTAAACATCATAAAGAACTGGATGCGCTCGATGCCTACACTGTAGAGGAGCTGCGGACGTTCTATGTACCTCCCAGGCGAAAAGGCGAAAAGGCAATTCTATTCTACCGCTCTGAAGAAACCAAAGTGGAGAAAGAAATCTGGCACGGTGCGGATCCTACGCTTGACAGGCTTCAGCCCATCCGTCTGCCTAGATATTATACAAAAGGCTTGAAGAGGCTGCTGAAACGCCAGGGGATACCCTTCAAACAGACCGCTCAAAAAGCCAAATTCTATGACAGGGTCTGGAACGTTCCCGGGACTCAGCACAAGTTGCCTAATGGGAGAATGGAAACAATCGGGCTCGGATACATTCGGTCCAAGAAACGAGAGCTACTCCGCGATTGCTACGTCGTGCATGACTTCAATGAAGAAGGGGATGCTCAATGGGAAGACGCTAATCCTGAACCAGTAAAAGTTCCTGATGCAAAGGTGCCCAGTCCGTCATTCGAAGAACAAATGAACAGGCTTATAAGGGAAGCTGGTCAAAAAGTCCGAGACGACCACAACCGCGAAATGGCCATCTACGAGAAAGTCAAAATGCAACGCCTCCTACAACAGGCCGCGAAAGATGAAAGTGACGCTCCTTGTCAACCTGTGGTAAAAAAGGCTCGGCGCAGAAGCAGAAACAAGTCGAAAGGCGAAAAGGGCGCTCGACGGTAACAAAGCGGGACTAAGAAGCCACCCAGTCGGGAATCGAACGGTCCGGATCTGTCCCTTGTAAAGAAGATGAGTCGAGCATACTCTTTTTCTCGGGACAAGACGAAGAAGATACTTGACCGAGCTATAAAATACCAGATGCTTACACTGCCGGAGTCTAAACACCCCGAACAAGCAGATGAAGTCTCTCACCCGAACTATTACTCCTATCACCGAGCAATAGGGCACCCTCTCGAAGACTGCTTCACCTTCATGAACTGGGTTGAAGATCAGTATCAGCTCGGCAGGTTCGCTCTATCTGACAGTTGGAGGGTAACGCCGCCACAGAAGCACAAACCCAAAGCCACGAAAGCAGAACCAAATCCACATCGGTCTTGGAAGCGAGCTCGTACTTGTCACATGATAACAATATCAAAAGAAGGGTCCGAGAACATGGATGACCTTCCCTGGTGCTTCGAAAACAACAATGACGAGATGATCTCAGGATTCCCACTAGCGCCAAAAGATCTGGAAGATGGAATACATACTACTGCAGATAACCTCAAGAAAATTGAGTTGGGGACGGCGAACGACCCGCGACCGACATTTGTCAGTGAGCTGCTATCTGAAGAAAGGGTGGCTGCGTTAAAAGACGTGCTTGTACAGCATAGAGATTGCTTCGTATAGAACTATTCTGAAATGCCAGGACTAGATCCAGAAATTGCTGTGCATAAACTGGCGATATCCCTGGACGTCAAGCCAGTCAAACAGGCGCCGAGAAGAATGCGGCTCGAGCTCGAGATGAGTATCAATGCCGAGATCAAGAAGTTAATCGACTCTGGCTTCATCCAAGAAGTTCAATATCCCGACTGGATCGCCAACATTGTCCCGGTGATGAAGAAAAATGGGATAGTGCGCATATGCGTGGACTTCCGGGATCTCAATAAAGCCTGCCCGAAGGATGATTTCCCAGTGCCAGTCACCGGGCTGATGATAGATAACACGTCCACTCACAAGGTTTTCTCCTTCATGGACGGCTCATCAGGATATAATCAGATAAAAATGCATCCCGAAGACCAGAAGCACACCGCTTCCCGGACCCCTCTGGGAATATTCTGCTATAAGGTGATGCCCTTCGGATTAAAGAACGCCGGTGCCACCTATCAGAGGGCCATGATGAAGATCTTCGATGACCTTATACATGAAATCGTCGAATGCTATATCGATGACCTCGTAGTGAAAAGCAAATCGTACGAGGAACATCTCGAGCATTTGAAGATTGTATTTCAACGCCTTCGACAATACAACTTGAAGATGAATCTTCTCAAGTGCGCATTCGGAGTTTTCTTGGGCAAATTCCTAGGGTTCATCGTCCGACACCGGGGTATCGAAATAGATCCATCAAAGATCAAGGCGATCATGGAAATGCCCCCGCCAAGGATCCTTAAGCAATTGCGGTCTCTCCAAGGAAAGCTCGCGTATATTCGGCGATTTATAGCCAACCTTTCAGGCAAGTGCCGCCCTTACAGTCACCTGATGAAGAAGGGAACCTCGTTCGTCTGGGATCACAAATGCCAGAGCGCGCTGGAAGAGATCAAGCAATATCTACAGAATCCGCCAGTGTTGGCTGCTCCGGTCAAAGGAAAGCCTCTCATTCTTTATACAACCGCCCTCGAAGGTTCCTTAGGCGCATTATGGGCACAAGAGAACGACCAAGGGAAAGAACGAGCCCTCTACTATTTGAGCCGAGTTCTACTGGGGGCAGAAAGCAATTACTCCCCCATCGAAAAACACTGCCGGCGTTAATCTTCGCAATAACGAAACTCCGACATTATGCGTTGGCACATGAAGTCCGTCTCATTTCGAAGGTGGACCCTCTCAAATATCTGATGTCGAAGGCCATATTGACAGGGAGACTCGCTAAATAGGCCTTGCACTTGATGGAGTTTTCGATAACCTATCAGCCTCTTAAAGCAGTGAAAGGCCAGGCCATCACCGATTTCCTCGCTGAGCATCCGATACCGGCCGATTCCCCTCTGAACTGCGAGCTGCCAGACGAACATGCGTTTGATGCGATCGACGGTAATGATAACCGATGGGAACTCTATTTTGATGGAGCGTCTTCCATGAAGAAGCGCAAACAAAACACCCCTACAATCAAATCGGGGGTGGGCCTCATCTTCGTAACTCCACAAGGAGGGATAATGCGCTTCGCTTTCTCCTTAACAGAGCCGAGGACAAACAATGAAGCCGAGTATGAAGCTTTGATAGCAGGCCTCGAGATCGCCATCGACATGGGAATTGAAAACCTCCTCATATACGGAGATTCCCAACTGGTCATTAGTCAAGTAAACCGCGACTATCAAACGTGCAAACCAGAGCTGGTGAAGTATGGCGAGAGAGTACAGCAACTGCTGACTCAAATCCCCTCCTACATGCTGGAAAGCATACCGCGCGCGGAAAATAGCAAAGCAGACGCGTTAGCTAAGCTCGCTAAAGAACTGGCCGACGAGAACCTTGATGACGTAAGAATCGTGGTACAAAGCCATCGGGTGCTTGCCCCAGCAGAAATATCTCCGGAATCATCCAAAGAAAAGGGAGTAACTGAGCAAATGGCTATGCAATAAAAGACCAGGGAAAGGCTGAGGATTGGAGAGAAGCCTTTATAGACTACTTCAAATCCCGTCGAACGCCTGAAGATGCGTCCTCAAGACATCAGCTCTTGAAACGAGCTCTGTCTATTGCCTTCGTCAATGATACTCTGTACAAGAGGTCGTTTGATTCTCTGTGGCTGAGATGTCTGAGACCTGACGAAGCGAAAAGAGTCATTCAGGAAGTTCACAACGGACTCTGCGGTTCTCACCAAGCAGGCCCGAAGATGAAGTTGAAGATAAAACGGATGGGTTACTACTGGCCCACGATGATTCAGGACTGCCTCGAGTATGCGAAGCAATGCCACTCATGCCAAATCCATGGGGACTTCATCCACCAACATCCAAATCCGCTACATCCAACGGTGGCCAGCTGGCCGTTCGAAATGTGGGAAACCGACATAGTTGGCCCCATTGGACCAGCATCGTCCAGGGGACATCGTTTCATCGTGGCGACGACTGACTACTTCTCCAAATGGGCAGAAGCAGTACCGTTGAGGGAAGTGAAGACAGAGAATATCCTCCATTTCTTCAAGACGCACGTCATTTATCGGTTTGGAACCCCGCGACGGATCATCTCCGATAACGGGCCAGCCTACAGAAGTCACAAAATTAGCCGCTTCGCGCAACAGCATAATATAGACTGGAGATATTCCTCGGTTTATAATCCCCGAGCCAACGGTCTAGCTGAGGCCTTCAACAAGACCTTGACAAAGATCGTGAAGAAGACGGTGTCCCGAAATAAGAAGGACTGGCACGAGAGACTGTAAGAAGCTCTCTGGGCGTATCGAACTACGTTCAAGACGGCCACGAACACAACGCCATACGCGTTGGTCTTCGGTACAGAAGCAGTACTCCCCCTCGAGATAGAGCTACCTTCTCTACGAGTGGCAGTCCACTACGAGCTGACGGACGAAGAAAATTCTCGCCTTCGGCTTGAAGAGCTTTATGCCCTTGATGAAACCCGGCGCATATCGCAACAAAATCTGGAGGATTATAAAGCAAAGATGACGTGCTCATATGAAAGATTAACCCGGCCGAGGACATTTCGCCAAGACGAACTCGTGCTAGTGGTCAAAAGGCCTATGATCCCCAATCACGCCAAGCGGGGAAAATTCGATCCGAACTATGAAGGCCCGTACATCATAGACAAGGTCTACCAGGGTGGAGCTTATCTACTCATGGATATGCACGGTGAAAGGCCTTTCAGGCCAATAAACGGTCGCTTCCTGAAGAAATACTACGCTTAACGAGTCACAGCCTAGGTCAATGATAGATGACGACGACTATGTCCGCTCGCTATCTTCCTAAGCCCAAACTCTATAAGTAGTAGCCGGCCTTCTTTACCACGGACCGAAACGTCCTTAAACTAATGACGGACCGAAACGTCCTTAAACTAATGACGGACCGAAACATCCTTAAACTAATGACGGACCACTACGTCCTAAAACTAGCTGATGACCGAAACGTCTTTAAACTACTACCGCGGCATTCTCAGGCTGACGTGATAAAAAAAATAATAATAAAAAAAAATAAAAACGGTATGTCCATAAGCAAAATGGGCACGGATGAAAACCCGAAAGGGCTCCATGAGTAAAAACAGCAGGGCTACCGGCGAGTGTTTGTGAAAACCCGAAAGGGCGCAATCTCGTTAAAAGACACTTACAGGGTCCTCTCGACTTTGTAAGGAGAAACCACCCACGTGAGATCCTTACGACTCACAAGGGAGCAACACACTTAGGGATCCTCATGATTCCTAAGGAGAAATTACACTTGCGAGATCCTCACGACTCGTAAGGAGAACTCTCTTATGGGACCCTCACGGCTCATAAGATTTGAAAGTCTTAAGTTACAAAGACCTGAACCTGTTCTTAAGCAACTCCCACAATCTTCGATATGGCCCTACAAGTGGCTCAGTACTGACCCTTGTATACAATCCACGGGCGCGAATAAACATTTCCCTAACAAAGTCCCACCCATGACTAGGGATATGTTCGCATGATGAACAACCCTTGTAAGTCCCCACGATTTACAAGGAGAAAACTCTCTTGTAGGATCCTTACGACTTACAGAGGAACATGCACTTATGAATCCTCATGATTCCTAAGGAGAAAGCACACCTACGAGATCCTCACGACTTGTAGGGAGAAATACCTTTGTGAGACCCTTACGGCTCATGAAGTTAAAAGCCTTAGTCGACGGGATCCTAACCCTGTTTGCTAAGCCACCTTTGTTTCGACATCGACAGAGGCAAATGATGATTCGCTCCTGCCAATATCCCAGTTGTAGCGATGCTGATGCCTAAACCGGTATCAAATTCCAAGCCCTTTT
The DNA here is from genome assembly GCA_030015575.1 of Agapanthus africanus. Lineage (NCBI taxonomy): Eukaryota > Viridiplantae > Streptophyta > Magnoliopsida > Asparagales > Amaryllidaceae > Agapanthus > Agapanthus africanus. The sequence goes on along the minus strand of JASDDO010000019.1, from coordinate 871,833,510 downwards.
ATGGCAAATGATGATTCGCTCCTGGCAATATCCTAGTTGTAGCGATGCTGATGCCTAAACCGGTATCTAATTCCAAGCCCTTTTATGGCAAATGATGATTCGCTCCTGACAATATTCCAGTTGTAGCGATGCTGATGCTGAGATTGACACCAGATTCCAAGTTCTATACTCGCAATAAAAAGCAGCGAGTAAAAATGCATATGAGATAGCCGAAATGATGGGGCAACTTGCAATAAAAAGCAGCAAGTAAAAACGTATGCATACAAAACAGCCGAAATGATTGGGCAACTCGCAATAAAAAGCAGCGAGTAAAAATAAAATAAACAGCTGAAATGATTGGGCAACTCGCAATAAAAAGCAGCGAGTAAAAATAAAATAAATAGCCGAAATGATTGGGCACCGCGAAAAATAGCCGAAATGATAGGGCAATCGCGACTTTCGCGATATAAAGCTGAAATGATAGAGCATCGCGGAAATAAAACAACAATATAAAAAAATGATGAACTTTTGCCCTACAGGTGAGATCACGTTGATCCCTGTATACAATCCAAGGGCACAAACAAAGAGGGAACCATACCTTCCCAACAGGCTCCGCCAGAAAGCGAAGCCAAATCTCGACGGTTCACCAACAACCTAGGGACAACCGTGACATTCGTCTCGATACAGCAGACGCAGTGCCAGCAAACGAAGCGAAGATCAAATTTCAAGCTTCACGGTTTCGACGGTAACTCATATAAAACCTGAAAGACCACTAGAGATCATTTCAACCCCCCAGGGAAATCAGCGTCCATGGCAACTTCCTCAAGTCAGGGAAACCGGTGTCCTTGACAAAAGCACCTCGATTCACGTCGACCCGCAGAGAAACCAGTGCCTTTGCAGTAATACCTCGACTCGTCTCAACCCCAGGGAAATCAGTGTCCTTGGCAGCATCCTCGATTCAGGGAAACCAGTGTCCTTGACGAGACCACCGCGATTCGCGTTGGCCCGCAGAGAAACTAGCGTCTTTGCAGGAATACCCCGATTCGTTTCAACCCCGAGGAAACCAGTGTCCTCGGCAAAATACTTCGACTCAGGGAAACCAGTGTCCTTGACGAGAACATCTTGATTCGCGTCGACTCGCAGAGAAATCAGTGTCTTTGCAGGAATACCTCGATTCGTTTCAACCCTAGGGAAATCAGTGTCCTTGGCAGCATCCTCGATTCAGGGAAACCGGTGTCCTTGACGAGACCACCGCGATTCGTGTCGGCCCGCAGAGAAACTAGCGTCTTTGCAGGAATACCCCGATTCGTTTCAACCCCTAGGAAACCAGTGTCCTCGGCAAAATACTTCGACTCAGGGAAACCGGTGTCCTTGACAAGAACATCTTGATTCGTGTCGACCCGTAAAGAAATTAGTGTCTTTGCAGGAATACTTCGATTCGTTTCATCCACAGGGAAATCAGTGTCCTTGGCAAATACCTCAACTCAGGGAAACTAGCGTCCTTGATGAGAGCTTCTTGATTCGCGTCGGCCCGCAGAGAAACCAGTGTTTTTGCAGGAATACTCCGATTCGTTTCAACCTCGAGGAAACCAGCGTCCTCGGCAAAATACTTCGACTCAGGGAAACCGGTGTCCTTGACGAGAACATCTTGACTCGCGTCGGCCCGCAGAGAAACCGGTGTCTTTGCAGGAATACTTCGATTCGTTTCAACTCCAAGGAAATCAGTGTCCTTGGCAACCTCCTCAACTCAAGGAAACTAGCGTCCTTGATGAGAGCTTCTTGATTCGCGTCGACCCGCAGAGAAACCAGTGTCTTTGCAGGAGCACTTCGATTCGTTTCAACCTCGAGGAAACCAGTGTCCTCGGCAAAATACTTCGACTCAGGGAAATTAGTGTCCTTGACAAAAGCTACTCGATTCGTCCTGACTCGTGAGGAAATAAGTGTCTTCGCGAGGACTTCCCGATTCATCTCGACTTGCAAGATAAAGCCTTAGGCAACAGAGATTAGAAAACTTGTTTCCTAAGCACCGGGACCCTGCAAGTCGGTCTAAAACAGTCTCTTGCATACTATCCACGGGTCTCACTCTCCAAAGTCGAATCTCGACAAGGAGGGAAACAACCGCTTATGAGTGCTCTCGACTCGTAAGAGGGAAAATTCTCTTATAAGATCCTTACGACTTGTAAGAGAAAACACACTTAGGAATCCTCACGATTCCTAAGGAGAAAATACACCTACGAGATCCTCTCGATCCATAGGGAGAAAAGTCTTTATGAGACCCTCACGGCTCATAAAGTTGAAAAGTCTTAGGCAGCAGATCTGAACCTGCGGCCTAAGCGATCGCTACCTCTTGAAGAAGCCAAGACAAGATGCTCGCTCTATCATCTGTCAACCATGTTTACTAAGACAACATACTGATAATAAAAGAAGGAAGAAAGAGCAGAGATGACACAAGACATTTCAAAAAAAAATGTATATATCTTTATTCATGAATTCAATTAAGTACAAGGCGAATCGTATAAAAGAATAAAGAATGTGTACATTTTATTCAAAGATTACAAGTGTATAATGATACAAAAAAGTAGCTATTGAGAAGGAAGTGGCTTCAACAAATCCGCGAGCTACTCCCGCACTTCCTTCAGCGCCTCCTCCTGAGCGTCTGCCACGGCCACTTCCGCTTCCACCTGGGCCCGCTGCTGCAGGTAGGATGAAAGTTGCTCCTCAGCTGCCTGCTGGGATGCCTCCTGATTAGGTGAATCCCGCTCGATGACGTCGAGTTGCCGCCTCAGTGTTAACCCTTCGGAGAGGCATCGCAGAAGGCCTTCAAAGATGACCTTCAGCTGCGCAGCGTTTGCCTCCACCTGGGCATGCAGTTGGGCAGATCTGCTCAAAGTCTTGCCGCACTCCTTACGCCTTGAAGCAACTTCTTGTTCGAGGTGGCAGAAGTAAGGAGCGCTCTGCTCGATCCATGCCGCCCGTTGAGCACTCGCGGCCAAGATCTCGGGGGCAGGACGCATAGACTCCAGTTGATGCAGGCGGGCCTCGATTTCCCTGCAGTGATTAACCCAAAACTCGACGACGCCTTCATTATGAAAATTTACAAGCGTCGCCAGAATCGGATTAACCTCCGCAGCGAAATCTGCGGCAGGTGGGGGAGCGCTCGCGTCGAGCTCTTCAATGTATCCGCTCAGCATCCCCAAACTCATCGTAGCGTTCTTTGAAGATGGACGTCTCAGGAAGGGGCCTGCCGGCGTTATGATGCGAGACTCGAAGGGCGCCGGAGTCGGAACGACAGCTAAAAAAAAATAAAACACGATTAGGTGACGGTTCAAGAAATATAAGAAAGTTATCGATGGGATAGTTTACTATACCAGCTGCAGCAGGCGGCAAAGCCGGGAGGGCCGGTGGCGCGACCGATCTTTCATCTCCTCCTTCGATTTGTAGCACTGCAATCAGGGCGAGGAAGAGTTAGAAATAATTCCATTACTAAAAAAAAGAAAGGCATCAATTGGAAACTATACTCACCAGCACCGCTAGAGGAAGAAGCGAGCTCCGATGGGAAGGAGAAATGTGGCTGCAGCACCTGGTAGAGGTGATCAAAAAGCACTCCTGCAAAGACGCAATAATACGACATTAGTACACAAATTATGCGGCCGAAAGATAAAACTAATGGGTTATAAAATTATACCTTCCAACATTTGCAATGGCGTGAGAGAAGGTACAGAGGTGGCCATCGTCAAGACAGTAGTTGACGGCGCTCCCTCGAGCAGTGGAGCATCAGCACTGGCCGCACCTGCGTTAGAAACAAGATAAGTCCTGTCAGGAAAGGTTGCAGAATAAAAGAAAGACGGTAACCCGAAATTTACCTGACGATGAGCCGGCCGAAAAGGCGGCGTCTCCCTCCATTGACATGAGACCACCTCCCGACGCCTCATCGCCCGACTCTACGGGAGCCGTCGTCGTGCTCGCGAGACCAGGAGACGACGGAGGACCGTAGATGGGGAGAGCAATGATTGGAGCATTGCCGGACTCTTGAGAAAGAGCGGCTGGCTTTTCCTCGAGAGTCATGCCCGTCTCGCCCACTACTCCCTCGGGCTCAGCGGTCGCTGCTGTCTCGCCCACCGTCACCATGGGGTCGCCGGTCTCAGGTGCTCCGTCCGCTGCTGCCTCAGACTCGGCCGTAGCAGCTGTCTCATCTCCCGCTACCTCGGGCTCGGCATCGGCTGCCTTCTCCGGCATAGTTTCCTCATCCCCTACCTCGAGTTCAGCAACCTTGGAGACATCACCAACCATCGGCTCGGGTTCAGCCAGTGCCTCTTCCTCTGTCCCCTTAGGTTCGACGGTTTTCGCTTCCCCTTCGATTGGACTTGACCCTGCAGGACAAGATATATAAGAACCGACAGGTTTACAATTCTTACAACAAAATCTTGAAAGATACATTACCTGAGGTGGACTTATCGTTAGCCTCCCTATTTGCGCGCGCCGCCTGTCTGTGAGCTGTAGACAAGGCGACCGGGGGCTCTTTCGAGGGAGTATCAGCACGAGGAACGGTGCTTGGGCCCGCTCCTACGGCCAAAGCAGCTCTGTGTGCCTTTGCCTCGCGCCTCAGCCGCTTTCTCTCCTCCCGAGCCATCAAGACGGACCTCTTCGAAGCTTCCTTCATCGAGGCGTCATCGTCTGTGTACAGAGATGCCTCCAAGTCCTTCAAGGCATCCCTTACCGACTCTTCGAGTTGAGGCTCTCGCGGCAGCCCTGATGAGGCCGGAACTTCAGTAACTGGCCTGGGGAGAGTCCCCGCATCGGCTGGCGCAGCCCCTGCAAAGAGAGACAGAGGAAGAAGGTTAGATCGACCATAATAAAAGAAGAATAAATACTTAATGAATTGAAATGTACCGAAGCCTAAGGATGCTCTGAGTCGTTCCTCCTCTTGAAAAGTTTTGAGGGAGGCAGCGATGGCTTCTTCAGTGGTGATGCCTGTTTGAAGAAAAGAGGGGAAAAGCATTAGTCAAAGACAATAATAAAAGTATGATGCAATAAAAAATGCGACTAGTAATTACCCGATTGTGCAAGCTTAGCTAGCCACGCGTCGTGCCTCGCCAATCGCTCTGAAGCTGCGATGGCGGCTGCCAGATCAGTGTCGTCTGACGGCATAACTAATCCTTTATTGGTCCCGTACTCGCCCAAGCCCTCGCTAAAGGGAGCATGAGGTTCCTGACCGAACGCGACTTCAGCTGAGAGGATCGACTTCTTCTTCCTCTTCTGCCCGCCAGCCTTGGGTGCACCCAAGATCGACTTACGCTTTGCAGGCACCTTAGGGCGGCGGGTCCCGATATCCGCGCCCACACCAGACTCCGGCGAAACCACATTTACCGTCTCCACTGGAGCATGGGGCGCTGGTGGCGCATCTACAGTATCACGGAGAGGCAATCCGCGCGGAGGGCTCAGCACGCGCGGTGGACCAGCTCCGGCATCTTTCAGCGGAGGAACGACCGGGGTCCTTGGCTTCAGGGGAGCCTTGCGGTCGCCACCGGGAGGCGCACCCTTGCTGTCAACCAACATGCGCTTCTCCATTTGGATGACTGCACCCATTGCGTGCGCGTACCAAGCCACGTACACGTTGAGGACCCGGGGAACGCTGCTTGGCTCGCTGATGAAGAAGTAGGAGCCCGTATTCAGCCGCATGAAATGGTGCATCGTGCTCTGTATCCCCTCCCTGCTGGCCACGGGCTCTTCCAAAAATGCCTCCAGCGGGATCCCCTGGTTATAGCTGGATTGTTGGGCGAACCGGTGAGGGTTGTACCTCATGAAGAGCACCATCTTGTTATGCCTGAACACCAGGTAGCCTGGCCGAATAGAGTAGAGGTGAAGAATCTCCCGGGCTTTCAGTACGGACGCCTCGTCCTTGAAGTCGTCACGCAGCGAGATCACCGACTTGGAGGTTTCTGAGCCGATCGTTATGACTTTATCCATAAAAGAAATCCTCGCTCCGACCAGGTGTGGACGAAGGAGCAACCCTCTAGCCTCCCACGGAGGCGCAGTCACGATCGAGGCGCCAATCAGCCGCATGACTCTTGGGAGTCTGCACCTCTCAAAAAACGAAGGGCTCTTATGGACGCCGAACACCCCGTGCACATGCATTTCCATCCACGAGGTGAAGTAGTGCATTGGGAAATTAGCAGGCTGCACCCCAGGTTCATTAGCGTCCGCCGCCACGCTAAGTCCATTGTATAGGTGAGCCAACCCGGCGATTCCTATTGTCAACTGCAGGCCAGCCACCATCCGATGCGCTGGGTAGAAAACGGACGGCCGCATGAAGCGCGGGTGCATAGGGAGCGCGAAACTGCACAGCCATAACCCTAGGAACCCCAAAAAGAAGGTCTCCTCATCCTTGCCTGGGACGGCGATTTCTGACAAGGGCATGATGGCGACGTCAGGGAGATAAAAATCCTTTTGATCGTCTTCCGATGTAGGTCGACGATCTAAGCCGAAGCCGAAAGGGTCATCGAGCTTGGCAAACTTTTCATTCCGCTCCGAGAGAATCTCCGGTCGAAGGAAGCGGGCGATAAAATCTGCGAAACTGACGCCCCGAACTCCTGATTCCAAATAGAGCCCTTCGTATATGGTCAGCACCTTCACCAAGCCCGGAAACTGGTGCTGAATAGCATTCTTCGGCGTCAAATCAAACACCAGCGGCTTGGTGGCGAAGACGTACTCGTCAGGAGGAAGCAGCTCCTCGTAATGCTCCCCCCTCACCGGCAAGCCCGAGATCTCGGCGAACTCTTCCAGGGAAATGGAGACTTCCCTGTCCGTCATAAGAAAGGTGTGTGTGGGGATATTCCATTGTTCGATGAAAGCCTTAATCCACCACGTTGGAGGAGCGGGGTACTCAAAAAGCGAGGCGTAGATTGCCGAGTACAAAGCAATCTTCATCAGATGAGTTCTCTTCACCGATAGGATGTACCTGGCCCACTGCAAATATCCGGCCGGTTGTCGCGGGGTCAATCCAATGTTATAAGCCTGTCCCCAAGGGCGTGCTTCACCCTGACATATTCGCCTCCCCAAAATGTCTATGGCCGGCTGCTGCTGCACGGGAATGGCACCAATCGCGGGCTGGAGAAGATCCTCCGAATTCCAATTCTTAACCTCCACGGCATACTTCACCGGGGGTTCATCCGCATAGGAGATCGAAGAGATAGGCTCAGACGGCGTCGCGGAACTGAAGCTTCTGCGACCCTTGATGATGTCGATATACCACCTACCCTACAGGTGAAGGTTCTTGTACTCGGGGTCATGATCCTTGATGAGAGCGAGCACCTCTCGGTCCACTGGTGCCGCCGGAATCCTCCATCCGAGCGAACAAATGGGAATGACAGGTCAGCAGACATGTTTCCTGCGGAGGGACAAAAATCATCCGTCAGTGTTGTAATTCCAACGCTTGGCATTTTAAAATTTATACCATACTGCAATGCAGTGGGTAGGGGGCCAAAGGGGGACCCACAAAATCTGGATGACAGTGCATCAGTTAATAAGACAGCCCCATCATTGGATGAGACTGTCAATTAATGAAGAGATCCCCAAAAGAATATTATCATTAATGAGAAATCCCTAGAGACAAGGAGAAAATCTTCTCTTTCAGAGCAAAGCTCTGTCACAGAGTGATATTTGTCAAACTCTGGTTTCAAGAGAATAAAATTACCTAAAAGTGCCTAGCTCTGTAATTAGGATGGAAAAATCCATCAAAAGAAAAATTTAACTCCTAAAAAATAAAAAAAAATTTCTGGGATCTTGAAGATCCGAGAAAACTCTTAAGTGTTCATCATCTTTGGATCAAAAAGATCTGTATTTTTGTCCACGAGCAAAGCTCTGTTCATGGGTTAAAAAACCCTGAAACAAGATCTCTTTAGATCTATGGATTCTTGAGAGCAAGGCTCTGTTGGTGAAACCCCAAAGGAGTTTTCTTTAGATCAAAGATCTATAAGAGCAAGGCTCTGTTGATTAAAATTAATTTAATTTAATTTAAGTTAAATTTTACCTAATATTTTTCTAGAGTCTGAACTCTAAAGTTCTTGAAAAATGAGAGCAAGGCTCTAAAGTTCTCAAAAGCAAGAGCAGGGCTCTGAAAACAAAAGTTCTGAAGATGGTAATCATCTACTGAGGGCCAAGGGTCCTATTTATAGGCGCTTGCGCCCCTTTAACTCCTCAGTTGATCCAACGGCCAGGAACTTGCCACCGCTGCACTCACGTGTGCGCCACGTGAGCGCAACGGTGGGGGGGCATTTGTTTCCCCCAATCAGAGCAAAACTCTGTATGAATTTCAAAAATTCAAAAATTGAAGTAACGCTTCAAATTCCTTGCGCTGCGCGCAACGCGCTACGTGTCAAAAGTTGATACGCCAGCACAGCGCCCAAGGCAGCGCACACAATCAGAGCAAGGCTCTACTTAAAAACAAAAGAAGCAACGTTTCAGCTGCGCTAGCGCAGGTGCGCTGCGCGACACGTGGCAGCGCAGCTGCGCTAGCGCAGGTGCGCTGCGCGACACGTGGCAGCGCAGCTGTGCTAGCGCAGTTGCGCTAGCGCGACACGTGGCAGCGCAGCTGCGCTAGCGCAGTTGCGCTAGCGCGACACGTGTCAGAGCAAAACTCTGTATGAATTTCAAAAATTCAAAAATTGAAGTAACGCTTCAAATTCCTTGCGCTGCGCGCAACGCGCTACGTGTCAAAAGTTGATACGCCAGCACAGCGCCCAAGGCAGCGCACACAATCAGAGCAAGGCTCTACTTAAAAACAAAAGAAGCAACGTTTCAGCTGCGCTAGCGCAGGTGCGCTGCGCGACACGTGGCAGCGCAGCTGCGCTAGCGCAGGCGCTAGCGCGACACGTGGCAGCGCAGTTGCGCTGCGCTCTGCGCTGCGCGACACGTGTCTAGCGTAGGTGTGCTTGCGCCAAATAGAATTAAAATTCCAGTAAGATCTTTCCGTTCTTGTTAAAACAAGAAGATTGTCTTCTGTAAAACAGAAACCCTTGGATCAAAGATCCAACGGTGGGAAAAATCCCTAAATCACTCAGAGAAAGATCTCTTTAACTATTTTAACAAACTAATTGGCACTATATAAAGGCCCCTAGACCCCAAGTCTAAAACACAGAGAAAGCAGAGAGAATTCACAGAACTCTTAAAAAGTTTGAGAAGAATTCAGAAAGAAAAAGAAAGGTAAACCTTTGAAAAGAATAATTTCTTCTAAAAAAGATCATTGATCTAAGAACAAGATCAAGGATCTTCAATAAAAATATAATAAGAACAAAAGCATTGCCTTTTTTATGAACCACTAGTTCTGGAATCTTAAAAGATTCTTTTCTTGAATCCAAAAATTGGATCAAGATATTAAAACAGTGCCTTGCACTTGTAAGTCTGCACTGTTGCGCTCCTGGGTTGACGCAACTCACCAGAGCGCGCCACGTGTCAGCTCCAGAATAACTTGCGCTATGCGCTTTTAAAAATAGAGCACTGCTCTCTTAAATTGGCGCAACTCACCAGAGCGCGCCCCGTGTCAGCAACGCAACAGCGCAGCGCACTGTGCTTGCGCTCACCAGAACGTGACACGTGTCACCTCCACGTGCGCTTGCGCTCATTAATTGGCGCAAAGCGCCTGACAGGCCACATGGCCACTGTCAGCTAATTAATGCACTGCATTATTGAAAAGAAGGGCCGAGCCCAATCAAAAATGCAATGCATTAATTTTAAAAGAGGCAGAGCCCAATTAAGAGGTCCAATGGACCCAGAACAAATGCTCTGCATTATAAAGAGAACAGAGCCCAATTTAAAAAGCCTTACAGGCCAAAATAAAATGCAGTGCATTATTAAACTGGGGCAATGCCCTAGCATAGGCCTAATAGGCCAAAGACAAATGAAAATGTTGAACATCTTCAACTGGACTTAGCCCAATTCTGGCCGTAAGTCCTCAAATTAAATTGACTGAGCACGACTGCTCCCCTAAATCAATTCACATCCGGTTCAAGGGTACATCTCCGAACTCCTCTGACACCTATCGTTGTAATCCTTCAACGACGTCAGAGAGGTGACGGGTCCCGACAACCACACCAACAATACAGACTGTGGGGTCCCTAAACCCATGGACTTATGCGTCCTTAATCCAAGATACGGACTGTGGGGTCCTTAAACCTATGGACTTAAGCGTCCTTAAACTCATGGACTAATGCGTCCTTAAACTAATATCCATCCCTAAAACGGGAATATGGACCACTATGTCCCTAAACTGGAACATGGACCACTATGTCCCTAAACTGGAACATAGACCCCCATGTCCCTAAACTGACAATGGACCACTATGTCCCTAAACTGGAATAATAGAGCCCCCAAATGCTCTTTTGTCGGATCTAAACGATCCCGTTTAAGTTGATTTTAGCCTAAAAAATGGCTAACGTATCCTTAAACCTTCAAACAGACTCTAGTCCCAGATCGGACTATAGATCCCCTAATCAACTTTGGTTCAAGGGTACATCTCTGAACTCCTCTGACACCTATCGTTGTAATCCTTCAACGACGTCAGAGAGGTGACGGGTCCCGACGGCCATACATGCAATGGGCCACTATGTCCATAAACTGGAACAGTGGAGCCTCCAAATGCTCTTTTGTCGGATCCAAACGATCCCGTTAAGTTGATCTTAGTCTCAAATTGGACTAACGTATCCTTAACGAACGTTGATGTTGATCTTAACCTCAAACACGGTTAACGTATCCTCAAACCAAAACCCCAAACCCAAATCTAAGTAAATACGGATTTGGACTAATCCACGTCCTACGGGCGACGACATAACTTAGTCTCCGTATACAATCCACGGGCATCCACAAACAAAACAAACACACACGACACGAAGTGAAATTCTGGAGAAGGAGAAAGTTGTTACCGCGGTGCGGTAGCGTAATTAACTGCAGGGGCTTGCGCCTGCAGGGAAGAGCGTCCCCATAATCAAAAACCCCTCAAACGAGGGGGAATCTGATGAAGTCTGCTACATCGGCCGCATCCATCCAAACCTCCGATACACGGTGTCATAAATGAACTTGGCATCTTCGGAGAGGTGGACGGATAAAACCAAATAGCATCTGCCCCGAATCTCAGGCAAGACGTCCATGTCTTGGCCGCTATTTGGAGGGGAACGGATTGTAAAGATGGCACCTGCCAGAGAGATTTGCTATAAATCACCGGATATACGCGGGCTTTCCTTGGAGAGACCGCAGTTGCGTGAGAGTCCTTGGCGGAGGCATTTCCATGATCGCCTTGATCTTCGACGGGTCTATCTCGATGCCTCGATGTTGGACGACGAATCATAGGAACTTGCTCGAGGAAACTCCGAACGCGCATTTGAGAGGGTTCATCTTCAAATTGTATTTCCGAAGGCACTGAAACACGATCTTCAGATGCTCTAAATGTTCCTCGTATGATTTTCTTTTAACTACGAGGTCATCGATATAGCATTCAACGATTTCATGTATGAGGTCATCGAAAATCTTCGTCATGGCCCTCTGATAGGTGGCACCGGCGTTCTTTAGACCGAAAGGCATCACCTTGTAGCAGAATATGCCCAAAGGGGTCCGGAAAGCGGTATGCTTTTGGTCCTCGGGATGCATTTTTATCTGATTGTATCCTGATGAGCCGTCCATGAAGGAGAAAACTTCGTGAGTGGACGTATTATCTATCATCAGCTCAGTGACCGGTACTGGAAAGTCGTCTTTCGGACAAGCTTTGTTGAGATCCCGAAAGTCCATACATATGTGCACCGTCCCATTTTTCTTCATCCTTGGATCGATGCTGGCAATCCAGTCAGGGTATTGAAATTCTTGGATGAAGCCGGAGTCGATTAGCTTCTTGACCTTGGAGTTGATGCTCATCTCAAGCTCGAGTCGCATTCTTCTCGGTGCTTGTTTGACCGGCTTGACGTCTGGAGAAATCGCCAATTTATGGACAGTAATCTCTGGATCGAGTCCCGGCATCTCTAAATAGTTCCATGCAAAGCAATCTTTATACTACATGAGCACGTCTTTAAGTATAGCCTCATTTTCTTCAGATAACAGTTCACTGATGAACGTCGGCCGTGGGTCGTTTGCCGTTCCCAAGTCGATTTTTCTGAGGTCATCTGCAGTATTATGTATCCCATCTTCCAGCTCTTTTGGCGCCAGTGGAAATTCTGAGATCAATTCATTTTCATTGTTTTCGAAGCACCAAGAGAGGTCATCCATATTCTCGGGTTCTTCTTCTGACAGTGTTATCGCATGACAGGTATAAGATCGTTTCCAAGACCGATGTTGATCTGGTTCTACTCTCATCGCATAAGTGGCTTTTGATTCTTGCTTCCGTGGCGGACTTACCCTCCAACTGTTGGATAGAGCGAATTTGCCGAGTTGATACTGGTCTTCAACCCAGATCTTGAAGGTGAAGCAGTCTTCGAGAGGATGTCCTATTGCTCGGTGATAGAGCAATAGTCTGGGTGAGAGACCTCGTCTGCTTGCTCGGGGTGCTTGGACTCCGGGAGCGTCATCATCTGATGTTTTATGACAAGATTGAATATCTTCTTTGTCTTGTCTTGGGGGAAAGAATATGCTCGACCCATCTTCTTTATAAGAGACAGATCCTGGCTGCTCGATTCTCGATCGCGTGGCTTCTCAGACCCCCTACGCTGCTGTTGAACGCTTTTCCTGTTCGTTGGTTTATTTTTTCCTCTGCGCCGGGTCTTTTGCATGACGGGTTGGCGACGAAGAGCGTTGTCATTCTCCGCGGCCTGTTAAAGGAGGCGCTGCGTCCTGGCTTTCTCATAAATGGCCATTTCACGGCTATGGTCATCCCAGACCTTCTGACCCGCTTCCCTTATTAGCTTATCCATCTGTTCTTCAAATGACGGACTTGGCATTTTCATGGCGGGACCTCGTTTTGGTTCAGGGTTAGCGTCTTTTAACAGAACATCTCCTTTTTCGTCAAAGTCATGTATAACGTAGCAGCCGTGGAATCATTCCCATTTCTTAGATTGAACATATCCAAGCCCGATCGTTTCCATTCTCCCGTTGGGCAATTTTCGCTGAGTTCCAGGGACGTCCCAGATCCCGTTGTAGAACTGAGCTTGTCAAGCAGTCTGTTTGAAGGGTACGCATTGGCGCCTCAACAGCCTTTTTAATCCTTCTGTGTAGTATTTGGTCAGACGGATGGGCTGAAGACTGTCAAGTGTAGAATCGGCACCATGCCAAATTTCTTTCTCCACTTTGGTTTCCGTTGATCGATAAAAGAGGATTGCTTTTTCATCTCTTCGCCTGGGAGGGACGTAGAATGTCTGCAGTTCTTGCACACTATAGGTACCAAGCGCGTCGAGCTCTTTGTAATGCTCTTGCGGAACCATGGCGATTTGCAAACTCCGATCATTGCCAGCGAAGGCTTGTATCGATGGCCGAACAGAAAATACGGCATTGACCTCATCTTCCGAGTCGCTGCCGAAGACCAGAATAGGGGTGGATGGTCCCAGCTTGTTGCATTGGGGTGGCCCTGAATAAACTATTTCTTCTTCCTCCTCGGTATCACTCCCGAAGACCGGAATAGTAGTGATAGCTCTGTTCTTCGGTTTGTGGCATCTTTCCATGGCTTCGAAATCTGGTAAGAAGTATTTTGCATCTTCGTACTTTTAGACTTCATTCACGGAGAATGGGTTTAGTTTCCCCGTCACAGTATACTCGAGACCATCCTTGAAATACTTCATGCACTGATATTGTGTAGAAGAGATGATGTTGTACTCGTGTAACAAGGCCTGCCGAGCAAAGCATTGTAACATGTCTTAGCGTCAATAACGTGAAATTTGATGTCCGTGACGAGCATCCCAAAGCGTAACATCAGTATCACAGACCCGAGCGTCCGTGATGACTAGGAGTCAAACTCGGAGATGGTGATTTTATCACGAGCGAGGTGCTGAACGCTCATGCAGATCTCTTTCAACGCTCTTACATTGAGAAGGTTGACGGAGGATCCATTGTCAACCACGATCTTGCCGATCTTAATATCATAACAGTATCCAGATGTTAGGTTTACCTTGCACCCTATGAGAGGTTTGGAAGCATCACATGTCACAAAAAATTAAATTTTTATGGTGCTAAGTAAGCATACAAAGGATCTATCCTAGAAAGTTAGGGTTTCATAAACTTTAACCAACATCATATGTAACAAAGGCTAGGGTTTTAAGAACACAACCTTTGTAGCTCCCTTTTGTAGACTCCTTGGCCACTTGAGAGTTGGAAAACGATTAGCTTGAGGTCTTCTAACGTCCACGATGATCCACCCGAAGCTCCTTTGTCTAAGCTAGCAACTTCACTTTAACAAGAGGATGAAATGAAGCTAACACTCTAAACAAGTGGGCTAGACTTGTGTAGAATGGTGTTGTGGTTCTCTTTCTCACTTCAAAATTCTATCTTTTTGAGTATTTTGCTCACTTGAAAAGTCTAGAGAGCAAGAGATCAAGGTTGAAGAAGATGATGGCTTTTTTAAGAAGAAGAGAAGATAAACTCTAATGAGAAAAATGAAAAACATAAGTATATATATATATATATATATATATATATATATATATATATATATATATTCCACTTATCATTTCAAACCATGGTTAATGATAAAGATATTATTGTGTTTGAGTTTAAAACACCAAAGGAAAAATAACCAAGGGTTAATAAGTAGGTGAGCATGGTAAGATGAAGAAGAGTGTAGAAACATTCTATGAATTAACCCATTTTCTTTTTCCTTTTGTTTTAACACAAATGCAATAATAATCCATATAAAAACCCATGGTGTGAGTCTTATATTGCCACCATTCTCAATGTATAAACAACCATGATAGAATGATGTATGTATGCATGTGTGCATGCACATCCATATGTGCATGAACAAGAATGAATGCATACATGCATTCATACATCCAAAAGAAACAAGATAGGATTTCTAGTGAGAAGCTAATGGTTAAATGATAAATCAACATTTGATTTATCAACCCGGTCATATCACATACGACCCGACCAAAAGCAAGCCGCCCAATTAATATACGGTATCTCATACGCGTATTTTAACCGGGTCCATGCGCATATCGCATACGCGCACCACAACGTTTCGCCTAAACTAGGTAACTTCTTTGTGGGACTCTAAGACTCGTCAATACGCCGGCAGTGGGTGATGATCATATCAAGTACCCCCAAGCCGCAAGCAGTCAGCTAAACGTAACGGCCACCCGGGTATTGAGCGATAAGAAGAAAACAAGTGAACCTGCTACAACTCCCGTCGAGCCAACCGGCAACTCTACCGTACAGTCCGGTCTCTTCGTCAGATATGCTGCATATCGAGTCTAGGGATGGTAACGTCGACCCCAATAACTCAATAAGTCGTGCCGGTGAATGGTCTATAACAGATCAAGAAACTACTGATAACACTTATCAGTAAATCTCAGCAGCCCTGGCCAGGGACTTACTGATATAACCAGTCGAGCACAGCATAGCATCAACTCCCAATACCGGGAGAGACGAAACCCCTCCTATCGCTCATCGCCTTCGTATGTCTCGGGACTGTACCCAACGGCCACCTGTTTGCACGATTCAGTAGAGCCGTGGTAGGGTGGTAATCAAAGTACAGTGGGAGAGCACACAAGACTCTATGACGATCTCGGGTCTACAGACTAACCTGTACCAGTGTCACCTGAGAACTGCTATCCGACTATAGATATAATTCCATATAGGAGTTCTCGGTGAGTCCGTCCAGTATACCCAGTCACCACTGAGCACCCGTATATGATCTTGATGTCAAACATCGATGAATGTGGGAACATCCATCGCCCATCACATGGATCTAGTATCATATACGCTAGTCTACTCTGGTATATCGATGCCCCGTCTCGATACACCTCCGACTAGGGACATTTCAGGATATGCTTATAAATTACAGATGTCCCACTAGTATGATCTCTATCATAATCACTGTAGTCAAGCCGATATCCTCAGGGCTTTATCAGCATGTATGAATGAATAAAAGCATGATCAAATCAACATGTCAGATAAAGTAGAACCAGATAGCAGACTGTCATGTCGAGTAAGAATGTACACTGAATATATATATATACATGTACAGATACATCCACTATCATATAATGGCCTCTAGGGCATACATATATCCAACAATCTCCCACTTGCACTAAGGCCAGTTATTGGCGTATCTCATACCCAACATCTCAAAAAGTCGCTCATGCTGCGGCTGAGGGAGGGCCTTGGTGAGTGGATCCGTGGCGTTATTCTTTGTAGCTACTCTGTTAATCTCGATCTCGCGGCGATCTACAATCTCCCGGATCAAATGAAAGCGCCTCAGGATGTGTCTGGACCGCTGATGGGACCTGGGCTCCTTGGCTAATGCCATAGCCCCATTATTATCGCAATACAATGGTATTGGATCAATAATGGTTTGAACTACTCCTAGCTCTGAGACGAACTTCCTCATCCAGACGGCTTCTATGGCGGCATCATTCGCAGCAATGTACTCAGCTTCCATCGTAGAGTCTGCAACGGTATCCTGTTTGGAACTCTTCCAACTTACCGCCCCTCCATTGAGGGTAAATACAAACCCTGAGATAGATTTGATGTCGTCCTTATCGTTCTGGAAGCTCGAATCGGTAAAGGCCACCATATGGAGATCTCCATTACCATACACCAAGAACAATTCTTTAGTCCTTCGTAAGTACTTAAGAATGTTCTTCACAGGTGTCCAGCGGTTCTCCTCTGGGTTGGATTGATACCTGCTTACAACATTAAGTGCATAAGCTACATCTGGGCGTGTACATAACATCTCATACATTATAGATCCTACTGCCGAAGCATAGGGTATAATGCTCATGCGAGCTCTCTCTTCATCGGTCTTTGGACAAGAATCCTTGGAGAGAGTGACTCCATGGCAAGCGGATAAGGTACCCCGCTTGGAGTCTTCCATACTAAACCTTTTTAGGATGGTGTTGATGTACCTGGTTTGGGACAATCCCAATAACTTTTTGGATCTATCCCTATAGATCCTTATGCCCAGGATGTATGTGGTATCACCCAGGTCCTTCATGGAGAACCTTAGTGATAAGAAAGATTTGACCAACTGTAGCATAGGAATATCATTTCCTATCAGAAGAATGTCATCCACGTACAATACGAGAAATGTGACAGCTCTTCCTACATCCTTCTTATAAACACAAGGTTCATCTGGATTTTTGATGAAATCAAACTCTTTGATAACATCATTGAAACAGATGTTCCAACTCCGAGATGCCTGCTTTAACCCATATATGGATTTAAGCAATCTACATGCTTTCCCGCTGCTCCCACTGTCAATGAAGCCCTCTGGCTGGTCCATATAAACGCATTCTTCTAAATCTCCATTTAGAAATGCTGTTTTAACGTCCATCTGCCAGATTTCATAGTCGTAGTGAGCAGCAATAGCAAGTAGGATCCGAATGGATTTAAGCATGGCAACGGGCGAAAAAGTTTCGTCATAGTCCAAACCTGGTCTTTGACGAAAACCCTTCGCCACAAGTCTTGCCTTATAGGTCTCTACCTGCCCATCTACACTAATCTTTCTTTTAACGATCCATTTGCATCCCACAGGTTTTACCCCATAGGGTACAATGTCCAAAGTCCATACTTTGTTGGTGTATATAGACTCCATCTTGGATCTCATGGCATCCAGCCACTTCACAGAGTCACTACTCGTGATAGCTTGCGGAAAACTGGTAGGATCATCATCATCCATGATGCAGTCTTCTCCGTCACCATCAATGAGGAAACCGTAGTACCTCTCCGGTGGGCAAGAAGTCCTACCAGACCTTCGGAGTGGCCGAGGTTCCTCAGTTTCTATTGCAACAGCCGGTTCAACCAAATCGTTATTTGTAGTTTGTTTCTCTAGAACCTCTTCTAGATCCACCGCTTTGCCATCATCTTTATCTATGAAAAACTCTTTTTCCAAGAATGTGTCATACTGAGAAACAAACACCTTTTGTTCCTCTTTGTGGTAGAATAGATATCCATATGAGTTCTTTGGATATCCCACAAAGTTACACATGACCGACCGTGTCTCGAGTTTGTCCGGATTCTGCTTTTTAACATAGGCCGGGCAACCCCAAATCTTAATTCTCTTAAGAGATGGTCTCTTCCCATGCCATATCTCATATGGAGTGGTAGACACGGTTTTGGTTGGAACCCTGTTCAGTAGAAACGCTGCAGTCTCCAATGCATGCCCCCAAAATGAGACGGGTAACTCAGCATCACTCATCATGGATCGGACCAAATCTAATAGGGTCCTATTCCGTCGTTCAGACACACCGTTGTGCTGTGGTGTATAAGGAGGAGTGAGCTGAGAGAGAATCCCATTCTCTTTTAGGAAGTTTGCAAATTCCGTACTGAGATACTCTCTACCTCGATCTGATCGAAGCATCTTGATACTCAAGCCGGTTTGTTTTCTACTTCTTGTTTATATTCAATGAATTTCTCGAAAGCTTCGGACTTGTGCTTTAATAAAAATACATGACCGAATCTTGAGAAATCATCAGTGAAAGTAATGAAGTATGAAAAACCGCCTCTAGCCTGTGTAGACATTGGCCCGCATACATCACTATGTATGAGGCCTAGGAGCTCAGTAGCTCTTTCTCCGTGTCCGGTAAACGGAGTTTTGGTCATTTTACCCTTGATACAAGACTGGCAAGTCACATAAGATTTATATTCAAAAGGGTTTAAATATCCATCTTTGTGTAACTTGTTTAGTCTTGTTTCGTTAATATGACCAAGTCTACAGTGCCAAAGAAAAGCTTCATTTATTTCTGAAAGTTTTCTTTTCTTAGTGTGTTGTATACTGAAAACTGTGTGTTGATTTAGGACGTATATCCCGTTATTAAGTGTACCATACCCAACCAACATTTGATTCAGGTGAATGTTCATAACATTGTTCTGCAATATAAAGTTATATCCTTCATTGTCTAACAAAGAAACTGATATTATATTACATAGCATACTTGGTACAAAATAACATGGGTTCAAAACCAATATACACCCAGATGGCAACCCCAAGTGATACTCTCCCACTGCGACTGTATGTACATTGGAACCATTTCCAACGCGGAGAGTATGGTCACCTGTCTTCAAAACTTTGCTATTTCTCAGTCCCTGCATAGAATTGCAAATGTGAGAACCTGAACCGGTATCTAATACCCAGGAAGCAGAGTTTATTGAAAAACATTTTTCTGTCACAAACACACCTGAAGCGGAAGCTTCCCCATGCTTCTTCTTGAGGTTCAAGTACTCCGTACAGTTGCGCTTCCAATGTCCTGTCTTGTGGCAATAAAAACATTCACCCTTCCCCGAGTCTCCAGCTTTGGACTTTTCCTTTCCCTTCACCTTTTTAACTCCACCCTTAGGATTGGTGGGCTTCTTCTTTTTCTTTCCTTTGGCCTTAGCTTTTGGGCGAGAAGAAGAAGATTGCCCAATAGTCATAACGGGAGTTTTCATTGATTTCATAGTGCTCTCTGCACTCCTTAACATATTAAGGAGTTCAGGTAGCTCCTTCTCCATGCCGTGCATGTTGAAGTTAACTATGAACTGAGCAAAGGAGGAGGGGAGGGACTGCAGAATAATATCTATATATTGTTCATTGTCCATTGTCCATCCTAGGTCCTCAAGCTCTTCTATAAGAGCTATCATCTTCAGAACATGGTCTCCTACCGGTGTGCCAGGGACCATTCGCATCTGAAACAATTTCTTTGATGCTTCGTATCGTAATACGCGGGATTGCTCTCCATACAACTCCTTTGTATGGATGAATATGGTTTGAATGTCCATATTCTCGTGCTGCTTTTGATGTGTATTGTCCATCGATGCAAGCGCGAGGCATTTGGCCGTGGCGCAGTCAGCGTCCCATGTCTTGCGGACTTCAATGTCCGCAACTGAGGATTTTGGACCTGGGGTGGGCGGGGCTGAAGCCGTGAGGACATATGATATTTTATCATAAGTCAAGGCTATTTTCAGATTCCTCAGCCAGTCTTTATAATTGGTCCCATTCAGTTTGTTTTTATCTAGTAGAAGCTTGAGTCCAGTCATTGGTATCTGCCATTAAGAGAGAGAAAAGAATACACTCAGCGAAAGCTCTTGCATAGATCAGATTGGTTATTATCTTGTCTAATCGATGTCACCCACTGCTTTAATCAAGTTTTTCTTTCAAACCTTAAAAAGAAAACTAGCCAGGATTAATTACAGTCTACAACTTCGCTAACCGTTCAGCCAGGCCAGTGTGGGTACTTGAGGGAGGTTTCCCGTGCTTTCGCACGGACCTAATTAAAGTAAACCTCATTTTCCCAGAGGCGTAGCCCGGTTAACACCTTTCTAGACACCTAATGAGTTAGCTAATTGTAAACTGCAAAACTCTCCTACGAGCAACTATTGCCCACAGTGGGATCGGGATCCAACCATCATATGGAAGGTATGCAATCTCATTGCAAATCTTAACACTTGAAATTCCCGATGTGATTTTTACCCCTAGTACTTATGACCTTAACTATGGTCAACAAATCATAAGTACCAGTCAAGTTCTACCCGTAATTTCTTGATCAATTAGACCCACCCATATGACCCTTAATTATGGTCAACAAAGTCGCATGAATGTCCTAATTAATCTGCATCATATGCAGTGTAGGAAGACATCACTTAGCCACCGTACACTACGCCTTAACTAAAGTCAACAAACGTAGCACGAATACTAAGTATTCTACTTCCTAAAATGACGGAGGGTTGCGGATGATTTTTAAGAAAATCTTTAACGCTTTGAACTTGATATCGTCGTAGAATCAAATGGTTTTCAAAAGGAGTGGCTTGTGCTCCGCCGTTTTGAAATATAGCTTTTTCATAAAGAGTCGAGTGGTTTTCAAGTCTGATTCTACAACATTTATTTAGGTTTATTTTCTTTACATTAATCATATTAATGTAATCCCATCATTTAAGTCCTTAAGCCAATCACAGAAAAGAAACGAAAATAACACGTACGCTTATGCCATCCGCACTCGCCGCAATGTTCCGTTATGCACCTTTAGGTTACTTAACTAACGGCATACCGGGACGGGACTAACGCGGGTGCAAAACATAAGCAACGTCTACTATATATCTCATATATAATATTTCATTCGTCTAAGATATCACAGAACACAGGCAGCAGAAACATGTATATAATGTGGGATATACTAGGACGTCCGTATTTAGTATTTAGCTAATAACAGAAATTACGGATTCCACAGTCGCGATGAATAGCCAAGCCCACATTCCTAGACCCCTATGAGAGTGGCAAGCGACCCTACCAATCCTGGAGTTTAGGAGACCCGGTCTCGACTCCTCGAGATGGCCTCCCACTGAACCCCAGAACCCAGTCACTTGTGCTCCCCTCCTTGGGTCTATCCTAATGCGGAAAAGTAAATAATATACAACACTGGTGACATCAACCTCAACCCAGAAGTGGCCCAAATTAAAAGAATATTACATTACATTTGAATTTACATGAATGAAAATATAAAACTCTCATCTCACATAAAAAAAACCCGGCTATTCGATCGCGACAATCCTGCACATCATATCTCAGCAACACATAATATCATATATCATCAACGTAAGTAAGTATGCGTACCCCGATTGTCGTTGATGTATAGCAACGAAACCGGCGATATCGAACATACTACACTTACGGTCACAGAAAAGAAAGTGTAAAACTACAATATTTGGAATCCACATTCTCTTTAGACATCATAAATGCGAAATATCACATATTTCGTATTTCATGCCTAAACTATATGAATTCCACATATTGTATCACATTCCAGATAAATAGACAGTATTAAAGTTTTCGACCGAATGTACAAATACCCAAAATTCCCTAAAGCTCAACACTTGAGCGGAGTTCAAAAAATCCGGAGTGTGACACAGTAGTAGCGGTCCAGCCGTAGAAGGGTTAAGCCAACGCCTCACATGTGGCACGCCGTACTTCCCCAAACCCTAACGTTCAAAGGGCGTTCAAGACGTTCACATAATCGAGTTAAGGTTTGTTGTCTTCTAGAGGGTCCACCACAGAACTTGCACGTATCTCCGAAAAATTTAAACCCCGTGAAAAGTGAGCAAACGACACTCGTTCGAACAATTTAATACTTTCTAGTTATCCGGAAAGACAAGAAATTAAAATTCCGATCGAATCATTGAACTCAAAACAATCTCCAGAACTAACAGTACTACTTTCAGATTAAAAATACTCCAAAAAATATAAAAGCAGATACAAAAGTTACTGTACAAAAACGACATCATGATGCGTCCGTACGGCCGCGGAACCGCGGCCCAAGCAGGCTATTGCCGCGGTTCCGCGGTGGAAAGTACTGTTCATAGCATCGTTTTTTACAGTTATCCTTATATTTACCTGCTGATTTTTTTGCATATTTATAATTCTGAAAAATATCAGTTTTCAAAAAATGTCCAGAGAGTGTCTCGTAATTCCGTATTTCAGTTCGATCGGAGTTTATACTTCGCTAAAGTATCGCCTAATGTTCTAGGTCGGCTCTGATACCAATGTTAGGTTTACTTTGCACCCTATGAGAGGTTTGGAAGCATCACATGTCACAAAGATCAAATTTTTATAGTGCTAAGTAAGCATACAAAGGATCTATCCTAGAAAATTAGGGTTTCATAAACTTTAACCAACATCATATGTAACAAAGGCTAGGGTTTTAAGAGCACAACCTTTGTAGCTCCCTTTTGTAGACTCCTTGGCCACTTGAGAGTTGGAAAACGATTAGCTTGAGGTCTTCTAACGTCCACGATGATCCACCCGAAGCTCCTTTGTCCAAGCTAGCAACTTCACTTTAACAAGAGGATGAAATGAAGCTAACACTCTAAACAAGTGGGCTAGACTTGTGTAGAATGGTGTTGTGGTTCTTTTTCTCACTTCAAAATCCTATCTTTTTAAGTATTTTGCTCACTTGAAAAGTCTAGAGAGCAAGAGATCAAGGTTGAAGAAGATGATGGCTTTTTTAAGAAGAAGAGAAGATAAACTCTAATGAGAAAAATGAAAAACATAAGTATATATATATTTTCCACTTCTCATTTCAAACCATGGTTAATGATAAAGATATTATTGTGTTTGAGTTTAAAACACCAAAGGAAAAATAACCAAGGGTTAATAAGTAGGTGAGTATGGTAAGATGAAGAAGAGTGTAGAAACATTCTATGAATTAACCCCTTTTTCTTTTTCCTTTTGTTTTAACACAAATGCAATAATAATCCATATAAAAACCCATGGTGTGAGTCTTATATTGCCACCATTCTCAATGTATAAACAACCATGATAGAATGATGTATGTATGCATGTGTGCATGCACATCCATATGTGCATGAACAAGAATGAATGCATACATGCATGCATACATCCAAAAGAAACAAGAGAGGATTTCTAGTGAGAAGTTAATGGTTAAATGATAAATCAACACTTGATTTATCAACCCGGTCATATCACATACGACCCGACC
Organism: Agapanthus africanus; assembly: GCA_030015575.1. Taxonomy (NCBI): domain Eukaryota; kingdom Viridiplantae; phylum Streptophyta; class Magnoliopsida; order Asparagales; family Amaryllidaceae; genus Agapanthus; species Agapanthus africanus. Next base: position 871,809,940 of record JASDDO010000019.1, on the reverse strand, counting down.
AAAAGCAAGCCGCCCAATTAATATACGGTATCTCATACGCGCATTTTAACTGGGTCCATGCGCATATCGCATACGCGCACCACAACGTTTCGCCTGGACTAGGTAACTTCTTTATGGGACTCTAAGACTCGTCAATACGCCGGCAGTGGCTGATGATCATATCAAGTACCCCCAAGCCGCAAGCGGTCAGCTAAACGTAACGGCCACCCGGGTATTGAGCGATAAGAAGAAAACAAGCGAACCTGCTACAACTCCCGTCGAGCCAACCGGCAACACTACCGTACAGTCCGGTCTCTTCGTCAGATATGCTGCATATCGAGTCTAGGAATGGTAACGTCGACCCCAATAACTCAATAAGTCGTGCCGGTGAATGGTCTATAACAGATCGAGAAACTACTGATAACACTTATCAGTAAATCTCAGCAGCCCTGGCCAGGGACTTACTGATATAACCAGTCGAGCACAGCACAGCATCAACTCCCAATACCGGGAGAGACGAAACCCCTCCTATCGCTCATCGCCTTCGTGTGTCTCGGGACTGTACCCAACGGCCACCTGTTTGCACGACTCAGTAGAGCCGTGGTAGGGTGGTAATCAAAGTACAGTGGGAGAGCACACAAGACTCTATGACGATCTCGGGTCTACAGACTAACCTGTACCAGTGTCACCTGAGAACTGCTATCCGACGATAGATATAATTCCATATAGGAGTTATCGGTGAGTCCGTCCAGTGTACCCAATCACCACTGAGCACCCGTATATGATCTTGATGTCAAACATCGATGAATGTGGGAACATCCATCGCCCATCACATGGGTCTAGTATCATATACGCTAGTCTACTCTGGTATATCGATGCCCCGTCTCGATACACCCCCGACTAGGGACATTTCAGGATATGCTTATAAATTACAGATGTCCCACTAGTATGATCTCTATCATAATCACTGTAGTCAAGCCGATATCCTCAGGGCTTTATCAGCATGTATGAATGAATAAAAGCATGATCAAATCAACATGTCAGATAAAGTAGAATCAGATAGCATACTATCATGTCGAGCAAGAATGTACACTGAATATATATATATATACATGTACAGATACATCCACTATCATATAATGGCCTCTAGGGCATACATATATCCAACACCAGAGACATAAAGGGTACGGTTATGCTCGCACGTTCTGAGGAGGAGATCTTCATCGCCAAAGGTGATATCGGCCGTGTGCACTTCTTTCAGTTCATCCTTCATCTTTTCTTCGGCTTGGAACTGCTCGGGCTCTTGTAGTGCCTTGATCAAAGAATCTCTCGCCTCTTTAGCTAGCAGAAGGGCGTCGAGAATGCTTAGCTGTGAGGGTATCTTTCTCAGGTGTGACAGAACGTTGTAATCCACCTTGTTTTTCTTGGGCGGATCCTTGGCTATCAGCTCTTCGACGGCTTGGTCATCGAGGGTGATATTCTCAGGGACTTTTTCTTTTCCCTTATCCTTTTTATTCGACCCCTTGTTTAATGTGCGATTGCGCAGCTGAATGTTCTCACAGGTCTTCATTTCTTCTTCTTTTCTTGAAATGGATTCTTTGAAGAAAGGGACAAGAGTCATTTCTTCTTCTGAATCACTCCCGAAGGTGAGAACTTACGTTCCTCCGCTATCAACCATGTGACAGTTGCCGGCAGCTCTTCCACGTCCGTCAGTCGCATTTTTCTGCTGTCGACGAGCTTCACGCTTCATCCTCTTGAAGTGTTGCCTGTGAGTGACATACCCTTGCCACCAATTTTTAAAGGCGTTGCACTCTTCAGTGGGGTGCATAATCCTTCGATGATATAAACAGTAATTAGGATGCACATCCTCTTCATTAAGGTGTATTTCATCAGAAGTGTTTCCTTCGGAGGGTGGCAGCTTCATTCCCATCGATATGGTTTTGGCGAACATTTTCTTCGTTTTAAGCCTGCTCTTGCCTTCGTGGGCATGTCTCGGTCTGATTGGGGGTGCTTCAACCCTATTATCCAGTCGTCGACATTTAGCTTTTCCAAATATGGTCATTTTGCGCTCTCGATCAGCCTTGCTTTTCAGAAGAGCTTCGTTCAGGAATGCATCAATCATCTCGTCTGACGGTCCTAGGAGCTCTGATTCGGGATCTGCGCTCAGTTTCTCTGTGTCAGGAGCTTCTTCACCGTCTATCGATGAGTGAGAGATCACATGACAGCTTGCCACATAATCCTTAAGTTCATCTGACGAATCTTCTCCATTGTCATCATCTTCGTCCTCAAGGACGTCGCTGAGAAACTCTTGAAGTGTGACCGAGGTTCGTGCCTTCTGGTTATATTCTTCCAGCGCGTCGATGTGTTTTTGCAGGTCCGTGCGCTTGTCAGCAGGCTTCACGGGCTTTTTGGTTTTCTTCTTTTTCTTCAAAGACTTTGACGGCTGGGCCTAAGCGTTTTGATTATCGCTACCAATTTTTGGCGTCGGGCGCGGGTTCAGCATTCCCTCGATGACCTCGAGTTCCAGCGGGGCATGTTTGGAGATATTTTAGCATTCTTTTCGTTTTGGCTGAAAGAACGACCTCCCATAGAGCTTCTTCTATAAAAGAGCATGATGCCCCCGGTGTGTCTGCCTTTTTGAGAGCGTGCGGCTGTGGCGGGTTTACTTTCTAATTCTCAGACAGTGCGAATTTGCCCTTTTGGTATTGGTTCTCAATCCACCCTTTGAAGACGAAGCAATCTTCGATAGGATGGCCTATCACTTGGTGATAGGGGCAAGAATTGGGATTATTAGCCTCACAGGGTTGCAATGGGCGTTTTGGATCCAGCAAGTTGACGAGCCTGTTGCGCACCGCTAGCTCGAACAATCTCCTCGTTTTGTCCCAGGGAAACGAATAAGGACGCTTCATTTTCTCATTAAAGAATCGTCGTCTCTCGTCTGGGCGATCAGTTAGTTTTGGGCCACTGGGCTGCTGTTGAGCATTGGCGACGAAGGTCGCTTTCCCTTTCCCTTTTTCATTTCGAGGCTCCAGCTTCGAAGAGGAAGGTCTGTGGCCCATCTGGTCCATTTGGGCCAACTTGTCAATCAAGGCCTGAAAAGTAGTTGGCTTGAAGAACATCATGAATTGTGAAATGGTCGCTTGAAGGTCAAGGGTCCCTACGAACATGCCTAACACAGGCGCCTCCTCGATGCGCTGCTCGCACTTCGACCATAAATTCCGCTACCGTATCGCGTACTGAACCCATGTTTCACCAGGCTTCACCCTGGCATTGATCAATGCCGTGATTGGGGTGCGTTCGCTAGCGCTTGCGAAACGCTGGGTGAATAGAAACTCCATCTCTGCAAATGTCTTAACAGAGTCATTTGGGAGTTCCGAATACCACTCTGTTCCCCGCCGAAAGACGCGGACGAAGACGCGGTGGACGTCTTTCCTGAATTTCGGGGCAGATGCTAATTGGTGCTATCCGTCCACCTCTCCGAAGATACCAAGTCGATTTATGGCACCATGTATCGAAGGTTTAAACTGATGCGGCCGATGTAGCAGACTTCGTCAGATTCCCCCTCGTTTGAAGGGTTTTTGATTGTGGGGACGCTCTTCAATACAGGCGCAAGCCCCTGCAGTTAATTACGCTACCGCATTGCGGTAGCCACTTTCTCCTTCTCCAGATGGTCATTTCGTGTCGTGGGTGTTTGTTTTGTTTGTGGTTGCCCGTGGATTGTATACGGAGACTAATTTATGTTGTCGCCCGTAGGGCGTGGATTAGTTTAAATCCGTATCTTCTTAGATTTGGGTTTGGGGTTTGGGTTTAAGGATACGTTAGCCTCATTTGAGACTAAGATCAACTTAAACGTTAGTTAAGGATACGTTAATCTAATGTTTAGACTAAGATCAACTTAACGGGATCGTTTAGATCCAACAAAAGAGCATTTGGATTCTATTTGTTTAGTTTAGGGACATTGCGGTCGATTAGTTTAAGGACATTAAGGTCCAGGTTAAGGACATCGTAGTCCGTGAGTTTAACGACCTCACAGTCAAGGTTAAGGACATCATAGTCCGTAGGTTTAAAGGGACCCCACAGTCCGAGGTTAGGGACATCGTAGTACATGAGTTTAAGGACCCCACAGTCCGTAGTTTAAAGACGTCATAGTCTATAAAGTTTAAGGACATCGTAGTCCATGAGTTTAAGGACCTCACAGTCCAGGTTAAGGACATCGTAGTCCATGAGTTTAAGGACCTCACAGTCCAGGTTAAGGACATCGTAGTCCATGAGTTTAAGGACCTCACAGTCTAGGTTAAGGACATCGTAGTCCATGAGTTTAAGGACCTCACAGTCCAGGTTAAGGACATCGTAGTCCATGAGTTTAACGACCTCACAGTCAAGGTTAAGGACATCATAGTCCATGAGTTTAAGGACCCCACAGTCAGTGAAATATGTGGTTGTCAGGACCCGTCACCACTCTGAAGACGTTGAAGGATTACAACGACATATATCAAAGGAGTAAGGAGATGTACCCTCGAACCAGTGTGAGTTGGTTGAAAGATCTGTAGTCCAATTTGGGACTAAGATCTGTTAAATATTTATGAGCAGACGGACTCAATTAAATATAAGTTGAGAACTTATGGCCAATATTGGGCTAAGTCCAATGAATATTTAACATTTTATTGTTCTGGCTATTGAGCCTTTATTTGGGCTTGGCCCTTTTAATAATGCTGAGCATTAGATCTTGACATTTTTTTTGTATTGTATTGAATGCAGAGTATTCACCAGAACAATTTATGTTCTGCCAGCACAACACGTGGCGCACCAGGCGCTTTGCGCCAGTTAAAGAGCGCAGTACGCTTCTGTCAAGTAGCGCATACGAGAAGGACACGTGTCGCGCTAAGTGCCAGATGGTGGGCGCATTGCGCCAGTTTATGAGCGCTAAGCGCTAGTCCATGAGCGCATTGCGCTATCAATTTAGTGGCGCACACATGAGAGACACATGGCACGCTTGGCGCAAAGCCCAGCCCATGAGCGCAGTGCGCTATTTCAGAAGCGCAAAGCGCATTTGATCAATTTTTATGATCTGTGAACAAATTTATGTTCTTTTAAAAGAGATTTTGTCTCAAGATTCAAGAACAACAGTTCTTATTTTTGAAAGGCTTTGCCTTTATAGATTAATGATCTGTGAATGAAGTAAGCACTTCTTTGTTTTTTTATGATGAGATCTTTTGATCTTTTTATAAAAGACCTTGGTCTTTGTAGATCTATAATCTTTTAAGAAGATAATTCTTCTTTTTATGAGATGATTTCATCTCTGTGTTCATCGTTCATGATCTTTACCTTGAAGAAATAATCTTCTTTTGCTGAGAGCTTGCTCTTCTTTATTTGAATTTCTCAAAGTTTATAGGGGGGTTTCTCTATATCAAACTTGAAGTCTTGGGACCTTTATATAAGGCAAGTTGATTTGTTAAATCAGTTAAAGAGATCTTTCTCTGATTGATTTGGGGATTTTCCCCACCATTGGATCTTTGATCCTAGGGCTTCTGTTTTACAGAAGGCAATCTTCTTGTTTTTAACAAGATTGAAAGAAAATCTTTTCATAACAGAATTTTAATTCTGATTAATGATTTATCATTATTTATTAGATCTTTTGATCTAAGGATGGGGAATTTTATAATTCCAGCGCTGGCGCACCCGTGCTTTGCACGTGGTGCGTTGCTCAGAGCGCAACGCACTTTGCGCTAGCACACCTACGTTTGACACGTGGTGCGCTGCCCAGAGCGCAGCGCAGCCTGTGCTAGTGCACCCGTGTCTGACACGTGGCGCGCAGCGCGCCTAGCTTTAGCGCACACATGGTGCACTGCCTAAGGCGCAGCGCACCTGGTGCTAGCGCATCCGTGTTTGACACGTGGCGCGCAGCGTGCCTAGCGCTGGATCTGAAGCATTGCTTCAATTTTTGAATTTGAATTTTAAAATAGAGCTTTGCTCTGATTGGGGGAAACAAATGCCCCCCCCACCATTACGCTCGCGTGGCGCACACGTGAGTGCGGCGGTGGCAGCATCTGCGCCCATGGATCAACTCAGAAGTTGAAGAGGCGTTTCAATGCCTATAAATAGGACCTTTGGTCCCTTATATGATTTTCATCTTCTTCTTGAGAATTATCTCTTCTGAGAATTTCATTCTCCCACAGAGCATAGCTATCTTATTTAAGAACCTTTTAAGAGTCAGAACTCTGTCAAAACTTAGGTAAAGTTTAAAACTTTTAATAAATTAGGATTTCACCCATTAATCAGAGCCTTACTCTTCATAGATCTTTGATCTAAAGAAAACCCATTTAGAGTTTCATTAACAGAGCTTAGCTCTCTTGAACCCATAGATCTTAAAAAGATCTTTTCTTGGGGTTTCTTAGCCCATGAACAGAGCTTTGCTCTTTTGAATCATGTTGATTTGTTAATCTTTGATGAAGAACTCTTAAGAGTTTGTTCATAATTCTTGAAGATCCCAGAATTTTTTAATTTATAAAAATTAATTTTAATTAATTCTTTTCTGATAGATTTTTCCATCATCATTACAGAGCCAGGCTCTCGAAGAATTTTATTCCTTCATGATCAGAGTTTGACAAGTGTCACTCTGTCATAGAGCTTTGCTCTCAAAGAGAGATTTTCTCCTTTTCCCGAGGGATCTCTCATTTAATGAGAATTTTTCCTGAGGATTTCCTCAGTTAATTAACAGTCCCATCCAATGATGAGGCTGTTCTATTAATTATTAATTGATGAATTGTCATCCAGATTTTGTGGGCCCCCTTTGGTCCCTCTCCACTGCATTGCAGTGTGGTGCAAATTTTAAAGTACCGAGTGTCAGAATTTAAAATTAAATTATAGCACTGACAGTTGATTTCTGTCCTTTTTTTGCAGGCGACATGTCTTTTGATACTTCGTTACCGTTTATCCGTTCAGAGGGAGGATTTCCTGAGGCGCCTGTGGACCGGGAGGTTCTCGCGCTCATCAAAGACCATAACCCGGAACACAAAAATCTTCACTTATGGGGTAGATGGTACGATCAGGTTATCAGAGGCCGCCGGAGCTTTTCTTGCGCGACGCCTTCGGAGCCTATCTCGACGATCCCGTATGCAGATGCACCCCCGGTGAACTATGCCGTGGAGGTGGTTAATTGGACTTCGGAGGGCCTCCTTCAGCCTTCGATTGCCGCTATACCCGTGCAGCCGCCGGCAGCTTTGGATACCCTAGGGCGGCGCATATGTCAGGGCGAGTCGCGCCCTTAGGGACAGCCCTACAACATCGGGCTAACTCCCCGTCATCCGGCCGGGTACTTGCAGTGGGCCCGGTACATCTTGTTGGCGAAGAAATCGCAGCTGCTAAAGCTCGGCTTATACCCTGCGGTCTACGCTTCGTTGTTCCAGTATTCTACACCTCCCACATGGTGGATCAAGGCGTTTTTGGAACAGTGGAACATCCCGACCCATACCTTCCTTCTATTGGATAGAGAGGTCTCCATTTCCTTGGAAGAATTCACCGAGGTTTCTGGTCTACCAGTTGGGGGGAGCACTACGAGGAGCTGCTTCCTCCGGACGAATATGTTTTTGCCACCAAGCCAGTGGTGATGGGCCTCACCCCAGAGAACGCCATTCAGCACCAGTTCCCGAGTCTGATAAAGGTGATGAACGTGTATGAGAGACTCTTCCTTGAATCTGGAGGCCGAGGGGTCAGCTTTGCGGACTTCATCGCCCATTTTCTTCGCCCAGAGATTTTGTCGCGACAAGGAGAAAAGTTTGCTAAACTTGATGACCCCTTCGGCTTTGGCTTGGACCGTCAGCCGATACTGGAAGCTGATCAGAAACGTTTCTTCCTTCCTGACGTCGCGATCATCCCTCTGTCAGAAATCGCCGCTCCGGGCATTGATGAGGAAGCATTTTTTCTTGGGTTTCTTAGGCTATGGTTGAGCTGGTTTGCGCTTCCTATGCATCCTCGTTACATGAGGCCTTCCGTCTTCTACCCCGCGCATCGCATGGTTGCAGGAATACAAGTGGCCATCGGGATCGCCGGGTTAGCCCACTTATATCACGGTCATAGCGTAGCAGCGGATACCACTGAACCAGGGGTGCATCCTGCCAACTTCCCAATGCATTACTTCACTTCATGGATGGAGTTGCACGTGCTTGGGGTCTTTGGCATCCACAAAAGACCTTCGTTTTACGACAGATGCAAGTTCCCTCGGATCATACGGCTGGTTGACGCCTCCATCGTGAGTCCATCACAGCGGGAAGCTAGGGGCTTGCTCCTTCGTCCGCGCACCGTCGGAGATGGTATGTCTTTCACAGACAAAGTCTTGACCATCGTCCAGGAAACATCAAAGGCGGTGCTGCCCTTGCGAGATATCTTTAAAGATGGGGCATCAGTGTTGAAAGCCCGGGAGATTCTCCATTTTTACTCCATCAGGCCGGGCTTTCTTGTATTCAGGAAAAATGATGCGGCGCTATTCATGAGATACAACCCCCATCATTTTGCCCAACAACTGAGTTACAATCAGGGCGTCCCACTCGAGGCTTTCTTGGCAGAACCGGCTTCCACTAAAGTGGGTACTCGGAGCACACTGCATCACTTTATGCGCTTGAACACAGGGTCCAACTTCTTCATCAGCGAACCGAGCTGTGTCCCAAAGGTCCTTAATGTGTACGTGGCGTGGTACCAGCATTCAATGGGCGCCGTTATCAGGGAGGAGAAGCGACTGCTGCTCGACCGCAAGGGTGCACCCCCTGCTGGTGATCGAAACATCCCCTTGAAGCGACGGACCATTGTTCTCCCTCCGCTAAGAGAAGCTGCCGTGATTGAAGTCCCCGACGACAGGCCTGAGCTACCGGTGCCCCGTGCTCCTGTGGAGACGGCAGATGTACTACCGGTGCCCCGTGCTCCCATGGGGACGGTAAACATAGCTTATCCTAAGTCTGGCGTGGGCTCAGATATCGGGACTAGTCACCCCAAAGTGCCCACCAAACGTAAGCTTGTGCTGGCTGCGACTGGAGCTCGCTCGCAGAAGAGGAAGAAGAAGTCAGTCCTCTCTATAGACGTTGTACTCGGCATGGAGCCTCATGCTCCTTATAACGAGGGCCTGAGCGAATATGGGACCAATGAAGGTCTATTCGTAGCGTCGGACGATACTGATCTCGAGGCCGCCATTGCAGATTCTGTGTTGTCGGCAAGCCAAAAAGCGGGACTGGCCACCCTCGTGCAATCAAGTAAACATCAATCGCACCTTCTGCTATTACATTATATTTTTATTATCATGTTTTGACTGACATTTTTCCTTCTGTAACAGGCTTTACCACTGAAGAGGCTCTGGCGGCTTCCCTTAGGACCTTTGAAGAGGAGGAGAGGAATCGCGCTTTGTTGGGCATTGGTATGTCTTGGCTCATCGCGTCTTCATTCTTTTTTTTTATGGACAATCTGACCCCTTCTTTATCTTATCACAGGGACTACAATGCCAGCCCCGCAAGGTGATGCGGAGATGCTTCCCAGGCCAGCCATCGAAGTCCCGGCCTCCTCTGCATTGCCGAAAGAGGCCTTACTCAAACGACCGATGACGGATGCCTTGACGGCTCCAGAGGTAACCTTTGGCGCGGACGATGACGTCCTATTGATGGAGGCATCTAGAAGATTCGCTCTGACGGCCCAAGCGGAAAGGAAGCACAGAATGCGCGCGGCAAGGGAGCGTAGTGCTGCCTTGGCCGCGGGTGCAGGTTCGAGCACCGCTATCCCTACCCCTACTCCTTCAGAGGAATCTCCGGCTGCCTTGTCCACCGCCCACAGACAGGCAGCACGTGCGGCTCGGGAGGCAATCGGAAGACCAACTCAAGGTAACATGACATTGGGTTCTTTTGTCAAAGTTTTAACTTTCAGGTTCTCATATATCCTATCTTGTAGGGCCGAGTCTTGCCGAAGAATTGGCGGCAACCACTGAGCTTGGGGTAGCGATAGAAGAGATAGCCATGATCGCCGAACCCGAGGTAGCGGTAGGCGAGATGGCTACAATCGCCGAGCTCGAGGTAGCGGGTGGTGAGATGGTTACCATTGCCGAGCTTGAGGTAGCGATGGGTGAGATGGCTACAGCCGCCGAGTCTGAAGTAGCCACCTTTTCTTAGGAGTCGGGCACCGCCATAATCGTCGCTCTTTCCCCTTGCAGCTCCTTGCCGTTGCCGGGCTCTGCGAGTATCACAACGATTCTCGTGGAGTCGGGGGATGAAGCCATGGGCGGCAAAACCATTCCAATAGAGGAGGGTGAAGCAGTCACTGCATCAAGTGATGCCCTTGTCGCGGTTTCGACCGGCGACTCACCAGGTAGACTTTGGGTTATTGCTTTTCTTTTTACTCTGCAATCCCTTTCAATCCTTCCTAACAGTATTTATCTCATTTCTAATGCAGGCATGGCGAGCGTTGAGGTTGCGCTACCCTAGGCAACGCCATCAGTTACCGCTTTGACGGTGACCACTCCTCTACCTTCTCTCGTACCATCTCAGATGTTGGAAGGTGCGGATTTATGACCCGTCATCTTTATCTCTAGGCTGTATAATTTATGTGCTGACATTGCATTACTGTGTCTTTGCAGGAGTCCTTTTTGATCACCTGTATCAGGTGCTACACCCACACTTCTCTTTCCAATCAGAGATTATTCCGCCCGCTGGTGTCGGTGAGTATCTTTTCTAACAGACGTCCTTTCTTTAACTGGCAGTCATATTATTGCTAATTCTTCTTTGTATTGCTTGTAGCCTTACAAATTGAAGGAGGGGACGAGGCTATCGTTGCGCCACCAGTACTCCCAGCTCTGCCCCCTATTGCAGCCGGTATAGTACACTCTATTGTTCGTGTATTTTCTTTATTTCTTGAGCCGACATCTGATTGTGATTTGTTTTGTAGCGGTCACATCGACTCCAGCTCCATTCGAGTCTCGCACCATAATGCCAACCGGCCCTTTTTCTCGACGTGCATCCTCGAAAGGCGCCGCGAATAGTCTGCGCATGTTGAGCGACTATATTGAGGAGCTTGACGTGGAGACTCCCACATCTGCTGCGGATTTTGCCGCGGAGGTTAACCCTATGCTAGCGACGCTCGTGAATTTTCATAGTGAGGGCGTTGTTGAGTCTTGGGTTAATCACTGCAGGGAAATTGAAGCTTGCCTGCATGAGCTCGAAGTTGGACGTCCTGCTCCAGAGGTCCTGGCTGTGAACACTCAGCGGTTTGTGTGGGTTGAGCAGAGCACTCCCTACTTCCGTCATCTTGAACAAGAGGGGGCCTTAAAACGTAAGGAGTGCGGAGAGACTTCGAGCGAATCTGCCCGACTGCATGCTCAGGTTGATGCGAATGCTGCACAGTTGAAAGTTATCTTTGAAGGCCTTCTGCGGTGCATCTCTGACGGGTTAACACTGAGGCAGAAGCTCGACATCGTCGAGCGGGATGCACAAAATCGTGAAGCAGCTCAGCGGGCAGTCGAAGAACAACTTTCGTCTTACTTGCAACAACGAGCCCAAGTCGAAGCAGAGTTGGCCGCGGCAGCTGATCAAGAAAAGGGATTGAGGGAAGTGCGCGAGCGGCTGATCGGACTATTGAAAGCGCTTCCCTCTCAATAATTTTTTTGTACCATTTGTAATTTTGAATAAAATGTATTCATTCTTTTATTCTTTCATATGATGTATTTTGTATCCAATTGAATTCATGAATAAAAGATATATTTCTTTCGCAATGTCTTGTGTCATCTCTCTGCTTTCTTCTTTCTTTTGTTATCAGCATGTCACCTTAGCAAGTATAGCCGGTAGATGATAGAGTGAGCATCTTGTTTTGGCTTCTTCGAGGGGTAGTGATGTCTTAGGAAGCAGGTTCAGATCTGCTACCTAAGACTTCTCAACTTTATGTGCCGTGAGGGTCTCACAAAGACTTTTCTCCCTACGAGTCATGAGGATCTCGTAGGTGTATTTTCTCCTCAGGAGTCATGAGGATTCCTAAGTGTGTTTTCCCTTATAAGTCATAAGGATCTTATAAAAGAGTTTTCTTCCTTACGAATCGAGAAGACCCGTAAGTATTTCATGAGATTGACGTTATCCGCATTTCACGGCATCATTGGGTGACGTACTTTCGAGGCGGGGTCATGTATATGACGTGTTTCCGAGACGGGGTCATTTGGATGACGTGTTTCCGCGACGGGGTCATATAGATGACGTATTTCCGAGACGGGGTCATGTGGATGACGTATTTCCGAAACGGGGTCATGTGGATGACGTATTTCTGAGACGGGGTCATATGGATGACGTATTTCCGAGACGGGGTCATGTGGATGACGTATTTCCGCGACGGGGTCATGTGGATGACATATTTCCGAGACGGGGTCATGTGGATGACGTATTTCCGAGATGGGGTCATGTGGATGACGTATTTCCGAGACGGGGTCATTTGGATGACGTATTTCCGAGACGGGGTCATGTGGATGACGTATTTCTGCGACAGGGTCATGTGGATGACGTATTTCCGTGGAATGACGTATTTCGAAGACGGGGTCATGTAGATGACCTGTTTCCGAGACGGGGTCATGCAGATGCGTATTTCCGAAACGGGGTCATGTGGATGACGTATTTCCGAAACGGGGTCATGTGGATGACGTATTTTCGAGACGGGGTCATGTGGATGACGTATTTCCGAGACGGGGTCATATAGATGACGTATTTCCGAGACAGGGTCATGTGGATGACGTATTTCCGAAACGGGGTCATGTGGATGACGTATTTCCGACACGGGGTCATGTGGATGACGTATTTCCGAGACGCGGTCATGTGGATGACGTATTTCCACGACATGGTCATGTGGATGACGTATTTCGGAGACGGGGTCATGTAGATGACGTATTTCCGAGACGGGGTCATGTAGATGCGTATTTCCGAAACGAGGTCATGTAGATGACGTATTTCCGAAACGGGGTCATGTGGATGATGTATTTCCAATACGGGGTCATGTGGATGACGTATTTCCGAGACGGGGTCATGTAGATGACGTATTTCCGAGATGGGGAAATGTGGATGACGTATTTCCGAAACGGGGTCATGTGGATGACGTATTTCCAACACGGGGTCATGTGGATGACGTATTTCCAAGACGGGGTCATGTGGATGACGTATTTCCGAGACGGGATCATGTGGATGACGTATTTCCGAGACGGGGTCATATGGATGACGTTTTTCCGCGACGGGGTCATTTGGATGACGTTGTGTCTGTTGTAATGAGACGAATATTGAAGGGGTCTCTAGGTTGTCTGTGAACCGTTGAGATTTGGCTTCTTCTTCTGATGGAGCCTGGGAAGGGAAGGTGTGATTCCTTCTTTGTTTGCGCCCCTGGATTGTATATAAGGATTGATGTGATATCACCTGTAGAGCATAAATTTCATTTTTTTTACTTCTTTCCGCGATGCTCTATCATTTCAGCTTTTATATCGCGAAGGTCGTGATTGCCCAATCAATTCGGCTATTTTTCGCGGCGCCCAATCATTTCGGCTATTTATTTTATTCTTACTCGCTGCTTTTTATTGCGAGTTGCCCAATCATTTCGGCTCTTTTTCATGAATACATTTTTACTTGCTGATTTTGTTGCAAGTTGCCCAATCATTTCGGCTATTTCGTATGCATGCGTGGCTCGCTAGCTTCTTTGCTGCAAGCTTGGAGTTAGACACCGATTTCGGCATCAGCACCGCTACAACTGGGACATTGCCAGGAGCGAATCATCATTTGCCTCCGTCGATGTCAAACAAAGGTGGCTTAGCGAACAGGGTTAGGATCCTGTCCACTAAGGCTTTTGACTTCATGAGCCGTAAGGGTTTCATGAAGGTATTTCTCCCTATGAGTCGTGAGGATCTCGTAGGTGCGTTTTCTCCTTAGGAATCATAAGGATTCCTAAGTGTGTGTTCTCTTATAAGTCGTAAGGATCTTACAAGAGTGTTTTCTCCTTATAAGTCGAGAGGACTTACAAGGGTTGTTCACCGTGTAGACATATCTCTAGTCACGGATGAGACTTTGTTAGGGAAATGTTTATTCGCGCCCGTGGATTGTATACAAGGGTCAGCGTTGAGCCACTTGTAGGACGGCATTAGAGGTTGTGGTGGTCGCTTAAGAACAGGTTTAGATCCCTGTAGCTTAAGACTTTTGAATCTTATGAGCCGTGAGGGTCTCATAAGAGAGTTCTCCTTACGAGTCGTAAGGATCTCGCAGGTGTAATTTCTCCTTAGGAATCGTGGGGATCCCTAAGTGTGTTGCTCCCTTGTGAGTCATAAGGATCTCACGCGGGTGGTTTCTCCTCACAAGGTCGAGAGGACCCTGCAAGTGTCTTTTAACGAGGTTGTGCTCTTTCGGGTTTTCACAAAAACACGCCGGTAGCCCTACTGTTTTTACTCACGGAGCCCTTTCGGGTTTTCATCCGTGCCTTTTTTACTTATGGACATACCTTTTTTTTTATTCTCTTTTTTTTATTCTTTTCTCTTTTTTTTGTGTCAGCCTTGGGATGCTGCAGTCCACAATAGTTTATCGACGTCTCGGTCAACAGCTAGTTTTAGGACATAGTGGTCCATTGTTAGTTTAAGGACGTTTCGGTCCGTTGTTAGTTTAAGGACGTTTCGGTCCATTGTTAGTTTAAGGACATTTCGGTCCATTAACCGGCTACTACTTATAGAGTTTGGGCTTAGGAAGATAGCGAGCGGACATAGGCGTCGTCATCTATCATTGACCTAGGCCGTGACTTGTCAGACATAGTATTTTTTTAGGAAGCGACCATTTATTGGCCTGAAGGGCCTTTCGCCATGCATGTCCATGAGTAGATAAGCCTCACCCTGGTAGACCTTGTCTATGATATACGGGCCTTCATAGTTCGGCTCGAATTTCCCCCGCTTGGCGCGATTAGGGATCATAAGTCTTTTAACCATTAGCATGAGTTCGCCTTGGCGGAATGTTCTCGACCTAGTCAATCTTTCATATGAGCGTGTCATCTTTGCTTTATAAGCCTCCAGATTTTGTTGCGCCATGAGCCGGGTTTCATCAAGGGCATCGAGCTCCTCAAGCCGAAGGTGAGCATTCTCTTCGTCCGTTAGCTCGTAATGAATTGCCACTCGTAGAGAGAGTAACTCTATCTCGAGGGGGAGTACTGCCTCTATACCGAATACCAATGCGTACGGCGTTGTGTTCGTGGCCGTTTTGAACGTAGTTCGATATGCCTAGAGAGCTTCATGCAGTCTCTCGTGCCAGTCCTTCTTATTTCGGGACCCGTCTTTTTCATGATCTTCGTTAAGGTCTTGATAAAAGCCTCAGCTAGACCGTTAGCTCGGGGATTATAGATTGAGGAGTATCTCCAGTCTATGTTATGCTGTTGTGCGAAATGGCTACTCTTATGGCTTCTATAGGCTGGCCCGTTATCGGAGATGATCCATCGCGGAGTTCCAAACCGATAAACGACGTGTGCCTTGAAGAAATGGAGGATATTCGCCGTCTTCACTTCCCTTAGCGGTACTGCTTCTGCCCATTTGGAGAAGTAATCGGTTGTCGCCAAAATGAATCGATATCCTATGGTCGATGTTGGTTCGATGAGGCCGATTATGTCAGTTCCCCACATTTCGAACAGCCAGCTAGCCACTGTTGGGTGTAGTGGATTTGGATGCTGATGGATAAAGTCTCCATGAATCTGGCACGCGTGGCACTGCTTCGAGTATTCGAGGCAGTCTTGGATCATCGTGGGCCAATAATAACCCATCCGTTTGATCTTCAGCTTCATCTTTGGCCCCGCTTGGTGAGAACCGGAGAGTCCGTCATGAGTTTCTTGGACGACTCTCTTTGCCTCTTCAGGTCCCAGGAATCTTAACCACAGAGAATCAAATGATCTTTTATACAGAGTATCATTGACGAAGGCGAAAGACAGAGCTCGCTTCATGAGCTGATGTTTCGAGGACGCATCTTCAGGTGTTCGACGGGATTTGAAGTAGTCTATAAAGAATTCTCTCCAATCCGTAACCTTTTCTTGGTCTTTTATTTGCAGAGTCATTTGCTCAGTCGCTTCCTTTTCTTCGGACGACTCCGGAGATATTTCTGCCGGTGCAAGAACCCGACGGTTTTGCACAACGATCCTTACGTCATCGAGGTTCTCGTCGGCAAACTCTTTAGCAAGCTTAGCTAGTGCATCCGCCTTCCTATTTTCCGCATGCGGTATACTTTCCAGCGTGTAGGAAGGAATTTGAGTCAGTAGTTGCTGTACTCTCCCGCCGTACTTCACCAACTCTGACTTGCACGTTTGATAGTCGCCGTTTACTTGACTAACGACCAGTTGGGAGTCTCCATATATGAGGAGGTTTTCAATTCCTATATCGATGGCGATCTCAAGACCTGCTATCAAAGCTTCATTATCGGCTTCATTGTTTGTCCTCGGCTCGATTAAGGAGAAGGCAAAACGCATTATCCCTCCTTGTGGAGTCACGAAGATGAGGCCTACCCATGATTTGATTATAGGGGTGTTTTGTTTACACTTCTTCATGGAGGACGCTCCATCAAAATAGAGTTCCCACCGGGTATCATTCCCGTCGATCGTGTCAAACGCATGTTCGTCTGGCAATTCACAGTTCAAAGGAGAATCGGTGGGTATCGGGTGCTCAGCAAGGAAGTCAGTGATGGCCTGGCCTTTCACTGCCTTAAGAGGCCGATAAGTTATCGAGAATTCCATCAAGAGGAGAGCCCATTTAGCGATCCATCCTGTTAGTATGGCCTTCGACATCAAATACTTGAGAGGATCCATTTTTGATATGAGATGGACCTCATGCGCCAACGCGTAGTTTCTGAGCTTCGTTACCACGAAGATCAACGCTAGGCAATGTTTTTCAATGGGAGAGTAATTGCTTTCTGCACCCAGGAGAACTCGACTCAGATGATAAAGGGCTCTCTCCTTCCCTTGGTCGTTTTCTTGTGCCTACAGCGCGCCTAAAGTGTAAGTCCACGTTACCCGTCCCGGTTCTTACGGGAAGGCGGAAACGGTAAAAAATGATTTTTTATGGCAAGGTAACATGGACTAGAAAATAGGATCTTTGCTAAACAAAAACCTAGCAAACTAACTAGAAGTTTAACTACTATGTTAGAGGGTTATACCTAGGTCTTGAACTCCTTCTCTTCTTGCTCCTTGGAGTGGTTGGAACGGCTCCACCTCGTAGTCCCCTTGTTGTCGAAGAAGGATCCACCCGAAAGCCTCTACCTTGAGCTCCTACCTCAACCGAGAGGCAACTAAAGTGCTTGGCTTGCTAGACCTAGAACTCTAGAGTGAGTAGAGAAGAGTTTTGAGGGTTTTATCTCAATAGCTCATGCTTCTCGACACATGAGACATGAGAGCTTTGAGAGAGAGGAAGAGGGTGAGCTTTGGATGAGAGACAGTGATCAAGTGAGAATGAGCTTGACTTTTTACAACCATGCTCACAAAAGAATGAATAATGATGATAATAATAATAATTAAGAATTGTGATGGTTAGTTTCAATGACCATTATCATTTCATGCATTTTGTAAAGAACAATAAGTAAACAAAAGTCATAGAAATGAAATGATGATGGTCAACAAGTCCACAATGGTCAACCGGTCAACAAAGTTAACAAGTCAACAAAAGTCAAATGTTCAACTCAACCATGGCACAATAATCCTTAATTAATATTACTAATCATATTTCTTATTCTCATTAGGGTTTAGAAAAAGTCAACGGTCAACAACCCCAACGAGAATCCTCTGCCTCTGCCTCTGCCTCTGTCAACTGTGCATACACACCCGCATCCGTGTTTCGAGGAACACGAATACAATGAGATAAAACCAATCTCCAAAACATATACTAGGATCTGACTTAAACCAAAGCCCGCTAGTGATAACTGCCCGGACACCAAACGTGCACAAGTGAGCGGATGTGAACGAACCCTATCGCAAAAACCATGCGACCTCTACTCTGTTTTGCCCAAAGGCGAATAGCCTTCTGTGTGGGACTCTAAAGACTCGACACTACGCTGGCAGTGGGTTTAACCATAGGCCGTAAGCGGTACTAGCTGTACGTAACGGTCCCCAGGTAGATGCCGATAAGAAGACTGATGAGGTGAACCCATCCGAACTCCTACTGAGCCTGAATGTGACAATCTCCATACAGTTCGGTCTGTTCGTCTGAGAGTATCGCATGTCGGGCCCAGGGGGGCGGTAAACGTCAGTCCCCTAATAGCGGTACAAGTCATGTCGGAGTGTAGCCCAGAACACCCTGAGACAACACTGGATAGCCTACCAGTATATCTCGCTTGCCCTGGCCAGGGACGACTATGTGTAATGGCTCTCCTTGACACAGCGTGATATCAACCCCCAATACCGGGAGAGACGAATCCTGTCTAACCGTCACTGCCTCCAAGTGCTTCGGGACTGCACCCAACTGCTACCTGTTTGCACGACTCATTTGAGCCATGGTAGGGTAGCAATCTAAGAACAATGGGAACACATTCGAGGCGAAGTGACAGTGTCAAGTCAGCGGACTAAGCTGTACTCATGTCATCTGGGAACTGATAACTGACGATAGGTATAGTACCAACCAACAGTTCCCGACGAGTCCTATCCAGTGTACTCGTAACGTAACGAGCACCCGCATACTATCTCAAGTACGACGTACTGACGGCTGTAGGACAGACCATCTCCCCTGCTGGGATGAGAAGCGCATACGCTAGTCTACTCCAGAGTATCGATGTCCCGTCTCGATAATCCTATGACTAGGGACCTGTATAAGGATGTGCTTGTAGATTACCCAGCCCCCACTAGTGTGACTGCCATCACAATGCTGGTAATCAAGCAAAGATCCTAAGGGCTCCACTAATGTGTATAGGCGATATGCTAAAAGAAACACATGCACACATTAAAGTAGAAACAAACCAAGTAGCATACTACCATTTCGAGCAAGATTGTCTATACAATTGTGAATATCCCAAGCTTCCATCAAGTAATATACAAACTAGTATGATACAGTAATGGCCTCTAGGGCATATACACTAACATAAAGAACCTTCAAGGGCTATTGTGTACAGGACAAGAGGTTTTCCCTTGACGGGAGCGGCCAGCACTGGCGGATTCTGTAGGTATTGCTTGATTTCGTCTAGTGCATTTTGGCATTTGCGATACCAGACGAAAGGGGTTCCCTTCTTCATCAGGTGACTGTAGGGGCGGCACTTGCCGGAAATATTGGCTATAAATCGTCGGATATATGCTTGCTTTCCTAAGAGAGATCGCAGCTGCTTGAGAGTCTTTGGCGGGGGCATTTCTATGATCGCCTTGATCTTCGACGGGTCTATCTCGATGCCTCGGTGTCGAACGATGAATCCCAGGAATTTGCCTGAGGAAACTCCGAACGCGCATTTAAGAGGGTTCATCTTCAAGTTGTATTTCCGAAGGCGTTGAAATACGATCTTCAGATGCTCTAAATGTTCCTCGTATGATTTGCTTTTTACCACAAGGTCATCGATATAGTATTCGACGATTTCATATATGAGGTCATCGAAGATCTTCGTCATGGCCCTCTGGTAGGTGGCACCGGCGTTCTTCAGACCGAAGGGCATCACTTTGTAGCAGAATATGCCCAAAGGGGTCTGAAAAGCGGTATGCTTCTGGTCTTCGGGATGCATCTTTATCTGATTATATCCTGATGAGCCGTTCATGAAGGAGAAAACTTCATGAGTAGACGTGTTATCTATCATCAGCTCAGTGACTGGTACTGGGAAGTCGTCTTTCGGGCAGGCTTTATTAAGATCCCTAAAGTCCACACATATACGCACCGTCTCATTCTTCTTCATCACTGGGACGATGTTGGCGATCCAGTCAGGGTACTGAACCTCTTGGATGAAGCCAGAGTCGATTAGCTTCTTGATCTCGGCGTTGATGCTCATCTCAAGCTCGAGCCGCATTCTTCTCGGTGCTTGTTTGATCGGCTTGACGTCCGGAGACATTGCTAACTTGTGGACAGCAATTTCTGGATCGAGTCCCGGCATCTATGAATAGTTCCATGTGAAGTAGTCTCTATGCTGCATGAGCACGTCCTTTAGTGTAGCCAACCTTTCTTCAGACAACAGCTCGCTGATAAATGTCGGCCGCGGGTCACTTGCCGTCCCCAAATCAATTTTCTTGAGGTTATCTGCAGTGGTATGTATTCCATCTTCCAGCTCTTTTGACGCCGGTGGAAACTTTGAGATGACCTCGCCATCATCGTTTTCGAAGCACCTGGAAATGTCATCCACATTCTCGGGCTCTTCTTCTGACAGCGTTATCACGTGGCAGGTACGAGATCGCTTCCAAGACCGATGTTGATCTGGTTCTGCTCTCGCGGCTTTAGGTTCATGCTTCTGCGGCGGGGTTACCCTCTAGCTGCTGGATAGAGCGAACCTGTCTTGCTGATACTGGTCTTCTACCCAGTCTTTAAATGTGAAGCAGTCTTCGAGAGGATGTCCTATTGCCCTGTGATAGGAGAAATAGTTCGGGTGTGAGACTTCGCCTGCTTGCTCGGAGTATCTGGACTCCGGGAGTGTCATTATCTGATGTTTTATGACAAGATCGAATATCTTCCTTGTCTTGTCTTGGGGAAAAGAATATGCTCGACCCATCTTTTTTATAAGAGACGAATCCGGACTGCTCGATTCCTGATCGCGTGGCTTCTTGGACCCGCTTTGTCGCTGTCGAACGCCTTTCCCGTTCTTTGGTTTGTTTCTGCATCTGCGTCGGACCTTTTGTACAACGGGTTGACAAGGAGGAGCATTTTCATTTTTCACAGCCTGTTGAAGGAGGCGTTGCGTCCTGGCTTTCTTGTAGATGGTCATTTCGCGATTATGATCGTTTCGAACCTTTTGACCCGCTTCCCTTATAAGCTTGTCCATTTGTTCTTCGAACGACGGACTGAGCATTTTCACGGCGGGAGTTCGTGCTGGTTCAGGGTTAGCATCTTCCCATAGAGCATCTCCTTCTTCATCAAAGTCATGTATGACGTAGCAATCGCGGAGTAGATCCCGTTTCTTGGATTGAATATACCCAAGCCCGGTCGTTTCCAATCTCCCGTTGGGCAATTTTCGTTGAGTTCCGGGAACATTCGAGATCCTGTTATAGAACCGTGCTTGTCGCGCAGTTTGCTTAAGGGGTACACCTTGGCGTCTCAATAGTCTCTTTAGTCCGTCTGTGTAATATCTGGGCAAACGGATGGGCTGGAGCCTGTCAAGTGTAGAATTCGCACCATGCCAAATTTCTTTCTCCACTTTGGTTTCCCCGGATCGGTAGAATAGGATCGCCTTTTCACCTTTTCGCGTGGGAGGGACGTAGAATGTCTGCAGTTCTTTATGATACTTGGGTGGAACCATGGCAACTTGCAAACTTTGATCTTCATCAGCGAAAGTTTGTATTGATGGCCGAGCAGAGAATACGGCATTGACATCATCTTCCGAGTCGCTGCCGAAGATCAACATAGGAGTGGACGGTCCCTGTTTGTTGCACTGGGGCGGACCTGAATAAACTATTTCCTCCTCCTCCTCGGTATCACTCCCGAAGACTGGAATGGTGGTGATAGCTTTGTTCTTCGGTTTGTGACATCTTTCCGTGTCCTCAAAGTCTGGTAAGAAGTATTTTGCATCTTCGTACTTTCGGACTTCGTTCATGGAGAATGGGTTTAGCTCACCTGTCACAGTATACTCGAGACCATCTTTGAAATACTTCATACACTGATGTTGTGTAGAAGGGATGATGTTGTACTCGTGTAACCAGGGCCAGCCGAGCAAAGCATTGTAGCATGTCTTGGCGTCAATGACGTGAAACTTAATGTCCATAACAAGCAGCCCAAAGCGTAGTGTCAATATCACAGACCCAAGCGTCCGTGACGACTGAGAGTCAAACCCGGATATGGTGATTTTGTCACGAGCGAGGTGCTGAACGCTCATGCAGATTTCCTTTAACACCCTTACGTTAAGGAGATTGACGGATGACCCATTGTCGACCAGGATTTTACCTATCTTGATGTCATGACAGTATCCGGAGACATATAGGGGACGGTTGTGCTCGCATGTCCCAAGGAGGAGATCTTCATCACCGAAGGTGATATCGGCTGTGTGTACTTCTTCCAGCTCGTCCTTCATCTTTTCTTCGGCGAGGAAAGCTTGGAATTGCTCGGGCTCTTATAATGCCTTGATCAGCGAATCTTTCGCCTCTTTGGATAGCAGAAGGGCGTCGAGAATACTGAGCTGCGAGGGTATCTTCTTCAGGTGTTCAAGAACGTTGTAATCCACCTTACTTTTGTTGGGCGGGTCCTTGGCTTCCAGCTCTTCGACGAATCGATCATTAAGGGCGATATCCTCAGGGACTTTTTCTTTCCCCTTATCCTTTTTGTTTGAGCCCTTATTTGCAGGTCCGAGATTCTTTTCAGGTAATGTGCGATTGCGCAGCTGAATATTTTCACAGGTCTTCGGTTCTTCTTCTTTTCCCAAGGTAGACTCTTTAAAGAGAGGGTCAAGAGTCATTTCTTCGTCAGAGTCGCTCCCGAAGGTGAGAACTTGTGATCCCCCGGCGTTGACCATGCGACAGTCGCTGGTAGTTCTTTTACGCTCCTCGGTCGTACTTCTTTCCTCCCGACGAGTTTTGCGTTTCACCCGCTTTAAATGTTGCCGGTGAGCAACATATCCCTGCCACCATCTTTTAAAAGCGTTGCACTCTTCGGTGGGGTGCGCAATCTTTCGATGATATAAGATTAGCTAGGATGTGTTTCCGCTTCACCAAGAATATTTCCTTCGGAGGGTGGCAGCTTCATTCCCATCGATATGGCTTTAGCGAACCTTTTCCTTTTCTTGAACCTGTTTTTATTTGCGGCGGATGTACTTTGATCTGGCGGGAGTGTTTCAACTCTTTCGTCCAGTCGCCGGCGTTTGGCTTTTTCAAGTATGGCCATTTCACGCTCTCGAGCAGCGTTGCTTTTAAGAAGAGCTTCGTGCAAGAATGCATCAATTATTTTGTCAGACGGCTCTAGAAGTTCTGGTTTAGGATTTGCCCCCAGTTTCTCGGTGCAAGGAGCTTTTTCATCGTCTATCGACGAGTGAGAGATCATATGGCAACTTGCTACGTAATCTTCAGATTCATCCGACGAGTCTTCTGTAGGGTTGCTAGGCACGCGCACAAGGGTCTACGAGGCATCAACCATGCCCGATTAAAATTTTAGCCGTGCCGAACAACCCGAAGCCGGATCTTTAAACTAGGGTTTAGGCGAAAACAAGTATGTTAAACACTTTAACACTAAGTGAGAGGGATTACAACCTTTGTAGATCCGGTCCATCACTTCTTAAGCTCCGTGTTGAGGTCCCATCGCTGCGATCATCATGTTCCGGACTCTCGAGAGGGTTCATGAAGAGAATGATGCAACCTTGCTTCCGATCTTCGATAACATAGATGATTTACCTTGAAGTTTCATTAACACAAGCTAACACTCATAAAATGAAGTGAACACCCTTATCTAAATGGCAAGGATAGATGAGGATGATGAAGTAGGATTTTTGCTCTCATTTATCATCTTTTTCTCACTCACTTTCATCACAAAAGAAAGCTTTTTCAAGAAGGAAGTCAAGGAAGAAGAAGATGAATGAAGATGATCACTTAATCCTTTTGTGATGAACAATGAATTATTGTAGTGGTTACAAATCTAACCAAGGGTTAATCATGAAAGAGTTAACCCTTGTAGAGAGTTAACTAGAGTTAATGGTTTGGATTGGGTTAACATAATATCTCACAAAAATATCAAGCAACCACAAAGTCAAAGCTTCATGAAGCATCATGGAAGCTTCATGCAAAAGCTAACCCTAATCCAAACCCTAACCAAGTTTAAACCGTAAACCATTGTTAAATTTGTAACCCTAACATGTTATAATATTATATATCACATATACAATATATTTTGTAACAATAGAAAATAATACAATTAACATATATCGCATATATATCAATGTATTATCCCGTGAGAAAATGAATCTTTTAGTGAGCTAATATTAGTTAATGTAATTTAATATATCATATATATTATTATACATTAAATTATCGAATCAACACTTGATCCGACAATCCGACTATTTCACAAATAACCGACTAATACGATGACCCGGCTATATCACATATACCCGGCCGATATCTCATATCGCTAGAATCCAATACGGTATCACATACCGCATTATCCTCGGTCCCTCACATATCACATATGTGCTCCTACTCCGTTTTACCTAAGCCAAGAAACCTCTGTGTAGGACTCTAAAGAATCGTCAATACGCCGGCAGTAGGGGATGATCATATCAAAAACCCACAAGCTGCAAGCGGTCAGCTAAACGTAACAGCTACCCAGGTATTGAGCGCTCAGAAGATCAACAAGCAAGCCTGTACATTCTCCTATGAATCCAAACAGTAACACTCCCGTACAGTCCGGTCTCGTCGTCTGATATGTCGCATATCTCGCCTAGGGGTGGTAAACGTCAGACCCCAGTAGCTCGATAAGTCGTGTCGATATGAGGTCTATAACAGTTCGAGAAACTACTGATAACACTTACCAGTAAATCTCAGCAACCCTGGCCAGGGATTTCCGGTTATAGCCAATGGAACACAGCGCAACATCAACTCCCTATACCGGGAGAGACGAATCCCCTCCTATCGCTCATTGCCTCCATGTGATTCGGGACTGTACCCAAAAGAAACCTTTTTGCACACCCTCTTGGACATGGTATGATGGAAATCAAAGCACAGTGGGAATCACACAAGACTCTATGACGATCTCGGGTCAACAGACTACTCTGTACCAGTGTCACCGGAGAACTGCCATCTGACGTAAGGTATAATACCATTTGGGAGTTCTCGGCGAGTCCGTCCAGTGTACCCAGTCTCCACTGAGCACACATACACCATCCTTGATGTCAAACACCGATGGATATGGGATCATCCATCGCCCATCATATGGGTCAAGATGTGTATACGCTAGTCTACTCTGGTGTATCGATGCCCTGTCTCGATACACCCTCGACTAGGAACAGTTATAGGAAGTACTCGTCGACTACCGTGGCCCCACTAGTATGATCTCATCATAGTCCCAGTAGTCGAGTACATATCCTAAGGGCTTTATCAACATGTAACATAGAGACAATCAGAGTACATGTTAAGATAAAGTACAGCCAGATAGCGTACTATCATGTCGAGCAAGAAAGTCCTCCCTATATATGTCCTAGCATCCACTACAATATACATCGTATGTATAGTAATGGACTCTAGGGCATACATATAACTAACATCTTCCCCCATCATCTCCGTCCTCAAGGACGTGGCTGAGAAACTCTTGGAGTGTGACTGGAGTCCGCGCCTTCTGGTTATACTCTTCCAGCGCGTCAATCTGCTTTTGCAGGTCTGTGCGCTTGTCACCAGGCTTCACGGGCTTCTTGGATTTTTTCTTCTTCTTCGAAGATTTCGACGGCTGGGTGTGAGTGCTTTGGCTATCACCACCGATCTTTGGAGTTGGGCGCGGCTTCAGCATTCCCTCGATGATTTCAAGTTCCAGTGGATTCTTCCACTTGATTACCGGGCATGTGTGGAGATCCTTCAGCATTCTTTTAGTTTTGGCTGAAAGAGCGACCTCCCATGGAGCTTCTTCTACGAAAGAGCATGATGCCCCCGGTGTATTAGTCTTCTTGGGAGTGTGTGGCCGAGGCGGGTTCACCTTCCAATTCTCGGATAATACGAATTTTCCCTGCTGGTACTGATCTTCTATCCAGCTTTTGAAGATGTAACAATCTTCGATCGGATGGCCCAACATTCGGTGATAAGGGCAATAGTTAGGATTGCTAATGTCACCTGGTTGCGCTGGGCGTCTTGGCTCCGGCAGAGTGATGAGCCTGTTGCGCAGTGCTAGCTCGAATAACCTCTTCGTCTTGTCTTAAGGGAACGAGTAAGGGCGTCTCATTTTATCTCCAAGAGATCGAGTTCTATCATTTTAGCGATCAACTGGTCTTAGACCACTGGGCTGTTGATGAGCATTGGCGACGACGGTCGCCTTCCCCTTTCCCTTCTCGTTCCGCGGCTCCGGCTTTGGAGGAGACGGTCTATGACCCATCTGGTCTATTTGGGCCAGCTTATCAATCAAGGCCTGGAAAGTAGTCGTCTTGAAAAACATCATGAACTGGGAGATGGTCGCCTGCGGATCGAGAGTGCCCATGAACACGCCCACAGCCGGCGCTTCTTCGATGCGCTGTTCGCATTTCGACCACAGATTCCGCCATCGTATTGCGTATTGAACCCACGTTTCACCTAGCTTCACCCTGGCGTTAATCAATGCTGTGATTGGGGTGCGCTCGCTAGCGCTTGCGAATCTTTGCATAAATAACAGCTCCATCTCCGCAAATGTCTTCACAGAGTCGTTCGGGAGTTCAGAGTACCACCCGAATGCCATTTCTGACAAGCTGCCGATGAATTGGTGAAGTAGCAATTTATCATCACCTCTGGTGTTGCCACATAGAGTCATGAACTAGGCGACATGCTGGTGGGGATTGCTCGTCCCCTTGTATACATGAAATTTAAGGATCGTATATCCCGGCGGGTACTTTATTTGGTCATACCAGCCTGGATATGGTCGCTCAGTTTTAACGACTTAGCCGGCCGCTTCATTCTCCTAGTGAGCTCGTATTTGCTGAGCAATGTATTCATCCAGAGCGGCCTTGGAAATGGTTTCCTCTTTGGCTGCTGAAAAAGCCGGAGGAGGGTTCGATGTCTCCCTTCTGTCGTCTTCAATGATGATCGGAGGGTCTTCAGCTGGAGGTTCCGGCTATAACATCATCCCAGCCATATCTTGGAACAAAAGAGCCATTCGTTTTATATTGGCTGCCTGTTCTGCAGCCTCTTTTTCTTTCCTCTCAAGCATTCTTCGGAGGAATTCCGTATCAGTCTCTTATTCCCGACGCTGCTCTGAGGTCTCTGGATTTTCTTTTGGCCCAGTGAGTGCGGCCATTGCAGTCAGCATCTCCTGAAGCATCTGATGTTGTTGTTCCTGAGCCCTTGTTATTGACCGGGTAAGCGGTCGATGACCCGTAGAAGCATGGCTTTCCTATTTTCCGGAAGCCATATAAACGGTATGTACCATCATGCCCCCAACTTGGGGCGTTTGGGCTCAGTGTCTTCGCGGTTTGCCACGTTCACAGGGGCTTTCTCCGGCCTCCTTCTCTTTTGAGCGGTTGACGTTGAGGGGGCCGTTGCAGCGGGCACCCAGGTAGCTGTTGTCTTTTGTGGCTTGACAGGACGGTTCTCTTCCAGCTGAACCTTCACCTTTTTCTGTCGGCGAGGGTAATCTTGATCAATCACCGACTCCTGGACCTGTCGCCAGACTTTGTAGATTTTGGAGGATAGCCGCTGAGGGGGCTGTTCCGGCTTCGCCTATGATGCATTCTCCACGGGTGGAGGAGATCTTTTCAGTACGGCGGTAGGAGAGTTCCTGCGCACCTTGTTCAGCACTTCAAAGCTATTCCCGGTTGGAACGGCAGCACTGACTTCCACCGTTGGGGCTGGTGGAGTTAGCCCAGAGGGGGAGTTGCCCCCAGCATTCCTTACCCGGCGCCAGTGGAGACGTCGAGCGTGTCGAGCCGCTAGGATTGTTTCAGCTTGAGGGGTAACTTCGTCATGCCCCCCATTCTGGTGAGGCACTGCTGGTACCAGCCTCTTGAAGACCGACGTCCGTCGAGCAGCAGTGTCTAACCTGTCAAAGATAGACCTCTGGACGGGAAAGTAGCATTGAGGACTTCGACTGGAGCGGGAGCCGGAACAGTCAGGCTTGTGAAGACCGACCTTTTGGCAGGAGAAGCCGCCTTAACGACTTCGGGAGCAAGGATGGCTATCCTCTTCGGAATAACCTTTTCTGGAATTGCAGGCTTCATCATGGGCCCACATGAACTTTGGCCTAATCTGGCGAAGACTGAGGCGCCGAAGCTGGACGACCCGTTGAGAGGGGTCGCAGTAGGTGTAAGTCAATCGAAGACCGACTTCTTTGGGGCTTCTTGCGGCAACATCAAGGCATTGAAGCTCATGGGTGGGATCATAGTCCCAAAGAATAGCCAGTGGTGGCCTGAGTTACTTGGTCCACCGGCATCGTGAACAGGGAGGCTGCTTGAGGTCCGTAAGCTATGCCTCCAGATGAGGCGGAACGCGAGTTGCAGTTGCAGCTGGAACACTTCGTGCAAGTAGACGCCATTGATGTTTCATTTTCTACGCCAAGAAAGAAACCAAATCTTAGTACCTTGAACCCAAGGTGCTATTCGTCCACCTCTCCGAAGATACCAAGTTGATTTATGGCACCATGTATCGAAAGTTTAAACGGATGCGGCCTATGTAGCAGACTTCGTCGGATTCCCCCTCGTTTGAGGGGTTTTTGATTGTGGGGACACTCTTCCCTGCAGGCGCAAGCCCCTGCAGTTAATTACGCTACCGCATCGCGGTAACCACTTTCTTCTTCTCCAGATGGTCACTTTGTATCGTGGGTGTTTGTTTTGTTTGTGGTTGCCCGTGGATTGTATACGGAGACTAATTTATGTTGTCGCCCGTAGGGCGTGGATTAGTCCAAATTCGTATCTTCTTAGATTTGGGTTTGGGGTTTGGGTTTAAGAATACGTTAGCCTCATTTAAGACTAAGATCAACTTAAACGTTAGTTAAGGATACGTTAATCTAATGTTTAGACTAAGATCAACTTAACGGGATCGTTTAGATCCAACAAAAGAGCATTTGGACTCTATTTGTTTAGTTTAGGGACATTGCGGTCGATTAGTTTAAGGACATTACGGTCCAGGTTAAGGACATCGTAGTCCGTGAGTTTAACGACCTCACAGTCAAGGTTAAGGACATCGTAGTCCGTGGGTTTAAAGGGACCCCACAGTCCGAGATTAGGGACATCGTAGTCCATGAGTTTAAGGACCCCACAGTCCGTAGTTTAAAGATGTCATAGTCTATAAAGTTTAAGGACATCGTAGTCCATGAGTTTAAGGACCTCACAGTCCAGGTTAAGGACATCGTAGTCCATGAGTTTAAGGACCTCACAGTCCAGATTAAGGACATCGTAGTCCATGAGTTTAACAACCTCACAGTCAAGGTTAAGGACATCGTAGTCCATGAGTTTAAGGACCCCACAGTCCGTGAAATATGTGGTTGTCAGGACCCGTCACCTCTCTAAAGACGTTGAAGGATTACAACGACAGATATCAGAGGAGTAAAGAGATGTACCCTCGAACCGGTGTGAGTTGGTTGAAAGATCTGTAGTCCAATTTGGGACTAAGATCTGTTAAATATTTATGAGCAGACGGGCTCAATTAAATATAAGTTGAGGATTTATGGCCAATATTGGGCTAAGTCCAATGAATATTTAATATTTTATTGTTTTGGCTATTGAGCCTTTATTTGGGCTTGGCCCTTTTAATAATGCTAAGCATTAGACCTTGACACTTTTTTTGTCTTGTATTGAATGCAGAGAATTCACCAGAACAATTTATGTTCTGTCAGCGCAACACGTGGCGCACCAGGCGTTTTGCGCCAGTTAAAGAGCGCAGTGCGCTTCTGTCAAGTAGCACATACGAGAAGGACACGTGTCGCGCTTGGCGCTAAGCGCCAGATGGTGGGCGCATTGCGCTAGTTTATGAGCGCTAAGCGTTAGTCCATGAGCGCATTGCGCTATCAATTTAGTGGCGCACACGTGAGAGACACGTGGCGCGCTTGTCGCAAAGCGCCAGCACATGAACGCAGTGCGCTATTTCAAAAGCGCAAAGCGCATGTTGCATACGTGATTGACACGTGGTGCATTTTGGCGCAGAGCGCCGGTCCAGAGAGCGCAGAAGCGCAGTTCAAGAGTGCAAGGCACATTTCAATAGCGCAAAGCGCATTTGATCAATTTTTATGATCTGTGAACAAATTTTTGTTCTTTTAAAAGAGATTTTGTCTCAAGATTCAAGAACAACAGTTCTTATTTTTGAAAGGCTTTGCCTTTATAGATCAATGATCTGTGAATGAAGTAAGTACTTCTTTGTTTTTCTATGATGAGATCTTTTGATCTTTGTATAAAAGACCTTGGTCTTTATAGATCTATGATCTTTTAAGAAGATAATTCTTCTTTTTATGAGATGATTTCATCTCTGTGTTCATCGTTCATGATCTTTACCTTGAAGAAATAATCTTCTTTTGCTGAGAGCTTACTCTTCTTTCTTTGAATTTCTCAAAGTTTATAGGGGGGTTTCTCTATATCAGACTTGAAGTCTTGGGGTCTTTATATAGGGCAAGTTGATTTGTTAAATCAGTTAAAGAGATCTTTCTCTGATTGATTTGGGGATGTTTTCCCACCATTGGATCTTTGATCCTAGGGCTTCTGTTTTACAGAAGGCAATCTTCTTGTTTTTAACAAGATTGAAAGAAAATATTTCCATAACAGAATTTTAATTTTAATTAATAATTTATCATTATTTATTAGATCTTTTGATCTAAGGGTGGGGAATTTTATAATTCCAGCGCTGGCGCACCCGTGCTTTGCACGTGGTGCGCTGCTAAGAGCGCAGTGCACTTTGCGCTAGCGCATCTACGTTTGACACGTGGTGCGCTGTCCTGAGCGCAGCGTAGCCTGCGCTAGTGCACCCGTGTCTGACACGTGGCGCGCGGCGCGCCTAGCGCTATCGCACACATGGTGCACTGCCTAGAGCGCAGTGCACCTAGCGCTAGCGCCTCTTCTTTCTTTGAATTTCTCAAAGTTTATAGGGGGGTTTCTTTATATTAGACTTGAAGTCTTGGGGCCTTTATATAGGGCAAGTTGATTTGTTAAATCAGTTAAAGAGATCTTTCTCTGATTGATTTGAGGATATTTCCCCGCCATTGGATCTTTGATCATAGGGCTTCTATTTTACAGAAGGCAATCTTCTTGTTTTTAACAAGATTGAAAGAAAATCTTTCCATAACAGAATTTTAATTTTGATTAATGATTTATCATTATTTATTAGATCTTTTGATCTAAAGGTGGGGAATTTTATAATTCCAGCGCTGGCGCACCCGTGCTTTGCACGTTGTGCGCTGCTCAGAGCGGCGCGCTTTGCGCTAGCGCACCTACATTTGACAATTGGTGCGCTGCCCAGAGCGCAGCGCAGCCTGCGCTAGTGCACCCGTGTCTAACACGTGGCACGCAGCGCGCCTAGCGCTAGCGCACACATGGTGCACTGCCTAGGTCACAACGCACCTGGCGCTACCGCTTCCGTGTTTGACACGTGGCGCGCAGCGCGCCTATCACTGGATCTGAAGCGTTGCTTCAATTTTTGAAATTTGAATTTCAAAATAGAGCTTTGTCTGATTGGGGGAAACACACTCGAATGCTGTTTCCGAAAAGCTGCCAACGAATTGGCGAAACAGTAGCTTATCGTCACCTCCGGTGTTGCCGCACAAGGCTCTGAATTGAGCGACGTGCTGATGCGGATTTCCCGTCACCTTATATACATGGAATTTGGGGATCGTGTATGCCGGAGGGTACTTTATTTGGTCGTACCAACCCGGATAGGGTCGTCCAGTTTTAACAATTTGCCCAGCCGCTTCATTCGCCTGATGAACTCGTATCTGCTGAGCGATGTAATCATCCAGGGCGGCTTTTAAGATGGTCTCCTACCTGGCTGCTGACAGAGCCGACAGAGGATTTGATGTCTCTCCTCTATCATCTTCAATTATTACTGGAGGGTCTTCGGCTGGAGGGTCTGGCTGGATCATCATGCCCACCACATCTTGGAATAGAATGGCCATTTATTTTATATTGGCCGCTTGTTCCGCGGCCTCTTTGTCCTTCTTCTCAAGAATTCTCCGAAGGAATTCGGCATCAGTTTCCTATTCACAGCGCTGCTCCGAGGATGTCTCCAGGCTTGCTTTTGGTCCTGTGAGTGCGGCCATAGCTGTTAACATCTCTTGGAGCTTTTGTTGTTGTTGCTCCTGAGCCTTAGTCACTGATCGCGTAAGCAGTCGATGACCTATAGAGATACGGCTATCATCTTTTCCGGATGCCATATAGACGGTATGCACCACCATGCCCCCGGACTTGGGACGTTTAGATTCAGTGTCTTTGCGATTTGCCAAAGACGCAGGAATCTTCTCCGGCCTCCTTCTTTTGTGGGCGGTCGAAGTTGAGGGGGCCGTTGCAGCGGGCACCCAAACAGATGACACCTTTTGTGGCTTGACAGGATTGTCCTCTTCTCACTGAACTTTCACCTTTTTTTTTCGGCGAGAGTAATCTTGATCAATCACCGAGTCTTGGACTTTACGCCAGACCTTGTAAATTTTAGAGGACAGCCGCTGAGGGGGCTGCTCCGGCTTCGCCTTTGTAACGTTCTCCATTGGTGGAGGAGATCTTTTCAGCACAGCAGTTAGCGAATTCCTGTGCACCCTGTTAAGTATTTCAAATCTGTTCCCAGTTGGAACAGCAGCATCAACTTCCACCATTGGAGCTAGCGGAGTCAGTCCAGATAAGAAATTTCCCCCAGCCTTCCTTACTCGGCGCCAGTGGCGACGTCGAGCATGCCGTGCGGCCGTGATCACCTCTGCTGTTGGATCAGCTTTTCCATGCCCCCTGTTCTGATGAGAGTCTGATGTTGGCACCAGCCTGTCAAAGACAGATGCTTGCTGAGAGGGAATGGCTAATCTTATAAAGGCCGATTTTTGTGCGGAGGAAACGGCTTTGGTTATTTCACCCGGAGTGGAAGTTGAAACGGCCAGTCTTGTAAAAACCGACCCCTTAGCCGGAGAAGCCGCCTTGGTGACTTCAGGAATAGGAATGTCTATCCGCTTCGGGATAACGCCTTTTGGTATTGCGGGCTTCTTCACGGGCCCGTTGGAGCTTTGGCCCAGTCTGCTGAAAACTGAGGCGCTTGGTTTGGGCGACCCATTAAGAGGGGCCGCGGTAGTGGTAAGCCGATCAAAGACCGACTTCTTCTGAGCTTCTTGCAATGGTACAGGGGCGTTGAAGCTCATCGGTGGGAGCATGGTCCCAAAGAATAGCCCAGTGGTGGCCTGAGTTACTTGCTCCACTGGCATCTTGAACAGGGAGGCCGCTTGGGGCCTGTAGGTTATACCTCTAGATGAGGCAGAACGGGAGTTGCAGTTGCAGTTGGAGCAGTTAGAGGCCATTGCTGTTCTTTTTTCTGCAAGGGAGCAAAACCAAATCTTAGCACCTCGAATCCAGGGGCAACCACATAATACCATGATTCGTTCGCGAACACGACACACGAAGTGTGGAGTGGAAAGAGAAAAAGGTCCCACCGGGCGTGCCAGAATCTGTTCCCCGCCGGAAGGACGTGACCGGGACGTTGGGACGTCAGGCTTGAACTTCGAGGGAAGATGCTATTTGGTGCTATCCGTCCACCTCTCCAAAGATGCCAAGTTGATTTATGGCACCATGTATCGAAGGTTTAAATGGATACGACCGATGTAGCAGACTTCGTCAGATTCCCTCTCGTTGATAGGGTTTTGATTGTGGGGATGCTTTTCCCTACAGGCGCAAGCCCTTGCAGTTAATTACGCTACCGCATCGCGGTAACCACTTTCTCCTTCTCCAGATGGTCACTTCGTGTCGTGTGTGTTTGTTTTTTTTTTGGTTGCCCGTGGATTGTATACGGAGACTAATTTATGTTGTCGTCCGTAGGGCGTGGATTTGTCCAAATCCGTATCTTCTTAGATTTGGGTTTGGGGTTAGGTTTAAGGGTACGTTAGTCTCATTTAAGACTAAGATCAACTTAAACGTTTGTTAAGGATACGTTAGTCTAATTGTAGAATAAGATCAACTTAACGCGATCGTTTAGATCCAACAAAAGAGCATTTGGGCTCTATTGTTTAGTTTAGGGACATTGCGGTCCATAATTAGTTTAAGGATGTTACGGTCCAATATTAGTTTAAGGACATCTCGGTCCAGTTTAAAGACATCATAGTCTGTAAAGGTTAAGGACATCATAGTCCATGGGTTTAAGGACCCCACAGTCCGAGGTTAAGGACATCATAGTTCATAGGCTTAAGGACCCCACAGTCCGAGATTAAGGACATCATAGTCCATGGGCTTAAGGACCCCACAATCCGTAGTTTAAAGACGTCATAATCTATAAAGTTTAAGGACATCATAGTCCATGAGTTTAAGGACCCCACGGTCCATAGAATGATTGGTTATCGGGACCCGTCACCTCTCTGAAGACGTTGAAGGATTACAACGACAAATATCAAAGGAGTGAAAAGATGTACCCTTGAACCAAAGTTGATTGGGAAATCTATAGTCCAATTTGGGACTAAGATCAATTAATTAGATTATGAGCCCATGGGCTTAGTTAAATCTGAATTGAGGACTTATGGCCAACTTGGGCTAAGTCCAATTAGGTTTAAAATGACCTTTGTTTGGACTGTTGAGCATTTGTCTGGGTTCAACCCCCCATTATTTAGCAATGCTAAACACGAGTCTGGGTTATGACCATATTTTCTTTTCCATTGAGTGTTGAGCACTCATATACCATATGAGATGATCAATTTTGGAAGACAAGAATGTATTTGAGGCTCAGTCAAAAGGGGAGTCTTGCCTCTGGGAGACTTAGCCAGTTTGGGCTAAGACTGGTTTGAATATAGTGTTAAACACTAGCACATATCTGGCAATCACGTGTTCTCACGTGTGCATTAAAATAGTGTTAAACACTAGGGATGCAGTGCTTAAAATAGTGTTAAACACAAAAAGTGAAGCGCTCATGTGGGATTACGTGAGGCGCCTGAGAATTGGGCTAAACTTTCTTTATTTTATTCTCAGAATATGCAGGTAAGTGTTAAACACTTAATTTTCATGATTATCACGTGCGGACACGTGATGGTGCACACAGTCTGTTCTGCTCTTCTTATTTTGAAGAGTCTGTTCAAGGGTCACGTGTGAGCACGCGGCCTGATCTTGTTCGTTCTTTTTTTATCTCTGAGGGGGATGGTCACGTGTTGACATGTGATCATGCTGGGTACTTGATGCTTTTACGTGCATGGAGAGTTTTAAATCCCTTATTTAAGAATTAAATTCTTTTATAGGATTAAACCCTAATTTTATTTAGAGAAATTAAATTCCTATATATTTGGAAGAATTAAATTCTTTTATACTCAATTCTCCTTCCAAGTCTTGGATCTGCATGGCAGAATCTCCTCGATGAGAATTAAATTCTCAACTTATGGGGAGATCTGCTTCTGCAGATCTTCAACCAGAGATAAGAACTAAGTTCTTATATTAAGGGTTAAACTCTATCTTTGTTGGAGGAATTAAATTCCTATGTGTTTTGTGGGAGAATAAGATTCTCTGAACTTAGGTCCTCTCTTAGATTTTAGATCTGCATGATAGAATCTTTCCGATGAGAATTAAATTCTCAACTTATGGGGAGATCTGCTTCTGCAGATCTTCAACCAGAGGAAGAACTAAGTTCTTATTCAGAAGAGTTAAACTCTTAGTTTGAGAATTAAATTCTATTATAGGGTTATGGGAGCTTATAGAATGATCTCTTTCCCTTTCTTACCTAGGGTTTCTTTCTTTTTCTGAAGAAATCTTCTTTCTCTCTGAAGAATTAAATACTCTTCTTTTTTCTCTCTGTTGTTGTATATCTCTCTTTTTTTCTCTTCTCTTTTTGGCTCCTATTTATAGGAGAAAGAAAAGAATCAGTTTGTTTAATTAATTTTTCATTGAAAGATTTTAATTGATTTTGTAACCAACATGAACTTTTAGATCACTCAGTGAATTTTATTCACCATTGGATTTTTAATCCAAAAGATATTTTGTCTGTTATTCCTGGAAAATTTTAAGGAAATATCTCCTTGTATAGAATCTTTCTATAAATTGGTGATTTTCAATCACCATTGGATTTTTAATCCAACGGTGCTCCACTTTATAGAGCACAATCTTTTTGTTTGGAAAAATCTAAGGAAATATTAGGGTTTTTGATTTCCCTTAATTAGAATTTAATTCTATTAGTTCAGAAGGTTTAAGAGCCTATCACGTGTTAGCACGTGACCCCACTGATTGACCATTTAATTAGAATTTAATTCTATTAGTTCAGAGATCTTTAGGAACCCATCACGTGTTGGCACGTGACCCCCTGTCACGTGTGGGCACGTGATGCCCCACTTAGGGTTTTCTTTCCTCTAACTTAGAGAGTTTTAAGACCCTATCACGTGGTGGCACGTGACCCACTGATTAAGCATTTAACTAGAATTTAATTCTGTTGTTTTAAAGAACTCAGGAATTATCACGTGTCAGCACGTGACCCTTGGTCACGTATGGGCACGTGATGCCCCATTGTGTTTTTTCTTGTTGTTTTATTATACCTTTAATTCTTTTCAGTGGGTTTAAAGGCCCATCACGTATGGGCACGTGACCCCATTTGATTAGAATTTCAATTCTTATCATTTCAGAGCGCTCAGGAAGCCATCACGTGTCGGCACGTGACCCCAATCACATGTGCGCACGTGATGCCCCATTGGGGTTTTTCCTTTTATTTTATGAGGGAAGATGGGAGAAGGGACTTACGGGATTGCAGTGTAGATAAGAGGAAAAGGAAGAAGGGGGAGGCGCCGGTGCGTCGTTTCTTCGCCGGAATCTCCTCGAATCGTCGTCGGAAGTTCGCCGGAGCTTCGCCCTTTTGCTAACTCCACTTGAACACAAAAAGTCTATGGAATTTTTCTTGAGAGTTTGGGCAAAGATTTGAGAGTGAGGAGCGGTGATTTTAGGTGTGGTATTTATAAGAAAAATTAGGGTTTAGGGTAGATGAAAGGTTGTGATAAAAATTGTATTTAATTTTGCATTAAAAAATTAAAAGGGGTGTTTTAAATTCTCTGTTTAATTTCAGAGATTTTAAATAGTGTAGGGGGAGTGGGGTAGGCCAAAGGTCTCTGGGAGTTGAAGAAAAAATGGGTTTGGGTCGCGTTAACCCAGCGCCGCCGGCCGAGTCGCCCGTTCCACCGGCCCGAGTCGGGGTCCATCTTCTTGCCACTTGTCCCTGATGCTTTGACTACTGCAGTGGACTCGTTTGTTTTATGTGTGACTCTTGGTTTTTATGAGTTATGCACGTGTAGACTCTTGGGCTTCTAAAAAGATTAAAAGAAAAATAATATGGCTGATGGGATTTGAACTCTGGTGCTTTTGTTCAGCAGTGCAATGTCTTACCAATGAGTTACAAGCTCCTTCTTGCTGTTCAAAAGTAAATTAAATACTTATAGTACTCACAAGAAATGTAAATACCCCAAGTATACATTAACTTTAGATCAATTTTATGTACACAAGAATTGGAGTTGTTACAGTCTGTCCTCCTTACAAAAATTTTGTCCTCGAAATTTACAATTTATTTTAAGTACTAGTTTATAAATAAGTGGGGATATCTTGCATGCATCTCATCTTCCTTTTCCCATGTCGATTCTCCTAGAGTGTCTTTTCTCCACATCACTCGAACCAAGTTGACTTCCTTGTTCCTAAGTGACTTCACTTTTCTGTCCAGGATGTCAATAAGTTGTTGCTCATAAGATAAGTCGGGCTGTACATTGAGCTCGGAATGATCGAGAATGTAGCTGGGGTCACTCACATACCTTCTGAGTTGGGATATGTGGAATACGTTATGCACTCCTTTCAGTAAATGTGGAAGTGTTAAGCGATAAGCCACTTCACCGACTCATTTGAGTATGTCGAACGGTCCAATGTATCTTGGACTAAGCTCACCCCGTCTTCCAAATCGAATCACTCCACGGTTTGGAGATATCTTCAGAAATACATGATCTCCTGGCTGGAACTCCAAATGACGGCGCTTTACATCAGCCCAGTGCTTCTGTCGATCTTGGGTTATGCGCATTCTTTCTCTGATAGTACGAACCACATCAACATTTGCTACTATCATCTCAGATCCAATGAGTTCTCTATCACCGATGTCATTCTAACTTAATAGCGATTGACACTTCCTTCCATTGAGCGATGTAAAAGGTGCCATTCCAATACTTGCTTGGTAGCTGTTGTTGTATGAAAACTCCACAAGATATAGGTGATCTTCCCACGATCCTTCGAAGTCTAGCATATACGCTCTAAGCATATCCTCCAAAATCTGAATAGTTCGCTCAGACTGACCATCAGTTTGTGGATGATAAGCCGTGCTGAAGTTCAGACTTGTTCCCAAGCTCGCTTGCAGACTCTGCCAAAATTTCGATCGGAACCTGGTGTCACGATCGGAGACAATGCAGACCAGTACTCCATAAAGTCTCACAATTTCCTGTATGAGTTTATGGGTATCAAAAATGGTACATATTTGATGATTTAAAATCTTACTTAGATTCTTACCTCTATGTACTTCTTTGCTAATGTCTCAGTAGATTGGCCAACTCGAAATGAGATGAAGTGAGCCGACTTTGTGAGTCGATCCATAATAACCCATACTGCATCATTACCCTTTGTGCTGCGAGGGAGTGCAGTCACAAAATCCATTGTGATGTGTTGCCACTTCCATTCTGAAATAGGTAACATTTGAAATAATCCAGCTGTCCTGTGATGTTCAACCTTTACTTTCTGACACACCAAGTATTTAGTGACGCTTCTTGCTACTTCACGCTTCATTTCATGCCACCAGTAATTCTGACGTAGATCTTTGTACATCTTTGTACCTCTAGGGTGTACTGAGTAGGGAGAGCTGTGAGCTTCTTTCATTAACTCTTCCCGAACAGAACCTTTTAGTACATATAATCTGATGCCGTACCTCAAAGATCCGTCTTAATGGATGATGATGTAACAACCCTAAATTTTCTGTACAACTTTCTGTACATTTTTTTCAAAAATACAGAAAGGGGTATTTTTTCCTGAGCACAAGATATAAGTTTGTTTTGCTTTTTAATAGCAAGAAAGAGCTTGTAGCTCATTGGTAAGACATTTCACTGCTGAACTAAAGCACCAGAGTTCAAATCCCATCCCCCACATTATTTTTAATATTGTTTTGTTTTGAATTTTTAGAAGTCCAAGGGTCTACACGTGCATAACTCGTAAAAAACCCCACTACACATGTAAAATAAACTGACCCAGTGGCTACACCAAGCGACGAGGGACACGTGGCGGCGAGCCCCAGCCCGACTCGGCCGACTCGGGCCGGCGACTCGGCCGACTCGGCCAGCCGCCGCCGGCCGGACTAGGCCGGATCGCCGATTGTCCAACATGAAAGTCCTGACTGTTGGTCTTCCCTAAACCTCTGTACACTTTAAATTTTCTGCAATTTAACAGAGCTCTTTAAAATCCCATTAAACCATAATTTTAATACAATTTAATACATTTTTCTTTACACCATTTCACTTACCCTAAACCTTAATCTTTCCCTATAAATATCAACCCTAAACACACCCTCCTCACTCCATATTTCTGTCCAAAACACTCAAGAAAATCCCTAGAACTTTTGTGTACAAGTGGAGTTAGCGAAGGGCGAAACTCCGGCGAACTTCCGACGACGACCTTAAGAGCTTCCGGCGACGAAACGACGCACCGGTGAATCCTACCGTTTCCTCTTCCTCATCCCTAACCTACAAACATGTAAGTCCCGCCTCTCTCTTCTCTAATCTATTCTTAAAACCTCCTTTACTAAAACCCGACGGAAGCGGAGTTAAATCCGACTTCCGATTCGGTTTTCTTTATAAAGTTCAATTTTCCTTATAAAGTTCAATTTTCCTTAACACAACCATATTAAACTCTTACATCTTGACTATTAATCATTAACAAAACATGTTGAACAAGTTCCATAGCAAAATATTTCATTTTGTAATTTTTACCGCTCTTTTTCAATAAAAATATCATGTAGTTTACTTTCTACCTTAAAACATCATTAATCTTGCTATACCTTTAATTAGATCACAAGGTAATGACCTACCTCCTCACAACACTCATATACAATATAGCACAATACCTTTCGGGAACATAGAATACGGGAAAACGAAACTTTACATATAAATACCATTTACTATTAAAACCGTTTTCTACAAAATTATGTATTTTACAAAAATCTTTGCAAAACGCCGCTACAGCCCATTTTGGGGAACCCGACTGGGATGGTATGGATTATCGCACATCCCTGGGCTTAGTAGTGCGAGATGCAGACCTCCACAAGGAGCATTCGGTCTCGAGAGATTTAAAATACAAATATCTTAAGAAAATGAGATTTCTAAAAAATAATAAATTAAAATTATTTTATATAAAATATATATATATATGTATATATATATATATGTATATGTATTATCAAAATACCTATTGTTGATATGATATAAATATTCCAACCTTTCTAAATCAAAAGAATCACTTTACATTAAAATACCATGAATTCCATACAAGTTCAATACTTACAATTAAATACCCTATATTATGAAATTAGGTTATTTTCACTAGAAATATCACAAATATAAAATCTATATTTATGAAAAATCTAAAAACGATAATTAAATACTTGGGGTGTATTTTGAAAATTATACAAAAGTATTTTTACATAAAACCCCCTCAAGTTCTATAAATTACCCTAAGAACCCTAGTAAATATAGGTTTAAGCAGGACCAATCTCTTGAGCCTCAGGGAGCCGGAGAAGTGGGTGCTTGCCTATTTAAGGTAGGCAACTTAACAACGGTGTTATCAATACGGTAATCGTTTTTGAAAAAGACACAAATCCTGCCGCCAATGTGCAGCGGTTACCGATAACATCAAAACCTAATTCAGGACTTCAATTTCTTTTCTAATTGTTATGACTCAGACTGAGTCTCATTATAATAATCTGACTTGAATATGATTAAAATACAATCTACAATATTATAATTCAATATGAATCCATGAATCCATATAATCAATCGGATCAAACTATTCAATCTATATTGACTGAACCGAACCATGGATATACTTCCATTTACATGATTCTTCAGTTACATCCATGATTCTCCAGTTACATTCATTTACTGATATCATGGTTTTAGCAAGTCATCAAATTATACAATCTATATTACAAGACAATACAAGTTGCAATACAATACAAACAATTCAAACGAAACTTCGTGGGGTTTAAGGGGTAGATTGATACGGAAGGTGTTAGAAGTAACACAAGACTGCAAGATTTAAGACACATAACCTTGTAGGGTGTTTTTTGTCACCCCATTAATATGGGAATACGCGCGCGCTGGTCAGGCACATTACAGATTCCCCCTGCCTAGGGTAGGCTGGGGTTTATTGATTGTAGGGATCCAAATCTCCGGCAGCCACGGGCTAAACTGCCGTTAATTACCCCTCGCATTTGGAGCAAGGGAACCTCCGATTGACGGGTCAACTATTCATGCGAACTCAATATGCGGTGTCATGGAGTATGGGTGTGTGTAAAAAAAGGGGGGAAGCGTCTTAAAGACGCGTGCGTAGCATGTGGGCGCATGGTGCCCGGGGTCACGTGTCGCGCACATGGGCACTTTAGTGCCCGGGGTCACGTGCGCGCACGTGACCATTGGGCGCCTTGGCGCCCGGGGTCACGTGGGGCACACGTGACCGGTGGGCGCTGATCAGTCGAAAATATTGCATTTTTAACACATCAATTTCCCTACTATTTGTAATCATCTAAACGTGTTTGGTATAAATATATCACATATTAGCAATTTGTCTGCAAAATACCAAATAACATGTGTTATAATTTTGAGGGAAATTGTGTGTTTATTATTGCACGCATGATCTTTTGTGAATCAACACTTATCTCAAGACTGTGTGCAGGAAATTTTTCAGGTAAAAGAGCCAGAACAGCTAAAAGTGCCGAAAAAAATACATCAGGTCGAAGAATGAGAATCTGGCAGTAAACAAGAAAGAATAAAAAGATTCCAGGAATCCCATGAAGACCCAAAAGAATACACCAAACACTACAGAAGATTTCAGGCACTGATTCCACAATTCGGCCGCGGATCCGCGGCCGAGTTGGCCGATCCGCCGTGGATCCGTGACTAGTTGGACACGTCAGTATTTCATATTTCCTCCACGTGGCTTCGCGTAACGGCCAGGCTTCCAAAAGACTCCCAAAGAGCATGTGGCTTTATCCAGAAGGCTCGGCCTAACAAGCTTATCCTAGAATATTCCTTATTCTAGAATATTCCCTCCAACAAACTTCTTCTAGAAGACTCTCTCTAACAACCTAGCTTTGGAGGGAAAATTCAAATGAGTGGTTATAAAAATGGATCTAGATTTAGGGTTTAGAGGTTGTTGAATTTGGAGGGAAATCATTTTGAGTGGTAAAAGAATTAAAGTGAGATCCAAATCAATTCTAAATCAAATTGAGTGACACAATTTGATCCAAATCAAGATCCACCGAGTACCGAGCTAAAGCAAGCCTTCAACGAACCTTTTGAAGCGACGCCGATCTTCATCCGAGCAAGAGATCCACGACGATCTGCTACTCAAGAAGACGATGCGAAGCTAGTTTCGACGATTGAGTTCTCTCTTCAAAATCTTGTAATCTTTGAGTGAATTGTAACGAAACGTTGATTTATAAAAGGTGAAAATTCTTGATCATGCTTTTCTTTACATTTGAGCATTATGAAGAGTTATCAATTCTTGATTGTTTTCTTTTTCATGATGTTTGAGTGAAAACTCCGCTTGTGGAGGAATCGAGAAAATAGGTAGATGATGATGACTAAATTCTTGAACGATTCTTAAGTCTTATGAGTTTTATAAACTTTAGGAAATTGAATCATCGACAAACTAATTTGAGCGAGATGCTTTCTTGAATGTTTTCGCTCCAAATTAGAGATCAACGATCGATGATTGAATTTCCTAGAGGCTAGAATTTAAATGCTAATCAACGAAAGGATAAGGGATAGAAGGAGAAACCCTAGTTTCTTCAATAGATCCCTAATCCTCGTTGATCGTCATCGATCTAGCAACAAATCATTGATAGATAAGAATTTGTAATCATAAGTATTCATCATCACTATCAATTGGATCGATTCCTACAAACCTCTTTACAAATCTTGATAATTCAAACGATTTGGACATTTTCTTGATCTTTATTGATTCTTGATTTTAGATCTAGTTCTTTATGATTCTTGAAACTAAATTTCACAAATCTTGAATCAATTTTCTTGCAATTTTCTTTTATCTTTTCATTTCGACTCATCTAAAACAAGATCGATCAAAACACGCATCTCAGTGGACGATCCGTATTCATTAACGCGCTACATCGACACTGTTAATTGATTGCGGTATAAATTTCTTTGGTTGTGAAATATTTCTAAAC
This sequence comes from Agapanthus africanus, assembly GCA_030015575.1. Lineage (NCBI taxonomy): Eukaryota > Viridiplantae > Streptophyta > Magnoliopsida > Asparagales > Amaryllidaceae > Agapanthus > Agapanthus africanus. Next base: position 871,766,617 of record JASDDO010000019.1, on the reverse strand, counting down.
ACGACATGGAAACGATCAATCAAATGGCGTCGTTGCCGGAGATGAGTGCTATTTTGTTCGTTTATGTTATTTGAGTTGAAAAATTATTATTCCATCAGAATTTTTAGATCAAATTCACATCAAGTGCTTAACGATTAGCTGTGAATTTTTTGCGAGGGAATCTGGAATCATTGTAGCAGTGTGATCAAGATTCAGAGAAGTTCTACAAATTCCAGAGGAGTACAGAAAGCTGCATAAAAATTTTCATCACCTAATCCCTCCTTCCTACCGCGGATCCGCGGCCAATGAGGCGTTTTTGCGGTGGTTCCGCCGCCGTTTAGGAGCATCACTTCTTCAGATTTCTGTGGTATACTCTCTGTTCTCTCTAATCTTCTCCATTAACCAATTTCTGCAGGTTTCTTTGCAAAAATTCGCAGCGCCGCAAAAAAATTGTGCGTGTTTGATCTTGGTTGTTTGCATTTTTTAATACGGAAATTAAGGGGCAAAGACCAAATTCAGATTAGGTGGGGAGTTCATTACCCTTCCTAAACCCCAAAAATCACAAACTTGCATCCGCATCACCCTCATTAACTAAAAAATATCTAGACATGACTCTAAGGACCGTCGCGCTCACTTAGGACAGAAGGAGATCGTGGGTAATCTATTGCTTATCCGCGTTTCTTTTGTGGTGTCTAAGGCAAGTGTGTTTAAGGCAAGTGGTTACTTAATTAGACCCACTACTTACGTAGTAGAGAACCTACCACTTACCTGGCACTTACCTGGCCACAGGAGGGGCAAAGAGGCAGTAGAGGATCTATCTTGCGACTTGTCTTCTGGAAGTCTAGGAGCGGTCTAGAGACTTGACCTAGGTGACCACTAGATTTAGGGTTGCTTGTGCATTGTTTGTGTGAATTTTTCAAAAAAATCCGTCTTTTTCAAACCAAATACCAACTCATCTTTTCCTTAATTATCACCAACGCTGCCACTTGTGCTACAACCATTTAGCATATGTTAGGCTGGACACGGGATTCTATTTCTCGTCTTGTCCGCGTCTCTTTTATCAACCCCAGAGTCGGTAATTCTTCGTCTTCTTTCCCACCACCCACCACGACCGCGATGGACGGATTTCCATCAAACTTTAACACCACTCTGCCACCGCCCGCAGGTGTGCCGAATCCTCCACGCATTTCTCTCCAAGAGAGATGCTATCCTACGAGTGTTCCCCTTCCCACCTGTCTTTCTATACTACCAGCCAATGGGGACAATTTCGAAATTAAACCCCAATTCATCAAACTTTTACCCAAATTTCACGGGCTCGAGTCTGAAGACGCATACGTTTTTATCACCAAATTCGAAAACGTATGTGCTTTGATGGGTAATTCACAACTGTTTGTGGATGCTATGCGTTTACGTCTTCTCCCATTCACTTTGTGCGATTTAGCCGAGAAGTGGCTTCACAACACACCCGCACATTCTATCTCAACATGGGACGAATTTGTTGTAGCATTCCTTAAGAAATTTTATCCCAATCGTAAGACCGCCCGTATTCGGAGCGAAATCTTCAAATTTACCCAACTTCCCAATGAACCATTTTGGAAATGCTTTGAACGGTTCAAGGATCTTTTTTTACAATGCCCTCATCACGGAATCCCTAGATGGGATCTGTGTCAAATTCTTTATGAGGGTATTGATTTCACAACTAAACAGATGCTTGAAACCATGTGTCATTACCAATTCCTATCTAAAGATGATGGTGAAGCTTGGAAATATCTAGAAGATTTAGCTCAAAACACATTACAATGGGAAAGTGTTAGACCACCATTGTCTGGGGAAGGTATCAATCAGCTCGATGTTTCCGTCACAATGAGAGCCGAAATGGCCGCAATACAAAGGAAACTCGATGCTATAGAAAACAAGTTCTCCTCAGCCTCCCTAAACCAATACACACTTCCCAAAACTGTGTGTGGCTGCTGTTTAAACCCATCACATTTGACGGAAGAATGTCCTTTGAATGTACTATTTCAAGGTCACACTAATACTGCATTTCAGCACAGACCTGGAAACGATCCTTCTTCTTCCTTATATAATCAAGATTAGAGGAATCATCCTGATCTTTCTTGGATCCAACACCAAACTCAATACACGGATCCAAACCAGAATAATTTTCAATGGGATCCTCCACCACAACAGCAACCACTACCAATGAGTCAGCACCCCTACCAAGCACAAAATTTTCAAAACCTGGCCAACAACTTTGATCCTTTTTCTACCGGAACCAATAACACCTCTTCACTCGAACAAACCATGAATTTGTTTCTGACAAATTTCATGCAAGTTACGGCAAATTTTCAGTCTTCCATCGATGACATAAAAAGGAACTCTGCCTCCCAAGGTGAGATTATTAAATCGATGGAAGCATAAATGGCACAACTGACTGCAGCAATGAGTGCTAGAAAGAAAGGGAAGCTTCCATCTCAACCCTTACCTGATCCTGGACCTTCACATTACACTCATGTGGATGCACTTACCATGTTGAGATGTAGAAGAGTGCTAGATAATCATGTGGGTGAACAAATTGATAATGATGAAGTGATCATTAACACCCCGGCTTCCACTCCCACTTCTACTTCTTACCCTATTTCGTCTAATTTTCCTTCTTCTTCCGAGCCTATTCTCCATTTTCCTAAAGGCTCGAACCCTCCACCCACTTCATCCTTTCCACCCCCACAAACTTCTCCACAAATGTTGGACCCAACACTTATTGATAGAGCTCCATTTCCAGACAGATTGAGGGCAAACAAACCCAATGCCCAAATGGAGAAGCTTGTGGAAATGTTTAAGCAAGTTAATATCAACATCCTTCTCCTAGATGTTATACAACAAGTTCCGTCCTATGCGAAAATTCTTAAGAACTTGTGCACTAGGAAGAGGAAGACTCAAGTGCCGAAAAAAGTGTTCATGTCGAGTACTGTAGACACAGCTTTTCCCCAACAATTACCAAGGAAACGTAAGGACCCTGGCTGTCCTACTATTTCTATTTCTATTGGGGATAAACACATTAACCGTGCTTTACTTGACCTTGGCGCTAGTGTTAACTTGCTTCCGTATTCAGTCTATGAGCAACTAGGTATCGGAGTGTTAAAGCCCTCGAACATTACTCTCCAGATGGCCGACCGATCAATCACCAAACCTAGGGGTGAACTTGAGGATGTGTTGATAAAAATCGGGGAATTTGTATTCCCTGTGGACTTTATTGTTCTTGATACACGGCCTGTCGTGAACCCACGGAACCAAATTCCGGTGATTCTAGGCCATCCCTTTTTTGCCACTTCCAACGCTGTAATCAACTGTAGAAACGGCTCTATGAACCTATCTTTCGGGAATAAGTCAATTGAGCTCAACATTTACAAGTTGGGAAGTCAACCCTCCGATCCTCATGCTCGAGTGTATTCTGTCGAATTAATGGATGTCGACAGCAGCGAATTTGATCAGCTTCACGATACAGATCCAGCCTTCCTTTATACGTTATTGTTTGACCCAGATATGTATCATATACATACGAACCCTTCTTTAGAGTTGTCCGGGTCAACATCTAACGTCGATTATGAACCTTTTCTGGAGTCTGAGTATCATCATGTTCTTTCAAATGAGAATATTCTTCAGGATATTGATGAAAGCTTCAAGGAAATGTTCGCTGATAGACTTGCATTCTTAGCAAACATGGGTGTTGACATGAATGATCTCCACAACGAAGAAATTGAACCTCCACCCTTTCTTCTTGACAATCACGAGAATGCGAGTAATCCATCACAATCACTGTGTCGTCTCTCCAAAACGAGACGCAAACCCTCTCTTTCACACCACTTATCTTTTCCCCACTTCTTCTTGGCTCTTTTCAACTTGTTCTTCCACCAACCAGTGCACTACACTGATAAAATCTTCGAATGGTTGGTGTTGACTTTCGGTCTTTGTAAGGCTTTGCATTGACCAGTAAATTTGACCCCCTCTTGTGATTTTAAAAAAGATTAACATTGTTTAACTCAAGTTTGGGGGGGTATATTTTTGGCTCTTGAAAATAATAGTTGTCCTCGAAATTGTGAGTCAAAAATAAGTTTGGGGAGATTTTCACGTCCATATTTCTTGACCCCGCTAATAAATTTTCCTCCCAAGCTTACAGGTTTTTTGAGATTTAGCAGATGGCAACAGTGAGGACACTGTTGAAAACAAGTTTGGGGGAGGTTTGTGCTTATTTACGCATCACTTTGCATCATACTTTGCATAAGCACAAAACATATAAAATAAAATAAAATAAAAAAATTTGTACATAAATAAGATAATAAAAGATTAGATAGTGAAAAAATTACATCCAAAAGATTGGAAAAGTTTAAGAAAACCTAGAAAATTAGAAGTTTTCTTAAACGAATTAGTAATAAGTAGTTATGAACTGTTGTCCCAAGGGTTAGTAAGATGAAAGAAGTCATTAATCTGAGGATAAAAATAAGTCTGAAAAATAGTTCCTATTCTGGAAGCCAAACATTTGAATGTTGATACCCTACTATACGCTCTTACACACGTCTTGAAACTCGGGATAGTAGAGGATACCTTGAAATGCTCTTGTCTAAAAGCCAAAGTATGAAGAAAATAATAAATGGAAAATAAAATATAAAATGGTGAAGAAAAATGAACACTGGTTTTGTTATCACCAAGGCAGCAATAAAAAAATATAGCGAGGGTGCTTCATCACCTAGTGCTTTAGACCAACTGGTTTGGGAGTCACTGCTAAGCCTTAGGTGTTACAAGACGAGGAAAATATTAAATACACCTAATAAGAAAGCACATGAGTAATCGGTCAGTTAGTACCTCAAGAAGTATTAACGGTCGCATGAAAAATGTGTGAGCAAATCCATCTAAATATTCATCGATTAAAAAGTACCGAGATAGATGGACAAGAGTATGATAGCTTGAATTGAATTCTCCGAGTGTAGGGATGTCTTTTACACACATGTAGGGGTATATAATCGATGTTTGGAAGAAAGGTAGAAATGAAGAATAAAGACGATGTTTTATTGAGGGATGATGTGATTTCTAACATCTTTTCATAACTATTAAGATAGGGCTCATGACAACTGAAAAACTAGTATTAGTTGGAAACTCTAATTTTCAAAGTCTTTCTTTTACAATTCTTATCTTTATATGTAACTTTCACGGTCTTCCTTTTATTATGGGATTTTGTGGGTGCAATCCGCTGAAAACCCTCAGAAGACAACACTCCTCCTACTAGGGACATCTAGAGGTTTAAAGGCTTGTTGCACATGCTCAGTGCAATCGTGTTGCCTACGAAAGTGTGCTTGTTAGTTTTTCTTTATCTTTATTTTCTCCTTCTCTTAAATAAAACAAGTTTGCTCGAGACGACCAAAATTAAGTTTGGAGGAATTTGATCAGTCAAAAATATTGCATTTTTAACACATCAATTTCCCTACTATTTGTAATCATCTAAAGGTGTTTGGTATAAATATAGCACATGTTAGCAATTTGTCTGCAAAATACCAAATAACATGTGTTATACATTATAACCAGCATTTTGAGAGAAATTGTGTGTTTATTATTGCGCGCATGATCTTTTGTGAATCAACACTTGTCTCGAGACTGTGTGCAGGAAATTCTTCAGGTAAAAGAGCTGGAACAGCTAAAAGTGCCGATAAAAATACATCAGGTCGAAGAATGAGAATCTGGCAGTAAACAAGAAAGAATAAAAAGATTCCAGGAATCCCATGAAGACCCAAAAGAATACACCAAACACTACAGAAGATTTCAGGCACTGATTCCACAATTTGGCCGCGGATCCGCGGCCGAGTTGGCCGATCCGCCGCGGATCCGCTGCTAGTTGGACACGTCAGCATTTCATATTTCCTCTACGTGGCTTCACGTAACGGCCAGGCTTCCAGAAGACTCCCAAAGAGCACGTGGCTTTATCCAGAAGGCTCGGCCTAACAACCTTATCCTAAAATATTCCTTATTCTAGAATATTCCCTCCAAAAAGCTTCTTCTAGAAGACTCTCTCTAACAACCTAGTTTTGGAGGGAAGATTCAAATGAGTGGTTATAAAAATGGATCTAGATCTAGGGTTTAGAGGTTGTTGAATTTGGAGGGAAATCATTTTGAGTGGTAAAAGAATTAAAGTGAGATCCAAATCAATTCTAAATCAAATTGAGTGACACAATTTGATCCAAATCAAGATCCACCGAGTACCGAGCCAAAGCAAGCCTTCAACGAGCCTTTTGAAGCGACGCCAATTTTCATCCGAGCAAGAGATCCACGACGATCCACGACTCAAGAAGACGATGCGAAGCTAGTTTCGACGATTGAGTTCTCTCCTCAAAATCTTGTAATCTTTGAGTGAATTGTAACGAAACGTTGATTTATAAAAGGTGAAAATTCTTGATCTTGCTTTTCTTTACATTTGAGCATTATGAAGAGTTATCAATTCTTGATTGTTTTCTTTTTCATGATGTTTGAGTGAAAACTCCGCTTGTGGAGGAATCGAGAAAATAGGTAGATGATGATGACTAAATTCTTGAACGATTCTTAAGTCTTATGAGTTTTATAAACTTTAGGAAATTGAATCATCGACAAACTAATTTGAGCGAGATGCTTTCTTGAATGTTTTCGCTCCAAATTAGAGATCAACGATCGATGATTGAATTTCCTAGAGGCTAGAATTTAAATGCTAATCAACGAAAGGATAAGGGATAGAAGGAGAAACCCTAGTTTCTTCAATACATCCCTAATCCTCGTTGATCGTCATCGATCTAGCAACAAATCATTGATAGATAAGAATTTGTAATCATAAGTATTCATCATCACTATCAATTGGATCGATTCCTACAAACCTCTTTACAAATCTTGATAATTCAAACGATTTGGACATTTTCTTGATCTTTATTGATTCTTGATTTTAGATCTAGTTCTTTATGATTCTTGAAACTAAATTTCACAAATCTTGAATCAATTTTCTTGCAATTTTCTTTTATCTTTTCATTTCGACTCATCTAAAACAAGATCGATCAAAACACGCATCTCAGTGGACGATCCGTATTCATTAACGCGCTACATCGACACTGTTAATTGATTGCGGTATAAATTTCTTTGGTTGTGAAACATTTCTAAACACGACATGGAAACGATCAATCAAATGGCGTCGTTGCCGGAGATGAGTGCTATTTTGTTCGTTTTTGTTATTTGAGTTGAAAAATTATTATTCCATCAGAATTTTTAGATCAAATTCACATCAAGTGCTTAACGATTAGCTGTGAATTTTTTGCGAGGGAATCTGGAATCATTGTAGCAGTGTGATCAAGATTCAGAGAAGTTCTACAAATTCCAGAGGAGTACAGAAAGCTGCATAAAAAATTTCATCACCTAATCCCTCCTTCCTACCGCGGATCCGCGGCCAATGAGGCGTTTTTGCGGTGGTTCCGCCGCCGTTTAGGAGCATCACTTCTTCAGATTTCTGTGGTATACTCTCTGTTCTCTCTAATCTTCTCCATTAACCAATTTCTGCAGGTTTCTTTGCAAAAATTCGCAGCGCCGCAAAAAAATTGTGCGTGTTTGATCTTGGTTGTTTGCATTTTTTAATACGGAAATTAAGGGGCAAAGACCAAATTCAGATTAGGTGGGGAGTTCATTACCCTTCCTAAACCCCAAAAATCACAAACTTGCATCCGCATCACCCTCATTAACTAAAAAATATCTAGACATGACTCTAAGGACCGTCGCGCTCACTTAGGACAGAAGGAGATCGTGGGTAATCTATTGCTTATCCGCGTTTCTTTTTTGGTGTCTAAGGCAAGTGTGTTTAAGGCAAGTGGTTACTTAATTAGACCCACTACTTACGTAGTAGAGAACCTACCACTTACCTGGCACTTACCTGGCCACAGGAGGGGCAAAGAGGCAGTAGAGGATCTATCTTGCGACTTGTCTTCTGGAAGTCTAGGAGCGGTCTAGAGACTTGACCTAGGTGACCACTAGATTTAGGGTTGCTTGTGCATTGTTTGTGTGAATTTTTCAAAAAAATCCGTCTTTTTCAAACCAAATACCAACTCATCTTTTCCTTAATTATCACCAACGCTGCCACTTGTGCTACAACCATTTAGCACATGTTAGGCTGGACACGGGATTCTATTTCTCGTCTTGTCCGCGTCTCTTTTATCAACCCCAGAGTCGGTAATTCTTCGTCTTCTTTCCCACCACCCACCACGACCGCGATGGATGGATTTCCATCAAACTTTAACACCACTCTGCCACCGCCCGCAGGTGTGCCGAATCCTCCACGCATTTCTCTCCAAGAGAGATGCTATCCTACGAGTGTTCCCCTTCCCACCTGTCTTTCTATACTACCAGCCAATGGGGACAATTTCGAAATTAAACCCCAATTCATCAAACTTTTACCCAAATTTCACGGGCTCGAGTCTGAAGACGCATACGTTTTTATCACCAAATTCGAAAACGTATGTGCTTTGATGGGTAATTCACAACTGTTTGTGGATGCTATGCGTTTACGTCTTCTCCCATTCACTTTGTGCGATTTAGCCGAGAAGTGGCTTCACAACACACCCGCACATTCTATCTCAACATGGGACGAATTTGTTGTAGCATTCCTTAAGAAATTTTATCCCAATCGTAAGACCGCCCGTATTCGGAGCGAAATCTTCAAATTTACCCAACTTCCCAATGAACCATTTTGGAAATGCTTTGAACGGTTCAAGGATCTTTTTTTACAATGCCCTCATCACGGAATCCCTAAATGGGATATGTGTCAAATTCTTTATGAGGGTATTGATTTCACAACTAAACAGATGCTTGAAACCATGTGTCATTACCAATTCCTATCTAAAGATGATGGTGAAGCTTGGAAATATCTAGAAGATTTAGCTCAAAACACATTACAATGGGAAAGTGTTAGACCACCATTGTCTGGGGAAGGTATCAATCAGCTCGATGTTTCCGTCACAATGAGAGCCGAAATGGCCGCAATACAAAGGAAACTCGATGCTATAGAAAACAAGTTCTCCTCAGCCTCCCTAAACCAATACACACTTCCCAAAACTGTGTGTGGCTGCTGTTTAAACCCATCACATTTGACGGAAGAATGTCCTTTGAATGTACTATTTCAAGGTCACACTAATACTGCATTTCAGCACAGACCTGGAAACGATCCTTCTTCTTCCTTATATAATCAAGATTAGAGGAATCATCCTGATCTTTCTTGGATCCAACACCAAACTCAATACACGGATCCAAACCAGAATAATTTTCAATGGGATCCTCCACCACAACAGCAACCACTACCAATGAGTCAGCACCCCTACCAAGCACAAAATTTTCAAAACCTGGCCAACAACTTTGATCCTTTTTCTGCCGGAACCAATAACACCTCTTCACTCGAACAAACCATGAATTTGTTTCTGACAAATTTCATGCAAGTTACGGCAAATTTTCAGTCTTCCATCGATGACATAAAAAGGAACTCTGCCTCCCAAGGTGAGATTATTAAATCGATGGAAGCATAAATGGCACAACTGACTGCAGCAATGAGTGCTAGAAAGAAAGGGAAGCTTCCATCTCAACCCTTACCTGATCCTGGACCTTCACATTACACTCATGTGGATGCACTTACCATGTTGAGATGTAGAAGAGTGCTAGATAATCATGTGGGTGAACAAATTGATAATGATGAAGTGATCATTAACACCCCGGCTTCCACTCCCACTTCTACTTCTTACCCTATTTCGTCTAATTTTCCTTCTTCTTCCGAGCCTATTCTCCATTTTCCTAAAGGCTCGAACCCTCCACCCACTTCATCCTTTCCACCCCCACAAACTTCTCCACAAATGTTAGACCCAACACTTATTGATAGAGCTCCATTTCCAGACAGATTGAGGGCAAACAAACCCAATGCCCAAATGGAGAAGCTTGTGGAAATGTTTAAGCAAGTTAATATCAACATCCCTCTCCTAGATGCTATACAACAAGTTTCGTCCTATGCGAAAATTCTTAAGAACTTGTGCACTAGGAAGAGGAAGACTCAAGTGCCGAAAAAAGTGTTCATGTCGAGTACTGTAGACACAGCTTTTCCCCAACAATTACCAAGGAAACGTAAGGACCCTGGCTGTCCTACTATTTCTATTTCTATTGGGGATAAACACATTAACCGTGCTTTACTTGACCTTGGCGCTAGTGTTAACTTGCTTCCGTATTCAGTCTATGAGCAACTAGGTATCGGAGTGTTAAAGCCCTCGAACATTACTCTCCAGATGGCCGACCGATCAATCACCAAATCTAGGGGTGAACTTGAGGATGTGTTGATAAAAATCGGGGAATTTGTATTCCCTGTGGACTTTATTGTTCTTGATACACGGCCTGTCGTGAACCCACGGAACCAAATTCCGGTGATTCTAGGTCGTCCCTTTTTTGCCACTTCCAACGCTGTAATCAACTGTAGAAACGGCTCTATGAACCTATCTTTCGGGAATAAGTCAATTGAGCTCAACATTTACAAGTTGGGAAGTCAACCCTCCGATCCTCATGCTCGAGTGTATTCTGTCGAATTAATGGATGTCGACAGCAGCGAATTTGATCAGCTTCACGATACAGATCCAGCCTTCCTTTATACGTTATTGTTTGATCCAGATATGTATCATATACATACGAACCCTTCTTTAGAGTTGTCCGGGTCAACATCTAACGTCGATTATGAACCTTTTCTGGAGTCTGAGTATCATCATGTTCTTTCAAATGAGAATATTCTTCAGGATATTGATGAAAGCTTCAAGGAAATGTTCGCTGATAGACTTGCATTCTTAGCAAACATGGGTGTTGACATGAATGATCTCCACAACGAAGAAATTGAACCTCCACCCTTTCTTCTTGACAATCACGAGAATGCGAGTAATCCATCACAATCACTGTGTCGTCTCTCCAAAACGAGACGCAAACCCTCTCTTTCACACCACTTATCTTTTCCCCACTTCTTCTTGGCTCTTTTCAACTTGTTCTTCCACCAACCAGTGCACTACACTGATAAAATCTTCGAATGGTTGGTGTTGACTTTCGGTCTTTGTAAGGCTTTGCATTGACCAGTAAATTTGACCCCCTCTTGTGATTTTAAAAAAGATTAACATTGTTTAACTCAAGTTTGGGGGGGTATATTTTTGGCTCTTGAAAATAATAGTTGTCCTCGAAATTGTGAGTCAAAAATAAGTTTGGGGAGATTTTCACGTCCATATTTCTTGACCCCGCTAATAAATTTTCCTCCCAAGCTTACAGGTTTTTTGAGATTTAGCAGATGGCAACAGTGAGGACACTGTTGAAAACAAGTTTGGGGGAGGTTTGTGCTTATTTACGCATCACTTTGCATCATACTTTGCATAAGCACAAAACATATAAAATAAAATAAAATAAAAAAATTTGTACATAAATAAGATAATAAAAGATTAGATAGTGAAAAAATTACATCCAAAAGATTGGAAAAGTTTAAGAAAACCTAGAAAATTAGAAGTTTTCTTAAACGAATTAGTAATAAGTAGTTATGAACTGTTGTCCCAAGGGTTAGTAAGATGAAAGAAGTCATTAATCTGAGGATAAAAATAAGTCTGAAAAATAGTTCCTATTCTGGAAGCCAAACATTTGAATGTTGATACCCTACTAGACGCTCTTACACACGTCTTGAAACTCGGGATAGTAGAGGATACCTTGAAATGCTCTTGTCTAAAAGCCAAAGTATGAAGAAAATAATAAATGGAAAATAAAATATAAAATGGTGAAGAAAAATGAACACTGGTTTTGTTATCACCAAGGCAGCAATAAAAAAATATAGCGAGGGTGCTTCATCACCTAGTGCTTTAGACCAACTGGTTTGGGAGTCACTGCTAAGCCTTAGGTGTTACAAGACGAGGAAAATATTAAATACACCTAATAAGAAAGCACATGAGTAATCGGTCAGTTAGTACCTCAAGAAGTATTAACGGTCGCATGAAAAATGTGTGAGCAAATCCATCTAAATATTCATCGATTAAAAAGTACCGAGATAGATGGACAAGAGTATGATAGCTTGAATTGAATTCTCCGAGTGTAGGGATGTCTTTTACACACATGTAGGGGTATATAATCGATGTTTGGAAGAAAGGTAGAAATGAAGAATAAAGACGATATTTTATTGAGGGATGATGTGATTTCTAACATCTTTTCATAACTATTAAGATAGGGCTCATGACAACTGAAAAACTAGTATTAGTTGGAAACTCTAATTTTCAAAGTCTTTCTTTTACAATTCTTATCTTTATATGTAACTTTCACGGTCTTCCTTTTATTATGGGATTTTGTGGGTGCAATCCGCTGAAAACCCTCAGAAGACAACACTCCTCCTACTAGGGACATCTAGAGGTTTAAAGGCTTGTTGCACATGCTCAGTGCAATCGTGTTGCCTACGAAAGTGTGCTTGTTAGTTTTTCTTTATCTTTATTTTCTCCTTCTCTTAAATAAAACAAGTTTGCTCGAGACGACCAAAATTAAGTTTGGAGGAATTTGATCAGTCAAAAATATTGCATTTTTAACACATCAATTTCCCTACTATTTGTAATCATCTAAAGGTGTTTGGTATAAATATAGCACATGTTAGCAATTTGTCTGCAAAATACCAAATAACATGTGTTATACATTATAACCAGCATTTTGAGAGAAATTGTGTGTTTATTATTGCGCGCATGATCTTTTGTGAATCAACACTTGTCTCGAGACTGTGTGCAGGAAATTCTTCAGGTAAAAGAGCTGGAACAGCTAAAAGTGCCGATAAAAATACATCAGGTCGAAGAATGAGAATCTGGCAGTAAACAAGAAAGAATAAAAAGATTCCAGGAATCCCATGAAGACCCAAAAGAATACACCAAACACTACAGAAGATTTCAGGCACTGATTCCACAATTTGGCCGCGGATCCGCGGCCGAGTTGGCCGATCCGCCGCGGATCCGCTGCTAGTTGGACACGTCAGCATTTCATATTTCCTCTACGTGGCTTCACGTAACGGCCAGGCTTCCAGAAGACTCCCAAAGAGCACGTGGCTTTATCCAGAAGGTTCGGCCTAACAACCTTATCCTAAAATATTCCTTATTCTAGAATATTCCCTCCAAAAAGCTTCTTCTAGAAGACTCTCTCTAACAACCTAGTTTTGGAGGGAAGATTCAAATGAGTGGTTATAAAAATGGATCTAGATCTAGGGTTTAGAGGTTGTTGAATTTGGAGGGAAATCATTTTGAGTGGTAAAAGAATTAAAGTGAGATCCAAATCAATTCTAAATCAAATTGAGTGACACAATTTGATCCAAATCAAGATCCACCGAGTACCGAGCCAAAGCAAGCCTTCAACGAGCCTTTTGAAGCGACGCCAATTTTCATCCGAGCAAGAGATCCACGACGATCCACGACTCAAGAAGACGATGCGAAGCTAGTTTCGACGATTGAGTTCTCTCCTCAAAATCTTGTAATCTTTGAGTGAATTGTAACGAAACGTTGATTTATAAAAGGTGAAAATTCTTGATCTTGCTTTTCTTTACATTTGAGCATTATGAAGAGTTATCAATTCTTGATTGTTTTCTTTTTCATGATGTTTGAGTGAAAACTCCGCTTGTGGAGGAATCAAGAAAATAGGTAGATGATGATGACTAAATTCTTGAACGATTCTTAAGTCTTATGAGTTTTGTAAACTTTAGGAAATTGAATCATCGACAACCTAATTTGAGCGAGATGCTTTCTTGAATGTTTTCGCTCCAAATTAGAGATCAACGATCGATGATTGAATTTCCTAGAGGCTAAAATTTGAATGCTAATCAACGAAAGGATAAGGAATAGAAGGAGAAACCCTAGTTTCTTCAATAGATCGCTAATCCTCGTTGATCGTCATCGATCTAGCAACAAATCATCGATAGATAAGAATTTGTAATCATAAGTATTCATCATCACTATCAATTGGATCGATTCCTACAAGCCTCTTTACAAATCTTGATAATTCAAACGATTTGGACATTTCCTTGATTTTTATTGATTCTTGATTTTAGATCTAGTTCTTTATGATTCTTGAAACTAAATTTCACAAATCTTGAATCAATTTTCTTGCAATTTTCTTTTATCTTTTCATTTCGACTCATCTAAAACAAGATCGATCAAAACACACATCTCAGTGGACGATCCGTATTCATTAACGCGCTACATCGACACCGTTAATTGATTGCGGTATAAATTTCTTTGGTTGTGAAACATTTCTAAACACGACACGAAAACGATCAATCAGGCGCCTTGGCGTCCGGGTCACGTGGCGCATACGTGACCGTGGGAAACACCCGGGGAAAGAGGCCTAGCCCCTAAGTTGGGGAGTTGAACTCCCAAGGGGATTTTTGGAGTTGAACTCCTAACAGAAACTAATTTATGGAGTTAAACTCCAACAGATCTAGAAAGGAGTTAAACTCCTAGGAATCTTTAGCTCTTCTTTTGAGTCTTGGATCTGTCCAAAGTTAGATTTTTGGAGATGGGTGTCCTTCTTCCTTCTTTCGATCGGCGAGGTCTTGGAGAAAAAGGGGGTGAGACTTAAAAGTCTTCCCTTTTCGAGATCTGACTGGAGATCCGAGCTCCCCTTCGTGGGTTTTGTGGTGAAAAACAATTTATTGAGAAAGGAAGAGTTAAACTCTTAATTTAATTCAAAAAGAAAAAGAAGGTTGTAGACCCTTAAGAAAGGGGAAGGAGGCACACAAACCCTTGATTTTGAGGGGAATGAAAAAGTCTATCCTTTATTCATCATCATATTGCCTTATATATGCTTACATATTTGCATATAGCCCCTTGGGCTTTAAAAAAAATGGTATTTTGCCCATCCCATGGCTCATGTGCCATTTCCTTTGCACATAAGCCATGGGCTTACAAAAAATTGTCTTTATGCCCATTCATGCATAAAAAATTACATAAAAATTATTTATTACATGATTTCTTGTTTGCATAGGGGGGCCGGCCGCTTCATATTCGGGCTCGACTAGGGCATGGGCCCACTTGATCTGGGCTTGAGCACACCTGGCTTGGGGTTGACATTGACTTTGACTTGGTCAACCGGGGTGCAATTTTTGACCCCAACAAACCTGAATACCGCGCCGTTATTCCGGGATTTCTAACGGATCCTTGTACTTCCATTTGCCTCTAGTCTCTGGCATATAGAGACTCTTCTCGTATATACTGGCATTCTTCTGTACCAAGCTACAAACAACAGCGTTAACCATATAATACAATTTTAAAAGCTACTCTCTCTCTCTCTCTGTCTATTCTATTTCTTCCTTATCTTTGGGACTTACCGAGCGATTGTTCGCTGACGACATTCCTTCTCTTTCTTCTTTGAAATGTTGTCAGGTGATCTGGACACCCAGAAGATCGAGCCTACTAGCGAGGACTTGGATCAGCTTGCCTACGACCCAGAGCTCTAGCTTCATTGTACACAATTTTATTTCAGTACTTTTCATTTCTGTTATGCCACTGTTTAGATATCGCTTTATCCCATGTATTTACTTTTCCTTGTATTGTAAAAAGAATGTGAATAAATAAAGTTGTGGTTTATTACATTTGTCTCTTGTGTATCTGTCTTTATATTGCTTAGATACGCTTAGCGTGTTTGCTTCAGAGTAAACACGTAGCGGCCAGTCGCGCCCCCTTCGCCGTACACCGGGAAGCGAGGCGTGACAGATGAAGTCTGTTCTGAGTCCATTCTCCACTTGTTCTCTGATCTTTTGCAACTTAGCATCACTTGCTTGAGCTGCTTTGATCTGATTGACAATTGTTGATTGAACTTATAAATTCATCAAGTTTAACGCGTTACCTGGCATGACTATTTCAATCTTCATCTGATACAAGTCTTGTTGGAGATTCCATTGAGCGGTGAGATTCGTTGCTAATGGTTGGCGATTAAGGGCATCAGGTACCACATTTACCTTCCCTGAATGATATTGCAGGTTGATGTCAAAGTCCGCCATGAGTTCTAACCATCATCTCTGTCGCATATTAAGCTCCTTCTGAGTAAACACATATTTCAGACTTGTGATCTGTGTATATATTCACTCGTTCACCAAGAAAATAATAGCGCCAAATCTTGAGAGCAAAGATTACGGCTGCCAACTCCAAATCATGCGTCGGATAATTGCGCTAATGAATCTTTAGTGGTCTTGAAGTATAAGCCACAACTCTTCAGTGCAGATGTAGAATACATTCTAATCCCTTACCGGATGTATCGCAGTAAACTTCGAAACCTCCAGTTTGATCCGGTATAACGAGAATAGGCGCTGATGTCAACCTTGACTTGAGTTCTACGAAAGCTTGTTCGCATGCTTCTGACCACACAAAGTCTTTATCTTTACATGTGAGCTTGGTCAGGGGTGTTGCTATCTTAGAAAAGCCTTCAATGAACCTTCTGTAATATCCAGCTAGACCCAAGAAACTTCGAATGTCCTTCACTGACTTCGGTGTCAGCCATTCGCTTACTGCTGCTACTTTCGCTGGATCCACAGAGATTCCTTCTCCCGATACAATATGTCCAAGAAAACCAACTTGATCTAGCCAAAACTCGCACTTGCTGTACTTGATGATATTGTCGTAGAGTTTCCAGGACAATTCGTAGGTGCTCGGCATGTTCTTTCCGACTCTTTGAATACACCAGGATGTCGTCGATGAAGATGACAACGAACATGTCTAAGTACTCCCGGAAAACTTTATTTATTAGGTTCATGAATATTTCTGGTGCGTTGGTTACTCCAAATGGCATCACAAGAAATTCGTAATGTCCATAACGAGTTCTGAATGCTGTTTTATGAATATCAGCTTTTTTGACCTTCACCTGATGATAACCTGAACGAAGATCTAACATGGAGAAAACACAAAATCTACTTAGCTGATCGAATAAATCATCGATACGTGGTAGCGGATACTTGTTCTTTATCATTACTTCGTTCAAGGCTCTATATTCGATGCACATTCTGTATGAACCTTCCTTCTTCTTCACAAGCAGTACTGGTGATCCCCAACTTGACGTGCTGGGACGAATCCATCCTTTCACCAATAATTCGTCCAACTGAGTTCGGACCTCTTTCAAACCTTTCGGACTTAATCGATAAGGTGTTTTGATCACCGGTTGTGCTCTTGGTACTAAATCAATGCTAAATTCAAGAGCTCGATCGGGAGGCAAACCTGATATATCGTCAGGAAACATATCGTCGAACTCTCGAACCACTTCTGGTTTTGAACCTTCATCTGCTTGAATTGCTGCAATCACTGCCTTCTTTGGTTTCGCCTTATAAGTACTTGGCTCCAGGGTACGGTCTCCACTTTTGACATAAAAAACCGGATGGTCTGGGATCTCGAATACTACTCTCTTTTGACGACAGTCAATGGTAGCATAAAATGTTCCGAGCCAATCCATACCTAGAACCACATCGAAGTTCGGTATGTCCAGCACCTTGAAGTCAGCAAAATATTCTCTGCTGCAGACGACTACTGGACACAAGATGTATCCCATTGTTGCCTTTAGAACGCCATTTCCTAAACTGACATTCCAACTGGATACAAGCGGTGTGACTGGAATCGCATGAGTTCGGACGAACCGTTGCGACATAAAGCAGTGAGATGCTCCAGTATCGAATAGTGCTAGTGCAGGAAGTGAGGCTACTAAGATTGTACCTAAGGTATATAGAATATGTTTTAGGTATAGAGAAAAATATGTAGGTAGGTGTTAAGACTGAAAGAAAAGCTTGAGAAGAAAAGGTTACCAGTGATGACTTGGCAAGTAGCCTCAGCTTCTTCTACGGTCATCGTGAAAGCCTGTCGCCATGGTACATTCCTCCTGGCCAGAGGAGCATTCCTCTGAACATTCCTTTGAGCATGGTGGAACTGACGAAGAGGACGTGCAGTCGGTGGTTCTCTAGGTGGTGGAGCAAGGAGAGCGAGTCTTGGAGCAGGTGCCTGAAGGGCTGGTCTCTGCTGATAAGTGATTGCTAGCCTGGGTGCAGCAATTGGGTTGTGTCTTCGGGGACAAGACCAAATAACATGAGTAGCTGAGACACAGACTAAGCAAAGACGGTTGGCTCGCCGGCAGTCTTTCGCCAAGTGTCCATCTCTCTTGCAGTAGGTACAAAAGGCTGGGCTGGGATGGTTGATTGGTACTCCCGGTCTCCTGGATATAAACGGTGGCCTTGATGAGGCTCCTCGTGCCATCTGGGTGGCAGGGCACTTAACTCCAGCAGATTGAGATCTGCCCCTCATCTTTACCACTGCCTCATAACGGCGGGCAGCTTTCAGAGCCGATTCATGAGTCGGAAAATCTCCTGTGGCTAGTGCAGCCTGGATCTCCAAATCTAACCCTTATTGAAATCGGCGGTCTCTGATCTTATCCGTCGGTATCAGGTGTGCCGCAAATCTGTTAAAGTATTGTGTTAGCTGTGTAGTATGTGAAAAAAATCGAATTATTGAGACATAACTTACCGACTGAGCATGGTGAACTCAGCATCGTATTCATCCACTGATTTAGTCTACATCGAACCCTATTGTAAGTGAATGAACTGCTATTCCATGTTGAACCTGGCAGTCTCAGGGAAGTACTTTGCGTCGAACATGTCGCGGAAAGTCTTCCATTCGATCGGTTGGGCGAGACGGCTTTCTTCTGCCTTCCACCAAACCCGTGCATTGTCCGTAAGTTGTAGCTTCGCAACACGGACCCAAGCTATCTCTGGCACTTGTGCCGCTGCCAGATCATCTTTGATGCTCTGAGCCCATTCCTCAGATTCTAGAGGGCTCTCCTTTCCTGCAAACTGTTTGGGGTGCAAAGCCCTGAATTGCTTCACCCCAGGTGCTTCTATCTCGGGACGGTTCATTAGAATAGCAGTCTGCCGCTGCTGTCCTTCCAGGAGGCTTCGAATTGCCTCAAGCTGAACCGTCTGCTCGTTGATCGGAGCAGCGACGGCAGGTGTAATCGGTAGTAGAAGTGGAGTGTTGTTGAAATTGGTGCCGGTGTTGTTTGGGGAATCCATAATCTTGAAAGAAAAATTTGGGTTAGGACAGATTCAAAGTATATGAAATGATAAGATTCAAGGAATGTGAATTGTAAAGAATGTTTTCAATTTCTGGTTCTTGTGTTATATTGCTTAGGTTGTCCACGCAGAACAGAACTGTATGGTAGGGTTCCATACAACTCGGACCTGCATGGGAGGGTTTCATGCAGCACTAACCTATATGGGTCACCAACAAAACCTATCATGCCCCGCTTCCCGATATACGGCGAAGGGGACGCGACGGGCCGCTACGTATTTACTCATAAGTAAATACGCTAAGCGTAACTAAGCAATATAAAAGAAATATACACAAGAGACAAATGTAATGAACAACAACTTTATTTATTAACATTCTTTTTACAATACATTTGAAAAGTAAATACATGGAATGAAAAGCAATGTCTAAACAGTGGCATAACAGAAATAGAAAGTACTGAAATGAAATGTACAAGTATCTAGAGCTCCGGGTCGAAAGCTAGCTGGTCCAAATTCTCGCTGGTGGGCTCGATCTCCTGAAGGTCCGAACCACCTGACAAAATTCTAAAGAAGAAAGAGAAGGAATGTCGTCAGCGAACAATCGCTCTGTAAGTCCCAAAGATAAGGGAGAAGTAGGATAGACAGAGAGAGTGTGCAACTTTTAAAGTTGTATTATATTGTTATAATGTTGTATTTAGTGTTAACGCTGTTGTTTGTAGCTTGGTACAGAAGAATGCCAGTGTATACGAGAGGAGTCTCAATAGACCAGAGACTACGGTGGATGGAATACAAGGAACCGTTCAGCCACAGTACAACAGCAATTGAATTCAGGTTAGGTGTCTTAATGGTTGCAGTCTCGTGCCACTTCTGACACCTTCCGTACCAATCTACCCCTTAAACCCCATGATGTCTTGATTGTATTGTTTGTATTGTATTATAAATTGTATAGATGGATAACTTGCTGAAACCACGATATCAGTAAATGGATGTAACTGGAGAATCATGTAGATGGATGTATATCCATAGTTCGATTCAGACAAGTTGTATAAATTGATAGATTGAACAGATTGAATATATGGATTCGTATGGATTTGTTATATATACTTGAATCTCATTCAAGTCAGATTGATTATATTGAGACTCAGTCTGAGTCAGATAATTAGAAAAGAAATTGAATCATGAATTATGTTTTGGTGTTATCGGTAAGCGCTGCACATGGACGGTATGATTTGTGTCTTTTTCAAAGACGATTACCGTGTTGATAACACCGTTTATTAAGTTGTCTACATTAAATAGGCAAACACCCATATCTCCGGCTCCCTGAGGCTTAAGAGACTGGTCCCGCTTAAACCTATGTTTACTAGGGTCCTTATTATAATTTAGTATAACTTGAGGGGGTTTTATGTAAAAATAATTTTGTATAATTTTCAAAATACACCTCAACTATTTTATTATCGTATTTAAAGTTTGATGTATATTTTATCATTGTGACATTTCTAGTGAATAAAACCTATTTTTCATAATATATGGTATTTATTTGTAATATTGGAATTTGTATGGTATTTTCTTGTAAATGAGATATTTTTCTTGAATTTTGGAAATGTGAAATATTATAAATATTAAAAATATATATTTTGATATTAATTACATATATATTTATTTATTAAAATATAATTTTTAGTTATAATAGAAATTACATTTTCTAAAAAAAATTGCATTTTTAAATCTTTCGAGACCGTATGCTCCTTACGAAAGTCTACATCTCGCACTACTAAGCCCGAGGATGTGCAATAACCCGCACCATCCCAAACAGGTTCCCCGAAATGGGTTGTAGCGATACATTGCAAAAATTTGTTAAAAATACATATCTTGTAGAAAAAGCTTTTTATAAGTTGGAGGTACTTTTGTGTAAAATCGTATTTTCCCAAAACTATATTCCCAAAGATCATCATGATATATTACATATGAGTGTTGTGAGGAGGTAGGTCATTATCTCGTGAACTATTTAAAGGTATAGCAAGGGTAATAATATTTTATATCGAAACTAAATTATATGATATTTTTCTGTAAAAGTGCTATAAAAATTGAAATATAAATTTTTTTGATATAAAACTTATCAATATGTTTTGTTAATATTTAATGATCATGATGTGAGATTTTGGTATTATTGTGTTTAAGAAAAATATGATTTTTAAGGAAAAACCGAATCGGAAGTTGGATTAACTCCACTTCCGTCGGGTTTTAGAATTTTAAGTTTTTAGAATAATAAAAAGAAGGGGGAGAAGGGACTTACGGGATTGCAGTGTAGATAAGAGGAAAAGGAAGAAGGGGGAGGTGTCGGTGCGTCGTTTCATCACCGGAATCTTCTCGAATCGTCGTCGGAAGTTCGCCGGAGTTTCGTCCTTTTGCTAACTCCACTTGCACACAAAAAGTCTATGGAATTTTTCTTAAGAGTTTGGGCAGAGATTTGAGAGTGAGGAGGGGTGATTTTAGGTGTGGTGTTTATAGGAAAAATTAGGGTTTAGGGTAAATGAAAGGGTGTGATAAAAATTGTATTTAATTTTGCATTAAAAAATTAAAAGGGGTGTTTTAAATTCTCGGTTTGTGGGGTAGGCCAAAAAATGGCCGAGTTAACCCGGCGCCGCAGGCCGAGTCGTCCGTTCCGCCGGCCCGAGTCGGGGTCCATCTTCTTGCCACGTGTCCCTGACGCTTTGACTACTGCAGTGGACTCGTTTGTTTTATGTGTGACTCTTGGTGTTTACGAGTTATGCATGTGTAGACTCTTAGACTTCTAAAATGATTAAAAGAAAAATAATGTGGCTGGTGGGATTTGAACTCTGGTATTTTGGTTCAGCAATGCAATATCTTACCAATGAGCTACAAGCTCTTTCTTACTATTCAAAAATAAATTAAATACTTATAATACTCACAGGAAATGTAAATATCCCAAATATATATTAATTTTAAATCAATTTTATGTACACAAGAATTGGAGTTGTTACAACCTCTCTTTATCTGTGACCACGCTTGGCAGCTCTCTCCCACTCTAATCAAAACCTAGGTTATTAGAGAAAAGCTAGATAAAGGCTCATATATATAGGGGAATTAAATGCTAGAGATATCCATATTTAAATTAGAGATAAATATGAATTAAATCTAGATATTAGATTTAAATCTAAACTGAAGAGATTATATTTAAATCATAACTAATCCCTAATTAATCCGAATTTAAATCACAATTCAACAGTAACTACTGATTTGAACTCGTTTTAATCATCACAATAAACCTACGGCTTATTTCTCAAAATAAAAAAAGTAGAAATAATTAGAATAAAAGATACAACTTATGTTTATGCTTTTTGCATAGAATAACATGACCAATAAAAATTAGATTGGACTTAAAATTTTGATTTAATATGATGTAATACTCCTTTCTTTAATTGGGAGTGGGATATAGATAGGCGGAGGAGTGGAGGAAATATATAACTTCGTTAGGGATCGAGGACAAGTGGAAGAAGAAGGAAAAACAGAAAGGAAAAAATGACCAAGAAAAGGGAAAACAGACATTTATGCATACATTGCTCTTAGGTATACAAACATTTATACATTCATCTGGTAAGATCATGATAAACTGTAGATACTTATATTTATCCTCCAATGTCGTAAACATTGGGCATTTCAATGCAATTTAGTCTAGCAAAACATTGTTGAACCAATCAAAGAAGCTCAGTTGGTATCAGTTTTCTCTCCAATTTGAGAGGTCGTAAGTTCAACCCCGAAGAGAGATGATTTCAAAAAAAAAAATTCAAAGAAGCACTGAAAGCTTTTGCCTTCTCATGGCTCTTTGGATTTCTAAGAAAGCCGCGTTGATGATCTTTCTTCAAAATTTCGCAATTCTCTTTCCAATTGCAGCTCCTAACTAATTAAAAACAAGAAAGTTAATTTCATCACATATATATGAAGTGTTGAGTAATGAATAAAAAAGATTAAGGATAATATCCATGAAGTGATCATATGCCTTTACTCCATTTTTTATGGATGAAATATATTCTTTTAACCATCTCCGATGATGTTCGTCAACACCTATGGAAAATAATTTACACACTTTAACGCAAAATTATCCAATGCAGAACTATACAAACTTGTAAACACGGTATTTTGAAATCTGAATATTTGCCCTCTCTTTTCAAATTATATATACATTGCTGACAAATTTGTCATCAACAACCAACTAAACCAAACCATACTATTATCTAAAGGACAGTTTCTGCCAATAATCACATAAATAGGATATTGAACACCACCATGATGCAAGACAATTTCTTGCCGGGGATTTCGACCCCCTCACCCTCACCACAACGAGAGCACATGATAGCAATAAGACTGTTAAGATATGCATATATCTTTTATATCATTTAAATCTTTTATTGTGATTTATCTTTTATCGGGGTTTACGTGTATCATACGTATTAGGGTTTCATCTTTTGAGCTATATAGAGAAACATATTGTATATTATATTTTGATCAATCGTTAATAATATTTTTCCTCTCTCAAATTCAATGGTTTCTAACATGATATCAGAGTGTATCCTACCATTGATTGTTACCGTCATCATTGATTGATTCCCGTCTCCTCAATCGCCACATCTCCCCACCATCGAAATCCTCTCCATCGGCGATTTCTAGATCCTCCCAATAGCATCAAGACATCTCCCCCATCGTCAAAGTCATCTTCTTCCCGATCTCGTCGAAGCTCTCACCTTTAGCACCGATCTCAAGATACCATATTCACCACCGATCTTGTTGAAGTCCTCCTCTCTCTCTCTCTCTCTCTCTAAAAAAAGCACGTCGGAGTCGACCCGAGCCGACCGAGCTGGCCTCGAACCAACCCGAGCCGACCCAGCCCAGCCAAGCCGACTAGAGCCGATCCGACCATCCGAGCCCGCTATACAATCAAGCCAAGTGGTATTTTTATCATTTTTTGAGGTAATTTTGAGCTATTTTAA
This sequence comes from Agapanthus africanus, assembly GCA_030015575.1. Classification (NCBI taxonomy): domain Eukaryota; kingdom Viridiplantae; phylum Streptophyta; class Magnoliopsida; order Asparagales; family Amaryllidaceae; genus Agapanthus; species Agapanthus africanus. The sequence continues at coordinate 871,742,536 of JASDDO010000019.1, read as the reverse complement.
GGTAATTTTTGAGCTATTCTGGATAAGCGTGGACTCTATTCCTTATCCCCAATCGACACTGTACTTACCAAGTCTGAGGATTATACTAGATGGGCCCTTACTATACAGTATAATCTTAGAGTTTTGGCATTGTAGAATTACATTGATGGCACACTCGCCTGTCTTTCTATCACCACTTCATCCGCTATGCCTGTTAATTCGACCAATCAATCCAGCTCTTCCATCAATACTTCAAACCTTCACACTCTCACTCGTGATCGATGGATACAAACCGATCAGCAAATTATAACATATATTATGCATTCAGTGGTGACTTCCATTCGTTTGTCTATTGGACACCTAACTATCTCTCGTCAGCAGTGGATTGCTCTTAGTCTCATGTTCGTTCAGACAGGTGTCGCTCGTGAGTACGAACTATATCAGGCCCTTTAGGATGCTTGACAGGAGGATCATTCTGTTCAGGATTTTTACTCTCTCCTATCAGGTTATCAGGAGGAATTACACTTGATGGAGGTTCAAATTCCAGCCTCATTAGGCGATGTCACTATCGAGTACTATAACCAACGTGATCGTCAGCATTTGTATCACTTTGTTATGCGTCTTCGACCAGAGTTAGATGGACTACGCAGTCAGATACTTCACTGTTTTCCCTTACCTAGTCTTAAGACTGCAGTTGTCGAGTTCATCTCCGAGGAGACTCGCCTCCAAATGTTGACATCATCTGGTTCTCATGATACAAGCTCATCTGTTGCACCACCGTCTACTGTTTTGGCTACACAGAACAGATCCATCATAGATCCACTGCTGCCTTCTCCTCCTCCTAGTACCGTACGAGTTTGTACCTACTGCAAGAAACCTGGAAATCATATCTCTCAGTGCTTCCAGCTTAAATACAAATCAGCGTATGCTCAAACTCGTTCAGCTGCTCGTTATCGCTTTCACCCTCCAGCTGCAACAAATTCTGTATCTTCACCAGTTTCTCATACAACATCAGCAGCCTCTGCTACAACTTCATCAGGCTCATTCTCCCCTACACAGATAGCAGAGATTGCGAATATTATTGCACAGAGTCTTAGCGTCAGTGGAGCTCCTGCATATTCTACCCACACTATCTCAATTGCTAATTCTGGTATTTCTATTTCTTAGATATTTAACTCGGGTGTCTCACATCATATGACTTTTGATAAATCATTTTTTACAAATTGCTTTACTATTCCTATATGTAATACATTAATACTGCTAATGGCTCATCACTTGCAGTAAATCAGTGTGGTGACATCACATCTACTACTTACTCTCCTAGAAATTTTACTCTTTCTCCTCTATCTTACATGTGCCTAAATTGAGAATGAACCTTTTATCTGTTAGTCAGATTACTGATTCTGGTTGTACCATCACCTTCTCATCGATTTCTTATTTTGTGCAGGATTCGAACACTGGTCAGAAAATTAAGGAGGGTCGTAGAGTGAATGGATTATATCAGTTGGAGCATCTTCACTTTCCTCTCTTGAATAAAACTGTAGCTAGCTTGGCCTCTTCTGATCTGTGGTATCGTCGTTTAGGTCATATTTTGAGTTCTCATCTTAAGTCCTTATCTGAGTGTGGAGTTTTAGGGTCCTTTCGTGTTAGTACTTTAAATAATTGTGTTGGATGACGTTTAGCAAAACAAACTTCTTTACCTTTTATATTTCATAATAAAACTTCATTAGAGCCTTTTAATTTGATTCATTCCGATATTTGGAGTCTTGCTCCTATTGTGTTCATGTCTGGTATAGGTATTGTTTTCCCGAATCAGAGCAAAGCTCTATTTAAATTTCAAATTTTGAAATGAAGCAAAGCTTCATAGCAGCGCCAAGTACGCTGCGCCCTAAGCAGCGCACCACGTGCAAAGCATGTGTGCGCTAGCGCTAAGAGCGCTGCACTCTAAGCAGCGCACCACGTGCAAAGCACATGTGCGCTAGCGCTGGAACTAAAAACTCCCCACCGTCAGATCAAAGATCCAATAAAGATGATAAATTATCAATTAACCAGAATAAAATTCTGTTAAGAAAAGATTCCTTAAAATCTTTCCAAATAAGAAGATTGTGCTCTGTAAATCAGAGAACCGTTGGATCAATGATCCAAAGGTGATTAAAAATCACCGAAATACAGAATAAATTCTGTATGGAAAAAATTTCCCAATCTTGTTAAAAACAAGAAAATTGCCTTCTGTAAATCAGAAGCTCTTGGATCAAGGATCCAACGGTGGGGAAATACCCAAATCAATTGGAGAAAAGATCTCCTTAACCGATTGAACAAATCAGTTTGCCCTATATAAAGGCTCCAAGACTTCAAGTCTCATAAGGAGGAACCCCCGCACAAACTTTGAGAAATCTCAGAAAGAAGAGCCATGCTCTCAGTAGAAGAAGAAGATTTTCTTCAAGGTAAAAATAAACAGAGAGATGAAATCATCTCATATTAAAAAGAAGAATTCACTTCTCTCTTTAAGATCATAGATCTACAAGACCAAGGTCTTTCACAAAGAGATTAAAGGATCTCATCTTAAAATAAGAAAAAGAACATAATTCTTCTCACAGATCATAGATTTATAAAACTAAGGTCTTTTATACAAAGAGATCATGAATATCTCATTACAAAATAAAGGGGGGAGAATAAGTTAATTTTCTTAGGATTACAGATCCATAAAGGCAAAGCCTTTCATCCAAATAAGAGATTGAAACATCTCCTATAAAATAAGAACTGTGTTCTTAGAATCTTGAGACAAAATCTCTTATAAGCGAGAATTTATTTTCTCAGATCATAAAACTAATCAAATAGCGCTTTGCGCTCATAAACTAGCGCTTTGCGCTCATAAACTAGCGCTTTGCGTTATTGGACTGGCGCTAAGCACCAAGCGCACCACGTGCTCCTCACGTGTGCGCCACAGAACAAACAGGCTTTGCGCTCATAAACTGGCGCAATGCGCCCATTATCTGGCACTTAGCGTCAAGCGCGCCACGTGCTCCTCACGTGTGCGCTACCCAGCAGAAGCGTTCTGCAGTCTCTGACTGGCGCAAAGCGCCAAGCGCACCACGTGCTCCTCACGTGTGCGCTAAAAGAACATAAATTGTTCTATAAATAAAGCCCAGAGCTATGATGAATGCTCAACATTTAGTAAAAGACAAAAATATTGTCAGAACTCAAATCAATGCTCAGCATTGTCAAATGTTTAACATTTTAACTGAGTGGGCCGAGCCCAAGTTGGCCATAAACCCCTCATTCAAATTAATTGAGCTCATATGCTCATAAATTTCAGATCTTAGTCCCAATTGGACTACAGATCTCCCAACCAATATTGGTTCAAGCGTACATCTCTTCACTCCTCTGATATTTGTCGTTGTAATCCTTCAACGTCTTCAGAGAGCTGACGGGTCCCGACAACCAGACATTCCATGGACTGTGGGGTCCTTAAACCCATAGACTATGATGTCCTTAACCTCAGATTGTGGGGTCCTTAAGCCTATAGACTGTGATGTCCTTAACCTCGGACTGTGGGGTCCTTAAGCCCATGGACTGTGATGTCCTTAACCTCGGACTGTGGGGTCCTTAAGCCCATGGACTGTGATGTCCTTAACCTCGGACTGTGGGGTCCTTAAGCCCATGGACTATGATGTCCTTAACATTGGACCGTAATGTCCTTAAACTAACAATGGACCGCAATATCCCTAAACTAAACAATAGAGGCCAAATGCTCTTTTGTTGGATCTAAATGATCCAGTTAAGTTGATCTTAGTCTAAAATTTAGACTAACGTATCTTTAACAAACGTTTAAGTTGATCTTAGTCTCAAATGAGACTAACGTATCTTTAAACCAAAACCAAAAACCCAAATCTAAGAAAATACGGATTTGGACTAATCTACGGCCTACGGGTGACAACATAAATTAGTCTCCATATACAATCCACGGGCAACCAAAAAACAAATCAAACACACACGACATGAAGTGACCATCTGGAGAAGGAGAAAATGGTTACCGCGATGCGGTAGCGTAATTAACTGTAGGGGCTTGCGTCTGCAGGGAAGAGCGTCCCCACAATCAAAAACCCCTCAACAAGGGGATCTGACGAAGTCTGCTACATCGGCCGCATCCATTTAAACCTTCGATACATGGTGTCATAAATCAACTTGGCATCTTCGGAGAGGTGGACGGATAGCACCTAATAGCATCTGCCCTCAAAATTCAGGCAAGATGGACCTACGTGGTCTCGTCCTCGTTTTCGGCGGAGAACAAATTCTGGCACGCCCGGTGGGACCTTTTCCTCTTTCCACTCCACACTTGTTGTGTCGTGTTTTTCCCGTGATCAAATAATCACGGTGTGTGTGTTTTTGGTTGCCTTTAGGGGAGTGGATACTGAAGCCGACATTTCGTCTCTATGAAGAATGGCGTTTGCTCCTACCCTAGCAACTCAGGCTCTGTCATGTCCAGTGGAGTCAAGTATGGGCCACTTGCAGTCTCAAATCTCCGCAATTCGGCTCTTCAAGAAATCAACGGGCTTCTTTTTGAGTCGATACTCCCACCTCCCAACCTTGGTGCCTCAACGCCGATGGAGGAAGCCCAAAGGAAGTCTGTCTTCCACAGGCTGGTTCCCCAAGCAGCAGCTTTGCCGACAGAATCAGTCCTCAAACAACTAGCACATGCCAAGGACCAAGGTCGACGCAGGGGGCAGAATATTCAATCTCTCAAAGGAAACAGGGGGCAGGCTCGGCAAAATCCTGAAGCTAATCAAACCCCGACCGTAAGAAATGGTCGACGTCGATATCAGCGTCATACAAAATGAGCTGGGGGCAGTTCTCCGTATGGTCCTGTTTCAACCCCAGAGATGAATGTTGTTGTTCCAACTGGGAACAGCTTCAAATTGTTGTGAAGGGTCAGACAAAATTCTCCTACCGCAATATTGAAGAAGTCTCCGCAGCCCATGGAGATCCCACGAGAGCAGAAACCAGTTCGCTCCCTGACACAACTTTCCTTATCTATATATAAGGTGTGGAAGCAGGTGAAGGGGACTCACCTCAAGACGGATCTTGATACAGCGGTTCCTCCCAAAACTGAAGCGGCTTTTTACAACAAGAGGCCCAATAATGCTCAAGTGCCCGGAGCAAACTCCAAAGGCCAAACTCCAAACACCCCAAGCCTGGGGGCATGGTAGTTCACATAGTCTATGTGGTGAATTCCAAAGATGAAGTTCGAGCTTCGACTAGTCACCGACCTCAAACTCGGTCCTTAACAAAAGTTCAACTGCAACGTGAAAGGAGATGCTTGCTCAGGCGGCACCGCTCGCTAATCCATCGTCTAAGGCAAATCCCGAAGACGCACCTGGAGAAAGAATAGAGAAGGAGTCGGATATTTATTTCCTAAAGCGCGCTCTGAAAAGGGGAGATGCAGAAGCGGCAGAAATGTCCACTAAAATGAACCAGATGGCCCTTCTGATTCAGAATATGGCTAGAATGATGGTTCAATCGGAACCACTGGCAGATGAACTGCCGGTATTCGGTCTTAAAGATAAGGATGACATTTCAAATCCTCTGCAAAGCTCATCAATGGCTGAGGAGGAAATGATTCCTAAAAGCAAAGCTGAATGAATATATCGCTCAGCAAATCGAAGCTCACTACGCCAGTGAGGCCGCAAATAGATCAATCAAGAATGATCGACCGTATCCGACATGGCACAATCAAATACAGTACCCACCAGAGTACACACTTCTAAAGTGCCACATGTACAAAGGAACTGGGAATCCTCGCCGGCACATTGCGTGATTTGAACCCATGTGTGGCAATACTGATATACTTCTCCTCTAACAGTTCATCGGCTGTCTGGCGGGCATTGCTTTCAAATGGTATGCAGAACTCCCGAATGACTCCATGAATACTTTCGACGAAATCAAGATGCCCTCCTGTCAGAGATTCGCTAGTGTGAATAAAAGCACTACCGTGACGGCACTGGTCAACGAAAGGATTAGACCGAATGAGACTTGGGTTCAATGTGTTACCTGATAGCGAAATCTCTGGTCAAATACAAGCAACGCATTGATGAAGTTGCAGCCATGGGAATGCTCATAGCCATACTTGACCCAAATTCAGAGACGTCCTCGTATTTAGCCCTCTTCAAGCCGACCGCCTTCCAAGAGCTCATGGATAAAATGACTCGATTGGATCAGCTGAGTCAAGACCCTTCATCATCTGATGAAGATGAATGAAAAGCGGAGGTAAGGTGGTATTTGTCGCCGACGCTCCAAAAGAAAAGGGTATTTCCACAAGTAAAACGGGCATGGATGAAAACCCGAAAGGGCTCCTTGAGTAAAAACAGCAGGGCTACCGGCGAGTCTGTGAAAACCCGAAAGGGCGCATACTCGTAAAAAATTCATGCACACTGGCAAGGTCCTCTCGACCTTGTAAGGAGAACATGCAGATGAGGTCTCTCACCCAGACTATTGCTCCTATCACCGAGCAATAGGACATCCTCTCGAAGACTGCTTCACATTCAAAGACTGGGTCAAAGACCAATATCAATAAGGCAGGTTCGCTCTATCCAGCAGTTGGAGGATAACCCCACCACAGAAGCATGAACCGAAAGCGACGTGTATAGCAAGGATAGAACCAGATCAACATCGGTCTTGGAAACGATCTCGTACCTGTCACGCGATAACGCTGTCAGAAGAAGAACCCGAGAATATGGATGACCTCTCTTGGTGCTTCGAAAACGATGAAGATAAGTTGATCTCAGAATTTCCACCGGCGCCAAAAGAGCTGGAAGATGGGATACATACTACTGCAGATAACCTCAGAAAAATCGACTTGGGAACGGCAAGTGACACACAGCCGACGTTCGTCAGTGAGCTGTTGTCTGAAGAAAAGGTGGCTACGCTAAAAGACGTGCTCATACAATATAAAGATTGCTTCGCATGGAACTATTCCGATATGCCGGGACTAGATCCAGAAATAGCCGTGCACAGATTGGCGATATCTCCGGATATCAAGCTAGTCAAACAAGCGCCGAGAAGGATGCGGCTCGAGCTTGAGATAGGCATCAATGCCGAGGTCAAGAAGCTAATCGACTCCAGCTCCATCGAAGAAGTTCAGTACCCTGATTGAATTGCCAACATTGTCCCAGTGATAAAGAAAAATGGGACGGTGCGCATCTGCGTGGATTTTCGGGACCTCAATAAAGCTTCCCCGAAGGACGATTTTCCAGTACCGGTCATTGAGCTGATGATAGATAATACGTCCACTCACGAAGTTTTCTCCTTCATGGACGGCTCATCAGGATACAATCAGATAAAGATGCATCCCGAGGACCAGAAGCATACCGCTTTTCGGACCCCTTTGGGCATATTCTACTACAAAGTGATGCCCTTCGGTTTGAAGAACGCCGGTGCCACCTATTAGAGGGCCATAACGAATATTTTCGATGACCTCATACATGAAATCGTCGAATGTTATATAGACGACCTTGTGGTGAAAAGAAAATCGCACAAGGAGCATTGGGAGCATCTGAAGATCGTATTTCAGCACCTTCGAAAATACAACTTGAAGATGAACCCTCTCAAATGCGCATTCGGAGTATCCTCGGGCAAGTTTCTAGGATTCGTCGTCCGACACCGAGGCATCGAGATAGACCCGTCGAAGATCAAGCTGATCATGGAAATGTCTCCACCAAGAACTCTCAAGCAGCTGCGGTCTCTCCAAGGAAAGCTCATATATATCCAGCAATTTATAGCCAATCTTTCTGGCAAATGCCGCCCCTACAGTCACCTAATGAAGAAGGGAAACCCGTTCGTCTGGGGTCGCAAATGCCAAAGCGCACTGGACGAAATTAAGTAATACCTGCAGAATCTGCCAGTACTGGCCGCTCCCGTTAAAGGAAAACCTCTCGTCCTATACACAACAGCCCTCGAAGGTTCTTTAAATGCGCTATGGGCACAAGAAAACCACCAAAGGAAAGAGAGAGCCCTCTATTATTTGATTCGAGTTCTCCTGGGGGCAGAAAATAACTACTCCCCATCGAAAAACACTGCCTGGCATTGATCTTCGCGATAATGAAGCTCAGACACTACGCGTTGGCACATGAGGTTCATCTCATATCAAAGATGGATCCTCTCAAATATTTGATGTCAAAGGGCATATTAACAGGACGACTCGCTAGATGGGCCCTGCTCTTGATGGAGTTCTCGATAACTTACCGTCCTATTAAGGCAGTGAAAGGCCAGGCCATCGCCGACTTCCTCGCTGAGCATCCGATACCCGCCGATTCTCCCTTGAACTACGAATTGCCAGATGAGTATGCGTTTGACACGATCGATGGGGAGAAAGGAGGGAGTGATACCCGATGGGAACTCTACTTCGACGGAGCATCTTCCATGAAGAAGCACAAACAAAGTACCCCCATAATCAAATCAGGGGTGGGCCTCATCTTCGTGACTTCACAAGGAGGGATAATGCGCTTTGCCTTCTCCTTAACAGAGATAAGGACGAACAATGAAGCCGAATATGAAGCTTTGATAACAGGTCTCGAGATCGCTGTCGATATGGGAATTGAAAACCTCCTCATATACGGAGACTCCCAGCTGGTCGTTAGTCAAGTAAACGGCGACTATCGGACGTGCAAACCGGAGTTAGTAAAGTACGGCGAAAGGAAACAAAAATTGCTGGCTCAAATCCTTACCTATGCCCTAGAAAGCATACCGCGCGCGGAAAATAGCAAGGCGGATGCATTAGCCAAACTCGCTAAAGAATTGGCCGACGAGAATCTCGATGACGTGAGGATCGTTGTGCAAAGCCGTCGGGTTCTCGCACCGGCAGAAATATCTCCGGGGTCTTCCGAAGAAAAGGGAGCGACCGAGCAAACGTCCCTACAAATAAAGGACCAGGAAAAGGCTAAGGATTGGATAGAAGTCTTTATAGACTACTTCAAATCCCGTCGAACACCTGAAGATGCGTCGTCAAGACATCAGCTCATGAAACGAGCTCTATCCTTCACCTTTGTCAATGATACCCTGTATAAGAGATCATTTGATTCTCTATGGCTAAGATTCTTGGAACCTGAAGAGGCAAAAAGAGTCGTCCAAGAAACTCATGATGGACTCTGCGGTTCTCACCAAGCCGGGCCGAAGATGAAGCTGAAGATCAAAAGGATGGGCTATTATTGGCCCACAATGATCCAAGACTGTCTCGAATACGCGAAGCAGTGCCAGATTCACGGAGACTTTATCCATCAGCATCCAAATCCGCTACACCCAACGGTGGCTAGCTGGCCGTTCGAAATGTGGGGAACCGACATAATCGGGCCCATTGAACCGGCATCATCCAGAGGACATCGATTCATTTTGGCGACAACTGATTACTTCTCCAAATGGACAAATGCCACACCACTAAGAGAAGTGAAGACAGAGAATATCCTCCATTTCTTCAAGACACACGTCATTTACTGGTTCGGCACTCCGCGACGGATTATCTCCGATAACGGGCCAGCCTACAGAAGCCACAAAATCAGCCTCTTTGCACAACAGCATAATATAGACTGGAGATACTCTTCGGTCTATAATTCCGAGCTAACGGTCTAGATGAAGCTTTCAACAAGATCTTGACGAAGATCGTGAAAAAGAAGGTATCTCGAAATAAGAGGGACTGGCACGAGAGACTGCATGAAGCTCTCTGGGCGCATCGAACTACGTTCAAAACGGCCACAAACACAACGCCGTATGCATTGGTATTCGGCGCTGAAGCAGTACTCCCTTTGGAGATAGAGCTACCCTCCTGACGAGTAGCAGTTCATTACGAACTAACGGACGAAGAGAATGCTCACCTTCGGCTTGAGGAGCTCGACACCCTCGATGAAACCCGGCTCATGGCGCAGCAAAACTTGGAAGCTTACAAAGCAAAGATGACGCGCTCATATGATAGATTGACTAAGCCGAGAACATTCCGCCAAGGTGAACTCGTGCTAGTGGTCAAGAGACCCATGGTCTCCAATCATGCCAAACGGGGGAAATTCGAGCCGAACTATGAAGGCCTGTACATCAAAGACAAAGTTTACCAGGGTGGAGCCTATCTACTTCTGGACATGCATGGTGAAAGACATTTCAGGCCAATAAACGGTGGATTCCTGAAAAAAAACTATGCCTGACGAGTCACGGCCTAGGTCAACGATAGATGACGATGCCTATGTCTGCTCGCTATCTTCTATAGGGTGTTTTTCATCACCCTATTGAGATGGGAATACTCGCGCGCTTATCAGGCGTACTACAGATTCCCCCTGCCTAGGGTAGGCGGGGGGTTTATTGATTGTGGGGATCCGAATCTCCGGCATCCGTGGACTAAGCTGCCGTTAATTACCCCTCGCATTTGGAGCGAGAGACCTCCGATTGAAGGGTTAAACGGGTCATGCAGACTCAATGTGCAATGTTGTGTTTTGGAGGGGTTTTGGATATATTGGGGGCCCCGCAGAGTTTTTACGGGGGTCCCGCTACCCGGATAGCGGGGTGGGGGTCAAGGGGGCTAGCATCCCCCTTGCGGGGTGCGGGACAGCGCCCCGTTAGAAATTTTTTTCTAACAGGGACAGTGTCGTGGAGTATGTGTATGTGTGTGTGTGTGTGTATAAGGGAAAATGGCATCCAAAGGATGGGTGGAAGAAAGCGCTCGGGCGCGAGCACTTTGGGCGCTAGCGCTTCACGTGCCAGGCACGTGGGCGCTCGGGCTCTAGTGCTTTGAGCACAAGGGCGCTAGCGCCCCACGTGCCAGGCATGTGGACACTCGGGCGCTAGCGCTTTGGGCGCTAGTGCTTTGAGCGTAAAAGCGCTAGCGCTCCACGTGCCAGGCACGTGGGCGCTCGGACACTAGCACTTTGGGCGCTAGTGCAAGAACGTTAGTGCTTTGAGTGCTAGCGCCCCACGTGCCAGGCACGTGGACGCTCGGGCGCTAGCGCTCTGAGCATAAGAGCGCTAGCGCTTTGAGCGAATGGGCGCTAGCGCTTTGGAAGGCAAAAGGGACTTAGTCCTTGCAATGGGAGTTGTACTCCCAGAAAGGAACACTTATTATTTTGTGTGTATGTGTGTGTGTGTGTATGAGGAGTTAAACACCTAGGATATTTTGAAGCTGATGAAGGGGCTTCTCCCCTTGAGCCCTGGATCTTCCCCAAAGTAGGGTTCTGGAGATGGGTCTCCTTCTTCTTCCTGTCGTTTGACCGGATCTTGGAAAAAGGGGGTGAGACTTAAAAATCTCCCCTTTAAGATCTAATGGAAGATCTAAGTTTCCCTTTGTGGGTTTTGTGGTGAAAAACTATTTAGTTTTGGAAAAAGAAGAGTAAAACTCTTGATTTAATTCAAAAGAAAGAAGAAGGTCTTAGAACCTTGAGGAAGGAGAAAGAGGCACAGGCCCTAATTTTTTTGAGAATGAAAAAGTGTCCCCTTGATATTTTCATTATGTTGCCTTATATAGGCTTACACATTTACACATAGCCCCTTGGGCTTTACAAAATGGCATTTTGCCCATCCTATGGCTCATGTGCCATTTCTTTTTGCACATAAGCCATGGGCTTTACAAAAATTTGGCTTTATGCCAATTCGTGTATAAAAAAATTACATCAAAATTATTTATTACATGATTTCTTATTTCAGCATGGGGGAGGCCGGCCGTTTCATGTTCGGGTTCGACTCGGGCATAAACCCACTTGATCTGGACTTGGGCTCACTTGGCTTGGGGTTGACCTTGACTTTGACTTGGTCAACCGGGGTGCAATTTTCGACCCCAACAAAGTGCTCCCCATCAATAAATGCACACCGCACATTTGAGTTGTGTGCATGAAATTGATGGATCTTGAAGCTGGACTTCGAGGTGGAACATCATTCCTGGGGTGGAGCATCCCTCGGGGAGCATAATTCCCGGGGATCGGAGCATCATTCCGATTTGCGGAGCATAATTCCGGGATCGGAGCATCATTCCGATTTGCGGAGCATAATTCCGGGATCGGAGCATCATTCCAAAGAGTCAGAGCATAATTCCGGGGATCGGAGCATCATTCCGAAGAGCCGGAGCATAATTCCAATTTGCGGAGCATAATTCCAGAGATCGGAGCATCATTCCGAAGAGTCGGAACATAATTCCAATTTGCGGAGCATAATTCCAGGGATCGGAGCATCATTCCGTAGAGCGGAGCATGATTCCAGGGATCGAGGCATCATTCCGAAGAGCCGAGCATGATTCCAGGGATCGGGGCATCATTCCGAAGAGCGGAGCATGATTCCAGGGATCGGAGCATCACTCCGAAGAGCGGAGCATGATTTCAGGGATCGGATCATAATTCTGACGAGCGGCGGACATTCTGACCGAAGCATAATTTTGATGCAGAGGTTGATTCCCAGGCGAAGCATAATTCCGATGGGGAAAGCAGATAATCCGAGGCGAAGCTTGATTTCGACACGGGGTACATTCTGAAACGAAGCATGATTTCGACGCAAAGCTTGCTGGTTGACTTGATTCCGAGGCAGAGCTTAATTCCGACGAGGAGGGTAGATACACCGAGGCGAAACTTGATTTCGACACGGGGTACATTCTGAGACAAAGCATGATTTCGACGCAGAGCTTTCTGGTTGACTTGATTCCGAGGCGGAGCTTAACTCTGACGAGGAGGTCGCTGGTTGATTCCGAGCCGAAGCTTTATTCCGACAGGGAAGGTAGATATTCCGAGGCGAAGCATAATTTCGACACGGGGTAAATTCTGGGACGAAGCATGATTTCGCCGCAGAGGTTGTTGATTTGATTTGATTTGGGTTGACATAAGCATCGCTTTACTGGAATATGGTACTAAGAGCGAATCATCATTTGCCATGAGTGGATTTGAGGATTTCGGTTTTTGTTTGGCATCTGTATTGCTACACTGGAATAATGCCAGGAGCAACTCATCATTTGCCCCGAAAGGATTTGGGAATTGATGGCTTAGGAGGCAGGTTTAGATCCCTATCACCTAAGGCTTTTCAATTTTATGGGCCGTAAGGGCCCATAAAAGTATTTTCTCCCTACAAGTCGAAAGGATCTCGTAGGTGTATTTTCTCCTTGGGAGTCATGGGGACTCCTCAGTGTGTTGCTCTTTTGTGAGTCGTAAGGATCTCACGCGGGAATTTTCTCCTCACAAAGTCGAGAGGACTTTGCGAGTGCATTTCATCTCTTTTTTCATGAGTTTGCGCCCTTTCGGGTTTTCACAAACTCGCCGGCAGTCCTGCTGTTTTTACTCATGGAGCCCTTTCGGGTTTTCATCCATGCCCATTTTGCTTGTAAACATACCGTTTTTGTTTATTTTATTTATATTATTTTTTATTTTTTTTATTTTTGGTGGAACTTTGAATGTGGTCTCACCGGTACGACTTGGGAGAGATTGGGATTGTTTTACGCCCGTAGATTGTATACGGTTTTGCAGGATGTATGATCCAGACCGTAGGGCCGGAAAAATTTTGGGACTTTGTTGGCGTCTGCATCGCCGCACTGGAATATAGTACCAGGAGCGACTCAACATTCGCCGTTGGGGTATGGGATTTGGAATTTGGTCGGCGTCTGCATCGCTGCACTGGAATATGGTACCAGGAGCGACTCATCATTCGCCGTTGGGGTATAGGATTTGAAATTTGGTTGGCGTCTGCATCGCTGCACTGGAATATGGTACTAGGAGCGACTCATCATTCGCCATTGCCTATTGGGAAGCGATGGCTTAGGAGACAGGTTTAGATCCCTATCACCGACGGCTTTTCAATTTTATGGGCCGTAAGGGTCCCATAAAAGCATTTTCTCCCTACGAATCGAAAGGATCGTGTAGGTGTATTTTCTCCTTAGGACTCGTGAGGACCCCTAAGTGTGTTTTTCCTTTGTGAGTCATAAGGATCCCACGAAGATTTGTTCACCTCATGTATCGTGAGGACACATGAGTGGGTCTTCCTAATGGAACATAATTCCGAGGGTGGAGACCAGCCGCTGGACGGGTGACTTCGGTGGGGCATGGGTATGATGAGGATTATTTAAGCCCGTGGATTGTATACGGTAGTCAATTTGGGGACTAATCGTAGGGCCGGGGAAATTTTGGAAAATTGGATTTTGGTTGGCATCTGCATCGCTGCACTGGAATATAGTACCAGGAGCGACTCATCATTCGCCGTTTTTTGTTCTTTTTTGTTTTTGCATTTTTTTTGTTTTACCGAGATTGTTCTATCATTTCAGCTTTTCTTATCGCGAAGGTCGCGATTGCCCTATCATTTCGGCTATTTATTCGCGGTTGCCCTATCATTTCGGCTTTATTTTTCATCTTTATTTTACTCGCTGATTTTTATTGCGAGTTGCCCCATCATTTCGGCTTTTCTTTTTTTTTTTTTTATTTACACATTTTTTTATTTACACATTTTTTTTACATTCCCAGTTTAACGACTTAGAGGTCGACTGTTCCAGGTTTAATGACATGGTGGTCAGCTGTTTTCAGAGAAAGGCAGATGTCTGAGAGAATCAGTTTCACGAAGGACTTTGGTCTCCGTCTGTATGAAATTGGCGGTCGCGGCTTGACTGTTTGTTAACACGCCTTTGGACCGTTCTATCTCTCCTGCTTTATATTGCTTTTCGACCCAATCTTTGAAGACGAAGCAGTCCTCAATAGCATGACCTATCACTCTGTGATAGGGGCAGTATTTGGGGTCGTCGGTCATATTCGCTTCCTGCGGTCTTTTTGACTCTGGCAGTTGTAGACCGTTCTTCAGGGCGTCTTTGAATATTTTACGGATTTTGTCCCTTCTGAAGGAATAGACCTTATCCAGCTTTTCTTTCAGTGGAAATTCTCCTCCCTTTCCGAACACTGGCTTCCGAGGCTGGTTGGCACTAGGCCCGCTCATCCTTCGCTTATTTCGGTTAGCCGAAGTGTTGAAAGATTCAGTATCGTCGGAATTTCTGCCTTTGCGATTGTCGTCCTTTTGGTTTCTCCAGGATCTATTTTTATTTTTGGAATCCGATGAGGACTCCTGCTTTGAGCGCTTCAACATCTGGACTTTTCTGGTCAGCTCTTGGAATGTTTTGAGACCCGCGGTATATATAAACGGGGCCATCCAATTGTTGAGATTTCCGACGAGGAGACTGACAGATTGGTCCTGCTCTATCAGCGGTTCGCATTTGACGGAGAGATTGCGCCATCGGGTTATAAAATCCGTGCTGCTTTCGTTGTTCTTTGGCTTGGTCCTTACGAGGTCGGCGATGGTGATCTTATCGCTGACACTCATGAACCTCTGCTGAAACAGAGACTCCATTTGGACGAAAGTTGTAATGGAGCCATCCGGTATGCTCGCGTACCAGTCGAAAGCAACATCGACCAAGCTATTAACAAACTGGCGGAGGAGAAGCCCATCATTGCCCCCAGTATTCCCGCATGAGGTTTTAAAGTGGGCGATGTGCTGATTCGCACTTCCCGTCCCATCGAATCTTCCGAATTTAGGGATGACATAGCTGCTAGGAAATTCTACCAGATCATACTGAGCAGGATATGGTCTCCCGCTACTGCTAACATCTTTTTGCGCTTCGGCTTCAACTACCAATGTTTTGACTTTTCTGGCAACCAAATCCATGATTTGATCTTGAGTTAGCGGGCTACTGTCATCGGTAGCCAAGACATTTCCCGATATAGGATGCGACTGATTTTCATGCGGTTCGCCCACTTTTGGATTTAAGGGAATAGGCGTCGGCTGCTTTGGGACACCGTTAACCGATTCATGAGCAGAGCCCTGCATTTGATTGGGCGGCTGAGAGGCAAGTCGGGCCATGAGCTGCATCACGACATTCGTAAAGTCGTCAATTTTGGAGTAGAGTTTGGCCATTTCCTTGTCTTTGTTCCTGAGCTGCTTTCGGAGCTCTTGAAGCAGCTCTTGCTTCGCGGTCCTGGGGCGGAAATTCGGCTCTTCTTCGCTGTCCGAGCTTGACTCTACATGAACTGAGGGGTCTTTCTGCCTATCATCCTCATCGAGAGGGTTTTCATCATCCAGCGGAGGCGGCTGTTCTTAGGAAACGACAACCACATTAAAGCCAGATTGGATTTGAGATGTGGTGGCCCCGTCCTTGCTCTTGTTGCGCGTGCCCACCATGTAGACAGTGTGGACCACATATCCAGCCATTTCCTCATCATTGGCGGGGTAACCTTGTTCTTCGAACCTCATGAGGTTTAGCCTAGCAGGAGCCCTAGCCCTTTTGTTGGCTCTATATCTAAGCCTTTTTCTATCTTAGCTTCTCAATTTTAAAGGCTTGGCGGGCATCTGCTTCCTGGAAAACCACCGTGAGTCGATTAGCGGGGAGTTTAGAGAAGACACCCGATCGAGCAGTCGTCAGGGGCATCGCCGAAGCTTGCTCGAGACGCCCTGTTGCTTTGTTAGTGTTGATGGCCTTGCCCCCAGCTGGGGCCAAGGAGAGTCGTTCAACACCGACCTGCGTTTGAGTTGGGGCGCCTTCGAGATCACTACATTTGGCCTCTTGCCTTTCGAGACCGGTTTGTCTGTCACCGGGGCTTGAGGAGCTGGAATGGCGTTAGCTGACACGAACATAATAGAGCCAAACGGTAGCGGCGGCTCCTCCCATTGTCGCCCGAGACTGGCCGGGAGGACCGTCCTGGCGTCCATCTTAATCGTGTAGGAGATGGGAGCTGTGTCGAAAGCTGAGCTGATCCTTGGAGACATCTTTGCTGCGTCCGAAGATTGCAATTGGAGAATGTTAACCTGCACAAAAAAACATGCTTTCAGTACAAGCAATTGATATGCATATTAATTGAGTTCGCATGAATGCTTAACCCGAAATATGGGAGGAAAGATAGGTCCCACCGGGCATGTCGGAATCTGTAGGGTGTTTTTCGTCACTCCATTGAGATGAGAATACGCACGTGCTTGTCAGGCGTACTACAGATTTCCCCTGCTTAGGGTAGGCGGGGGGTTTATTGATTGTGGGGATCCGAATCTCCAGCAGCCGCGGACTAAGCTGCCGTTAATTACCCCTCGCATTTGGAGCGAGAGAACCTCCGATTGACGGGTTAAATGGGTCATGCAAACTCAATGTGCAGTGTTGTGTTTTGGAGGGGTTTTGGATATATCGAGGGCCCCGCAGAGTTTTTACGGGGGTCCCGCTACCCGGATAGCGGGCTGGGGGTCAAGGGGGCTAGTAGCCCCTTGCGGGATGTAGGGCAACGTCCCGTTAGAAATTTTTTTCTAACAGGGACAGTGTCGTAGAGTATGTGTATGTGTGTATATGTGTGTGTATATATATAAGGGAAAAGGGCATCCAAAGGATGCGTGGGAGAAAGTGCTCGGGCGCTAGCGCTTTGGGCACCAGGACGCTAGCGCTTTGGGAGCTAGCGCCTCACGTGCCAGGCACGTGGGTGCTCGGGCGCTAGCGCTTGGGGCGCTAGTGCTTTGAGCGTAAGGGCGCTAGCGCCCCACGTGCCAGGCACGTGGGCGCTCGGGCGCTAGTGCTTTGGGCGCTCGGGCGCTAGCGCTTTGAGGTAAGAGCGCTAATGTTTTGAGCACTAGCGCCCCACGTGCCAGGCACGTAGGCGCTCGGGTGCTGGCGCTCTGAGCGCATGGGCGCTGGCGCTTTGAGCACATGGGCGCTAGCGCTTTGGAAAGCAAAAGGGACTTAGTCCCTGCAATGGGAGTTGTACTCCCAGAAAGGAACACTTATTATTTTGTGTGTGTGTGTGTATAAGGAGTTAAACTCTAAGGATATTTTGAAGTTGATGAAGGGGCTTCTCCCCTTCAACCCTGGATCTTCCCCAAAGTAGGGTTTTTGGAGATGGGTCTCCTTCTTCTTCCTGTCATTTGGCCGGATTTTGGAAAAAGGGGGCGAGACTTAAAAATCTCCCCTTTTTGAGATCTAATGGAAGATCCAAGTTCCCCTTTGTGGGTTTTGTGGTGAAAAACTATTTAGTTTTGGAAAAGGAAGAGTAAAACTCTTGATTTAATTCAAAAGAAAGAAGAAGATTTTAGAACCTTGAGGAAGGAGAAAGAGACACAGGCCCTAATTTTTTTGAGAATGAAAAAGTGTCCCCTTGATATTTTCATCATGTTGCCTTATATAAGCTTACACGTTTACACATAGCCCCTTGGGCTTTACAAAATGGCATTTTGCCCATCCCATGGCTCATGTGCCATTTCTTTTTGCACATAAGCCATGGGCTTTACAAAAATTTGGCTTTATGCCCATTCATGTATAAAAAAATTACATCAAAATTATTTATTACATGATTTCTTATTTCAGCATAGGGGAGGCCGGCCGCTTCATGTTCGGGCTCGACTCGGGCATGAGCCCACTTGATCTGGGCTTGGGCCCACTTGTCTTGGGGTTGATCTTGACTTTGACTTGGTCAACCGGGGTGCAATTTTCGACCCCAACATCTTCCTGAGCCCAAACTCTATAAGTAGTAGCCGGCTACGGACCGAAATGTCCTAAAACTAACAAAGGACCGAAACATCCTTAAACTAACGATGGACCACTATGTCCTAAAACTGGCTATTGACCGAGACGTCGATAAACTACTATAGACCGCAGCATCCCAAGGATGGAAAGCAAAAAAAAACGGTATGTCCATAAGCGAAATGGGCACGGATGAAAACCCGAAAGAGCTCCGTGAGTAAAAACAGCAGGACTACCGGCGAGTTTTGTGAAAACCCGAAAGGGCAAAATCTCGTTAAAAGACACTTGTAAGGTCCTCTCGACCTTGTAAGAAGAAAATACCTGCGTGACGGCTCCTCACGTGTGCGCTAAAAGAACATAAATTGTTCTGTAAATAAAGCCCAGAGCTATCAGCATTCAGTAAAAAACAAAAATATTCTCAGAACTCAAATCAATGCTCAGTATTGTCAAATGTTTAACATTTTAACTGAGTGGGCCGAGCCCAAGTTGGCCATAAACCCCTCATTCAAATTAATTGAGCCCATATGCTCATAAATTTCAGATCTTAGTCCCAATTGGACTACAGATCTCCCAACCAATATTGGTTCAAGGGTACATCTCTTCACTCCTCTGATATTTGTCATTGTAATCCTTCAACGTCTTCAGAGAGGTGACGGGTCCCGACAACCAGACATTACATGGACTGTGGGGCCCTTAAACCCATGGACTATGATGTCCTTAAACTCGGACTGTGGGGTCCTTAAACCCATGGACTATGATGTCCTTATGTAACACCTTAGAATGTGATTAGTGGCTAATTATACTTTAATGTGTAGTTTCTTGTAAAAAGTTTACCAAAATGATTTTCAAATATTTTATCAAAATTAATGAATATTTTATTAGAATTCATTTAGGCTTGCACACACTTGTGCATGTAAACTAGGGTTACATTAGGGTTAAACCATGTTTAGCAACCATGGTAGACTAACCCTTTCTTATTAAGCTAAATTGATTTTAATTAAGGGTATTTTTTTTAATTATTGTTTTGTGGTTGACTTGGAGAGAAGAGAGAGAGAGAGAGTGCATAATGGGCTTGCCCATGCTTGCATTAAATGAGGTGAAAGAGAGAGGGGTTTGACTCTCTCACATCACTCATTGGTTTGCTTTTCCCTCACTCATTTTTTCTCATTTCTCTCTCTCTTACACACACACACCCATACTCAGCAGCAGCAGCAGAAACAGCAGCAGCAGCTTAGCCTCAGCAGCAGTAGCAATACCAACAACAACAACAACACAACAACAACACTAACTTCAGCACACAGCAGCAGCACCACCAGCTTCAGCAAGCAAGCAGCATAAAGCAGCAGCAGCACCAAGCAGTAGCAGCACCAAGCAACAGCAGCAGCAGCAACACTTGCAGCAGCAGCAACATTAACAACAGCAACATCAACAACACCAATAGAGCAGCAGCAGCAGAACACCCCCCCATCTCTTCTTCTCCTCCTTCTCCTGCTTCATAGGATCTAGTGGGGTATATTTCTTAAACCCAACTCCTTTTTGCTAAGCTTATGTGTTGTTTTAGTTTCGGTTAGTGATTTGTGTGATTTTAGAGCTAGATTTGTGATTTAAGTGGGGTTTGAGCTAAGTTAGGGTTATTATAACTTAGGGAACCTAGTTAAGTGTTAATATTGCTGTTTAAACCTAGTAGTATCACTAGATTTAGCTAAATCACCTTAAAGTCGCAAACTTGAAATTTTAAAATACGGTTTTGAAGCAAATTATAGGATATATGACATCTGCTGCAATTGTGCTCATTTTCTAGCTTAGTAAACACCTACAGAATAGTATGCAGGCCCTTCTGAGTGTTGTGTTGAATTTCGAGCCAAACCCCTTCCCAAAAATCCGGCGACCTACCCCCAAATTCCGGCGTCGCTGGCCCCCATGATGAGTTAGGTGGTAGTGCTTGGTCTAGTGGTGCCTGTAGGTGTTTGTCTGTTTTTGGTATTATTTATTTTCTCTAATTGGTTGCAGGTAGAAATTCGGGAGAGTTTGGGTTAGTTTTAGTGTATCAGGGACTTTGACGATAATGTGATGGTTTGGTTGGAGAATAGGATGATTCAGGATGATTATAGTTAGATTAGCTCTAATTTGTGCTGGTGGTATCACCTAAGTCTAGTAATTTCACATATTTTTACTTGTGCACCTTATTGTTGAAACTTAGTGTTTTGAAACGGTTTAAATCTAAACCTTAGGATACATGGAATCTGTTGTTACTAGGGTAGTAATTTTAGTAAGCAAACATATACACTAGGCTATGATTTGTGTTAGGAGCATAGTGTAGGAACCTGGACCCCTTCCACCGGTATTTGGCCGGTATGACACCCTTATCCGCCGGCCCAATTTTGAGGGAATGTGTTGGATTTTGGCAGGTAGCTGTCTGTAGGTATTGTGAAGGGTTTGGTCTTGTTTGATTTTCTTGTTTTTGCTCCAGATTAAATCTGGGACCGTTTACCTATTTTTAGCGTAGCGGGACTTGCGCGACACGTACGATGCGTGTTGAGTTGGTTTGCTGTGTATCACAGCGTGTCGATGTGTGCCACAGCGTGTCGCGTTGCGATTTGGCGTATACACACACGTTACGTATATACGCGCGTTTAGTTCATGACGCGAGTTTCTCGTTTGATTTCGATATCGCGTTTTTGTAGGATTTTACTTATGTGTATTCCTTGTGTAAATTCTAGGTTCGCAGGCGGGTACGTCGAACGCCACAAAGAAGGGGAAGCAAGTGGTCGGCTACGCTTAGCACAAGACCAGGTGAGTAGATTTAACATCTACAGGGAAATCGCCCGTATGGCGTTTAGCGTCAGGGCGTGATAGGATATTTAGTCGTAAATGTTTATATGTACTATTATAACATACCTTTCTTATTGCATATAGAAATGGTAGTTATAGAACACTGCACTGCCACTAACGGTTCAAGCTGCACGAGCACTAATTATATGTTACACTCACACCGTTAGTGATTGCCATGACACTCGCACTATAGGATTGCTGACGGAGCCCGATACATGAGGATTTGCGTGTCGATACTGGACACGATCATTTTATGATATTTCGAGTGCCGATGTTGGGCACTCACGATTCTATGAAATTTACAGGATTTGAGGGCCGATTAGCGTGACGGCGCCTGAGTTTTACTGGGATTTGGGGTATATTGATGGACACCGGTTATTTTCCACGTTGACATTCCGTGTAGATGTTATTTATTCCCATGCTCATCACTCAGTGTTATACATCTCATCCTGTATCTGTAGTACCTGATAGAGTACACTTGCTATGCACGATTATTGCATACCCTGCTCATCCTATATAGATGTTATTAGATTGCACATGCTATGCACGATTATTGCATATCCTGCTCATCCTATATAGATGTTATTAGATTGCATTTGCTATGCATGATTATTGCATACCCTGCTCATCATATTGAGATGTTATTAGATCGCACTTGTTGCATGATTATTGCACATCCAGCTCATCATATAGATGTTATCTGTTGGCATAGGTTAGAGTATCGCAGTACGTGCATACTCGCGATTACCTTTATATGTTATCTACTATTCACGAGTTGGCAACTCACCCCCATTGTGCTACAGTGCTTGCAGGTTGCCCCTCAGAGTAGTCGCGGCGGGATGCTTTCTTGCATCTTTTGATACAGATACCACTACAGTTGGCGCGTGAGCCCTTTTGCTGATAGGTGGGTTTTTGTGCGGTATCTGTTTATTTTCCAGTTGTATACACTATTGTATCTAGTACTCTCCATCTACTACTTATGTATTGATTTAGAGAACAGTTGTGAGGACGATATATATTATTTTGTACTCTGGTGTCGAGCTCGTTGTGAGCCGACTTTATTTATGCAATTTTGTATTTCATGTTGTCTTCACTTATTTTTGCTCATTCTTCGCTACGGCGTCGTATATTATATTTGTGTGGTTGTTTCCGCCGTTGGGCGTGATTGCTCCCGTATGGGACGCTGTATTCTTATTGTATGCCATTTTACTCATATCTTGTTTTGTACCTGATTTCGGGGCTAGTTTTTACAAAAGAAATGCTGCCGAAATTTTTAAAAGAAAACAACTTAAACTTTAAAGAATTTTACTAAATTACTAAGGCTTTCTAAATGTTTTAACAAATGTTTCCATAAAATGTTTTAACACGCATTGCTTTAATGGTTTTGATTTCTGGGTTTCGGCTTACTTAGTCGCATTACGCCTGTAGAAGTTACATGGTTAAGTGCCGGTCATGGGCCGAACTTTGGGTCGTGACAATGTTGGTATCAAAGCGTAGGTTTTACCTTCGGAGTGTAGAATGACCCTGGTATGATAGAGTAGGTAGCTGAAGCAGAGTGGCGTAGCGTGTGTATGTTCCGCGGCATACTCACGATACGGTACTCTGCCTAAGTGACCTTAGGACTTACTGATTGAAATTCCTTCATGATTATCTACATTCTTGTGATTCGATTTCCGCATCCTTATCGAATCCTACTTTCGTTTCAGCCATTATGCCGCCAAAGACTACGAGGGCGCAGAGAGCGGCCGCAAGAGTCGAGATACGAGTTGACTCGTCTGAGACGAGGACTGACCCGGGCAGCACACCTGTTGTACCAGAGTAGACTGTTCCTCCTACGACAGATTAGATCGCCATGCTAGGGGCCGGTATGCAGGAGATGCGCCAGATGATAGGGTCGTTAGTCGAGACGCTTCGAGCGCAGCGACCAGAGGAAGTTCCACCCGTTACGGGGACCGCGATGGTGCCTACAGTACAGGCAGTTGCCCCTGCAGCCACAGAGGTCATCACAGTATCGCTATCAGAGTTCATGGGGCTGAAGCCTCCGGTCTTCACAGGCACCAATGCAGCCGAGGACCCACAGTCTTTTATTGATAGGATGGCCCGAATATGTCGTTCACTCAGATGCTCAAATGCGAGATGGGTAGAGTTCGCGAGTTTTCGCCTGGAAGGTCTTGCATAGAAATGGTGTGAATCGGTCGAGAAGGGCAGAGCGGCAGGTCTTCCTCCTATGACCTGTACCGAGTTTGTGACGGTATTTCTAGCCCGTTTCCTTCCCTAGAGTGTCAGGGATGCCCAAGCGCGCAGGTTCGAGTCCTTACGCCAGACGCCAAAGATGACAGTGGCAGAGTACGACGTACTGTTTACCGAGCTATCTGTTTATGCCCCATACCTAGTGGCTACTGAGGAGATGCGAGTCAAGAGATTTGTTCGAGGCTTACTTATGTTAGTTGTATGTATGCCCTAGAGGCCAGTATTGTAAAGATGATGTATATTATATTGGATGCTTGGACATATATAGAGAGGACTTTCTTGCTCGATATGATAGTATGCTATCTGGTTGCTCTTTATCTTAACATGTATACTTGTCTCTTGATACTGTCTTATAGTTACATGTTGGTAAAGCCCTTAGGATGTGTACTTGACTACCTGGACTATGATGCGGATCATACTAGTGGGGACATGGTAGTCCATAAGTACATCCTTCAAGGTCCCTAGTCGTAGGTGTACCGAGACGGGGCATCGGTACACCAGTGTAGACTAGCGTATACGCTTCTCGACCCATGAGATGGGCGATGGATGATCCCATATCCATTGGTGTTTGACATCAAAGATGGTATACGGGTGCTCAGTGGAAACTGGGTACACTGGATGGACTCGCCGAGAACTCCCAGATGGTATTATACCTCACGTCAGATGGCAGTTCTCTGGTGACACTTGTGCAGGTTAGTCTGTAGACCCGAGATCGTCATAGAGTCTTGTGTGATTCCCACTGTGTTTCGATTTCCACCTTACCACGTCCATGAGGGAGTGCAAAACGGTGGTTTTGGGTACAGTCCCGAGTCATATGGAGGCAATGAGCGATAGGAGGGGTTTCGTCTCTCCCGGTATTGGGGGTTGATATTGCGCTGTGCTCGATTGGCCGTAACAGGGAAGTCCCTGGCCAGGGCTGATTTAGACATTTACTGGTAAGTGTTACCGGTAGTTTCTCGACCCGTTATGAGCCTCACATCGACACGACTTATCGGTTATTGGGGTCTGACGTTTACCACCCCTAGACTTGATATGCGACATATCAGACGAGGAGACTGGACTGTACGGGAAGTGTTACCGGCAGGCTTCTACAGGAGTTGGAGCGGGCTTGCTTGCTGATCTTCTGATCGCTCAATACCCAGATAGCCGTTACGTCCAGCTAGTACCGTTGACGGCTTGTGGGTGCGTGATGTGATCATCACCTACTGCCGGCGTATTGACGAGTCTTTAGAGTCCTACATAGAGGTTTTTACTGGCTCAGGCAAAACGAAATAGGAGCACGTATGTGATATGTGCGGGACCGAGAATAATGCGTGTATGTGATACCGTATTCTATTCTCGCGACTTATTGTATCGGTCGGTTATATGTGATATAACCGGGTTATCGAATCAAGTGTTGATTCGATAAGTCGATACATTGGATGTTAGTCGGTTATATGTGATATGACCGGATTATTAAGTCAAGTGTTGATTTAATAATTTATTGTATAATTGTATATTTGATATACTAGTTTACATTAACTAACACATGTTCACTTTAGGATTTTTCTCACATAAGCACAACTTTAATATATATGTGATATATATTAAAATGTGTTTTCTTTTTTGTATCATGGTTGATGATACATCATACTTGGATGTATGAGACATACACCATCCTATTTGTTATGTTGGATTTAAAGTTTAAAAGTAATTACAAAATTAGTGGAAAATTAGAAAATGCATGAAGCTTGTGGAAGCTTGTGGATGCATTGACTAAAGTCCACTAAATTTGTTTTTACTTTGGATTTTAACCTAACCATCACACTTAGCTATGGTAATGTCTCTACATGAGTTAGTATATAATACTCACTCACCATGGTTAGCTCACTTACTTGATCATTATCCTCATTCTTTTCTTTTGTTCATCTCCTTCTTCATTGAGCAAAAGAAAAAGCTTGCTAGGGTTTTGAAAATAGAGTGAAACTTTGTGAGAAATAAAATTCTAAAGAGAACCCACTTCCTATTTCTCCATCCTCTTCTAGACTAGCACTTTAGTTTAGGGTGTTTGCTTCACTAATTCTCTTGTTAGTGAAGTAGAAGCTTGAGTCGGTATTCCCTCGACGTAGATCATCTTCGGCCTCGAAGACTTCAAGCAAGGACGCATCTTTCGCTTCATGAAGCCATGCAAGAGCCCGGGAAACCCATGATCGCAGCGAAGGGACTACGACAAGGAGATTTAGAAGTGAAGGACCGATCTACAAAGGTTGTATTTCATATTCCCTTAGTTGTAAACGTAGTTTACTAGCATATGAAACCCTAATTTTCTAGCAACGATCTTGTTTAGGGTTGTTAGGCACGGCTAAAATTTTAAACGGGCATATTTGATGCTTCCTTAACCCTTGTTAGAGTGCCTAGTAACCCTACAACTTACACCACTGTTCCTCGCGATCAGCGCACAGCATTGCGAGACTTATGCAGCGGCTGTAGACGCAGCCCTATTAGTCGAGGAGCGCCTTGCAGAGACTTCGGTAGTTCCAGGGCCGAAGAGGGTTCGTACTGATACAGCAGCACGGAGACTTCCATTCGGATGCCGTGATAGACGTCGTACAGGTAGCAGAGACTCGGGGCGAGGTCAGATGTTTAGCTCTTATCCCCAGGAGGGTCAGCAGTCGTCGCGTGGATGCTTTGGATGTGGTAGTCCCCATCACCGCATCAGAGATTGTACCGAGATCCGCCGGAGGGAGGCAGCAGTACCACATGTCACACTTCCACCTTCCCCACCCTAGAGGGCGTTGCCCATTGTACCTACTGTTGCTCCACGTCAGACTCATGTACAGAGAGGCCGTGGTCGCGGAGGGTTTACTCATAGAGGACAAGGTGGTCGAGGCAGAGGACAGCCAGCTGCCGGCAGAGTACAGCCAGTTTCTAGTAGGGGACCGCCAGTTACAGGAGGAGGACAGGCATGAGTTTTCGCGTTGACGCATCAGGACGCGCAGGCATCCAATGCTGTGGTCTCAGGTATCCTATCAGTATGTTCTGTTGACGTACACGTGTTGTTTGATCCCGGATCCACGCACTCGTACGTTTCCACACACTTCGTGTCGAGTTTGGGTAGAGAGTTCGGTTTGCTTGATCAGCCGCTTGTTGTGACCACTCCTGTAGGCGAGTCGTTTGTTGCTAAGCACGTGTTCCGATCCTGTGTTGTCCGTATTGGCGAGAGAGAGTTGCCTGTCGACTTGATCCTTCTTGAGATGTTGGACTTCGACATTCTGTTGGGCATGGATTGGTTAGCCACGTGCTATGCGTCTGTGGACTGCAGCGAGAAGACAGTTAGGTTCTGGTTTCCCGGCAAGTCGGCTTTTGTTGTGCAGGGGGACCGTGGTGCCACCCCTCACAGTTTGATTTCTTCTCTTCGCGCTGGACAGCTTTTGAGGAAGGGATGTCAGGGATTCCTAGCCTATGTTTGTGATACTAGAGCTACGGATGTTCTGTTGGACCAGGTTCCGATTGTTTGTGAGTTCCCTGATGTTTTCCCTGACGAGCTTCCTGGGCTACCGCCTGATCGCGATATTGTTTTCTGCATTGACTTGATTCCCAGCACGGGGCCTATTTCTATACCGCCTTATCGGATGGCCCCGGCGGAGCTTAGTGAGTTGAAGGGTCAGTTGCAAGATTTGCTGGATAAGGGACTTATTCGACCCAGTGTGTCTCCTTGGGGTGCTCCGGTCCTCTTTGTCAAGAAGAAGGACGGCAGTTTACGTCTGTGTATCGACTACCGCCAGCAGAACGGGGTTACCGTACGGAACAGATATCCTTTGCCACGCATCGACGACTTGTTCGACTAGCTTCAGGGCACAGGGTACTTTTCGAGGATCGATTTGCGATCAGGCTACCATCAGCTGCGGGTTCGACAGGAGGATATTCCGAGGACAGCTTTCCGCACGCATTACGGCCATTATGAGTTTTTGGTGATGTCGTTCGGACTCACCAACGCCCCAGCAGCGTTTATGGACTTGATGAACCGTATTTTTAGGCCGTATCTTGACTTGTTCATCATCATGTTCATTGACGATATTTTGGTGTATTCCCGGAGCCAAGAGGAGCACGAGCAGCACCTGCGGATCACACTGCAGACTTTGAGGGAGCACCATCTTTTCACAAAATTCTCCAAGTGCGCATTCTTACTTGACAGCGTAGACTTCTTGGGTCACGTGATTACACGAGATGGTATATGTATGGACCCGAAGAAGATCGAGGCCGTTCAGCGTTGGCCCAGACCCGCATCAGTTACAGAGATCCACGGCTTTCTAGGACTGGCCGGCTACTATAGGCGATTTGTACAGGACTTCTCCCGCATTGCTGCACCGTTGACCGGTTTGACCCGGAAGGGAGTTCCTTTCGATTGGACGGAGGAGTGCGAGCATAGCTTTCAGCAGCTACGGACGTGTTTGACTACAGCGCCGGTGTTATCATTGTTGGATATAGTGCCCTCAAAGTCAATTATTGGATCGCAGGCACGTGATTGCAATGATTGAGGGAGGACCTATACCGATATGACAGTCTTGCTCGAGATGACAGTATGCTATCTGGTTTGTCTTTATCATCGAATACATGCTTTAGTTCACTATTGCATGATGATAGAGCCCATAGGATTCTTGTTTGACTGCCAGCAGTATGATGGCGATCATATACGTGGGAGCTGGGGTCTATAAGCACATCCTTAAAGTGTCCCTAGTCGTGGGAGTTTCGAGACTGGGCATCGATACTCCAGAGTAGACTAGTGTATACAGTCGAGACCCCGACGAGGGGCGGTGGACGGTCTCATAAGCCATTGGTGTTAGTTGGTTCACCTAAGATGTATACAGGTGCTCATTGGGTTATGAGTACACCGGACTGGACTCGCCGGGAACCTGCTAGTTGGTATTATACCTGGCGTCAGATAGCAGTTCCCTGGTGACATGTGTACAGGTTAGTTCATCGACCTGAGGTCGTCATTTGTCTCGTGTGAGTTCCCACTGTGCTTTGATTTCTATCCTACCACGGCTCAAAGGAGTCGTGCAAATAGATCTTTTTTGGGTACAGTCCCGAGCCACATGGAGGCAAGTGAGCGGATCAGCAGGGGATTCGTCTCTCCAGTATTGGGGGTGAGATCGCGCTGTGTCTAGGAGAGCCGTTACACAAAGCCCTCAGCCGAGGCAGGAGATTTACCGGTAGGTACTCCAGTAGTATCTCAGGGTGTTCTGGGCCACTCTCTGACACGACTTATACCGCTATTGGGGGTCTGACGTTACCAGCCCCCTAGGCTGATATGCGATACTCATAGACGAATGGACCGGACTGTATGTATATTGTCACTGTTAGGCTCAGTAGGGTTTCTGGATGAGTTCGCTCGTCAGCTTCCCTTCCAATCAATACATAAGCAACCGTTACGTACAGCTTGTACCTCTGACGTGCTAGAGGTTATACCCAGTGCCATTGTGTTGATGAGTCATTAGAGTCCCCTACAGACAGTTTCCCAAGTTCGGGCGAAACGTTGTAGAGGCCGTATGGTTTTATGGCAGGGTTCGGAAAATGCACGTGCGTTTTCGCACGTGTCATATTTCGGGCAGATAATACTGGTCGGCTTTGGTTTAAACCGGATCCGAGTATTATACTGTGTAGATATAATATCTTTGTCTCAGTTGCATTTGTATTCGGTCGTAATACAAATGCGGGTATGTTTATACTGTTACGGGGTTATCCTGAAATTCGTTTCGGGATCACTTTTGGAAGTTGACAGTTTCCAGTTTTCTATCGGCCGTATTTAACATTCGATTAAATACGGATTTATCTTTTCTTCTTGTGAGTGAGTCATGAGGTGAGTCATGAGTGGAAGCTTCATGTTGTGGTGACTAGGATTAGTGAGTCACTTATTGCATTTAATGATATGATGAGGTGTTATTAGTGAGTCACCTTTTCATTAATGGCTTTTGTTCTTGCTAAGATATTTCCTCTTGATCTTTTGTGAGAAGCTTTTCTTATGGTCACCCTCTCTACTCCTACACTCACCTCCCTCTTCCTATAAGTGGCCAGCCTCTCTTCCTAGATGAGGATGGTTGCTTGAAAAAAGAATTATATAGTTTTGGACTCATGGAAATTAGATAGCCTCATTTCTCATTTCACCCGATCCAAAAGGCAACTTCATTAACCGTTCATCCATGGCTTTGGACGAAGCGAGACAAAGTGTTCTACTCATTCTCTACATCATCTTGATCGTCTCTTTTAGCAAACTTGACGACCGAATTGCCTCGGTTCAGAAGCGGGAGCCCGTTTAAAGATCCGTCGACGTGGTGCCACCTGGACTAGAAGACTGGAGATTCAGGAGATCGGAGCAGCCGCAACAAAGCGTGGGATGATGGTTGAAGACCGAAGGACTCGGATCATTCGGTATAACATTTCTACCCACTTTGTAGTTTGTTAGTTTAGTTTTAATGGCAGATCCGGGTTATAGTACGCGATAGCGCCAGTTGTAAAAAGTTTTTGTTCCGCATTTGACGTCTGTTAGACGGCCGGGGCACTACCGTGGACTTACAGTGGTATCAGAACCTCGCCATTAAGCTTTACTAACTTGTGCTAACGCGTTTAAAATATCTATCGAACGGATTTTCGCAAAACTACAATTTTCTGTTCAAAGTTTCTGTCGATTTTAAATCATGCCTAAAAATTATTTCGATCATCACAGAAAATTTTGCAGGCTTTTAGTAAAAAACTGGTGAAATTTGGTCACGTGATCTTACTTTTCCACCACGGATCCGCGTCCCAAACCAGGGTTTGGCCGCGGATCCGCCGCGAGATTATGGGATCAATGCTCCAAATTTCTACAGTATGTTCTACATGGTAAATTGTGGTTTCTGGAATGTTTCTTTTGGGCCCATATTTTGTTACTGTACAGCAGATGTACGTGGGGCCCACTTCGGAAAGTTTTGTCGATCAAAATTTTAAACTTGTTAGTATGCAGTATTTACATTATATCTCCGACCGTGAATGTCATTCGAGCGGTAAATTGCGTCTAATTGCTATAGTCCTTTTAGACGGATTTGCGAACGTGACATTCGCGTTGATGTTCTGTGTTCTGCTGTGATGTTGCGGATATGTCGTGGTGGATAGCAGTGTGCAATGGTAGTGTTGTTTGGTTTTAATTGTATATTTGATATTGCGGGGCGAGCGTCCAACATGTGGACTACCGTCACTGCCTGTTTGTATAATATTCTTTTGGGGCACGACCGGGCTGAGGTCGATGTACCCGTTGTATATTTTATTTTCTGTACTAGGATTACCCCGCGGTGGAGTGCACGGATAGCCGGGTTCTAGAGGGCAACGGGCCCGCATCTCTTGGCGTTGAGACGGAGGGGGCTTCACTCTAGAATTGGCGGGCTATTCGCCGCACTCGTAGGGGGTACAGGTTGACCCAAGGAGGGGTGCTCAAGTTACCGGATTCCGTGAAGTGCTGGGTGGTCCATTCACTATGATGTAGGGGGCTGCCTCGCTTCAGGTTTTGGCGGGTAACTTGCCGCACCCGTAGGGGTCTAGGTTTCATTGCACAGGCTATCCACACGACCAGGGGAACGTCGGGTTTCAGTAGCGGCTCTGTGAAACCCGGGGATCCCAGATTATCTGTATTGTTCTGAGATGCTTATTACTTTTCTGTAATGTTGCATATATCACGCCTGGAGCGATTATTGTATATTGGTATATATATTATTAGATGTTGTATATGTTTTACACCCGTGCTAGTCCAGTCCCCGCACCGTCGTTAGTTAAGTAACCTAACGGGTGATGACGGGACCCAATGGCGAATGCGGATGGCATATACGTACATTATATTTTCGTTCTTTTCTGGTGTGATTAATTGATGGGGCTGCATTGATTCTGATCAATGCAAGGATAAAACAAACCTATATTTGATATTGTTGGAACAATTTTAAAAAGTGTTATTACAAAGACGTTTCCTTTTGTTATGCATAGTGATATTCGGTTGGAATATCCAGCACCTCATACGACGAGGCAAGGGCTGATATCCCTTCACCGAGAGAGACCCCTTGGGCAGAAGTTTGCGTCAGGGTAATAACTTCGTTATAGTCGATTACAAGTTGCTTTGCATCGTGGTATTCAGTTTGGAATATCCTGCACCTCATTCCACGAGGAAAGAGCCGAGATCCCTTCACCGGAAGTGGCCTCTTTAGCAAAAAGTTTTCGCCACTATATTTTTTATAAAAAGCTATCAAGTTCCTTCAACGAGATCAAGTTCATTACGTTAAAGGTTTTTCGCCAAAAACCAGTCGTAGCCCTCCGTCGTATCTTATGGATGGTCAGTAGTATTCAAGCTATGTTTGTTGGCTTTCGTCAAGGCATAGTGTTTGGTAGCTGCTGGGGTATTCATTTGTAGCATAGCTAGATGTGTTGGTTTGGGACAGTCGTATTACCTTGTTGGCTTTCGTCAAGGGTATGTACGGGTGGGTTCAAATTAACCTGGATAATGACGGGTAGAACTTGACATGTGACTTATGATTTGTTGGCTTTCGTCAAGGTCATAAGAGCATGGGGCAAAAATCACATCGGGAGTTTCTAAAGAAACTGAAACTTGCCAGGCATGCGCATACTTTCTGGAGTGTGATAACTTGAGTGGCTTCCATCAAGTTATCATGCGATGATAGTTGGATCCCGATTCCCACTGATGAGTTAGTTTACTCTTCAGGTGATCCCGACTAATTCTTCTTTCAGGTTTGGAGGAGAATTTGAGATTACAGTGGGAGGTTTCCTGATTAGATAAAGTGATAACCATTCTGATCTAAGTTAGAGTGCACGCAGAGTGTTTCTTTTCTCTCTCTCTCTTTGGCAGCGACCATTGACCGACCCTAGACTATGACTCAGTGACCAAGTTGACCGAACCTTCTTAAAATACTGGCTTTTGGATTGTCTAAAGTTGCATAAGTCATTGCCGCTCCTTCTTTTACCCTTTGTATTTTTCAGAACACCCGTACCACTACGGACATCCACTTCCATTGGATAGATCCATCGTATGGTTATATACGAACTCGAAGGGACTTCTTCGAGGATGGATCCAGGTTTAGGAGAAATAGAATTGGTTTATTCAGTTGTCTTTTATTATCACCTTCTCTCAGGTTGCGAGGGCTCCTTAGTTTGGGAGAGTACACCTATTACGCTTATTGGATAGTCTTATTCCAAACCATAGGCAGGTGCCGAAAGGTAGGGAATGAAGAAAACCAATTAGCCTAAGTAAGGTGTACAGAAGGTAATAACTAAAGACAAAATAAAGGGATTAGAAAGAGAGCAAAGTAAATTGCGACTGCTATCATTCACGACTAAACCACGTACTTCATCGCCACTCCTATTTCACCTTTAAGAGAATAAGGTATTATTCAGTTGTCTTTTATCATTACCTTCTCTCAAGTTGCGAGTGCTCCTTAGTTTAGGAGGGTACCCTATTATGCTTACTGGATAGTCTTCTTCCAAACCGTAGGCTGGTGCCGAACGGTAGGGAAGGAAGAAAACCATTTAGCCTAACGATGGTGTACAGAAGGTAATGAATAAAGAAAAATAAAGGGATTTGGGAGATGGCAAAGAAATATACGGTTAAAGTCATGAATTGATTATGGAAGAGGCATTACTAGGAATACCAGGATATCCCTACGAAACATTTTTCATGTTTCGTTGCATTGTTAAAGGAAAACTATTTTCCTGATTAGATACTCACTCCAGGGTATGTATTTATCAGGTATGATTCTCACATCTGTATGGTTTTACAGATGATGAGTGGGAGTAAATTATTGGGAATTAGGTGATCATCCTCATTATATCGGAATTCGTTGTAATTGGTGATATTTGAGGAAATCGCCTGGGTACAGTTTTCAATCTACGACACACAGGTTTTGAGTTATTCAACTCAACGGACTTATACAAAATATTGTATGTTGTCCAGTGTCCATCAGGACAAAGGGGTAGGTCCTCGTACTATGTTCTGTTTACTTGTGACTTCTCTAGTTTTTAGACAAGTGTTTCGTAGAAATACAATGTCTAAGTTTTGAGAAGTTGTGGGTATAAGAATAAAGTAGAGAACCAGGTATTGCAAGTATCAGGATTCTTCAAAGAGATCGAAGATGTAGATTCTTGTGATAGGTATTCAGTTGATAGTAATGGTTTTGAGAAACTTGTTTCTCTTTCGGGTTACTCATAATTGGATGTATTCCTAAGTTGAGTAATGCTGATTAGCCTCTCTCCATTAAGTTGATATGCACTAGATGTTAGTGTATATGCCCTAGAGGCCATTACTGTATCATACTAGTATGTATATTACTTGATGGAAGCTTGGGATATTCACAGTAGTATAGATAATCTTGCTCGATATAGTAGTATGCTACTTGGTTTGTCTCTGCTTTAATGTGTACATGTGTGTTTATTTATTATATCACCTATACGCATTAGTAGAGCCCTTAGGATCTTTACTTGATTACCGGCGTTGTGATGGCGATCACACTCGTGGGGGCTGGGTAATCTACAAGCACATCCTTATACACGTCCCTAGTCGTGGGAGTATCGAGATAGGGCATCGATACTCCGGAGTAGACTAGCGTATGCGCTTCTCATCCCAGCACGGGAGACGGTCTGTCCCACAGCCGTCAGTACGTCGTACTTGAGATAGTATGCGGGTGCTCGTTAGGTTACGAGTACACTAGACAGGACTCGTCGGGAACTGATGGTTGGTATTATACCTATCGTCAGTTATCAGTTCCCAGATGACATGAGTACAGCTGAGTCCGCTGACTTGACACTGTCACTTCGCCTCAAGTGTGTTCCCACTGTTCTTTGATTACTACCCTACCACGGCTCTACTGAGTCGTGCAAACAGGTAGTAGTTGGGAGCAGTCCCGAAGCACTTGGAGGCAGTGACGGTTAGACAGGATTCGTCTCTCCCGGTATTGGGGGTTGACATCGCGCTGTGTCTAGGAGAGCCATTACACGAGTAGTCCCTGGCCAGGGCAAGCGAGATATACTGGTAGGTTTCCAGTGTTATCTCAGGGTGTTCTGGGCTTCACTCCGAAACGACTTGTACCGCTATTAGGGGACTGACGTTTACCACCCCCTAGGCCCGCCATGCGATGTATCAGACGAACAGACCGGACTGTACGGAGATTGTCACATACAGGCTCAGTAGGAGTTCGGATGGGTTCACCTCATCGGCCTTCTTATCGACATCTACCTGGGGATCGTTACGTACAGCTAGTGCCGCTTATGGTCTGTGGTTAAACCCACTGCCAGCGTAGTGTCGAGTCTTTAGAGTCCCACACAGAGAGTTTCCCTGCACTGAGCGAAACGTGTAGAGGCCGTATGGTTTTACGGCAGGGCTGCGATCACTTACGTATACTTGTATGCGTATGGTGTTCGGGCAGGCAATACTAGTGGGCTTTGTTCTAAGCCAGATCCTAGCATTGCACGGATGGATTTGTTTTGTCTTCTGTGCATCCGCATTCTACGGAATACGGATGCAGGTGTGTATGCACAGTTTTCCGGAGCGGTGAAGGAGGGGGTGCCTCATTAGGGTTTTGACAGTTGATTCGGTCAAAACCATTTTGAGGCGGACTCATTAGGGTTTTGACAGTTCATTTGGTCAAAACCATTATGAGCCGCGGATATCATTTACTAATCCTTTTAGTGATAATTTTATGATGGCTAATTGCATTGACCATTTGACCCCGTTGACCTCTCTTGACTTTGTTGACCGGTTGACCGTGTTGACCATTGACTTTCAAGAGGGATCTACACTCTTCTTTTTCTTTTTCTTTTTCCTTTTGGATTAT
Organism: Agapanthus africanus; assembly: GCA_030015575.1. Classification (NCBI taxonomy): domain Eukaryota; kingdom Viridiplantae; phylum Streptophyta; class Magnoliopsida; order Asparagales; family Amaryllidaceae; genus Agapanthus; species Agapanthus africanus. Next base: position 871,707,175 of record JASDDO010000019.1, on the reverse strand, counting down.
GATAATGGTCATTTCAATGTAGCCATCAAACTTTATCTTGATGGGATTAGCAATGATGTTGTTTTTACATTATTGCAACCATGGTTACTTTTCTTTGTATCATAATTCCTTTCTCATTCTCTCTCTTGTCTTTCAAGTGAGAAGAAAAGAAATAAACCATGGTTGTTGCTCCTCCTCCTTCTTCCTCCTCTTGATTTATCTTTTGATCTCATGTGTTGAGAGATAAAGATCCCACAAAAACAAAACCATTCATCTACCACTTCTACACAACCTAGGGCTTCTAGATTTGCGATCTCTTTGCCCTAGTTACCTCGGCTCGAGGTGGAGCTCGGTGCACATCTCTCGGGTGGATCGTCTTCGACTCAAGGAGGCCGCGGAGGTGACCAAAGTCCGGATCAACTCTCAGAGCAAGCAAGGAGAAGAACAACAAGAAGAGAAGGATTTCAAGTTGAGTGACCAAAGTCCGGATCAACCCTCGGAGCAAGCAAGGAGAAGAACAACAAGAAGAGAAGGAGTTCAAGTTAAGGTATAACCCCTAACCGAGTAGATAGATCTCTAGTTAGGATACTAGTGTATTGTTTAGCAAAGATCCGGCTTTTACGGTCCATGTTACAAAGTTTAGAAAAATTTTGTTTTACCGTTTCCGCAACCCCGAAAGTACCGGGAGAGGTAACGTGGACCTAACAGTGGTATCAGAGCCTAACTAAACACACCCTAGCATGTTAGCAAAGTATTAAGAATATCGACCGGACGAAAACCCGCAAAATTACCCCGGAAAATTCAGTTTCTGCCGATTTTTAGAACTGTTCCAAAATTAAAAATTTATACACTAAAAATCGGCTCAGGCTTTTGTTAGAATACTGAAGAAAAATGATCACCCAACTCGACTAAAGCGCCGCGTTTCCGCGGCATAAGCTTGCTTATGCCGCGGAACCGCGGCCGAGTTAACTCGGTTGGGGATCCTGTTTGCTGCAGTCTTCTTATTTGGGTATTTTGGGATTTTTACAATATGACTTTTCTGCCCAGATTTTCCAGAACGAAAAATTAGTTTTTAGGGCTTAAAAATTCGTATTTTTTTGTCGATGTTCTGTAGACTTTGGCTAATGGTTATATCTGTAATGTTATATGTGTATTGAACGTCTACTAATCGCTATACGCCGATTAGTGGGGGTTATACACATCTGTGATCTGTGTTGTTGATGGTATGTGTATATGAACTCGTTGGATTGTCGCGGATGAATAGCCGGGGTGGATGTGAGATGAGAGTTTCTTTTTCTTTCATTCATGTAATAAATTTGTAAATTGATGTAATATTATTTGTATGGCCGCACAACCGGGTCGGGGTTGTAGCCGTCATTGTATAATTCTTTTTACTGTTTTTGCTCCTAGGATAGACCCATGGAGGGGGTGCACAAACTACCGGGTATCTCGAAGTGCCGAGTGGCCTACTCACGGCGTTGAGGGAGGTTGCTTCGCTTCGGGTACTTGGCGGGTAGTTTTCCGCACCCGTAGGGGTCTTGGGTGGGGTATTGGCTATTCATCGCGACCGTGTAATCCGCTTTTCGTTGCAGGCTCGAACGAATCGCGGGTTCCTAGTATATCCAAAGTGTTCATCTATGATCTGGATTGGCTATCATTGCTGTATATCTATATATAATAACTATTTAGGCGTTGCTTATGTTTTACAGCCGCGCTAGCCCAGCCCCCGCTCTGTCGTTAGTTAAGTAACCTAACGGGTGATGACGGGGCCCAGTGGCGAATGCGAATGGCATAAGCGTACGTCATATTTTGGTTGTTTTCTGCAATGGTAGGATTTAAATGATGGGACGCATTAAAAGAACTAATGCAAGAAAATAAACCTAAAAGACGTTGTTGGAACAAGTTTTTCAAAAAGCTGTTATTACAAGGACGTTCATCTTTTTGTTTTGCATCGAGGTATTCGGTTATGAATGCCCAGCACCTCAATCGACGAGGCAAGGGCCGAGATCCCCTCATCGGGAGTGACCCCTTGGACAAAAATTTTGCGTCAGGGCAATAACTTCACCATAGTCGATTATTCTTGCTTTGCATCGAGGTATTCATCTTACGAATGCCCAGCACCTCACTCGACGAGGAAAGAGCCGAGATCCCTTCACAGGGAGTGACCTCTTTAGCAAAAGTTTTCGCCATTATTTTTTCAAAAAAGGGCAATCATGCTCCTTCAACGATATCAAGTTCATTACGTTAACGGGTTTTTCGCCAAAAGCCCAGCCGTAGCCCTCCGTCGTTTCGGATCAATATTATTTAGTATTCGTGCTGCGTTTGTTGACCTAGTCAAGGCGTAGTGAACGGTAGCTAAATAATATTTTTCTTTGGATTGCAAATGTGATTGGTTAGGACAGTCATGCGGCCTTGTTGACCTAGTCAAGGGCACGTACGGGTGGGTCTAATGCAATCAGGATAATGACGGGTAGAACTTGACTAACAGTTTGTGGCTTGTTGACCTAGTCAAGGTCATGAACCGTTAGGGGCAAAAACCACATCGGGGGTTTCAAAAGAACTGAAACTTGCAGATTTAGCATACCTTCTGGAGTGTAGTGACTAGAGTGGATTCCATCTAGGCCATCACACAATGATAGTTGGATCCCGATCCCGCTGATGAGTTGGATTACTCTCGGGAGATTATTTCACTTAACAATCAATGCTATAAACCTAGTAGGTGTCTAGAAAGGTGTTAGCGGGGTTACGCCCCCAGGGAAAAGAGGTTCTTAAATTAAGGAACTTCGCGAAAGCGTTGGAAAACCTCCCTCGAAGTACCGACACTAGCCTGGCTGAAAGGTTAAGCAAGTATTGTGACGTGAATTAAATCCTGGCTAGTTCTTCTTTTAAAAAGGTTTTAAGAAGAATTTGAGGAAACAGTGGGAGACATCCTGGTTAGATAAATTAATAAACCAATCTAATCTTGCAAGAGTGTACGCTGAGTGTTTCTTTTCTCCCTCTCCAGGTAGCAACCATTTCACGCCCTAATCAAGATAATAAAATGTATCGCTTGACCGATCCGAATTCTTATTCGGGGCTGGGGAACGTTGGTTCAGCTCTAACTTTTGACAACAGTCATGAGTATGAGAATGGGAAAGGGGATTGTATGGATTTCCAGGATACCCAGTTGAAGAAGAAGCATGGTTTTGCATCTACTTCAGGTGTTCTTGTAATTGAGAACTGTTTTACGGTCAGCCCTACCTCCTGGGTACTTGATACCGGATCAGGATCTCATATCTGTAATTTATTGCAGGGACTGAGAAAAAGTAAGAAAGTTGCACCGGGTGATATGTCGCTCAGAGTAGCGAACGGAGCACAAGTTAATGCGGCAGCCGTCGGTGAATATCACCTAGTATTGCCAAATGGCAAGACTATGATTTTGAACGATTGCTACTATGTACCCTCCATGGTTTGCAACATCATATCAGTTTCTTTACTCGATAAAGATGGATATAACTTTGTTCTTGACAAGAATATCATGAACATTTACCTTCATAAGGTACTGGTTGAAGAGGGTACACTGTGTAATGGTATCTACGTTCTAAATCAGAATACAGTTCTCAATGTACAAAACACACGCAAGAGGAAGAATTCAGATACGAATGAATCCTACTTATGGCATTGTAGACTTGGTCATATCGGAGAGAAAAGACTGAATAAGTTGCATAAAGATGGACTCTTGAATGCGTTCGAGTTTTCATCTTATGAAACTTGTCAGTCTTGTCTCAAAGGGAAGATGACCAAATCTCCGTTCACCGGACATGGAGAAAGAGCAACAGAGCTCTTGGGACTCGTACATAGTGATGTATGCGGTCCGATGTCTATACATGCAAGGGGTGGGTTCTCCTACTTCATCACATTCACTGACGATCTCTCTAGGTTCGGATATGTGTATCTGATAAAACACAAATCTGAAGCTTTTGAGAAATTCAAGGAATTCAGAAACGAAGTAGAGAACCAGACTGGCAAAAGTATCAAGATCCTCCGGTCTGATAGAGGAGGGGAGTACTTAAGCACGGAATTCCTAGATCACTTAAAAGAGAATGGTATTCTCTCTCAGCTTACTCCTCCTTATACACCACAGCACAACGGTGTATCGGAGCGGAGGAATCGTACCCTACTGGATATGGTTCGCTCCATGATGAGTAATGCCGAGTTGCCTCTTTCATTTTGGGGACATGCGCTATTGACAGCAGCATACCTATTGAATGATGTTCCGTCTAAATCAGTGCCTAAGACTCCGTTCGAGATATGGAATGGAAAAAGGCCATATCTTAAAAGATTTAAGATATGGGGTTGTCCGGCTTATGTTAAAACGCATAAACCGGATAAACTAGAGGCACGGTCAGTTTTATGTAAGTTTGTGGGATATCCAAAGAATGGTTATGGATATCTATTCTACCACACCGAGGAACAGAAGGTGTTTGTTGCTCAGCATGCCGTTTTCTTAGAAACGGAGTTTCATGCAAAAGAAATTAGTAGGAGCACGGTAAGAATTGGAAGAAATTCAGAGACCACAAACTGAAACTGAAAATTTGACAGAACCTCAGGATTCAATAACCCCAGACGAACCTCAGCCACTCCGCAGATCTGGTAGGATTTCTCATCCGCCCGAGAGATACTACGGTTTTCTCATAGACGGGGATCGAGAGGATTGCATCTTGGAAGAAGATGACCCTACCAGTTTCAGGCAGGCCATTATCAGTAGGGACTCTGATAAGTGGCAGGAAGCAATGCAATCCGAAATGGAGTCCATGTACGCCAATAAAGTGTGGACCTTGGATATTGCTCCACCTGGGGTAAAACCCGTTGGATGCAAATGGATCTACAAAAGGAAACTTGGTGTAGATGGGCAGGTGGAAACCTATAAAGCTAGACTCGTTGCAAAAGGTTTTCGTCAAAGACCTGGTTTGGACTATGATCAGTCGAAAATATTGTATATTTTAGCCGGCAATTTCCCTATCATTTGCACTCATTTAGAAGTGTACGGTATTCATATTTCACATATTAGCAAATCCATCGCAAAATATCAGATTACATGTATTAGACCTTAAAACTGGCATTTCTAGGGAAATTGACTGCATTGCATGGCATCGCAATATTTCTATATGTCGCAACCCGTGTTCCAAAGTCTGTGCAGGAAAAGGAAAGCTTGCTCGAACATTACACCGCTCAAAAGATACGTCAACTCACTAATTTCAGATCTGGTATCAATCCAAAGGAGCAATCACAATTCAGCATATCAGACAAAGCCCTAGACAGCAGCCCAAGACCACACCAGAATACCCAAAGGCCAAGCTCATTAAAGAGCCGCGGATCAGCGGCAATGGCTTGCTTGTGCCGCGGATCCGCGGTGGGTCCATGGAGTTAGCCTCCCAAATTTGCACCAAAACTCCTACATCAGTGGCTACAGTTCAGAAATGCACTCCAACTTTCAGAAGACTCCAGGAACTTCTACCAGACCAGCAAACACTTTGAGCTTCACTAAATTAGCCTATTATTCTAGAACTTTCCCTAAACCCTAGCTTAAACCCTAAGCTAGTTCCTAACAAACTCTTTCAACAAACTTTGGGAGGGAAACTTCTAATTCAAACCTAAACCTAGGGTTTGGGTGTTCTATAAATAAGACCCTAAGCTCACTTATTATTAATCTTGGAAAATCTTGAAAAATCTTGGAAAATCTTGGAAAAATCCCATTATCAATCCTAAATCTAGTATCAAACTAGAACCATTCTCTTTCTTCTTCTTCTTCCACAAGTCTAGTGACAGGCCTTGTGTGAAACCCTAACCCTAATTCCAACTCAAAAAGACAAGATCCCGAGTACCCATTAAGCAAGAAGCCCTACAACCTTTAGGAGCGGAGCCGATCTTCAACGGAGCAAGCGATCCGAGCCGATCCACGACTCATGAAGCCGAGCGACGCCCGATCAACAATCTAGATTCTTCTTCTTGTAGTTCTTGAAGCAAATGTAATCAAAATTGTTGAGATAAATAAAGGTGATATTCTTTTATCTTGTTTTCTTTAAATTCTGCATCATGCTATCTTTACAATTCGTAAATCTTTTCTGTGTGGTGATGTGTGAATAAAACTCCGCTCGTCGAGGAGTCGAGACGGTCAATAGAATGATGATGTAACATAGCTTTAATCGATTCTTGATTCCTACAAGTTTTGTAAACCCTAGCAAGTTCAAGAACCGACAACCCATTTTGTTACGATACTTTCTTGAATGATATCGCTCGAAATTGGGGAGTTACGATCGTTTCTTGAAATTGCTAGAGGCTAGAATGTGAATGATATCGACAACAGAACAAGGGATAAGATGAAACCCTAGTTTCACGAGAAACCCCTAACTCTTGTCGATGATCATCGATCTAGTATCAATCCTTCGAAGGACAAGAATACGATATCTTTAGATTACATCACGTCTATCGATCCGATCGATTCCTACGAGCCTCTCTTAGATTCTTGACTGTTGATTGGAAAAATATCATCGATACACCGATTCTTGATTGTTTATCTTTTTCTTGATTCTTGAATAGAATAGTGACACTTGAAAATCAATACTCTTGAATCATGTTTTCGTTTATCGTTACTTAACTTTTCAATTCAAACATATCAAAGATATAAATGAATCGTGCAATCCCTGTGGACGATCCGCACTCACTCATTAACTACAGCTGACACCGTAGTTTGATTGCGGTCAAAATATTTTTTTGGTTGTGAAGTTCTTTATAAATTTTCCGAATACCAACCCATTTGAGTTCTTTAAACAAAGTCGGAAACGAAATAAACCTTCACCGGAAAAACGATCAATCAAAATGGCGCCGTTGCCGGGGATCGCGCTAATTCATTTACATTTTTAGTTTGAAGTGAAAGAATTATTACATTCTACCTCTTGAAAGCAAAATTCGTACAAACTCTTATACGTGAGTTGTGATTTGATTGCAAGGTGATCTGGAGCATTCTGTGCTGTCGAAAAATTATTTGGGATATACCAGAGAGCTGAGGGAAGCAACAGAAGGCAGCTGAAGAAAATTGGTGCAGTGATACCATCACCAGACCGCGGTTGAGCGGCCAATACCCAGGAATTGCGGCGGAAACGCGGCTATATTGGGGGTTCTCTGGAAAATTTTGCTTGCAGGTGATTTCTGTCTCTCTCCCCTCTCCTCTTTTTAGCTCCAACTAACACTTTGCTGCAGGATTCTTTGCAAATAATCGCAGCTCGCAAAAGCAAAATAAAATTTGTGCGTGATTTTGATTTCTTGGTTGTTTGCATATAAATACGGATATTAAGGGCCACGGCCAAATCCAAATTAGGTGGGGATTTCATTACCCTTCCTAGGCCCCGAAAACCACCAAACTTGCATCCGCATTGACCCACATTAACTAAAAGAAATCTAGAGATGACTCTAAGGACTGTCGCGCTCATTTAGGACAAGAGAAGGCCGTGGGTAATTCATTGCTTATCCGCGTTTTCTTGTGGTGCCTAAGACGAGTGTGTCTAAGGCTAGTGGTTTTTAATTAGGCCCACTACTTACGTAGTGGAGTACCTTCCCACTTACCTGGCACTCATCCGGCCACAGGGGGACAAAGAGGCAGTGGAGGATTCTATCCTGCGACTTGTCTTTTGGCAGTTAGGAGCGGTCTAGAGCCGGACCTAGGTGACCACTAGATTCTAGGGTTTGTGTGCTGCATTTGTTGTGTCGCATCATTTTTTTTTTAAAAAAAAAATCCGTCCCTTTTTCAAAAGCAAACACCACATTCATTTACCCCTAATTATAAGCCAACGCTGCCACTTGTACTAACCCTTTTTAGTACAAGATAGGCTGGACACGGGATTCTAGTGCCCGTTTAGTCCGCGTACCCCTTATCGACTCCGAAGTCGATATTTCTCCATTTACCTTTTCTTTACCTACTACCACACCCACATCGATGGATCCGAATCCATCAAACTTCTTTGACCCTAATCTGCCGCCGTCCGTTGGTGCGCAGAATCCACCTCGCATCTCTCTCCAGGAGAGGTGCTATCCACTTAGAGGTCCTCTTTCGACCTGCTTATCCACACCACCAGCCAATGAGGATAACTTCGAGATTAAGCCCCAGTATATCAATCTTTTACCCAAATTTCACGGACTCGAGACTGAGGACGCTTACGTTTTCATTACCAAGTTTGAAAACGTATGAGCAATGATGGATACGTCACAACTTTCAGTGGATGCTATGCGTCTACGACTTCTCCCATTTACATTGTGCGATATAGCCGAGAAGTGGCTATATAACACTACCGCACACTCTATTACGAATTGGGGAGAATTCGTCGCGGCATTCCTTAAGAAATTTTACCCAATACAAAAGACAGCTCGAATCCGTAGCGAACTGAATCAATTTGCCCAGCTCCCCGCTGAACCATTTTCTAAATGCTTTGAACGTTTCAAGGATCTATTGGTTCAATGTCCTCATCATGGCATCCCGAGATGGGAGCTTTGCCGAATCATATATCAGGGCAGTAACCCTAACACTAAACAGAGCCTTGAAAACATGTGTCAAGGCACCTTCATGTCTAAAGATGATGGGGAAGCTTGGCGATACTTAGAAGAGTTCGCCGAAAAGTCCTTACAGTGGGAAAGTCCATCATTTAGGAGTGGCAATAACCAATCGGATGTTTCCATAGGAGTTAGAGCTGACATTTCAGCTATACAAAAGAAACTCGAGACTATGGAAAACAAATTTTTAGCCGCCTCCCTTAATCAAATGTCACTTTCCAAAACTGTATGTGGCTGCTGTTCTGATCCGTCTCACTTGACGGAAGAATGTCCGTTTCAAGGTCGTGAGCATACCAATGCCACATTTCAAAGACCGAGAAACGATCCTTTTTCTTCCACATATAATCAGGGTTGGAGGAATCACCCCAATTTTTCTTGGAACCAATCACAATCACAAAACACGGTTCCAAACCAAAACAATTTCCAAAGGGTCCCTCCACCACAACAGCAGCCACAACTTCAATTGAGTCAGCACCCCTTTCAAGCACATAATTTTCAAAATCAGGTCAACACACCTGCACTGTCTAGTCCTTTACAGTTGACCGGAACTGATGAATCCTCTTCTTTTGCACAATACATGAATTTGATCTTAACAAATATCATGCAAGTTTCGGCTGAAATGAAATCTTCTGTCGATAAAATTGAGAAAAACTCTGCGTCCCAAAACGAGAGTATTAAATCGATGGAAGAAGAGATTGCACGATTAAAAGCCGAAATGAGTGCAAGAGAGAAAGGGAAACTTCCAGCTCAATCCTTACCCAACCCTAGCTATTCACATCACGTGAATGCAATCACCACGTTGAGATCTGGAAGAGTGCTTGACAATCATGTTGGGGAAGAAGTTGATGATACTGAAAATCATGTCAACACCCCGGCTGAGACCTTTCCACACACACACACTTCTGACCCCAGTTCTTCTACCCCACCACCTTCTTCCGAGCCTATTCTTCGTTTCTCAAAAGGCTCGCCACTACAGCCCACCTCTTTTACCCCTCCACGAACGATTCCCACTTCTATATTGGGATCGGTTCCACACACACTTCCTTCTTCTATGATGGACCCAGCGCTTATTGCTAAAGCACCTTACCCTAATCGGTTAAGGGCTAACATACCAAGTCCACAGATGGAGAAGATCACTGAGATGTTTAAACAGGTTAACATCAATATCCCTCTTCTAGATGCTATCCAACAAGTCCCTGCATATACGAAAGTTCTTAAAGACTTTTGCACTAGAAAGAGGAAGAAACAAATGCCCAAGAAGATATTCATGGCAAAAACAGTAGACACGGCTTTCCCCCAGCAATTACCGAGAAAACGTAAGGATCCTGGATATCCTACGATTTCCATCTCTATTGGGGAGAAACACATTAACCGTGCTCTACTAGATCTTGGGGCAAGTGTTAACCTGCTTCCTTTCTCAGTTTATGAGCAGTTAGGAATCGGAGAGTTGAAACCATCTCCTTGCACTCTCCAGATGGCTGACCAATCAATCACCAGACCTAGGGGTGAACTAGAGGATGTGTTAATAAAAATCGGGGAATTTATTTTCCCTGTGGATTTTATTTTAATTGATACACAGCCTGTAGCGAACTCACGGAATCAAATTCCGGTGATTTTAGGTCGCCCCTTTTTGGCCACTTCCAATGCTATCATCAATTGTCGTAACGGTTCTATGACTCTATCCTTCGGGAACAGGATAATTGAGATGAACATTTACAAGTTAGGAAGTGTACCCTCCGAACCTACTGCTCAGGTCTGTTCTGTCGACTTAATGGATGTCGACAGCAGCGAATTTGATGATCCTCCTGATATCGATCTTGACTCTTTTCATACGTTATTGTTTGACCCAACTATGTATCATACACATACGGACTCTTCCACCGAGATGTCCAGGTCAACAATTAACACTGATTATGAACTGATTTTAGAGTCTGAAGATCACCCCGCACCTTGTGATGACATTATTCTTCGGGGTATAGATGAAACTTTTGAGGAGATCTTCGCTGATGAACTCGCATTTCTAAAAAGCACGGGTGTTGAGACGAATCATGTCCAAATCAATGAAATTGAACCTCCACCCCTTCTTCTGAAATGTAAAAAGAATGCGAGTAATCCATCGCATACACTGCATCGTCTCTCCAAAATGAGACGCACACACATTCTATTCCACCACTTAAGCTTTCCCCACTTCTTCTTCCACCAACTAGAGCACTGCATTGATAAAATTTTTGAATGGTTGGTGTTGACATTCGGTCTTTGCAAAGCTTGGCATCGACCAATGATTTTTGACCCCCACTTATGATTTTAAAAGATTAACATTGCATAACTCAAGTTTGGGGGGGTATAATTTTTTTTTTTTTTTTTTTCTGGCTCTTGAAAAGAAAAGTTTTACAAAATGATGAGCCAAAAATAAGTTTGGGGGAGGTTCTTCACTTAAATATTTTGCCCCCACTAATAATTCCTCCCAAGCTTACAGGTTTTTCGAGATTTAGCAGAAGGCAACAGTGAGGACACTGTTGAAAACAAGTTTGGGGGAGGTTTGTGCTTATTTTCGCATCATTTGCATATCATTTGCATAAGCACAAAACATTTTTGAAAACCTATAAAAATTTAAAAAATTTCAAAAGATAAAAAATATTTTTTGCACATAAATAAGATAATAAAAGTTTAGATAGTGAAAAAATTACATCCATGAGATTAGAAAAATTGAAGAAAACCAAGAAAATTAGAAGTTTTCTTATACGAACTAGTAATAAGTAGTTACGAGCCGTTGTCCCAAGGGTTAGTAAGATGAAGGACGTCACTAATCTGAGGATAAAAATAAGTCTGAAAAATAGTTTCTATTCTGGAAGCCAAACATTTTGAACGTTGCTACCCTGCTATTCGCACTTACACACGTCTTAAAGCCTGGGATAGTAGAGGATACCTTGAAATGCTCTTGTCTTAAAACCAAAAGTATGAAGGAAATAAAAAAATGAAAAGTGGTGAGAAAAATGGACACTGGTTTTGTTATCACCGAGGGAAATAAAAAAATATATAGCAAGGGTGCTTCTTCACCTAGTGCCCTAAGGCCAACTGGTCTGGGAGTCACTGCTATGCCTAAGGTGGTGCAAGACGAGGAAAATACACCAAGCAAGCAAGCACAGGAGTAATCGGTCGGTTAGTACCTCAAGAAGTATTAACGGTCGCATGAAAGTGTGTGAGCAATCTCGTTTATCAAAAAGTACTGAGGCTGATGGGCAAGAGTATGATAGCTTGAATTGAATTCTCCGGGTGTAGGGATGTCTTTACACACACGCAGGGTTATATGATCGATGTTTTGGAAGAAAGATAGGAATGAAGAATAAGACGATGTTTTATTGAGGGAGGACGTGATTTCTAACATCTTTTCATGACCATTAAGATAGGGCTCATGACAACTGAAAAGCTAGCTTAGTTGGAAACCCTAATTTTCAAGGCTTTTCTTTAAAAATTCTTTTCTTTAAATGTAATATTCATGATCTTTCTTTTATTATTGGATTTTGTGGGTGCAATCCGCTGAAAACCCTCAGGAGACAACACTCCTCCTACTAGGGACACCTAGAGGTTTAAAGGCTTGTTGCACGTGCTCAGTGCAATCGTGTTGCCTACGAAAGTGTGCTAGTTAGTTTTTCTCTTTCTTTATTTTCTCCTTCTCTTTTTAATAAAACATTCGCTCGAGACGATCGAAATTAAGTTTGGGGGTATTTGATCAGTCGAAAATATTGTATATTTTAGCCGGCAATTTCCCTATCATTTGCACTCATTTAGAAGTGTACGGTATTCATATTTCACATATTAGCATATCCATCGCAAAATATCAGATTACATGTATTAGACCTTAAAACTGGCATTTCTAGGGAAATTGACTGCATTGCATGGCATCGCAATATTTCTATATGTCGCAACCCGTGTTCCAAAGTCTGTGCAGGAAAAGGAAAGCTTGCTCGAACATTACACCGCTCAAAAGATACGTCAACTCACTAATTTCAGATCTGGTATCAATCCAAAGGAGCAATCACAATTCAGCATATCAGACAAAGCCCTAAACAGCAGCCCAAGACCACACCAGAATACCCAAAGGCCAAGCTCATTAAAGAGCCGCGGATCCGCGGCAATGGCTTGCTTGTGCCGCGGATCCGCGGTGGGTCCATGGAGTCAGCCTCCCAAATTTGCACCAAAACTCCTACATCAGTGGCTACAGTTCAGAAATGCACTCCAACTTCCAGAAGACTCCAGGAACTTCTACCAGACCAGCAAACACTTTGAGCTTCACTAAATTAGCCTATTATTCTAGAACTTTCCCTAAACCCTAGCTTAAACCCTAAGCTAGTTCCTAACAAACTCTTTCAACAAACTTTGGGAGGGAAACTTCTAATTCAAACCTAAACCTAGGGTTTGGGTGTTCTATAAATAAGACCCTAGGCTCACTTATTATTAATCTTGGAAAATCTTGAAAAATCTTGGAAAATCTTGGAAAAATCCCATTATCAATCCTAAATCTAGTATCAAACTAGAACCATTCTCTTTCTTCTTCTTCTTCCACAAGTCTAGTGACAGGGCTTGTGTGAAACCCTAACCCTAATTCCAACTCAAAAAGCCAAGATCCCGAGTACCCATTAAGCAAGAAGCCCTACAACCTTTAGGAGCGGAGCCGATCTTCAACGGAGCAAGCGATCCGAGCCGATCCACGACTCATGAAGCCGAGCGACGCCCGATCAACAATCTAGATTCTTCTTCTTGTAGTTCTTGAAGCAAATGTAATCAAAATTGTTGAGATAAATAAAGGTGATATTCTTTTATCTTGTTTTCTTTAAATTCTGCATCATGCTATCTTTACAATTCGTAAATCTTTTCTGTGTGGTGATGTGTGAATAAAACTCCGCTCGTCGAGGAGTCGAGACGGTCAATAGAATGATGATGTAACATAGCTTTAATCGATTCTTGATTCCTACAAGTTTTGTAAACCCTAGCAAGTTCAAGAACCGACAACCCATTTCGTTACGATACTTTCTTGAATGATATCGCTCGAAATTGGGGAGTTACGATCGTTTCTTGAAATTGCTAGAGGCTAGAATGTGAATGATATCGACAACAGAACAATGGATAAGATGAAACCCTAGTTTCACGAGAAACCCCTAACTCTTGTCGATGATCATCGATCTAGTATCAATCCTTCGAAGGACAAGAACACGATATCTTTAGATTACATCACGTCTATCGATCCGATCGATTCCTACGAGCCTCTCTTAGATTCTTGACTGTTGATTGGAAAAATATCATCGATACACCGATTCTTGATTGTTTATCTTTTTCTTGATTCTTGAATAGAATAGTGACACTTGAAAATCAATACTCTTGAATCATGTTTTCGTTTATCGTTACTTAACTTTTCAATTCAAACATATCAAAGATATAAATGAATCGTGCAATCCCTGTGGACGATCCGCACTCACTCATTAACTACAGCTGACACCGTAGTTTGATTGCGGTCAAAATATTTTTTTGGTTGTGAAGTTCTTTATAAATTTTCCGAATACCAACCCATTTGAGTTCTTTAAACAAAGTCGGAAACGAAATAAACCTTCACCGGAAAAACGATCAATCAGACTATGACGAAACTTTTTCTCCGGTGACTATGCTCAAATCCATTCGGATCCTACTTGCCATTGCTGCCTTCCATGACTATGAAATCTGGCAGATGGATGTTAAAACGGCTTTCCTAAACGGCTGTTTGGAAGAGTGCGTTTACATGGATCAACCAGAAGGTTTCGTAGACAGTGGGAGCAGCGGGAAGGTGTGCAAGTTGCTTAAATCCATTTATGGATTAAAGCAGGCATCGCGGAGCTGGAACATCTGTTTTGATGAGGCAATCAAGGAATTTGATTTCATCAAGAACGAGGATGAACCTTGTGTCTATAAGAAGATTGTAGGACGAACTGTCGTATTCCTAGTCTTGTACGTGGACGATATTCTTTTGATAGGAAAAGACATTCCTATGCTACAATCGGTCAAGCTATTTTTGTCACAAAGGTTCTCCATGAAGGACCTGGGTGATGCCTCGTACATTCTGGGGATCAAGATCTATAGAGATAGATCCAAGAAACTATTGGGACTTTCGCAGTCCAGGTACATAGAGACCGTACTAAAGAGATTTAGTATGGAGGGTTCCAAGCGCGGTAACATACCCGCATTGCACGGAATTACCCTCTCCAAGAAGATGTCTCCTAAGACTGACGAAGAGAGGGTTCGCATGACCACTATACCCTACGCTTCGGCGGTAGGATCTATAATGTATGCGATGCTATGTACAAGACCAGATGTAGCTTACGCGCTGAGCGCGGTAAGCCGGTATCAGTCAGACCCAGGTGAGGACCACTGGACAGCAGTGAAGAACATTCTCAAGTACCTGAGAAGGACTAAGGAGATGTTCCTGGTTTACGGTAATGGAGACCTCAGGGTCGAGTCCTTTACCGATTCAAGCTTCCAGAGTGACAAAGATGACAGCAAGTCTGTCTCGGGTTTTGTGTTTACCCTCAACGGAGGGGCGGTATTTTGGAGGAGTTCCAAGCAGGATACCGTCGCAGACTCGACGATGGAGGCTGAATACATTGCTGCAAGCGATGCCGCAAAAGAGGCGGTCTGGATGAAGAAGTTCATTAGTGAACTTCAGGTGGTTCCGTCCATTGTTGACCCAATACCTTTGTATTGCGATAACAATGGGGCTATAGCTTTAGCGAAGGAACCAAGGTCCCATCAGAAATCCAGGCACATCTTAAGGCGGTATCACCTGATCAGGGAGATCATTGATCGCCAGGAGATCGAGGTGCGGAGAGTGGACACAAAGGACAACACAGCGGACCCATTCACAAAGGCCTTGCCCAGACTCAGTTCGAGCGGCTGATCGAGATGATAGGTCTTCGATACGCCAGTACATGGCCTTAGTGCAAGTGGGAGATTGTTAGTGTATATGCCCTAGAGGCCATTACTGTATCATACTAGTATGTATATTACTTGATGGAAGCTTGGGATATTCACAGTTGTATAGACAATCTTGCTCGATATAGTAGTATGCTACTTGGTTTGTCTCTGCTTTAATGTGTACATGTGTGTTTATTTATTATATCACCTATACGCATTAGTAGAGCCCTTAGGATCTTTACTTGATTACCGGCGTTGTGATGGCGATCACACTCGTGGGGGTTGGGTAATCTACAAGCACATCCTTATATACGTCCCTAGTCGTGGGAGTATTGAGATAGGGCATCGATACTCCGGAGTAGACTAGCGTATGCGCTTCTCATCCCAGCACGGGAGACGGTCTGTCCCACAGCCGTCAGTACGTCGTACTTGAGATAGTATGCGGGTGCTCGTTAGGTTACGAGTACACTGGACAGGACTCGTCGGGAACTGATGGTTGGTATTATACCTATCATCAGTTATCAGTTCCCAGGTGACATGAGTACAGCTTAGTCCGCTGACTTGACACTGTCACTTCGCCTCAAGTGTGTTCCCACTGTTCTTTGATTACTACCCTACCACGGCTCTACTGAGTCGTGCAAACAGGTAGTAGTTGGGAGCAGTCCCGAAGCACTTGGAGGCAGTGACGGTTAGACAGGATTCGTCTCTCCCGGTATTGGGGGTTGACATCGCGCTGTGTCTAGGAGAGCCATTACACGAGTAGTCCCTGGCCAGGGCAAGCGAGATATACTGGTAGGTTTCCAGTGTTATCTCAGGGTGTTCTGGGCTTCACTCCGACACGACTTGTACCGCTATTAGGGGACTGACGTTTACCGCCCCCCTAGGCCCGCCATGCGATGTATCAGACGAACAGACCGGACTATACGGAGATTGTCACATACAGGCTCAGTAGGAGTTCGGATGGGTTCACCTCATCGGCCTTCTTATCGACATCTACCTGGGGACCGTTACGTACAGCTAGTGCCGCTTGCGGTCTGTGGTTAAACCCACTGCCAGCGTAGTGTCGAGTCTTTAGAGTCCCACACAGAGAGTTTCCCTGCACTGAGCGAAACGTGTAGAGGCCGTATGGTTTTACGGCAGGGCTGCGATCACTTACGTATACTTGTATGCGTATGGTGTTCGGGCAGGCAATACTAGTGGGCTTTGTTCTAAGCCAGATCCTAGCATTGCACGGATGGATTTGTTTTGTCTTCTGTGCATCCGCATTCTACGGAATACGGATGCAGGTGTGTATGCACAGTTTTCCGGAGCGGTGAAGGAGGGGGTGCCTCATTAGGGTTTTGACAGTTGATTCGGTCAAAACCATTTTGAGGCGGACTCATTAGGGTTTTGACAGTTCGTTTGGTCAAAACCATTATGAGCCGCGGATATCATTTACTAATCCTTTTAGTGATAATTTTATGATGGCTAATTGCATTGACCATTTGACCCCGTTGACCTCTCTTGACTTTGTTGACCGGTTGACCGTGTTGACCATTGACTTTCAAGAGGGATCTACACTCTTCTTTTTCTTTTTCTTTTTCCTTTTGGATTATGATAATGGTCATTTCAATGTAGCCATCAAACTTTATCTTGATGGGATTAGCAATGATGTTGTTTTTACATTATTGCAACCATGGTTACTTTTCTTTGTATCATAATTCCTTTCTCATTCTCTCTCTTGTCTTTCAAGTGAGAAGAAAAGAAATAAACTATGGTTGTTGCTCCTCCTCCTTCTTCCTCCTCTTGATTTATCTTTTGATCTCATGTGTTGAGAGATAAAGATCCCACAAAAACAAAACCATTCATCTACCACTTCTACACAACCTAGGGCTTCTAGATTTAGGATCTCTTTGCCCTAGTTACCTCGGCTCGAGGTGGAGCTCGGTGCACATCTCTCGGGTGGATCGTCTTCGACTCAAGGAGGCCGCGGAGGTGACCAAAGTCCGGACCAACTCTCGGAGCAAGCAAGGAGAAGAACAACAAGAAGAGAAGGATTTCAAGTTGAGTGACCAAAGTCCGGATCAACCCTCGGAGCAAGCAAGGAGAAGAACAACAAGAAGAGAAGGAGTTCAAGTTAAGGTATAACCCCTAACCGAGTAGATAGATCTCTAGTTAGGATGCTAGTGTATTGTTTAGCAAAGATCCGGCTTTTACGGTCCATGTTACAAAGTTTAGAAAAATTTTGTTTTACCGTTTCCGCAACCCCGAAAGTACCGGGAGAGGTAACGTGGACCTAACACTAGAGACAGTTGCATGGTTTGAATCGGGTTCCAGTTAAATTAGTGCCTCTATTTCTATATTTTATATAGAATGGTTCATATCTTAACGATGTTAAGAAACGGGGAGTTGTCCGGCTTATGCTTAAAACCAAACTCTGGATAACTCAAGGCACATTTCTGTAATGGAAGTTTGTGGGTTGACCCAGGCTATGTCGAGGGTTGATTTTCTACCATCTGGAAGATCAATAGTAATATTGTTCTTGACTCACCACAGTTTTAGTAAAATGGATTTTTTCAGAAAACAGTAGTGGGAGTATGGTAGAACTGGAAGTGATTCCAGAACCGCAAACGATTACGGAAAATTTAATAGGACCTATATATTCAATCAGGTTTGACATTCCAATAGCCATTCCGCAGATATGGTGGGTAAGCTCAGACACCCGAGAGATACTCCGGTAGCCTCAAGGACGGTGACAGGGAGGTTCTAGTTTACCCAAACTTGACGCTACTGTTGTTCCAGACTATGAGACCCGGCAGGCGGATAAGTATAGCGTCGTTCTAAACTAGCTTTAGAAGTGTACGTATATATTATTCTGCCAGAGGGTTGTCATAGTCAGTGGGAGCAGAGGAAGTATAGTGGGCAAGTAGCTTATGTCTATAGGCTTGAGCAAATATAGCGGAGATAGATCATCTATTTTTGATGTGACAGTCATGGGTTTGACTTCATCAGAATAGGGGATGGATCTGTTAAGAAGGTAGTAGGGTGTAATGTCCTGGTATTTGGATGACATACACAGAGAAGGAAGTAAAATTCTTATACTATAATCGGTTATACTTTGGTCATCACACAGTTGTTTCTCCACAAAGGATATGGATATAATATCAGATATTTTGGTTACTAGATTTATGGTTTTAGATCTAGAATTGGGTAGTTTCCCAATTTGAATACTTTGACAGTATTCTAACAGTATTTTAGAATAGATGACTCCTGGCATGGTGGTGTACCTGCAGATGATGGAGTCACCCTTTCTAAAGGTGTCTTACAGACTAAAGGAGAGAGGGATGTGCATGATTGGCAGATCACTTGCTTAGGCAATTGAGTCAATCATGAGATGTCAAGTACCACACCAGATGTTGTATTTGCACTAGTTGCGATAAGTTTATATTAATCCAATCCTGAAGAAACATAAGGAAGCAGTTTTAGAACATGAGTGTATGTTCTACGGATTTGATGACGGCGGCCTTTTTCGGGAGACGGTTATCATTCCAGGCTTCAAATGGTGACATGGATGACAGAGTGATTGTCAGAGTTATAGTTTTCCCTCTGACGAGGGACAGTATTATGGACAGTTGGTCCAAAAGGATACTGTGGGAGGTATGGTGCTGGAAACTGATTAGGTTCAGTTATCAATACAGTCTAAGAAGTTTGGATTTGGAGTTCATTTATAAACTAGGCCCCATCAGATATCCAGACATATTCTAAGACAGATATTAATCGATTCGGGAGATGGCTTTCTCCGCGAATTTAAGATTTAGATAGATATAGAAAGAAACATTAGGGTGGATCCACTCACTAAGGCTACTTCTCGAACGCAATAGTTTTACAAACGGGCTTTGTGAAACTGATTAGTAGAGGAGTTGGATGTTCGGTATCACACGGGCTATGAGTATGCGACATCGCAATAGCCTTAAGTGCAAGTGGGAGATTGTTGGATATAGTGCCTTCAAAGTCAATTATTGGATCGCAGGCACGTGATTGCAATGATTGAGGGAGGACATATACCGATATGACAGTCTTGCTCGAGATGATAGTATGCTATCTGGTTTGTCTTTATCATCGAATACATGCTTTAGTTCACTATTGCATGATGATAGAGTCCATAGGATTCTTGCTTGACTGCCAACTGTATGATGGCGATCATATACGTGGGAGCTGGGGTCTATAAGCACATCCTTAAAATGTCCCTAGTCGTGGGAGTTTCGAGACTGGGCATCGATACTCCAGAGTAGACTAGTGTATACAGTCGAGACCCCGACGAGGGGCGGTGGCCGGTCTCATAAGCCATTGGTGTTAGTTGGTTCACCTAAGATGTATACAGGTGCTCATTGGGTTATGAGTACACCGGACTGGACTCGCCGGGAACCTGCTAGTTGGTATTATACCTAGCGTCAGATAGCAGTTCCCTGGTGACATGTGTACAGGTTAGTTCATCGACCTGAGGTCGTCATTTGTCTTGTGTGAGTTCCCACTGTGCTTTGATTTCTACCCTACCATGGCTCAAAGGAGTCGTGCAAACAGGTCTTTTTTGGGTACAGTCCCGAGCCATATGGAGGCAAGTGAGCGGATCGGCAGAGGATTCGTCTCTCCCGGTATTGGGGGTGAGATCGCGCTGTGTCTAGGAGAGCCGTTACACAAAGCCCTTGGCCGAGGCAGGAGATTTACCGGTAGGTACTCCAGTAGTATCTCAGGGTGTTCTGGGCCACTCTCTGACACGACTTATACCGCTATTGGGGGTCTGACGTTACCAGCCCCTAGGCTGATATGCGATAATCATAGACGAACGGACCGGACTGTATGTATATTGTCACTGTTAGGCTCAGTAGGGTTTCTGGATGAGTTCGCTCGTCAGCTTCCCTTCCAATCAATACATAGGCAACCGTTACGTACAGCTTGTACCTCTGACGTGCTAGAGGTTATACCCAGTGCCATTGTGTTGATGAGTCATTAGAGTCCCCTACAGACAGTTTCCCAAGTTCGGGCGAAACGTTGTAGAGGCCGTATGGTTTTATGGCAGGGTTCGGAAAATGCACGTGCGTTTTCGCATGTGTCATATTTCGGGCAGATAATACTGGTCAGCTTTGGTTTAAGCCGGATCCGAGTATTATACTGTGTAGATATAATATCTTTATCTCAGTTGCATTTGTATTCGGTCGTAATACAAATGCGGGTATGTTTATACTGTTACGGGGTTATCCTGAAATTCGTTTCGGAATCACTTTTGGAAGTTGCCAGTTTCCAGTTTTCTATCGGCCGTATTTAACATTCGGTTAAATGCGGATTTATCTTTTCTTCTTGAGGGTGAGTCATGAGGTGAGTCATGAGTGGAAGCTTCATGTTGTGGTGACTAGGATTAGTGAGTCACTTATTGCATTTAATGATATGATGAGGTTTTATTAGTGAGTCACCTTTTCATTAATGACTTTTGTTCTTGCTAAGATATTTCCTCTTGATCTTTTGTGAGAAGCTTTTCTTATGGTCACCCTCTCCACTCCTACACTCACCTCCCTCTTTCTATAAGTGGTCGGCCCCTCTTCCTAGATGAGGATGGTTGCTTGAAAAAAGATTGATATAGTTTTGGACTCATGGAAATTAGATAGCCTCATTTCTCATTTCACCCGATCCAAAAGGCAACTTCATTAACCGTTCGTCCATGGCTTTGGACGAAGCGAGACAAAGTGTTCTACTCATTCTCTACATCATCTTGATCATCTCTTTTAGCAAACTTGACGACCGAGTTGCCTCGGTTCAGAGGCGGGAGCCCGTTTAAAGATCCGTCGACATGGTGCCACCTGGACGAGAAGACTGGAGATTCAGGAGATCGGAGCAGCCGCAACAAAGCATGGGATGATGGTTGAAGACCGAAGGACTCGGATCGTTCGGTATAACATTTCTACCCACTTTGTAGTTTGTTAGTTTAGCTTTAATGGCAGATCCGGGTTATAGTACGCGATATCGCCAGTTGTAAAAAGTTTTTGTTCCGCATTTGGCGTATGTTAGACGGCCGGGGCGCTACCGTGGACTTACAATCATTGCCTTCAGGATCGGGCGGATTTATGGTCTATTGTGATGCTTCTCGAGTGGGGCTAGGGTGCGTATTGATGCAGCATGACCGGGTGATCGCGTATGTTTTACGGCAGCTGAAGAAACATGAAGAGAACTACCCCACTCATGATTTGGAGATCGCTGCAGTGGTCTTTGCACTCAAGATCTGGCGACATTACCTATACGGCGAGTCGTGCCAGATATTCACTGATCACAAGAGTTTAAAGTATATATTTCAGCAGCAAGACCTGAATCTCAGACAGCGCCATTGGATGGAACTAGTAAAGGACTACGATTGCGAGATCTTGTATCACCCGGGCAAGGCGAACGTAGTGGCGGATGCTTTGAGCAGGAGGCCCGGGGGTAGTCTATCTTGTTTGAGCGCAGTGCAGAGGCAGTCGTCGGCAGATTGGCAGATTTTATGCGACAGCCGAGTGCAGTTCAAGTTCACGCTGATCGGGGGACAACCTGCGCATGTTCGTGCACGCCCACAGTTGCTTGACCGTATACATGAGGCACAGTACAGCGATGACCGTTGTTCAGAGATCAGGGCACAGATTGGACATGGCAGATTTTCCGAGTTCGTGATTGATGATCAGGTGATACTGCGATTTGGGACTAGACTGTGCGTACCAGATGCTGAGAGACTGCGGCATGAGATTCTTGAGGAGGCACATCGATCGGTGTATAGTGTTCATCCGGGTTCCACCAAGATGTACCATGATTTGAGAGATGTTTACTGGTGGGACGGAATGAAGAGGGACATCACAGACTTCGTGTCGAGATGCCTGACTTGTCAGCAAGTCAAGGCCGAGCACCATAGGCCAGCAAGAGAGCTACAGCCATTAGCCATTCCGGAGTGGAAATGGGAACATATTTCTATGGACTTCATTGTGGATCTACCCAGGACTAGGCGAGGGTATGACTCCATTTGGGTGATCATGGATCGATTGACGAAAGCGGCTCACTTCCTGCCGGTGAAGACGACTTTCGAATTTGCGCAGTATGCCCAGATATATATCGACGAGATTGTATGACTGCATGGCGTCCCGACATGTATCGTGTTCGACCGAGGCATCCAGTTTACCAGCCGACTATGGCAGAGGCTTCAAGAGGATTTGGGCACCCGCTTGAGTTTCAGCACAGCATTTCACCTGCAGACCGACGGCCAGTCAGAGCGGACTATTCAGACTCTCGAGGACATGCTCCGAGCGTGCGTTTTAGACTTTGGTGGTATCTAGGATCATCATTTACCCTTGGTGGAGATCTCCTACAACAATAGTTTCCAGGATACTATTCAGATGGCACCTTTCGAGACCTTATATGGGAGGAGATGTAGATCGCCCGTCTGTTGGACAGAGCTCAGCGATAGCAGTATTTTGGGGCCACAGATCGTACAGGAGACGACCGAGAAGATACAGCTGATTCGAGATAGGATGAGAACAGCTCAGAGCAAGCAAAAATCGTATGTTGACAGACGCCGCCGCAAATTAGAGTTCGCAGCTGGCGATCACATTTTTCTGAGGGTCTCTCCGATGAAGGGAGTGATGAGGTTTGGACGGAAGGGGAAGCTGAGCCCCAGATTCATAGGTCCCTTCGAGATCCTCGAGCGAGTGGGCGCAGTGGCATATCGTTTGGCTCTTCCACCCGACTTCCCAGATGTTCACCCCGTATTCCACGTGTCGATACTTCGCAGATACCTACATGACCCTTCCCACATGATTCAGCATCAGACCGTTCGGCTCGAGCGCGATCTTTCGTTCACCGAGCAGCCAGTCGTGATATTGGACCGGCAGGTGAAGAAACTTTGATCGAAGGTCTTGCCATCTGTGAAGGTGCTTTGGCGCAGCCCAAATTGTGAAGAGATCACTTGGGAGGCCAAGGGCGAGACGCGGAAGAAATTCCCTCATCTCTTTGAAGGTACGCGTAGCCATATATTTTAAATTCGGGGACGAATTTCTTTAAGGGGGAAGATTGTAACACCTTAGAATGTGATTAGTGGCTAATTATACTTTAATGTGTGGTTTCTTGTAAAAAGTTTACCAAAATGATTTTCAAATATTTTATCAAAATTAATGAATATTTTATTAGAATTCATTTAGGCTTGCAGACACTTGTGCATGTAAACTAGGGTTAAATTAGGGTTAAACCATGTTTAGTAACCATGGTAGACTAACCCTTTCTTATTAAGCTAAATTGATTTTAATTAAGGGTATTTTTTTTTTAATTATTGTTTTGTGGTTGACTTGGAGAGAAGAGAGAGAGAAAGTGCATGATGGGCTTGCCCATGCTTGCATTAAATGAGGTAAGAGAGAGAGGGGTTTGACTCTCTCATATCACTCATTGGTTTGCTTTTCCCTCACTCATTTTTTTCTCATTTCTCTCTCTCTTACACAAACACACACCCATACTCAGCAGCAGCAGCAGAAGAAACAGCAGCAGCTCAGCCTCAGCAGCAGTAGCAATACCAACAACAACACAACAACAACAACACTAGCTTCAGCACACACAAGAAGCATCACCAGCTTCAGCAAGCAAGCAGCAGCAGCACCAAGTAGCAGCAGCACCAAGCAACAGCAGCAGCACCAAGCAGCAGCAACACTTGCAGCAGCAACAACATTAACAACAGCAACATCAGCAACACCAATAGAGCAGCAGCAGCAGAACACCCCCCCGTCTCTTCTTCTCCTCCTTCTCCTGCTTCATAGGATATAGTGGGGTATATTTCTTAAACCCAACTCCTTTTTGCTAAGCTTATGTGTTGTTTTAGCTTCGGTTAGTGATTTATGTGATTTTAGAGCTAGATTTGTGATTTAAGTGGGGTTTGAGCTAAGTTAGGGTTATTATAACTTAGGGAACCTAGTTAAATGTTAATATTGCTGTTTAAACCTAGTAGTATCACTAGATTTAGATAAATCACCTTAAACTCGCAAACTTGAAAATTTAAAATACGATTTTGAAGAAAATTATAGGATATATGAGATATGCTGCAATTGTGCTCATTTTCTAGCTTAGCAAACACCTACAGAATAGTATACAGGCCCTTCTGAGTGTTGTGTTGAATTTCGAGCCAAACCCCTTCCTAAAAATCCGACGATCTACCCCCAAATTCCAGCGTTGCCAGCCCCCATGATGAGTTAGGTGGTGGTTCTTGGTCTAGTGGTGCCTGTAGGTGTTTGTCTGTTTTTGATATTATTTATTTTCTCTAATTGGTTGCAGGTAGAAATCCGGGAGAGTTTGGGTTAGTTTTAGTGTATCGGGGACTTTGACGATAATGTGATGGTTTGGTTGGAGAATAGGATGATTCAGGATGATTATAGTTAGATTAACTCTAATTTGTGCTGGTGGTATCACCTAAGTCTAGTAATTTCACCTATTTTTACTTGTGCACCCTATTGTTGAAACTTAGTGTTTTGAAACGGTTTAAATCTAAACCTTAGGATACATGGAATCTGCTGTTACTAGAGTAGTAATTTTAGTAAGCAAACATATACACTAGGCTATGATTTGTGTTAGGAGCATAGTGTAGGAACCTGGACCCCTTCCACCGGTTTTTGGCCGGTATGACACCCTTAGCCGCCGGCCCAATTTTGAGGGAACGTGTTGGATTTTGGCAGGTAACTATCTGTAGGTATTGTGAAGGGTTTGGTCTTGTTTGATTTTCTTGTTTTTGCTCCAGATTAAATCTGGGACCGTTTACCTATTTTTAGCATAGCGGGACTTGCGCGACACGTACGATGCGTTTCTGTGTATCACAGCGTGTCGTTGTGTGCCACAGCGTGTCGCGTTGGGATTTGGCGTATGCACACACGTTACGTATACACACGCGTTTAGTTCGCGACGCGAGTTTCTCGTTTGATTTCGATATCGCGTTTTTGTAGGATTTTTCTTATGTGTATTCCTTGTGTAAATTCTAGGTTCGCAGGCGGGTACGTCGGACACCACAAAGAAGGGGAAGCAAGTGGTCGGCTACGCTTAGCACGAAACCAGGTGAGTAGATTTAACATCTACGGGGAAATCGCCCATATGGCGTTAAGCGTCAGGGCGTGATAGGATATTTAGTCGTAAATGTTTATATGTACTATTGTAGCATACCTTCCTTATTGCATATAGAAATGGTACTTATAGAACACTGCACTGCCACTAACGGTTTAAGCTGCACGAGCACTAATTGTATGTTACACTCACACCGTCAGTGATTGCCATGACACTCGCACTATAGGATTGCTACGGATTATATATCGTCTTGATTACCGTATCATTGATGATTGTCATGACTTGTCGCATATTGGCATATATTTACATTGATATATCACTACTTGCGCACATGCACACTGTATATTCATATTAGTGCATACCTTCATTGATATATCACTACTTGCACACATGCACACTGTACACTCATATTAGTGCATACCTTCATTGATATATCACTACTTGCGCACATGCACACTGTATATTCATATTAGTGCATACCTTCATTGATATATCACTACTTGCGCACATGCACACTGTATATTCATATTAGTGCATACTTTCATTGATATATCACTACTTGCGCACATGCACACTGTACATTCATATTAGTGCATACCCTCATTGATATATCTCCATACTTGCGCACATGCACACTGTATATTCATACTAGTGCACACATATATTGATATCTCCATACTTGCGCATATGCACACTGTATATTCATACCAGTGCATACATATATTGATATCTCCATACATGCGCACATGTACACTGTATATTCATAGTAGTGCACATATTATTGATATATTCATACTTGCGCACATGCACACTGTATATTCATAGTAGTGCTACACTCATATTCGCGTACATATCCATTTGCACATCCATACTTACATACATTCATATGTTACATATATGGATGATATTGACTTGATTTCAAGAAAATAGGGACCGCATGAGATATTTTCAAAACTGGATTCTTTTAAAAGAGCGGTTTTCCCTTTTTACTCTTAGTGTCATACGACACATTGCATGGATTTACGCATTGAGTTTGGATTTATGGGATTTCTGGATTTTGAGAACCGTGGTATTATTTTAAGAAAATACGCACTGTTTTAAAAACCCGATTTCTCTTGATATGATATTTCAATGCGTCCACCATGAGTTTTCTCGGTTCCAGAGAGCTTGTGTAAGTATACCCGATTCGAGGAGTGGTAGGCACCGATTGCGGGTACATGGTGGACCCGGTATGGTACCCCAGGGCAACAAGACTCGTATTGTTAGACGGTGAGCCCGGCGAAGGAACTACTACCTACCGGTGATAGGTTGGACCTGGCGGTCATCCGGAGGATACTGACCAGAGCTAAGAGATAGATACGGGCCGACCCGTACTGCCGGGGCCGAGGGTCGATTCCGCAGACGGAGCCCGTGGGTCGATCCGGACTGACGGAGCCCGATACATGAGGATTTGCGTGTCGATGCTGGACACGATCATTTTATGATATTTCGAGTGCCGATGTTGGGCACTCACGATTCTATGAGATTTACAGGATTTGAGGGCCGATTAGCGTGACGGCGCCTGAGTTTTATTGGGATTTGGGGTGTATTGATGGACACCGGTTATTTTCCACGTTGACATTCCGTGTAGATGTTATTTATTCCCATGCTCAGCATTCAGTGTTATACATCTCATCATGTATCTGTAGTACCTGATAGAGTACACTTGCTATGCACGATTATTGCATACCCTGCTCATCCTATATAGATATTATTAGATTGCACATGCTATGCACGATTATTGCATACCCTGCTCATCCTATATAGATGTTATTAGATTGCATTTGCTATGCATGATTATTGCATACCATGCTCATCATATTGAGATGTTATTAGATCGCAGTTGTTGCATGATTATTGCGCATCCAGCTCATCATATAGATGTTATCTGTTGGTATAGGTTAGAGTATCGCAGTACGTGCATACTCGCGATTACCTTTATATGTTATCTACTATTCACAAGTTGGCAACTCGCCCCCGTTGTGCCACAGTGCTTGCAGGTTGCCCCTCAGAGTAGTCGCGGCAAGCTGCTTTCTTGCATCTTTTGATACAGATACCACTGCAGTTGGCGCGTAAGCCTTTTTACTGATAGGTGGGTTTTTGTGCGGTATCTGTTTATTTTCCAGTTGTATACACTATTGTATCTAGTACTCTCCATCTACTACTTATGTATTGACTTAGAAACCAGTTGTGAGGACGATATATATTATTTTGTACTCTGGTGTCGAGCTCGTTGTGAGCCGACTTTATTTATGCAGTTTTATATTTCATGTTGTCTTCACTTATTTTTGCTCATTCTTCGCTACGGCGTCGTATATTATATTTGTGTGGTTGTTTCCGCCGTTGGGCGTGATTGCTCCCGTTTGGGACGCTTTATTCTTATTGTATGCCATTTTACTCATATCTTGTCTTGTACCCGATTTCGGGGCTAATTTTTACAAAGGAAATGCTGCCGAAATTTTTAAAAGAAAACAACTTAAACTTTAAAGAATTTTACTAAATTACTAAGGTTTTCTAAATGTTTTAACAAATGTTTCCATAAAATATTTTAACACTCATTGCTTTAATGGTTTTGATTTCTGGGTTTCGGCTTACTTAGTCGCGTTACGCATGTAGACGTTACGTGGTTAAGTGCCGGTCACGGGCCGAACTTTGGGTCGTGACACCTTAACCTCGGACTGTGGGGTCCTTAAGCCCATGGACTATGATGTCCTTAACCTCAGACTGTGGGGTCCTTAAGCCCATGGACTATGATGTCCTTAACCTCGGACTGTGGGGTCCTTAAGCCCATGGACTATGATGTCCTTAACATTGGACCGTAATGTCCTTAAACTAACAATGGACCGCAATGTCCCTAAACTAAACAATAGAGCCCAAATGCTCTTTTGTTGGATCTAAATGATCCAGTTAAGTTGATCTTAGTCTAAAAATTAGACTAACGTATCATTAACAAACGTTTAAGTTGATTTTAGTCTCAAATGAGACTAGCGTATCCTTAAACCCAAACCAAAAACCCAAATCTAAGAAAATACGGATTTGGACTAATCCACGCCCTACGGGTGACAACATAAATTAGTCTCCGTATACAATCCACAGGCAACCAAAAAACAAAACAAACACACACGATATGAAGTGACCATCTGGAGAAGAAGAAAGTGGTTACCGCGATGCAGTAGCGTAATTAACTGCATGGGCTTGCGCCTGCAGGGAAGAGCGTCCCCACAATCAAAAACCCCTCAATGAGGGGGAATCTGACGAAGTCTGCTACATAGGCCGTATCCGTTTAAACCTTCGATACATTGTGTCATAAATCAACTTGGCATTTTCGGAGAGGTGGACGGATAGCACCTAATAGCATCTGCCCTTGAAATTCAGGCAAGATGGACCTACGTGGTCTCGTCCCCGTTTTCGGCGGAGAATGGGTATTATGTTTGCTTTATAGACGATTACACTCGTTATTCTTGGGTTTATCTTATGCGTGCCGGATATGAGATTACTTCCATTTATGCTGAATTTACAAATATGATTTATACTCAGTTTCGGAAACGAATTAAAAAATTTCGATCTGACAATACTTATGAGTATATTTTATCATCTATACAAACCATTCTTAAATCTCATGGTACAATTTCACAACAGTTATATCCCCACACTCATGAACAAAATAGTATAACTGAGAGAAAATATTGACACATTTTAGATACCACACGGACCCTCTTACTCTCAGCGTCGGTTCCTCATTCCTATTGAGTTGAGTCTTTGTTGGCAACAGTTTTTCTCATCAACATCACTCCATCTTCTTTATTCCGAATGACACTCTTTATTTGAGACTTTACAAATCCCCTTTTGACTATTCCATTTTGCGTACTTTTGGCTGTGTTTGTTTCGTTCTTCTACTTTCTCATGAACGAGACAAACTTTCTTCTATCTTTGTCAAGTGTTTTATGATGGGGTATAGTCCAACTCATAAAGGATATAGATGTTATGATCCTACTCGTAGACGGTTTCACATTTCTCGAAATGTCACGTTTTTCGAAAATGTGTCGTATTTAGCTCATTCAGAGATAAATGTGTCTTTTCTTGATTTCTTTACCTCATCATCAGTTACACCCACTTTATGCCCATATACACTCATGTTCCATAGTCTCATGATTTTATTATAGATCATGTTACACTTACCGAGTCTCCTTCTATGCTTCCTATTGTTTCCTCCGCTGATTCAGTAACAACCGAGTATTCACCTACGCCTGTACCATTTTCTATGGATGTTATTTCGCCTTCACCTCGTCGCAATCCTGCGTGAGATAGAGGGCCATCTTCCCGTTATAGTTTTTGCATGACTAACGATTATTCTCCTCGGTTTGTATCTTTTCTTTATGTTATTCATTCTATTCAGGAACCCAAGTCATATACTGAGACTATAAAATATCCAGAATAGTAGCAGACTATGCATGAAGAATGTAACATTTCATAAAATAGAAAATATTATTTTTGGAATTTAAATAATAAAATAATGAATTTCACGAATATTATACGAATATAGGTTCGAGTTTTAGTAGAATGGCATAACTATACCTATATTTTTGGAAAAATAATCGAAAATAAAAAATAAATTATTATAAGAAAGCATTTAATTGATTTAGGCTTTTATAAATTAATATATAATTATTTACATAAAAGTTTAATGTTAAACTTGATTAGTATTTTACTAATTACTACACTAAACTATGTTTTAGTTTGTTAATCCTTGTTTAGTGTGCATGATTTATTGTGTACATGTTACTTTTCATTTTTACTTTAGTTTTACCTTTGTTTTTTTAAAAGAAAAAGAAAAGAAAAGGACATGAGAGAGGACAAGGAGGACAAAGAGGTATGGACGTGAGAGAGTATGAGCCATGGTTGCATCAACCATTTGTTGCCTTCTTCCTTCATTTCCTCATTCTTCTTCTTCTTTCTCTCCTCCTTCATTTTTCTCCGCCTCCTCCTCCACCATCTTCTATCACCATTAAACACCTTCCAAACCACCTCAAAACCGCATAACCCTTTTACAAAAATTGTTTCTCATCTCATCCTACACATCATGGCATGATCAAATTTGAGTTTTGAGCTCTTTTGGCCATCTAGGAATTTTCTTGGGGTACTCCATGAGGTAAAACATCCACTTTTAATCAAGTTTTAAAGTTTCCTTATCTTCACAACTAGTTTAGAGTTAATATATACATGTTTTGTGAATTTGGAAAATTCCAAAAGTGAGATTAAACGAGCTTTGATGGATAAGACTTGTAGTAGTGATGTAATGGGGTTTTAATAAGTATTTACTAGCCTTTAGTGATAGAATCCATGGTCTAAAATGAGTTTTGAAGATTCAAAAACGAGTTTAGAATTTTCCGATGTTGGTTTTGTGAAGATTTTGAGGATCAAATGGAATCTGGTATTACTTGAGAACTCTGAAAATTTAATAGAGAATACTGTGAGATATATAGACTAGTAGAAAGCCATCGTAGAAGCCCGAGTCCCTACCTCCTTATTATGGCCGCAAATTAATTGATTTCGGCCATAATTTGCGGGTGAAGTTTGGAGTTAGGGTGTGGAATTTGTACTGTAGCTCACTATCTAGATAACTAAGAGTACCCTATATGCTAAAAATTCTAAAATCATCTTAAGAAAAATTTGGGAGCATTTTACTAGGTTTTGGACGATGTTTTATGACATTTAAAACTTGGTTTTTGGGTTTTCTTGATGTGACTTGGTCATTCGACATTCGTACGTCGACGTAGGAAAGTATTTTATTGTTTAAGCACGTGTTGACCATAGATTCTAACCTATGTGCCCTTCGCTTGTCGTATAGGTTTTTGGATATGGATTTCTATGCAATTCGATTTGGGTCTTTATTGGGTTTTGGTTATGGACTCGATTGTAGGTACATTCGCGTGGATTTCCCAGATGACGAAAGAGAGCAAGGCGTCCGTCGACATCGATTAGAGCGAGGATAGTAGGTGAGTAGATATATATCTATGGGGAAAGTCGGGTGGATGGTGTATAACACCCCCGCAACCGTAGTACTAGAATACTATATATATATATATATATATATATATATATATAGGGTTATTAGAATACTATATACGATAGTAGTAGACTTAGTAGAAAGATATATCCCGAGTTCTATTTTCTTAACCTTTGATCTATACACACACACATATGGATAAAAGGATATTTACGATATGATAACACGAGTCGATATGATTGGATACGATGATACGATATGATATATATGATACGATACGAGATGATATGAAATGAGATGATATAGTATGATATAAGATGAGATGATGTACACGACGATAAATCCGTACTATCTGATTGATAATATCGTATGATGGATATTCCGTACATGATATGATGAGGATGGATCGCCGATATTTATTTTCGACTCGAAAAGTAATGTTTAAATTCATTAAGTGGATATTATGATATGTTTATAGGCATATCTACTTTCAAAACTAATAAATCATTACGCATTTTTAAATGATAACTTTTAGGGAACGTTGTGACTTTTGAAATGGTATCTTTTTCAAAAATTCGTAGCCCATATTTTCTAAAATGACGATTCATACTATTTTAAACTATAACTGTATGGCTCATACGTAGTTGCGTATTTTTATACTGTTCACATTACGATTTCTTTATTCTGTTTACGCCCGCGTTACGATTTCTTATTTCTGCATACGCTCGCATTTCTTTCATTTATGATATATATATATACTGCGTCTCATACCCTTATCTCTACATAACTTCGTTTATTAGGACACATGCACCATTACCGATGATGCACATGTTGTATGTACACTTACTCACATGCTCACACACACCTCATCGGCAATTGTCATACCACACACACTGATAGAACTCGCTATACTATCTCATCATACTATAACCTGTTAGTATTTTAGTTACTGTTTAGTACCCAGTACCATATATTATTGTAGATATTGCACTTTTTTACATTGCTATACGACACGCTCATATGAACACACTTGCTATGTATAACAGTATTGTTCTATGTCTATACATATCATTTTATGATTGCCATTTTTTTTGAGATTCTGTTTTCATGAGATTTCTAGATTTGAGAAACCGCATATATTATTTAAAAACTTGTGAATGTTTTAAAAACATGGTTTTCTATTGATATGATACTTCGACGTCCACCATGAGATCTCTCGGTGCTGGGCTATGATGATTACCCGATTCGAGAAATGAGGAGTCACCATCTGCGGATATATAGTGGACCCGATACGGTACCCCGGGGCAAGAAGATCGTATAAAAAGGTGTTGAGCCTGGCTGAGGAACACTATCTATCGGTGACAGTATTGGACTCGGCGGATATCTAGAAGATACCAACTAGAGTGATATGAGACAGATAGATATGAGGACCAATCTGATAAGACAGTGCCTGAGATATAAAGGCCGATCCGATGAGACGGCGCCTGAGATATGAGGATTTACGTGTCAATGCTGAACACGAGATTTATGATGATTTCGGGTGTCGATACTAGACACTCAGGATTTTATGATGATTTTGATGTGTCGATGATGGACACACGTTGGATGATACCTATATATGACACAAATAACTTGATACCACATATTGATACATGCACGATATTATTATTTATATATACATATGTATACATGGGCACCTTCGATACCACACGATATGATATTATTATATTACAGTATGACTTAGATAGATCGTTATACATTCGCTTTCTACCTGATGATGTCTTCTACTCACGAGTTGGCAACTCATCCCTGTTGTGCCATAGCTTTCTTACAGGATCGACCGCTCGGATCAGTAGCGGATTACTGGCACATTGCTTCTTTTGAGTGGTTTGTTTGGTAGGTAGGTTACAGTCTGGATCATAACCACCATCGTATATTATTTTATTCAATTGTATCTAGTTAAAGCTTAATCAACCAGACTATGCACATTTGGTAGACTTAGAGACCAGTTGTATATTCTTTCGGACTTAGAGTCGTGGCTTGTATATTCTTTATGTTAGAGTTGATGATATTTTAGTTTTCTTTACTTTCTTTTCTGTGATTGATCTTCGTCTTGAACATCGTATATTCATGTTGCGTGGTTGTATTTCCGCTGATTGGCGAAGAGCTAGCTCCCGTTTGGGGATGCCACTATTATTATCGTTTATGTTCTATTTTGATCAAAATTTATAAAGGAGGTGCTGCCTAAATTTCAAATGACGAAAACGTTTTCAAATTATAGTATATAATCCACTTGCATTTCAAACGAACTTTATTTATACTTTAAAAGAAAGGACTTGATTACATTTATACCCATTTTCAAAACTTCACCTCCACTATTTTCTTAAAAAGGTTTAGATTCCTGGTTTTCTGGTTACTTGGGTTACGGTGGGGTCCTAGAAACTTCATGTGATTCAAGTGCCGGTCACGTGCCATTTCCGGGTCATGACAAAGAATTGCAGGTTTTCCGTGATACTCACACCTAGGATCATGTTCCTTTACCATCAGGTGTCAAGCCTATTAGTTGTAAGTGGATTTACAAATTCAAAACCGAGTCAGATGGATCAGTCGAACATTGTAAGGTACGTCTTGTAGCTTGTGAATTTTTTTAGGAGTATGGCATTGATTATGAGGAGACTATTTCCCATGTCGCCAAAATCACTTCCATTCGTGCACTTATTGCAGTTGCTGCATCACGTAGCAGACCTATATTTCATATGGACGTTAAGAATGCCTTTTTTAACGGTGATCTATCGGAAAAGATTTATAAGGATCCTCCTCTTGGTGTCTTAACTTCCCCTGGGTATGCATGTCGTCTGCGTTGTGCTCTATATGGTCTTAAGCAGTCATTCCGCTCTTGGTTTGAGCAATTTCTTCAGACTCTTATGACTGCAGGCTTCACCGAGAGCCTTGCTGATTATGCATTCTTCTATCGCTCTTCCTCAAACGGCCGAGCTCTTCTCTTGATCTATGTCGATGATATGATTATAATTGGTGATGACTCAGAAACTATTGCATATCTCAAGCAACTTCTTTAGCAGCAGTTTGAGATGAAGGATTTTGAACATTTGCGTTATTTCTTGGGGATCGAAGTTGCCTACTTTCCCCACTGCTATCTTTTGTCACAGCAGAAATACATTTCTGATTTTCTTGTACGAGCCACGGTTGATAATTCTACTATTACTGATATTACTTCTACGACTATGCCGATGGAGCATCATTTAGAGCTTTGTCAAGCAGATGGATAGACTCTACCAAACCCCACTCTGTATCGAGAGCTGGTTGGTGCCTTTATTTACCTCTCTCTTAGCAGGCCAGATATTGCACACGTTGTTCATGTTCATAGTCAGTTCATGAGTGCTCCTTCATTGATTCACTATGAAGTTCTTGTATGGGATCTTTGATACCTTCATGGTACTCATACCCGGTCGTTGTTGTTTCCTTCTGACCCTGCACTTACCTTACGAGCATACTCTAATGCTGGCTGGACTGATGATCCTGACACCGTCGATCCACCACCGGGTTTTGTGTCTTATTGGGTTCCTCTCTGATCTCCTAGCGCAACAAATGCCAAGACCCCGTTTCTCTTTCAAGCACTGAATCCGAGTACCATGCAATAGAACATAAATGGTTCCGTAGTTTGCTTGCTGATTTGGGTGTCGACATCTCTTCTCGTGTTCCTCTTTATTGTGACAACAAGAGTGCCGTTCATATTGCTAAAAACCCAGTTTTTCATAAGCGTACCAAGTATATTGAAGTGGATTGTCATATAGTTCGCCAAGAGTACGACTGAGGTCGGATTTCACTTCCCTACATCTATTCCAATGCTCAAGCGGCCGATCTCTTTATGTAACCTCAAACACGTACCCATTTTTAGCATTTCTTGTCCAAACTCTCGGTTTATGATCCACCATGAGTTTGAGGGGGGTTGTTAAGATATGCATATATCTTTCATATCTTTTTTTTATTAGGATTTATCTTTTATTGGGGATTACGTGTATCATACGTATTAGGGTTTCATTTTGTGGTCTATATATAGAGAGGCACATTGTATATTGTATTTTGATCAATCGTTAATAATATTTTCCCTATCTCAAATTCAATGGTCTCTAATAAACACAATCATACCATGAAGAAGATAGCACACGGGATTTGACGAGGTTCGACCATATCCGTCTGCATCCATCAGGCAAAACATGAGCAGAAGGAATCTATTAACATGATGAAGTTATAAGATCTCACACATCTTGATTCTCTCTCTCTCATCTTTGTTGTACCCCGATCTCCTTTAACATGGCACGATGAACCTTGAAGGGATCATATAAACCGATAGAGCAAACAAGCGGTATGACGCAGTGAAAAACTATAAGGATCGCGTGCAAACGAAGACGATGAAAAGGATACACAATTAGAAAAAAATGCAATAGCGAGGGAAAACATTTACGCGGGACAAATTTTCCTTGGCAATGTGTACGCTACCAAGCAAATTTTCCCTCTTGCTAATATTCTCTCGACAATTATCTATTTCTAAGGGTGAAAAAATAAACTACCGAGAGAAAGTATAATAAGCGTAAATTTAATTGGGACAAAATATAATGAAGAAAATTTTGCCGAGGGATATATCCCTCGGCAATAATCGCATTAGCGACAAAAGAAATTCCAAGGGAACATTGCCAATGAATGATGTTCTCTCGGCAATGTTTCCTTGGCATTTCTTTTGTCGCGAATGCAACTATTACCAAGCCCTTGGCAATATTTCCCTCGCCATGTTTTATCCTAATTAAATTTATGTTTTTTATAGGTTGCCTTGATAGTTTATTCTTTCTCCCTTAGAAATAAATAATTGCCGAGAGAATATTAGAAAGAGGGAAAATTCCTTTGATAGTATACACATTGCCGAGGGAAATTTGTCCATCGTAAATGTTTTTCCTCTCTATTGTATTTTTTCTACTAGTGATATATATGACGGCTATCACAACATTGCACAACTAAATAGAAAAATACACCAACAACCAAGAACGTAACGATATACCCAGGTCCGGCGCAACTGCACCTAATCCTGCCTTCGCGATGAGAACTTCCACTAAACAAGGATTACACAAGATACACCCAAAACTCTACAAGCCCAATAAAATTAATCTATCTCACTCTCTCTTTCTCTCTTGAACCCCCCTCTCTCTGTTGAGATTTCACCCGCGCGCATTTTTATTTAAAAGAATGAGTTAAGTCGGAAATTGGTGCACGCGAGCTAGACAGAAATTAGAGATTGTTAAGGTAAGTTCAAAGAAAAGAATTTGGTTTGTTGTTTTTCACGTTTGAGAAAATACGAAAATCTCCGGCTCCGATTCGGACGGAATGATTCACGGCAATGCCTGCAATTCTCTTCTCTTGATCACACAAACTCTTTCATATACCAACTCAACTAATGAAGTATGAAGTATCAAAACCAACCACAATGGGTTGTAAAGCATACAATATCAACTTAGGAGAAATTGCAAGGACGAGTAAAACGAACACGTTCTCACCTACAAATCGAATTTTGAAGTATGAAATATCAAAACTAAATACAAGGGTTAGTAAGTATACAACATCAACAAATAAACAAATTGCAAAATGAGAAGAGAACAAGAACCAAAAGAAATCAACGTAACTTCAATCTTAAACTTGCTAAGTGATATTTGCACGTATAAGGCATATGCAATAGGAGGTAAAACCATCACATGGATGCTACATGCCTTATCAAGCATTTTGACAAATACCTAGTAAGCTTAACATTGATTTTAAGAGTTAAGCACAAATATGATCAAAAGAGAGGATAGAAGGCAAAACCATTCATCATCCAGCCTTACCTTCACCTTAGCCAAGAGAACTATTTTCTGCCTAAGACGAGGAACTAAGACGATGCAGAGATGAACCGTCTACCCTGAGTTTGGGGGCGGATGCATAGATTTGCTTCATCCACCTCTCTGAAGACACTAAGTGATTGTAGCACCATATATCGGAGGTTTGGAAGGATACGACCGATATTGCTGACTTCAGATTCGCTCTTAGGGTGAGAGGTTTATTGATTATGGGAAAACATTTTTCCTGCAGGCACAAACCTTGCAGTTAATTACGTTGTCGCGTACAACAACAAATTTCTACTTCTCCAGGTTTTTGCTTCATGTGTCGTGTTTTAGTTTTTATTTATTTTGGATTTCCCTTGGGTTGTATACGGAAACTAATTTTGTCGTCGCCCGTAAAGCACAGATTAGACCAAATCCGTACATATTTTAGATTTGGGTCAAGGATTTGCTTGACGAGGTCCACGTTGGTAGTTTGGTTTGCCAACGGGATTGAACTTAAGTTGCATTTCTCATATTTATGAGGGTCATTAGTTCAGAGGAGAACATAAGCTCTATTTAAGGATCGTTAGTCTCGTTTGAGAGCTAAGTCAACTTAGAGAGTTTTAGGTCAAGCATTTTCTTGACGCGGTCCACAATAATAGCTTAGTTTGCCAACGGGTGTGAACTTAGGTAGCATTTATCATATTTGTAAGGACCATAAGTTTCATATATTTAAGAAGCATTAGCTTCATCTAAGGACACGTTAATCTCATTTGAGAGTTAAGGTCAGCTTAGAACATTTGATTATGTATTGAGAGCATGGCTCACTATTGATCATATGATCATTGATGAAGTCTAGGCTTCAATACTTAGATTTTGCTAAGTCTTCAAGCATTTGCTTGGTATTCACATGCGCTTACGCACTTTTGATGCGCACCGCATCTGCGCATGTTTTTTCACGTGATGCGCATGTGTTTGCATAGTGCATGGTAGGATCAAGGTGCGACTTGAAATTAGCCCTTGTACCAGGCGCTTACGCATGTGTATTTCACATAGCACAGCACAGTGGAACTTGGCGCTTGGCACAGGTGTCCTTCATGTAGCGCAGCACAATGGAACTTGGCACTGACGCTGGCACTTACGCATGTAATTTGCATGTAGCGCAGCGCAATACTTATAAGTTAACCTCTAGCGCAACCTTCACAGAAATGCCTTGGCGATTGTGCTAAAACATTGGCGCCTATGCAGCGCTAGGGTATGAAAATTAACTCCACAGAAAGTTTAGCCTTTCAGAAACTTAAGTTTCTTATCTCAAAATGATCTTTTGATCATTAGCATCCATAAAGATCATGATTTTATGATCTTGTGTTCCGTTTTTGGGTCATGATATGTGTCCTTGGTGACAAAACTTAGGTCTTACAAAACTTAAGCTTCGGTTTTAGGGAGATCATGATGATCATATGTTTCTTGGTGGAGGAAGACTTAAGTTTTCCTCAAAATCTCAGATCTTGAGATCGAAAATTCCTACATAAGAACTTAAGTTCTTGACAAGGAGGAGATTTGATATAAGGATCTTCGATCCAGAGAAAGAACTTAACTTCTTATTAAACTTATGCTTCTTTTGATGATGATTAATCTCCCTGCCTCGAGTTTTTTGGGAGGAAAGAGAAGAATTTCTGTAGAGGGAGAGGCTTAAGTCTCGGTTGCGATTAATCTCAAGTTTTTTTTTTTTGGAGGAAGGGTGTCTTCCTCTTTGGAGATTAATCTCCCCCTCATCTAATTATAGGAGAGGAGATTGTTAATCTGGTTTTGAGAATATCTCATTTGAGAGATCTCAATTGATATTAAGATCAACCGACGGTGCATAAGGACCGCTGGATATTTGATCCAAGAGGTCTCTGTTAACAAAGAAAGTATTTTTCTTGTTTTAGAAAGATACTGAAAAATATTTTCCCAAATAGACCTTAAGCTCTGATTGAAGCATGCACTTTAACCAAACATGCGCTTGTGCTACGTGCTTTGCACCTGGTGCGCTTGCGCATGGGATTGGCGGCTTGCGCCACGTGCTTTGCACCTGGTGCGCCTGCGCATGGGCTTGATGTTTTTACCTCGACGTCCTTTGCCTTGATGAAGCTTACGCTCCGAGAGTCAAATTTTGGTGGGAACAAATACCCTCCACCATTGCTCCTACATGCATTGCATGTGGGTAGAGTGGTGTCAGCCATCGTACTTTTGCTTTTGCTTATATTGAAATGACCTGACTTAGTTTATGTACTCATTTCGGAGCGTTTAATTTACCCTCCTTTTAGTTATGAATAAACTCATCCTAACGTCAAACACATAACCCCCGCTAGCATAGGAGTCTGTTAGGTTTGTGGTACTGGATGTAGTCTGTCGCACCGTTGTGTTAGCTAATTTCTTTTCGTTATGCGTTCCTTCAGAATCGATGTTCAATTAGCCACGCACTTACTGTATCTCCAATCTCTTCTAAGGCGAGAATACAACGTCCCAAGTAATCTTCCTGGGCGGATATATATGGTCATCAGAGTATTCAGTGTTAGGCGCCATCATAGCACTTTAACTTGGGGTCAGACTCTTTGAGTCTCAGGAAAGTCAAGTCTACACCCTTCTGAGGTGAGATGACATTCAATGGTCTTTAGGCATGTATTTACTGCCATGGAGACCTGGAGTTAGGAATTTTCCGTCGCTCCACTTTCATCTTGGTTCTTTGAACCTTGCTAACATCACGTTTGGACTCTACTGGAGTAGAATGGATGTCGAGATAGTCTCTAGGCTGTTTACATTGCTGTTATGACTTAGAACTAGGAAATGCCATCACACTGCTTTCATCTTGGTTCTTTGAACCTTGATGACATCATGTCTATACTCTGCTAGAGTACAAGAGACGTCGAGATAGTCTCTAGGCTGTTTGCATTGCCGTCAAGACTACATTCTTTATTTGGCAGAGCATGATGGAACATGTAGCCCATTTTCATTTGTTTATGCCCGTGGATTGTATACAAGAGTTAAGATCGAACTGCTTGTAGGGCGAAAAAAATTATATTTTTTTTATATCTGTGACTGCTCATTTCAGCTCTTTATTTGCGATTGCCCAATCATTTCAGCTCTTTATTTGCGATTGCCCAAATCATTTCAGCTATTTCTTTTTACTTTTTACTCGCTGATTTTTATTGCGAGTTGTTCAATAAATAGCAAATAAAGAGCCATTTTGGGCGGGCCAAAATTGCGAGTTGCCCAAATCCACATTTAAACTTCTGATTTTAACACACATATAAGAGAGTCAGCATTCAATAAATAGCAAGCAACAAATTATATAAAAATACCTAGATGAATACCCACATTTAAGCTTTCAATTTAAACCGATTGAACATGTGTTAATTTTGGATTATCAAGCTACGAGTGTAAATCAATTAACGACTCTTGTATAAATAAGAAATTTTCTTTTTGAAAGATCGGCATCAAATAATTGTGAGCAAGATATTATATATGGAAATTAATGCTCTTATACTTATACTCCTTTTGCCCGTTCAATTGCCCAAATTAATATCCTAGTTATTATTTAAGAAAACAAATTTTACCCTATATATACCTACCTCTCATAAAATGTCAGTGGCTGCTTGTTGTCCTAGGCTTGTTTCTCCCAATAGCATGATGGAATTGGGCCTTATAAATCTCTCCTCTGAGGTTTTGCAAGCGTAACTTGTACCTGGAAAAAGGCTCCGCACACCAGAATCAATTACATATATAGCAGATTCAAATACGGGCCAATTAAGTGTCGGGTTCCGTATCAGATGATTGAGATACCGTTTCTCCGACTTAATGGAAAAGCCTGCCATCAAGCTGCAAATAGGGTTGCTTTAATCGCTGCACAGAGCATAAAAATTAGAAACGGACCAAAGGTTACAGCATGCATCAAGAGAATACCAATGCTCAACCATGTCCTAGATGACTTCTTTCCGATGACTTCTTTCCGATGACCATGAACAATGCACGTGTAGATGACAACATCATGAGCAATTAATTCCCATACAAGTCGTTTCTTCAAAGATCTCTAAAGCAGTGTTCATGTCTTCTCTTTGCAAAAGGCATCAATGACGGTGTTGCAGGTACTAACGTCAGGTCTTCTAAATTTAATCCCCTCCGCATTGCCCATTTTTCGAAGAAACTCAAGTGCCAAGCCTGTGTTGTTAGCAGCACAAAGCCCCTTGATAAGAGTAATGTAAAAGACTGTATTATGCGTGCGTCCCAATTTAGGCATTCCCTCGAGCAACTGAGCAGCTTCATCAACTCTCTTCTTGAAACACAGCCCATGGATGTGTAACCAATGACGTCTGGAGTAAGCATGGCTAATGATTCGCTTCGAAATTCGTTCAGTCCGCCTAGCCGGCGAAGCGAATTTTGCTCGCCTAGGTGATGGCGACAGTGGAGGAGCCAGAACCCGCACGCCTCGCCGATTCGCGAGACGAGGCAAGGCAAATTCGTCGGGCCAGGTGAATTTTTCGGCTAGCTCAAGTTTCTATTTTTTTAAAAAAATTTAGAAAAATATAAAATTCAGGCAAAAAGTTGGACGAGCCGAAGCGAAAAGATTTAGGCAAGTTGGTGGCTGTTTATGACCGTTGGACGATAAATCCGAGATGAGGCGAAGCGATTCGCCGAGTTTGTGGCCGTTTATGACCGTTAGACGACAAGTTCGAGACAAATCCGAGACGAATCGGTCAACAAGACGAGGCGAATCGGTGAGTCTTGCCGATTCGTGGTGAATCATGGTGATTCCCGAGACGAGGGGAGGCGAGCTGGCGAGTTAGCCGAGGCTCGCTTCGTGAATTCGTTGTGGACGAGGCGAATCGCCTCACCAAATTTGCTCCCACGTCACTCAAAAGCGAATTTTATTCGCGATCCGCCATCAATTCGTTTCATTACCCTGCCTAGTCTGGAGGCTCTCTCTCTCTCTCTCTCTGTCTCTCCCTCCCCCTCTCTCCCACATGTGGCTCCTCCATTGCCAAAGCTGTTGATTACAGTGGTTTAGGTGACAAGGTCAGGCTCCTTCATTTCATCAAGCAGCTCAAGTGCCAAGCTGATGCTCCCATTTTCGCTTTTTTCGGAAGCGGAATATTATTGGATTGCCATCTTTGAAGCCGTGAGCTATACAATGCCCGATTTGAATACTGTTGAGAATCTAATTGCAATAACAAAATCCTTAAATGGATCTCGAGACAGTAAACGTCTCAAGGAGGCTCTTCTCATATATGGTGCATGGATGATATGGATGCAACACAATGAACTGGTGTTTAACAACTTCCACTCGACATTCGATTATGTGAAAGAGAAAACTCTTTTTCAAGCGAAAGAATTTTGGTGCCATGAGCTCAATATCTACTCAAATTCATCAACGGCCAACTGATGTGATCCTATGTCCGAAAGACACCCTAACGTGAACTCAACACTAACTTTGATGGTTATATTAAGGAATTCTCTATTGCGGGAGCAGGTTATCTATTCCGCGATGAATGAGGTCATGTTCTACAAGCTAAGGGATGGAGACTTGCGAGTCTCACGGTTCCATTGGTCGAACTATCTGCAGAGGTTGTGCACGTTACGGTATTCGAGCTACATGCGACCAAATTTTGATTAGAAGGTGATTCAACCTTGATTATAGATTGGGTTAATCACGAAGATCTGGTATTGCAAAGCTGATACTTGATTAGATACACAATTGGATAGGATTGATTGATAGTTTTCGAGCCTTTCATATTTTCCATGAAGGAAATGCAGGTACAGATTATTTGACAAATTCTGAAGCACTGGATAGTGTGGTCGGATTTGTAAAGATGACTCTTTCAAGTGCTTTACTACAGTCGCTCCGGAATGACCGCTAGAGTTGCTTCTTTGTAGATCCTAAGAAGCGTTTTGCAGCAAAAAAAGAGAACAGCACAAGAGACCGAGTCTGGGATGCAACCCAACTAACGCAATTTTTTTAAACAGCTAAGCTGCTCATCAACCCTCTGCTCTTTGCAGAGACTTAATAAGAGAGTTGAAAAATTATGGTGCAGCGACGCCTAAAACTTTTGTGTGCTAAGATCTAATAAACGATTCTTGTATCTTGTGTTTTTTTTAAGGATGCATTGTTTCTTGTGTTACTGTGAACCCGATCACGTGTTTCCATTATCTTACGGTGAAATCCCCTATACCATGGAATGTTTTTGAGATTGTTGTGTACCCTCTTTAGAAGCTCTAATGATCGAATTGTTAAAATAAAGGTAAAGTTTAAACATAATAGAGTTAAGGATTTTAAAGTTTAACTAGAAGGCAATAGGTTCGTGACTTCCAATAAGTGCAAGCATTTACTGTTAATTTACATCCTACTGTCTCAGAAAAAACCTAAACGGGATACCAGGCTAGATCATTCTATATCACATCATTTAGAAGAAAAGATCACATAATAAAGATATGTACATACAATAAAAGATAATATACAATGAGTCATCAAAAGAGTTTCGTTTATATTAGTTTATGTACAACTTTGATTCATATGCATTTCTTTACATCTCAAGTTGATATCATTTCAAAGCATAAGCGGACATTTTCATTTTGTCCAGCCGAAACTTAACCAAAGTAAACAATTGCAGGATACTTTGTGTGAAATCCATAGTTCAAATTTACTCAAGATATAGGTATGTAACTCGAAGTGGGACGCAAATCATATATAAAAAAGATGTGGATTACTTTTAAGATGATATTTCACCGAATAGTACAATATGCTGGTATCTTTTGGAAATACCTGCAATTTTGGAAGATTCCCGCAATTTTCAAGAGATTTCGACAATTTTCATGAGATTCCCGCAATTT
The DNA here is from genome assembly GCA_030015575.1 of Agapanthus africanus. Lineage (NCBI taxonomy): Eukaryota > Viridiplantae > Streptophyta > Magnoliopsida > Asparagales > Amaryllidaceae > Agapanthus > Agapanthus africanus. Next base: position 871,662,817 of record JASDDO010000019.1, on the reverse strand, counting down.
TAGGAGATTTCTGCGCTTTTCAGGAGATTCCCGCAATTTTAGGAGATTTCTGCGCTTTTCAGGAGATTCCCGCGGTTTCAGAAGATTCATGCAGTTTGAAAGGTTCCCGCGGTTCAAGGGGTTTCCCACAGTTTCCAGGGATTCCCGTAGTTCCAGGGGATTCCCACAGAAAATGAAAATTTTATGGGTTTCTTCTTGATGATGCTCGATATCGGTGATCTCCCAGATCATGACACGTGGCAGATGACGCGTCCTAAAGCTCACAAGAAAGGATCTACAGTGGCCGACCAGGCCACTCCTGTACCCGTCCCACAAATAAACGTTGGCTCGCCTCCGAGCCCCCTGCACAATTGGCCTCCTCGGCCTCCCAGCTCGTCTCCGGGCTACCGCAGAACCAAGATACCTCGGCTCTCGCGCTCATTCGCGAGCTCTCCTGCCAAGGTCATCTTCCTCGGTCTCATCGACCGATCAACAGCGTCGCTCACAGGCGCAATCGCCATCCCGCGAATCTCGCCATGCGCGAGATATCTGCCGGCCACATCCCACGTTCTACGCCATCACGATCCCCTATTAACAAGCCTGTCTCGCCATTAATGGGAGATCCCGCTCATCACGCGCGCGTGACGTCGGGAGCGTAATGGTCGGCGTGATTCTCGCGCCTGCCCTGCTTGCTGCCACCGCTATATAAACCCCTTCTTCAGACGGTTCAAGTAAGCCATTTTTACTCCACTAAGCCGTTACGCTGCTCGGATTTCCTCTTTAACTTGACCGTCGGAGGGTCCTCGGTGGTACAACCACCCCGGGACATCCTTGTAGGTATCTCGGCAACAACAACCTCAAACCCATTGAGATCCATACGCTTTAGGAGCCTGCCTCCGGATCCAATCTCAGCCGTCCATCGCCGCCATCAGCAGATCAACGGAAGGTAACATCTTGGTGTAATCCAAAAACAAAAGTTCATCTTCCGATCTCAATCTAATGGCGAGCGATCATCACGACGATCCAAGCACTAGCCGCGCCTCCCCCTCAACAGAGGCACGGACGAACCTCCTCCGCCGAGTGCCATCAACGCTCTTACCGGCCGGATAGACCGACTCGCGTCCGTCGTGGAGGCGCTCATCCGCGTCCAAACGGCAGGGCAAGATACCCAGGTCGCCACTCCCACACCTCGGGACCGGGACCCCTACAGAGGGAGAGAAGGCTCCGCTCGTGCAGGCCCGGCCGATCATCGCCTCATTGTTTCCAACAGCTGCGGGTCCCCCGGGCCGACATATTCAAGAACCCGGTGGGCACCGCTTCGTTTGGCTCCGAGGTCTTACGCCAGATAGCTTCTCCCCAAGTCTCGTCGCACCCTTGTCCCTCCCGAGGCAGTTGCGGCCAACTCGCCTGTTCGCAGGCATGACCGACACCCCCTCCCTCGACGGGGTCATGCACGCGAGACTCGCCACGGCAGCTCAAAAACAACCTCACCGGAGGGCGTAAGGAACCTCACAGAAAAGAACCGAGGCTCATCAAAAATCATGGTCATGTCAGCGGGGGGTCCGTCAAGCTCCTACGAGACTCAGCGCACCGCGCCAACCGTGGAAGCCGACAGCCGCCCTAGGAAGAAGGCCAGGGAGACCGAGCAAATCATTTTTGACGACGAGGACTTCCACGGCATATCCTTTCCCCACAACGACCCTCTGGTGATTACGGCTCGGGTCCACCAATACCAGGTGCACAGGATACTGGTCGACTCAGGTAACTCGGCGGACATTCTCTTTTACAACTGCTTTCTGCGGATGGGGCTAACCCTAGCAGACCTAAGGCCGACCTCCCACGTCCTTTCAGGATTCACCAACCACTCCATCCCGACGGAAGGGGTAGTCACTCTGCAATTTAACATCGGGGATACCGGCCACACGCGAACAGTGCCTATGGAATTCATCGTAGCAAGAATCCCATCGGCATACAACATCCTCCTCGGCCGCCCGACGCCGAACTCCCTTCGAGCCCAGATATCGACCTACCACCTGCCGATGAAGTTCCCTCTCGATCAGGGAGGGATAGGTCGGGTCTATGGGGACCAACGGATTGCAAAAGTAGGCTTCACAGCGACATCTTCGTCTGAGCAGCTAACCGACGATGTCAAGGGTAAAGGCGACATCAGGGGTTCTCTGGACACTCGAGACGAGCAAAAAGAGGTCCGAGGAACCCCGGTCGAACCTCTGACAGAGGTCTCCCTGGTAGAAGGGGACGACGAAAAGATCGTCCAGATCGGATCGCTTCTGACAGGAACTCAGCGAGACAACCTGGTTCACTTCCTCAGGAACAACTCCGACGTGTTTGCATGGACGCCTGCTGACATGCCTAAGATCGACCCCAAAGTTATATCTCATAAGCTCGGGGTAGATCCTACGGCCCGACCCGTCAGACAGAAAAAGCGAAGCTTTGCCCCTGTCAAACAGAAGGCTATCGAGGACGAGGTAGATCGTCTCCTCGCTGCCAACTTCATTCGGAATGTTCCCTATTTGGAATGGCTAGCGAACGTAGTCCTGGTTAAGAAGTCGAGCGGGAAATGGCACATATGCATCAACTTCACCGACCTCAACAAGGCCTGCCCTAAGGACAACTATCCCCTACCTCGAATAGATCAGCTCATCGACAGCTCGGCAGGCCATGAGCTATTGAGCTTCATGGATGCCTTCTCCGGCTACAATCAGATCCGTATGAATCCGGCAGACGAAGATCTTACCGCATTCACGATGGACCGGGGGTATACTGCTACAAGGTGATGCCCTTCGGCCTCAAGAATGCCGGGGCCACGTACCAACGGTTGGTCAACTGCATGTTCAACCCACAGATTGGCAGGAACGCCGGGGCCACGTCGATGATATGCTCGTCAAATCAGTTTCATTGACCGACCATGCCAAGGACCTGGATGAGGCCTCCGAGGTACTCCGCAAGTTCAAGATGAAGCTGAACCCCGCCAAGTATGCATTCGAGGTCACCGGGAGAAAGTTCCTCGGTTTCACGGTCACCCACCGTGGGATCGAGGCTAACCCGGAAAAAATCGACGCTATCCTCAACATGAACACGCCCAAGACCAACGTCGAGATCATGCGACTGACAGAGCGGGTAGCCGCTCTGAGCTGCTTCATGTCGAGATCTGGGGAAAAGTACCTCCCATTCTTCAAAGCTCTAAGAAAAATCCCGAGGTTCGAGTGGTCAGAAGAGTGCCAGACTGCCTTTGACCAATTAAAAAGGCACCTTGCGACGCCACCGCTGCTCACCCGACCAGTTGAAGGAGACGAGCTATCACTTTATCTGGCGGTATCCGACCAAGCAGCAGGCTCAGTGCTCATCCGGGAAGTCGACGAAGTGCAGAAGCCTGTATACTACATGAGCCACGTCTTCAAAGACGCGGAAACGAGGTATCCATCCATAGAGAAGATCGTCTTGGCGCTCATCATGGCCTCAAGGAAGCTACGACACTACTTCCAGGCACACACCATCCTCGTTCTTACCGAGCACCCGCTGGGGGCTATCCTCGCGTCACCGGAATCCTCGGGCCGCTTAAAAAAGTGGAGGTGGGAGCTGTCCCAATTTGACATAAAATATCGCCCGAGACAGGCCATCAAAGCACAGGCCCTGGTCGATTTTATTGTCGAATGCACCTTCCCCAGTAAGGAACCGGATTCTACGCCAACCCCCGCAGCTCAAGACCCAATCATGGGGAGGCCCGACTCAATCCCTGAGTGGGTCATTTACGTCGACGAGTCTTCAACCGAGAAAGGCTGTGGTGTCGACTTCATCATTCGGGGCCCGAACTAGGCAGAAATGGAGTACTCTCTAAAGCTCGGATTAAAGGCCTCAAACAACGTGGCAGATTACGAAGCCCTACTGGCTGGACTGCGCATGGCCTCCGGGCTGGGGCTGAAAACAATTCGAATCCGCAGTGACTCAGCCCTAGTCATCGGCCAAGTGACCGGCCACTTCGAGGCTCGGGAACCTCTAATGGTGAAGTACCTGGCCGAAGTAAGAAAACTTCGGAAGAACTTTGACGAAGTCCAAGTAGAGCAAATACCCAGGCAGCTCAATGCCCAAGCCGACGCCCTGAGCAAGATGGCTTCGTCCTACTCGGCCAACAACAAGCGATCTATCCTCTTCAAGACCTTGCCACGGCTCAGCATGGAAGACGGAGCGACAATACTTCATGTATATACGGTGCAGGAAGATGACCAAGACTGGAGGAAGCCCCTCGTGGAATTCCTAAGGGATGGCACGCTCCCAAAAGATCGGGGAGCAGCCCGCCGTCTCCAGGCCAAAGCCCGTCACTTTGTCTGGAGCAATGGGAACCTTTACAAAAAATCCTTCACTCAGCCCCTGCTCCGCGTGTCGACCCCCACGAAGCCGACTATGTCCTCCGTGAAATCCATGAAGGGGTCGGCGGCACACACCAAGGGGCCTGAACCTTAATCCAGAAGGCATTGCTCCAGGGGTACTATTGGCCAACTGTTCACGAAGACGCCCAGAAGCTCGTCAAGAGATGCAAAAGTTGCCAACTCTACGGAAGCATACCTCGCCTTCCGGCTACCGAGCTGACCGCTTTAACCTCCCCGTGGCCGTTCGCCCAGTGGGGATTGGACATGATAGGCCGGTTCCCTACCGGTGCAGGTGGGCACAAATATATCCTTGCCGCAGTAGATTACTTCACAAAGTGGATCGAGGTCGTCCCCATCAGGAAACCGGATGCCGCCACGACCATCAAGTTCCTACAGAACAACCTGATACTCCGGTTCGGTATCCCGAGGTGTATCATCACCGACCATGGGACGAACTTCAAAAACGAGAAAGTGAAAGATTTCTGCAATGAATATCATATCCTCATGAAGCTTGCCGCGGTCGCACATCCCCAATGCAACGAGAAGGCCGAAGTTGCTAACCGGGACATCCTCCGAGGTCCCCGAACCCGCCTAGAAAGGCGCCAAGGCAGTTGGATCGAGGAACTGCCCCGGGTCTTATGGGCCCTGCGCACGTCAAAGAAGACCCCCACCAGGAAAACCCCTTTCAGCCTCTGCTACGGGACCGAGGCAATGGTCCCGGCGGAGATCGGGCGGTCCCGGCGGAGATCGGGCGGTCCCGATCATCGGGTTGAACACTTCAACGGCGAAGCAAACACCTCGACACTACGGACCAACCTGGACATCTTGTTGGAGAAACGAGACCGAGCTCAGATCAGAGCTGCCGCCTATCAGCAGCAAACTGCCCGATACTACAACGCGCGGGTCAAGCGTCGCTCCTTCAGAATCGGAGATCTAGTCCTACGGCGAAACGAGATCGTCGATCAAAGCAGGCTGCACATGTTTTCCCCAAAATGGGACAGTCCTTTCCTTGTCTCCGAGGTACTTCCCGAAAGGGCCTACCGCTTACAGGACGCGGACGGATGCAAGTTTCCACGGCCTTACAATGCTGAGAAGCTCAAGTTGTACCAATGAAATCAATACCTACGAGTGTGTACCTCTCCTTTCACAAAGACGATATTGTTTACCGCCGAAAACATAGACAAAACCGTGTAGGTCGTCTTGCCTGAATTTGGGGGCAGATACTATTTGGATTTATCCGTCTACCTCTCCGAAGATACCATGTTGATTTATGGCACCATGTATCGGAGCTTTAGACGGATGCGGCCGTTGTAGCAGACTTCGTCAGATTCCCCCTCATTATGAGGGGGGTTTTATTATGGGGACGCTCTTCCCTGCAGGCGCAAGCCCCTGCAGTTAATTACGTTAGCGCATCGCGGTAACCACTTTCTCCTGCTTCAGAAGGTCATTTCGTGTCGTGTGTGTTTGTTTTATTTTTGGTTGCTAGTGGCTTGTATACGGAGACTAATTTATTTTGTCGCCCGTAAGGCGTGGATTAGTCCAAATCCGTATTTTCTTAGATTTGGTTTTGGGTTTGGGTTTAAGGATCGTTAATCTCATTTGAGACTAAGATCAACTTAAATGTTTGTTAAGGATACTTTAGTCTAATTTTAGACTAAGATCTACTTAACAGGATCATTTAGATCCAACAAAAGAGTATTTGGACTCTATTGTTTTAGTTTAGGAACATTGCGGTCCATAAGTTTAAGGACATCATAGTCCGTGACAGTTTAAAGACGTCATAGTCTGTGTGGTTTTGGTTCAACCGTTTGGAGATGCACCAAAAGTTATTGGTTATTGGGAACCTCCATCTCTCTGAAGTCGTTGAGGAATTACAACGACGTATTTCAGAGATATGAAGAGATGTACCCTTGAACCAATGTTGGTTGGGAGATCTATAGTCAAGTTTGGGACTGAGATCAGTTAAAAAGATTTATGTGCATATGGGCTCGATTAATCTAAATGAGGGATCTGTGGTTAACTTGAGCTCGGCCCACTCAGTTAAAATGTTGGACATTTAATTAAACTCAGTCATTTTTCATTTAACAATGCTGAGCATTGGTTTGGGTTCTGACAACATTTTTGTCTTTTGTTGAGTGTTGAGCTCTCATTATGGCTCTGGGGCTTTATGTAAAGAACAGTTTATGTTCCCTCAGCGCACACGTGAGGAGCACATGGTGCGCTTGGCGCTAAGCGCCAGACTTAAAGCGCTAAGGCGCTTCCTGTAAGACAGCGCACACGTGAGGAGCACGTGGCGCGCTTGGCGCTGAGCGCCAGTCAATGAGTACAGAGCACTCTTTATAAAATAGTGCCCACCTGAGGAGCACGTGGTGCGCTTGGCGCTGAGCGCCAACCTTGGAGCGCTGGGCGCTTCTTTTAAAATAGCGCTTGGAGCGCTGGGCACTGAGCGCCAGACTCGGAGCGCTGAAGTGCTTCTTTAATTGGAGCGCTAGGAGCGCTATGACGCTGTGCGCCAGTCTTGAAGCACCGAGACGCTTCTTTTCAATTGGAGCGCTAAGGCTCTTCTTAGGCAATTTTGATCAGTTCTGTGCTCTGAGAATTAAATTCTCGTTCATAGAAGACTTTGTCTCATAGATCTAAGAACTAAGTTTTTATTTTAATAGAAGATTTTACAATCTCTTCTGTTTTTGTGAAAGACTTTGTCTTTATCTTATAGATCTGTGATCTAACGAGAACTAAGTTCTTCCCCCTCACTTTTTATGATGAGATACTATGATGTCTTTTGTGAAAGACCAAGGTCTTATAGATCTATGATCTAGAAAAAGAAATAGGTTCTTCTTCTCTTTTGATGAGATACTTTGATCTCTCTATTTTATTTACCTTGAAGAAATTCTTCTTCTTCGGAGAGCTTGCTCTTCTCTTTGAAATTTCTCAAAATTTGTGGGGGGTTCCTCTCTCCTAGACATGAAGTCTTGGGTCCTTTATATAGGGGAGGCTGATTTGTTGAATCAGTTAGGGAAATCTCTCATTGAGAGATCTCTGATTGATTTGGGGAATGTTTCCTACCGTTGGATTTTTGATCCAAGGGTTTCTGTTTTACAGAAGACGGTCTTTTTGTTTTTAACAAGATTGGAGAAATATTTTCCCATACAGAACTCATTCTATATCTTAGTGATTTTTAATCACCATTGGATCTTTGATCCAACGGTGCTCTGATTTACAGAGCACAATCATTCCTGTTTGGAAAGATTTAAGGAGTATTTCCTCAACAGAATTTTATTCTGTAATTTGATGATTTATTCATCTTAGTCGGATCTTTTGATCCAATGGTGGAGAACATTTAGTTCTAGCGCTTGGCGCTCTCGTGCTTTGCATGTGAAGCGCTGCCTCAGAGTCTTTGACTCTTAGCGCTGGCACTCCTGGCACGAGCGCTCTCGTGCTTTGCACGTGAGGCGCTGCCTCAGAGTCTTTGACTCTTCAGCGCTGGCGCTCCTAGCACTCCTGGCACTAGCGCTCTCGTGCTTTGCACGTAAGGCGCTGTCTCAGTTCAAATTTTGAATTTTGAATAGAGCTTTGCTCTCAATTGGGGAAACAAATGCCCCCCCTCCCCCCCCGCTGTTGTGCTCACGCGGCTTACACGTGAGTACAGCGGTGGAAGCTTTACCACCGTCGGATCAACTTGGAAGTTGGATCGACTTCCAATGCCTATAAATAGGGCCTTTAGCTCTTGAGATGATTTCTGTTCATCTTCTTCCCTTCTTAATTTTCTGAGAATTTAATTCTCCTTCAGAGCACAGCTCTCTGCCCAAATGAAATTTCTTAAGAGTTAAAACTCTGTCCAAAAATTTGGTAAGATTTGAACCCATTAACAGAGTTTTGCTCTACTTAGATTCACAGATCCTAAAGATTCTTAGTGTTTCTTAACCCGTTAATTAAAAACCAGAGCTTTGCTCTTTTTTGATCATAGATCAGAAAAACCATTCTTTTTTTAGGGTTTCTTAACCCTTTAATGAAGAACTCTTAGAGTTCATTTTGTAGATCTTAAAGATCTCGGAATTTTTACTTTGTAAAAAGCTTTTGTCACGCCCCGCTTTCCAAAATACGGAATACGAGGGGTAGACAAGGCCAGCCATGCTCCTACGGTCAAGGAAATGTCCTGCCGTAGTCACACTTCGGCTTCTAGTTTTTCATGGTAAACAGTAAATGACGCGCAGGTAATGAGAAATGCAGTAACTGAAAGAAACAAAGTAAAGAACTGACCTGAGGAGAAAGCAAATGAATGTAACTCGGGTTGGCAAGTCAAGAAGTCTGTAATGCACGTCTAGTTCTGGTCCAGGCTAAATCTTCTCCTCACACTGAGCATGCATACTCAGGTCGTCAGAGCGACACAATAGCAATATTTTATATAAAATCAAGTGACAGTTCTAACAGTGGTAATAGATATGAATAACAGTAAATCAATGACAGCATTAATATGAATGAGCAGTAATCAATGCAGCGGAACAGTAAAGCAGTAGAACGATATGTCACGTATGTCAACGCAGTATATAAAGTATATAAATGCCAGTATCCCTAGCAGTCTCTAAGTCTCACTGTATAGGTCACTAAGCCTATCGTCAGTCCAAGTGTGAGAGTCAACCACTCGCGAGTGTCCTCCACCCAAGGGTAGAACCCAAGGGCAAGGGACCACGGGCCCAACATGTAACATGTATATCACGGTGTATATCACATACCCTGTAAATCTCCATATAACTCCCTAAATATAAGCCGGCATGGGACTCTCAAGATTCTGTTGAACTCACACTTAAACTACCCCACACCCCGTGGTCTACATCAAACGCTAACCATAACCCTAAATACTAATCGATCCGTGACAAGTCTGCGCGAGAACTGAAGGCAGGACCTCCATCAAGCACGTCCCGACTAATACCTAAGATAAATGGCAGTGTCGGATGCCTTATCTGTGACACCCGTGCAAGCGCTTCCATAAGTGTCCCATACCACTTATAGTCACACGTACACGTATCCCACAGACGTCGACAATGCAATAGAATAATAGGGTCACTGATTGTGCACAAGTACGTATCACTTTCACTTATTCACGGATATACGAACACTGACGTACTTGCCACAATCATCACTAAAATCTAACACCGGGTAAATGCATGATGTCACTAGGTTATCACTGCAATGATATGGGTATGATATGATGCATGGACAGTATATAAGCATGATTAGGATGTTATGAAACAGTAATTTATCACTTGCACGATTTATCATGAAACGTACGTGTATAGTTTAGTGAAACGATAAACAGGTGATAATTAGTATGCTCAGTTATCTATCCATCTAATTTAGTTTCAAGCCAATCGGGTTGCAGGATCATTTGTTATAACCATTTCATTTTAAGCGCTCGCGGCTGGAATTCCGGTTTCAGAATCAGAAGTCCGTTTCGCAACGCATTTTAATCCCAGTTGGGGTCAGATTTTAGCGACGCTACAGTTGGATGAATTCTAGGGTTTTCAGTAAGGTTTTCAACACAATAGACGGATCTTCAATCGCATCTGTACGTCAGGAGATATACAATGTTTAACCCTAATATGTCAGTTCTGATTCTGCTGGGACTGTTGTGTGTCCCGATCTAATAAATTACAGATAAAATATCAAACGGTAACGAAACAGTATGAAACCAATTGTGTTGTCTAGCTAACAGATTTACCTATAATAATCAGTGAAGTTCCACAACCTACAAGTTAAGGAAATCTTGTGGTACCCATTACGGAACAGCAAGCAACAATTTGAGTCGCTCTGGACTGCAGTCCAGAGTCGCACTCCAATCCAATTATCGTCACGGTTTAAGTACAGGAACGTCTAGAAACTAGTATAGGGTTAAAGTTCGTCGAGTTGGCTTCGATTTGAGCCCTCGAACGCACCATTCTAGTGTGTATACAATTTATGATGAATTTATTCTTTTTCAGGTACGAGAAAATTCTAGTTTTAATGGTTTATTTGGGGGTATCAATTTTAGTCGTTAGCAGTCATGTTATCAAACGAAATTTGCACAAGATGTTCATCACAGCAAGGGCCAAAGTAATTAAGATACAAGATTTCAAACGGAAAGAAATATTCATAAAAGATGACAACATTATTACTGAAGGTAGGGAAACATGAAAATTCTTCTTCGACTACTATAACGTTGCATTCTCGTCGCGTGAGTTGAATCCTGCGTTAGATCCGCCTTATCGTCGAAGTTCGAACTACGCGATAATCCTCATGTGGCAGAAGTGGGGAATGTGGACGAGTTTCCTCCTTGTAGTTCTTTCCTTTCTGGGCAACCGTTGATGAGATGCTTGTTGGACCCGCATATCAGACATTTCCCCTGGGCGCGGCGGCAATCCTTCTGAAGATGTCCTGGCCTCCTACAGTATCCACAGCATGGGGTCTTCTGCTGCTTCTGTCGCTGGGGAACAAATTGGCGCTTCATCATCTTCTCTTTTCCTTGTCTAACGGGGATCCCTTTATGATTGGAGACAGCCGCTGGTGCCTGATTCATCTGTCTTCTCAGTCCTTCAGCCAACAAGTCGTTTGTTCGCTCCTGGGCTTCCTTTAAACCTTGCAGTACACTCAGGATCTCAATGGTCTGATTCTGGGGAGCGGATATAGACGAATAGTCGTTGGAAGACATGATCCTGGGACAACAATTTTGAGAATGATATAAGTCACAAGCCAAACTAATCAAAATATAATATGGATGGGACAAGATTCAAGAATATCAGAGATGATGAATTTATTACAAGTGGGGAAATCAACTGCATGACTTTAAGTCACTTGAATAGAGTACGGTAGTGCAATTGCAACTACGTAACCTTGTCAAGTCACCCGAAACCATAGCGAATGGATAGCTGAACGCACGATGTGAATATGGATCAAGAATGACAAGTTTACAACCTAGACCGAGGAATGTCTTAGATTGCCAAACTATGCACGGAAAAACTGCAATCCCAATCGATGCAAAACCTGGCTTTGATACCAACTAAACCATGTCACGCCCCGCTTCCCAAAATACGGAATACGAGGGATAGACAAGGCCAGCCATGCTCCTACGGTCAAGGAAATGTCCTGCCGTAGTCACACTTCGGCTTCTAGTTTTTCATGGTAAACAATAAATGACGCGCAGGTAATGAGAAATGCAGTAACTGAAAGAAACAAAGTAAAGAACTGATCTGAGGAGAAAGCAAATGAATGTAACTCGGGTTGGCAAGTCAAGAAGTCTGTAATGCACGTCTAGTTCTGGTCCAGGCTAAATCTTCTCCTCACACTAAGCATGCATACTCAGGTCGTCAGAGCGACACAATAGCAAAATTTTATATAAAATCAAGTGACAGTTCTAACAGTGGTAATAGATATGAATAACAGTAAATCAATGACAGCATTAATATGAATGAGCAGTAATCAATGCAGCGGAACAGTAAAGCAGTAGAACGATATGTCACGTATGTCAACGCAGTATATAAAGTATATAAATGCCAGTATCCCTAGCAGTCTCTAAGTCTCACTGTATAGGTCACTAAGCCTATTGTCAGTCCAAGTGTGAGAGTCAACCACTCGCGAGTGTCCTCCACCCAAGGGTAGAACCCAAGGGCAAGGGACCACGGGCCCAACATGTAACATGTATATCACGGTGTATATCACATACCCTGTAAATCTCCATATAACTCCCTAAATATAAGCCGGCATGGGACTCCCGAGATTCTGTTGAACTCACACTTAAACTACCCCACACCCCGTGGTCTACATCAAACGCTAACCATAACCCTAAATACTAATCGATCCGTGACAAGTCTGCGCGAGAACTGGAGGCAGGACCTCCATCAAGCACGTCCCGACTAATACCTAAGATAAATGGCAGTGTCGGATGCCTTATCTGTGACACCCGTGCAAGCGCTTCCATAAGTGTCCCATACCACTTATAGTCACACGTACACGTATCCCACAGACGTCGAAAAACCCCTCAACAAGAGGGAATCTGACGAAATCTTCTACATCGGCCACATCCGTTTAAACTTTTGATACATGGTGTCATAAATCAACTTGGCATCTTCGGAGAGGTGGACGGATAGCACCAATTAGCATCTGCCCTCGGAATTCTGGCCTGGACGTCCCAACGTCCCGGTCGCGTCTTTCGGTGGAGAACAGATTCTGGCACGCCCGGTAGGACCTTTTCCTCTTTCCACTCCACACTTCATGTGTCGTGTTTCGAGAACAAGTCGCGGTTTGACATGGTTGCCTTTGGATGTGAAGTACTAAGATTTGGTATCTTGCTCCGTGCAGAAACACAGAAGATCAATGGCTTCAAACTGCACTAATTGCAACAGCTCCCACACTGTCCTCGCTGGAGGAGTGACCTACGGGCCTCAAGCGGCCTCTCTTTTCACAATGCCGGTGGAACAAGTGACCCAAGCCACCACTGGGCTATTCTTCGGGACCATGATCCCGCCAACGAGCTTCAGCGCTCCTATACCATCACAGGAAGCTGCGAAGAAGTCGGTCTTTGATCGGCTTGCAACCGCTGTGGCCCCTCTCAACGGGTCGTCCAAGTCCACTGTCTCAGTTTTCAACAGACTGGGCCGAAGCTCAAATAGGCACATGAAGAAGCCCATAATTCCTGAAGAGGTTATCCCGAAGCGGATAGCCATTCCTGCTCCTGCTAAAGGGTCGGTCTTCACAAGGCTGGCCATTTCAGCTCCTGTTCCAGGCGAAGTCATGAAGGTTGTTTCCCCTGTTCGAAAGTCGGCCTTCATAAGACTGACTATCCCTTCTCAACGGACGTCTGTCTTCGACTGGCTAGCGCCAATAACAATATCTCCTCAAAGTAAGGGGCAAGAAGAAGCTCATCCAACAACGGAGGTAAATCCCGGCCGCACGACATGCTCGACGTCGCCACTGGCGTCAAGTGAGGAAAGCTGGGGGCAGTTCACCCTCTGGATTGACTCCGCCAGTTCCAATGGTAGAAGTCGATGCTACTGTTCTAACTGGGAACAGCTTTGAACCATTAAGGAGGGTCCGCAAGAACTCTCCGACTGTGATGCTGAAAAGATCTCTTCCACCTATGGAGAATGCCCCAAAGGCAAAGCTGGAGCAGCCCCCTTAGCGGCTGTCCTCTAAAATTTATAAAGTTTGGCGACAGGTCCAGAACTCCGGGGTAGATCAAGACTATCCCCACCGACAGAAAAAGATGAAGGTTCGGCGAGAATAGGATCACCCTGTCAGACCACAGAAAGCGACAGCTACTTGGGTGTCCACTGCAACGGCCCCCTCAACCTCGACCGCTCACAAGAGGAGAAAGCTGGAGAAAATCCCGGTGTATGCGACGAATCGCAAGAACACTGAATCTAAACGCCACAAGTCTGGGGGCATGGTGGTGCACACCGTCTATATGGCATCCGAAAAAGAAGATAGCCGTATCTCCACAGGTCATCAACCGTTTACGCGATCAGTGACTAAGGCTCAGGAGCAACAACAACAAAATCTCCAAGAGATGCTAACAGCTATGGCCGTACTCACGGGACCGAAAGCAAGCCTGGAGACAACTTTGGAGCAGTGCCGTGAGAAGGAAACTGATGCCGAATTCTTTCGGAGAATGCTTAAGAAGAAGGACAAAGAGGCCGCGGAACAAGCGGCCAATATAAAACAAATGACCCTTCTATTCCAGGATATGGTGGGCATGATGATCCAGCCGGACCCTCCAGCTGAGGATCCTCCAGTAATAATTGAAGATGATAGAGGAGAGACATCAAATCCTCTGCCGGCTCTGTCAGCAGCCAAGGAGGAGACCATCTCTAAAGCCACGCTCGATGATTATATAGCTCAACAAATACGAGCTCATCAAGTGAATGAAGCGGCTAGTCAAGTCGTCAGAACTGGACGGCCCTATCCGGGTTGGTACGATCAAATAAAATACCTGCCAGGATATACGATTCCCAAATACCATATATACAAGGGGACAGGCAATCCCCATCAATATGTCGCTCAGTTCAGGGCTCTCTGTGGCAACACTGAAGGGGATGATAAGCTACTGCTTCGCCAATTCATCAGCAGCTTGGCAGAGACGGCGTTCGAATGGTATTCAGAGATTCCCAACGATTCTGTCAAAACTTTTACGGAGATGGAGTTGCTATTCACCCAACGTTTTGCGAGCGCCAGCAAACGTACCCCAATCACGGCATTGATCAATGCCAGGGTGAAGTCGGGAGAAACTTGGGTCCAGTACGCGATACGGTGGCGGAATCTATGGTCGAAGTGCGAGCAGCGCATCGAAGAAGCGCCGGCGGTAGGCATGTTCGTGGGTACTCTTGATCCTCAGGCGACATTTCACAATTCATGATGTTTTTCAAGCCGACCACTTTCCAGGCCTTGATTGACAAACTGGCCCAAATGGACCAGATGGGTTATAGACCGTCTTCTTCAAAACTGGAATCTCGAAATGAAAAACGAAAAGGGAAAGCGACTTTCGTCGCCAATGCTCAACAGCAGCCCGGTGGCTCAAAACTAACCGATCGCCCAGACGAGAGACAGCGATTCTTTAATGAGAAAATGAAGCGCCCTTATTCGTTTCCCCGGGACAAAACGAGGAGATTATTCGAGCTGGCGGTGCGCAACAGGTTCATCAACTTGCCGGATCCAAAACGCCCATTGCAACCCGGTGAGGCTAATAATCCTAATTATTGCCCCTATCACCAAGCGGTAGGCCATCCAATCGAAGATTGCTTCGTCTTCAAAGGGTGGACTGAGAACCAATACCAACGGGGCAAATTCGCACTGTCCGAGAATTGGAAAGTAAACCTGCCCTAGCCGCACGCTCTCAAAAATGAAGACACACCGGGGGTATCATACTCTTTTATAGAAGAAGCTCCATAGGAGGTCATTCTTTAAGCCAAAACGAAAAGAATGCTGAAGGATCTCCAGACATGCCCGGCGATCAAATGGAAAAATCCGCTAGAATCCGAAGTCATCAAGGGAATGCTGAAGCCACGCCTAGCTCCAAGAATCAGTGGTGATAGTCAAGGCGCCCATACCCAGCCGTCAAAGTCTTCGAAGAAGAAGAAAAAGCCCGTGAAGCCTAGGGACAAGCGCACGGACCTGCAAAAGCAGATTGACGCGTTGGAATAATATAACCAGAAAGTGCGAACCCCGGTCATGCTTCAGGAATTTCTCAGCCACGTCCTTAAGGACGGAGATGACGACAACGGAGAAGACTCGTCGGATGAACCTGAGGATTATGTGGCGAGCTGTCACATGATCTCTCACTCGTCAATAGATGGTGAAGAAGCTCCTGATGTAGAGAGACTGGGGGCAGATCCTGAACCAGAACTCTTAGGACCGTCAGATGAAATGATTGACGCATTCCTGAACGAAGCTCTTCTGAAAAGCAAAGCTGATCGAGAGCGTGAAACAGCCATATTTGAAAAGGCCAAACGCTGGCGACTGGACGAAAGGGTTAAAACACTCCTACCAGATCAAAGCAAGTCCGCCGCAAATAAAAGTAGGTTCAAGAAAAAGAAAAAGTTCGCCAAAACCATATCGATAGGAATGAAGCTCCCCTCTTTCTGAGGAAATTCTCCCGCCGGTATACATCTTGATGAAGCGGGCGTACATCTTAACTTCTGCTTATATCATCAGAAGATTGCACACCCTACTGAAGAATGCAACGCCTTTAAAAATTGGTGGCAAGGATACGTTGCTCACCGGCAGCACTTCAAGAAGATGAAGCGTGAAGCTCGTCGACAGCGGAAAAATGCGACAGAAGAACGAGAAAGAGCTGCCGACAACTGTCACATGGTTGATAGCAGGGGATTGCAAATTCTCACCTTCGGGACTGATTCTGAAGAAGAAATGGCTCTCAGCCTTCTCTTCAAAGAATCCACCTCAGGAAAAGAGGAAGAAATGAAAAGCTGCGAGAACATTCAGCTGTGCAATCGCATGCTACCCGAAAAGAATCTCGGACTCGCAAACAAGGGATCGAACAAAAAGGATAAGGGGAAGGGAAAAGCGATTTTCATCGCCAACGCTCAACAACAACCGAGTGGCCCGAGACTGGTTGCTCGCCAAAGCAACAAGCGGCAATCCCTCGATGAGAAGTTGAGACGTCCCTGCTCATTTTCCCGGGATAAAACAAGGAGACTGTTCGAACTAGCAGTGCGCAACGGTCTTATCACTCTTCCGGAGCCGAAACACCCACTACAACTAAACAATGTCAACGATCTTAATTACTGCCCCTACCACCGAGTATTGGGCCATCCGATCGAAGATTGCTGCGTCTTCAAAAATTGGGTTGAAAACCAATATCAACAGGGCAAGTTCGCGCTGTCCGAAAACTGGAAGATGAACCCGCCACAACCACATGCTCCGGAAAAGATGGACATGCCGGAGGCATCGTGCTCATTCATAAAGAAATCCCCATGGACCGAAAAGTCTGTAAACTAGAGATTCGCCTCAAATATGGCAACCACGGACCGAGATGTCCTAAAACTAATAACGGACCGAAACGTCCATAAACTAACAATAGACCGTAATGTTCTAAAACTTGCAAATGACCGAGACGTCTATAAACTACTACGGACCGCAGCATCCCAAGGCTGACAAAAAAACGGTATGTCCACAAGCAAAATAGGCACGGATGAAAACCCGAAAGGGCTCCGTGAGTAAAAACAGCAGGACTACCGACGATATTTGTGAAAACCTGAAATGGCACAGACTCCTAAAAAAATAATTTAAAAAAATGGTACGTCCATAGGCGAGATGAGCACGGATGAAAACCCGAAAGGGCTCTGTGAGTAAAAACAGCAGGGCTGCCGGCGAGTTTTGTGAAAACCCGAAAGGGCACAATCTCGTTAAAAGACACTTGCAAGGTCCTCTCGACCCTGTAAGGAGAAACCACCTGCGTGAGATCCTTACGACTCACAAGGGAGCAACACACTTAGGGATCCCCACGATTCCTAAGGAGAAATTACACTTGCGAGATCCTCACGACTCGTAAGGAGAATTCCCCTTTGAGACCCTCATGGCTCACAAGGTTCAAAAGCCTTAAGCTACAGGAATCTGAACCTGTTCTTAAGCCATCACAACCTCCAATGCTGCCCTACAAGCGGTGCAATATTGACCCTTGTATACAATCCACGGGCATGAATAAACATTTCCCTAACAAAGTCTCACCAGAGACTGGGGATATGCTCATATGCCGAACGACACTTGTAAGTCCTCTCGACTTATAAGGAGAAAATACTCTTGTAAGATCCTTACAACTTATAACAGAACAGACACTTAGGAATCCTCACGATTCCTAAGGAGAAAATGCACCTACGAGATCCTCACGACTCGTAGGGAGAAATACCTTTATGAGACCCTTATGGCTCATGAAGTCAAAAGCCTTAGTCGACAGGATCCTAACCCTGTTTACTAAGCCACCTTTGTTCGACATCGACAAAGGAAAATGATGATTCGCTCCTGGCAATATCCCAGTTGTAGCGAGTTTCCAGTTTCCAAAGCTTCACTGAACGGATGCTGATGCCTAAATCGGTATCAAATCCCAAACTCGCAGCGAAAGTCAGCGAGCCACAAATGCATATGAAATAGCCGAAATGATGGGGCAACTTGCAACAAAATCAGCAAGTAAAAATGTATACATGCAAAATAGCCGAAATGGTTGTGCAACTCGCAATAAAAAGCAGCGAGTAAATAAAACAAATAGCCGAAATGACTGGGCACCACGAAAAATAGCCGAAATGATTGGGCAATCGCGACTTTCGCGATATAAAAGCTGAAATGATAGAGCATCGCGGAAAGAAAAATATATGAAATGAAACTTTTTGCTCTACAGGTGATATCACATCGATCCCTGTATAAAATCCAAAGGCACAAACGAAGAGGGAACCATACCTTTCCACCAGACTCCATCAGAAAAAGAAGCTAAATCTCAACGATTCACAGACAGCCTAGAGATTACCAACAGTGTTCCTCCTCATTCCAGAAGGATTCAGACGCGACAATCAACCTTGGAGCCATGGCAAGTCCTTGTTCCAAGCCTCGACTGTTCACAGACAACTGACAGAGCAAATCCTGGTCCCGTGGAACACGGCTAATGTCAATCCTGACCCCGTGGGAAACGCCCAAAGCAAATCCCGGTCCCGTGGAACACGGCTAATGTCAATCCTGACCCTGTGGGAAATGCCCAGAGCAAATCCTGGTCCCATGGAACACGGCTAATGTCAATCCTGACCCTGTGGGAAACGCCCAGAGCAAATCCTGCTCCCGTGGAACACGGCTAATGTCAATCCTGACCCTATGGGAAACGCCCAAAGCACCTCCTGGTCCCGTGGAACACGGCTAATGTCAATCCTGACCCCGTGGGAAACGCCCAGAGCAAATCCTGGTCCCGTGGAACACGGCTAATGTCAATCCTGACCTCGTGTGAAACGCCTAGAGCATCTCCTTGTCCCGTGGAACACAGCTAATGTCAATCCTGACCCCGTGGGAAACGCCCAGAGCAAATCCTGGTCCCGTGGAACACGGCTAATGTTAATCCTGACCCCGTGGGAAACGCCCAGAGCAAATCCTGGTCCCGTGGAACACGGCTAATATCAATCCTGACCCCATGAGAAACGCCCAGAGCACCTCCTGGACCCGTGGAACACGGCTAATGTCAATCCTGACCCCGTGGGAAACGCCCAGAGCACCTCCTAACTCCGTGAAATGCGGATAAATTCAACCCCCTGACCCCGTGAAATGCGGATAAGGTCAACCCCTGACTCCGTGAAATGCGGATAAAGTCAAATCCTGACTCCGTGAAATGCGAATAAAGCCAACCCCTGACTCCGTGAAATGCGGATAAAGTCAACCTCCTGACCCCGTGAAATGTGGATAAGGTCAACCCCCCGACTCTGTAAAATGCGGATAAAGTCAACTCTCGACTTCCCCGTCAAAGCAATTCTTTGATTCGGGAGCAAGTAAACTCATCAATCACTTACGGGTCCTCTCGATTTGTAAGAAGAAAATTCTCTTGTAAGATCCTTACGACTCTCAAAAGAAAACGCACTTAGGAATTCTCACGATTCCTAAGGAGAAAATACTTACGGGATCCTCTTGACCTGTAAGGAGAAAATTCTTTATGAGACCCTCACGGCTTATAAAGTTAAAAAGTCTTAGGTGGCAGATCCTAACTCTGTCTCCCAAGCCATCGTTGCCTCGCAGAGAGGTCAAGGTAGATTTTCTACGGACCACACTCTCTGACAAGAAAGGAAGCAACCATTTACGGGTCCTCTCGACTTTTAGGGAGAAAATTCTCTTGTGAGATCCTTACGACTCTTAAGATAAAACGCACTTAGGAATCCTCACGATTTCTAAGGAGAAAATACACCTACGGGATCCTCACGACTCGTAGTGAGAAAATTCTTTATGAGACCCTCACGGCTCATAAAGTTGAAAAGTCTTAGGTGGCAGATCCTAACCCTGTCTCCCAAGTAATCACCGCTCTACAAGGAGGTCAAGATGGACTATCTGCGGGCCACATTTGTCAAAGCCACATTCGCCAATGAAATAAAAAAGCTACTTACGGGTCCTCACGATTCGTAAAGAAAAATACCCGAGTGAGATCCTTACGACTCATGGAGGTAATGAACACTTAGAAATCCTCACGATTTCTAGGGAGAATATGCACCCATGAGATCCTCTCGACTTGTAGGGAGAAAAAACCTTCTTGAGACCCTTACGACTCACGAAGATGAAAAAGACTTAGGCTATAAGGACCCTAAACTTGTCTCCTAAGCCCTCAATTCTATGGCCATGCATAACTTTGCACTACTTCACCCACGTACATGCTTACATAGGGAAAGTAGTGGGGGGCATTTGTTCCTACCAAAATTTTTGGCCAAGAGCTACTTGTTCCCTTGCAAAAAAGAGGGAGAATTCTCAAAAAACAGGCATCACGTGCTCACACGTGACCAGGCATCACGTGCAGACACCTGACCATTTATAAGCAAAGCTTGTAGACACAGAACAAAATAAACAAATTGGAAATGCTGTATTAGTGGAGTCACATGCCCACGCATGATCAGGTCTCACGTGCAGACACGTGACCATTTACAGGTAAAGCCTGTAGACACTGAATAAAATAAACAATTGAAAATGCTATATCAGTGGGGTCACGTGTCAACACGTGACCAGGTCTCACGTTCAGACACGTGACCATTTACAGGCAAAGCCTGTAGACACTGAATTAAATTCTAAATTGAATGCTTAATATGTAGGGTCACGTGCCAACACGTGATAAACTCTTAAACCCTCTGAACAATAGAATTAAATTCTAATTAAAAGGAAATCAAAAACCCTAATATTTCCCTAGATCTTTCCAAACAAAAATATTGCGCTCTGTAAAGTGGAGCACCGTTGGATTAAAAATCCAATGGTGATTAAAAATCACCAATTTATAGAAAGATTCTATACAAGGAGATATTTCCCTGAAATTTGCCGGGAATAACAGACAAAATATCTTTTGGATTAAAAATCCAATGGTGAATAAAATTCACTGAGTGATCTAAAAGATTATGTTGGTTACAAAATCAATCAAAAATTTTCAATGAAAGATTGACTAAATAAACTGATTCTTTTCTTTCTCCTAAAAATAAGAGCCAAGTAGAAGAAGAAAAAAGAGAGATAGAACAACAGAGAGAGAATACAAAAGAAAAGAGAATTTAATTCTCCAGAGAGAAAAGAAGGTCTCTTAAGAAAAGAAAGAAATCCTAAGTGAGAGATCATCCTATAAGCTCCCACAAAATAAAAGGAGAATTTAATTCTCAAACTAAGAGTTTAACTTTTCTGAATAAGAACTTAGTTCTTCCTTAGGTTGAAAGTCTGCAGAAGCAGATCTCCCCATAAGTTGATTCTCATCGGAGAGATTCTGCCATGCAGATCTAAAACTTAAGAAAAGACCTAAGTTCAGAGAATTATATTCTCCCACAAAACACATAGGAATTTAATTCCTCCAACAAAATTAGGATTTAACCCTATAAAAGAATTTAATTCTTCCAAATACATAGAAATTTAATTCCTCTAAATAAAATTAGGGTTTAACCCTATAAAACAATTTAATTCTTAAACAAGAGACTTAGACTTTTCATGCACGTAAAAGGATCAAGTACCCAACATGATCACGTAGCAACATGTGACCCTCCCCCTCAATGATCAAAAGAGAACGAACAAGACTAGGTCACGTGCTCCCACGTGACCCTTGAACAGACTTCTCAAAATAAAGAAGGGCAGAACAGATTTTGGGTGTCTCACGTGTCCCCACGTGACCCCTGACAAACACCTTCTTTAAAAAAAAAGAAGATGGAAAGAATTGAAGGATTAAAATCCAATGCATGGGCGCTCTCACGTGACCCCTAGCAGATCCTTTTAATATCCAGTGCATAGGTACCCATCACGTACCCATACGTGATGGCCATGAAGACTAAAAGTGTTTAACACTTATTTGAATATTCTGATAATAAAATAAAGGAATCTTGGCCCAATCCTAGGGCGCCTCACGTGTCCTCACGTGATGAGCGCCTCATTTTTCTAGTGTTTAACACTATTTTAAGCACTGCATCCTTAGTTTTTAACACTATTTTAAATGCATCACGTAGGAACACGTGATCGCCAAATATGTGCTAGTGTTTAACACTATTTTCAAATAGTCTTAGCCTAAATTGGCTAAGTTTTCCAGAGGCAGTACCCCTTTCTTTTGACTGAACCTCAAACACACTTTTGTCTTCCAAAATTGGTCATCTCATATGACATTCAAAATAATTCCCAGAGTCCTTTCAGTTAACTTTGGTTCGAGGGTACATCTCTTCATACCTCTGATACATGTCGTTGTAATTCTTCAACGTCTTCAGAGAGGTGGTGGGTCCCGATGACCAATAACTATTTGGTGCATTTCCAAACCCATGTTTGCATCTGAACTTGAACCGCAATGTCCCTAAACTAAACAATATAGCCTAAATGCTCTTTTGTTGGATCTAAATGATCCTATTAAGTCGATCTTAGTCTAAAATTATACTAATGTATCCTTAACAAACATTTAAGTTAAACTTAATCTCAAACGAGACTAACGATCCTTAAATCAATCCAACTACAAGTCCCCCAACCAACATTGGTTTAAGGGTACATCTCTTTACTCCTCTGATATTTGTCATTGTAATCCTTCAACGTCTTCAGAGAGGTGACGGGTCCCGACAACCAGACATTCCATGGACTATGGGGTCCTCAAACTCATGGACTATGATGTCCTTAACCTTGGACTCTGGGGTCCTTAAACCCATGGACTATGATATCCTTAACCTCGGACTGTGGGGTCCTTAAACCCATAGACTATGATGTCCTTAACCTTGGATTGTGGGGTCCTTAAACCCATGGAATATGATGTCCTTAACCTCGGACTGTGGGGTCCTTAAACTCATGGACTATGATGTCTTTAACCTCGGACTGTGGGGTCCTTAAACCCATGGACTATGATGTCCTTAACCTTTACAAACTATGATGTCTTTAAACTGGACCGAGATGTCCTTAAACTAACCTTGGACCGTATTGTCCTTAAACTAACCTTGGACCGCAATGTCTCTAAACTAAACAATAAAGCCCAAATGCTCTTTTGTTGGATCTAAACGATCCCGTTAAGTTGATCTTAGTCTGAAATTAGACTAACGTATCCTTAACATACGTTTAAGTTGATCTTAGTCTCAAATGAAACTAACGTATCCTTAAACCCAACCCCAAACCCAAATCTAAGAAAATACGGATTTGGACTAATCCACGCCCTACGGGCTACAACATAAATTAGTCTCCGTATACAATCCACGGGCAACAAAAAACAAAACAAATACACACGACACGAAGTGACCATCTTGAGAAGGAGAAAGTGGTTACCGCGATGCGGTAGCGTAATTAACTGCAGAGGCGCAGAGGCTTGCGCCTGCAGGGAAGAGCGCCCCCACAATCAAGAAACCCCTCAACGAGGAAGAATCTGACAAAGTCTGCTATATCAGCCGCATCCATTTAAACCTTCGATACATGGTGCCATAAATCAACTTGGCATCTTAAGAGAGGTGGAAAGATAGCACTAATTAGCATCTGCCCTCGGAATTCAGGCCCGGACGTCCCAACGTCCCGGTCGCGTCTTTCGGCGGAGAATAGTCGCCAATATGAACCGATGTCCTCTGGACGATACTGGCTCGATGGGCCCGATTATGTCAGTTCCCCACATTTCAAACGGCCAACTAGTCACCGTTGGATGTAGCAGGTTTGGATGCTGGTGGATGAAGCCCCCGTGAATCTGGCACGAGTGGCACTGCTTCGCGTATTCGAGGCAGTCTTGGATCATCGTGGGCCAATAGTAGCCCATCCTTTTGATCTTCGGCTTCATCTTTGGCCCGGCTTGATGAGAACCACAGAGTCCGTCGTGAGTTTCTTGGACAACTTTCTTTGCTTCTTTCAGTCCTAGGCATCTTAGCCATACAGAGTCGAACGATCTCTTAAACAGCATATCATTGACGAAGGCAAAAGACAAAGCCCGTTTCATGAGCTGATGTCTCGAGGATGCATCTTCAAGTGTTTGACGGGATTTGAAGTAGTCTATAATGACTTCTCACCAATCCTTGGCCTTTTCCTAGTCCTCTATTTGTAGGGTTGTTTACTCGGTCGCTTCCTTTCCTTCAAACGACTCCGGAGATATCTCTACCGGTGCAAGAACCCGACGTCTTTGTACAACGATCCTTACGACATCGAGGTTTTCGTCAGCCAATTCTTTAGCGAGCTTGGCTAACGCATCCGCCTTACTATTCTCCGCTCGTGGTATGCTTTTCAGGGCATATGAAGGGATTTGAGTCAGTAATTGTTGCACTCTTTCACCATATTTTACCAACTCCGGTTTGCACGTTTGATAGTCGCCGTTTACTTGACTAACGACCAACTGGGAGTCTCCGTATATAAGGAGGTTTTCAATTCCCATGTCGACAGCAATCTCAAGACCTGCTATCAAAGCTTCATGTTCTGCTTCATTATTTGTCCTCGGCTCTGTTAGGGAAAAGGCAAAGCGCATTATCCCTCCTTGCGGAGTCACGAAGATAAGGCCTACCCCCGATTTGATTATAAGGGTGTTGTGTTGTCGTTTCTTTATAAAAGATGCTCCATCGAAGTAGAGTTTCCATCAAGTGTCACTCTTTCCTTTCTCCCTGTCGATCGTGTCAAACGCGTGCTCGTCTGGCAGTTCGCAATTTAGGGGTGAACCGGCAGGTATCGGGTGTTCAGCGAGGAAGTCGGCGATGGCCTGACCTTTCACTGCTTTGAGAGGTCGGTATGTTATTGAGAACTCCATCAAGAGGAGGGCCCACTTAGAGAGCTGTCCCGTTAGTATGTCTCTTGATATCAAATATTTGAGAGGATCCACTTTTGATATGAATTGGACCACATGCGCCAATGCATAGTGTCGAAGCTTCGTTATCGCAAAGATTAGCACCAGACAGTGTTTTCGATGGGGGGGTAGTTATTTTCTGCCCCCAGAAGAACCCGACTCAAATAGTAGAGGGCTCTCTCCTTCCCTTGGTCATTTTCTTTGTGCCTATAGTGCGCCTAAAGAACCTTCAAGGGCAGTTGTGTACAGGATTAAGGGCTTTCCCTTGACCGGAGCGGTTAGTACCGGCGGATTCTGCAGGTATTGCTTGATTTCGTCTAGTGCGCTTTGGCATTTGCGATCCCAAACGAACGGGGTCTCCTTCTTCATTAGATGACTGTAGGGACGGCATTTTCCGGAGAGGTTAGCTATGAACCGTCGGATATATGCGAGCTTTCCTTGGAGAGATTGCAATTGCTTAAGAGTTCTAGGCGGAGGCATTCCCATGATTGCCTTGATCTTCGGCGGGTCTATCTCGATGCCCCGGTGTCGTACGATGAATCCTAGGAATTTGCCTGAGGAAATTCCGAACGCGCATATGAGAGGGTTCATCTTCAGATTGTATTTCCGAAGACGTTGGAACACTATCCTCAGATGCTCCCAATGCTCCTCGTGCGATTTGCTTTTTACCACGAGGTCGTCAATATAGCACTCGACGATTTTGTGTATGAGGTCATCGAAAATCTTCGTCATGGCCCTCTGATAGGTGGCACCAGCGTTCTTCAGACCGAATGGCATCACTTTGTAGCAGAATATGCCCAAAGGGGTCCGGAAAGCGGTATACTTCTGGTCTTCGGGATGCATCTTTATTTGATTGTACCCTGATGAGCCGTCCATGAAGGATAAGACTTCGTGAGTGGACGTGTTATCTATCATCAGTTCGGTAACCGGTACGGGAAAGTCATCCTTTGGGCAGGCTTTGTTGAGGTCTCGAAAGTCTACGCAGATGCGTACCGTCCCATTTTTCTTCATCACTGGGACAATGTTGGCGATCCAGTCAGGGTATTGCACTTCTTAGATGAAGCCGGAGTTGATTAGCTTCTTGACCTCGGCGTTGATGCTCATTTCAAGTTCGAGCCGCATTCTTTTCGGCGCTTGTTTGACCGGCTTGACGTCCGGAGAAATCGCCAATTTGTGGACGGCTATTTCTGGATCTAATCCTGGCATCTCGGAATAGTTCCATGCGAAGCAATCTGCATGAGCACGTCCTTGAGCGTAGCCACCTTTTCTTCAGACAACAACTCACTGACGAACATCGGCCATGGGTCGTTTTCCATTCCCAAGTCGATTTTTCTGAGGTTATCTGCAGTAGTATGTATCCCATCTTCCAGCTCTTATGGCGCCGGTGGAAACTCTGAGATCACATCGTCATCATCGTTTTCAAAGCACCAGGGGAGGTCAGCCATGTACTCGCATATTCCTTCTCCTGACAGCGTTATCGCGTGACAAGTATGAGATCGTTTCCAAGACCGATGTTGATCCAGCTCTACTCTCGCCATATACATAGCTTTCGGTTCATGCTTCTGTGGCGGGGTTACCCTCCAACTGCTGGATAAAGCGAACCTGCCTTGCTGATACTGGTCTTCTACCCGGTTTTTGAATATAAAGCAGTCTTTGAGAGGATGTCCTATCACTCGGTGATAGGAGCAATAATCCGGATGAGAGACCTCGTCTGCTTGCTCAGGGTGTTTGGACTCTGGGAGCGTAACCATTTGATGTTTCATGACAAGATCGAATATCTTCCTTGTCTTGTCTTGGGGAAAAGAATATGCTCGACCCATCTTCTTTATAAGAGACGGATCTCGGCTGCCCAATTCTCGATCGCGTGGCTTCTTGGACCCGCTTTGCCGCTGTCGAACGTTTTTTCCGTTCTTCAGTTTATTTCTACCTCTACATCGGGTCTTTTGTATGACGGGCTGGCGATGAAGGGCATCGTCATTCTCCGTAGCCTGCTGAAGGAGGCGCTGCGTCCTGGCTTTCTCATAAATAGCCATTTCGCGGCTGTGGTCGTCCCGGACCTTTTGACCCGCTTCCCATACTAGCCTGTCCATCTGTTCTTCAAACGACGGACTCAGAATTTTTATGGCAGGGCCTCGTTTTAGTTCAATTGCAGCGTCTTTTAACATGACATCTTCTTCTAAATCGAAGTCATGTATAACGTAGCAGCTATGGAATCGTTCCCGTTCCTTGGATTGAATATATCAAAGCCCGATCATTTTCATTCTCTCGTTGGGCAATTTTTTCTGAGTTCCAGGGATGTTCCAGATCCTGTTGTAGAACTGAGCTTGTCGAGCAGTCTATTTGAAGGGTACGCCTTGGCGCCTCAACAGCCTTTTTAATCCTTCTGTGTAGTATCTGGGCAGACAGATGGGCTGGAGCCTGTCAAGCGTAGAATCGGCACCATGCCAGATTTCTTTCTCCACTTTGGTTTCCGTGGATCGATAAAAGAGGATCATCTTTTCATCTTTTCGCCTGGGAGGGACATAGAACGTCTGCAGCTCTTGTACACTATAAGTATCAAGTGTGTCAAGCTCTGTAATGCTCTTGCGGAACTATGGCGATTTGCAAACTCCGTTCATTGCCAGCAAAGGCTTGTATTGATGGCCGAACAGAAAATACTGCATTGATCTCATCTTCAGAGTCGCTACCAAAGACCAACATAGGGGTAGACGGTCTCGTCTTGTTGCATTAGGGCAGTCCCGAATAGACTATCTCTTCTTCCTCCTCGGTATCGCTCCCGAAGACCGGAATGGTGGTGATAGCTTTTTGCTTATTCTCCAGTTTATGGTATCTTCCCGTGTCTTCGAAGTCTGGTAAGAAGTATTTTGCATCTTCGTACTTTCGGACTTCATTCATGAAGAATGGTTCAGCTCCCCTGTTACGGTATACTCAAGACCATCCTTGAAATACTTCATACACTGATGTTGTGTAGAAGGGATGATGTTGTACTCGTGTAACCAAGGCCTGCCGAGCAGAGTGTTGTAGCAAGTCTTGGTGTCAATGACATGAAATTTGATGTCAGTGACGAGCAACCCAAAGCGTAATGTCAGTATCACAGACCCGAGCGTCCGTGATGACTGAGAGTCGAACCCGGAGATAGTGATTTTATCCCGAGCGAGGTGTTGAACACTCATGCAGATTTCTTTTAGCACTCTCACGTTGAGAAGGTTGACAGAGGACCCGTTATCAATTAAGATCTTCCATATCTTGATATTATGGCAGTATCCGGTGACATACAGGGGACAGTTGTGCTCGTACGTCTCGAGGACGAGATCTTCATCACCGAAAGTGACATCAGCAGTGTGCACTTCTTCTAGCTCGTCTTTCATCTTTTTTCGGCAAGGAAAGCTTGGAACTGCTTGGACTCTTGTAGTGCCTTGATCAAATAATCTCTCGCATCTTTAGATAGCAGAAGGGCATCGAGAATGCTCAGTTGCGAGGGTATCTTCCTCTGGTGTGCCAGAACGTTATAATCCACCTTGTTTTGTTTTGGCGGGTCCTTGGCTGCCAACTCCTCGACGAGTCGATCATCGAGGGCGATATCTTCAGGGACTTTTTCCTTCCCTTTATCTTTTTTACTCGACCCCTTGTTTGTGGGTCCGAGATTCTTCTCGAGTAACATGCGACTACGCAGCTGAATGTTCTCGCAGGTCTTTATCTCTTCTGTTTCGGAGATGGATTCCTTGAAGAGACGGCCGAGGGATATTTCTTCATCGGAATCTCTCCCAAAGGTGAGAACTTGTGATCCCCCGGAATTAACCATGTGGCAGTCACTGGCAGTTCTTCTACGCCCATCTGTCGTGTTTCTTTGCTCCTGACGAGTCTTACGCTTCAATTGCCTGACGTATTGTCGGTGGGCAACATATCCCTGCCACCAGTTTTTAAAGGCATTGCACTCTTCGGTAGAGTGCGTGATCCTCTGATGGTATAAGCAGTAATTTAGATGTACATCCTTTTCGTCAAGGTGTATCCCACCAGGAGTGTTTCCTTCGGAGGGTGGCAGCTTCATTCCTATTGATATGGCATTGGCAAACCGTTTCCTCGTCTTAAGTTTGCTTTTGTTTGCGGCGGATGTGCTTTGATCTGGTGGGAGTGTTTTAACCCTTTCGTCCAGCCGCCGGCGTTTGGCTTTTTCGAATATGGCCATTTCGCGCTCCCGATCGGCTTTGCTTTTCTGACGGACTGCGTTCAGCAGTAGATCGATCATCTCGTCAGACGGTTCCAAGGGTTTCAGTTCGGTATCTGCCCCCAATTTCTCTATATCTTGAGCTTCTTCACCTTCTATTGATGAGTGAGAGATCACGTGGCAGCTCGCCACATCATCCTCAGGTTCATCTGATGAGTCTTCTCCCCCATCTTTGTTGCCATCTCTGTTTTCAAGGATGTGGTTGAGAAACTCTTGGAGTGTGACCGAGGTTCGCGCCTTCTGGTTGTATTCCTCCAGCGCGTCAATGTGTTTTTGCAGGTCCGTGCGCTTGTCATCAGGCTTCACTGGCTTTTTGGTCTTCTTATTCTTCTTTGAAGATTTTGACGGCTGGGCATGGGCGTTTTGACAATCGCTACCAATTCTTGGTGTCGTGCGCGGCTTCAGCATTCCCTTAATGACTTTAGGCTCCAGCGGACTTTTCCACCTGATCGCCGGGCATGTTTGAAGATTCTTCAGCATTTTTTTCGTTTTGGCTGAAAGAGCGACCTCCCATGGAGCTTGTTCTATAAATGAGCATGATGCCCCCGGCGTATCTACCTTTTTAGGAGCGTGCAGCTGGGGCGGGCTTACTTTCCAATTCTCAGACAGTGCGAATTTTCCCTGTTGGAATTGGTCCTCAATCCAGCCTTTAAAGACGAAGCAATCTTCGATTGGATGGCCTACTGCTCGGCGGTAGGAGCAGTAATTAGGATTGCTGATGTAACCGGCTACAGTAGGGGTCTCGAATTTGGCAGAGTGATGAGCCTGTTGTGCACCGCCAGTTCGAACAGTCTCCTTGTTTTATCCCGAGCGAATGAGTAATGACGCTTTAACTTTTCGTTGATAAATCGCCGTCTGTCGTTTTGGCGATCAGCTGGTTTTGGACCACTTGGCTGTTGCTGAGCATCGGTGACAAAGGTCGCTTTCCCTTTTCCCTTTTCATTCCGAGACTCCATCTTTGAATAGGAGGGTCTATGGCCCATCTGGTCCATTTGGGCCAGCTTGTCGATCAAGACCTGGAAAGTGGTCAGCTTGAAGAACATCATAAATTGGGATATAGTCGCCTGCGGATCGAGGGTTCCCACAAACATGCCTATTGCAGGAGCCTCTTCTATGCATTGTTCGCACTTCGACCATAGGTTCCGCCACCGTATCGCGTACTAAACCCATGTTTCTCCAGGCTTCACCCTGGCATTGATCAATGCATGATTGGAGTGTGTTCGCTAGCGCTTGCGAAACGCTGGGTGAATAGCAACTCTATCTCCGTAAAAGTTTTGACGGAATCGTTGGGAAGTTCTGAATACCATTCGAACGCCGTCTCCGCCAGGCTACCGACAAATTGGCGAAGCGGTAGCTTATCGTCACCTCCAGTGTTGCCGCATAGAGCCCTGAACTGGGCGACATGCTGGTGGGGGTTGCCTGTCCCCTTATATACATGAAATTTAGGGATTATGTATCCTGGCGGGTACTTAATCTGATCGTACTAGCTGGGATAGGGTCGCCCAATTCTGACAACTTGACCAGCAGCTCCGTTCGTTTGGTGAGCTCATATTTGTTAAGCTATATAATCATCGAGCGCCGCTTTTGAGATTGTTTCCTCCTTTTCAGCTGAAGAGGCCAGAAGAGGGTTTGACGTCTTCCCTCTGTCGTTTTCGATTATTATTGGCGAATCTTCAACTGGAGGGTCTGACTGGATCATCATGCCCACCATATCCTGGAACAATAGCACCATTTATTTTATATTGGCCGCTTATTCCGCTTCCTGTTCCTAGCGCTGATCCGACGATGCTTCGGGGCTTTCTTTATGTCCCATGAGTGCATCCATCTTCGTTAACATCTCCTGGAGCTTTTGTTGTTGCTTCTGAGCTTTTGTTACCGATCGGGTGAGTGGTTGATGACCCCCAGAGGCACGGCTCTCCTCCTTCCCGGAAGCCATATAAACAGTATGCACCACCATGCCCCCAGACTTGGAGCGTCTGGGTTCAGTGCCCTTGAGATTCGTCGCAGGCATAGGGATCTTCCCCGCCCTCCTCTTTTTATGGATGATTGAAGTTGAGGGGGCTGTTGCAGTAGGAACCTGAGCAGACGATACTTTGCGTGGCAAGGCAGAGGGAAGGTCCTCTTTCTGTTGAGTCTTCATCTTCTTCTTTTGGCGGGAATAGTCCTTATCGATCACAGAATCTTGGACTCTCCTCCAGACCTTATGGATTTTGGAAGACAGCCGCTGAGGGGGCTGCTCCGGCTTCGACTTTATAACATTCTCCACAGGTGGAGAAGATCTTTTCAATACAGCGGTCGGAGAATTCTTGCGGACCCTCTTGAGTGTTTCAAAGCTGTTCCCAGTTGGAACAGCAGCATCGACTTCAACCATCAGAGCTGGTGGAGTCAATCCAGAAGGGGAACTGCCCCCATCTTTCCTCACTCGGCGCCAGTGGCGACGTCGAGCACGCCTTGCATATGGGACTGGCTCGGTTATGGAGGTGGCTTCATCATACCCGCTGTTCTGGTGAAGGGTTGCTGTTGGCGCCAGCCTATCGAAGACTGACGTCCGCTGAGAAGAAATGATCAATCTTGAAAAGACCGACTTTTTGGCAGGGGAAGCAGCCTTGGTTACTTCGCCTGGAGCGGGAGCTGGAACGGCCAGTCTTGCGAAGACCGACCCCTTAGCAGGAGAAGCCGCTTTAGCGACTTCAGGAGCAGGAATGGCTATTCGTTTTGGGATAACCCCTTCAGGTATGGTAGGTTTCTTCATAGGCCCACTGGAGTTTTGGCCCAGTCTGTTAAAGACTAAGGCGTTGGATTTGGGCGACCCGTTGAGAGGGGCCGCGGTAGTTGTAAGCCGATCAAAGACCGACTTCTTCGGAGCTTCTTGCGACATCAGTGGGGCGTTGAAGCTCATAGGTGGGAGCATGGTCCCAAAGAACAGCCCAGTGGTGGCTTGCGTCACCTGTTCCACTGGCATGGCAAAGATGGAGGCGCTTGGGACCCATAGGTCACTCCTCCAGCGAGGGCGGAGTGGGAGTTGATGTTGCAGTTGGTGCAGTTGGAAGCCATTTTCTCTGCACGGGAGCAAGACACTAAATCTCAGTACCTCGAATCCAGGGGCAACCATATTAAACCATAATTCGTTCGCGAAACACGACACACGAAGTGTGGAGTGGAAAGAGAAAATGGTCCCACCGGGTGTGCCGGAATCTGTTTACCGCCGAAAACAGAGACGAAACCGCGTAGGTCGTCTTGCCTGAATTTGGGGGCAGATGCTATTTGGATTTATCTGTCCACCACTCCGAAGATGCCAAGTTAATTTATGGCACCATGTATCGGAGGTTTAGACGGATGCGGCCGTTGTAGCAGACTTCGTCAGATTCCCCCTCATTGTGAGGGGTTTTTGATTGTGAGGACGCTCTTCCCTGCAGGCGCAAACCCCTGCAGTTAATTACGTTACCGTATCGCGGTAACCATTTTCTCCTGCTTCAAAAGGTCAATTCGTGTCGTGTGTGTTTGTTTTGTTTTTGGTTGCCCGTGGATTGTATACGGAGACTAATTTATGTTGTCGCCCGTAGGGCGTGGATTAGTCCAAATCCGTATTTTCATAGATTTGGTTTTAGGTTTGGGTTTAAGGATCGTTAATCTCATTTGAGACTAAGATCAACTTAAACATTTGTTAAGGATACTTTAATCTAATTTTAGACTAAGATCTTCTTAACAGGATCATTTAGATCCAACAAAAGAGTATTTGGACTCTATTGTTTTAGTTTAGGAACATTGCGGTCCATAAGTTTAAGGACATCATAGTCCGTGACAGTTTAAAGACGGTATAGTCTGTGTGGTTTTGGTTCAACCGTTTGGGGATGCACCAAAAGTTATTTATTATTGGGACCCTCCATCTCTCTGAAGACGTTGAGAAATTACAACGACGTATATCAGAGGTATGAAGAGATGTACCCTTGAACCAATGTTGGTTGGGAGATTTATAGTCAAGTTTGGGACTAAGATCAGTTAAAAAGATTTATGTGCATATGGGCTCGATTAATCTAAATGAGGGATCTGTGGCCAACTTGGGCTCGGTCCACTCAGTTAAAATGTTGGACATTTATTTAAACTCAGTCATTTTTCAATTAACAATGTTAAGTATTGGTTTGGGTTCTGACAACATTTTTGTCTTTTGTTGAGTGTTAAGCTCTCATTATGGCTCTGGGGTTTTATGTAAAGAACAGTTTATGTTCTCTCAGCGCACACGTGAGGAGCACGTGGTGCGTTTGGCGCTAAGCGCCAGACTTAAAGCGCTAAGGCGCTTCCTGTGAGATAGCGCACACGTGAGGAGCACGTGGCGCGCTTGGCGCTGAGCTCCAGTCAATGAGTACAGAGCGCTCATTATAAAATAGCGCCCACGTGAGGAGCACGTGGTGCGCTTGGCACTGAGCGCCAACCTTGGAGCGCTGGGCGCTTCTTTTAAAATAGAGCTTGGAGCGCTGGATGCTGAGCGCCAGACTCGGAGCGCTGAGGCGCTTCTTTAATTGGAGCGCTAAGACTCTTCTTAGGCAACTTTGATCAGTTCTGCGCTCTGAGAATTAAATTCTCGTTCATAGGAGACTTTGTCTCATAGATCTAAGAACTAAGTTCTTATTTTAATAGAAGATTTTATAATCTCTTATGTTTTTATGAAAGACTTTGTCTTTATCTTATAGATCTGTGATCTAACGAGAACTAAATTCTTCCCCCTCACTTTTTATGATGAGATGCTATGATCTCTTTTGTGAAAGACCTCGGTCTTATAGATCTATGATCTAGAAAAATAAATAAATTCTTCTTCTCTTTTGATGAGATACTTTGATATCTCTGTTTTATTTACCTTGAAGAAATTCTTCTTCTTCCGAGAGCTTGCTCTTCTCTTTGAAATTTCTCAAAGTTTGTGGGGGGTTCCTCTCTCCTAAACTTGAAGTCTTAGGTCCTTTATATAGGGGAGGCTGATTTATTGAATCAGTTAGGGAAATCTCTCATTGAGAGATCTCTGATTGATTTGGGAATGTTTCCCACCGTTGGATTTTTGATCCAAAGGCTTCTGTTTTACATAAGACAATATTCTTGTTTTTAACAAGATTGGAGAAATATTTTCCCATACAGAACTCATTCTGTATCTTAGTGATTTTTAATCACCATTGGATTTTTTTCCAACGGTGCTCTGATTTACAGAGAACAATCATTCCTGTTTGGAAAGATTTGAGATGTATTTCCTCAACAGAATTTTATTCTGTAATTTGATGATTTATTCATCTTAGTCGGATCTTTTGATCCAATGGTAGAGAACATTTAGTTCTAGCGCTTGGCGCTCTCGTGCTTTGCACGTGAGGCGCTGCCTCAGAGTCTTTGACTCTTAGCGCTGGCACTCCTGGCGCTAGCGCTCTCGTGGTTTACACGTGAAGCGCTGCCTCAGAGTCTTTGACTCTTCAGCGCTGGCGCTCCTGGCGCTGGCGCTCTCGTACTTTGCACGTGAGGCGCTGCCTCAGTTCAAATTTTGAATTTTGAATAGAGCTTTGCTCCCAATTGAGGAAACAAATATAAATTTTTCTAAAAAGTCCTTTCCACTGAAATAACAAGAAGGGAACGTTAGAACATTGCAAAAAAAGGAGTTCTGTCTTTGTGATCAAAGCCCTCAACAGGAGGCGGTCGGGCGGCTTCCCCGCTCGGCTATCTCTGACTGGTAGTTCCCTAACCCACAATGCCAGGGATCAAAGCCCTCGCCAAGAGGCAACTGAGCAGCTTCACTGCTCGGTCCATCCTTAGCAGGCCTCTTACGGCCCCTCCAGCGCTAAGGATCGAAGCCCTCATCAAGAGACAGCCGAGCGGCTTCCCTGCTCGGCTATCCCTGGCTGGTAGCTCCCTACCCCACAACGCCAGGGATCAAAGCCCTCACCAAGAGGCAACTAAGCAGCTTTACTGCTCGGTTCATCCTTAGCAGGCCTCCCACGGCCTTTCCAGCGCCAAGGATCTATGCCCCTCACCAAGAGGCAGCCGAGCGGCTACCCTGCTCGGCTATCCCTGGCTGGTAGCTCCCTACCCCACAACGCCAGGGATCAAAACCCTCGCCAAGAGGCAACTGAGAAGCTTCACTGCTCGTTCCATCCTTAGCAGGCCTCCCACGACCCTTCCAGCGCTAAGGATCTAAGCCCTCACTAAGAGGCGGCCGAGTGGCTACCCCGCTCGGCTATCCCTGGCTGGTAGCTCCCTTACCCCACAATGCCAGGGATCAAAGCCCTCACCAAGAGGCGGCCGAGCGGCTACCCTGCTCGGCTATCCCTGGCCGGTATTCCCCTACCCCACAACGCCAAGGATCGAAGCCCTCGCCAAGAGGCACCGGGCAGCAACCCTGCCCGGCCATCCTTAAGGATCAAAGCCCTCGCCAAGAGACACCGGGCAGCAACCCTGCTCGGCCCGTCCTTAGTAGGCCCCTTACGGCCCCTCCCACGCTAAGGATCAAAAGCCCTCGCAAGAGGCAACCGGGCCCGCCCTTGCTCGGTTATCCCTGGCTGGTAGCTCCCTACCCCAACACACTAGGGATCAAAGCCCTCGCCAAGAGGCACTGGGCAGCAACCCTACCCGGCCCGGCCTTAAGGATCAAAATCCCTCGTAAGAGGCAACCGGGCCCGCCCTTGCTCGGTTATCCCTGGCTGGTAACTCCCTACCCTAACACACCAGGGATCAAAGCCCTCGCCAAGAGGCACCGAGCAGCTACCCTGCTCAGTCCCGTCCTTAGTAGGCCCCTTACGGCCCCTCCCGCGCTAAGGATCAAAAGCCCTCGCATGAGGCAACCGGGCCCGCCCTTGCTCGGTTATCCCTGGCTGGTAGCTCCCTACCCCAACACACCAGGGATCAAAGCCCTCGCCAAGAGGCACCGAGCAGCTACCCTGCTCGACCCCGTCTTTAGTAGGCCCCTTACGTCCCCTCCCACGCTAAAGACCAAAGCCCTCACCAAGAAGCAACCGGGCCCGCACTTGCTCGGTTATCCCCGGCTGGTAATTCATTACCCTAAAACGCCAGGGATCAAAGCCCTCGCCAAGAGGCAATCGAGCAGCTTCACTGCTCGGTCCATCTTTAGCAGGCCATATACGGCCCCTCCCGCGCTAAGGATTTTAGCCCTCGCCAAGAGGCAACTGAGCAACTTCACTGCTGGGTCCATCCCTAGCAGGCCTTGTACAACCCTTACAACGCCAGCGATCGAAGCCCTCGCTTAAAGGCACCGGGCAGCTACCCTGCTCGGTCCATCTATAGCATGCCTCTCCGAACCTTCCATGCTAAGGAACATGACCTCACCATGAGGCATCCGGTCTATCTACGTCTGAGCGATCTCCACCTCGACTTCGGGGCCATGGAGATACCGTCTTTCCGCCGGTCTTTGCACACTTGGCAAGTGAACGGATTCAACTCGACACGTAATCGCTAGACGAAGAACCGACATAACACGAAAGCAGTACTATGCAAATACAAATGTTTACCGACAAAGGAAAATACGCGTGCAAATAAGACTGCAAAAAGTTTTTATTCACAAAACCAAAAGCCTTTACAAGGGTATTGTGGGTTCCCCAGCCTTATCAAATTACCCAGAGGCTTACAAAAGAGAGGGGAGGAAAAGCCAAAAGTTCGAGCTACAAGCCCGCCTAGGCCTCACCTCCCTCATCACCATCGGCCGGAGGCATGACCACCGAAAGTGGGACCCAAGCATGGAGCTCACCATCAGCAAACTCTGGAAACTGCTCTTTGACGGCGTCAAGAGCTTTGTTCCATGCAATGGCGGAGGCCTCGCCGAGGTCGACGTACAACTAGTCCAACCCCTTGTAATCAGTCACCGCCATCCTAGCCCGAATCTCAGCAACCTCCGCCGCCTGAAGCGCCACCTCGGCATCCCGCCTGCTGGCATCCCTCATCCTCTTCATGGCTGCAAATCGATCGGCCAGTTCCATCGACTTCGCCTCGACAACTCGGTGGGACTCGCTTAGGCGGTGATAGGACTCCCGGCACTTTGAGACGGCAAGCTCCGCGACGACCGATCGGGCTTCCAGGACAGCCGTCCTCTCCCTCTCTAGACGCAGCTCAAGTCGCAGATTCTCGGCCTTCGAAGAAGACACTCCCGCTGGCCTCATAGCGTGGATAGCCCCCTCGGCCTCCATGCGAGTAACAAGGGCGCAGCGCTGAAGAACCTGACGAGAAACAGCTGAGAGACTTAGAGACACTCGAACTAAAAAAAAGGGCGCTCAAAACAACACATGATGGAGTACATACCTGCACTGCCTTCTGAGCTATATCCGCCATTTGGGCCCTCAGGGTCCCCCGAGGAATCTTGCCCCCGGCCGACTCTTCCATACCAGCAAGCAGGCCAGCAGCAACGTAAAGCCCAGACGGGACCACGAAATGGACGTCACCCTACTGCACAGGAATTCCCTCAGGAATCTCCGACGGTGGTGCACGAGAGACCGTCCTCTTCCTCTTAAGAGGAACCCCGTCTTTGTCCTCTCCTGCATCTCTCGTCTGGGGCTCGGGAACCCGTGGACGCCTTTGGCCGCTGCAGGGACAATCATCGGGAGCTCATGACGAGTCAAACGGCCCCGCCGCCGGCGGCACATTTGGTGCGGGGCTCGGGTCAGCCAGAGGCGCGGCCACACCGCTGGCCTCCCTCCGAGACAAAGCACCGAGGGCTCAAAAAGCCCTGGATCGATCCATTTGTCCTGCCAAAGGAAAAGGCAAACTCGACTCAGAAGGAGAAGAAGCAGGAGAAAGAAAAGGAAGATATCTAACCTGATGGAAAGAAATCCTCGGGAACGCATAGATCCAACCTAAAGAGGAGAGCGCCGAGCTAACAAGACTCAAAACGAGAAAAATATGAAAAGATATGGGCCCTGAAGCGGAACCCACCTCTATTTATAGCTGTCGGCGTCCTCATCCAACGGCGACAGCCAACTCCCACCAATACAACTCCTCGCATTCGACGGCCACGATCGCTCCACCTGTCGCACGAGCATTGGACATATCCCATCAGAAGCCAAAGGTCTGCGGCCCGTCGCGTCTGCCAACCAGCGCCCGACACGTAGATTGTCACTTCAGCGGAAGTACGCACGATCCGGCGCACCCTTTTTAAAGCAGAGATCGCACCCTTGATTCGCTGGCGTCATCCAGAAAATACAACAGATTGCCCGGGAACACACCCCGACGATATCTTCGAAAGGAGCTCACCTCGGGTGACCCGGCAAATCACTCTCGACCCGGCCCGTCAGCTGGTCAAGACGAGAGTGGGGGGCTAATGATGATGCTCGATATCGGTGATCTCCCAGATCATGACACGTGGCATATGACGCGTCCCAAAGCTCACAAGAAAGGACCTACATTGGCCGACCAGGCCACTCCTGTGCCCATCCCACAACAAACGCTGGCTCGCCTCCGAGCCCCCTGCACAATTGGCCTCCTCGGCCTCCCAGCTCGTCTCCGGGCTACCGCAGAACCAAGATACCTCGGCTCTCCCGCTCGTCCGCGAGCTCTCCCACCGAGGTCATCTTTCTCGGTCTCATCGACCGATCAACAGCACCGCTCACAGGCGCAACCTCCATCCCGTGAATCTCGCCATGCACGAGATATCCGCCAGCCACATCCCGTGTTCCACGCCATCACGATCTCCCATTAACGAGCATGTCTCGCCATTAATGGGAGATCCCGCTCATCACGCGGGCGTGACGTCGGGAGCGTAACGGCCGGCGTGATCCTCGTGCCTGTCCTGCCTGCTGCCACCGCTATATAAACCCCTTCTTCAGACGGTTCAAGTAAGCCATTTTTACTCTACTAAGCCGTTACTCTGCTCGGATTTCCTCTATAACTTGACCGTCGGAGGGTCCTCGGTGGTACAACCACCCCGGGACTTCCTTGCAGGTGGCTCGGCAACAACAACCTCAAACCCATTGAGATCCACACGCTTCAGGAGCCTGCCTCTGGATCCAATCTCAGCCGTCCATCGCCGCCGTCAGCAGATCAACGGAAGGTAACATCTTGACGTGATCCAGGTCGCGCCATTTCTTCAAGGGTTTATATTTTTGATAGGGTTTTCCCCTAATAAATTTGGGCAAAGTTTCCAATTATATTTTTAAGTTTTATAAAGAAATATAGACATTTTAGGGTGTATAATATTATGTATACAGAAATGTAGGGTTTCTTCCGATTTCTAAAAGATGATATTTTCATAAGCTCTATTTTTCAAAGAAACATAAAATTAATCATGTTCTTAAGTCCATCGGGAGAGTTCTTGATGGTAGGAATTGATATGAATTCCTTCAAGTTCTCAACCCTAAGTATCCCTTGTCAAAATTAAGAAGAAAAGAATAATGAGTCTCAAGAGAGAAGGTTTTCATCAAGACTCCACCTTCTCTCTTCTTCTTCTTCTTCTTCTTCTTCTACTTCTTTTTCTTCTTCGAATGCACCAAGTCTTGAGATTTGTAAAAATTTGAGAAGTCTTTCTATTGTGTTGAATAATGAGGGCCCCCTTTTTCTTTCTCTTCGGGAGGTATATATATTTGTACTTTGCACGTGTGATGCACGTTTTATATAAAATAAAATATATTAAATATTTCATTAGTTCATTTTCATACAAAAATATATATTAAACTTCTATATAAATAAAAATAAGATGACATGTCTCTTTGGGAGTGCATTTATCATCAAAATTATTAAATAATTTATAAAATTTATAAACTTAGAATGTGTAAAAGATATGAATACTCATCTTATATTCCTAATTTTATTTTCTTTCTTGTCTTCTTCTTCTTTCATTTATGAGAGATGTTGCTTATAGCAACAAATATCTATGAAAAAATTACTGCCATTCGTTACATAAAACCATTACATATTAAAAATTAAAATTAATGCGTCCAGAAAAGAGAGAAATCACCAACTTTCTCCTTCTTAAAATTGATGCAGGTTTTTTTTTTTTTGCTTCTTCTTCTTATTTTTTTAAGCGTGCGACATGAGAAGTTGAAACATGGTCACGAGTGAAGGTATATGGAGAAGGTATGGGGATATGGAAAGTTCCAAATTTGTTTTGATTTAGGAGAGTTGGTTAGAAAATGTATTATATCACTAAAGTCTAAAATCTCTAAAAACAAATTCTAATTTCAATTTATTAAATAAAAATAAATATAAATATAAATATAAATATTATCATATTTTGACACATTTCCTCATTTTGAGGGGAGTGAGGAAAAAAAATAACTCCCTTGCTCGTTTCATTTCATTTTTTTATTTTGGCTTCAACAATTGTAAAATCAAAAATAGAGTAAATGGTGTTAAAATATCCAAAGTTTGATGATCATGAGGCATAAATACCAAAAGTGTAAAATCGTACAAAGAAATACTCAAAGTGCATGGGTCGTGAGGATATTCCACGTCAGATTCGCACATGTATCTAATGTGTTTTTTCTCTGACATTTTTGCCCCTAATAGTAAAATAGAAGAATTTTTGCTTTTTTCCTTCTTAATCATTTTGTCTTAGTCCCCTTAATTTTCTTTCTCCATCCTTAATTTCTTTCTTCTTTATAGTCCTATAGGGATCCCGAGATTCCTACTTGATTCAAACTTCAAAGCTTAGTAATTTGTCAATATATAAAGCATTGGAACATGATTTATAAACAATATGATTTCAATTTCTATGATTGATTTAGTTTAAAATTTTGTTGTTCTCGTTTGTATTAGTGTTTTTACATATTATTAAATTGGGATTTTCAATAGAACTAGATAGGAAACTTTATGAGCCGTCACTAGCCAAAAATCCTGGGTCTACCACTTACATGTTCGTTCAGAGATGGAAGTATTTTTTATACATCATTTATGAGAAAAGAGATATATGAGATTTATAATACCGTGCTTATATTCTTAAACCTTAATGCGATGAATACCTATATGGTTGTTAGAAAATTGTAAAAAGCATGGCATTAAAAAAGATTATGTCCGATTCATATTTCATTCAAACATCTATGAGTTTATTTCTTAACATATATATCTATTACAATCCTAAAGTGGATAGACGGTTAGACATGAGAGTTGTGACAACAATGACACAAGTTCAGAAGATGCAACCGGTAGATGGACACGCTCTATTTTTCTAAAAGGGGACGAGCAGGATGAGTCCATACGATCATATAATTTTAACCCACCAAAACCAAAGATCTGTTCGTCAGGATCTCAGTAACACTCATAAAGCTTGATGTCCATTCGGAGACGGAAGTATTTCCAGCCATCCACCATGTCGTTGCTAAGGGTGGCAATCCCCTTCACCATGAAAAAAATCTCCGGTCCCACCAACCACCGATATATCCCTCGTCTTCTCTAACATGGCATCCGCTCCTATCACGACAATGGTACCTAAAGTAGGATTTACACTTGTATACTGCCAAGTTGCAATAAATATTACAACAAATTGAAAGGACTATTTCTGAGTATACCAAATAAGTTTACATCATTTTTAGGATGATTGAAACATTCAAAATTTTTAAATAAAATACTAAGTAAAACCCTCATATGAATCGATCGAACAGGTGCATGATCGAATAGGGGATCATATTTCGCTTTGGAAATCGAGGAAAGTTTTGCGGGCTGTGCTCCTTAAACGAGTCGACCGTCAATCTCGATCCTTGTAATCTAAAACATGAATATATCGTATTTGATATGGGCTAGATAGGTTTTGCCTTTAATTTCATTTAACGGATGATTGCAAACCTGATTAATGTTCTTGATAACGCAACATTTTACGCGTGTACCAGCTCAACGGAGAAAGAGTATTGATGCGTTAATTATGAGATGAAGATCAAGATGGGCCTCTACAATCAGAGGCAAGGGGGATAAAGTTTTCGCTGAGTTTTGCATGTCTGCAGTATCCTTTCTTGTTTGCTTCTTGTGTTGGGTAAAGTGATGTTGCAGGCTTTGGGTAGGTAGTATACGTTTATATCTGTTACTGATGTGAATTATTTGATTATTGTACTTGTATTGTAAATTTCAAGCGGACAATTTTGAAAAGAAAGGCGACCAAATAATTTTATCAAGTTTGAGCAACTTACTCCTGTCTTGTTCTCTCTCTCTCTCTCACTCTCAGAACACATCAATTCTTTTTTTCCTTTTTTCGAACTAGCTCGTAGGTCTCACACACACACATCACACCACGCTTATACACACACATGCACACAACACACGAACAACAGGGAACCCACGGATATGCCCCGAAAACATTATTTGCGGCCGCTTCCCTTCCTGGGTTCGAACCTTACACTCTTTCTAAAGGGGAAGCGCCATACAAACTAAGCTATTGCTCATTGGTAATAAATAAATAAATAATATCGAATTACTTATACAAAACCATTTCTTTTTAAGCCCTGTTAAAAAAATTCATGACTCGTTCTATTACCATAATTTGGATTATTAGATTCTTTTATTAGAGAGATTTTGTCTGTTAAATATTTGGTCAAATATCCCGAT
The DNA here is from genome assembly GCA_030015575.1 of Agapanthus africanus. NCBI lineage: Eukaryota > Viridiplantae > Streptophyta > Magnoliopsida > Asparagales > Amaryllidaceae > Agapanthus > Agapanthus africanus. Next base: position 871,620,285 of record JASDDO010000019.1, on the reverse strand, counting down.
AAGGTTTTCCTATTTAAAAGATTTATATGTTAGTTTGTATGGAATATTCTAAGGATTATTCTTTAATAATTGTCTTATATAAATATCATTTGTGATATCAATAAAACTGCCGGGCTCTCATTTTCTATCATGGTCTCTACTAATTATTATCCTTATAATGACAAGAATACTCTCTCGTTTTATATGAATGGTTTTGTATGTTGAACCATGTAATGGTTCCTCGTCAAGATAGAGAAGCATGTTGAACCCTAATATGAGCTGGGAATTTCCAAAAGTTGATCGACTTTGAAAACACTAGAGAGAAGAAATTTTAAGAGAAAAGCGGAAACTCTCCTTTCCAAATTGTCAAATCATAATACGTTTTGTATTTCGTCTTTTTATTTATCGTATCGTATCGTGTTTCATATCGTAGAAAACAAAATTCCCCGAAGAAATTTTGTATAGAACTAATTATAATTAAAAAAAACTATCAATTTAACAAAATAAAGCCACATACAAGTTAAAGGAAATTTTTGAATTTCCACCACACAAATTCATACATATAAATCATAGAAACTCATGCGGTTGCAAAGTAATACCGAAAAGCTCCAAAATATTCATCCATGTGTCATAATTTATTAGTATAAACATGATAGGTTTTATAAATCATAAGAATAATAACTAAAGCATCCCAACCAAGTATTCAAAACATCACTACCAAATAAAAAGTTAATGTCACAAAAATCAATTTTCTACAATTAGCTCATCACTATCATCATAAAAAAGAGAGATATCTTCGAAATGCAGATTATTACGAAGAAATTGAAGTCTAAGTTGTGTGGGACCAAGTAAATTATTAATAATTTAATATATCCAAGCAGGTTTTAAACTTGAATACATGACCCGCTTTGAATTTTAATGGTTAAATGACGAATCGTGTATTTCGTGTTTCATTTCGTATCATATGATTCCGTGCGATACAATATGTGTATCGACCGATACATTAATAATTTGTTACAGACTTACGATTCGTATCGAATTGTCTCCGTTTCGTACCATACGTTTTGTATTTTGCACGAAACTAACAACACCGCTCCTTTAAGAGAGTTCTGAAATTCATTTTGCTGACAGTATCCATTATTCGCGATTTGCCGGCAAACTATTTTATTGAGCCGCTATATTTTGGAAAAGCCCAATTTTCCTATGGAAGAAAAGAATGCAAACACGAAAAGGAAAAGAAAAAGGAAATGCCCAATCTTATAATTAAGTCCAGAATTGCTTTTGACTTTATTGTTCTCGGTTTAGCAATAGATCTGCATCTGGATCTAGATTGACCCGCTGTTGGTTAGCTCTAATGAGGTAGTTCTGGATCAACGGAAAGCAAATCCGCATCCGATATAATGTGACCCATCTAGCTTCAGCCATAAGGGTCAGCTTCAAGGTAGCAGCGCATCCAATGCGTTCAACAAATATCAATCAAAACCTTTTAGTTTTGCCTCCCATGTCCTTTGACCCCTAACAACTCATCTCTTTTCAATGAAACAGTAAGGGCATTTGGTCTAGTTGTTTGATTGTCGCTTTGGGTGCAAGAGGTCCCGAGTTAGATTCTCGGAATGCCCCCTTTCTAACAATATCTATTTATTTTTTTCCCCTTATCTCCTTAATGAGATACAGAATCACAAACTAATAATAAAAGGACAACCAGATCTTTTTACTGCAGGTAAACCTGATAACAGGTATATATAAATAATAGGCAGAAGTGCGTCTGGTTTGAATACAGGTATACTGTTTGCAATAGTCAAATGGCAGGTATGAAACGAGAGGCACAATTTGAAAATTAGCAATTCAAAACTGAGATTAGCAGTCCAATTTGTCCCACATCCCAATGCACAAGTTGTATAGGCACCTATCAACAAAATCTCCACAAGCTTCTTCTGCTTCTACAGGAGGGGGAAAAAGGGAAAATAAAAAGCTGCTCTATTGCCGAAGAAAATTTATACCATATAGTCCAGGAGCAAGCTTCCCATACCTTGAGGCAAGCATCATGCAGGTATCACAAAACCATTAAGCCGAAAATACACAAAAGAAGATCTCTTCAGCAAAATTACGAGATAGATCGTTAATCCCTCTTCCACTTGTTGACATAGGTGACGAATGGTGGTTTCTCTCTTGGCTGGGCTCGAACACGGGTAGACCTTCTGACCTCACCCTCCTCCAGTTGAACCTTTTGAGTTGATCTCTTCTGTAGCGCCGTACTGCACAAGAATCAACACAAGGGTGACAGATTTGGGATTGGGAAAATTACATTTAAATACCCTTTAATCCCAAAAAGCTGTAAGTTTTTTGGTTTTGTTTTTTTTTTTTTTAAATTATAGATGCTAGCAACTAAGTTGAATAGGAAGATCTATAGTTCCCCACTTCTACTCCAGGATATAAAGAAAAATAGAGAATTGCATGCAAGATACACATAGGTATAATAACTATATAAAGAAAAATAGAGAATTGCATGCAAGATACACATAGGTATAATAACTATATGAATAAGAATGAAAACATGTCTGGCCGAAATTTGTTTAATTTTTTACTTCATACCAGAATAACAAAAGTTAGGAAAGATGTCAAAATTCAAAACATTAAGGAAAGGAAAAACATCAAACACCATCTTAATTAAACGGCAAATTAAAAATACAAAATACATATGATAAAAAGAGACACTAAAACAGTCAAGAAAAATATATAGACAACTCAAAAGACTAAAAGAGGGGATTTATGATACGGCCATTGATAGGGCAATATATAAATTGCTGTTCCGCCCAGCTAGGCGGAGAAGAGAAGAAAAATATTCAGGCAGCATTCAGAAAGCTTTATGGGACCCACAATGTTTTCTCTCTTGACGCACTTGCATGTAAATAATAGATCCATCATACAAGGTTTGTAGCTGAGCTAAAAAAACACAAAATATAGCGGTAGCATGTAGTCTATAGTATGTGGCTAATTATCAAATAAAGTGTCAATCCTTGTTACCTTGATGCTTGTAGGATTTGTTATTCCTTTCCTTGTATTCCTCTACTTACTTTACCTCAGTTTTTGTAATTTCTGATTACTTTTTTAATTGAACATTCAATCGTTTTATATCAAAAAAACTGGCTGTCACTAATGACTGAGGATGAGTTTTTAAACCATCGCATGACAAAAGGCGGTATACAAGATTCAGATTCTTAAAGGCTACCATATTGAACATATTGCTTTTATATTAATGCTGAGTAGAGAACTGCTAGGATGTAGCTTCCTTCACCTTTGCAAAGTCATCTTTTTCACAAGCATTCATCAACATTACCAATATTAATCAAAATTTAACACACACACACACACACACTTTCTCAATATCCACACATAATTAGTAAACTTCACTATTGCAACTTTAAATTTTTATATATGTTTTTAGATCCCTACATTAAGTGTGACGACTACATTTATAACTCTAGATACAAAGATGATTGCACGCATGTGCTTCAAAATCTATACTCCTTCCGAAATTACTTGTCAAGCAAACAGTAAATAGGCCCAACCAATCTTTCCTATTAATTTATATGCAAGAGATGTGCCCCACCAAAAGCAAAATGGCTTAAGAGAGTGGGAAAACCAAAAAGAAGTAAAGGATAAAAGGACCTCCAGGCTTGCAAGGAGCATATCTGGCAATCTCCGTACAACAAAAAAGAGTTATTCATACATATAAATACTAAAGTGCAATTCCTTTCATTCAAACCACGAGGACAACGATAAGTACGAATTAAGAGGAACTCAGTAACAAAAGTTGAAGGGGAGAAAATGGTCCAGGAGTCAAGAATGGATTCTAGAAAGGCGCACACCCAGCATGGCGGACCTCTTTCTCATGGTTAGAAATCTGGAATTCGTTTTTTGGTTCTGGTGATTTTAAATTAGATCAGTATTGGTGGTCCGCAGTTTTAGTTTGGGTGAATAGTGCACATACAAGCTTATCCGATTTGGTGTGTGTGTGTGTGCACGCGTGGGAGGGAGGGAGGGGGAGAGAGAGAGAGAGAGAGAGAGAGAGAGAGAGCACAAGATTTGCATGAACGGAATTTATGTATGTTTAACACAAATTCAAACATTTAACCTAAACTCAATCTCTTTATATACGATGAAAAGGTTTGGAGTAAAGGTTTCAGACAAGAATAGATATATTTAAGTCTCCCTTAAAAGAAGACTTCAATCGAAGTTTTCCTAAGATTCAGCTAAACCTTCTCGAAGACGTCCGAGGAAAGAAAAGCTGTAACTAACGAATACTGGCTGAAATTTATAAAACTGGGCAAAAAATAACCAAAACCAATTATTTTGGCAGTATTTTTCTAAAATAATCACTAATGCAATGGATCTAATGGTTATAGCGAACACAATACTGTTAATATTTCTAGTGTTTAATCAACACAACTTTTGTTTAAAATTACATACCTCCAGCCATCTATTCTTTACTGAGCTCCTAATTTGAGATCTGTAAACTGAAGAATCCCTGATTTCTTGTCTATTTCTTTTTCTGAATGATGAGGCCTTAAATAGAGAGATCACATGTTTAAATAGACTAGAAGGACTCGTTTTTTAACTTGATAACTCTCCCCATCAAAGAGTTATGAAACACATTTCACATACCTGAATCATTGCTTTATTAACCTGGTCAATTTAGTGAATCATATGCAGCAGAAACAATCTAAGACTACAATTATTTTAGACTGCAGCTAATTTTGACTAATATTCTCCCACTTGGTTCACTAAATTTACTTTATAGGTTACTTTATAGGGATATGACATAACAACTCACTTTATGGCCAAAATTGAGTTACCCCTTATATTAGTGAAATAACCATATGAAACACAAAACTTAACATGAATCTATGATAAGAGTTCCTACAAAATTAACCTTATGAATAACTTCCTATAAGTTATTCAAGTCCAACGTAAGTTATCCCAATGGAAAACATATCCATGACTCATACTTAATGTGCACAAATATTAAAGTCATGTACAAAATGCTAATAGATGGAAGCAACAATACAATAGGAAGATCTCATACACTAATAAGCCCCATTCAATACACATGATCCTTAAACGAATTAACCGGTATTGTCTTAGTTAAGAGATCAGCGACCATAAGATTGGTACTTATATACTCAATAGCAACTTTCCTTTTAGCGAAACGTCCTTTACAACAAGATATTTTATGTTGATGTGTCTGCTTCGACTTCCACATTTCTTATTATTAGCAAAAGAAACCACAGAGGTATTATCACAGTAAAGAAATAATGATTTTGATACAATGTCAATAACCATCATTTCCTTGAATTCCTCAACCATAATGCCTGTGATGACGCTTCATAACAAGCAATGTACTCTGCTTCCATAGTTGAAGATGCAACTAAGGACTGTTTCGCACTTCTCCAGGATACAGCACAACAAGAAGGAAAATATATCCTGAAGTAGACTTCATTGAATCTTGACACCCAGCCCAATTTGAATCTGAATAACCAACAATCTCCAATTAGTTGGCATGCATATATGTGAACTGGTAATCTTTGGTTCTTTTAAGATATCTCATAACCATAGATTACTTTGATATCTTTCCAACATTCCCATCGCAAAGGTAAGGTCCGGTCTCGTGCAAATTAGTGCATACATAAGGCTTCCGACTATGGAAGCATATGGCTTGCCTTCCATCTCTTCTTGTTCCGAAATGCTTTTGGGATATTGATCAAGACAGGATTTGTCCTCTTATACTATAGGTGATTCCTTAAACGCACAATCTTGCATCTGAAACCTGTCCAAAACTTTTTATATGTAGGTTTCTGAGATAATCCCAAAAGTCCTTGAGAATCTATCTCTGTGAATCTCAATGCCAATGACATAAGAGGTTTCATCCATATCCTTCATATCAAAATTTTAAGACAAGAATTGCTTTGTGTCATATATCCCTTTATCATTACTTGCAAGTAATGATATCATCCACATATAAGACCAAAATAATAAACCTCATCCTCTCGACCTTTATGTATATGTATTAATCCACAATATTCTCAATAAATCTATATGAGATAACAATATTGTGAAATTTAATATATTATTGTCGAGAAGCTTGTTTTAGTCCATATACAGATTTCTTAAGCTTGCATACCAAATGGTCGTTTTGACCAAAACCTTCTGGCTGCCTCATGTATACCTCCTCTTCAAGATCCCCATTCAAGAATATCGTTTTCACATCTATGTGATGTAGCTCCAAATCATAATAAGCTACTAAAACCATAATAATTCTAAAAGAATCCCTCTTAGAAACTGGAGAAAATGTTTCATGGTAGTCAACGCCTTATTTTTTAATAGAACCTTTGGCTCCAAATCTGATCTTGTATCGTTCAACTTGACCATATGAGTCTTGTTTAGTCTTGTAAATCCATTTACAACCAACGACGGAAGCCCCCTTCGGTAAGTCAATAAAATCCCAAGCTTTATTTCTAGCCATAGATTCCATATCATCCTTTATGGCGTCATACCGTAAGTCTAAATTTTCTTCATTCATGGCTTGCGAAAACGACTTAAGATCAACCTTAGGTCCAATATCAAAAACAAACTCTTGAAGGTACACTATATAATCATTAGGAATTGATGTTTTCTTTATTCTTGAGGATCTCCTTAACGTTGCCGCTTCATCCAAATTATCCATATTTTGGAGAAGAGGATCTTCATGAGCTAGTTCTCGATGGATTTATTCATCTTAAATTCCTTGTTCATCATTAAGTACCGGAAGGTTTCTTTCAAAAACAAGTAATTCATTTTCGTTATGATATTTTTTTATTTCTTCAAAATTTTTTACGAGGAAATTCACTCCCACTGAACACAAAATCCTTAAGAAATTTAACATTCCTAGATTCGACAATTCTTAGACTGTGTGCAGGACAATAAAACATATATCGTTTGGAGTTCACTGGATAGCCAATAAAATAATCACTTACGGTTCTTGAGTCCACTTTTTTAATGTGTGGGACAATAAACCTTCACTTTGACCGGACAACCCAACACATGTATATGTCTCAAGCTAAGTTTGCATCCTTTCCATAACTCGAAAGGAGTCTTAGGAACAGCTTTAGATGGAATCCTGTTCAAAATATACACTCCAGTAAGGCTTCGCTCCAAAAGGATAAAGGTAAATTGGAATTTTTAATCTTGCTTCTCATCATTTCTATAAGCATTCGGTTCTTTCTTTCGGCCACACCATTTTTTAGCAGTGCACTTGGCATCGTATATTGCCCTATGATACCTTCACTTTCAAGGAACTTAACAAATAGACCCGGCATTTGTCCTTGTTCTGTGTACCTACCGTAATATTCATCATCCCTGTCTGAACTTACAATCTTCATTTTCTTTTCAAGTTGATACTTCAACCTTATAAGACTTAAAAGCATCCAGTGCCTCAACATTCTCATTTAATAGGTAGAAATACATGTATCTTGTATGGTCATCAATAAATGAGATGAAATACCTCTGACCGTTTAGACGTGATGGTAAATGGTCCACAGATACCAGCGTGTATGATCTCAAGAACCTTTACTGGTAATGTTGGCTCGCTTTCCCTTTATGCAATCCAAATAAGTACCAAAATCTGTAAAATCAAGAGTTTCCATAACTCCATTATTTACTAACCTCTTTATTCTATCAATGGAGATATAGCCCAATCTTAACTTTACTGCCATTTAACAAGTTAAAGACAGAACCACGAAAAAGAAATTCATATTCAAGACTTGATAATCTAAATACAGAAACTAGATTTCTTGAAAATGTTGGAACGTGGAAAGTGTTTTCTAAATCTAAAATATAACCGGATTTTAGAACAAGTCTAAAAGTCCCCACAACTTTTAACGACTGAACGCGTCCCATTTCCCGAATAGATGCCTCGCTCACTGCCCACTAGCTTCCTCTGGTTTTGAAAGCCCTACATTATGTTAGAAATGTGAATTGTAGAACCCGAATCACTCCACCAAGTATTATTCGGAGCATGCGTAAAATGCGATTTAAAACACACAAACGAAATGAGGTTACCTTTATTCTCCAGCCATTTCTTATACTTTAGGCAATCTTTCTTGAAATGTCCCTTCTTACAGAAGAAACACGACCATTTTTTTATCCTCGGACTTCTATTTCTTTTATGCTTTGAGGAGAAACAACGATTGTCTCTTTTCACATTTCTTTTATCATGAGTAGCAACATTAGCACTTTCAAGCTTCTCATGTTTCAATCTCTCTTCTTCTTGAACATACATGGTCAATAATTCATCAATAGACCATTTTTCCTAATGTGTGTTATAGAAGATTTTAAACTAGCCATATTCTCCTGAAAGGGAGTTGGGTATGAATTGTACAAGAAATGGATCAGAGATTTCCACCTCCAAGGACTTTAATTGAGCAGCAATATCTCTCATCTACATGACAAAATCACGCACACCTTTTGTATTATCGTACTTCATGCCTGAAAGTTTCTGCATAAGGATGTTAGCTAAAACCTTGTCAAATGTGATAAACTGCTCTTCGACTGTCCTCATGAAATCTATAACTTTATGGCATTCAGGGATCAAACCTCTGATACTTTACTAACATGAGACTTAATGAGCATTAAGCTAATACGGTTGGAACGCTCACTTTACATCACTTTACATATACAGCTTTCACAGTTGGCGTACTTTTCTCCGTAGGAGCGGGGGAGCATCCTCACGGAGCGCCAAATCAATGTCCATACACCCTTAATGCCAGAGGCATCTTATCTTTCCAGTCCGAAAAGTTTTCACCGATAAGTATCGGAATAGAGCTAATGAGATAAGACATAACTGCATAACCAAATATCAAGATATACCTTAATGCTATGAATACATAAAACTTGATTGAAATCGACCAATATCTAATTTCATTAGTAAATTCAAACCTTCATGTAGGTAGAGCTTGCATACGCGTGAATCTACTAAATAACTGTATAGTAAGACTAGCAATTTTTAAACTGAGATAGGAAACTCTTTACCTGTGGGCATAAAAAATTCTACTCAATATTTCTTTAGTCTAACTTAGTCCAATCGGAACACATAAACAAATTACTTCCGTGTGATGAAAAATAGTTATCTAAGTGAACCGACTACAATTTTAGATGTTACTTTAATTTTAATTATTGTCTTGATATGATTAAAACCATAGTTCACCTATCATACGAAATAGGCTCCTGAGGCTATTTCTAAATCATACGACACTTCATTTAATGACATCTAACTTTATTCATCAATATAACCTTATTTGATGATTAAAATAACCATATGCAATACACATGATAACCGTGATTTTATACTTGACACATGATAGTATAACTGAAAAATATGTGTAGAACATGAAAATACTTTTATAACGCCGGGTAGATTATTAAAAACAGATATGTATATCAAAAGATATACCCAATTTAAACTTTAGGACCGATTATGTGAATGCACTCTCGTGATTTACTTCTGCACTATTCATCATGAATTCTGATTCGGTCCCTATTACTGCTCATGGTTGTGGTTCTCGTGAAAGTGGTCGTGGTTGTGCCGGCCTTTATTGTGCTTATTACGGCGACACTAATCATCACGAAGACTATTGTTGGGAGAAGCATGACTACCCAAATGATACACCTACAACTCGCCAGACATTCACCAGTTGCTACTGACCGGCCTTCTTCTGCCAGCCATTTACCTTTATCCAGTGCTGAGTGAGGCCAGTTGTGTCGTCTCCTCTCTTCTGTAACTCCTGCCAATCTTTCTACCTTTTCAGGTACATCGTCCATTTCTCATTCTAATTTGTGGATCGCTGATTCCAACGCCTCACATCACATGTCTCGTGATGGACTCACAAATTTATTTCCATGGCTGATGGTAAATCACACGTCTCTGACTCTGTTGATTTATCACTTACTTCATCTTTACACCTGAAAAATGCTTTAATTGTACCTTCTTTAAAACAAAACTTGCTTTCTATTTGTCAGCTTACAAATAATTCTAATTGCTTTATAACATTTAATCCATCTCACTTTGTGATACAGGATCTTCTGACGAAGCAGCGGATCGGTGGAGGGTATGAACAGAATGGACTATACTACGTTGATCTCTTTCGCAGTACGTCTGCAGGTGTTTCTACTATCTAGTACCATAGGAGACTTGGTCGTCATCCTCTTTCTTCTTTACGCACTATGTTTCCTTCTATTGATTTATCAGAGTTCAGTTGTGAATCATGTATTCTTGGTAAACACTATCGCTTCTCTTTTCCTCCAGTTAATAAAAGAACTGATTTGCCTTTTGCGTTAGTTCACTCGATATTTGGGGTCCTTTTAAATTTCCTTATGTGTTTGGTTATAGATATTTTATGACTTTTATTGATAATCATTCACGTATGACTTAGTTATATCTTTTACGTAATAGGTATGAACTTTTCTCTACCTTTAAAATTTTCGTAGCTGGGATTGATAATCAATTTGGTATTCCGGTAAAGGTTCTTCGTTCAGATAATGCTAAGGAGTATATTAACACGAAGTTTGCTGTATTTTGTCAGGCCCATGGTATATTGCATCAAATTTCATGTTCTTATACTGCTCAGCAAAATGGAATTGCTGAGCAGAAGAACCGACATTTACTTGAGCTAGCTCGTTCTCTTGTTTTGCATATGCATGTCCCGAAACAATTGTGGAATTTCGCGGTCTTAGCTGCATGTTTTTATATCAATCGCATGCATTCTCCGGTCCTAGGCAACCAGTCCCTTCTTTATTTTGTTTTCACAGGGCACCATTTTTCTTGTTCCTCCTAAATTGTTTGGTTGTCTATGATATCTTCATATTCTAGGTCCTTATATTGACAGGCTTGATCCTAAAACTACCCGTATGGTATTTGTTGATTACTCATGATCCAAAAAGGGTATGTTTGCTTTGACCCAGCCACATCTAAAGTTTGTACTTCTTATGATGTGACCTTAGAAAATTAAGCTTACTTTCCATCACCTGTTAAGAACCCCACTCCTATTATTCATGTTCCTCACCTACCTTTAGCCTGATTCGTTTGTTCAACTTGCGAGCCCTAGTTTCCAGCTTGTAGTCCCTTCTCCACAGGTGTATCATCGTCGTAAGAAAGTTGTCCAACCCCTTCCACCAATACGTCTAACGAAACTTCTGCAGGTACTCATATACAGTCCACTGTTTCTGATTATCAACCGTCGCTGCCTTCAGAAGATCTCTCTTCCTATTGCCTTACGCAAAAATAATCGTTAATGTACTATTGCACATCCGATTTCTAATTTTGTTTCCTATCATAGACTGACATCATCTGCTCGTCAGTTTGTTTCTTCCTTATCTGCCATCACTCTTCCTTCCTCTGTTCAGGAAGCTCTTCCGCACCCAGGTTGGTGTGCGGCTATATTAGAGGAGATTGCTGCACTGCGCTCTAATCAGATTTGGAAATTGATACCTCCGCCTTCATATAAGAAGGTTGTTGATTGTCGATAGGTCTATGCTATCAAGCATAATCCAGATAGGACGATTGACCGTCTCAATGCTCGATTAGTGGCCAAAGGTTTTACTCAGCAATATGGTTTGGATTATATTGAGACTTTTTCGCCAATTGCCTAATTGATATCGATTCATGTACTTATATCCTTAACTGTTTCTAAGATATGGCCACTTCATCAACTTGATGTGAAGAATACCCTTTCTTAATGGCGATCTTTCAAAGACTATTTATATGCAGCAGCCTTCCGGCTTTGAGCGAGCGGGGAAGTCTATGGTTTGACATAAATCGTTATACGGATTGAAGCGGTCACTGTGCCTAGTTTGAAAAGTTTGGTACAGTTCTACGATAGATTGGCTTCAAACGCAGTCGCACCGACACATCTCTCTTTACACATAGTCGTCCTCAGGACAGGGTAATTGTGTTGGTCTATATTGATGATATTATCATTACTGGAAACGATTCTGGTGGCATCTCCAAAGTAAAAGAACATTTGGCTTCACAATTCCATACCAAAGACCTTGGGCAACTTAGATATTTTCTTGGAATTGAAGAATTACAGAATTCTGGTAGATTACAACTCTCTCAGCATAAGTATGCACTTGATCTTCTATCTAAAACAGGATTTCTGGGGTGTAAACCAGCAAACACTCCTATGGATTTCTCGGTCAAACTATCTCGATTGAGTTCTTCCTCGGATTCTCCACTACCTGACCCATGACGATATTGACGTCTACTTAGGAAACTTATTTACCTCACTGTAACTCGTCCTAACATTGCCTTTGTCGTTAGTATAGTGAGTCAGTATATACAGAATTCTTTGACCTCTCACCTTAAGGCAGTTGAAAATATTCTCAGATATATCAAAAGTTCTCCAGGACAGGGTCTTCTTTACAAACCATCATCTAAGTTGTCGCTCACGGATTTTGCGGATGCTGATTTTACTGGATCCATTGATAATCGTTGTTCCATGAGTAGATATTATGTTTTCTTAGGAGGAAATTTGATTACGTGGAGTAAGAAACAAAAAGTAGTGGCCCATTCTTCTGCAGAGACCGAGTATAGATCTATGGCGCATACAGTTGCGGAGTTGGTGTGGCTTACCACTCTTCTGACAAATCTCGGGGTTTCTTCTTCTCTTCCGACTACACGCTTCTGTGATAACAAGGTCGTGATCCATATTTCTAAGAATCCATTTTCCATGAGCGGACCAAGCATATCGAAATGAATTGCCACTTCATTCATGACAAGGTGACAGATAAGGTGGTTACACTCCAATATGTTTCTTCTTCTACTCAACTAGCAGATATCCTTACCAAATATCTTGCTCGACCGGTTTTCGCTCATCTTCGATCCAAGCTTAGCATGATTGACATCTACGCTCCAGCTTGCGGAGGGTGTTATGAATATAATTAGTTATTAGATATTAGTTATGAATATAATGAATTGTTAGATCAGTTAAAATATGAGAGGTAGTCTATGACTCTCTATATATATTTGTATGTGAACTATTGATTAAATTAAGCCAATAAATTGTTTTCTCTTGATTCTTTTCATCATTAGAAAACGCCATGCATAAGTACAGAATAGTCCAAAATGTCACAAAAATAAATAACAATCGTGTAAAATTATCAGCAGATCCAAAATATCTTTAACAGTTTCTTTTAACCCAATTTATCTTTCATGGTATGAACCCAATAAATTATACATACCCTTTAAGTTTAATTAAAACACTATATGTACTCTATGGATCCAATAGGATATAAATCCCAGCAATACCCTAAGCATATTAGCATAATATACCCATTCTTAGTTTTATGGTTTTAATGGACTTTACCTTATAACAACCTGACCCGATATCTATTAACTAAAGACCCAGACAGAAACTTGCGATCAAAATGATCAAAAAGGTGTCGTCTTCCTCAAAATAGAGGGGGGAAATAAGGCTTGGGTATGGGGCAACAACTCTGATGGCGGAGCAAAAATTGGGCGGCGATCAATGCCGATCACCTACCGGAAACCGCGATAGAACTCAAGTTTGTGTATCCACATTGAATAGCTCGATTGGCTCACGGTGAAGAGGACGAGGGAAAACCCAGAGAAGTTCAAAATTTGATTTCTCAAAAGAGATGTAATCGAAACCCAAGGGCTCTGATACCTAATATTTCTAGTGTTTAATCAACACAACTTTTGTTTAAAATTACATACCTCCGGCCATCGATTCTTCATCGAGCTCCTAACAATCCTTGGTTTCTAGTCTATTTCTTATTCGGATGCTGTGTCCTTGAATGGAGAGATCACATGTTTAAATAGACTAGGACTCCTTTTTTAATTTGATAACTCTCACCATCAAAGAGGTATGAAACACATTTCACATACTTAAACCATTGCTTAATTAACCTGGTCAATTTAGTGAATCATATGCAGCAGCAGCAATCTAAGACTGTGGTTATTTTAGACTACAGTCAATTTTGACTAACAAATACTTGATTAAAGAACTACCAGAAAATGATAAATTAGTATAGACCTACAAAGTTATCTTTCACAAAATCACAAAGATTCCAATATTAAACAACTCACGGCCAACAAGTGTTGAATATATGAAAACTGTCGTAGAATTATCTGAAGGCCATGTGTAATAGAACAATACTAAGCACAAAACGAGACAGGTTTTTCTTAAAGGCTCGGGGGGAGGGGACGAATGCAAACAGAAACCTTATATGCTTTGTCTAAACATAATTAATCAGCACAACATAGGTAAAATAAAACAATAAAATGTAAATAATTTGGCAGTACCAAATACTTTCCAAATCATATAACTCCTCAAACAACCCATATAACGTAAAATTTTCTAACTGCGCTAGTGTTCTAAACGTCGACCGACATAGCCGAAATGTCGCCAAAATGTTGGTTTTAGGAAGAAAACACAAACATGCAAAATAATTTCGGGTAATGATATTTGGTAAATGTCCGCCGGCATTTCGTGATTTCGGCCAAAATGTCGTGATATAGGCGTTTAAACCGAGATTTACCATTATGAGTAGGGCTGTTAAACGAGCAAAATGAATCGAGCTTTAGGTTGTTCAGTTTTGCTCGGTTATTTAAACGAGCTTAAAAACTTGTTCAAACTTGACTCGTTCATTATCAAACGAGCCCGAGCCAAGCCTTCGCTGAGTCTGAGCGAGCCTCGAGTTTTATCAAACCTATCTAAAATCTTAAAAAATTTATAAATAATTGCATCGATATCACTGTTGTAAAAAGGCACATAAAGCTCCCCTAAAGCCTCGCTTTTGCGGAAAGCGGTCACGAAGGCTTCACTTTCGTATAAAGCGGTAGTATAATGCCTATGTGCTTTTTTAATGGCCTGAAATCCCGCTTTGTCCGCTTTTATGCATTTGTAACCCCACTTAAACCCGCTTTTTAATCGGTTATAATATAATAAAGTCCTTATTCTATCAAAAATTTTAAATTATCATATTAAATTATAGAACCGGTGAGTCTTATTGTTGTCTCTAATCTATAACAATATTTTTTTAGACTTATATTACAACATGTTTATTAATGTTGTCTTATAATTATTCAATATATTTCTATAATTGGATATACTTCATAGAATACAAAAAGAAAAACATCTCTTCTTTTTTTATCTTTTGTATATAAATCTTTCTATATATCTAACTTTTCCAGCATATAATCTTGTTAAATAATAAAAATGTCTTGGCGCTTTTTGCCGCTAAAACCCGATAAAGGCTAAGCCCAATCCTTCCGCTTCGCTACGCTTTACGCTTTCCATAACAATGATCAATATATAAAAACATCATATCAATGTTCAATAATATATCTTCACAAAGTGGGAAGCGAGAAATGCAGTTATTATAATTAAATAAAAGAGTTTAAAACTTGTTTTGAACTTTGTCAACAAAATTTAAAGTTATTAATTATTTAAAAAAATTCAATATTTTACCATAACAATATTTGATTCAATATTTATCATGATGTATATCCCAGTTAACATTAACAAGATAATAATTATAATCTAAGTTTAAGAGTAAATAATCATATATTTATTCGTTCGTAGTGAACACCAAATAAGAATAAATCATTTAATTTTACACGAGCCTTAAACAAGTCGAGTTTGAACACAAGTCGAGCTCGAGCTTGCCGTGTTCGTGTTTGATCGTTTATTTCACCAAGCTTAGATTTTTGTTGAAGCTCGACTTGTTTAGTAGTCAAACGAGCCCAAGTCGAGCTTTTAACAAGTCGAGCTCCGAGCTTTGAGCTTTTTTAACGCCATAGTTATAAGGGAAAAATTGAAGGTAATTTTCTTCTTTGGGGTTCGGACTTTGTAAATAACCTGGTCCATTTGGACCAACTTACTTTGCATGAACCCATGACCGTTCGTTTATTAGGCGGCCGCTCCACCTCTAAGCTATTGAGAAAAATATAAATTTAATAAAACTAAAAATCTAAAAAAGTTGATATTTTTCAAAAAAATAAGTTATATAAATGACTTTTATATTACAAAAATGTAGAACCCGATATTTGATAATAACACCCTACATTTCACGATATTTGATATCCGTCAGCAAAATCTCTGTAACAACCTATTTCATTTATACCAATTCCAGTTCTCGTATTTCCTTAATTGTGGTATTTTCCTGATTTATCGTGTTTTGGGTGCGAATGGTATTTTACATTTTACATTGCATTTGACCTGACCCGCTTGCTTGAACCTGTTTGACTCGTATTTATGAATTGCCCTGACTTGTTACATAGACTGTGCATTTTCATGCTTAGTGCATACTGGCATTTCATCTGGGATTGCATATTTTACTATATAACATTTTAAGTCACAGAAAATAATTTAAAATTACATAACATGGCCTGCATGACACTCCTAACCCCGTGATAGTATCCGCGCATCTTGTTCTCGTCCCGTTCAGTGAAACGGACGTGTTTGGATGGCTACGCGCACGTACGTGCATCCGTTCTTGGGGGTATGCATTTTCGTTACCTGAGCAATCATTTTGAATTTTGAAAGTCACATATATTTTTCGTATTTTAAAACTGAAATTTTAGACCCGACCCGGGCGTGTTTTGGAATATTTTTGTATCCCGCCAAAATTCAAATTAATTAATTTAATTAATCGACAGCTTAAAATTATGTAACTAAAATATTTTTTAAAACTAAAAATCTTTATAAATTTTAAATCTTAAATCCTAACTCCTAATTAACAGCACACTCCAGCTCTCTCTGTCTCGTGGCCCCCACTCCCTCTCTTTCTTCTTCTCTTTCTCTCTCTTCCCTCGCGCTCAGTCTTTCTCTCTCCCCACATACAGCCAATTTTCTTTCAACTCACTATTCATTACCTCTCTCTCCTCTCGAGCTCTTTCCTCTCTCCTCTCGATCTCATTCTCTCTCTCCTCTCGAGCTCTTTCCTCTCTCCTCTCGATCTCATTCTCTCTCTCCTCTCTCTCTCCCCCTATATATTATAACTCTTCTTCCCTTCTTCTCATTTTTCTGCGCGAACCCTAGCCGTCGCCTCCCTCGTGCTCGCCTCGTCGTCGACCTCTCCTCTCCACCACCTCGTCTTCATCCTCTCCTAGTCCTCAACTTCCTCCGCCATTTTTCTCCTCTCCCCGAGCCCCTGCACACACAAGAAACCTGAACCCGAGCACCCCTGCACACCGCTCCATCGCCGGCGAAGATCGCCGCAGTTGATCTCATCTCACCCCCTCGTTCCTCGACTACAGTGCAACCCAGTGAGCATATTCCTTCCTTCTTCCCCTTCTGTCTTTCTTTCTTCCTTTCTTTTCTTTCTTTCTTTCTTTTCAATTCTTGTTCTCTGTTTGCATAGATCGCCGGAGCCGGACGTGACGCCGACGATCCAGACGACGTACCTGACCTGCGTGATCATCCTCGTGCGTTTCTTGGACCCGTTGCGTGTGCCGTACGTGCATCGCGACATTTCACCGACGTAGGACGTACCGTCCACATCCCTTTCTTGATCCGTCTAGACAAGTTAATCTTGCTACATGTTATATAACTCATTATATACCTATTTAAATAAATATCATACCTGTATTTTAAATCTAGTATCCCATGTTTCATATTATAGCTTTTCGATGTTCCGTTTGCATCCATTCATATCATTTCAGATCTAGATCATGAAAACTTATCTTGTTACATACTAGATTACATTATATTGCATCCATATCAATATTTATATCACATATTGCTTAGTTGTACATCCCACATTACCATTTTATAGTTTTATAACTTTTCGGATACCCGTTTGCATCCATCTCATTTAGAATATATATAACTGCATCCATAGATCATATTAATACATAACACTGTGATATTAACACCCATGTCTAATAAAGTGCATCCTAATTAGTATTAGAACTATAAATGTAACCCTAATCGATAATTGTGCATCCATATCTTTGAATTTGTATCTATTTGCATACCATATCACATTATTCCATTTTATTGTTATATTAGTACCCCATACTTGATTTTGTGTACCCGTACTTATTACAGTTTGATTATGAGCACTCACTCGACACTTGTGCACTACCTGACATGACCTGATACTTGTGCACTACTTGACATGACTTGATACATGTACACCACCTGACATGACCCGATGTACCACAGCTTGACATGTTAACTGATCTTGTTACTAATGCCGACAATCTTGACCTGTTGTCCCTACGGACATTTCCTGTTGTCTATACAGACAAACATGTACCTGCTTGATCCTGTGTTGGCATTAGCTCCAGATTTATCAATACCTGACTTACACACATAACTTGGGGGTATGGGGAAATCAAGAATGTATCCGAACGTAACTCAAAAGGCAATTACATCGTGTTACCGTGGTCCCGTAAGGTTGAACGGGACATAGACTTACAATCTATCATATCTTGTTACCGTGATCCCGTGGGGTTGAACGGGACATACACCGATGGGTTACGATGAAGATTACATTAATTGATTTCGAATAATTTTAGAGTAGATAACCCTATAGCACAGTTTAGACTACTCACTGCGCTTCACCTACATATATTCTGTCCACTGATCTACGTTCATGTTACTGTTACTGTTTATACTTCATGCCTGTATATTTCATTACACCCTGCTTGCTTAGAATTATTGATATTATGACGCACTGACGTCTGGGTTTTGCATGGCCCAGATCCCTTGTCCTTATCGCAGGCTGTCCAGGAGTACTTTGATCAATAGGCCGAGCGGCGGTGATGACCTGTTATTAGTTTAGTTTAGTTTCCTTTCAGTATTTTCATTCCTGATGTAAGCCCGCATTATGGGACGTACATTCCAGTTATTATTGTATTGGATCTTTGCTTCCGCATTATTTTTATTCTTGACTCGTTATTCTGGCTCATGGACATGTATTAGATAGTTGTTTATTATTGTTCTTGATATCTCTACAGCCGTAATGTGACTGTGGATGGATATTTCATATCCACGGGTAACATGGTTGGCTCTGCCACGTGCCTATCTTAACGTACTCTGGGAAATGGGGCGTGACAGGGTTTGTTTGGTATCAGAGCCATAGAATCTAGGTTAATCGGGTTTGATTCTTTTGTAGTTGGGTATTGGACCCAATACATGTCCTGCCACTTTACCATCTTGCCATTTTTGAATCTTAACTTCCTCCTGATTCTACCTTGACGATATGCAAACCTCTTTGCATCTCGACTTGAAACTTGGTTTCCTATTGTTTATCTCTAGAACTTAGGCGACTTGGGTAGAGTTATGTGATTGTAACTATGTACCGCGGCATGGTTACAATGCAGTACTCTATTTAAGTAGCTTGGAGTTCTAGTCTTGATTCATATCCCAGATCTATAGTTTGAATCTTGTTATCATACTAATCCTTTAGGTGTTTTGGTTTCAGGAACATGGCAGGCAGAAATCTAAAAACGTACCAAAGGCGTGTTGATGAAGCCGCTTTGCTTGGAGTAATCCGTGGGATGCTGGAGAACCAGAAACGGCAGACCGAGCTGGAGCAGCAGCAAGCCGAAGTTTTTCAGGAAGGTTTGCGGACCGTCCAGCAGCCCGTAAACAATGTTGTGGCCAGACCAGTTGATCGTGTGGGTACCGTGGCGGATTTCAGAAGACTTGGTCTGTCCGTCTTTACTGGTCTGAAAGAGCCGTTGCCAGCGGAGCAGTGGCTGGTTGATACGGAGAATTTGCTTGTTATGGCCCAGATCCCTTGTCCTTATCGCAGGCTGTTCAGGAGTATTTTGATCAACAGGCCGAACGGTGATGACCTGTTATTAGTTTAGTTTAGTTTCCTTTCAGTATTTTCATTCCCGATGTGAGCCCGCATTATGGGACGTACATTCCAGTTATTATTGTATTGGATCTTTGCTTCCGCATTATTTTTATTCTTGACTCGTTATTCTGGCTCATGGACATGTATTAGATAGTTATTTATTATTGTTCTTGATATCTCTACAGCCGTAATGTGACTGTGGAGGGATATTTCCTAATCACAGGTAGCATGGTTGGCTCTGTCATGTGCCTATCTTAGCGTACTCTGGGAAGTGGGGCGTGACAATCTCCGGGCCGAAATAACACCGACATCCGAAATTTAGAACATTACTGTGCCTGCAGATCTAATTAAATCGTGGACCAAGAATATCTATCTTGGATATGTCTCAGATACACTAATATGTCTTGGATACCTATTAATATATCCATTTACTCCATTTAAGTGCATAGAAATATGATGGAAACCCCAAGGCGATAAGCTGGTTCTTAATTAATTAGGTGGGTAGCTATAATTTGTCAACTTGACTCTTACATATCCTAGAAGCAAAAAAAATCACATCAAAAGTTACCCAGGCAGGCAATATCATATTAATAACATAAAACTAATGTCACCTTTGTCGAACTTAATTTGTACAGGCTTCTATATTGTGTGAACAATAAGTGAAAAGTTAATTAAGCTCATAAATATATATTAGATCAGTTAGCTAGCTACCGAAAATGGCAGGGAATATTTGGTCATAATGGCAATTTTGTGAGTCAATTATCAGTCAAAGTGCAAGTTCCCTAGATATCACATAGACCAAAAGAAGTTAACTGAAACTTCTTGTGTTGCAGATTAGAAGGTTAGTCTGGATCTTTCAATAAAATGCATTATACTTGGAAAAAATATCACATGCGTGCGCGTGCGCACGCATGCACTTGTGTGGATGAGATCTACATGTAGGTAAATTGAAAAATGGCAAGACTGGTAACCAAAAGATCAATCAGATAATGGCCGTCAGTATAGTTAAACCAAGCAGCACGTATGAGTGCCTAAAATGGAGTTGGGAGTTCCTTCTCTAGTTTTCCATGCTTGGATGATCCAGGCCCTAGATCACTCATCTAAACACTCCCACACACATGGGCCCTCCTGTTTTACACCAACACCCATCGTTGGATGGGTATAATAGCAGCAATGCTATTATTCGGTAGTAAGAGGCACCCCAAACCCACCTGTTGCTTCTCTAGGTTGCACGGACACGTCTTTTTGGTTGCAGTATCCGTGTCGGATACGTGTCGGTGCCCGACACTTGCACGACACGTATCCGGCACATATTTTCCGTGTCCTGCTTCGATACAAGGCAGCTTTGGATTTGGATACGTGTCGGACACGTATCAGAGACGTGTCCGACACGTTTTAGTGAAACAACGACACAAAAAAACTATTTTTCAAATAAAAGCAAGAAAACCCTAATATTATTATAATTTTCTTGATTTGTTGATATTTCCTTTTATTTTACTCAATTTTGCTGCTTAATATAATTTCATGTGAAATATATATGATATTTTTGTTAAACTGTTAGGAAAATGCTGAAATTATATGATTTTGCTAAAATTATGTTACGTCCAATTAGGAAACTAGTGAAATTATATTGATATTGCTGAAATTATGTTGAATACAAATAGGAAAATACTAAAATCATATTTCTTTTACGAAAATTGCTAAAGTTGTGCTAAAATAATTAAGTCCTTTGTTGAGGTTTGATAAATTCAGTCAAAGCATAATAAAATACTAAGGTTTTTTTATTGAATATGTTGTTGCAATGATATGATATTATATTTCTTTTATACACACACATGTCCCTGTATCCTATATTTTAGGATCTTTCCGTATCGCCGTGTCGTATCGTGTCTGTGCCCCCGTGTCCGTGCAACCTTGTTGCTTCTTCTATTAGTCCTCTTACATACTAAAAGAAAGATCGGATTTGTGATGCGTAAGATATATTTTTCAATCGACAACAAATATAATAGATGCAGATTATTCAAGCACACCAATTAAATGTTATTTTAAGATCTTTTAAGGGGGTAAGGTAAATACTGCCCACCATATTCCCATGTTGATGGCCACCGTTGAACTTCCGATACTCCCATGATAGGAAACCACTTTAACAGAAAAGAAACAAAATCCTGTGTTTTTTTATGTGTTAGTTTATTTGCTTGCTTGTTTGTTTGGTGGAAGGAAAATGAATTAAAATTTCCTGTCAATATTTACATATTTTAGCAGTCACAAAGTGCCAGGACATCAGTTTCAAAAATTATACTAGAAGATTAACATGACATGGAGACCTATCTGTAATACATGCAAAAGAAGGAAGAATACACACTTTGATGAAAATTAATACCTGATCCTCTGATAGTACTTCTCTAGCTGTTTTTGAAGGGCTCTCTCCCTCTCACCTTTTGGATTTAGTGAATTCATGAGTGCATCAAGCTGATTGTTATGAATAAAATTGACAAGGTCAGCACCATTAAAAAAGACAGAAAAATAAGTATACAGCTAAAGTGCTGAACATCTGAAAGGTAACAAAAATAATCACCTCTTCCATGGTTGTATAGTATCCCCATAATTTAGAGTCTGAACTCTCAACAAAAAGTCTACCTTCACGCCAGAAGAACCAGTATCTGTTGTAGTTTCTATCTTTCCCCAAACAATTCGTTCGTATAGATAGTTTTTCGAACTCCTTTTCAAGAATATCCCTCTGTACATAAAAAGGCGTTTCCTCAAAAGTCTGAAGATGGATAAAGTAAAGTAAACATGTGTGCACGTGTGAGTTTCTACATGCACAGGTGTGAGCGTAGTCTAACAACACAAATGCAAGAACGATTGCAAGAAAGAAAGACCTGCTCTTCCTCAGATTGCTTTTCCTCAGTGTCTTTAGTTATATGCTTTACCTTCTCTGAATAGTTTCCATTATCCTTCCTCGGCTCCACTGAGTTGCCAACACGTGGGTTTCTATATCTGTTAAATCATCAATAAGAATCCAAATCTTCCTAAATCCAACATCTACTAATTAGATGCAAAAATCAATTTAACGAAGGGAGGCAAACATGCATACCCATTGTCTTGCATATGGTTTCTCTTGGAGATTTTAAGCTTCTTGGTTCCTACATGTGTAACATATTCATGTTGAACAACGATAAAAATTAACATTAGAACTCAAGATGCTCACGGTACTCATTTTTACCATTTTCCAAGTTGTGTTCTTGGCACCCTTGTTGTTGCTTACTATCAGCCGTTTCACTTTGCGGATGCTGCTCTTCTCTCCGCTTTTGGTTTTCTTCTCTTCTCTTCAGTGAAAGTTCCTGCTGCTGTACAATGCACTCATTTAATCGAGCTCTAATAGAATTAGAGGAGAGGGCCCCAACAACTAGTTCTCGGAAAATGCCTAGCTTCACATTAATATCCAGGAGACCATAATGGCCTCGTCTTATAGTGCCCAAATACTTTGAGAAATCTGATCTACCTTCCATCTCCAAAAAATCACAGAGAAATTCTGTCCACGTGATTAATGAGATCTGAGATGCAATGAATAAACATCAAAAAAACATATCCAGAGTATGAAATATGAATAACATAGTAGATTAAGGTGCCGCAACTTATAACCCAAAAGAACCATATAGAGGTATATAGTGATTTTGCACGTATGAACGATCCTAAAATTGCTTCACATAACATGCTCTTGTACAATGCAACAGAACGGTTTACCTTTGATTTTCGTTTTTTACCCTGCACTACCTTGTAATAGTTGCCTTCATCTTTAATAAGCAAGCGAAGAATTGCTGCATGCGACTCCACAATTAGAACAAGATTGCTTTCCTTGTGGCATATGGCGCTTTCAAAATCATCAAGAGAAAAACGCCACAAGTTCAACAATCTACCAAAAGAAGAACAAAAATTCCAAATCATCAGAAGGTCCCCAACACAATCCATGGGAACCTTAAAATCAGTACAAAATGAAGGGCGATCTGACGAAGTCGGGTCATTTGTAGCTGGTTGCACCAAGAGGTCATCAATTGGGTATTTAATAGGCTTTGGCACTTCTTCCCCTGAACATTGATATGTCATAAGTTACAAGTGTCTTTACATAAATATTCTTTTTGACTGGCCAACAAGCAGTTTAAAGATGACAGGAATTTTAGACTGTTTAGTTGAAAGTTAACAAAGTTAAGAGATTGCCATGCACTTTGTACCTTTCTTAAATTTTTTGTTGGTAGTATTTATGCATGCCATAAGACCATTTTCGATACTTTTCCTCTTCTTGTTAAATCCGTTGTGATTATCCTGAGACGGTTAAGATGTTGGAATCTATAAATTTGAGTCCACAATTAAGATGACCAGGAAAAAAATTACCTCAATACTAATAGGAGGTTTAGTCGAAATTCCATGTTCAATGGCAAGTTTTTCATGAATCACCCATGGAGAGCTTTGCAAGGTGGATTCCCTTATAAATGCTTTGAGTACACTCCTACTATAAGGTGGCCTTTTGCGAATCAAATCATCTGCCTCGATTATTGAAGTTTCAGTTATTCCCTTATCTTTATCAAGCCAACCAACTTCGTACTGAATGGCATTTCCATCCTCCATTATTTTTAAGATCTTGCATGCATAAACAGACTGTTCCTTCTTTCCATGCAGTTCTAAACCCACAACCGCACGTTCGTGTAACATGGTATATATTGAATCAACAAGATCTTTCAAAGTAAGAGTGCCTACAAAATTAATTTAAACACTAAAAATTACATGGTGTGGACCAAAAATATTGATATCTACAGGAAAAGGTCAAGCCAATAGACATCGCGTTATGAACCATGACAACAGTAAGTTATATACTTAAGTTAGATTTAACCTATAGCCAATGTGTACACTTAAATGCCTTGCATGACCCGAAAGTGCTATTAAAAAATATTAGTGAATGTATAAGTATAATAATATAATGTTTGACATCAAAATTCATTAATTATCAAGATTTCCAACTCACAGATACAATGGCTTGGATGCATATATGAAGATTATACATGAAACAATTCTCACCATTGGAAGCCATTTGAGAAACTAGGATGTCTCAATTGATTTACCTTTAACTGCAGTATCTATGCATATATGTTTATGGAGTTTGAGTTTAAAATCAATATTAAAACACATGTAAATGCAATCAAAGGTCATGAATCATAGAAAAGCTGACTGGTCCCTAGTTTCTTCATCATAATTCACAATGGCATCCTATCGACTATCGACCGCCTTGTTGAGTGAGAAGTAGTACCAGATCTGCAGTTTGTTTCAAGTACAGCTAGCACTACTAATCAGTTCATGCTGTCCAAGGCGCAAGCATTAAGCAGCCATTTTAGAACCAGAAACAATCAAGTAATAACAGAAGTAAAACAAGTACAAGTGAAAAGCCACATTGAAATTACAGATGTAAATTAACAAGGCGACCATGGAAGTGGCTTAATGATTTGTGGACATGTTTTTTTTATCTTAAACTATAGTTTTAAGTACTTTATTATATTTATAAAATATAAGTATAAACTTAATGGGGGGTGCACACACACACTATGTCAGAAACAAATAAAGAAATTCCAGATTGAACATCCGATATTGACCTGTATCCCACAATACATTATCTGCTAGCCACAAACCAACATAGAAAACAGCCATCCAATATGATCCAATATCCGATTATTGAAACCAAGCATGCTAATAGGGATGATGGCTCTATAATTAATATATAAAAATCTAGAACCAATATAAATTTTACCTAAATTAAGAGAACCAGACTGCTGAAAGGTACCAAGTATGATGGTGTTTTGTATGTACCATACCTGAATCTATATCCTATATTGAGACAACTTAGTTTATACTATACTGATTAACTATTAAATTCCACGGATAACCATTTCATAGTTACCTATTTCTTAATGAAGTAGGTAACTTGTTTAGCAAAAAGCTCATAATTCATATACAATTTCTGTTTCGTATGCAGAAACATTCCCCCTGCCCCCAACTTCCCGCGGGAAAAAAAAAGAGCAC
The DNA here is from genome assembly GCA_030015575.1 of Agapanthus africanus. Lineage (NCBI taxonomy): Eukaryota > Viridiplantae > Streptophyta > Magnoliopsida > Asparagales > Amaryllidaceae > Agapanthus > Agapanthus africanus. Next base: position 871,594,371 of record JASDDO010000019.1, on the reverse strand, counting down.
ATGCACACACAAACACACAAACAGAAAATTTAACATCAAGAAGACCTTGCAAGATATCTAACAAATAAATAGAAGAACGGAAAAAAGAAAGCTAAAAATGAAAGAAAATTACCGCGACTAAAAAAAGATTTGCTTATACTACTGCAACTAAAAAAAGATTTGCTTATACTAAATATAAATGAAATCTGGCAACATGCAACTAGATTTTAGTGTAGCTTTTAGAGAAAATATTACATGCTAGAACTTGTGCATCTATGTCTAACGAGCCCACAATGCAAGGGTCAAAACATCTGAGAAAGAAGATATATCAGAATGACTAGAAACTACATGAGGATGGCGGTAGATATTTACGAAATTATACCCACAAAAATGCACATATTAGACACATGAAACACGCTGAATGCGGTTCTTACTGTATTGGATTACATCAAGCACAGGAGCCATCAGTTCTTTTGGGAATTGTTGGACCTTCTCCGCTGCACGACGCTCCGAGACCAAAGCTTCTTCATAGGTTAAATTAGTTTTACCAGTGATTTTACATGTCCACACTCTTTGGCGATAAAGGTTCAACCTGTTCAGGTAATCTCTAAACTAGTTAAGGATAACGGGTAATTATCATCCAAGAATAAAATCTATGTTCCATAACAATATTATCACACCACATGGTTCATAACTAAAAACAGCCTATGCTTGATGACTCAATAAGAGATTAATGAGAAATCGAAGTGATTACAAAAAAATTAATCAGATATAAAGCAGAGCCGTAGCAAAAGGATACTTGTAGTCCCGCAATATCTCCTTTGTAAACCGAATATGATAAACAAGCTCGTCAGGGACCAAATCTTGGGGTGGTTCAGCCAAAGTAAAAGGCGTTTTCTTATGAAGAGGCATGATCAAGTACTATAAGATAGTCATTAGACAAAAAAATTAGTACAAATTTCCACAGAATTTTGAAGTACCAAAGAATCAGCACCTAAAATGAAAATCAACAGTTACATTTGCAATTCCCAATATTATGTACACAAGATCTTAAATATACACGTTGCTGAAACACAAATCAACTTAAACAGTGATTAAACATCTCATACTTGTAGATTTAGAAACTAGCACACTTAGATTGATACATATTAATTGGACAAGTGCAAAATCACAAAATATATATGAGACAATTCCAGGAAGCATTTCATTGGCAAGCAGCATAAGCCAATTTAGTATCAAAGGGTTCCACAATAAGTTATATAAACTTAAGAAACAAAACTGAAAAAAGGTAAAGTTTCTAAACCTTATAAACTCATCTGTGAAATTTTTCAACAAGTACAAACTCCAAGCTCCAGTAATCAGTATAATAAAAAGAAGGCAAACCGGGGGGGGGGGGGGGGGGGGGGTAACAGTGCCCCTTACATTGACACGAATCAACCAAAAATATACCCTAATTCCATGAAGCTTCAATATATATAGTATCAAGAGATGAGTTGAATAGAAGGAAAAATATCGGCTACTGCTTTACCCAAAAGCCAAGCTAGCAAGAGCAGGCCAACAATTATTTATAGCATAACATGTAACAGTGCCCCTTACATTGACAAGGGAAGCATTTAGTAGATGTCGAAGAACACCCACAAGAGGAAGATTATATACATTTTTAATGTTCATGCGGCAAACCAAAGATCTTTCAGGCGCTCCGTTATCACGTTGATAACTACTTTACCCAAAAACTTAAACTAGTGTAGTGGCTGCTTGGCCAACATATTTTCTATCACATAACAACTCCCAAAAAATAGAAGAGAGGCTGGACTGTGAGTCTGTGATGGGAGAGGTATAAGTAATTAACATGAATAATCTTCTTCCATAAAAGCAACATATATGGGATTTAATGACACCTTTAACCTAAAAAGAACAAATTACCAGTATTGATTAAAATAAAATAGGAGGTATACCTTATACTTACATTATTATCAGCAAGGATTCATTTTATTTTTTTTGACAACCGAGCACCCCTGGCAAGCCCAAAGGGTCCCATGACACACACCCACGCACGCCCATGATTGAACATGGGCATGCGCATTTAATTAAAGAAAGAAAGGGGCAAGGATTCATGAGGGGAAAAAACTCAATAAACAAAATGCATCTCATTCGACAAAAAAGTATAAAACCCTAAATGCCAACATTCATTCCCATATACCAAATCCTTCGGTTTTCGCCACAATTTCCACTACTAATACAAACATATTCACTTGAAACTATCCCATATGGTCAAAGAAATATATAACATTAAACCCTAAAAACAACAAACCAAACCCTAGAAAAGTAAAAAGATCCCCAAATTTATATATTAGAACTCATACAAGGCCCTAAGATGTTCTCTAAAAGCACAACAATAAAAATCAACAAAAAGAACAAAATTGACCATAAAAATCGCAAAAACTTAATGCTATAACGATTCGAAACGATTTGATCTATAAGAAAAGAAAGTGGAAATCTTTACGGTTCCGATCGCGACGAGGGTCGAACGAGAGCTCTACGAGCGGCGAGTCTGATCTAAGCAGAGAAAAGAGAAGAGAGAAAAGGAAAAAGATGAGAAAAATCGCACCTCTTATAGCAATCGAAGCGCAAGGAAAATAAAGATTTTTGGTTTCGAGTTCAAGAGAGAGGAGCGCTCGCTCGAGGGATGCCGCCTCTGTTATATTTCCTGTTGCTTCTCTCCCTCTCCATTTTGAACCCAATTTTTTTATTGTTTCCGTTTTTTTGGAAAATTTTGGCTTATACACGTGGCATAATTCTGGAGGACCACGTGGATGATGACTTGGCTCAAGACATCAAGCACGTTTTTTTCCTCTCAGAAAACAGGGTTAATGGGCGACTCCTTTTCGTACCGACCCCTAATATAAAATGGAAATTTTTTTCTGGTCAAATACATGAATCCAAAACATTGCATAGCTAGTCTAGGTAACAACTTTGTATTTCCTTATCTTGCATGTGCAAAGCCGGGAGTTCAAATAAAAATTATGTTTAAATTTTTTAATTTGAATTCAAAAATTTATAGATAATTAAAAATTTACTTGGTAGTGGCGGTTAATTTGTTTCAAAATGATTGACAATGAATCGGGAAGTTATGTAAAATCCTAAAAATGATTGTATAATTATAACTGATTCAGGTAATGATTGTATCATTAAATATTTGTTAAAAAATATTCTACATTTAATTTTCTATTTAAGAGTGTTAGACCATCAAATTAAAATCAATTTTCTAACCCTCAAGTTTTATGGTCATATCGGCGGAGCTACATTATTTTTTGGTCTATCAATTGAAGGGAAAATAGACCTTAGGGCTTCCTCAGGATGGGATGTGTCTGTAGTCTCTGATAAATTCACTCCCAGTGAGGTTATCAACATGATGGCTTAAAATTAGTGCATTATTTTGCATTTTGCGTCCATCCTTTTTAGGATTAAATCACTGAGAGCCTAAAACAAATGTAGCAACGACAATAACGATGGTAAATGTTAAACTATGATGGTAAATGTCGAATAGTTTCATTTCCAATAGCTCCCGGCAATACAGCTTCATCTTCAAAATTTCCAGGGACTTGCACTAAAAAAAATTCCTACAAATCGCATGTCTAGTAATTAATTGTTAATAAAGTCTTTTTTTATCCTATCATGCAACATAAAAAATTGACACCCATTTCCCATATATAACATCATATAGTAAATACAATGATCAATTTAATTACATATACGATGAACCACAGAAATTCATATTTGGCAGGAAATAAAGCATAACACGTACATTACAGCTGCACATGTAGATGCAATGCCAGCATAACAAATTTGCATTTAATGTGCATGCATCTGTATGTTTGAAAAGAGCATTCATATTGCAATTATGAAATATAAAGCAGGCATTGACACCAAATGATAGGGTTAAGACCGTTTCTAATTTGACACAATGATTTAAGAACAAGCTAAGCTATGTATTGGATCTAGTAATAATTGAGAGAAGGTTGCAAATGACTATAAAAGTAATATAATGACCACGGTAATTGAGATAAGACGGCACATTACCATCGATATTAAGAGAGACAGTGAATCAGGGACAGAGATAATCCAAAGAGCTGCATCTATAACAGCCATGTAATGACTAGGTTCACCTTACAAAATTAACTACTAAGATTTATAGCTTTACATTCAATCTTTCTTTCTCCCTGTACAAAAAAGAAAGGAAAAGGGAAGTTGACTCAGCTGAGAATCTTGCTGTCTAACATCTTTCAAAGATTTTGTAGAGCTTCTCCAGTGAAGCAACCTGTGAGAAATAAATATATAAGAAGCGCTGCATCTGAATTGATTGTCTAAAATTATATGAAACTAGGCATAAAGGATAGAATTCCTGAAGCTTGAGTATGGTTATCGGAACACAGACTTGGCTGGGGGAGGGAACCAGGTGGGGCGGGCAAAGCTGACAATACCGAGATAAAAGGGTGTGTATCAACAACACATTTGAAACTACTAACTTGGCTGTATAATGGAGTCTCATAGAATCTTAGATCAAGTCTTATAGTCATATTTACAGCCCTTGGACAAAACCCTAGGATCTTATATCAAACCTAGAGTCATAGATCATCACCCTTAGTTTCAAAGGTTCCCAATGGGAACGCCACATAATAAATCAACATTGACCGCTGTTTGTGGGATGATCGGCACTGTCTATCCCGTCCCGCCCCACCGGGGAACCCAAGTCCCTATGGGGACCCCGCCCCGTCCCATCATATTTCTAGTAATTTATTTTTCAAGTGTTTGTAGTGAGCCGAAACCAACCGAAACCTTTACAAAATTAGAATACCGAACCGAGTTCTTGAACCTTTGTATGTGTGTGTAGAGAGAGAGATATATAGAGAAAGAGCCTATGAGAACAGTGATGTGTCGTCGATCATTGACTTCTATAAGAGAGGGAGATAACGATTGTGCAGATCAACGATGCTCAGACAGACGCAGATTAGAAGTGAGAGCTGGGGAGGAGTGGGAGTTACAAATATGATATCGAGAATTTATATACAGAGGTACACGATCTAAATAGTATTATGCATAATTATCTATATTGCAGGAAGAGACGGGGGAGGATAATACCATCCGTGCCCGCTAATTAGAGATCAGGTTTTTCCATCCCCGCACCATGCCCCGGTCAACAGTCAAAATCCCTGCTCCAATCGGGGCGGAAGCGGGATGTACCCGCAGGGCAGAACAAAATTGGACGATTACAAAGTAAATGGTTTTTACACTTTTTCTTGCTATTGAAATCATTCATTTGCTACACATTTGTGCTTTTTCTTGCTATTGAAATCACTCATTCGCTTTTTCTTGCAAAGTAAATGGTATAGTGCAATGAAGCAAAATTATAGGTATTAAAATGCCAGATTTTAACTTTTGGGTATTTAAAGTGCTATATTGGTGAAACATTAGGTATTAAGTTGCCATTTAGCCTTTAAAACGTAGGTGCACCATTTTTTTGTGTGATTTGGCCGCTCTTTGTGCATTGATATAGAGGTATAGAATGGCCTATTGTCGGAAAACTGTTTACTTTGCAATCATCCAATACAAAAGCAAAAGTATATCCAAATGACATGGAATTTTGGAACTTTGTAATCATTCATTTGCTACACATGATCTTTTTACACTTTTTCTTGCTATTGAAATCTATAATGGATCAGATGTTTCTGGGATAACTATATGTAGTAAAGTGACCTGAAGTAAAACTTTAGGTATTAAGGTGTTAGATTTTAAACTAAGGGTATTTAACTACTATATTGGCGAAATATTGGGGGTATTAAACTGCCATTTAGCAATGTTTTAAACTATGAAGACCAAGATGAACGATTTAGGTCTTCAGAGATTAAGATGGACAGTACCGATCATCCAAGAAAGTGGTGAATTGTAGAACTTTTAAGAAGCATGCATAGGAAATTTCATAGATACAGGCACCTAGATATATCTAGTATGTACGGCTCCGTCTCCGGTAGCCTACTTTTCACAACTTTGTTGAGTCCCATGTCTGCACCTCTGTTTTCTTTACATACATGTCTATGCTTCATTGCTAATAGGCCAAGGTTATGTTATTTTCTTCTATTTCTTTTTCAGCCCGTATGTTACACAGCATACAGACCAAGATTTGAGGAAAACCTACGCAAAGGTAAAGGCCACAGGGAAACCAAGGGGAAAAAATGGTAATGATCGAGGACAATTGGAGTAGTGCAAAGAGTTTGCGATCTAATAAATAAAGTTGGGTAAGGCCGTGATCATTTACACATCAAGTTACATATCGTCTTCTATCAGAATAGCAGTGGATAAAATTTCAGATGCTATGAATGGCAAGATGAGCCAATTATTTTGGCGAGCACTCTGAAATGATATTATTACACTATTTCGACCATAAAATAACTAGATGATGAGAATAGACAAGAACCTCAACAAAAGTTCCATTATTGGCCATGTTATTTGGTGGCTTAAGGAAAAGTCTCATGGCTGGGAACAAGACATGCTGAATTGTCCACTCACGCTGAGCCCATGCTGCTGCTGCCTCCGCAACTAGTTCATGATCAATATCATCTCCAGCATCATCTAGCAAGTCCAAAAGACATACATAAGGAGGGGTGGAAATCTAAGAATATGGCTAAAATGCAAAACCGAAGTCAGTAGTAAATTGCAGTTTATATTAAATTGCATCTAAAATCTCATAATGTTTATAATGGAAGGGTTTCAAGGCTCTGCTTCAATTAAAAACAAGATAAATCCTTTTGCGGCTAGATTTATAATGTTAAAAAATATACCTACATGTTATCAGCATAATGGAGACTTTCATCATTATTGGGAATCTTTGATGGTTCTTGTTTCTTATTTATATACACAAGAGACGCACCAAAAAAAACAGTCACAGAGAAGAAAAATAGCAAAGCTATCAAGCAACTGCTAACATATGGTCTGCATAACTGATAAGGAAGATGGTTAGTAATGCATTACTCTGCGCTCAACCTGTTCTGTTGTATTGTCCTGATCATAGATATACATCAATTGCATAATTGATAAGGCTCACGTTGAAAAATTATTGGAGCCAACAAAGTGCACATGGAAGTAACAGAGGGTATCAATTGTGGCTGATGGATGCCCGATACTCAAAGAAGACCTATAATTAAAGTAAAGGCAATGAGTGGTCTAATGTTCTTGAAGGCAGTGGAGGCAAACATGATGAGTAAAGATAGAGAATGTAGCTCGAAATACTTTGGAAAGTACTTGAAGATGTAGTCCCCCAAAATGTGGTGCAAGCGGTTACCAATAAAGTATGGTTTGCAAGGCGGTGGTTGGAATTGTCAAATAACGCATCCTTACATTTCAGACTCCTTGCATTCATATACCTAATCTTGCTTTCAAAAATATTCGTGGGGAAAAAACACCGAGGCACATGACATATATGATGATCATAGTTGAATATATACGTGATCACCAAAGATGAAGTGGTGATTAAAAAATTTATGGTGAATCGTTCCATTAGACTGGCAATGTTCAACCATAATATAAATTCAAAAATGCCTGCTATTATGGAGACCTAATTTAGTTTCAATGATGTTACAAAGGTTTAAAAACATAAATCATAGATTTGTTAATTTGGTAACTAGTGATGAATGAAGTTTGTGTACGATATGAGACTTGGTGGGACAATTTATAATACATAATTACTTTTAACAAGCCAATTTATGATATGCATCAACTCCTCCATGTTGACAAGCCTAAACAATAGATGGTGTATGATATGTCCCGTTACATAATTTAGAAAATGAGAGTGTTATACAACTATATATAGAAACAAGGTTCTGAAAACCGGAATATCCGGTCCGATATACGAATCCGGTCCCAAAACGAACGGGTAACACATTATCCAGTCTAATATCCGGTCAAAACGGATATCCATCGAATAAACCGGATATTCAGCCGGGTAATTGTTAACCGATAGTATTGGATTCGAATAATACACAAAAAAAACGCCCGGCCCAAACCCATCATTTTAATTAAAAAACCCAAAACCCAAACTCCTAATTCCCAGATAGCGACTTCCTTCTCCTACCTGCGCCGACCCCACAACTTCTCTCCTCATCCTCACGCCCTCGTCCTCTCTCCATCGCTTCCTCACCCTCCCTCGTCCTCGATGCCCTAATTTCAAATTTTTCCAAATTTCATCTTCAACCTTCGACCTGAACGAAATTCCAACGATTGGAAGCGAATCTCGATCAAAGTTCATTCCCACAATTTTCCGGATTAATTCTGACGCCTTACCATTAGGCCATGGATGTATTGGGTATCTATTAGTGTATATTTATATGTGTATAGTTATATATACTATATATTATAGGGTAGTGGTCCATTGCAAACCGGTCCGTATTTTTTAAAAACGGGAACTCCCGATCTACGACATATTTTAATGATCAGATTCGTTCAAGTTGATCACCTAACTCTCAAATATGTGTGAAAATTTTAAAGACCTATAACGTATGCATCGATGGGTGCAAAAATGAACGTCTTTCGATGAAGCAACATAAATATCATCTGATGCATGGGCTAAAGGTTTTTAAATCCTTTGATTTTTCATACACATATAATTGAGAGGTAAGGTGATCAACTTGAACGGATTAGATCATTAAAATATGTCGTAGATCGGGAGTTCCCGTTTTCAGAAAACGCGGACCGGTTTGCAATAGATCACTCCCCATATATTATATATTATACTTAATATTTATATTAAAAATAATGATGGCCAAATAATTCAAATGAACCAAATAATCACAGAATAATCCAATTATCCTTTATTCGCTTGCAAACCAAACGGATACCGAATATAGGTTTTACAACCTTGTACAGAAAGAAGGAAAGTGGGGACAACATTCATTACTAAGGCCGGGCATACTATTTGAGTAGACCAATGGAATAAAGCATACATATATTGCCTGGTTTATGGATAATCCCAAATAATTCTTACACTAAGCAGTGTCAATTGAAATTAATGTCCAACATAATCTGCTATAAAATTACTAATTATATTAACTTGCACTACTTAGGTAATGCAAATTGGCTTAATGGAGAATCAGATTGCTCCACACAAGAATACATAGTTCATTGTTGAAACTTGAAAGAGACAATTATTTGAAAAGATGCGTTCTAAATCCTGATGACCGAAGTGTTGGCTGTAGTGCCCTCAAGGCAATTATCTTAATCGCAGGCAGGTGATTATGATGATTGAGAAAGAACCTATACCGGTAGAACAGTCTTACTCGAGATGTTAGTATGCTATCTGGTTTGTCTTTATCATCATGTACATGTTGATAGAGCCCATAGGATTCTTGCCTGACTACCAACATTATGATGGAGATCATATACGTGGGAGCTGGTGGTCTATAAGCACATCCTTAAATGTCCCTAGTCGTGGGAGTATCGAAACTGGGCATCGATACTTCAGTATAGACTACTGTATACCGATCGAGACCCCGACGAGAGGCGGTGTCCAGGTCTCACAAGCCATTGGTGTTAGTTTGTTCACCTAAGACAGTATACAGGTGCTCATTGGGTTATGAGTACACTGGACGGACTCGTCGGGAACCTGCTAGTTGGTATTTATACCTATTGTCAGATAGCAGTTCCCCGGTGACATGTGTACATGTTAGTCTGTCGACCTGAGATCGTCATTTGTCTCGTGTGAGTTCCCACTGTGCTTTGATTGCTACCCTACCACGGCTCAAAGGAATCGTGCAAACAGGTTTTAGTTGGGTGCAGTCCCGAGCCACATGGAGGCAGTGATCGAATCATCGGGGATTCGTCTCTCCCGGTATTGGGGGTTGATGTCGCGTTGTGCACGGGTGGCCATCACCAGAAATCCGTGGCCACGGTGGACAAGAATTACCGATCCAGGATCGATAATTTCTCAGGTGGTGATGGGTTTCATGCCGACACTAAATGTCGCGTTCTTAGGGGTCTGACTTTATCCACCCCTTAGACTCAATATGCGATACTCTTAGACGAACAGACCGGACTGTACTGATATTGTCACTGTCAGGCTCAATAGGAGTTCAAGATGAGTTTGCTCGTCGGTCTCCCTTTCGCTCAATACCTGGGTAGCCGTTACGTACAGTTAGTGCCGCTGACGTGCTTGTGGTTAAACCCACTGCCAGCGTATTGACGAGTCTTTAGAGTCCCACACAGAGAGTTTTCAAAGTTCGGGCGATATGGTGTAGATGACGTATGTTGGTACATATAGGTGTCCGATTAAATATGTGCACATGTTGTACAGACTTTAATCGGACGGTTGATAATACTAGCGGCTTAAGATTAAGCCAGATTATTAAATCAGGTTTTGATTTAATAATTTATATATGTATTCTAGTATTATTGTTCACTATTCATTTTCTCTCTTGGCTATTCGTATTTCTGTACGAATACGCGTATATGTATTTCGATACATGTACCGGAAAGTATTCCGTATTTATACGGAGTGGACACCTCATTTGTATGATTTTCCATTTTTGGAAATTCATTTGTTTCACAAATGAGGTGGAGGAGTGAGGTGGCATGAACATGGGTCATAGGTATAGCTTGAAATTGTTTATTTGCAAATTGAAATGAGATATTTTGTGATGAGAGAGAGGGCAGCCACAAGTATTGGTATGGACTTGGTCATTTTTCTTGACTTGCTTCATTGCTTTATTATACTCACTCACCTCAACAATAAACCATTTCTTGAGTTGCTCATGCCACTATATTTCCTCCCCTCCTTCATCTTCTATGGTTGCTCATTGAGCACATGTGATGAGAGAAAATTATAGTGACACATTCCTACACCTCCACTCTCCATTGCTAGCAACTTTGGAGCGTCGGTTGCCTCGTTTCGCGAGGCTGAAGCTTGCACCGTTTCCCTCAGATGGATCATCGTAGATGGAGAAAGACCGGCAAGCAAACTCGATCAAGAAGACACTAAGAGCTTGGGGATGATGGTTGTAGACCGAAGGACACGGATCAACTCGGTATAACCATCTAACAAATAAAGCTTGCTAGTTTAGGGTTTAGGGCAGGTCCGGGCATCGGGTAATGGTAGCGCCAGTTTAGTAAATTTTTGTTCCGCATTTGGCCACGGTTTGATGACCGGGACGCTGCCGTAACCCAACACGAAGAAGTGAAAATTATACATGATATCTTTTTTTGGGGGTTCATAGGAGTATTTTCAAAAAAATGTTTTTTAAAGGGGTTTGGGGCTCGTGGAACCTAGAATTGTGTTGGATTGATTATAGAACTTCTCACTAATGTTACAAGGAGTGCTCTTGAAATTGATTAGGCATTAACCTTGTCGTAAGAGAATTAGAGCACCAATAACTTAATTCATTCTATTAAAGGAACAAATTACTCTTAAAGGAACAAAAAAGTTGATGTATGTTTGTATTAAGTCATTACTTTTATTTAAAAAAACTTTGTTATATTCTCAAGGAGATACAAGAATACGAGATATAGATGAGATCATTTCAACACCTTAGACCTCGTTTGGCAACGTGGTTACGCTTTCGTGAGGCTTGGAAGCTAAACTCGAAAATAATGAGTTTTTTATTTTCGTGAGGCAACGTGGTTTCATTTTTAAATCTATTTGAGGTTTTTATCTTCGACACGCGATCCATATTTTTGCGAAATAGATCATAATAAAATTCTTATCCTGTGACATTAGAAATAATATTATATTTGGGCTTCCTTATTGCTTATGCTGTCAAATCGCCGATTTGAAACCATATTTGGCAACCAATATAGAGCTTCCCAAACCATTGTTTCAAAAGGTTTCGAGGACTCGAACCCCCCTTTTTCCAAACTCTAAAATAATGAACTTTCTAAAGTTGTGTCGCCTACCTTTATTCTCCATTTTTTCCATTAAAAAATAAGTCAAGTTAAACAGAACCTTGGTTTCAGAAACTCTGTTGCCAAACAACCCTAAACTATACGACACCCTAATTTTACGAAACCGCACGCATGCAAACCGAACTTAATCAAAACAATGGTTTCGAAAAGGTTGTGTGGAAATTAGAAATTACAAAGCTCTCTTGATGAGCCATGGTTTAAAGTTTTTTCCACTTATGAATTAAACTTTTGTGTATAAAACATGGTTTTGGGTGAAAATTGAATTTTATTATGCAGGGTTTTATTGCTATAAATATTATGTTGTATTATATTATACTTTGTTATATTTATTCAAAAGCATCTTATACTTTGTTATAAATATAAGTATATGTGATTATATCTGAATAATGGATATCAGCTACCATAGGAGAGATTTTTTCTTTCACTACGGTCAAATTTAACCCTCCACTATTCTTTTGGATGATTGTACCATTTATCTCAATATTCACGCTGTAAAGCACAGATATACCAATTTTCATCTGAACTCCATGCTTGTGTCCTAGTGATCTATTAGTTGAAAATGTTAAAATTCTCATAAAACCGTAAATTTGCAACCACTCGATGCAAAGGCAAAGAGTATGGTCCAAGGAATCATACGAATTTGAGTATATCTATATTTTTGCCTATATAGATCAAGATGCATAGAAACTACCGGCCAAAAGATTAGTGAAAGATTGACTTTTGACCATGGTAGAAGAAAGATTCCTTCTAAATTTTTTTTCACTACAGTCAAATTTAACCCTCCACTATCTTTTGGGTAATTGTACCATTTATCTCAATATTCACAGTCTAAAGCATAGATATACCAATTTTCATATGAACTCCACGCTTGTTTCCTAGGGATCTATTAGTTGAAAATGTTAAAATTCTAATTTGCAACCACTCAATATAAAGGCAAAGAGCATGGTCCACAGAATCATACAAATTTGAGTATATCTATATTTTCGCCCATATAGATCAAGATGCATAGAAACAATCGGCCAAAAAGATTGGTGTAAGATTGACTCTTGACCATGGTAGAAGAAAGTTTCCTTCTATTAGTTCTATGACACCTTATAGCCATTAACTTCATATGGTGGGGGTGTGAGGATGGAGGAAAGGTGCCATAGGAGGGAATTTATTCCTATGGCGTCTAAAAAATACACCCTCCACGATTTTTTTGGACGATCGAAACCCACCATCTTCTTTATCATGTAAAATGTGGATACACCAAATTTCATGTGACTCCATCATTTTTTCACCGTTGATTTAGTGGATACAAAATCAACGGTTTACCGACAATATGACTTTTTACATTGCTAATTCAACGGTGAAAAAGTTGTAGAATCACATAAAATTTGGTGTATCCGCTTCATGATAAAGATGATAACGATCGTCAAAAAACATCACAGCGGATATTGATTTTTGACGCCACCTAACGAAAAACCCTCCTAAAGCCTCTTTTCTTCATATCTCTCTCTCTCTCTCTCTCTCTCTCTATATATATATATATATATATATATATATGTGTGTGTGTGTGTGTGTGTGAGAATAATGGAGGAAAGAGGTCCTAGGAGGCATTTTGCGTTAGGTGGTAGCAAAAAGTACGCCCTCCACCATTTTATTCGACGATCGGCACCTTCCAACTTAATATCCATCCTCTAATTTGTCGATACACCAAATTTCATATGATTACAACACCACTTCACCGGTAATTTAGTGGGCGTAAAATTAACGGTTTACCAAACTTTTTACATTGCTAAATCAACGGTGAAATGGTGGTGTAATCATATGAAATTTGGTGTATCGAAAAATTAGATGATGAATATCAAGTTGGAAGGTGCCGATCGTCGAATAAAATGGTGGAGGGTGTACTTTTGCTGCCGCCTAACGCAAAAGGCCTCTCTCTCTCTCTCTCTCTCTCTCTCTCTCTATATATATATATATATATATATATATATATATATATATAATGTGGATACAAAAATATAGCGTTCTCCATGCTCAACATTTGTTGTGTCATGTGTTTGTCTATGTCCAAATATGTGCTTCATAGGATAATGCAAACTAACAAACTTCTTGGTAAGATTACATTTCCATGATTCCACTTAATACTTTGTTTTTTAACTTCTCATTTTTCATCTCATGTTGAAGACCTCACAATATAATTCTTGAAAGTGCGTCAAATTGAAAAGGGTTAAAATTTATATCAATAAGTGGAATGACCACACAGGGGAGCGGAGTAACTCATATTCGCAACGCTGTCACTTTAAATCTTTAAGAACAGCAATATAGATAAGACATACAAATTTGAAATTCCAGGGCATTACAAAGGTGTAGAAAATATTGTGATCCATGAAATAGTAGGGTGAAAAAACCGTAACTAGAATTATGCATTTCTGATTTATGACAATGGAACATCTTCTGATAATCGACAAAAAAATCCTGTTGGACTCTCTCGAATATTGTCCTGTGACATGATCTGTAAGGACAGCAATTGGGATACTTTCTGAAAGAATTGTTGTGATACTTGTCAGTAGAAACAAATTGGTTTTAGTATCTAATACAGACAAGGTGGGAAGATAAATTACCTATGCATCATACTAAATTATTTATATAGAGTCAACAAACATTGATTAGTATCTAGGTGAAGCTTGCGGTCATTCATGCTTTATACTATCAAAGAAATACTTCATCATAGGACAATGTCCAATAATATATATACAAAAAATTTATCAATTGTCTTAATGACTAATCAGTAGAAAAGAAGAAAGCATATCATGAGCAGGCATCAAACCCCAAGCTCCTAGCACAACCACAAGAGATTATCACTGGGTAAAAGTTTCACTAATTTTACGCTGTTATCATTCTAAATTTTTAATAGCGCCAAATTGGAAACCAATAAATGTCGGATAAAAAAGAATTTAAACTTGTATGAGAACTGAGTTCTGAAATCTGTACAACAATGGGAAAGTTTTCAAGACTGGTTCCTTGTCTCACATAAAGAAAACTATACTACACTCTCAATCAAAGCCCTCTTTGTGCCCTCATATAAGCATGAAGGAGAGCAATATAGGAGAGTGGCCTTACTCCCGTCTATAAAACTAAAAAGAAAGAAGAAGAGTTACACACAGTCGGGACTAAATTAATTTTAAGGACAACATTTTTTTTCAAATTTATCATAGCAGTTCAACACTATTCCCATTTGTCTTTCAACATCCAATAGAGGAAGACTATTCTTGTTATATTTTTGTTCTATCAAGTCAAAGAATATATCTTCCAAAATGTATATTCCTTATTGATCCAATTTGAATTTAAATTGCCTGCATCCTGCATCCTGCATCCATTCTGACAACTTCTCATATAAGCATCTTAAATGACCTGATGCTAAACGAATGATGTGTGTATGTTACAATAAATATAAATCAAGGAACAAATCGCAATCAACAGATAATCATGCAAAACTAAGACATAAATTTTTCAATGTAAAAGGTTTATACCTGGATTAGCTGATGTGGTCCCTGCATCACTAATAGCATGCTCAGTTAATACTCTATTCTTCTTGTAGAATTGGATACCGTTGCCGGATGGGTTTGGAAGAATGGGTGGATGCATAGCATAGAAATTCCCTATAGCAGCTGCAATTGTTTGATAGCATTCTGTTTCATTGTCCCATTCGACCTTCAAATAATGAGAAAAGTTTTCAGCAAAAAAGGCAAATTGCATATTGACAGGTAAAATGAGTGCATAAAGTTTAACGAAATAGGGTTAGTTCCATAAAACAACCCGCGTATATGCCTCATCTAGCACTTATTCCCTCAAGTAGTTTCTTAATCTGTACCAACTCAAGGTTAGTCAACAAGATCAAAACTTCTTTGCAGAGTTGAATTTTTTTGTTGTGTTTTATTAATAGGCCGTAACATGATGCAAGAGGGGTTCGAACCCCAAACGTCACATTCAACTACAAGAAGGTTTTACCACTTGGCTACAAGGGCACTCGCTCAACTGCCAAGTTATATTGAGACCAATTGTCATACCTCAACAGGTTTCTTAGCACGTAACACCAGCAAGTTAGTCAAAAATCAGATCAAATTTTCTCTTCTATATCATTATCTAATATAACCCTTTGGGTGTTATGAGCTATAATAAACTAGTTGAGGGAGATGAGTGCTATATGAGGTATACATGAGGGGTGTTACATGCTAGTATCCAAAGAAAAAGTGTCATCCCAACTCAGTAAATGCTCATGATGTTATGTAACAACCAACATAGACCATTGGTATGGTTCCTTAGGGAAAGTGAAAGCCGTCATTAGAAAATTGTATGGTCAACCAAATAGCATAACAAATAAAGCATTGTAGCTATAACAGTAAATGATATTTATTCATGTACAAAAGGAGCAAAGGGAAATTGAAATAATTTTCGATTGCAATTCAAAAATTAAGTGCTTAAAAGGTTGAGATAAAGTTTTAAAATCTCGTTATCGGTACCGGTAGCGGTAGTGGATGTTCAATTTTCGGATCATAATCAGCCAACTCAGCTGTATTGGTCGTCAACGATCAAATATCGGACTTCTATCATTTGACTTAAGAATATAAATATTTAGACAACTTTTAAATAAATATAAAAAATAACTATAAATAATTTGACTTATTTTTTAAGAAATAATTAATTAAAATTTTACATAGCAAAAATAACTATAGGTTTCTTAATATTTTTCAGTAATTAATGATGTCAAATTAACCCATTACTCCATTAATAAGCCCACTAAGCCATTAATCTATAATCCTGACTCATTATAATGAAAACATCAAAATGCAATGGTTATAAAAGGTGTTGTATATTCATTGCATAAACACCTTACCATCAACAAGCCAATATATATTGATTGCCAAAACAAAAATATGGGGAAGAGACCTACATCGTTACCCAAGCTCAGCAAAAACTCTGGAAGATGGTCCATGTCAGGAGTGTACTGCTCAAGTACAACAGGAAGCCTTATGAGGTTCCCTTGTTGATCTATATGTATACAGAAGCATTCGTCCAGCAATTCAGCTTTCTTCTTTAGCAACTCGGTGTTCATCTAGCAGCAGGGAGACAAATATTGTTAAGGTAAATATTCATCTCAGGAACCATCAAATAGAACAGTAGTATGCTGCCATTCATTTATCTACTATTAATATTAAGTGATTGGTTGACACTGACCATTGGATCATATATATATATATATATATATATATATATATATATATATATATATGGCAAAACAAGCTCAAACCAAGAGTGAACAATATATTTTGAGAACTCATCACTTCAATTTTTTAGAAGTTTTTATATTATTTTTGAAACGACCCGCACTAAGGAAACAAACTGGCAGCCTCTTCCTTGGGAGAGAGGAAACTTCTA
This sequence comes from Agapanthus africanus, assembly GCA_030015575.1. Classification (NCBI taxonomy): domain Eukaryota; kingdom Viridiplantae; phylum Streptophyta; class Magnoliopsida; order Asparagales; family Amaryllidaceae; genus Agapanthus; species Agapanthus africanus. The sequence continues at coordinate 871,577,025 of JASDDO010000019.1, read as the reverse complement.
CAGCACGGCTATGCTCAGGAGCAGATCTAATTATGTTCGGTGGGCACAAGTTCCCCCACTGAACTTAAAAAGCAGAAGATTAATATAGGTTGCAAGCAGGTATTACATTTTAGAATATATGTTATATACATATATATATGCTATAAAATATCAATAGTGGAGTCTGGTCTAGATGGTAAGTTAGTTTATTCACTAGAAGAAGATGTTGAGTTTAATTCCCGTTACTCGCAAAATTTATTTTTATACTTTATATAGGTGGTATGAAATCCAATGTGCCTTTCTAATATAGAAAATTCCCAATATCATTATTCAAATTATTTTAAAGTTCTCTACTTTTTAAAAGTGTGTGATGGTTTTTATATATAATTTAATTGGACTTCTCAACATAACATTGTTGTCTTCATTCTTCCACCACTAACCGAAAATCCTGTATCTACCCCTGGCTATGCACCTTTGGTCTTTGCTTCAAAATTTAGAGACCAGGTTCTAAAATCTCATAAAGGATAGTTCAGTACGTGACTACCTATTCTTGCAAATTAAACAGCATAAGTACACACCCAGTAAAATAATCGTTGCTATGTTTGAAGAATATTAAAGGTTGTGCAACATAATTATAGGTCAATATGAAACAACAGAACAAACATATTAAATAGATGGTTTATTTACTTCTGCAATCTTCATGGTCAGATCATCATTCACCTCACCGACTGAATCCAAGTCTTCCTCTTTCAGTGCCATCAGTAACAACTCTGGAAGAGGAGCTGGATCACTTAGCTGGATGGCATTGAATTTGCCATATTTGCGGATTGCTTGTTGATACATAAGTTCTTTGCTGATATGAAAGAACACCAAATAAAATGTACATTATCAGATGATCATAAGACCGTGTATGAATAACCAACACAAAAATTGAGCAATAATTTTCAGCAGCCGCAATTACTTTTCTGCTGTAAGTAGCAAGTCTAAGCATATATGTATGATAGATATGCACGTCAATGTCTAAAGGAGGGTGTCATGACTCATGGGAAAAGGGGATTAACTTACAAATATCAAGAAGCTACTAATTTACAAATTATGTTGGGAAAGATTATGTTGGATTTGTTTCAGTACAAAATATACTCTATTACTATTCACCGTGTAAATACTTATTGGCACTATTGTGTTAACTGAAAACATGCTGGGTTTAATTTCATGGAGAACCAACATTCATAAAGCATCTGACAAGAAAGAAATTAGAGGAATCTATATGCTGTACTCAATCATTACTATCCCCGCATCCATCAAAAATAAAAAAACAAAAATGAAACAGAGACACAGACATAGGAAAATGAAACGAAAGGTGGAAAAGGAATTAGAACTGCACACTCAGATCTAAATTTAAAGTGTCAGTATTACCTCCATTATCTTGTTTCTGATTTTTCAGAGTAAAATGTTTAAATATCTATGATTAAATAAAGTTTATATTGGGTTTCTGATTGTTATAAAAAATAACCAGCTGTGATTACATTTCAGGGATCGACTCCAATGTGATTAGACAATTCAATTTCTCTCTCGTTTATATATAACCATTTAATTCAAAATATGGTACATGCTTCTACAAATTTTCCAAGCATTAAAGTTATAACTAATAACTTAGACCCTACCTATAAACCCTTAGAAAAAGAGGAAAGTAATTTACTATGAAATGCATACCTCACGTTAACCACATTCATAAGATACAGATGGTTTTTGTATTGAAGCAGCGCAAAAGTTTCATCAGCAAGTCCAACATACGTGCAATTCTTTACAATGTCCAAGAGATCTGAAGTATTATTAAAGTAATTTCTCGGTAACGGCTTATAGTACCCTTTGCAGACAAGATTATGATATAATTGTCGACAAAATATACAAAACTCTCACCAGTATGGACCTTATGCTCGATATCTCTAATAAGCTCATGTACACCAGTTATATCTTCAGTATCCTTGGGGTTCCTTCTTAACCTTATTGCGGTTCTGAGATGAATATAAAGAGTTCAAAATTGCCTTTTTTCATTTTTAGAAAATCGCAAGAGATCTGTATATCATTAAATACGCCAAGAAAAGAACAAATAAGAATGCTTGTAGCATCTACATGGAGCAAACATAATTCCTTATAAAACCAAACAACATATGCCAATACTTTCTAGCAGCTAGACTAAACAAACCTTAACTGTTGAGGACCTCGCAAAGTTGGGAGGGTGTCTACTTATGATGCTCAAAGCATGAAATGAGTCAGGTGGAGCCGGAAACAAAGTACAGCCACAGATACAAGGACACGACATGAGTTGGATTCTGTGCAATCTTCCAAAAGTCTAGGATATTATTTGTTGAGACAGACTTTTTTCATATTAATTTTTTTAATAAAGGGTAAACTTTACTAAACACCATCCACCTTTTAGGGTTTTTAAGATAAAACCATTGAACTTTAAAAATACTATAACCACCACCCCCCACACACTGAAAAATCATTAGTTTAATTAACACGTGCAAGGTATAATTGAACTGAATAACCCCAAAATGTATTACGGATAGATTAAATAGACTCAAAATGAACGGAAAATGGTTTTTTTTTTTGACAAAATTACCTTACCCTTTTCACACAAAAATGCCCTTCAATGGGGTTTTCGAGCATTTTTAAAGTTCAATGGTGTTATCTTAAAAAAAAAATGTGGATGGTGTATAGTAAAATTTACCCTTTAATAAATATACAGAACTAAAAAATCATTTTACTCTAAACTTCGAAAACAAATAATCTGTTGGCATTGATGCATAAATGTTGGTGTCTCTATCATTTGTACATAATAGATATATCTATCATACAATATAATTTTTGGGATGTGCCAAAAAGAGTTCTAATGATTTACTTGATGAATCGATAAAATTATATATGGATTTGTATCTGATAGGGATATGTCTTCTCGATGAATCCACACAACAAAGGCCAGAAATATTTTGCACCAAGGACACCAACTTCAAGGTAAATAATGCTCCAATGACTTTGGTTGATAGTGTTGTAGCTTGTGTTCGTATAGTCCCGCATACCGTACAGGCTAAAGGCCTTGGTATGCCTAGCACAACTTAACTATCTATTTATTCATTTATTTTACATTATTTATGAAAGAATCATAAAAAAAATCTAGTCTAGTTGGTTTTCTGATGATGATTGTTCCTTTTATAAGGGACGGGGGTCAGGAGCAAGTACAAACCTTTGCAATTATGTGTTACAATACTATGAACCGACAATGAGGATTTTCCAAAACAAAAGCCTTCTTTGGATACATATTCACATGGTTTAAAAACCTAGATTCCTTTTTTTCCTCGTATTGGAACAATGGAATCGTTTGTTTGGACGTGTTCTTTTTCTTTTTAGCAAATGCATAGAAAATCACCTCCTAAATAACTTGTTCCTCCCGATCAGAAAAAATAGCTTTAATCCATAATCTTGCTTGATTGCTTTTTCTATTTTTTTCTTCTTCATACTCGAGCCTTTCTTTCTCTCTCAATTTATCCTTCTCAACTCTTTCTAATCCTAGTATTCAAACATTTTTATTCTTTATTTTCAATTCTCAATATTTTTAACGATGTTATAAGAAGAAAATCCTATCTTGAATACCCAAACATGCATATAGCATGAAAATCCCTAGGTTTATTACTTAATAAAGGAACATAGGTGTATTTCTAGATACTCTCATCCACGATGAAACCAAACATATTATAATTCTAAATAGCCAAAGCCTAAGAGTGGAGCAAGTAAGGGATAATTATTGGTGCAAGTGTTTACATGATATATAAAGTGTTTGTGGAGAAGTACATTAATTTATGGATACATGAGGTTTCTTCTTTCTTTTTATGAATTGCTATGGGGCTTGTGACTCACACAAACCCCTCTTACATACATACCTGATTACAATGGAGGCACCTAAAATAATAGATTGGCTCTTCCAACCATACGGATAACTTTATTGTTAAGAATAAATTATAATACTAATCATCAGAGGCTCTACTAAATTATATTGGATTCTTAAGTACCATCTTTGAAAAAAAATTGGGTGGACAAGTCAAACACCAAAATTCTAGCCTAGTCAACTCTATTATAAGCGAAAAAGCTTAGATGATGATGACCATGTGCATAGCATGCATGTTTAATTTGAATGTTGAAATAACCCCTTTAATACGTTGTCATCCTATCAATATGCATGTTAACCCCAGCTCCATACACACAAGATTGCAAAAGGTGCTTGGTGGTGTTAGGCGATTAGGGCATTGCACCTAGACGAGCGCTTTAACAATGCCCGGGAAGTTTTGGTGTTTTTAGCAGGGTTGTGCAACGGGTCAGGTTGGACCCGTTATCCATCCGAACCCGCCCACATCATACGGGTTTTAAACATGTTTTAAACCTGCCCGCATTTAACGGGTACGAAACCCAAACCCGCCCGCATAAGAATTGGGCGGTTAATTAATTTTCTAAAACCCACCGGGACCCAAACCCGCCAGCAACCCGAACCCGCCTGCAACTAAAATATCTGAGCCATTAATTGTTTCATCTATGGCTAATATTAAACCATAACTATATATAAATAAGCACATTCTATATACCTTATATAATAATGGCTCAATAGTTTCAGGTTCACTTCTAATTTGCAAATTGTAGCATGTGGAATTGTGATAATATCTATATTTTGTATTTCTATAAGTATGCTTTATATTAATGTAATTATTGTTGACTTGTTTCCGGTTCAATTGTGTTACTATGAGCAAGATCTGTATATAACTGTAAAAACTATTGTTGAAATGTCAATCTGTTATGATTTATCGGTTTGATTGGTTTTTAGTATATAGAAACTATTGTTAAAATGTAAATACATAATATTGATGCTATGAGCTCAAATGTTTTTTTATGTATAGTATATGTCAAGTTTGATACGTGAAACATGTTGATGCCCGAAACCGTAATGAACCCGTCTGAACTTTTTAAGCCCGAGCCCGAAACCCGCCCGAACCCGTTGGGTGCGGGTTCGGATTTATCCACCCATGGCAGCGAGTGGGTTTGAGATGGTTTGAAACCCCGCCTGTCCCAACAAGTTCGGGTTTATTTATCTTCCAAAACTCGTCCAACCCGACCCATGCACACCCTTAGTTTTTAGTTAAATATGTATGGGAGGGGAGAAAAGGTTTTCTAATTAAAAAATGATAGATTTTGAGATTTAATTGAGTTTGGCATGCATTTGTCAAAGACGGACCAAAAAATACTAATTATGATCATTTGCAATAAAAATGACGGATGATTAAGTAGGTTCGGTTTGGCCGCCGAAGCGCTCACCTAGGCTCCCATAGGCAGGTTAGACCGTCTAGGCCCCACTGTTAAAGTTAAATTTTTAACTCTTAAAATGTGAAAAATACTTATATGAGTATTTAAACAAATATATCCCCAAATGATCAAGAACTTGGTCAAACAAAAAAGAACAAGTCTAAGACTGGTTCATCACAAATGGGACCCTCAGCCCTGGATGGTCCCCTTAACACAACTTTAAAATAAGTTGTTTTTGAAGCATCCCTTATCGGGACGCCCTTCCGGACATCGGGAGGCCTCCAATTGGAGTGTCCCGACACTAAGCGACACTAAGAAGTGTCGGGACCTCCTTCATCAGAATAGGTTTGACCTATTCTTGAAGAGATAGTGGAGGGATTTCCACCCCCACTCTCCTAATATCTTAACTCCCCAGTCAGAGGGGTATAAATACCCCCAGTGAGCAACTGATAAAGGGGAGTGATAATCAAGAGATTGAAAATTCTTGAATTTTCAATTGCCCGAAGCTTTTGAATAAGTGGAAGGAAAAGGTGAAATTATAAAAATGGAGACCCTATTCCTTCATCTTTCTCATTCTCTCTACCGATCAAGAAGATCTATGAAAACTTTTAGCCCCAACAAAAGAGCTTGAAAACCATGGTCATAGCTTTCTTCAAGAAGATGAATACATTAAACACGAGTTCATGTGTTCTTCACAAAATGGATAGAACGTGGAACATGGACAATCCCATGTTCTACATTTTTTGAAATAGGCCACCTTATTTCTTGTATATAAGCAGAAATAGGTTTCTATTTCTTGAAGGACGTAGATTAAAATCCCTATGTTCTTTCATAAAAAAATACATGAATGGGAAACCCCATTCATCTTTTAGACATAAAAAACGTCTTCATAATAAAGTTTTGTGAATAGGAAAATCTTATTCATTTTGAGACAAAGATATGTCTTCATAACATTTGTGAATAGGAAAATCTTATTCATTTTGAGACATAAAAATATGTCTTCATAACATTTGTGAATAGGAAACTCTAATTCATCTCTGAGATATGAAATACATCTCCCTAATTGAATCCCGTGCTAAAAAAAGGCATTGCATTCTTCATATGAAACATGGCTAAAAAACATGTCTCTGAACACAAACCCATATGTTCATCTTGCACCAAACTCCTGAGAATGATGCCACATCATTTTCAGTATGTGCAGGAAACTCAACTCAATGAGTTTCACTAAAAAAAACTCGGTAAAAAGAATCTTTTCTGGCCTTAAACAAGCCATCAGGAGGCCCAAAATAGGCCTTCGGACTGCTTCGGGACCCTCTCGGTCCTCTGGAAAGGCCCCAAAATTGACCTCCCGAAACATAAGCATTTCTGTTTCTTGCTTGGTGTGCACCCCACTTAAGGTGTCCCACCTACACTTCAAACGAAATGGTGTGGACCACATGTAGGGAGTCCCACCTACACTTCAAATGATGTGTTACCCTCACTTCAAATGAAGTGATATTTACATTTCAAATGAAATGTTAAGACCCCACCTATGGTGTCCCGCCTACACTTCAAAGGAAGTGATGTGGCCCCCATAATAGGGCAGTGCCCATCAACTTTATCAAGTTGACAATAAAATACCCCCAAGTACTGAAAACGAATTCCTAAATTGGAGTTTCATGTAACTATAAATTCTTTTGCAATATTGATGTGATTTTCATTCAAATTGTACATAAATATGAACAGATGAATAAAATACATATTCTTTTGTTTTGTTCTCAACTTGCAAGTATTTTATATCTATGTATACGATCTCTCTCTAAATGATGTGATTTAAAGCAAACAGCATGCCCTTGCGCTGTCGAAAGCCTCGAACCCAGGAGCTTCTAGTTAACTTTTAAAACTCAAACTTGTTTTGTTTAAACTCCACATTTATTTCAACGTTCAATCGTTGGAGGTCCTAAAGATGGTAAACACCCACTTAAACGGATGCCTGCGTGGCCCAACATGCTTAAGCGCGGAACCCACTTAATTCAACAGCTTACTGCGTAGTGAAAAGTGAAGCAGTCTTGTGCCGCTTCCGCTTAAGAGGCCGCCAAGACCCGCTTTTTACAACATTGCATACACATAAATCTTCTTTTCTTTCTTATTTGTGGTATACACTAAAATGAAATGCCACCCTACTCCTCCCTACCCGCATAATATTGCTATAAGGCATCCAAGCATGTAAGAATTAATTATGATGTTCAATTCATATTAAAAGTTGATGTGTTTTTTTCTCTATAACAAACCTGTATCTTTCTTTTTTCTAGTCTCGAAGAATTTAGGCTAATGGTCATTTTGGAGTATAGAAAGTCAATATCTCGCATTGTTGGCTCCAGCATTAATTTAACACTAGTTAATAAAGGGCTGACAGTCGGTCATAAAAGATAGTCAAATGTCTCCTAGAGCCTTGCTTCAGACCCCATTTTTATGGTGAGCTTATGATCACATGCAAGCTCATATACACATATAGGTGCACATAAACATATGGGATGAGTACGGTTGATATTTTTCTGAAAGTAGGGGAAAAGAAAATTAACAAAAATGTGAAGCAAGATGAAGTGAAAAAAGAATCCAACTTTCAGCTAAAAGTTCTCAAGTCATTAAATGCTACCTAGCTCCAAATTCTATAAGAAATTTAAGAATTTGAAATTATTCATATAAGATGATGTGCTTGGTTTCAAATCAGCTTAGTCTGGTTTGCCCTCTTACTGAAACTTTCTTTACACAAGAATTAGACAGTATGCTGGTTACGATGTATAAAATTTCAATTGATACAAGTTAGATAGATAACCCAAACGTCATGACAAAATTTATGAGTAAAATGATACAGGAAACTTATAGAACCTTCTTAAGTCTTGACACAAAAATTTGACAGTATGTTGCTTTTGTCTGTGATGTATAAAGGTCCAATACAACTACATTAGTTAGATAACCAACGACAAATCATGGCTCATGAGTAAAATGATTAAAGATGCTTATAGGAGCCAAATTCTCAACAACGGCTAATTTGCCTGATTTCAGTACACAAAGCACAGATAGTTTTTGGGCTGATCCAACTAGCTAGGTGGATTACTTTATGCATGATTTCAGTTGTCAGAGGCTAATTGAGCAATTTTCTATAAAATTCTAAATCCACAGAGAAGTGGGGAAAAAATTGAACATGGTTATTACTCCTGTGAAATGTGATTTTCTCTGATTTAAAAAATTAATTCCATGTGACATTATAAAATAAAGGTAGAGAAGAATTTCTAGAACAAAAAGGGTTAAATGAGTAACATGATGAAAAGAATAATTTTCCAGAGCCAGGTAACTAATCATATTTGTGTCTTTTACCTTACCGAAGCCAGATGCGGTTTTTTTTCATGCTGTGAGGCTTGACCATCTTGCATGTAAGCATGTAATCGACCAAAAGGATCACGTGTATCTGTTCTGACCATTTGTTTCACTGGAACTCGCTGAGATTTTATCCCTGCATGATGAAATCAGAAAAGCTGCTCTATAAAATGTCAAAATAAGGATAATAAAAAGAAAATTGTGACCAGCAGCCAAGATTTATGCTTATGCTTCAAAAAGTGAACATGGGTAACAAATCAAAGTAAAAAACAAAAAAAAAAGATTAAAAAATTATTTTAAAAAAACCATACATACCACAAGATGTAGAATTGGTGTTGGTCTCCTTGCTCACACTGAAATGACTTGTCGATAAGGTATTTTCAGTCTGTAATAGAAATGAAAATCATCGATCTAATTATATCAAAGACCATTAGTACTCAACACTTTATAGTTGCCACTGCACGAAAAGTGACATTACAATGCTTGTCACAACAATAATGTAAAGACACTATTTAGCGTGTATTCATTTGTATACCAGACCTTTTGCTATGGGAACTATTCTCTCCCAGTAACTCCAGCGATTCCTCTAAACAAAAAGGTTCAGTTTTGCAATTGTATGTTCATGAAGAAATACAACACGGATAAGCAATTTGCATGCATCTATTAAAGTAATTTGTGGGTATGAGCAACTGAGCCTGCACGCACGCATTTCCCAGATTGTAAGAATAGTATGGAGCTGAAAATAGATATGATCATAGATCGCCAAACATTCAACGACAGTCATTACATGGATATTACTTGCTCTTTAAAATTAGTATATGGTAGTTCCGAATGTGGAAAAAAAATCCACCATATATAATGTCAACCAGATTACAGTACGTCAAACTTTTTCTTTTCCTTTTTCTTTTTAATTTTTTGAGGGTAAGAGAGTACAAACAAATTTATCGGCATTGAACCAAATATGATAAAGCTATTTTGAAACTGGGCGTCTGGACCTCATAAGAAAATCAAGAAAGTATTGAGCTATCATATTAAGCTAATGCGTTATAAGATAGAGCATGATATACCTGAGCCTGAAATGTTCTTGAAGTGTTGGAAGTCAGCAGCTTGGTCTCAACAGCATTCTGTATCGTGTCAATGAGACTTTCCTGATTCAAGAGGCTTACCTGTAGCATTAACAGTTGAAATAAAGTAAGTTGAATACTTTGGAGATTGTAAAGAGTTGGTAAGAAATGATTATAACCACCAATTATATCAAATCTCTGATACCCAGTGCACATTAGTTGGCATACAGACAAGAGAACAAGAAGTTATCTGCAACAAAATTATAATTTTCGTACTATCATTTTTCTGTGAAATAAGAAAGTGCACCTCTCTCTTGGTTGGATGTATGTTCACATCTATATGCTCCGGTGGAAGACTGATTGACATATAAATGAAGGGTTTCGATGCTTTTGGCAAAGTTGCACCATATACTACTTCAATAGCTCTCTTAAGGGCTGTGCATTCAACCAGCCTGTCTAAATGGGGAATTGAAGGGGGGGGGGGGGGGGGGAATACATAATCAATATATTCTGAGATTCTAACAAGTATATTACAAGATAGACAATGAAGAAACCTAATCCCTGATAATTAGATTTATATTGTGAATAGTTCTTCCGATTTTTCTTTAATTCAGATATTAATCCATAGTGCATTATCACCGATGTGTTTGGGAAATATCCCAGATGGTTAAATTAATGAAAATGGCACAGATGCAACATTTTTCTGGCTTATGGTCTTTTACGAAGATGTTTATGACATAAACTAGTCAGCTTCACAAGAGAACTGAAGAATGCTTATGGACGTCAATGAAAAAAGATCAACATGTATCTCCAACAACTAACTGAATGCACAAGGGACTGTAATTTTTCGGTTACGACTAATTGAATGCATAAGGAACTGTAATTTTTCATTTTTTTCCCACTATAGCAATATCAGATATTGATTTCAAACCAGATAACCGGTCTGCCCAAAGACTCTAGTCGACAACGTTATGAACCAGATACTAGAGAGTTTGATAAATCCTGATTTCTTTTTAAAGTGAACATTATGGAAGTTACACGTGATGGTTGCTATGCCATAAATGAAACAACTAATCCTTTATGTGTTTTGAGCTACTTTTATGAATTTTCATTTGCATTTGTTTGCTGAAGGTTTCTAATGGAGTAACCATCAACTCAGCCCTATACATACTATGGCTCACATACCATTAATGAAAAGAACCATCATTGTTTTCTTTGCTATGTAATTTGAATTTGAAATAAAACCATCCATCTTAAAGAAAGCAGGAATGTCATCTGAAACAGCTATTTCCATTAGCTCCCGAGCAACTGAAATTCCGTACACACTTCTGATAGCATCCAGTCTTGAGCAAGCAGTTACTGAATGAACATCTGCTCGGTTTGCCCCGTGCTAATACATTATTTTTATCACAATTTCAGACACAGAATAAAGTGGGGGATAAATAATAAAAAATATTTCCAAATACACACTGCATGGAAGCATCGGGCACTAACCTTTCTGCAAGAAAAGCTTACATTAATGTTATGGATTGCAAAGCGACTTATCAAGTCAACAATCTTTGGATAATCATCATTAGAGTTCTGCAATGTTTTTCTACGAGCAATCATATTGTAAAACAGGTTCTCAACCTAAAAACAAATGAAACATAAATCCCCAAAATTTAATCAAAAAATAATCTCAACAAAAAAAGGTAATGGGTTCAATACTTGTACTATATCACAGCTTTAGAAATATGCAATATGTTTTACCATTATTTGGGTTCCCTTCACTGCAGCGCAAGGTTTAGGTTCATGTTCCATCACTCCATCTCTATAACTAACCCTACACCCAAAAAGAAAGAGCGCTGACACGATAAGCTCCAAGTAGATTGATTTGATTACATTTGTTTTATAAAGAAAATGGCATATATTTTTTCATGGGTCACATGCACCTGTATCCATGCAGTTTCCCTTCAGTTATTGTTGTGACAGTTACATGTCCCACATATGTCATGCTAGCCAATGCTTCACCTCTAAACCCCATTGATCTAATAGTTTGCAGATCCTCGTATTTAGATAACTTTGAAGTAGTATGCCTTTCACATAGTATTGGCAAGTCTTCATACTGTTACATGTAGGACTCGTTGGTTTATAAGTATATTATCAGAATTTTAGATTATAAATAATTGTCAACATCTCAATCAAGAGAGAGAAATGTCCTTGAACTTTATAACTGTTCTGAGAGTAACAAACTTATATTGTAACATGTATACGGAAATTGCATGATCATGCATCAAGCCTCAGAAAAGTCTAATTTCAATCAAAGAAATACTTAAAATCAAACATTGAAACATTGATGTTCTCAATAGAGAGCAGATTGGAAAAGGTTCACACCAATTTACTTGCAGCTAACCAATTTTTATTTCTTTGATATAGCAGTAAACCAAAAATTTCATTGATGTGCTTTTGAGTGAAAGCCATGGTAATATTAGTTTCTTCTGGAAAGGTATTGGAGTACAATCTTGATCTTCAAATGGAATTGAGATCAATCAATTAGTTGGTTTTCTTGGAAGACTTGGACAACAGTTGCACAGATAGCAAGTAGAAAAATTTATGACAAAACAAAAGGAACTTTGAGAGAAACTGGCTACACTTGGTACAGGTTCAGAATTCATCTGTTTTAAATTTTGTATTTTTTTCCTAGGTGGATGTATCACTAAAGTTACTCTTGATGCTAGTAATTGAGCCAGTTCAGTGGTGAAAGCCAGCATGTGTGGTGAATTTCTTCTCTCTTTTCTTAACGAGGAAGGGATTCCCCGATATGGGAAGTAAATTTTGACCTTAAAACTGTTTCACCGCTTGTTACAAAAATATTATACTCTATGACAAAGCTGACTGAGGTTGCATTTTTGCTAGCTTACATTTTTTTTGCCTTAGTTATATCTAAAAGGTTCATCTCTCTTCAATGAGACCATTGTGCGCACCCACTTTCATGTCTTAACAATGTCCATTTTATAACAAAGGCAATCAACTGCACCTGCAACAACTTCCTCCAAGCATATATACCACAAAACCTTTTTTAACATGGAGCCCACGTTTTCAAAAGCCCTTCCACCTCGGTTTGAGAAATTTACCAACTTGAAACTTGTAAAGGTGCAAAATTCAACTTTTCGAATTCCTGAGCTGCCATTTGGAAACCAGACAACCACATTAGCCTTTGCTACATATGGACATACGTCTTGATAGATAGTAATTATATCGAATAGATGATGCTACCTCCCATATATTCTCTATCATTCTAAAACCAAATAATCATCTGGCACAAACACTTTGTAATTTCTTTCAAGTTCCAAACCCTAATTCACATATATCACCTATGTCCACTCATAAACATAAACCGCTAGCTTCATTTTCCTTTCTTTGTACAGTAATGAAGTCCAAACAGCACAGCATAACTTTTATTTTAAAAAAACAAATTAACTAAATATACACAACATTAAACCCCATAAACTACAACAACAACACATGCAATGTACTTCAACTCTCAAAATTGCTTCTTTTAAGCAACAGCATAAGTAAGCCAAAAACCCTAATTCACATGTTGGAAAAGAGAAGGTCTGGGGTTAGGGTTTTATACTCTGATGCCATGGCCGTTATCGGAGACCTGGATGAGCTTGAGGCCGCCGTCTTTGACTACGACGGAGATAGAGGTAGCGCCAGCGTCGAGGCTGTTCTCCACTAGCTCCTTCACCGCCGCCGAAGGCCGCTGCACCACCTCGCCGGCGGAGATCCTGTTCACCACCGCCGGATCGAGGCGGCGGATCTGAGGCGGTTCTTTAAAATTAGGGTTAGGCTCGTCGATTTCCATTTATTTTTGGCGGAAACAAGAATGAATTTGTTTTTGGGTGGGAACAATTGGGACTGGGATAGTGATAAATATTATTATAATTCCTCCTTCTCAGCCCTAAAAGCTAATCTATTTACTAGTATTTTAAGCATGTAGCGGATCGAGGATTTCAAAATATATAAATTTATCACTGCAGTTATAATGCAAGCTCTTAGCTGCAACTATGCTCATCAATTGATTTCCTCTGCTTGAACAGAAATAATATTGGATAACTTTAAGGTAAATATGCAATTTCTCTTGTTCTTTGTTTTTTATTTAACTAGTTAGATGCACGTGCCATGCACATGGAGACTTCAAGTTCCTCATCCTAACAATTTTAATTTTAAAAATAAAATACATCTTTCAACTTGAAGGTGATGTGGAGAAGATGGAGGAAATGAAGGCACATAAAAGATTATGCTTATTTAATTGCGGGTTTGCGACAATATGAACACAAGCTTGAAAATGTTACATGGATGTATTGTTGCTTTAGTTGTAAAGCAACAACAATTTGGTAATTATATGATGTGACCTTGTCTTATTGAAGCTTTGTGCTTTTTTTGAGCATGTCGATTTACAATGTAAAATGTTTAAAATATGTATTGATTCATAGCATACAAAGAGAAGGGAATTTTATTATCTTCAAGTAAGACAACCTTTTTTCTTCATTCTATAATTAGATGCACAAAATATGCATGTCAACAAAACAAAATAATAACATGCTGGTCTTAAAGATGGGTAATATATATTGAAGAGCTAACTTCAAAAGATAAAATAATTTATACAAAACATTAATGAGTTTCACTTCTGTTCTAAACAAAACCCATAAAGAAAAATAGAATATTTAGCAGGCATAAAGCTATCTATGAATTAAGTATGTTTTTGCCTTGCAAATAGTCTGCATCTACTTAGTTTTTATGTGCAGACTTAAAATCGAAACAAACTGCATCTTCTCAATCAAAACCATATATATGTTAACGAAAAGATAGAAATCAAAGCAAAGCCAAAAATGGAATTTTATACCAATCCATGTGGAAGCAAATGACAAATTAAATTGGACAAAACTAATGGGCGATTGATGATGGCCATAATGACCGGTTAGCAACATGGGAATTGATGACAAATAGAAGAAAACTATTAAATGGGCAATTGACAACGAACTCTTTCTATTCGACCGGTTAGCCATATATCATGTCTCTAACGATGTTGCCCCTCGGTCCAAAAAAATAGAGAAAAAATTCACACTGCAAACATAAAACAAAAGCCAAATACATTTAGATATATGTCTTGTTCCTTCTATCTTCGTATTGAGTCTTCTACATATGAATGCAAGGTTTCAAAGATTAAGCAACAAGTACACGACTGCCATTGTACGCAATGCCTTCGTTGTGGTTTGAACATTCATCTTGTTCTTGTATGAGAAATCTAGCAATCAAGAAAACTGAAAAGATTAGCTCATCAAATTGTGCCTATAAATATAAGAATGGTCGAATACATAACCTAAAGTAACATATGAGTATAGCTCTTACTTTATGAAAAAACCGTTATCTTTACAAAGAAAGATCACATTTACCAGAGAATGAGCATTTTAATCATTTTGAAAAGAGGGGCAAGAGCCGCATAGAAGTTTGCATGACTTAGATTCCAATGTATGGTTTTTATGGATCTTGTTGGTTCTTGTGTTGATTGCGATCTAAAATTTATAGAGAAAGATGATGCTTGATTGCTGCCCTCCCGTTGCAATTACTCTATTTTATCCGTCCCTTAATCTATGAATTTCACATTAGGCTTTTCCTATTGTAAGCCTAAAAGGAAGTGTATGAGAATAATAATGGTATGCAAAATGCCCAAAATAAATTACAATCACCGATGAGCAATGATTCAGTTGGTATGCGCACTTCCCCTCTTGAGGAGAGTACGGGGTTCGAACCTATGAACCCCGAGAGGGGAAGTGGCCACAAATTAACGCTTTCGGGTAAATTCGTAGGTCTTTTGGGCGTGCGCGTTGTGTGCTTGTGTGTGATGTGCGGTGTATATTTTGTGTACTTAGGTTAGGGCTTATGGGTCGGTACCCCGAAAAAAACACGCATGCGATGCTATTCAGGAATTCGAAAAAAACATAAGTTTATTTTTAAATGAATCGCATGCATGATTTAGCTATTTAAGACCATTAACTATTAACATATTAATACCCTTCTAACTTATTGCATAAATAAACCAATAATATCATCCCCATATTAGTTATATTCAACCCAAATAAACCAATAACACCACACCCATATTAGTTATCTTCACACCAAATTATAAAGATAAAAGAGAAACAATGGATGTGTGGCTTTTGATAAAAGAGTGTGATAATATAAAACGAAACCATCAAAACCACCAAACATGAATTGCTCATTTTCATTTAGAGAAGTACTTTAGATTATTTTCTCCTTAAACTTCAGTTAAACACGGAAACTGGCTTTCACACTTCCTTTCTTTGTTTACTTCAATTTCCTCCGAATGAAAGCATAGCCTTAGTGTTTGTCAACTCAGTATCATACACCTTTTTTTATTTGCAAATTTGTAAATGACATAAATCTAAGGAAAAAAATTTGAAACTCTATGCTAATTAAATGGGAAAAAATAAACTTTGTTGTATTTATGTGCAAGCAACTGTGTTAAAATGTATTCAGTAATTTGAAGTCATAGATAGAATAATCTAGACTTATGTAATGCCTAGTAATCAAGAATAATGTATCAAGTGTCCAGTATCCTAAAAGATTATAAAAAAAAAATAACAGGACACAATAAAGAATAGAAGATGTCATCAAAATTATCTAGAGGCGTTGAAAGCTCTAGTTGCATGGATGGATGAATCAAGACAAAGGAGGATGGAGGCCAATGTTGGGACTTCACAAGGTCAATATTTTCAACATCAAGTTTGAAACCAACAAGTAACAAGAGCCGGCGATTGACTCATCGGGTTTTAATTTTTATTCATTTCTTTTAAGGAGCTTAATGTAAAAGGATTATGACCTAATGAGCTTGAGAAAACACGTGCTGTAAATTTTAATATGGCTTTATGTGTTGAAAATAATTTATGCTGTAAATTATTTTTCATATAATTTTTCTAAAGCTTAAATCATTGTTCATATAATTTTTCAAAAGCCTAAGTTAATTTCTATAGTAAAAGATAATTTTTAGCGAACTATTCCTTGCAGGGCTTTTCTGTTGGTTAAGTGACAGGGTCATGATATCATTGATCAAGGCCTCACATAAACTTTAGCTTTAATTATTAATAGAATCGTATATTATCTTTGCAATACAATCCTATGTGATTCTCTAGGATTTAGATTAATTAGTTTAAACGGCCACTAAGCTCTTTCGGAAAAGTATTTTAATATGACTTTTAATATCTTTGATTGCTTAAATCAATTTGACCTCGTAATAGAGCCGTTTGAACTTAATTTGCAAAGGCAAATATTTTGATAAAATGATTTTAAATTTGATTAAAAAAATAAAGATATATATATTACAAGCATGTTCTAATAAAAAGGTGAACCCCACTTATGCAAAACACTTTCATATCCAAAATTTGTATTCCATTTCAAGCCCAATAGTTGTTCCTCTCTATAGAAAGATCGTAAAGTTTTGTGCTACAATATGTCTCTCATCTTGTTCAGGAGAGAAAAACATTGTCCGCTTGTAAGAGGCTGTAAGCTTCGTGGGAGAAACGGGACGTGTAAGGGTTTTCCGTGCTCAGAAAATGTTCTCTTCAAACCCAATCCACACCTCTCTATTCTATATGGACATCATCCTGGAATTTTATTTTATTCTCAATTTCTTAATCACTATTTAATTTTTCTTCGTATGTATAAAAATTGAAGAATTTGACAAACTTTCTATAAAAGTACAAGGTGCACTTTGACATATTCTGCATTTTGTGCAAAAACTTTAGAATTTACCAAAAAATTCTTTTAGTCCCTAAATGCATTATTATTTTTGGGAAGTAACCATCACCATATATGATTCTTAAAAGGATGACCTCTCATTTGGGAGTACCATGTGGCCATAGCCATACTACTCCAGCCTCTAAAAAAAATTACATTTCCTTCTTTCCTACTTATTGATAACTAATCCCTAACTTACCGCGCAAGCGCAGGGTGCCTGCCAATATCTACAGAAAAGTTACACGACCAAAAGAAAAGGATACAACAACGCGAAGAAAATAGAAGCTTGAAGAAATCTGGAATCAGAACAAATATGAAATCAGAAATCAGAATAAGCCAGTTGAAGACGCGGTCATAAACAGTGGCGTTTGTTTCAATAAGATTAACATAGCAGAGGTTTTAAAAAGTTTTTAAAAAAATCTTTACCTTTCAGTAATTGCTTGAAATTAGAAGTCAGAATCACAAGCCTTGGTCCATTTGCTGAGCTCCACTGGATTCCAGGCCTTGGGGCTATGTTCCGTGTACATTTGCCTGCATTTTTTTTTTAAATACAGAATTAAAACATTTCCCACAGATCCGAGCACTAGATATGGCTATTAAACATCAAGAACTCAACAGATATGGCTTTTAAAACAACAAATCAAATCAAGAAGACTTTACGGCTAAATCATTTGAATCTCTTACTTGCTTGTTCAATCCCGCGTCTCGAATATCAATGCATGTTGATGAAGAAGACTTCTGGAGATGGGTGTCGGCGATGTGATCTTTATTGCTCTGATGATCGCTTGAAAAGAGGAAGCGAAACACGGCAGGAATTGGTTTCATATTTTGGCGTATCGATGGATTCAAGGATTGGTTTCATATTTTAGCGACTGGATAGATTCTAGGGTTACGATTCGGGGGCACCAAAAATGTTCTTTTTTTTCTAAACTGCGAAAATGATGGTGGCCTGTTGCAGCGGATTTAAGGATAGTTCGGTTTTATTTTTCAAATTTGAATGACCCATGTCTCTTTCAATAAGGATAATGAGCAAGCCACGAGGGACATTTAATGCTCTCTTTTTTCTATGTCATATGTATGCGTGTTAATTCTTAAAATTTTATATTAAACTACGTGAAACTATTATCATTTGTTTCATATATTAAACTAAGTAAAACTTGTTATCTAATAATAAATGAAACATTTTTCTTTACAAGTGATACTTTTATATTTCGAAGTGGAACTTTAAAATTTTTAAAATGAACATGCATACATATGACAGAGAAAGAAGAGAGCGTTAAATGCCTCTTTTGTCTTGTCATTGTCCTTGTTGAAAGAGACATGTATAGCGTCTCGATTGGTACAATTCGTGATAAAACAAATCTTCAACTTAAAAGATTTCATAACTTTCACATACGGTGTCCGAATTAACTTAAACTTGGTTCATTAGATTCGTATTGAAATTCTTTTTTAAATGAGCACCAATTTTACATATTTTGGATCCAGTCCACATAAAAAGTCTCATTTAGAAAGTCTCAGTTATTCAACAGAAAATCTCACTTAGTAAAAAAAAGTCATTCTTAGAAGAACAAATAGTACCACATGGCAAAATTCTTAGTGAAAATTCATTCTAAATTGGTAAATCAATAGTTCCACTTGGTAGATTAATAGTTCCACTTGCAATATTTATAGTTTCACTTAAGAACTTTTTACTCCGACTTGAAAGCGTTACAACAATTAAGCCTTACGGATATATTTTACAATACATAAAAAGTTATAATACACATTAACTTAAACACATGATATGTTAATATCGTAGATTGCATCCATACAGATGTAATTTTATTTTTATTCATAAATTTTTTGATATAATTATTTGAAATTAATAATTATAACGGCTAAATTCTCAAGATCCGAATATCAAAATTCGATTTCAACTTTACGGATATATTTTACAATACATAAATAAATTATCTACAAAAAATTACCTGATTTGAAGGCCGTTTGTCTCTTGATCATAAACTCACAAAATTAATGCACAAAGAAAAAATAATCTTAAAAAACTTATGATCCTAAACTAGTGTGCAACAGCCTTAATAGTTTAACATGTTATCTAATCAATCAAGGATGATCTTTCAGTCATAAATAGGTATTTTTCTTTTTAAATCCAACCGTACCGATTTGATATTTGGTGATAAAATAGGCTAAATAAAAAAATTCAATTTTTTTAGTTTTACATGTTATCTAATCAATCAAGGTTGAACTTTGAGTCATAAATTGGTATTTTTCTTTTTAAATCCAACCGTACCGATTTGATATACGGTGATAAAATAGTCTAAATAAAAAAATTCAATTATTTTGAAGTTTATCTGAATCTCGATTATAAGCTTTTAAGATTAATTTTTCTTTGTGCATTAATTTTGTGAGTTTATGATCAAGAAACAAAAGACCTTCAAATTATTTGATTTTTTGTGTAAGCTATCTTAACATCATAGATCGCATCCGTACGGTTGTAATTTCGTTTTTGTTCGTAAATTTTTTGATATGATTATTTGAATTTAATAATTATAACGGTTAATTTCTGAAGATCCGATTGCAAAAATTCAATTTCAACCTTACGGATATATTTTACAATACATAAATAGGCTACATACCAAAAATTACCTGATTTGAAGGCCGTTTGTCTTTTGATCATAAACTCACAAAATGAATGCACAAAGAAAAAATAATCTTAAAAGTTTATGATCTAGGCCCAGATGTACGTCAAACAAATTGAATTTTTTTATTTAGGCTATTTTATCACCATATATCAAATCGGAATGGTTGGATTTTTAAAAAAAAACTCATATAGGACTCAAAGTCCAACCATAAAAGCTTATGATCGAGGTCCAGCTTAACTTAAAAAAATTGGAATTTTTTTATTTAGGCTATTTTATCACCATATATCAAACCAGTACGATTGTATTTTTTTAAGAAAAATACATATTTATAACACAATGTTCAACCTTGATTGGTTAGATAATATGTAAAACTATTAAAATTGATACGCACTAGTTAAGGTAGAACTTTAAATCCTATATAGGTATTTTGAAAAAAAAATCCAACCATTCCGATTTGATATATGCTGATTAATTAGACTAAATAAAAAAATTAATTTTTTTAAAGTTCATCTGGACATGACATAAACTTTTAAGATTATTTTTTACTTATGCATTAATTTTATGGGTTTATGATCAAGGACAAATGACCTTCAAATTATTTGATTTTTTTGTGTAAGCTATCTTAACATGTTAGATCGCATCCGTATGGTTGTAATTTCATTTTTGTTCGTAAATTTTTTGATATAATTATTTGAATTTAATAATTATAACGGCTAAATTCTCAAGATCCGATTGCAAAAATTTAATTTCAATCATGCGGATATATTTTACAATACATAAATAGACTACATACCAAAATTACCAGATTTGTAGGTCATTTGTTCTTTGAACATAAACTCACAAAATTAGTTTACAAATAAAAAATAATCTTAAAAGCTTATGATCGAGGCTCAGATGGACTTTAAAAAAATTGAATTTTTTTATTTAGGCTATTTTATCATCATATATCAAATCGATACAGTTGGATTTGAAAAGAAAAATGCATGTTTATGACTCAAAGTTCAACCTTAATTGGTTAGATAACATCCAAACCTATTAACACTACTACGCACTAGTTAAAATTGAACTTTGAGTCCTCTATAGTTATTTTTTTTTAAAATCCAACCGTGTCGATTTGATATATGGTGATAAAATAGCATAGATAAAAAAATTCAATTTTTTTAAAGTTCATCTGGGCCTTGAACATATGCTTTTAAGATTATTTTATCTTTGTGCATTAATTTTGTGAGTTTATGATCAAGTGACAAATGGCCTTTAAATTATTTGGTTTTTTGTAAGCTATCTTAATATCGTAGATCGCATCCGTACGGTTGTAATTTCATTTTTGTACGTAAATTTTTTGATATAATTATTTGAATTTAATAATTATAACGACTAAATTCTCAAGATCTGATTGCAAAAATTCAATTTCAACCTTACGGATATATTTTATAATACATAAAGAGACTATGTACCAAAGATTATCTGATTTGAAGGCCATTTGTTATTTGATCATATACTCACAAAATAAATGCACAAAGAAAAAACAATCTTAAAAGCTTATGATCGAGGCTCAGATGAATTTCAAAAAAAAAATGAATTTGTTTATTTAGGTTATTTTATCACCATATATCAAATCGGTACGGTTGGATTTAAAAAGAAAAATACTTATTTATGACTCAAAATTCAACCTTGATTAGTTAGATAACATGTAAAACCATTAAGGCAACGTACTAGGCACTAGTTAATGTTGAATTTTGAGTTCTATATAGGTGTTTTAAAAAAATGTTCCATTTGGAAATATAAAAGCACCACCTGGAAAGAAAAATGTTCTACTTGTCAAATAACAATACGAAATATGTCAAATTGGTATTCATTTTAAAGAGAATTTCAATACGAATTTAATGAACCAAGTTTGAGTTAATTATTACACCGTATGTGAAGGTAATGAAATTTTTAAGTTGGAGAAGAAGACACTTAATTTTTTTGTCAAGCACACGTGACTCCGTGCAAAATTTCAGCTTTACATCCCGGTGATCCAACTTTATATCAGGTCATTGTGACCTGTTAATCTGGTTCGTCGGATTCAAAATGGACGGATCACCTTTTTTTTATAATAATTTTCTCTTTATGTAATTTTGGTGCACCGAATCATTACGCTGGATTTAAACAATCACTCAAATTTTATTCTTTTTCAATGCTTTTGGCTAAATTGTACAACTCCCTTACTTTTTGCTGTATGAGTTTCACCTCATGTATCTCGAGGTCGGAAAAAAATCATATGAGAACCTATCTATAAAACTATTTATGGGGAGGAGGTGAAACCGTACATGTAGATTGGGTGTGGATTTACCGTACACGTGGCAGATTGGTTGTGAATGAAGAAAAGAAGATAGGTTCTCACACCCAATCTGCCACGTGTACGGTAGATCTACACTCAATCTGTCACGTGTACGGTTTCAGCTTCTTCCTATAAAAAGTTTTATAAATAGGTTCCCATATGATTTTTTTCCTCTCGAGGTCTCCTGTTACCAGAATTTCAAACAAAGGTAATTCCTTTCATGATCATCCATAAGTGGTTTACAAGAGAATTTTGCTCAGATTCCAAGTGATGAATGAAATAAATAAGTGTATTTACAGGAATTCTTCATCTTTAAAACATGTATCCCAGAATCATTAAACCAAAAGAAAATTTGGAAAACAAGCTTTTGGTATCAACACTTCAAGAATTGTACATGCATGTGTCCGTGTGTGCGTGCGTGCATGCATGCACACATGCATGCACACATATTAAGAAGCAAAGACGCTGCAACTTCACTCTGCATTCAAGAATTATACCCGGGCTCATCCCATTTCTCACTTCGAGCCATCAAGAAATCCAACTCGGCTCAACCGCTTCGATCTTGGAGTTTGCTATGATAAATTCGAATACAAGCAAGTTGGTTGGATGGGGAATATTTCCCCCTTTGCTCAAAGTGCTCAAAATCGGTTTCTCACAAGCTCATATCAACGCCGTGAAATTTATTTGTTATCTCATTGTTTATGTACAAAACAAGGTAATATTCGGAGCAATTGGCGCAATTCCTCATCTAGTTGAAGTTTTTCCTCGAGAATTCTTCAATCCAAGAAGTGCGTAAAGAAGCAGGAAGAGCCTTATGTTAGATATAATTCTTTAATGACTCTATATCTTATTATATAAAGTTTTGAGCATAAAATAAAGTTGATGATGCTCGATATCGGTGATCTCCCAGATCATGACACGTGGCAGATGACGTGTCCCAGGGCTCGCAAGAAAGGACCTACAGTGGCCGACCAGACCACTCATATGCCCGTCCTACAAGCAAACGCTGGCTCACCTCCGAGCCCCCAGCATAATTGGCCTCCTCGGCCTCACAGCTCGTCTCCGAGCTATCACAGGCCCGAGCCTCCTCGGCCCTCTCAGCTCGCCTCCGGGCTCGAGTAGAACCAAGATACCTCGGCTCTCCTGCTCGACCACGAGCTCTCCCGCTGAGGTCATCTTCCTCGGTCACATCGACCGACCAACGGCACCACTCACAGGAGCAACCGCCATCCCGGGAATCTCGCCATGCGCGAGATATCCGCCGGCCACATCCCACGTTCCACGCCATCACGATCCCCCATTAACGAGCCTGTCTCGCCATTAATGGGAGATCCCGCTCATCACGCGGGCGTGACGCCGGGAGCGTAACGGCCGGTGTGATTCTCGTGCCTGCCCTGCCTGCTGCCACCGCTATATAAATCTCTTCTTCAGACGGTTCAAGTAAGCCATTTGACTCCACTAAGCCGTTACTTTGCTCGGATCTCTAGTCCAACTTGACCGTCGTAGGGTCCTCGGTGGTACAACCACCCCGGGACTTCCTTGCAGGTAGCTCGGCATCCACAACCTCAAACCCATTGAGATCCACATGCCTCCAAGAAGTTTTTCTCATTGTTTATGTACAAAACAAGGTAATATTCGGAGCAATTGGCGCAATTCCTCATATAATTGAAGTTTTTCTTGAGAATTCTTCAATCCAAGAAGTGCGTAAAGAAGCAGGAAGAGCCTTATGTTAGATATAATTCTTTAATGACTCTATATCTTATTATATAAAGTTTTGAACATAAAATAAAGTTGATGATGCTCGATATCGGTGATCTCGCAGATCATGACACGTGGCAGATGACGTGTCCCAGGGCTCGCAAGAAAGGACCTACAGTGGCCGACCAGACCACTCCTGTGCCCGTCCTACAAGCAAACGCTGGCTCACCTCCGAGCCCCCAGCACAATTGGCCTCCTCGGCCTCATAGCTCGTCTCCGAGCTATCACAGGCCCGAGCCTCCTCGGCCCTCTCAGCTCGCCTCCGGGCTCGAGCAGAACCAAGATACATCGGCTCTCCCGCTCGACCGCAAGCTCTCCCGCCGAGGACATCTTCCTCGGTCTCATCGACCGACCAACGACACCACTCACAGGCGCAACCGCCATCCCGGAAATCTCGCCATACGCGAGATATCCGCCGGCCACATCCCACGTTTCACGCCATCACGATCCCGCATTAACGAGCCTGTCACGCCATTAATGGGAGTCCCGCTCATCACGCGGGCGTGACGCCGGGAGCGTAACGGCCGGTGTGATTCTCGCGCCTGCCCTGCCTGCTGCCACCGCTATATAAACCCCTTCTTCAGACGGTTCAAGTAAGCCATTTGACTCCACTAAGCCGTTACCATGCTCGGATCTCTAGTCTAACTTGACCGTCGGAGGGTCCTCGGTGGTACAACCACCCCGGGACTTTCTTGCAGGTAGCTCGGCATCCACAACCTCAAACCCATTGAGATCCACACGCTTCAGGAGGGACAGCCTCCAGATCCAATTTCAGCCACCCATCGACGCCATCAGCAGATCAACGGAAGGTAACATCTTGACGTGATCCTGGCCGCGTCAGCTGGCGCCGTCTGTAGGAACACACTCTTGATTCCACAAAAACAAAAGTTCACTTTCCGATCTCAATTCAATGGCGAGCGATCATCACGACGATCCAAGTACCAGCTGACGCGGCCTGGAAATCCGTACACCTCACTTCCACCCACATTCTTTTTCTTCTCTTTTCCTACATCATGGGTACCCCACCTCACAAAACTCTTGTCGAACTTTGGTACCCTCATCCAAACATTGCTTCATACGCGAATTGTTTTGGTCGAATTACGGACGACCCCTCCATGCCCAAAATTTCTTTGAAAGATCGAATAGAAGCGTCTAGGAGAAACAGTTCGACTCCACAATCCACCTTGTATCAACCATTTCAACCTTCACCACCTTCTTACGTTGATACTCCTTTTTCGAGTCCTATTGTAACTCCGAAACTCATGTCTATTGCTGGACATATTGAAAAATCTTGTAACCGATCTTTCACTCCTTTCAACACATCTAATTCTTGGGATCAACGAGTCCATTCATCTTTTTATCCAAATGTTGATCTTACTCCTGTCCAACCATTCAATTCCTACCAGTCCTACCCGACTTCCGCACCTTTCCTAGACATTGCTTCTGCACAGTCCATTCACCTTTTTATCCAAATGTTGATCCTACTCCTGTCCAACCATTCAATTCCTACCAGTCCTACCGGACATCCACACCTTCCCTAGACATTGCTTCTACACAGCCATTTGGGAGTTTCACGTATCCAAACAATTTTGAATCTTTTACCGAAACCCCTTCACAACCCATGTCTAGTCTGGAACAGTCGTTGGAAGCCTATATGGTAGCGACAAACCAAATGATGAGGAATGTGGATGCATCCATTGCCGCCGTTATGCAACCTAATGAACCGGTAGCTAGTTTCCAACTAACTCCAAATCTTCCAATGTATGATGAGGCGGTTGGACAGAGTGGGAATTTGAGAGGAGAGAGTGAGCAGTACGCCCTTTCAAATCAAACCTACCCATTACCAATTGAATTCCACAACTCCAGTTTGCAAACAAGTGTCCCAAATGATTCATCAGTTGAAAATAAAATATTTAATGAGTTGTGCGACCTTGTAGTGCTTGATTTGCCAGATTGTGAAGAGTCCCTTTCGAGTGAAACCACACCTAATCCTTTTGAACTCTACAACTCCACTCTAGAACCAAAATTGATAAATATTGTAAGTGCACGGCGGCGTCCCGGCCGTCTGAACGAGGCCAAAATGCGGAATATAAAACTTTTCTATAAACTAGAACCGGCACTACCGCGCACTTTGAAACCCGGATCGGGCCATTAATCTACCGCGCACTATAAAATTTCGGTCTTCTCGTCGTCGTCCCGATCTCCCCGCGGAATCTCCGGTCTTCATCTCCTCGTCGGAAGGGCACCACATCACCCGGTTCTTTTACGGGCTCCCACCTCTGGACCAAGGCAACTCGGGCACGAAGTTGGCGAGCCCACGTGCCCAAGAAGTGCTGTAGATGAAGTGTAGAACTATTTGTCTCTTGGGGTTGTATGAAGTTGCCCTTTGGTGGAGAAATGAGATGAAGTATACTTTGGGGATGAACAAAAAGATTTTGCAAGCCAAAATGAGAACAATTTTCCCTTCCTAAATTTTGGACAGCCCTCATGAAAAAATGTGGCGGGCCTCCCCATGAGCCATGAGAGAAAAAGAGAGTATCAATGAGGGAGCCCCCAAAAATAATGCATGAAAGAGAAAAAAGGATATCATGATCACAAACCAAGTCCAACACTCATAAACCCATCATCAAACCCATGACATCACAAAATTCAAGCCATGATGAAGTCAATGGATGGTGCACAATCATGAAACCATCATGATGCAAAAGTCTTCTCAATTGTTAAATGCACAATTGCAAATAACCCCCTCCACCAAATTTCAGCCAAAGAAAGGAAACAAAGGAAAATGACCGAAACGGAAAGCAAACTGGCAACTCCAAAAAACTGATCCCGTAATAAATTACAGGAATACCCCGCGACTGTATATACATACCCGTATTTGTATTGCGACCGAATACAAATGCAATGAGACAAAATCTACACTGTACAATACTAGGATCCGGCTTAAACCAAAGCCCGCTATTATTATCCGTCCGATCATGATCCATGCAATACCGTACTTATATGATCGAATCCTGCCATATCTCCATACGGCCTCTACAGCGTTTCGCCCGAAACTTGAGAAAACGGTCTGTGGGGGACTCTAAACACTCGTCAATACTTTGGTTGTGGATTTAACCATTAGCATGTCAGAGGTATTAGCCATACGTAACGGGCTACCATGTATTGACCAAAAGGGACGTCGATGAGCGAACATATCCTGACACCCTACTGAGCCTGTCAGTGACAATATCCGTACAGTCCGGTTCGTTCGTCTATGAGCATCGCATGTCGGGCCTAGGGGGTTGGTAAAAGTCAGACCCCCAAAAGCGGTACAAGTCGTGTTGGAGTGTAGCCCAGAACACCCTGAGATACTACTGGAATACCTACCAGTAAATTTCCTGCCTTGGCCAAGGACTTCGTGTAATGGCTCTCCTAGACACAGCGCAACCTCACCCCCAATACCGAGAGAGACGAACCCCTGCAGATCCGCTCACTGCCTCCATGTGGCTCGGGACCGTACCCAACTAAAACCTGTTTGCACGTCTCCTTTGAGCGTGGTAGGGTAGTAATCTAAGTACAGCGGGAACTCACACGAGACAAATGACGATCTCAGGTCGATGAACTAACCTGTACACATGTCACCAGGGATCTGCTATCTGACGTCAGGTATAAGACCAACTAGCATATTCCCGGCGAGTCCTGTCCGGTGTACTCATAACCCAATGAGCACCTGTATACATCTTAGGTGAACCAACTGACACCAGTGGCTTGTGAGACCGGCCACCGCCCCTCATCGGGGTCTTGACTGTATGCACTAGTCTACTCTGGAGTATCGATGCCCTGTCTCGAAACTCCCTCGACTAGGGACCTTTTAAGGATGTGCTTATAGACCCCAGCTCCCACGTATATGATCGCCATCATACTGCTGGCCGTCAAGCAAGAATCCTAAGGGCTCTATCAACGCACAATAGTGACCTGTAAGGTCACCTAAAGCAGTACACGATGATAAAGATAAACCAGATAGCATACTATCATCTTGAGTAAGACTGTCCTACCGGCATAGATTCTCCCTCAATCGTTGCAATCACATGCCTGTGATCCAATAATTGACTCTGAGGGCACTATCTCCAACAATCTCCCACTTGCACTCAAGGCTAATTATTGCGATGTCGCATACTCACAGCCCGTGTGATACCAAACACCCAACTCCTCTACCAGTCAGTCTCACAAAACCCGTTTGCAAAACTATTGCGTTCGAGGAATAGCCTCAGTGAGTGGATCCGCTTTGATGTTTCTTTCTATATCTCTATTAATCTCAAGTTCGCAGAGAAACCCATCTTCCGAAATGAGCAATAACTGTCTTAGAATATGTCTGGATGTCTGATGGGACCTAGCTCATAAATGAACTCTAAATCCAAACTTCTTAGACTGTATCGACGACTGACCTTAATCAGTATCCTGCGCCATGCCTCCCTCAGTATCCACCTGGACCACCTGTCCAAAATACTGCCCCTCGTCAGAGGGAAAACTATAACTCTGATAGCCACTCTGTCATCCAGGTCACCTTGGAAGCCTGGAATGATAACTGTCTCCCGAGAGAGGCTGTTGTTATTATATCTCTAGAACATCCACTTATGTTCTAAAACTGCTTCCGAATGTTTCTCCAGGATTGGATCAATATTAACTTACTGCAGCTCGTGCAAAAACAACATCTGGTGTGGTACTTGACATCTCATGATTGATTCAATTGCCTAAGCAAGTGATCTGCCAATCATGCACATCCCTCTCCTCTTTAGTCTGTAAGACACCTTCAGAGAGGGTGACTCCATCACCCGCAGGTACACTACCGTGCCAGGAGTCGTCCATTCTAAAAACCTTTAGAATGCTGTCTAAGTACCCAGATTGGGACACTTCCCAAATCTAGATCTAAAACCATAGACCTAGTGACCAGTATGTCTGATATAATATCCAAGCCTTATGTGGAGAAACCACTGTGTGACAACCAAAATATAACCGACCGTGGTATAGAAATTTCACTTCCTACTCTGTGTATGTCATCCAAATATCAGGACATCACACCCTACTACCTTCTTAACCGATCCATCCCCTATTCTGATGAAGTCAAACCTATGACTGTCACATCAGAAATAGATGATCTATCTCCGCTACATCTGCTTTAGTCTCTTAATAGACATAAGCCACTTGTCCACCAATGCTTCCGTTGCTCCCACTGACTACGACAACCTTCTGGCAGAATCATATACACGTGCACTTCTAAAGCTTGTTTAGAACGACGCTATACTCATCCTCCTGCCGGGTCTCACAGTCTGGAACAACAGCAATGGCAAGTCTGGGTAAACAAGAACCTCCCTGTCACCGTCTTTGAGCATACCGAAGTACCTCTCGAGTGCCTGAGGTTACCCACCATATCTGCGGAGTGGCTAATGGAATGTCAAACTAGATTGAATCTTTAGGTTCTTATCAAATTTTCAGTAATCGTTTGCGGTTCTGGAATCACTTCCAGTTCTACCATACTCCCACTTCTGTTTTCTGAAAAAATCCATTTTACTTAAAACTGTGGCGAGTCTAGAACAATATCACTATTGATCTTCCAGATGGTAGAAAGTCAACCCTCGTCATAGCCTGGGTCAACCCACAAACAACCATTACAGAAACGTGCCTTGAGTTATCCAGAGTCTGGTTTTAAGCATAAGCCGGACAACTCCCCGTACCTTAACATCGTTAAGATATGAACCGTTCTATATCTAATATAGAAACAGAGGCACTGATTTAATTGGAACCAGATTCAAATCATGCAACTGTCTCCAGTGCATGTCAACTAAATGGAAGGAGGCCGATCAGCATTACTCAACTTAGGAGTGCTTCCAATTATGAGTAACCTGAAAGAGAAGCAAGTTCTCTTAAACATTACTATCAACTGAATACCATACACAAGTATCTACATCTTCGATCACCTTGAAGAATCTCGATACTTGCAACACCTGGTTCTCTACTTTATTCATATACCTATAACTTCTCAAAACTCAGACCTTGTGTTTCTACGAAACACATGTCTAAGAACTAGAGAAGTCACAAGTAAACAGAATACAGCACGAGTACCAACCCCTCTGTCCTAATGGACACTGGACAACATACAATACTCTGTATAAGTCCCCTGAGTCTAATAACTCAATCCCTGTGTGTCGTAGGTTGAAAACTGTACTTATGGTTAAGAAGAATTACACCGCTGTTTAATGCTCCTTACCTAACCATCCACTGATATAGGTAAATGTCATGGACATAATTTCAAAAAGGTATATCTCACTCTATAAAAATAGACGTACAGATATATCAATTTGAAATTGGTGCACAACAACGGATATTCAAAACCAAATATTTGCCGTCCGGCAAACAACCCAGGTGATTTCCTCAAATATCACCAATTACAACGAATCCCGATATAATGAGGACAATCACCTAATTCCCAATAACTTACTCCCATCCATCATCTGTAAAACCATACAGATGTGAGAATCAAACCTGGTAAATACATACCCTGGAGCAAGTGTCTAATTGGGAAATCAGTTTTCTTTTAACAGTACACAGTGAGGCTGAAACATTGAAATGCTTCGTAGGGGTATCCGGGTATTCCTAGTAATGCCTCTTCCATCATCAGATTCACAACTGTAACCGTATATTTCTTTGCCACCTCTCCAAATCCCTTTATATGTTTTTAGTCGTTACCTTCTGTACACCCCTTTAGGCCAAATGGTTTTCTTCCTTCCCTACCGTTCGGCACCAGCCTATGGTTTGGAAGAAGACTATCCAATAAGCATAATGGGTGTACTGTCCTAATCCTAGGAGCACTCGCAATGCGAGAGAAGGTAAAGATAAAAGACAACTGAATAAAACCTTATTCCTATTTCTCCTGAACCAGAATCCATCCCCGAATTGGAACAAGTTCCTTTCGAGTTCGTATATAACCATACGATAGAGTATCCAATAAACTGTGGAGCTTCGTAGTGATACGGAGTGTCCTGGAGAAATACAAAGGTGAAGTGGGAGTGGTAATGAAATACTTGGTTTGGTCGTGAATAGCAGTCGCAATTTACTTTGCCCTCCTTCTAATCCCTTTATTTGTCTTAACTTAATACCTTCTGTAAACCACACTTAGGCTAATCGGCTTTCTTCATTCCATACCGTTCGGCACCATCCTAAGGTTTGGAAGAAGACTATCCAATAGGCTTAACGGGTGTACTATCCCCTAATCCAAGGAGCACTCGCAACCTGAGAGAAGGTAAAAGGAAAAGACAACTGAATAGTCCTATTCGTTTTCTCCAGAACCAGAAACCATCCTCGAATAAATTCCTTCGAGTTCGTATATAACCATACGATGGTTTTGTCCAATGGAAGTGGACGTTCGTAGTAATACGGGGTGTCCTGGAGAAAAGGGTAAAAGTAGGAGTGACAATGAGGTATGCAACTCAGACAATCCAAAAGCCAGTGTTTAAGAAGGTTCGGTTAATTTTGGTCACTGAGTCATAGTCAAGGGTCGGGCCATGGTCGCTGCCAGAGAGAGAAAAGAAACACTCAGCGTGCACTCTAACCTAGATCATAATGGTTACCAATTTATCTAATCAGGAAACCTCCCACTGTAACGTCAAATTCTTCTCCAAACCTGAAAGAAGAATTAGTCGGGATCACCCGAGGAGTAAACCAACTCATCGGTGGGAATCGGGATCTAACTATCATCGCCTGATAACGTGACGGAATCCGCTCACGCTATCATACTCCAGAAGGTATGCGCATACCTGGCAAGTTTCAGTTTCTTTAGAAACTCCCGATGTGATTTTTACCCCATGCTCTTATGACCTTGACTTTGGCCAACAAATCATAAGTCACATGTCAAGTTCTACCCGTCATTCTCCAGGTTAATTTGAACCCACCCGTACCTACCCTTGACTTTGGCCAACAAGGCAGTACGACTGTCCCAAACCAACGCATCTATCTATGCTGCATATGAACACCCAATAGCTACCAAACACTGTGCCTTGACTTTGGCCAACAAACACAGCTTGAATACTATTGACTATCCATATGAAATGACGGAGGGTTACGAATGGTTTTTGGCGAAAAACCTTTAACGTAATGAACTTGATATCGTTGAAGGAACCGGATAGCTTTTTATAAAATATAGTGACGAAAACCTTTGCTAAAGAGGTCACTCCCGGTGAAGAGATCTCGTCTCTTTCCCCGTAGAATGAGGTGCAGGATATTCCAACTGAATACCACGATACAAAGTAAAAGTAATCGGCTATAGTGAAGTTATTGCCCTGACGCAAACTTCTGTCCAAGGGGTCACTCCCGGTGAAGGGATCTCGGCCCTTGCCTCGTCGACTGAGGTGCTGGATATTCATAACCGAATACCATTGTGCAAAACAAAAGAGAACGTCCTTGCAATAACAGCTTTTTGAAAAATTGTTCCAACAACATCAGAATAGGTTTGTTTAACTTGCATTGATCCGAATCAATGCAGTCCCATCAATTGATCACACCACAAAGAACGAAAATAATGATGTACGTATATGCCATCCGCATTCGCCACCGGGTCCTGTCATCACCCGTTAGGTTACTTAACTAACGACAGAGCGGGGACTGGACTAGCGCGGATGCAAAACATATACAACATCTACTAGTATATATATCAATATATAATATTCGCTCAAGGCGTGATAAAAATGCAACATCACAGAAATGTAATAAGCATCACAGAACAATACACATATCTGGGATCCCCGGGTTTCATAGAGCCGCTACTGAAACCCGACGTTCCCCTGGTCGTGTGGATAGCCTGTGCAATGAAATCCTAGACCCCTACGGGCGCGGTAAGTTACCCGCCAAAACCTGAAGCGAGGAAGCCCCCTTCAACAACGTGAATGGACCACCCAGCACTTCACGGAATCCGGTAACTTGGGTACCCCTCCTGGGTCAACCTATACCCCCTACGAGTGCGGTGAATAGCCCGCCAATTCTAGAGTGAAGCCCCCTCCGTCTCAATGCCATGAGATGCGGGCTCGTTGCTTTTTAGAACCCGGCTATCCGTGCACCCCTCCGTGGGGTAATCCTAGTACAGAAAGTAAAATATACATACAACGGGTACATTGACCTCAGCCCGGTCGTGCCCCAAAAGAATAATATACAAACATACAGTGACAGCAGTCCACATGTCGGACGCTCGCCCCGCAATATCAAGTGTACATATAAAACCAAACTGTACTAATATTGCATCCAGGCTATCCCCCACGACCAATCCGCAACATCACAGCACAACACAGAACATCAACGTGAATGTCACGTTCACAAATCCGCCTAAAAGGGCTATAGCAGTTAGATAGGATTTACCGATCAAATGACATTCACGGTCGCAGATATAATGTAAATACTGTGAATTAACATGTTTAAAATTTTCGATCGACTAAATTTCCCGAAGTGGGCCCCAAGCAGAACTGTTGCACTCAAAAATATCTGGGCCCAAAAAGAATATACCAGAAACCATATTTCCATGTCAGAGAGCCACTGTAAAAATTTGGTACAGTTTAACCACAAAAAGGCGGCGGATCTGCGGGCAAAACGTGGTTTTGGCCGATGATCCGCCGCGCTACAGTAACATCAGCCTACCAATTTTTCACAGAATTCATAAAAAACCCTGCACGTAATTTTCCAATGTACCAAATAATTTTTAGAACACAGAAAAATTCGACAGAAAGTACGACATGGAAACTCGGTTTTTGGAAAATCCGTTCGATCGAACTTGTAAACATGTTTGAGCAAGCTAGACTAGGTTAATGGCGTGTCTCTGATACCAGTGTAAGTGCACGGTGGCGCCCCGGCCGTCAATCCGACGCCGGAATGCGGAAACGATACTTTTACAAAACTTGTAAACCGGCACCACCGCGCACTAAAATCCCGGATCGGGCCATTAATCTAATCCTAGCTAACAAGAGAAGGGGTAGAGAGATATACCGAGCGATCCGTGTCCTTCGGTCTTCTCGTCGTCGTCCCGATTTCCTCGCGGAATCTCCGGTCTTCATCTCCTCGTCGGAAGGGCACCACATCGCCGGGTTCTTTTACGGGCTCCCACCTCTGGACCGAGGCAACTCGGGCAAGAAGTTGGCGAGCCGACGTGCCCAAGAAGTGCTGTAGATGAAGTGTAGAACTATTTGTCTCTTGGGGTTGTATGAAGTTGCCCTTTGATGGAGGAATGAGATGAAGTATACTTTGGGGATGAACAAAAAGATTTTTCAAGCCAAAATGAGAACGATTTTCCCTTCCTAAATTTTGGACAACCCTCGTGGAAAAATGTGGCTGGCCTCCCCATGAGCCATGAGAGAAAAAGAGAGTATCAATGAGGGAGCCCCCAAAAATAATGCATGAAAGAGAAAAAAGGATATCATGATGAATCATGATCACAAACCAAGTCCAACACTCATAAACCCATCATCAAACCCATGACATCACAAAAGTCAAGCCATGATGAAGTCAATGGATGGTGCACCATCATGAAACCATCATGATGCAAAAGTCTTCTCAATTGTTAAATGCACAATTGCAAATAATCCCCTCCACCAAATTTCAGCCAAAGAAAGGAAACAAAGGAAAATGACCGAAACGGAAAGCAAACTGGCAACTCTAAAAAACTGATCCCGTAATAAATTACAGGAATACCCCGCGACTGTATATACATACCCGCATTTGTATTGCGACCGAATACAAATGCAATGAGACAAAATCTACACTGTACAATACTAGGATCCGGCTTAAACCAAAGCCCGCTAGTATTATC
Organism: Agapanthus africanus; assembly: GCA_030015575.1. Lineage (NCBI taxonomy): Eukaryota > Viridiplantae > Streptophyta > Magnoliopsida > Asparagales > Amaryllidaceae > Agapanthus > Agapanthus africanus. The sequence goes on along the minus strand of JASDDO010000019.1, from coordinate 871,541,934 downwards.
CGTCCGATCATGATCCGTGCAATACCGCACGTATATGATCGAATCCTGCCATATCTCCACACGGCCTCTACAGCGTTTCGCCCGAAACTTGAGAAAACGGTCTGTGGGGGACTCTAAAGACTCGTCAATACTTTGGTTGTGGATTTAACCACTAGCACGTCAGAGGTATTAGCCATACGTAACGGGCTACCATGTAATGACCAAAAGGGATGTCGATGAGCGAACTCATCCTGACACCCTACTGAGCCTGTCAGTGACAATATCCGTACAGTCCGGTCCGTTCGTCTATGAGCATCGCATGGCGGGCCTAGGGGGTTGGTAAAAGTCAGACCCCCAAAAGCGGTACAAGTCGTGTTGGAGTGTAGCCCAGAACACCCTGAGATACTACTGGAATACCTACCAGTAAATCTCCTGCCTTGGCCAAGGACTTCGTGTAATGGCTCTCCTAGACATAGCGCAACCTCACCCCCAATACCGAGAGAGATGAACCCCTGCAGATCCGCTCACTGCCTCCATGTGGCTCGGGACCGTACCCCACTAAAACCTGTTTGCACGTCTCCTTTGAGCGTGGTAGGGTAGTAGTCAAGTACAGCGGGAACTCACACGAGACAAATGACGATTTCAGGTCGATGAACTAACCTGTACACATGTCACCAGGGAACTGCTATCTGACGTCAGGTATAAGACCAACTAGCATGTTCCCGCCGAGTCCTGTCCGGTGTACTCATAACCCAATGAGCACCTGTATACATCTTAGGTGAGCCAACTGACACCAGTGGCTTGTGAGACCGGCCACCGCCCCTCGTCGGGGTCTCGACTGTTTACACTAGTCTACTCTGGAGTATCGATGCCCTGTCTCGAAACTCCCTCGACTAGGGACCTTTCAAGGATGTGCTTATAGACCCCCAGCTCCCACGTATATGATCGCCATCATACTGCTGGCCGTCAAGCAAGAATCCTAAGGGCTCTATCAACGCGCAATAGTGACCTGTAAGGTCACCTAAAGCAGTACACGATGATAAAGATAAACCAGATAGCATACTATCATCTTGAGTAAGACTGTCCTACCGGCATAGGTCCTCCCTCAATCATTACAATCACGTGCCTGTAATCCAATAATTGACTCTGAGGGCACTATCTCCAACAAATATCCATGCTTTTGATGAGGTATCTGAAAAAATTGATTTTCACTTGATTGAGGATATAGACGCTGGGAATATTTTGGATGAAGAACCCGTATATTTGCCTGAAATTTTCTCTCCAATTCATCATCCCGAGTCATTAAATGTTTCTCCCGAACTTCATATGCGTCTTGATTTTGATGATAATTGCATGGATAAGATAATTTTTGAGGAGAATTATGAGGATAGCATTGAGGAGAATTATGAAGACAGTATTGAGGATGAACCATTTTTGTTTGATGTGTCGGATTTTCCAATTCATCCTCCTGAATCTTTAACTGTTATACTTCCTAAATCACCCTCCCTCCTTTCCATCGTTCCGACCACGTAGAAGATCATGCAGGAGGACTGTGAGCTTGAAATTTTTTTGTTCGATCACAGCAGTTTGGACACCACTAGTGCGTACCTCTTTGAATCTGACACAGTTCTCACAGACGATAACGATTACTAGTGCTTCACTTTTTCGGACGATTTTGAAGACTCACCGCCCGAGTTTGAGTCCTTTGAATTTTCAGATGAGTTAGTTGACCCATCAGACTCGGTTGCTTACAGTCATTTCGAACCATTGATGGAATCCTTCGAGTTCGAGACAGTTTGCTTAGGTGAGAATAAGACTATCCCTAAATCACTCCCGTTCGTCCTTCATATCGCTTCGACCGAGCAAGAATTCGTCACGCTTCCATTTTCAATGTTTGGTTTACCAAGTTCAACGTACCCATGTTTTCTTGCGAATCTTGAGGGATTTGACCCCATTTCTCGACGGGTTGATAGATTAGCACAATCGCTTTTAACACATCGGTCATCACAAATTGTGCTAATTTATTCACTCAATTTACATCCTCAAGTTCGTGCTACACTTCTTTCTCTCTTCCGCCATTCTCCTCCTCCACCGAGACCGTATACCGCATTATCTCCACACGGTCTCGTGTGTTTCTCAACTCCTTTCTCTACACTCCATTCTTTCACCAACCCCACCATTATCACGATAGAATTTTTGAATGGTTGGTGCTAACCTTTGGTCTGTGCAAGGCCTTGTATAGTTTGATTTTTCTCCTCCCTAACTTTGAACTTTAAACGCTTAGACAGTGGAAACACTGTCTCACTTAAGTTTGGGGGGAACCTTTTTGTATATATATATTTGTTTTTCTTTTAACAATAAATTTTTTTATAAATAAATAAACAGGGGAGTGCCGACATTTTGACCCTCTTGGTGTAGCCTGACAGTGAGGACACTGTCAAGTTTAAGTTTGGGGGTATGCTCGGTAAGCCTTCTTCCTTCGCATTCATGTGTACATTTTTGCATTTGCATACTTATTTTAAAACCCATAAAAAATTGAAAATTATAAAAATTAAGTATTCAATTTTGGCCATAATTGACTTGAGTTTGACAAAAAGGTTAACTAGCTAGGAACAACTAAATCTTATACTTAGTAAATTAAAAACCTTAAAAATAACCTTTCTTAAAATTTAACGGTAGAAAGTATATGTCTTTGTAGTTTATTTAGAAATAGGCAAATTTCAAGTTGACTTCTTGTGCTAAGTTAAAACAAGGGGAAAGTATCGATATTTTTATTATTGTATAAGTTTGAAAAATAATTCCTAGCTTAATTCTAAATTCTGAAAATATATACCCTACAAATTGCACAAACACGAACCTTGAAACTTGGAATAGTAGGAGAGACCTTGAAATGCTCTTGTCTAAAGTCCTTAGTACGAAGAAAAATAAAAAAATATACAAGTGTGAAAAAAAATGAACAATGGATTTTGTAATTACTTAAGGCTACAAAAATATAAAAAATATTTAGCGAGGGTGCTTCATCACTTAGTGCCTTAGACCAACTGGTTTGGGAGTCACTGCTAAAGCCTTAGGTGTTACAAGACTAGGAATTACGCATTAATATGCAAGCACATTTTGTAATCGGTCGTTGGTACCTCGAGAAGTATTAACGGTCGTGTTCCCTTCCGAAAGACGGCGACGACGACGTGAGAGACGTCTTGCCTGAGATTCGAGGTAGATGCTAATTGGTTTTATCCGTCCACCTCTCTGAAGATGCCAAGTTGATTTATGGCACCGTGTATCGGAGGTTTAAACGGATGCGGCCGATGTAGCAGACTTCGTCAGATTCCCCCTTGCTTGAGAGGTTTTTGATTGTGGGGACGCTCTTCCCTGCAGGCGCAAGCCCCTGCAGTTAATTATGCTACCGCATCACGGTAACAACTTTCTCCTTCTCCAGAAATTTCACTTCGTGTCGTGTGTGTTTGTTTTGTTTGTGGTTGCCCGTGGATTGTATACGGAGACTAAGTTATGCTGTCGCCCGTAGGACGTGGATTAGTCCAAATCCGTAGTTACTTAGATTTGGGTTTGGTTTTTAGTTTAAGGATACGTTAGCCATATTGAGGCTAAGATCAACTTAAACGTTCGTTAAGGATACGTTAGTCTGATTTGGGACTAAGATCAACTTAACGGAAAGAGCATTTAGGGGCTCTAATGTTTCAGTTTAGGGACGTAGGTGTCCGTTACTTAAAATCTTTCGAAATAGAATTAAAATTCTAAATTTCTCTAAATCTTTCCAAATGGAAAAGGATTATGGGGACCGTTGGATTAAAAATCCAATGGTGATTAAAGATCACCAATTTATGGAAAAATCTTAGACAAGGAAAGATTTCCCCTAAATCTCACCGAAAATAACAAACAGAATATCTTTGGATTTAAAATCCAACGGTGAATAAAATTCACTGAATGATCTAAAGGATCATATTAATGATGAAAACAAATCAAATCTTTCAATGAAAGATTCACTAAACAGATTGATTCTTTTCCTTCTCCTATAAATAGGAGCCAAGAAGAGAAAAGGAGGGATGGACCTTTTTTTGGAGAGAAAAACAGAGAGAGGAGAATTTAATTCTCAAGAGATAAGAAAAGAAAGGAGAAATTAATTCTCAACAAAGAAAACCCTAGGTGAGAAAAGAAAGGGAATCAAAACTTCAAACAGAGAATTTAATTCTCAAAATCCAAGAGTTTAACTCTTATACAAAAAAGAACTTAGTTCTTCTTCTGGTTGAAGATTTGCACAGAGCACATCTCCCCATAAGTTGAGAATTTAATTCTCATCGGGTCGAGATCCTGCCATGCCGATCCTAAACTTAGAAGGGGAATTGAGTTTTGAGAATTTAATTCTCCTAAAACAAAATTAGGGTTTAACCCTAATCAAGAATTTAATTCTTTACATATATGGGGAATTTAATTCCTACAGAAAAGAAATTAGGGTTTTGCCCTAAATAAGAATTTAATTCTTTCACAATAGGAATTTAATTCCTCCAAAATCATAATTAGGGTTTAACCCTACAAAGAATTAAATTCTTAAAAGATCTCTGTTCATGAAAAGAACTAGGGTCACGTGCCCCCACGTGACCCTTGAAAAGATCCCTGAAGAAAAGAAGCTTTGAGGCAATGCCTCACGTGCTCCCACGTGACTCCCAAAATGCAGAAAGAAAAAGCAAAGGAAATGAAAGCTTTGGGCGCTCTCACGTGTTATCACGTGACCCCTCAGCAAATGCTTTAACAATTGGCGCACAGGTCCCCATCACGTGCCAACACGTGATACTCTAAAATAAAGATGAAAAGTGTTTAACACTTATTCGCAGATTTGAGGATAAAATAAAGGAGATCTGGCTCCACATTTAGGGCGCCCTCACGTGTCCCCACGTGACCCCTAACAAATCCCTTTAATATCTAATGGATGGATGCCTATCACGTGCCCGCACGTGATGGCCAGAGAGTCAAAAAGTGTTTAACACTTATTTGCAGAACAAAGTAAAAGGAAATCTTGCCCCATCTTCAGATGCCTCACGTGCTCACACGTGATGGCCTGAAAGCTAAGTGTTTAACACTTATTTGCAGCCTTAAGGGTAAAGTAAAGGAGTTTCGGCCCAATCTCAGGCGCCTCATGTGACCCCACGTGACCACCCTATTTTTAGTGTTTAGCACTATTTTTTAAAGCGCATCACGTGGGAACACGTGATCGTCAAATACCTTCTAGTGTTAACACTATTTCAAAACCAACCTAGCCAAAAATGGCTAAGTTTTTCCTGAGGCAGGATTCCCCTTTGACTGAACTTCAAATATACCCTTGTTTTCCAAACTTGATCATTTCACATGACATTCAAAGTAAACTCCAGAGCCATGATGAATGGTCAGTGCCTAATAAAATATAAAATGTTGTCAGAGCCCCCAAACCTCTGTTTAGCACTGCTGAATGATGAGGGGCTGAACCCAAACAAATGTCTAATAGTCCAAAGGGCCAATATTTCAAACATAATTGGACTTAGCCCAAACTGGCCATAAGTCTTCAAATCATCTTGAACTGAGCACATATGCTCTTTCAACCAACTCATTGGTTCAAGGGTACATCTCTGAACTCCTCTGATATTTGTCGTTGTAATCCTTCAACGTCTTCAGAGAGGTGACGGGTCCCGACAACCACACATTAATACGGACTGTGGGGTCCTTAAACTCATGGACTAATGCGTCCTTAAACTAACATTTGTTCCCAAAACGGGAATGATAGACCACCACGTCCCTAAACTGGAATTTGGACCACCATGTCCCTAAACTGGAGATGGACCACCACGTCCCTAAACTGGAACTTGGACCACCACGTCCCTAAACTGGCAATGGACCACCATGTCCCTAAACTGGAACAACAGAGCCCAAATGCTCTTTTGTCGGATCTAAACGATCCCGTTTAAGTTGATCTTAGCCTCAAATATGGCTAACGTGTCCTTAAACCTTCAAACAGACTTTAGTCCCAAATTGGACTCTAGATCCCCTAATCAACTTTGGCTCAAGGGTACATCTCTGAATTCCTCTGACATCTGTCGTTGTAATCCTTCAACGTCGTCAGAGAGGTGATGGGTCCCGACGGCCATACATGTAATGGACCACTATGTCCCTAAACTGGAACAATAGAGCCCAAATGCTCTTTTGTCGGATCTAAACGATCCCGTTAAGTTGATCTTAGTCTCAAATTGGACTAACGTATCCTTAATAAACGTTTAAGTTGATCTTAGCCTCAAATATGGCTAACGTATCCTTAAACCAAAACCCCAAACCCAAATCTAAGAAAATACGGATTTGGACTAATCCACGTCCTACGGGCGACGACACAAATTAGTCTCCGTATACAATCCACGGGCAACCACAAACAAAACAAACACCCACGACACGAAGTGAAATTCTGGAGAAGGAGAAAGTTGTTACCACGATGCGGTAGCGTAATTAACTGCAGGGGCTTGCGCCTGCAGGAAAGAGCGTCCCCACAATCAAAAACCCCTCAAACGAGGGGGAATCTGACGAAGTCTACTACATCGGCCGCATCCGTCTAAACCTTCGATACATGGTGCTATAAATCAACTTGGCATCTTCGGAGAGGTGGACGGATAGCACCAATTAGCATCTGCCCCGAATCTCAGGCGAGACGCTAACTTCTCGGCCGCCATTCGGAGGGGAACAGATTCTGGCACGCCCGGTGGGACTTTTTCCTCTTTCCACTCCGCACTTCGTGTGTCGTGTTCGCGAACGAATCGCGGTTTGCTAATGGTTGCCCGTGGGTTTCGAGGTACTAAGATTTGGCGTTTTGCTTGGTACAGAAAGCAAAGGATCAATGGCGTTCACCTGCTCAAAGTGTTCCACATGCAACTGCAACCCACGTCTTGCCACAACTGGGGGTATATCTTATGGGCCGCAGGCGGCTTCCCTGTTCACAATGCCGATGGAACAGGTCACTCAAGCCACCACAGGATTGTTTTTTGGGACCATGCTCCCGCCAATGAGCTTCACCGCTCTTGTGCCAACACCGGAAGCTCCTAAGAAGTCGGTCTTCGATCGGCTTACAGCTACTGCGGCCCCTCTCAACGGGTCGTCCGATTCCGGCTCCTCGGTCTTCGCCAGACAGGGCCAAAATTCTTGTGGGCCCACAATGAAGCTTGCAATCCCAGAGAAGGTTATTCCGAAGAGGATAGCCATCCCTGCTCCTGGAGTCGTTAAGGCGGCTTCTCCTACCAAAGGGTCGGTCTTTACAAGATTGACTGTTCCGGCTCCCGCTACGGTTCCTGTCCCTGCTCAGAAGACTGTTTTCAACCGATTGGATACTGCTTCTCAAAGGACATCAGTATTCAACAGGCTGACGCCAACAGCAGCCCCTCACCTGGACAGGGGGCAAGACAAAGCCATCCCCATCACCGAACCAACTCCATCAGCTCGACACGCTCGACGTCGCCACTGGCGCCGAGTAAGGAAGGCCGGGGGCAACTCCCCCTCTGGGCTAACGCCACCAACTCCAACGGCGGAAGTTAATGCTGCTGTCCCAACCGGGAACAGTTTTGAGCTGCTGAACAGAATACGCATGAATTTGCCCACTGCCGTACTGAAAAGATCTCCGCTACCGGTGGAGACTGTCACGGAAATAAAGCCGAAGCAGTCCCCTCAACGGCTGTCTTCCAAAGTTTACAAAATCTGGCGACAAGTCTGAGAGTCAGTGATCGATCCAAATTTCTCCCGCCAGCACAAGAAACTGAAGGTCCAAAAGGAAGTCAGCCATCCTGCTAAGCCACGAAAAGCTGTCTGGATGCCCACCTTGACGGCTCCCTCAACTTCGACCACTCTTGAGAAAAGAAGGCCGGAGAAAATCCCTGTGCCGGCGACAAAAGTCAAAGGCACTGAACCCAAACGCCCTAAGTCTGAAGGCATGGTGGTACATACCGTCTACATGGCGTCTGGGAAAAAGGATAGCCATATATCCACAGGTCATAGACCGCTTACGCGATCGGTGACTAAAGTTCAAGAGCAGTAGCAGAAGCTCCATGAAATGATAACTGCGATGGCCGCACTCACCGGGCCAAAAGAAAGCCCAGAAGCATCCTCGAATCAACGCTAGGAACAAGAAACCGATGCCGAATTCCTTCGGAGAATACTGGAAAAAAAGGACAAGGAGGCTGCGGAACAAGCAGCCAATATAAAACAAATGGCCCTTCTGTTCCAGGACATGGTGGGTATGATGATCCGGCAGGATCCCCCAGCCGAAGATCCTCCGATTATCCTTGAAGATGACAGAGGAGAAACGTCAAATCCACCGCCGGCCCTTTCAGCAGCCAAGGAGGAAACCATTTCCAAAGCTGCACTAAACGACTATATTTCTCAACAAATAAGAGTTCACCAGGCAACTGAGACAGTCGGTCAAGTTGTCAAAACGGGGCGACCCTATCCGGGCTGGTATGACCAAGTCAGTTACCCGCCGGGATATACGATCCCTAAATTCCATGTGTACAAGGGGACAGGGAATCCACATCAGCATGTCGCTCAATTCAGAGCCTTATGCGGCAACACTGGAGGCGACGACAAACTGTTGCTTCGCCAATTCGTCGGCAGCTTAGCAGAAACGGCCTTTGAATGGTACTCGGAGCTTTCCAATGACTCTGTCAAAACATTTGCAGAGATGGAGTTGCTGTTTACACAGAGATTTGCAAGCGCTAGCGAGCGCACCCGGATCACGGCATTGATCAACGCCAGAGTGAAGCCGGGAGAGACGTGGGTGCAATATGCAATCCGGTGGCGGAACCTATGATCGAGATGCGAACAACGCATAGAAGAAGCTCCTGCCGTGGGCATGTTCGTGGGTACTCTCGACCCTCAAGCAACTATCTCCCAATTCATGATGTTCTTCAAGCCGACCACCTTCCAGGCCTTGATTGACAAGCTGGCCCAAATGGACCAGATGGGCCATAAGCCTTCCCCTTCAATGACAGAGCCTTGGAATGAAAAGGGCAAAGGGAAAGCAACCTTCGTTGCCAATACTCAGCAACGACCGAGCAACTTAAAGCCGGTTGTTCGCCAAAACAACCAGCGTCCACGCCCATCCCTCGAGGAGAGACTAGGACGTCCTTACTCGTTTCCTCAGAATAAAACGAGAAGATTGTTCGAGCTGGCAGTGCACAACAGACTCATCAGCCTGCCGAGTCCGAAACGTCCGTTGCAGCCAGGCGATGTCAACGATCCAAATTACTACCCTTACCACCAAGCGGTAAGCCATCCGATCGAAGATTGCTTCGTCTTTAAGGGATGGATCGAGGATCAGTACCTACAAGGTAAGTTTGCGCTGTCTAAGAAGTGGAAAGTAAACCCACTGTTTACCCCAATCAGAGCAAAGCTCTGTTCAAATTCCGAGGTGGGAGATGTAACAACGCTTCATCTTCCCCCCAATCAGAGCAAAGCTCTGCTTAGAAAATTTAAATTTTAATAACTGAAGCAACGCTTCAGATTCTTTGCGCTGCGCGCAGAGCGCCACGTGTCAAAATCAGACACGTTAGCGCAGGGAGCGCAACGCCCAAGGCGGCGCGCCCAATCAGAGCAAAGCTCTATTAAAGGAAGCAACGCTTCAGTTGCGCTGCGCTGTGCGCTGCGCGACACGTGTCAGCGCAGATGCGCTAGCGCAGTTGCGCTGCGCTGCGCGACACGTGTCACGCGCTGGGGCATCTGCGCCAAACAGAATTAAATTTCCAAGAAATTTTTTCTGTTCTTGTTAAAACAAGAAGATTTTCTTCTGCAAAGCAGAAGCCCTTGGATCAAATATCCAACGGTGGGGAAAATTCCCCAAATCACTTAGAGAAAGATCTCTTTAACAAATTTAACTAATTTATGGGCACTATAAAAAGGACCCTAGGCCTCAATTAAAAAGCATCAACATCTTTCTAAAAAAAAAGAGAAGAGAACTCTTGAGAACTCCTCAAGAACAACAGAAGGTAAAAAAACTTTAGGAAAAAGAGAATTCTCTTATGGATAGATTATTGATCTTAGAACAAGATCAATACTTTTAAATAAAAAGAAAAATAAGTAATAATAGTGCTCTGCACTCCTGTTTTTGAATCTAAAAGATTCTTAGTGCTTTGCACTTCCAAACTGCGCTGTTGCGCTCTTGAGAGAGCGCCACGTGTCAGCTACAAAACAACTTGCGCTCTTGAAATAGAGCTTTGCTCTCTGGAATTGGCGCAACTCAATAGAGCGCGCCACGTGTCAGCAGCGCAGCGCATTAGCGCAGCGCACTGCGCTATTGCGCTTGCGCTCACCAGAGCGTGACACGTGTCACCACCATATGAGTTTGTGCTCATTACTTAGCGCAAAGCGCCTGACAAGCCACGTGGGGCACTGTCAGAGTATTTAATGCTCTGCATTATTAAAGAAAAGGGACAGAGCCCAATTAAAAGGCCTAACAAGCCTAATAAAAAATGCTATGCATTTCAAAAGGGGGGCAAAGCCCAAACAAAAAAATACATGCTCTGCATCATTTAGAAAAGGGCAAAGCCCGACCAAAACAAGAATAATGCAGTGCATTACTAAAAAGGGGTAAAGCCCTAGCACAGGCCAAAGACACAAACTGGACTTAGCCCAATTTTGGCCATAAGTCCTTAAATTAAATTGACTGAGCAAAATTGCTCTCTTAAATCAATTTACTACCGGTTCAAGGGTACATCTCCGAACTCCTCTGACACCTGTCGTTGTAATCCTTCAACGACGTCAGAGAGGTGACGGGTCCCGACGACCACATATGAATATGGACCGAAACGTCCCGAAACTAATATTGGACCGAAACGTCCCTAAACTAATATTGGACCGAAACGTCCCTAAACTGGAATATGGACCACTACGTCCCTAAACTGGAACAATAGAGCCTCCTAATGCTCTTTTGCCGGATCTAAACGGTCCCGTTTAAGTTGATCTTAGCCCCAAATACGGCTAACGTATCCTTAAACACTCAAATGAACGATAAAATTCCAAATCGACCTTGGTTCAAGGGTACATCTCCGAACTCCTCTGACATCTGTCGTTGTAATCCTTCAACGACGTCAGAGAGGCAACGAGTCCCGACGGCCATATATTAAATGGATCACCCCGTTAAGTTGATCTTAGTCTCAAACAGGACTAACGTATCCTTGACAAACGTTTAAGTTGATCTTAGCCGCAACGCGACTAATGCATCCTTAAACTAAAAACACCAAACCCAAATCTAATTAAATACGGATTTGGACTAATCCACGTCCTACGGATGACGGCATTACTCAGTCTCCGTATACAATCCACGGGCAACCACAAACAAAACAAACACCCACGACACGAAGTGAAATTTTGGAGAACGAGAAAGTTGTTACCGCGAAGCGGTAGCGTAATTAACTGCAGGGGCTTGCACCTGCAGGGAAGAGCGTCCCCACGATCAAAAACCCCTCTAGCGAGGGGGAATCTGACGAAGTCTGCTACATCGGCCGCATCCATCTAAACCTCCGATACACGGTGCCATAAATCAACTTGGCATCTTCGGAGAGGTGGACGGATAAAACCAAATAGCATCTGCCCCGAATCCCAGCGTCAGGACACTTCACGGTCCTGTGCGCCGTCTTTCGGAGGGGAACAGATTCTAGCACGCCCGGTGGGACCTCTTCCTCTTTCCACTCCACACTTCGTGTGTCGTCTTCGCGAACCAATCGCGGTTTGTTAAATGGTTGCCTTCGGATTTCAAGTTACTAAGATTTGGTCTCTTGCCTGGCACAGAACTCAAGATTCAATGGTCTCTAACTGCACCAACTGCTCGAAGTGCCACTGCAATGGACGCTCCACCTCCCCCGGAGGTGTAGCATATGGGCCCCAAGCGGCTTCCTTCCTCACTCTGCCAGTAGACCAGGTGACCCAGGCCACCACTGGCCTGTTCTTCGGGACCATGATCCCACCTACAAGCTTTCCTACGCCAATACCTGCACCGGAAGTGAACAAAAAGTCGGTCTTCGACCGGCTCACTGCTACGACGGCCCCTGTCAACGGGTCACCCGCTACCAAACCGACAGCCTCTGTTTTCACCAGGCTAAATCTAAACTCTAAAATGGCTGTCCAAAGGAGGGCAACAGCTGCTGCTTCAGAAGTCATCAAGGCGGCTTCCCCTGTCAAAGAGTCAGTCTTTTCAAGGCTGACGATTCCTACTCCTACCCCTGCTGGAGGATCCGTCTTCGACAGGATGAATATCACCCCTCAAAAGACAACCTCAGTCTTTAAGAGGTTAACACCGGCGGCGCCCCATTCGGACAGGGGGCAAAAAGAAGATGTCTCAATCTCCGAGCCAGTCCCAACGGCTCGTCATGCTCGACGTCGCCATTGGCAACGAGTGAGGAAGGCAGGGGGCAACTCTCCCTCAGGGCTAACTCCACCGGCTCCAGTGGTTGAAGTCAACGCTGTTGTTCCAACTGGGAACAGCTTTGAACTGCTGAGGAGGGTACGGAAGAATGCTCCAACCGCTACACTGAAAAGATCTCCTCCGCCTGCAGAGAGAGTCCCAGAAACAAGGCAAGAATAGCCCCCTCAACGGCTGTCCTAAAAAATATATAAAGTTTGGAGGAGGGTTCAAGACTCCGTGATTGACCCAGGTCACTCTCGTCACCAGAAAAAGGTGAAGGTGGAAAAAGACAAGGGCCGTCCCATTAAACAACGGGGGACAGCAGCCGCTAGGATGCCCACTTCAACGGTTCCTTCAACCTCAACGGCCCACAAAAGAAGGAGGCTAGAGAAAACTCCCGCGTCAGTGGCAAAAGTTAAAAATGGCAAACCCAAACGCCCTAAGTCAAGGGGCATGATAGTTCATACAGTTTATGTAGCATCGGGAAAGGAGGATAGCCGCATATCAACAGGCCATAGACCGCACACGAGGTCAGTGACCAAGGCTCAGGAGCAGCAGCAGAAGCTCCAAGAAATGATGAACACTATGGCCGCACTTACAGGGCCAAAAGAAACCCCTGAAACGTCCTCGGACGAGCGTCAAGAACAAGAAACGGACGCTGAATTCCTTCGTCGCGTACTAGAGAAGAAGGATAAAGAGGCTGCGGAGCAGGCAGCCAACATAAAGAAGACGGCCCTCCTGTTCCAGGATATGGTGGGTATGATGATTCAACAAGATCCACCTGCTGAAGATCCCCCGATCATCCTTGAAGACGATAGGGGAGAGACGTCGAATCCTCCACCGGTTCTGTCCACAGCTAAAGAGGACACAATCTCCAAAGCTGATTTGGATGAGTACATCGCCCAGCAAATACGGGTTCATCATGCAACCGAAACAGCCGGCCAGGTCGTGAAAACGGGGCGGCCATATCCAAGTTGGTACGATCAAATCAAGTACCCACCCGGTTACACAATTCCCAAGTTCCATGTCTACAAGGGGACTGGCAATCCGCACCAGCATGTTGCCCAGTTCAGGGCACTCTGCGGCAATACCGGTGGAGATGACAAGCTTTTACTTCGCCAGTTTGTTGGAAGCTTATCGGATACGGCGTTCGAATGGTACTCTGAGCTCCCGAACGACTCTATTAAAACCTTCGCGGAGATGGAGCTGTTGTTTACTCAGCATTTTGCAAGCGCTAGTGAACGTACCCCGATGACAGCACTGATTAACGCTAGGGTAAAACCCGGCGAGACGTGGGTTCAGTACGCTATACGATGGCGGAATTTATGGTCAAAGTGTGAGCAGCGCATTGAAGAAGCTCCCGCGGTGGGTATGTTTGTGGGAACCCTCAATCCACAAGCAACGCAGTTTATGATGTTTTTCAAGCCGACTACCTTCCAGGCTTTGATAGACAAACTAGCGCAAATGGATCAAATGGGCCATAAACCCCCTCTTCCAAGGCCAGACACCCGAAATGACAAAGGAAAGGGAAAAGCGATCGTCGTCGCTAATGCTCAACAACAACTGAGCGACTCGAAGCCGGTTGCTCGTCAAATAATACGCGACCGTACGTGCCCCTTGAGGATAGGATGGGACGTTCTTATTCCTTTCCCCGTGATAAAACGAGGAGGTTATTCGAGCTGGCGTTGCGCAACAGACTCATAAATTTGCCGGATCCAAAACGTCCGTTGCAACCAAGTGACGTCAACGAGCCCAACTACTGTCCTTATCATCGAGTACTAGGCCATCCGATCGAAGATTGCTACGTTTTCAAGAATTGGCTTGAAAACCAGTACCGACAGGGCAAGTTCGCGTTATCTGACAAATGGAAGGTGAATCCTCCGCAGCCCCACACCTCTAAGGGGACGAATACGTCGGGGGCAACATGCTCCGTCATTGAAGAAGCACCTTGGGAGGTCGTATTATCAGCCAAGACAAAAAGGATGCTAAACGATCTTCATACATGTCCAGCAATCAAGTGGAAGAACCCGTTGGAACCGCAAGTCATTGAAGGGATGTTGAAGCCACGTCCAACTCCAAAAACCGATGGTGGCGGTTCAAGCACTTGCAGTCAGCCGTCAAAATCTTCGAAAAAGAAGAAGAAGAAATCTAAAAAGCCCGTGAAGCCTGGCGACAAGCGCACGGACTTACAAAAGCAAATTGACGCGTTGGAAGAATACAACCAAAAGGCGCGGACTCCCATTACATTCCAAGAGTTTCTCAATCATGTCTTTCAAGAAGAAGATGAAGGAGAAAGTTCATCAGATGAATCCGAGGAATATGTGGCGAGCTGTCATATGATTTCCCATTCGATCATGAACGATGAGGAGACTCCTTGCACCGAAAAGCTGGGGGCAGATCCCGAACCAAAAGTTTTAGGGCCACCAGAGGAAATAATCGACGCTTTCCTCAATGAAGCTCGGTTGAAAAGTAAAGCTGATCGGGAGTGCGAGGCGGCTATATTTGAAAGGGCCAAGCGCCAGCGACTTGATGAAGGAGCTGAGACGATCCCGCTGGAGCAAAACACCTCCACTACCGACAAAAGCCAATTCAAGATGAGGAAAAAGTTCGCTAAAGCCATATCAATGGGCATGAAGCTACCATCCTCTGAAGGAAACATCGCCGGTGAAGTGGAAACGCACCCCTCGTATTGCTTATATCATCGGAGGATTTCGCACCCCACTCAAGAGTGCAAAGCTTTCGATAGATGGTGGCAAGGATACGTTGCTCATCGACAACGCTTTAAGCGGGAAAAACGTAAAACTCGTCGGGAGCAAAGAAATACGACCGAAGGGCTTAAAAGAACTGCTGGCGATTGTTGCATGGTTAACACCGATGGATCACAAGTGCCTACATTCGGGAGTGATTCTGATGAAGAGCTAGAACTTTCCCCTCTCTTTAAAGAGTCCGCTTCAGGAAAAGAAGAAGAACCGAAGGTCTGCGAAAATATCCGGCTGCGGAATCGGACGCTGCCTGAAAAGAACCTCGGACCCTTGAACAGAAAAGATAAAGGGAAAGAAAAGGTCTCTGAAGATATCATCTTAGATGACCAAGTGGCGGAAGAGTTAAACGCCAAGAACCCACCGAAGAGAAATAAGGTAGACTAAAACGTTTTGGCGCATCTGAGGAAGCTGCCCTCACAGCTCAGCATTCTTGACGCCCTTTTGCTATCAAAAGAGGCGAGAGATTCATTGATTAAGGCGCTCCAAGATCCGGAATAATTCCAAGCATGCTTGGCCGAGGAAAAGATGAAGGATGAATTGGAGGAAGTGCACACGGCCGATGTCACTTTTGGCGATGAAGACCTTCTACTTGGGACATGCGAACACAATTGCCCTCTCTATGTCTCGGGATACAGTCATGATATAAAGATAGGCAAAATCCTGATCGATAACGGGTCGTCTGTTAACCTACTCAACGTGCGGGTGTTGAAGGAAATCTGCATGAGCATCCAGCACCTTGCTCGGGACAAGATCACCATCTCCGGGTTTGACTCCCAATCGTCAAAGACTCTTGGATCTGTGATACTGACGCTACGCTTCGGGCTACTCGTCACGGACATTAAGTTCCACATCATAGACGCCAAGACATGCTACAACGCTTTGCTCGGCCGACCATGGTTACACGAGTACAACATCATCCCTTCTACACAACATCTGTGTATGAAGTATTTTAAGGATGGTTTCGAGTATACCGTGACGGGAGAACTGAACCCGTTCTCTGTGAACGAGGTCCGCAAATACGAAGATGCCAAATACTTCTTGCCGGATTTCGAAGACACGGAGAAGTGTCATAAGCCGGAGAATAAAACTAACGCCACTATCCCTGTCTTCGGCAGTGATACCGAGGAGGAAGAGGAGATCGTTTATTCGGGTCCGCCCCAAAATAACAAGCCAGGACCGTCCACTCCTACATTGGTCTTTGGTAGTGATTCGGAGGATGAGTTCCATGTCTTATTCTCTGCTCGACCTTCAATACAAGCTTTCGCTGATGAAGAGCAAAGTCTGCAAGTCGCCATGGTGCCGCCTAAACATCATAAAGAACTGGACGCACTTAATATCTACAGTGTAGAAGAGCTGCGGACATTCTATATCCCTCCCAGGCGAGAAAACGAGAAAGCAATTCTGTTTTACCGCTATGAAGAAACCAATGTGAAAAAAGAAATCTGGCATGGCGCAGATCCTGCGCTCGACAGGCTTCAGCCTATCCGTCTTCCCAGATATTATACAGAGGGTTTGAAGAAGCTGCTGAAACGCCAGGGGATATCCTTCAAACAGACCGTTAGAGAGACCAAATTCTATGACAGGGTCTGGAACATTCCCGGGACCCAACGCAAACTGCCTAATGCGAGAATGGAAACAAGAGGGCTTGGATGCATTCGGTCAAAGAAACGAGAGTTACTACCTGGCTGCTACGTCGTGTATGACCTTGATAAAGAAGCGGATGCTCAATGGGAGGACGCTAATTCTAAGCCAGTGAAAGTTCCAGATGCAAAAGAGCCCAGTCCGTCGTTCGAGGAACAAATGGACAGACTTATAAAGAAAGCTGGTCAAAAGGTCCGAAATGATCACAACCGTGAGACGGCCATCTACGAGAAAGCCAAGACGCAACGCCTTCTCCAACAGGTCGTAAAGGATGAAAATGCCGCTCCTTGTCAACCCGTTATAAAGAAGGCTCAGCTCAAAAGCAGAAATAAGTCGAAAGGCCAAAAAGGCGCTCAACAACAACAAAGCAGGGCTAAGAAGCCACGCAAACGGGAGTCGAGCGTTATTGATCTATCCCTTATGAAGAAAATGGGGCGAGCATACTCGTTTCCTCGGGACAAGACGAAGAAAATACTTGATCTCGCCCTGAAACATCAAATGCTTACATTGCCGGAGTCTAAACACCCTAAACAAGCAGGCGAAGCCTCACACTCGGACTATTGCTCTTACCATCGAGTAGTAGGTCATCCTCTTGAAGATTGCTTCACCTTCAAGAATTGGGTCGAAGATCAATATCAGCTTGGTAAATTCGCTCTGTCCGACAACTGGAGGGTAGCACCACCACAAAAGCACAAGCCTAAGGCCAGGAAAGAAAAACCAGTTCCACATTGGGATTGGAAGCGAATTCGTACCTGTCACATGATAACAATACTACAAGAAGAATCCGAGAACATGGACAGCCTTCCCTGGTGCCTCGAAAACAGCAATGATGAGGTGATCTCAGAATTTCCCCCAGCTCCGAAAGAACTGGAGGATGGAATACATACCATTGCAGATAACCTCAAGAAAATTGAGTTGGGGACGATAAACGATCCGCGACCGACATTCGTCAGCGAGCTGCTGTCTGAAGAGAGGATGGCTGCGTTAAAAGACGTCCTTGTACAGCATAAAGATTGCTTCGCATGGAACTATTCCGAGATGCCGGGACTAGATCCAGAAGTTGCTGTACATAGACTGGCGATATCCTCGGGTGTCAAGCCAGTCAAACAAGCGCCGAGAAGAATGCGGCTCAAGCTCGAGATGAGCATCAACGCTGAAGTCAAAAAGCTGATAGACTCCGGCTTTATCCAGGAGGTTCAATACCCTGAATGGATTGCTAATAACGTCCCAGTGATGAAGAAAAATGGGACAGTGCGCATATGCGTGGACTTTCGGGATCTCAACAAAGCCTGCCCGAAGGATGATTTCCCAGTACCAGTCACCGAACTGATGATAGACAATATGTCCACGCATGAGATTTTCTCATTCATGGACGGCTCATCAGGATATAATCAAATAAAAATGCATCCTGAAGACCAGAAACATACGGCTTTCCGGACTCCTTTGGGAATATTCTGTTACAAGGTGATGCTCTTCGGTTTAAAGAACGCCGGTGCCACCTACCAAAGGGCCATGACGAAGATCTTCGATGACCTTATACACGAAATCGTTGAATTCTATATCGACGACCTCGTTGTTAAAAGCAAATCATATAAGGAACATCTCGAGCATCTGAAGACCGTATTTCAACGTCTTCGGCAATACAACTTGAAGATGAATCCGCTCAAGTGTGCATTCGTAGTTTCCTCAGGAAAATTCCTGGGATTCATTGTTCGACACCGGGGTATCGAAATAGATCCGTCCAAGATCAAGGCAATCATGGAAATGCCTCCGCCAAGGACTCTCAAACAGTTGCGGTCTCTCCAAGGGAAGCTCGCATACTTACGGCGATTTATAGCCAATCTTTCAGGCAAGTGCCGTCCCTATAGCCACCTGATGAAGAAGGGAACCCCATTCGTCTGGGATCAAAGATGCCAAAGCGCGCTAGACGAGATCCAGCAATACCTGCAGAACCCGCCAGTGTTGGCTGCTCCGGTTAAGGGAAAGCCTCTCATTCTTTATACAACTGCTCTCGAAGGTTCTTTAGGCGCGTTATGGGCGCAGGAGAATGACCAGGGAAAAGAAAGAGCACTCTACTACTTAAGTCGAGTTCTGCTGGGGGCAGAAAGCAACTACTCCCCCATTGAAAAACACTGCTTGGCGTTGATCTTCGCAATAACAAAGCTTAGACATTACGCATTAGCACATGAAGTCCATCTCATTTCAAAGGTGGACCCTCTCAAATACCTAATGTCAAAGGCCATATTGACGGGACGACTCGCTAAATGGGCCCTGCTCTTAATGGAGTTCTCGATAACGTACCGACCTCTCAAGGCAGTGAAAGGCCAGGCCATCGCCGACTTCCTTGCTGAGCACCCGATACCTGCCGATTCTCCCCTAAAGTGCGATTTGCCAAACAAACATGCGTTTGGCGCAGTCGACAGTGGTGATACCCGCTGGGAGCTTTATTTCGATGGAGCATCTTCCATGAAAAAGCACAAACAAAGTACGCCAATGATCAAATCGGGAGTAGGCCTTATCTTCGTGACCCCACAAGGAGGAATAATGCGCTTCGCTTTCTCCTTAACAGAACCGAGAACGAATAATGAAGCTGAATATGAAGCTTTGATAGCAGGTCTCGAGATCGCCATTGACATGGGAATTGAAAGCCTCCTCATATATGGGGACTCCCAGCTAGTCGTCAGTCAAGTGAACGGCGATTACCAAACATGCAAACCGGAATTGGTAAAATACGGGGAAAAGGTGCAACAACTGCTGACCCAAATTCCCTCCTATACCTTGGAAAGTATACCACGCGCAGAAAATAGCAAAGCGTACGCGTTAGCTAAGCTCGCTAAAGAACTGGCTGACGAGAACCTCGATGAGGTTAGAATCATGGTACAAAGTCGTCGGGTGCTCGCCCCCGCAGAAATACCTCCGGGATCACCCGAAGAGAAGGGAGTGACTGAACAAGCGACCTTACAAATAAAAGACCATGAGAAGGTTGAGGATTGGAGGGAGGTCTTTATAGACTACTTCAAATCCCACCAAATGCCCGAAGATGCGTCCGCACGACACCAGCTCATGAAACGAGCTCTGTCTTTCGCCCTCGTCAATGATACTCTATACAAGAGGTCATTCGATTCTCTGTGGCTGAGGTGCTTAGGACCGGACGAAGCGGAAAGAGTCGTTCAAGAGGTTCATGACGGAATCTGCGGTTCTCACCAAGCAGGCCCAAAGATGAAGTTAAATATCAAACGGATGGGTTACTACTGGCCCACGATGATTCAGGACCGACTCGAATATGCGAAACAATGTCACTCATGCTAAATTCATGGGGACTTCATCCATCAGCATCCCAATCCACTACATCCAACAGTGGCTAGCTGGCCGTTCGAAATGTGGGGAACTGACATAGTCGGCCCCATCGAACCAGCATCGTCTAGGGGACATCGTTTCATCCTGGCGACGACTGACTACTTCTCCAAATGGGCAGAAGCAGTACCGCTGAGAGAAGTGAAGACGGAGAATATCCTCCATTTCTTCAAAACGCACGTCATATATCGGTTTGGAACTCCGAGGCGGATCATCTCCGATAACGGGCCAGCCTACCGAAGTCATAAAATCAGCCGCTTCGCACAGCAGCATAACATAGACTGGAGATATTCCTCAGTCTATAATCCACGAGCTAACGGTCTCGCCGAGGCCTTCAACAAGACCTTGACGAAAATTATAAAGAAAACAGTGTCCCGAAATAAGAAAGACTGGCATGAGAGACTACAAGAAGCTCTTTGGGCGTATCGAACCACGTTCAAGACAGCCACAAACACAACGCCATATGCGTTGGTGTTCGGTACGGAAGCAGTACTCCCTCTCGAGATAGAGTTACCCTCTCTACGAGTAGCAGTCCAGTACGAGCTGACGGACGAAGAAAATGCCTACCTTCGGCTTGAGGAGCTTGACGCCCTTGATGAAACTAGGCTCATAGCGCAACAAAATCTGGAAGCTTATAAAGCAAAGATGATGCGCTCATACGAAAGATTGACCCGACCGAGGACATTCCACCAAGGAGAACTCGTGCTAGTGGTCAAAAGGCCTATGATCCCCAATCGCGCCAAGCGGGGAAAATTCGAGCCAAAGTATGAAGGCCCGTACATCATAGATAAAATTTACCAGGGTGGGGCCTATCTACTCATGGACATGCACGGTGAAAGGCCTTTCAGGCCAGTAAACGGTCGCTTCCTAAAGAGATACTACGCTTAATGAGCCACAGCCTAGGTCAATGATAGATGACGACGACTATGTCCGCTCGCTATCTTCCTAAGCTCAAACTCTATCAGCAGTAGCCAACCTTCTCATAGCGGACCGAAATGTCCTTAAACTAATAGCAGACCGAAACGTCTTTAAACTACTACCGCAGCATCTTTAGGCTGACAAGATATAAAAAAAACATATAAAAATAAAATTAAAAAAAAACGGTATGTCCACAAGCAAAAAAGGGCACGGATGAAAACTCGAAAGGGCTCCGTGAGTAAAAACTGCAGGGCTACCGGCGAGTGTTCGTGAAAACCCGAAAGGGCGCGACCTCGTAAAAAAAAAAGAGAAAAAAAATATATAAAAATAAAAAGAATAAAAAAAAACGGTATGTCCATAAGCAAAATGGGCGCGGATGAAAACCCGAAAGGGCTCCGTGAGTAAAAACAGCAGGGCTACCGGCGAGTGTTTGTGAAAACCTGAAAGGGCGCAACCTCGTTAAAGGACACTTATAGGGTCCTCTCGACCTTGTAAGGAGAAACCACCCGCGTGAGATCCTTACGACTCACAAGGGAGCAACACACTTAGGGATCCTCACGATCCCTAAGGAGAAAATACACTTGCGACATCCTCACGACTCGTAAGGAGAACTCTCTTATGGGACCCTCACGGCTCATAAGAGTTGAAAGTCTTAAGTTACAGAGACCTAAACCTGTGCTTAAGCAACCCACACAACTTCCGATATTGCCCTACAAGTGGCTCAATACTGACCCTTGTATACAATCCATGGGCGCGAATAAACATTTCCCTAACCAAGGTCCATCCGTGACTGGGGATATGTTCGCATAGCCCTTGTAAATCCTCTCGATTTACAAAGAGAAAACCCTCCTGTAGGATCCTTACGACTTACAGAGGAAACGAACACTTAGGAATCCTCACGAGTCCTAAGGAGAAAATACACCTACAAGATCCTCACGACTTGTAGGGAGAAATAACTTCGTGAAACCCTTACGGCTCATGAAGTCAAAAGCCTTAGCCGACAGGACCCTAACCCTGGTCGCTAAGCCACCTTTATTCGACATCGACAGAGGCAGATGATGATTCGCTCCTGGTAATATCCCAGTTGTAGCGGTGCTGATGCCGAAATCGGTCTACAGCGAAAAGCCAATAGGCCGCACATGCATACGAAATAGCCGAAATGATAGGGCAACTTGCAATAAAAAGCAGCAAGTAAAAATGTATGCATGCAAAATAGCCGAAATGATTGGGCAACTCGCAATAAAAAGCAGCGAGTAAAAATAAAATAAATAGCCGAAATGATTGGGCACCGCGAAAAATAGCCGAAATGATTGGGCAATCGCGACCTTCGCGATATAAAAGCAGAAATGATAGAGCATCGCGGAGATAAAACTAAAAAAAATGATAATAAAACTTTGGCCCTACAGTTAAGATCACATCGATCCCTGTATACAATCCAAGGGCGTAAACAAAGAGGGAACCATACTTTCCCAACAGGCTCCGCCAGAAGACGAAGCCAAATATCGACGGTTCAGTCCAACTCCGAAGAAACCAGTGTCTTCAGCAGATACCTCGACTCACGGATACAAACACTCCTTGACGAGAGCCTCCTGATCCGCGTTGACTCGCAGAGCCACCAGCGTCTCCGTGGGAATCCTCGACTCGTTTCAAACCCCAAGGAAACAAATAATCCTTGGCGCTCGGGAAACAAATAATCCCTAGCAAACTTCTCGACTCACGGATACAAACACTCCTTAACGAGAACCTCCTGATCCGCGTCGACTCGCAGAGCCACCAGCGTCTCCGTGGGAATCCTCGACTCGTTTCAAACCCCAAGGAAACAAATAATCCTTGGCGCTCGGGAAACAAATAATCCCTAGCAAACTTCTCGACTCACGGATACAAACACTCCTTGATGAGAGCCTCCTGATCCGCATCGACTCACAGAGCCACCAGCGTCTCCGTGGGAATCCTCGACTCATTTCAAACCCCAAGGAAACAAATAATCCTTGGCGCTCGGGAAACAAATAATCCCTAGCAAACTCCTCGACTTACGGATACAAACACTCCTTGACGAGAGCCTCCTGATCCGCGTCGACTCGCAGAGCCACCAGCGTCTCCGTGGGAATCCTCGACTCGTTTCAAACCCTAAGGAAACAAATAATCCTTGGCGCTTGGGAAACAAATAATCCCTAGCAAACTCCTCGACTCACGGATACAAACACTCCTTGACGAGAGCCTCCTGATCCGCGTCGAATCGCAGAGCCACCAGTGCCTCCGTGGGAATCCTCGACTCGTTTCAAACCCCAAGGAAACAAATAATCCTTGGCGCTTGGGAAACAAATAATCCCTAGCAAACTCCTCGACTCACGGATACAAACACTCCTTGACGAGAGCCTTCTGATTCGCGTCGACTTGCAGAGCCACCAGCGCCTCCGTGGGAATCATCGACTCGTTTCAAACCCCAAGGAAACAAATAATCCTTGGCGCTTGGGAAACAAATAATCCCTAGCAAACTCCTCGACTCACGGATACAAACACTCCGTGACGAAAGCCTCTTGACCCACGCAGAGCCACCCCTGTCTTTGCGGAAGAATTCCCGGTTCGTCTCAACTTGCAAAATGAAGCCTCAGGCAGCATGGACTAAGAAAGCTTGCTCCCTGAACAAGGGGCCCTGCAAGTCAATCCAAAATGGTCTCTTGCATACTATTCACGGGCCTCACTCTCCGAAGTCGATTTTCCGACAAGGAGGGAAACAACCGCTTACGAATCCTCTCGACTCGTAAGAGGGAAAATTCTCTTATAGGATCCTTACGACTTATAAAAGAAAACCACACTTAGGAATCCCCATGATTCCTAGGGAGAAAACCCACCTACGAGATCCTCTCGATCCGTAGGGAGAAAAGTCTCTATGAGACCCTCACGGCTTATAGAGTTGAAAAGTCTTAGGCAGCAGATCTGAACCTGCGGCCTAAGCCATCGCTATTTCTTAAGATAGTCAGGATACTCTTTCTAATCATCCGTCAACTATGTTTGCTAAGGTGATATGCTGATAATAAAAGAAAGGAAAGACGGAGAAAATAACAGAAAGAACATCCGATTTACATTTAATCGAGCATTCGAGACACACTCATTCATGCATGGGCAGAAGACTCAGGACGAGAAATAAGACAAGCTGAAATAAAAAGTTTCCATTCATATTGCCAAAAATTCTTACAATCATAAAAACCAGTGAACGAAAAATATTATTACAATGGAATAACTTCAGATCCAGGGCACGGATTGAGAAAGTCAAAAGTAAGGCCATCCAGAGTCCTTCTGGCCTTCCTGATTATTCTTATGCGCAGCCTTTCGCGCTCCTCTGTGTCAATATCATCAGCAAGTCCTCCTGGCCTCCGATAAGCAGCAACTATCGTCGTCTGCTAGAAGATTTGATGTAGGATGTCAATGAGGCTGTCCCACCGTCTCTTCGAGATCAGCCCCGTCAGGTACACTGAATGCACCTTGTCCTCGGCATCATCCAGCGCATTGAGCGGCAGGGCCTCGTGAAGACCCGGAAGTGCTCTCCATATTGCTCCCAGCACGACTTTCAAAAGAGCCGAACGACGGGGTAGCAGCCAACCACCGCTTGCGTTCAGACGACCCATAACCTCTGCACATTGAGCGTCTGTAAACTCCTGGTTTTGTTGACGACCCTGTGCGCGGATATCGTCATAGGTGATGAACTCGTGCAAACTGTATAGATGCACCGCCATTATGCCTAGAGGAAATACCACAGGAAGATTAGCGATAGAAGAAAAATAATATACATAGAGGGCTAAATTTCTAGAGAGCAAAGCTCTGTTCAAGGATTAAAACCCATGAACAAAAGCTCAATGAAACCCCAATGGGGATATCTTTAGATCAAAAGATCTATGAGAGCAAAGCTCTGCTGGTTAAGATTAATTAAAATTAATTTAATCTAAGAATCAATTTTACCTAAAGTTTTGTTTAAAAAAAACTTTGGAAAGAAGAGCGAAGCTCTAGAGTTCTTGAAGGCAAGAGCAAAGCTCTGAAGTTTTTGAAAATAAAAATCTGAAAGATGATAAGCATCTGTGGGGGACCAAAGGTCCTATTTATAGGCCTCAAGTGCCTCTTCGACTTCCAAAAGTTGTCGCGGCGGTTGGAATTCGGCCACCGTTGCACTCACGTTTGGGGCCACGTAAGCGCAAAAGTGGGGGGGCATTTGTTTACCCCAATCAGAGCAAAGCTCTGTTCAAATTCCGAGGCGGGAGATGTAACTGTTTCCTGATTTAAAATCAGGAAAGCTTCTGGGAAAAGCTTCAGAAGAGGGTCACGTGCTTACACGTGACTAGCGGTCACGTGTTGGCACGTGACACCTAAAAAACATCATCAAGGCAAGTTCAGTTTCCTGACTACGTTGAAGAAAAGGGGGCTTCAGAAAGAGTCACGTGCTCCCACGTGACCCGGGTCACGTAGTGACACGTGACATTTAAATGCAAGCGTCAAAAGGCACACCAGTTCCCTGATCAAGTCAAGGAAAAGGCTTCAGAAGAGGTCATGTGCTTCCACGTGACCAGGGTCACGTGTTGCCACGTGACGTTCAAGACAGCAGACTCGTTCTCCAGTTGAACCAAGGAAAGAGAGAGTTCAAACAAGGGTCACGTGCTCACACGTGACCAGGGGTCACGTGGCAGCACGTGACGTTTAAGCAGCAATAAGAAGACAGAGCGCAAAAGAAAGGAAAAGGCTCATTCCAAAGGGGGTCACGTGCCCACACGTGACCATGAGTCACGTGGTCACACGTGACCGGCTTTCAAAGCCCATTGTGTTAACAGAATTAAATTCTGAAAGAAATTCAAATCTTTCCAAAGGAAAGCAACTATCTGGAACCAATCGAATTAAAGATTCAGAGGTGATCTATCTATGGGAAAATCTCGGGTTTGGAAAGATTTCCCCTTTAAATCTAACCGAAACAACAAAGGAAAAACCCCTGGATTTGAAATCCAACGGTGAATAAAATTCACCCAACAATCTAAAGGTCCAAAATGAATGATGCATGCAAATCAAATCTTTCACGAAGATTCGTCAAAAACTGATTGATTCGGCTGCTTCTCCTATAAATAGGAGCCAAGAGACATACAGAGAGACATATACAGAGACAGGGAGAGAAAAAGAAAAAGAAGAGAGCTTCGATACTTGGAGAAACTTGGATCTTCTGCAAAAAAACCCTAGGTAAGAAAGGGAAAAGCTCCTTGAAAGAAGAAGAGAATTTAATTCTCAACAGAGTTTAACTCTGATACATAAAAACAGAAGAATATATTTCTTCTCTCTTTGATAGAGGATCTGCAAAGTGCACATCTCCCCTTAAGGTTGAGAATTTAATTCTCAATGGGTCGAGATCCTGCCATGCAGATCCAAAACATAGAGAGGGAATGCAAGCATGAGAATTTAATTCTCACAGAACTATAGGAATTTAATTCCTTTAAAATAAAATTAGGGCTTGACCCCGTATCATGGGAATTTAATTCCTTCAGAACAAAAGAAACAGGGTTTAACCCTAATTAAGAACTTAGTTCTGTCGAAACAACGGGAATTTAATTCCCTTAATCATCATTTAACAGGGAATGGGAATTCAATTCCTTAAAAAGCTTTGTTAGGGTTTAATCCTATTCAGTTCTTCACATATACGAGGAATTTAATTCCTACGGAAGATTTAGAGTTCAACTCTATTCAGAATATAAACCTTCAAAAGGAAGTAGGAATTTAATTCCTCTGAAATTTAAAGCTTGAGGAATTTAATTCCTGAAAAAAGATTAACAAAGCCTCTAAACAAAATACATAGAGGCAGGGTCATGTGTCATCACGTGACCCCCCCAAGAGATCTACAGAAAGCCCCTTTGAGGCAGCACCCCACGTGATCCACGTGACCCTTGGCGGAAGCTCTAATACATAGGCATTTGAATGCCCATCACGTGATGGCACGTGATGCTCTGAAAGACGCGATAATCTCAGCAGAATAAATGAAGGGAGGGCGCTCTCACGTGCTGCCACGTGACCCCTCTTGTCTTAGTGTTTAACACTAAATTGAAACTCTCGAACCCAGTGTTAAAACACTGTTGGGCCTTAGTGTTCAACACTAATTAAAAAGCTTTATTTGCAGTGTTCAACACTGATCTGTTTAGTGTTTAACACTAATTTGAAAAGCCTTGTTGCTGGTGTTTAACACCAATTATCTCTTAGTGTTAAACACTAACTTGTCAACCTCATTCCCAGTGTTCAACACTGATTGCTCTGTAGTGTTTAACACTAGGCTTCGGCCCAATTGACTAAATGGATGGAGGCAAAGCCTCTCCTGATTGGACTTAGCCCAAGATGGCCATAAGTCCTCAATTTGTGATTAACTGGGCCAATGGACTCATAACACAATTAATTCGTCCCCAAATTGGGCCAAGGACTATTTAATCCACTCCGGTTCTAGGGTACATCTCTTCACTCCTTTGATACTTGGCATTGTAATCCTTCAATGTCTTCAAAGAGGTGACGGGTCCCGACGACCACACATTGATACGGACTGCGGGGTCCTTAAACCCGTGTTTAATGCAAATTCCTGGTTACGTGGAACGCGGATAATGTCACTCTTTGACCCCGTGGAAAACGTCCAGAGCGGAGCCTGGTCCTCGCAGAGCACGGCAGTGAACCCGTGTGAAGCATCCAGAGCACATAATGGACTGTGGGGTCCTTAAACCCATGGACTACGACGTCCTTAACCTTGACCGAGATGTCTTAAAACTAACAACGGACTGTGGGGTCCTTAAACCCATGGACTACGACGTCCTTAACCTTGACCGAGATGTCTTAAAACTAACAGTGGACCGCAATGTCCTTAAACTACCCATGGACCGCAATGTCCTTAAACTAGAACAATAGAGCCCCGCATGCTCTTTTGTCGGATCTAAACGGTCCCGTTTAAGTTGATCTTAGCCTCAAAGATGGCTAACGTATCCTTAAACCTTCAAACAGAGTGGACTATAAATCCCCCCAATTAACTCTGGCTCAAGGGTACATCTCTGAACTCCTCTGACATCCGTCGTTGTAATTCTTCAACGTCGTCAGAGAGGTGACGGGTCCTGACGGCCATACATACGTTGGACCTCTAGGTCCCTAAACTGGAACAATGGAGTCCAAACACTCCTTTATCGGATCTAAACGATCCCGTTAAGTTGATCTTAGTCACAAAGTTAGACTAACGTATCCTTAACAAACGTTTGAGTTGATCTTAGCCTCAAGTATGGCTGACGTATCCTCAAACCAAACCCCCAAACCCAAATCTAAGATAATACGGATTTGGACTAGTCCACGCCCTACGGGCGACGATATAACTCAGTCTCCGTAAACAATCCACGGGCAACAAAACACAAAACAAACACCCACGACACGAAGTGACCAGCTGGAGAAGGAGAAAGTTGTTACCGCAATGCGGTAGCGTAATTAACTGCAGGGGCTTGCGCCTGCAGGGAAGAGCGTCCCCACAATAAATAAAAAAACCCTCAAGCGAGGGGGAATCTGACGAAGTCTGCTACATCGGACGCATCCGTTTAAACCTTCGATACATAGTGCCATAAATCAACTTGGCATCTTCGGAGAGGTGAACGGATAGCACCAATTAGCATCTGCCCCGAATCTCAGTGCCAAGACACCGCAGTCTTGTGCGCCGTCTTTCGGAGGGGAACAGATTCTGGCACGCCCGGTGGGACCTTTTCCTCTTTCCACTCCACACTTCGTGTGTCGTGACTCGCGAACCAATCGCGGTTCGCCAATGGTTGCCCTTGGGTTTCAGGACACTAAGAGTTGGCGTCTTGCTTATTGCAGAAAGCAAAGGATCGATGGCTTCTACTTCCATGAAATTCTCCAACTGCTCAGACTGCAATTGCAACCAACGCTCTGCCTCGCCAGGAGGTATAGCCTACGGACCCCAAGCTGCTTCGCTATTCACAATGCCTGTGGAACAGGTCACTCGCGCCACCACAGGATTGTTCTTTGGGACCATGCTCCCACCGACAAACTTCACCGCTCCAGCGCTGACAACGGAAGCTCTCAAGAAGTCGGTCTTTGATCGTCTTACCCCTGCCGCGGCTCCTCTCAACGAGTCGCCCAACGTCAACGCCTCGGTCTTCTCTAGATTGGGCCAGAAATCCTGCGAACCCATCATGGGACCTACAATCTCAGAGAAGGCTGCTTCTAAGAAGGTGGCTGCTCCTGCTCCCGAAATCGTCAAGGCGGCTTCTCCGGCCAAAAGGTCGGTCTTTACAAGATTGACGGCTCCAGCTCCCGCTCCTGCTGCCCAAAGGACGTCGGTCTTTGACAGGCTAACACCAACAGCGACCCCCCACCCAGACAGGGGGCAAGACGAAGCCATTCTTACCGCTGACCCTACGCCGTCCGCTCGACACGCTCGACGTCGCCATTGGCGCCGAGTAAGGAAGGCTGGGGGCAACTCCCCCTCCGGGTTGACTCCATCGGCCCCGGTGGCAGAAGTTAATGCTGCTGTTCCAACTGGGAACAGCTTCGAAATGCTAAATAAGGTGCGAAGGAATTCTGCTACTGCGGTGCTGAAGAGGTCTCCTCCCCCGTTAAAAAAGGTTGTGGAAATAAAACCCGAACAGCCCCGATCTCCTCAACGGCTGTCTTCCAAAATCTATAAAGTTTGGCGGCAGGCCCGAGACTCGATCATCGATCCAAACTTCTCCCGCCAGCACAAGAAGCTGAAAATCCAACCGGAAGCCGGTCACCAGGCTAAACCCCAAAAGGCTGTTGATCAACTGGCTCATAAAAGGAGGAGGCCAGAGAAGACCCCCCAGCATGCAACGACGGCTAAAAGCACTGAGCCCAGACGCCCCAAGTCTGGGGGCATGGTGGTGCACACTGTTTACATGGCCTCTGGAAAGGAGGAAAGCCGCACTTCTACGGGCCACCGACCGCTAACCCGATCCGTGACGAAGGCTCAGGAGCAGCAACAAAAGCTTCAGGAAATGATGAATGCTATGGCCGCACTTACCGGGCCAAAAGAAAACCCAGAAACGTCCTCAGACGCACGCCGGGAGGAAGAAACCGATGCTGAATTCCTTCGCCGGACACTGGAGAAAAGGGACAAAGAGGCTGCTGAACAAGCGGCCAACATACAACGGATGGGCCTTCTCTTCCAAGATGTGATAGGAATGATGATCCAGCAGGACTTACCCGCCGAGGATCCCCCAATCGTTCTTGAAGACGACCGAGGAGAAACGTCAAATCCACCACCAGCCCTCTCAACGGCCAAGGAGGATGCAATCTCTAAGGCTGACTTGGCTGACTACATAGCCCAGCAAATCCAGGTTCATCACGCGACTGAGGCAGCTGGTCAAGTCGTGAAAACGGGGCGGCCGTATCCGAGCTGGTACGACCAAATCAAATACCCGCAAGGCTATACGATACCAAAATTCCACGTGTATAAGGGGACCGGCAATCCCCATCAGCATGTCGCCCAGTTCCGGGCCCTCTGCGGTAACACCGGCGGTGATGATAAATTGTTGCTCCGCCAGTTCGTGGGTAGCTTATCAGAAACAGCGTTCGAATGGTATTCGGAACTCCCGAACGATTCTATCAAAACGTTCGCTGAAATGGAGTTGTTGTTCACTCAGTGATTTGCAAGTGCCAGCGAACGCACTCTAATAACTGCACTTATTAACGCCAGGGTAAAACCGGGCAAAACCTGGGTCCAGTACGCTATACGCTGGCGGAACTTGTGGTCGAGATGTGAGCAACGCATTGAGGAAGCACCTGCGGTGGGCATGTTCGTGGGAACTCTAGACCCTCACGCAACTATCTCCCAGTTTATGATGTTCTTTAAGCCAACCACATTCCAGGCTTTAATCGACAAGTTGGCTCAGATGGACCAGATGGGTCATAGACCGCCTCCCCCGAAGTCGGAACCTCGGAATGACAAGGGTAAAGGGAGGGCAACCTTTGTTGCGAATGCCCAGCAGCAACCTAAACCGGCAGATCAACTCGAGGAAAGGCGTCGGTATTATAATGAGAAGATGAAGCGTCCCTACTCGTTCCCACGGGACAAGACGAAACGGTTATTCGAGCTGGCAATACGCAACAGACTTATAAACCTACCAAATCCAAGGCGACCGCCGCAACCCACCGAAGTGAATAACCCTAACTATTGCCCTTACCATCAAACGGTAGGCCATCCGATTGAAGATTGCTTCGTCTTCAAAGGATGGATTGAAGACCAGTACCTCCAGGGGAAGTTTGTACTGTCCGAAAAGTGGAAGGTGAACCCCCCACAGCCGCATGCTCCAAGGAAAGCGGATACACCGGGGGCAACATGTTCTTTTATTGAAGAAGCTCCATGGGAGGTCGTGCTATCAACTAAAACCAGAAGAATGCTGAGAGACCTTCATGCGTGCCCTGCGATCGAATGGAAGGACCCTCTTGAACCTCAAATTATCAAAGGGATGTTGAAGCCCCGCCCAACTACGAAGACTCGCGATAATGGCCCAAATACTCACGCCTAACCGTCGAAATCCTCGAAGAAAAAGAAGAGGAAATCCAAGAAGCCCGTGAAGCTTGAAAACGAACACACGAACTTGCAGAAGCAAATCGACGCGTTGGAAGAGTACAATCAAAAGGCGCGAACTCCTGTCACACTGCAAGAGTTCCTCAACCACATCTTTCAAGAGGAAGATGATGGAGAGAACTCGTCAGATGAATCCGAAGGATATGTGGCGAGTTGTAACGTAATCTCCCACTCGTTTACCGATGATGGGAAAACTCCTGGCAATGAAAAGCTGGAGACAAAGCCTGTACCAGAGCGTGCATGGCCAACAGATGAAATGATCGACGCTTTTCTAGACGAGATTCGTCTAAAAATGTAAAGCGGACCAGGAGCGTGAGATGGCCACATCTGAAGGAGCCAAATGCGGGCAGCTGAACGAAAGAGTTGAACTACCAGAGCGAAAGGCATCCGAAGTAAACAGGAAGATATTCAACACGAGAAAAAGGTTTGCCAAAGCCATGTCACTGGGGATGAAGCTACCGCCCTCGGAAGGAAACACACACGATGGGGTGGAGAGGCACCCTGATTATTGCGCATATCACCGGAAAATCTCACACCCCACGGAGGAGTGCGACGCCTTTAAGATATGGTGGCAAGGATATGTCGCTCGTCGGCAACATGTTAAGCGCATGAAACGCAAGATCCGTCGGGAGTGAAGAAGTACTGTCGATGGGCACAACAGAACGCCTGGCAACTGTTACATGGTTAACGCCAGGGGGTCACAAGTTCTCACCTTTGGGAGCGACTCTGATGAAGAAATGGCTCTGGGCCCTCTCTTTAAAGAATCCGTTTTGGGGAAAGAAGAAGAATCTGAGGCCTGCGAGAACATTCAGCTGCGCAATCGCACACTCCCAGAAAAGAATCTCGGGCCCGGGAATAGAAAGGATAAGGGAAAGGAAAAGGTCACTGAAGATATCACTTTAGATGACCAAGTCATGAGGGAGCTGGCTGCCAAAGACCCTCCTAGGAAGAGTAAAGTGGACTATAACATCCTCGCGCACCTAAGGAAGCTACCTTCTCAGCTTAGCATTCTCGATGCCCTCCTATTATCAAAAGAAGCGCGAGACTCACTAATTAAGGCGTTACAAGAACCTGAGCAATTCCAAGCCTTCCTCGCCACTAAAAAGATGAAGGATGAACTGGAGGAAGTGCATACAGCCGACATCACTTTCGGTGATGAAGACCTCCTTCTCGGGACGTGCGACCACAACCGTCCCCTATACGTCTCCGGATACTGCCATGATATCAAGATAGGCAAGATCCTGGTGGATAATGGATCCTCCGTCAACCTCCTTAATGTTCGGGTGTTGAAGGAAATCTGCATGAGCGTGCAACACCTCGCTCGTGACAAAATCACTATCTCCGGTTTCGATTCACAATCGTCACGGACTCTCGGATCTGTGATATTAACATTACGCTTTGGACTTCTCGTCACAGACATCAAATTCCATGTCATTGACGCCAAGACCTGCTACAACGCCTTACTCGGCCGTCCTTGGCTACACGAGTACAATATCATCCCTTCTACACAACATCAGTGTATGAAGTACTTTAAGGATGGTTTCGAGTGTACCGTAACAGGTGAGTTAAACCCATTTTCCGTGAACGAAGTCCGCAAATACGAAGATGCGAAGTACTTTTTGCTAGATTTCGAGGATACAGAAAGGAGTCGCAATCCGGGGAACAAAACCGCCGCCACCATCCCGATTTTCGGGAGCGATACCGAAGAAGAGGAAGAGATAGTTTATGCAGGGCCATCTCAACGCAACAACCTGGGGACGCCCGCCCCCGTGTTGGTCTTCGGAAGTGATTCAGAAGATGAAGTCAATGCTGTGTTCTCCAATCGGTTGTCAATACAAGCACCCCCTGGCGATGACCATAGTTTGCAAATCACCATGGTACCGCGAGAACACTACAAGGATCTCGACGCGCTTCAGGCTCACAATGTACAGGATCTGCAAACATTTTACGTCCCTCCCAGGCGAAGGGGCGAGAAGGTGATCCTATTCTACCGATCCTCAGAGTCGAAAATAGAGAAAGAGATCTGGCATGGCACGGATGCTACGCTTGACAGGCTCCAACCCATCCGTCTGCCCAGATACTATACAAATGGATTAAAGAAGCTATTGAAGTGCCAAGGAGTACCTTTAGAATAGACCGTTCGGCAGGCGCGGTTCTACAACAGGATTTGGGATGTCCCCGGGACTCAACGCAAATTGCCCAACGGGAAGATGGAAACACTCGGGCTTGGATACGCAAGAGCCGGAAAACGGGAACGGGCCCACAGTAGCTACGCCATATATACCTTTGATGAAGAGGAGGACGCCCTATCAGGAGATGCCAACCCCCCATCAAAACTAGACCCCGCGATTAAAGCGCCGAGTCCGTCGTTTGAAGAACGAATGGGCAAGCCTATCAGGAAAATGGGTCAGGAAGCTCGGGAAGACCACAACCGCGAAATGGCCATTTACGAGAAGGCCAGGACGCAACGTCTATCTCAACGTGCTGCAAAAGACAAAGACGCTTATCCTCGTCAATCCGTTGTACGAAAGGCCCGACGCAGAGACGGAAATAAATCAAGAAGCGGCTCGGGTTTGTCCCTCATGAAGAAGATGAGTCGAGCGTACTCCTTCCCCCGAGACAAAACGGGGAGGTTACTTAACCTCGCCATAAAACATCAAATGATCACGCTTCCAGAGTCTAGACATCCCGAGCAAGCTAGCAAGGCTTCTCATCCGAGTTATTGCTCTTATCACCGAGCCATAGGACATCCTACCGAAGACTGCTTCACCTTCAAGAACTGGGTCGAGGACCAGTACCGACGGGGCAGATTCGCTTTATCCGACGGCTGGAATGTGACGCCACCGCAAAAGCATGAGCCCAAGGCCGCAAGAGCAGAACCGGGTCCACCTCAGTCCAGGGAGCGGGTTCGCACTTGTTATACGATTACGATATTAGGAGAAGAGCCCGAGAACGTAGATGACCTTTACCGGTGCTTTGAGAACAGCGATGATGAGGTGATCTCGGAATTTCCGCCCGCTCCGAAAGAACTGGAAGATGGTATACATACTACTGCAGATAACCTCAAGAAGATTGAGTTGGGATCGGCAGACGACCCGCGACCGACATTTGTCAGCGAGCTGTTATCCGAAGAAAAGGTGGCTGCGTTAAAGAACGTGCTTCTACGGCATAAAGATTGCTTCGCGTGGAACTACTCCGAGATGCCAGGATTAGATCCGGAGATTGCTGTGCATAGATTAGCAATATCCCCAGATATCAAGCCAGTCAAGCAGGCGCCAAGGAGGATGCGACTCGAGCTTGAAATGAGCATCAACGCCGAAGTCAAGAAGTTGATCGATTCTGGATTTATCCAAGAAGTCCAATACCCCGACTGGATCGCCAATATCGTCCCGGTAATGAAGAAGAATGGGACGGTACGCATATGCGTGGATTTCAGGGATCTCAATAAAGCCTGTCCAAAGGACGATTTCCCGGTGCCGGTAACCGAGCTAATGATAGATAACACGTCCACTCACGAGGTTTTCTCCTTTATGGACGGTTCATCAGTATACAATCAGATAAAAATGCATCCCGAAGACCAGAAGCACACCGCTTTCCGGACCCCTTTGGGTATATTTTGCTACAAGGTTATGCCCTTTGGTCTTAAGAACGCTGGCGCTACCTATCAAAGGGCCATGACAAAGATCTTTGATGGCCTCATACACGACGTCGTCGAGTGCTATATCGACGACCTCGTAGTAAAGAGCATGTCATACGAAGATCATTTAAAGCATCTGGAGACTGTATTTCGACGCCTTCGGCAATATAATTTGAAAATGAATCCCCTCAAATGCGCGTTTGGAGTCTCCTCGGGCAAATTTCTGGGATTCATCGTTCGACACCGAGGTATTGAAATAGATCCGTCAAAGATTAAGGCGATCATGGAAATGCCTCCGCCAAGAACCCTCAAGCAGTTGCGGTCTCTCCAAGGGAAGCTCGCATACATCCGGCGGTTTATCGCTAATCTTTCGGGCAAATGCCGTCCTTACAGCCACCTGATGAAAAAGGGAACTCCATTCATTTGGGATCACAAATGTCAAGGAGCACTAGACGAGATCAAGCAGTACCTGCAGAACCCTCCAGTGTTGGCTGCTCCAGTGAAGGGAAAGCCTCTCATTCTTTACACGGCCGCCCTCGAAGGTTCTTTGGGCGCATTATGGGCACAAGAGAACGATCAGGGGAAAGAAAGAGCACTTTACTACTTAAGTCGAGTGCTGCTGGGGGCAGAAAGCAACTATTCCCCCACTGAAAACATTGCTTGGCGTTAATCTTCGCGATAACAAAGCTTAGACATTACGCATTAGCACATGAAGTCCGTCTTATTTCGAAGGTGGACCCTCTCAAATATCTGATGTCGAAAGCCATATTGACGGGACGACTCGCTAAGTGGGCCCTGCTCTTGATGGAGTTCTCGATAACATATCAACCTCTCAAGGCAGTGAAAGGCCAGGCCATTGCCGACTTCCTCGCCGAGCACCCGATACCGGCCGATTCTCCTCTGAACTGTGATTTGCCGGACGAGCATGCATTTGATGCGATTAGCGGCAGAAGCGCCCGATGGGAACTCTATTTCGATGGAGCATCCTCCATAAAGAAACAGAAACAAGGTGTCCCAATGATCAAATCAGGGATAGGCCTCATCTTTGCAACTCCACAAGGAGGGATAATGCGCTTCGCCTTCTCCTTAACAGAACCGAGGACAAACAATGAAGCCGAATACGAAGCTCTGATAGCAGGCCTCGAGATCGCCATCGACATGGGAATTGAAGACCTCCTCATATACGGGGATTCTCAGCTGGTCGTTAGTCAAGTAAATGGTGACTACCAAACGTGCAAGCCGGAGTTGGTGAAGTACGGCGAAAGGGTGCAACAACTATTGACACAAATTCCCTCCTATACTTTGGAGAACATACCGCGCGCGGAAAACAGCAAAGCAGACGCGTTGGCTAAACTTGCTAAAGAACTGGCTGACGAGAACCTCGATGACGTCAGAATCGTGGTACAAAGCCGTCGAGTGCTCGCCCTGGCAGAAATATCTCCGGAATCATGCGAAGAAAAGGGAACGACTGAGCAGACGACCCTACAAATAAAAGACCATGAGAAGGCCGAAGACTGGAGGGAAGTCTTCATAGACTACTTTAAGTCCCACCGAATGCCCGAAGAAGCGTCCTCAAGACATCAGCTCATGAAACGAGCTTTATCTTTCGCTTTTGTCAACGATATTCTATACAAGAGATCGTTTGATTCTCTATGGCTGAGATGCTTAGGACCTGACGAAGCAGAAAGAATCATTCAGGAAGTTCATGATGGACTTTGCGGTTCTCACCAAGCAGGCCCAAAGATGAAGTTAAAAATTAAACGGATGGGTTACTACTGGCCCACGATGATCCAGGACTGCCTCGAGTATGCGAAGCAATGCCACTCATGCCAGATTCATGGAGACTTCATCCACCAACATCCGAATCCACTGCACCCGACGCTGGCTAGTTGGCCATTCGAAATGTGGGGGACTGACATAGTCGGCCCCATTGAGCCAGCATCATCCCGGAGAGACCGTTTTATTCTGGCGACAACTGATTACTTCTCCAAATGGGCAGAAGCAGTACCACTGAGGGAAGTGAAGACGGAGAATATCCTCCATTTCTTCAAGACGCACGTCATCTATCGGTTCAGAACTCCACGGCGGATTATCTCCGATAACGGGCCGGCCTACCGAAGCCATAAGATTAGCCGCTTCGCACAGCAGCACAATATAGACTGGAGATATTCTTCGGTTTACAATCCACGAGCTAACGGTCTGGCCGAGGCCTTCAATAAGACCTTGACGAAGATCATAAAAAAGACCGTTTCCAGGAATAAGAGAGACTGGCACGAAAGGCTGCAAGAAGCCCTTTGGGCTTATCGAACTACATTCAAGACGGCCACGAACACAACGCCGTACGCGTTGGTATTTGGGACGGAAGCAGTGCTCCCCCTCGAGATAGAGTTACCCTCTCTACGAGTAGCAGTCCACCACGAGCTGACGAACGAAGAAAATGCTCACCTTCGGCTTGAGGAGCTTGATGCCCTCGATGAAACCCGGCTCATAGCGCAACAACATCTAGAGGCCTACAAAGCAAAGATGACGCGCTCATACGAAAGATTGACCAGGCCGAGGACATTCCGCCAAGGCGAACTCGTACCAGTGGTCAAAAGACCTATGATCCCTAATCGCGCCAAGCGAGGAAAATTTGAGCCAAACTATGAAGGCCCGTACATCATAGACAAGGTCTACCAGGGTGGAGCCTATCTACTCATGGACATGCACGGTGAAAGGCCTTTCAGGCCAATAAACGGCCGCTTCTTGAAGAAATACTACGCTTAATATGCCGCAGCCGGGGTCAATGATAGATGACGACGACTATGTCCGCTCACTATCTTCCTAGGCTCAGACTTTACAAGCAGCAGCCGGCCTTCCCATGACGACGGACCGAAACGTCCTTAAACTAACGATGGACCGAAACGTCCTTAAACTATCGACGGACCGAAACGTCCTTAAACTATCGACGGACCGAAACGTCCTTAAACTAACGGCGGACCGAAACGTCCTTAAACTAACGACGGACCGAAACGTCCTTAAACTAATAACGGACCAACGTCCTTAAACTAACGACGGACCGAAACGTCCCTAAAACTACTACCGCAGCATCTTTAGGCTGACGAGATAAAAAAAAAAGAGAGAGAAAGAAAAAAATAAAAAAAAAATATATGAAAAAGAATAAAAAAACGGTACGTCCATAAGCAAAATGGGCACGGATGAAAACCCGAAAGGGCTCCGTGAGTAAAAACAGCAGGGCTGCCGGCAAGCGTTCGTGAAAACCCGAAAGGGTGCGACCTTGTAAAAAAAAGTGAAAAAGAAAAAAAAAAGGGGTATGTCCGTAAGCAAAATGGGCACGGATGAAAACCCGAAAGGGCTCCATGAGTAAAAACAGCAGGACTACCGGCGAGTGTTTGTGAAAACCCGAAAGGGCGCAACCTCGTTAAAAGACACTTGTAGGGTCCTCTCGACCTTGTAAGGAGAAACCACCTGCGTGAGATCCTTACGACTCACAAAGGAGCAACACACTTAGGGATCCTCACGATTCCTAAGGAGAAAATACACTTACGAGATCCTCACGACTCGCAAGGAGAATTCTCTTATGGGACCCTCACGGCTCATGAGATTTGAAAGTCTTAAGTTACAGAAACCTAAACCTGTTCTTAAGCAAATCCTCCACAACCTTCGATATTGCCCTACAAGAAGCTCAATACTGACCCTTGTATACAATCCACGGGCGCGAATAAACATTTCCCCAGCAAAGTCCAACCCTTGTAGGTCCTCTCGACCCATAAGGAGAAAACCCTCTTGTAGGATCCTTACGACTTACAGAGGGACATACACTTAGGAATCCTCACGATTCCTAAGGAGAAAATACACCTGCAAGATCCTCACGACTTGTAGGGAGAAATACCTTTGTGAGACCCTTACGGCTCATGAAGTCAAAAGCCTTAGCCGACAGGATCCTAACCCTGTTCGCTAAGCCACCTTTGTTCAACATCGACAGAGGCAAATGATGATTCGCTCTTGGCAACATACCAGTTGCAGCGGTGCTGACGCCGAAATCGGTGTCCAAAATCCGAGCTTGCGGCGAAAAAGCTAGCAAGCCACACATGCCTACAAAATAGCCGAAATGATGAGGCAACTTGCAATAAAAAGCAGCAAGTGAGAATGAAGACATAAAAAACAGCCGAAATGATTGGGCAGCTCGCAATAAAAAGCAGCGAGTAAAAATAAAAAAAAAACAGCCGAAATGATTGGGCACCGCGAAAAATAGCCGAAATGATTGGGCAATCGCGATTTTCGCGATATAAAAAGCTGAAATGATAGAGCATCGCGGAAAGAATAAAAAAAAATGATGAAAGAATGAAATCTTCGCCCTACAGGTAATGTTACATCTATCCCTGTATACAATCCAGGGGCGCAAACAAAGAAGGGAACGTACCTCCCTCCCCCAGGTTTCACCAAAGAACGAAGCTAAATCTCGACGGGCCACAAGCGACCTAGAGATCATCCCAACACTCGTTTCGTAACAGCAGACACAACATCAAGCGAAACGGAACAGCGGCAACCCCCAGTTCCATGGCTCGGCGATATACATATCACCAAGAGTCAAACCTCTATTCCGTGAAATGCGGATATATTCTGCAAAATTCCTGGTTACGTGGAACGCGGATAATGTCACTCTTTGACCCCGTGGAAAACGTCCAGAGCGGATCCTGGTCCTCGCAGAGCATGGCAGTGAACCCGTGCGAAGCATCCAGAGCGGAGCCTAGTCCTCGCCTAACGCGGCAGTGAACCCGTGTGAAGCATCTAGTGCAAAATTCCTGGTTACGTGGAACGCGGATAATGTCACTCTTTGACCCCGTGGAAAATGTCCAGAGCGGATCCTGGTCCTCGCAGAGCATGGCAGTGAACCCGTGCGAAGCATCCAGAGCGGAGCCTAGTCCTCGCCTAACGCGGCAGTGAACCCGTGTGAAGCATCTAGTGCAAAATTCCTGGTTACGTGAAACGCGGATAATGTCACTCTTTGACCCCGTGGAAAACGTCCAGAGCGGATCCTGGTCCTCGCAGAGCATAGCAGTGAACCCGTGCGAAGCATCCAGAGCAGAGCCTAGTCCTCGCCTAACGCGGCAGTGAACCCGTGTGAAGCATCTAGTGCAAAATTCCTGGTCACGTGGAACGCGGATAATGTCACTCTTTGACCCCGTGGAAAACGTCCAGAGCGGATCCTGGTCCTCGCAGAGCATGGCAGTGAACCCGTGCGAAACATCCAGAGCGGAGCCTAGTCCTTGCCTAATGCGGCAGTGAACCCGTGTGAAGCATCTAGTGCAAAATTCCTGGTCACGTGGAACGCGGATAATGTCACTCTTTGACCCCGTGGAAAACGTCCAGAGCGGATCCTGGTCCTCGCAGAGCATGGCAGTGAACCCATGCGAAGCATCCAGAGCGGAGCCTAGTCCTCGCCTAACGCGGCAGTGAACCCGTGTGAAGCATCTAGTGCAAAATTCCTGGTTACGTGGAACGCGGATAATGTCACTCTTTGACCCCGTGGAAAACGTTCAGAGCGGAGCCTGGTCCTCGCCAAGCGCGGCAGTGAGCCCGTGTGAAGCATCCAGAGCAAATACCGGACTGTGGAGTCCTTAAAATCCACGGACTATGACGTCCTTAACCTCGACCGTGATGTCTTAAAACTAACGATCAACCACCCCGATTCCCTACAGACTTTGCCTTGGTTTAAGGGTACATCTCTTCACTCCTTTGATGCCCGGCGTTGTAATTCCTCAACGTCTTCAAAGAGGCGACGGGTCCCTGCAACCAAACACCGGACTGTGGAGTCCCTAAATCCACGGACTATGAGGTCCTTAACCTTGACCGTGATGTCTTAAAACTAACAGCGGACTGTGGAGTCCTTAAATCCACGGACTATGAGGTCCTTAACCTTGACCGTGACGTCTTTAAACTACGATACCTTGAGAAACCCCTGACACGGACAAGGGTGATCACATCCGACACTTGCAGGCCCTCACGACCTGTAAGGAAGAAAAACTCTCTTGCGAGATCCTTACGACTCTCAAGGGAAGACCCGCTTAAGGATCCTCACGATCTTTAAGAAGAACTTACACCTATGGGATCCTCTCGACCTGTAGGGACAAAAACTCTTTATAAGACCCTCGTGGCTCGTGAAATGCAAAAGCCTTAGGAAGCAGATCCTAACCCTGTATCCTAAGCCATCACTGTCCTGCAAGGAGATCAAGATAGAATATCCGCAGAATACATTCAATGAAAAGGGGACACATCATTGAGAAGAAAAAATGTATCTTTTATTCATAAACCAAAATGGGTACAAAGTACAATTCATGAAAGAAACAAAAAGAAAATACTCTCATCCATGAGTATGTACAAAAGGGAAGAAAAAGATACAAATGTTTCAGGCCGGCGGGCGATTCAGCAGCTTGGTCAGCTCATCCTGCTTTTGCTGAGCCACGGCTTCATGACGCAAGATCTCCAGAAGACGAGCCTCCGCTTGAGCTTGCTGAGCCTGATACGAAGCGAGCCGGGCTTCAAGCTCTTTCTCAGTGGCCTTATGAGCCTCAACCCTCTCACGAGTAAACGTGGCAGCTTTGTCGAGAGCCACCACCTCTTTGATGGACTCCTGAAGCACCCGCCAGAGTTCATACGCTTTGTTGGCCCTGGCTGTGAGATTGGCTTGAAGCTCGCTCAGTGCCTTGGAGGCTAACTCCCTTTCCGAGAACTTGCGACCGAGCCTCTTCTCACATGACGTCATGTTGGCCGCGCACCGTGCTATCAGCCCTCGTAACTCCGCCTTTGCAGCCACGGCCTCCGAGGAAAGGCGAGAACACTCGAGAGTGTGCAGGCAAGCCTCCACTCGCCGGCAGAACTCCACCCAGACTCGCACCACCTCTTCGCTGTGGTAGGTGGCAAGAAAAGGAAGAGAACCGTTAGCCTCGGCAGCGAATGCTTCAGCCGTGGTCGTGCTGCCAGCACGAAGCTCCTCGATCAGAGACGACAAGGAGACGAGGCTTAATCGGGCCAAGCGTTCTGAAGCCCGCAAGGCATAAGGGCCGGGTGACATCACGATGCGCGACTCCAACGCCGTGGAGACTGGCAGAGCTGTTCAAATTTAAAAGACGTCAACAAAATTCTTAAGCAAGGAACGAGTGAGAGTGCAATGAAATGTCACTCACCGACAGTCGTGCAAGTAGGAGCTGAAGGTTCCCCTGGCCCTTCGAGAATCTCGACCTCGTCATCGGCTTCCAGAACTGCAGAAAACGTCAATGTCAGTACGCAAAAATAACGACGATGCTATGAGAAGGGATGGACGACACCAACCTTGCCCAGACGAGAGGACAATGCGCTGAGGGGAGATCGCCTGCGGAGCTGCCATCTCCAATAAACGCTGAAATGACTGTCGAGGCGACAGATCCGCGATCGTGGCCGCCAAACCGCGCAATTCTGAAAAAAATTAATAAAAGAGTTCAGACTATGAAGGGGTTGCTAAATTAAAACGCAGAGGGATACCTTCAACACTCCTCCCATTCTGAGCCGGGGGGATAGCAGCTTCAACGGTTTCCGCCGTAACCTCAGGCTCCAACAAAGGGAGAGTAGTCCCGACTACCTCGCTCCCAGCCTTTGGGCCGCTCTCAGTAAGAGTCATTGGGGGGCGGCCTCCAAAGGAGCCTCCCCCAGAGGGGCAGGCACTCCCTGGTCAAGAACCGCCGCTGGAAGTTCCACCATGAGAGGAGCAGCCTCGTCAGCCCCCTCCATATCCAGCAAGGCCTCATTGAGAATTTTGGCGGGCTTTAGCTTTAATGGGCCCGTAGGGAGCTCCCCCAGCATCGAAGACTCTGCACGATTCAAATAAGAGTAATGATATATATGCACAGGCATAAATAATCGGAGAGACTACAAAGGAAGCACAACATACCTATACGCAAAGAAGCCCTCAATATGGCTTCTTCAAGCCGCTGCTCCTTCTCAAGGAGGTGGGCTCGCCGAGGTTCGAGGGTGGACTCATGGCCGCCGGTCCACAAAGAAAGTGCGTCAGCTGCATCCTCTGAAGCGGCCTGCTTCAAAGCCCTTTCCCCCCATTCCTCCAAAGGGCCGATAAATCGCCGCCGAATCCACGACGGGTCTTCGTAGAAAATTACAGCGGGATAAGACTTCTTCGGAACCTTGGCGTTATGAGACGCGTCTTTTGAGCGCCGTATGGCCTCGGCCAACTGTGCAGCCTCCTCATCAGCTGAACTCGGGAAGAGAAGTCCAGCGTATGACCCTTGCAGGGCCAATGGTTCGTCTTCAAGGATAGGCTCAGACTCCACCAC
This sequence comes from Agapanthus africanus, assembly GCA_030015575.1. Lineage (NCBI taxonomy): Eukaryota > Viridiplantae > Streptophyta > Magnoliopsida > Asparagales > Amaryllidaceae > Agapanthus > Agapanthus africanus. Next base: position 871,498,301 of record JASDDO010000019.1, on the reverse strand, counting down.
AGAATCAAGCGGGGCAGTAGCCGCTTTCCTCCGCCGTTTAGACCCAGAGCCGGTCGCTGAGGATGACCGCTTCCTCCCTCGCGAAGCCTTAGGGCGGCGCTGGCCCACATCGCCCTCGGCGCCCTCATTCCTGTTACTCTCGCTCGGTACCACAACCGAGGATGACATCGCCATTGTCGACGCCACAGGAGGCGGCGCCGCCACCGGCAGGGGTGCTACTACTGGGGCCCGTTTACCCCGCGATCGGGAACCCAAGGGCATACCAGCCGTTGGAGTAAGGTCTACCCCTGACTCCCCCGGAATGAGCGCGGTGCCAATCTCCCTCAAAGGAAAGCGGACTGGAACCCTCGGTCGTAGCTTAGCCCCAGGAACCAGAGGAGGGGCATCGTGGCCGAGAAGCACCCTCCTCTCCTCGAGAATGATTGGGCTAACCCGATGAAGATACCAACCCGTAAATGCACCTACACATCGGGGCATGTACTCGGCTTCAGGGACCATGAAATAAGAGCCGGTGTTCAGCCTCATGAAATGATGAGCGGCGTCGCGAACAGCATCGAGCGAAGGGATCGGGGCAACTATAAAAGCCTCGAAAGGAACGCCCTGGTCGTATCCGAGCTGTCGGGAAAATCGATGCGGATTGTACCGCATGAAAAGAGCCGCACTGTCTTGGTGAAACACCAAGTAGCCCGGTCTAATTGCATACAAATGCGTGGCCTCCCGGGGTTTCAGAGAAGGTGCGTTGTCTTTCGACTGGTCCCAGAGTTGTTGAACGGGACCCGAAGGAGTAGACAAAACCCGATCATTAAAAACCAACCCGCCAGCGGTGGCATGAGGAGAAATCAGCACCCGAATGGCCCCAAATTGAGTCGGGTCGGCAGCAGAAGCACCCACCAGCCGCATAAGTCGCGGGAAGGGATAGGCGTCGTAAAAGGCGGGCCTCTGATGCATAGCAAAAGACCCCAGCACATGCATTTTGATCCACGACGTGAAATAATGAAGCGAAAAGTTCACTACGTCCACGCCAGGAGTAGAGGTATTAGCTGCGGTGCCCAATCCATTATAGAGGTGCGCCAAGGCCGGGATGCCGATGGCCAACCGCATCCCCTCAGCAATACGATGAGCCGGGTAGATGACCGAGGCTCTCATGAAGCGGCGATGCATGGGGATAACGAACCAACTAAGCCAGACACTAACAAACCCCACAAAGAACGTCTCCTCGTCCATGCCCGGGACAGCAATGGATTCGAAAGATATCGGCGATATAATAGGGATGTAATACTGAGGTAAATCTGACTCGTTGGTCGGCAACCTCTTCGGACCGAACCCAAAGGGGTCCCCAATGTTTGCAAACTTCGGGGCTGTCTTCGATAAGGCGTCCTTACGAAGGAAACAAGCAATGAAGCTCTTGAAAGTGACACCCTGCTCCTCGGACACGGTGAATAATCGGTCGAAGATGCCTAGGGCCTTAATTAAACTGGGGCGCTTATGGCGAACAGCATTCTCAGCGGACAGGCCGTCAACCGGTGCAGACTCGGGCTCGAAGACATACTCGTCAGGAGGCAATAACTCCTCATACAGTGCGCCCCTGATTGGCAATCCCGAGATTTCATAAAATTCTGCAAGAGAGATCGAGACCTCACGATCTCCTAGAATGAAAGTGTTGGTGGGAAGATTCCATTGGTTCAAAAACGCCTTAACCCACCAGGCATGCGGGGACTTATAATGGAATAGTGACGCGTATATGGCCTGATAAAGCCCGACTTTCTGCAACCGCGCACGATGGGCAGAAAGGATGTAGCGAGCCCAGAGAAGATAGCCCGTAGGATGCCGGGGAGTGAGCCCTATCTTATAAATTTGCCCCCACGGGTGGGCCTCACCCTGGCAGATACGCCGCCCCAAGATGTCTATGGCCGGAATCGGATGGTTCGGAATACCGGTCGTCGAAGGCTCAAGCCTCCCCGTTGGAGTCCAGTTGGGCATTTCCACAGCAAAAGCTGTCCTTGGAGGATCCATCGGTAAAAATGGGAAAGTGGGTTCCGTCGGCACCGCGCAAAGAAAACTCCGGCGGCCCTGAATAATCTGACTATACCAAGATCCCCACTGAAGAAGGTTGGTGCAGTTCGGGTCATGGGCCCGAATCATCGCCATCGCTTCCTCATCAGATGGTGACTGAGGAAAAGCGGCCTCCGAGCGAGAAAAGGGAAAGCGTGGAACAGAAGCCATTGCACCTGAAATCCGGTAAAGGAAGACCGTTAAAAAGAAAGTTAGCAATATATATTCATGCACGAACATGAAGACTAGTCGAAGAAAACAACAGCAAAGTTTCCTGGGACCATTGGCCACAAAACATATGGGCCCCACAGAATCCGGATGACGGCTCATTAATAATGAGACCAAACAGTTACAATAAAACAAAGGGAATATCCTCATTTAATAAAAAATGATGACCATGCACATTCCCCTCAACAAGATCCGTCTAGGGCTCTACAACGAACCCAACAAAATCAAAGGAATTAAATTCCCACAGAAGACATCATTGCAAAAACCCCATCGCATTAATTGCAGAAGAACAATCTCGGGCCGAGAGACCCCAGGAAGCCTCTGTGTGAAGAAATCGAGTTCTTCGTTGGAATTAAATTCCTTATTGAGAAAAGGGAATTAAATTCCCAGAAACATGTTTTTTGATGGAATTAAATTCCATGGAGTCGAGACGCCATCATCATCTCCCCAAGGATCATCTAAACCCTAAAAGATCTACAGTTTGAAGATTAAGCAGTTTCATGTTCTTATGGAAAAATATGAAGAGAAAAGGGTAAAGAACCCTTGTTTTGGATTTAAAATCCAGAGAAATATGAAGGTCCATCGTTGTCCAAGAACATTACCTGAGGAAAAAGGATTCCTTTCGAACAGAGTTAAACTCTGAAGATTGTTTCAAGACAGAGAACTAAGCTCTGAAAGCGAGAATTAAATTCTCAAAGAAGAAGTTCTCAGAAGAAGAAGATGAACAAAGTGAAGGCTCCTATGAAGAGACAGAGGTATTTATAGAAGACAATGAAAACGTTTCGTCTCCCCAGATCCCTAGAGGAATCCAACGGTCACAAGAGGTGACAGCGTTGCACTCACGTGCAGACACGTGAGAACAACGCTGTGGGGGCATTTATTTCCTGATTTAAAATTAGGAAAGCTTCTGGGAAAAGCTTCAGAAGAGGGTCACGTGCTTACACGTGACTAGCGGTCACGTGTTGGCACGTGACACCTAAAAAACATCATCAAGGCAAGTTCAGTTTCCTGACTACGTTGAAGAAAAGGGGGCTTCAGAAAGAGTCACGTGCTCCCACGTGACCCGGGTCACGTGGCGACACGTGACATTTAAATGCAAGCGTCAAAAGGCACGCCAGTTCCCTGATCAAGTCAAGGAAAAGGCTTCAGAAGAGGTCACGTGCTTCCACGTGACCAGGGTCACGTGTTGCCACGTGACGTTCAAGACAGCAGACTCGTTCTCCAGTTGAACCAAGGAAAGAGAGAGTTCAAACAAGGGTCACGTGCTCACACATGACCAGGGGTCACGTGGCAGCACGTGACGTTTAAGCAGCAATAAGAAGACAGAGCGCAAAAGAAAGGAAAAGGCTCATTCCAAAGGGGGTCATGTGCCCACACGTGACCATGAGTCACGTGGTCACACGTGACCGGCTTTCAAAGCCCATTGTGTTAACAGAATTAAATTCTGAAAGAAATTCAAATCTTTCCAAAGGAAAGCAACTATCTGGAACCAATCGAATTAAAGATTCAGAGGTGATCTATCTATGGGAAAATCTCGGGTTTGGAAAGATTTCCCCTTTAAATCTAACCGAAACAACAAAGGAAAAACCCCTGGATTTGAAATCCAACGGTGAATAAAATTCACCCAACAATCTAAAGGTCCAAAATGAATGATGCATGCAAATCAAATCTTTCGCGAAGATTCGTCAAAAACTGATTGATTCGGCTGCTTCTCCTATAAATAGGAGCCAAGAGACATACAGAGAGACATATACAGAGACAGGGAGAGAAAAAGAAAAAGAAGAGAGCTTCGATACTTGGAGAAACTTGGATCTTCTGCAAAAAAACCCTAGGTAAGAAAGGGAAAAGCTCCTTGAAAGAAGAAGAGAATTTAATTCTCAACAGAGTTTAACTCTGATACATAAAAACAGAAGAATATATTTCTTCTCTCTTTGATAGAGGATCTGCAAAGTGCACATCTCCCCTTAAGGTTGAGAATTTAATTCTCAATGGGTCGAGATCCTGCCATGCAGATCCAAAACATAGAGAGGGAATGCAAGCATGAGAATTTAATTCTCACAGAACTATAGGAATTTAATTCCTTTAAAATAAAATTAGGGCTTGACCCCGTATCATGGGAATTTAATTCCTTCAGAACAAAAGAAACAGGGTTTAACCCTAATTAAGAACTTAGTTCTGTCGAAACAACGGGAATTTAATTCCCTTAATCATCATTTAACAGGGAATGGGAATTCAATTCCTTAAAAAGCTTTGTTAGGGTTTAACCCTATTCAGTTCTTCACATATACGAGGAATTTAATTCCTACGGAAGATTTAGAGTTCAACTCTATTCAGAATATAAACCTTCAAAAGGAAGTAGGAATTTAATTCCTCTGAAATTTAAAGCTTGAGGAATTTAATTCCTGAAAAAAGATTAACAAAGCCTCTAAACAAAATACATAGAGGCAGGGTCACGTGTCATCACGTGACCCCCCCAAGAGATCTACAGAAAGGCCCTTTGAGGCAGCACCCCACGTGATCCACGTGACCCTTGGCGGAAGCTCTAATACATAGGCATTTGAATGCCCATCACGTGATGGCACGTGATGCTCTGAAAGACGCGATAATCTCAGCAGAATAAATGAAGGGAGGGCGCTCTCACGTGCTGCCACGTGACCCCTCTTGTCTTAGTGTTTAACACTAAATTGAAACTCTCGAACCCAGTGTTAAAACACTGTTGGGCCTTAGTGTTCAACACTAATTAAAAAGCTTTATTTGCAGTGTTCAACACTGATCTGTTTAGTGTTTAACACTAATTTGAAAAGCCTTGTTGCTGGTGTTTAACACCAATTATCTCTTAGTGTTAAACACTAACTTGTCAACCTCATTCCCAGTGTTCAACACTGATTGCTCTGTAGTGTTTAACACTAGGCTTCGGCCCAATTGACTAAATGGATGGAGGCAAAGCCTCTCCTGATTGGACTTAGCCCAAGATGGCCATAAGTCCTCAATTTGTGATTAACTGGGCCAATGGACTCATAACACAATTAATTCGTCTTGACCCCAAATTGGGCCAAGGACTATTTAATCCACTCCGGTTCTAGGGTACATCTCTTCACTCCTTTGATACTTGGCATTGTAATCCTTCAATATCTTCAAAGAGGTGACGGGTCCCGACGACCACACATTGATACGGACTGCGGGGTCCTTAAACCCGTGTTTAATGCAAATTCCTGGTTACGTGGAACGCGGATAATGTCACTCTTTGACCCCGTGGAAAACGTCCAGAGCGGAGCCTGGTCCTCGCAGAGCACGGCAGTGAACCCGTGTGAAGCAACCAGAGCACATAATGGACTGTGGGGTCCTTAAACCCATGGACTACGACGTCCTTAACCTTGACCGAGATGTCTTAAAACTATCAACGGACTGTGGGGTCCTTAAACCCATGGACTACGACGTCCTTAACCTTGACCGAGATGTCTTAAAACTAACAGTGGACCGCAATGTCCTTAAACTACCCATGGACCGCAATGTCCTTAAACTAGAATAATAGAGCCCCGCATGCTCTTTTGTCGGATCTAAACGGTCCCGTTTAAGTTGATCTTAGCCTCAAAGATGGCTAACGTATCCTTAAACCTTCAAACAGAGTGGACTATAAATCCCCCCAATTAACTCTGGCTCAAGGGTACATCTCTGAACTCCTCTGACATCCGTCGTTGTAATTCTTCAACGTCGTCAGAGAGGTGACGGGTCCTGACGGCCATACATACGTTGGACCTCTAGGTCCCTAAACTGGAACAATGGAGTCCAAACACTCCTTTATCGGATCTAAACGATCCCGTTAAGTTGATCTTAGTCACAAAGTTAGACTAACGTATCCTTAACAAACGTTTGAGTTGATCTTAGCCTCAAGTATGGCTGACGTATCCTCAAACCAAACCCCCAAACCCAAATCTAAGATAATACGGATTTGGACTAGTCCACGCCCTACGGGCGACGACATAACTCAGTCTCCGTAAACAATCCACGGGCAACAAAACACAAAACAAACACCCACGACACGAAGTGACCAGCTGGAGAAGGAGAAAGTTGTTACCGCAATGCGGTAGCGTAATTAACTGCAGGGGCTTGCGCCTGCAGGGAAGAGCGTCCCCACAATAAAAAAAAAAACCCTCAAGCGAGGGGGAATCTGACGAAGTCTGCTACATCGGACGCATCCGTTTAAACCTTCGATACATGGTGCCATAAATCAACTTGGCATCTTCGGAGAGGTGAACGGATAGCACCAATTAGCATCTGCCCCGAATCTCAGTGCCAAGACACCGCAGTCTTGTGCGCCGTCTTTCGGAGGGGAACAGTAACAACGCTTCATCTCCTCCCCAATCAGAGCAAAGCTCTGCTTAGAAAATTTAAATTTTAATAACTGAAGCAACGCTTCAGATTCTTTGCGCTGCGCGTAGAGCGCCACTTGTCAAAATCAGACACGTTAGCGCAGGGAGCGCAACGCCCAAGGCGGCACGCCCAATCAGAGCAAAGCTCTATTAAAGGAAGCAACGCTTCAGTTGCGCTGCGCTGTGCGCTGCACGACACGTGTCAGCGCAGATGCGCTAGCGCAGTCGCGCTGCGCAGTGCGCTACGCGACACGTGTCACGCGCTGGGGCATCTGCGCCAAACAGAATTAAATTTCCTAGAAATCTTTTCTGTTCTTGTTAAAACAAGAAGATTTTCTTCTGCAAAGCAGAAGCCCTTGGATCAAAGATCCAACGGTGGGGAAAATTCCCCAAATCACTCAGAGAAAGATCTCTTTAACAAATTTAACTAATTTATGGGCACTATAAAAAGGACCCTAGGCCTTAATTAAAAAGCATCAATATCTTTCTAAAAAAAGAGAGAAGAGAACTCTTGAGAACTCCTCAAGAACAACAAAAGGTAAAAAAACTTTAGGAAAAAGAGAATTCTCTTATGGACAGATTATTGATCTAAGAACAAGATCAATAATTTTAAATAAAAAGAAAAATAAGTAATAATAGTGCTCTGCACTCCTGTTTTTGAATCTAAAAGATTCTTAGTGCTTTACACTTCCAAACTGCGCTGTTGCGCTCTTGAGAGAGCGCCACGTGTCAGCTACAAAACAACTTGCGCTCTTGAAATAGAGCTTTGCTCTCTGAAATTGGCGCAACTCACCAGAACGCGCCACGTGTCAGCAGCGCAACAGCGCAGCGCATTAGCGCAGCGCACTGCGCTATTGCGCTTGCGCTCACCAGAACGTGACACGTGTCACCACCATATGAGTTTGCGCTCATTACTTAGCGCAAAGCGCCTGACAAGCCACGTGGGGCACTGTCAGAGTATTTAATGCTCTGCATTATTAAAGAAAAGGGACAGAGCCCAATTAAAAGGCCTAACAAGCCTAATAAAAAATGCTATGCATTTCAAAAGGGGGGCAAAGCCCAAACAAAAAAATACATGCTCTGCATCATTTAGAAAAGGGCAAAGCCCGACCAAAACAAGAATAATGCAGTGCATTACTAAAAAGGGGTAAAGCCCTAGCACAGGCCAAAGACACAAACTGGACTTAGCCCAATTTTGGCCATAAGTCCTTAAATTAAATTGACTGAGCAAAATTGCTCTCTTAAATCAATTTACTACCGGTTCAAGGGTACATCTCCGAACTCCTCTGACACCTGTCGTTGTAATCCTTCAACGACGTCAGAGAGGTGACGGGTCCCGACGACCACATATGAATATGGACCGAAACGTCCCTAAACTAATATTGGACCGAAACGTCCCTAAACTAATATTGGACCGAAACGTCCCTAAACTGGAATATGGACCACTACGTCCCTAAACTGGAACAATAGAGCCTCCTAATGCTCTTTTGCCGGATCTAAACGGTCCCGTTTAAGTTGATCTTAGCCCCAAATACGGCTAACGTATCCTTAAACACTCAAATGAACGATAAAATTCCAAATCGACCTTGGTTCAAGGGTACATCTCCGAACTCCTCTGACATCTGTCGTTGTAATCCTTCAACGACGTCAGAGAGGCAACGAGTCCCGACGGCCATATATTAAATGGATCACCCCGTTAAGTTGATCTTAGTCTCAAACAGGACTAACGTATCCTTGACAAACGTTTAAGTTGATCTTAGCCGCAACGCGACTAATGCATCCTTAAACTAAAAACACCAAACCCAAATCTAATTAAATACGGATTTGGACTAATCCATGTCCTACGGGTGACGGCATTACTCAGTCTCCGTATACAATCCACGGGCAACCACAAACAAAACAAACACCCACGACACGAAGTGAAATTCTGGAGAAGGAGAAAGTTGTTACCGCGAAGCGGTAGCGTAATTAACTGCAGGGGCTTGCGCCTGCAGGGAAGAGCGTCCCCACGATCAAAAACCCCTCTAGCGAGGGGGAATCTGACGAAGTCTGCTACATCGGCCGCATCCATCTAAACCTCCGATACACGGTGCCATAAATCAACTTGGCATCTTCGGAGAGGTGGACGGATAAAACCAAATAGCATCTGCCCCGAATCCCAGCGTCAGGACACTTCGCGGTCCTGTGCGCCGTCTTTCGGAGGGGAACACCCACCACAACCGCACACTCTTAAAAAGACGGACACACCGGGGGCATCGTGCTCATTCATAAGGGAAGCCCCATGGGAGGACGTTCTTTCAGCGAAGATGAAAAGAAAGCTGAAGGATCTCTAAACATGCCCGGCAATCAGATGGAAAAATCCACCGGAACCCGAGATCATCGAGAGAATGCTGAAACCGCACCCAACTCCAAAAACGGGTGGTGATGGTCAGAGCGCTCACACCCAGCCGTCAAAGTCTTCAAAGAAGAAGAAGAAGACCAAAAAGCCCGTGCAGCCCGGTGACAAGCGCACGGACCTGCAAAAACAGATTGACGCGTTGGAAGAATATAATCAGAAGGCGCGGACCCCAGTCACACTCCAAGAATTTCTCAGCCACGTCCTTGAAGACGGAGATGATGACAATGGAGAAGACTCGTCGGATGAATCTGAAGATTATGTGGCAAGCTGCCATGTGATCTCTCACTCGTCAATAAATGACGAAGAAGCTCCTTACACAGAGAAGCTGGGGGAAGATCCTGAGCCAGAACTTTTAGGACCATCAGACGAATTAATTGATGCATTCCTGAATGAAGCCCGTCTTAAAAGCAAAGCTGATCGAGAGCGCGAGATGGCCATATTCGAGAAAGCCAAACGCCGGCGACTAGATGAAAGAGTTGAAACACTCCCACCGAATCAAAGTACATCCGATGCAAATGAAAGCAGGATCAAGACAAGGAAACGATTCGCCAAAGCCATATCGATGGGGATGAAGATGCCCTCTTTCAGAGAAAATTCTCCTGGCGGTATACATCTTGATGAAGCGGACGTACATCCTAACTTCTGCTTATATCATCAGAAGATCACACATCCTACTGAAGACTGCAACTCCTTTAAGTGTTGGTGGCAAGGGTATGTCGCTCAAAAGCAACACTTCAACAGGACAAAGCGTGAAGCTCGTAGACATCAGAAAAATGCGGTAAATGAGCGCAAAAGAGCCGCCGCCGACTGTCACATAGCCGACACCAAGGGATCGCAAGTTATCACCTTTGGAAGCGACTCTGACGAAGAAGCTGCCCTCAACCCTCTCCTCAAGGAATCCATTTCAAAAATGAAAGAATTGAGGAGTTGTGAGAATGTTCAGCCGTGAAATCGCCCGCTACTCGAAAAAAATCTCGGCCCCGCGAATAAAGGATCGAGCAAAAAGGATAAAGGAAAGGGGAAAATGACCTTCGTCCCCAACACTCAACAACAGTCGAGTGGCCCTAGACCGGTTGTTCGTCAAAACAATATGCGTCCGCGCATATCCCTGGAGGAGAAGCTAAGACGTCCTTACTCATTTTCCCAGGATGAAACAAGGAGGTTGTTCGAAGTGGCAGTGCATAACAGGCTTATCACTCTACCGGAGCCAAAACACCAACTACAACTGGATGATGTCAACAGTTCTAATTATTGCCCTTACCATCAAGTATTGGGCCATCTGATCGAAAACTGTTATGTCTTCAAAAACTGGGTTGAAGACCAATACCAACAGGGCGAGTTCGCGTTGTCCGAAAACTGGAAGGTGAGCCCGCCACAACCGCACGCTCTGAGAAAGATGGATACGCTGGGGGCATCATGCTCATTCATAAGGAAAGCCCCATAGACCGAAAAGTCAGTAAACTAAAAATTCGCCTCAAATACGGCGATAATGGACCACTACGTCCTAAAACTGGATAATGGACCGAAACGTCCTTAAACTAATGACGGACCACTACGTCCTAAAACTAGCTGATGACCGAAACGTCTTTAAACTACTACCGCAGCATCCTCAGGCTGACGTAAAAAAAAGAGAAATAAATAAAGAATAGGTAAAAAAAGAAAATAAAGACGGTATGTCCATAAGCAAAATGGGCACGGATGAAAACCCGAAAGGGCTCCGTGAGTAAAAACAGCAGGGCTACCGGTGAGTGTTTGTGAAAACCTGAAAGGGCGCAACCTCGTTAAAAAAAAGTATAAAAAAAAGACGGTATGTCCATAAGCAAAATGGGCACGGATGAAAATCCGAAAGGGCTCCGTGAGTAAAAACAGCAGGGCAACCGGCGAGTGTTTGTGAAAACCCGAAAGGGCGCAACCACGTTAAAAGACACTTAAAAGGTCCTCTCGACCTTGTAAGGAGAAACCACCCACGTGAGATCCTTACGACTCACAGGGAAGCAACACACTTAGGGATCCTCACGATTCCTAAGGAGAAATTACACTTGCGAGATCCTCACGACTCGTAAGGAGAACTCTCTTATGGGACCCTCACGGCTCATAAGATTTGAAAGTCTTAAGTTACAGATACCTAAACCTGTGCTTAAGCAACCCCCACAACCTTCGATTTTGCCCTACAAGTGGTCCAACACTGGCCCTTGTATACAATCCACGGGCGCGAACAAATATTTCCCTAACCAAGTCCCACCCGTGACTGGGGATATGTCCATATAGTGAACAACCCTTGTAAGTCCTCTCGACTTATAAGGAGAAAACCCTTTTGTAAGATCCTTACGACTTACAGAGGGACATGCACTTAGGAATCCTCACGATCCCTAAGGAGAAAATACACCTGCGAGATCCTCACGACTTGTAGGGAGAAATACCTTTGTGAGACCCTTACGGCTCATGAAGTCAAAAGCCTTAGTCGACAGGATCCTAACCCTGTTCGCTAAGCCACCTTTGTTCGACATCGACAGAGGCAAATGATGATTCGCTCCTGGCAATATCCCAGTCGTAGCGATGCTGATGCCTAAACCGATATCAAATTCTAAGTCCTTTTACGGCAAATGATGATTCGCTCCTGGCAATATCCCTGTTGTAGCGATGCTGATGCCTAAACCGGTATCAAATTCCAAGTCCTTTCATGGCAAATGATAATTCGTTCCTGGAAATATCCCAGTCGTAGCGATACTGATGCTAAGATTGGTATCAGATCCCAAATCTCACACTCGCGATAAAAAGTCTGCGAGCCAAAAATGCATATGAAATAGCCGAAAGGATGGGGCAACTTGCAATAAAAAGCAGCAAGGAAAAATGTATGCACGCAAAATAGCCAAAATGATGTAGGGTTCCTAGGCACACTAGTGAGGTCTCACAAGGCATCAACCATGCCAATTTCAAATTTAAACGGTGCCGAGAAACCCTAACACGGATCGTTGGCTAGATAAATAGGCGAAAAAGCAACTAGTTAACAACTTTAACTAAGAGTACGGAAATACAACCTTTGTAGATCCGGTGCTCCACCTCCATAGCTCCGTGATGATGTCTCCTCGCTGTCCAAAACGGATCCGGGGCTCTAGTGTCGGCTTCATCGGAGAATGGACGGGCTAGGTCATCGACGACGATGCCGAAGATGATCTACGTCGAGGCATCGCTAAATCAAGCTCCGACTTCACCAAGTCAAGAAACTTGTGAAGAAAACACACTCTACTACTTGGAAAGAGGTAGAGGATGAAGAAATAGGAAGTGGGTAGACTTTAGAATTGGATTTCTCACTTGTTTTCATCAATCACCATTGATGAAGCAAGCTTCTTCAAGTGAAGATGAAGAAGAAGAAGAAGATAAATTATGATAAGTTATTAGAAAATATAAAATAAAAGAATACTTATCATAATCTTAACCTTAGTTAAGTGTAGAGAATTGACTAAGGTTGGGTTGAATGGTTAGGGTTAAGGATGAGAACAAAAAAGTCATCAAGTCAAAGCTTCATGTCAAAGCTTCATGAAGCTTCAACTAAAAACAAATGAAGCCACCATTCATTTATCTTTCAATTTATTCATAATGAATAAATAAATAAGATAAGTGAATAAGTAAAACCCTAATCAACAACTTAATCTTTGTTTAATTCCTTACACTTAACCAAAAAGCATGTATCATCAAACATGATACAATCAAGTGCACAAAAGTATATCACATACACAACTTGTGAACTTGAAGTGAGAAAATCCATTCAAAGTGAACCAATACTAGTTAATGCAAAGTAATATATCAAATATATAATTATGCATTAAATCATTAAATCAACACTTGATTTAACGATCCGGTCATATCGCATATAACCGACCAATATCCAATGTATCGATTTATCGAATCAATCCTTGATTCGATAACTAGGTTATATCGCATACAACCATTCGACACATTCATCGCGAGAATAGAATACGGTATCACATACACGCATTATTCTCGGTCCCGCACATATCTCATATGCGCTCTTATTTCGTTTCGTTTGAGCCAGGAAACCTCTGTGTAGGACTCTAAAGACTCGTCAATACGCCGGCAGCAGATGATGATCATATCAAACACCCACAAGCCGCAAGCGGTCTGCTAAACGTAATGGCCACCCGGGTATTGAGCGATCAGAAGATCGACGAGCAAGCCCGCTCACACTCCAGTGAATCCAACCAGTAACACTTACCGTACAGTCCGGTCTGATCGTCTGATATGTCGCATATCGCGCCTAGGGGTGGTAAACGTCAGACCCCAATAGCTTGATAAGTCGTGTCGATATGAGGTCTATAACAATTCGAGAAACTACTGGTAACACTTACCAGTAAATCTCAGCAACCCTGGCCAGGGATTTCCTGTTATAGCCAATCGAACACAGCGCAACATCAACCCCCTATACCGGGAGAGACGAATCCCCTCCTATCGCTCATTGCCTCCATGTGACTCGGGACTGTACCCAAAAATCACCGTTTTGCACGCCCTCTTGGACGTGGTAAGATGGAAATCAAAGCACAGTGGGAACCACACAAGACTCTATGACGATATCGGGTCAACAGACTACTCTGTACCTGTAACACCCGAGCCCAATAATACTATTTCTTTTGATAGTTGAGCGTTATATTGCTCATTCCAATTATCCTGATTATCTGGTGTTTATTGCAAAATTTTAACCGGTTAAGTCATTTTGGCACATAACAAATTTTAACTCCTAAAATGAAATTAAAAATATCCATGTTGGCCTACTCGTCGCCACTAGTCGCGTGGTAGCGTCCGCGCGTCGAGATTTCGTCCCGTTCGGTGAAACGGGCAAGTTTGGACGACTACGCGCGCGTGCAAGTGTCCGACTTGGGGGGCATGCATTTTAATCACAAGACACCTCTTTTCAAAATTTGGAACTCGCTTAAAATCCTACAATTTGAATTTGGAACATTTGGGCGCAACCCGGACGCGATTTGGAAATGTTTCATTTAGCGCCAAAATTGCCCGTTTGATTAAATATATTAAACTATATATAATTTTCACTGTTACCTAAACCACTCGTTAAATCCCTAAAATCTTTAATTCTAACTCACAAATTTTTCCCTTGGCCAATCACGAGGGATTTAAATCCCTCGTGGGCCCCACCTTTTCCCACTCTCTCTTTATCTCTCCTCATCAAATCTCTCTCTCTCTCTCTCCAATCCTAACCTCTCTCTCTCTCTCTTCCTATATATAAAACCCCTACTGTTCACCCTTCTTCCTCACACGAGGAAAACTTTCGCGTGAACCCCGAACCCTAACCCTAGCCTCCTCGTGACCTCGCCGCTGGCCCCACCGCGACCTCGCCGTCACCGTCAACACCTCCTCAGCCTAGCCGCACCCTCCTACCTCCTTCCTCCGCCTCTTCCCGCGCCTGCACCCAACCCCGACGCCATCACCAGCCACAGACCTCGCCGCCGCCGCCGCCTCCCATTGCCGACGACACCCAAATCCTCCTCTCTTCCTCCTCATCCCGACCTCGTCGTCGCCTTCCTCCTCCCCTCGCCGGACCACCACCAGACCCGAGCCCGACCCTAGCACCAATCCACGGGTCGCCGGGAAACGCGTCGTCGATCATCGCCGTCATTGCCAGAGCCACCGCCGACACCTCCTCTCTCTCCTGCCACCCAGACCAGACCACTACATCCCTCGTCGCGGCTGCAACAGAACCAGAAACCTTTCAGCCAAGGCTGCCGCCCTCGCCGCATCTCCTGTTCACCGCCGGCGCGCCCATCGCCGTCGAGCCGTCGTGGTTGCACCCTGGTGTCTCCCTGTAAGCATCTCTATCTTTCCATTAATGTTAAACCCCCCCTCTCGCTGGTCTTTGCTTATGTTTATCATATGGTTGCTAACTCGTCGTCGTTTTGACTTTTGCCGAATTCCGGCCGTGCCGTCGTTTGGACCCGACGCTCCAGCGAAGTATTCTGGTCCGTGTGGTCCCGCTGTTCGCTGTTGGGACTCGATCCGTAGTCCGTGCACCCATCTCGTGTTTTCTGCCGACATCGCATCCGTGCTTTCCGGTTTGCGAAACCGTCGAGGCAAGATTTCTTGCTACATGCTACGTTAAACTAATTAAATGCTTGACTCACAAACTTGCTATATTAACTAGTATTGCTACTTATCTCATTGGACGAAATATGATGTACATTATAATACTGCCACCTAAATCGTATTTTGCCACCGTAACCTTAATAACAACTACCTGCTAATCATTTTACTATTTAGAGGATAATAGTCGCACACCTATATCTTTATTGCCTGCTGTTATTAATATTGCGCTACACTGTGATTATTGCACCCCAAGGGTGCTTGAACCTGTTAATAAGAGAATATAAAGCATCACTGTGTTTACATGGAATAATATTGTTAATTGCTGTTCCTGCTGTTGTTCCTTATTCGTTACTATACCTGTTATCAGTATACATTTGATTGCATTACATATTGACCCGATCTTGATACACCTGACACATGTACTGATACACCGGACATGGCACCATATACATACTGACTCAACCTATTGGACTACAAACCTAACTTGGGGTCCTTTTGGACCATTCCTGCTGTCTATCCAGACAGACCTGCTTTTACCGGATTTTGTGTTGACATTAATCCCGGACTACTGAATGCCTGACCTGACATACATAACTTGGGGGTATGGGGAAATCAAAGGTGAAACCGACTTGTAACTCAACAGTTCGATACTTGTTCTGATCAGTCTTACGGGCTTGGCCAGTCCGGGAGTGATGATGCTGACATCACTCATCCATCCTACTACCTATTACTGCTTAGCGGCACGTCTCGGATTCAGCCCCGAGGACCTTGACCGTGGTCCCGGGCACGCACGGGATACTATTGAGTTACATCGACGATTCATCAATTGATTTCAAAGACTATAGAATAGAAACCTGACAGGACAGTTTAGTCACCACTGCACATTACCCTGTTCTGTTATCTCTTAGTACTGCTTTATTCATGTTCATACCTGCATTGCTTATTACCATGTTTATGTTATATTATTTGGTTGACATGACGCGCTGACGTCTGGGTTTTGCATGGCCCAGATTCCTTACCACTATCGACGACCGAGCAGGAGTACTTCAGCCAGCAGGCTGAACTGTGAGTTCCTTAGGGTTTAGTTTATTTATTTCATTTCATTTCCAGATGTGAGCCCGCATTATGGGACGTACTGTCTATTTATTGTATTGGATCATTTGCTTCCGCACTTATTGTTTATTGATTCTTGTTATTATGGATTTGGACATGTATTAGATTAGTTTATTATTTGTTCTTGATATCTCCACAACCGTAATGTGACTGTGGATGGATAATTCCTATCCACAGGTAGCATGGTTGGCTATGTCACGTGCCCAATCTTGCGTACTCTGGGAAGCGCGGCGTGACAGTACCAGTGTAGAACTGCCATCTGACGTGAGGTATAATACCATCTGGGAGTTCTCGGCGAGTCCGTCCAGTGTACCCAGTCTCTACTGAGCACCCGTATATCATCTCTGATGTCAAACACCAATGGATATGGGATCATCCATCGCCCATCTGTATGGGTCGAGAAGGTATACGCTAGTCTACTCTGGTATATCGATGCCCCGTCTCGATACACCCACGACTAGGGACTTTGAAGGATGTACTTATAGACTATCTTGTCCCCACTAGTATGATCCGTATCATAGTCCAGGTAGTCAAGCACACATCCTAAGGGCTTTACCAACATGTAACAGAGAGACAATCAGTGTACACGTTAAGGTAAAGAGCAACCAGATAGCATACTATCATGTCGAGCAAGAAAGTCCTCCCTATATATGTCCAAGCATCCACTACAATATACATCCTATGTATAGTAATGGCCTCTAGGGCATACATATAACTAACAATCTCCTACTTGCACTAGGGCCATCTGATAGCAGTGGTTGCAGTATCTCATACTCAACCATCCCATAAAGTCTCTCTCTGGGAACAGGCCTTTGTGAGTGGATCCGCTGTGTTGTCCTCTGAGTCTACTCTCCTAACCTCGATCTCCCTGGAGATCAACTATCTCCATGATCAGGTGATACTGCCTTAGAATATGTCTGGATCACTGATGGGACCTGCGTTCCTTGGCATAAGCCACAACTCCATTGTCACACAATGGGAGGAACATAGTTCATCTCATGAACCAATATATACCCAAACAGCCTCTTTGGTAGCATCTTAAGTAGCGATGTATCCTGCCTTTATCGTCTAGTATGTCACGGTATCTAGCTTGGAACTCTTCCAACATACCGTCCCTTTACTGAGGGTAAAGACAATGCCTGCGACTGACATTCAGTCGTCTTTATCATCCCGGAACACTTCCAGTGATTCTCCCCAGGATCAACTGATACCATCTCACTACAACTAGTGAGTGTCCTAATATCCATTTAGATCTATCTCATAGATCTAAAATATTTATTTTGAGATATTTTGCAGATTTAAATAGCCAAATCAAATCAAGAAGCAAAATCTAATCAAGAGACAAAATCAAATCAAGATCGGCAATCATATCGGCCTAATCTGGCAACAAATTGAGGAACTGCAGAGAGACGACAAGATATTGAAGATATTAAGCAATCAAAACTACTCAAATCAAATCAGGAGATTGCATTCAAAGATCGAGCCTAAACAGACGCGAAAGGACCGCGATTTAGCGGCCAAATTTCAAGATCTGCTGTCGAAATTTAATTTGTGACTTCAATTTAGGATTTTTTTTGTTATAGCTCTATAAATATAAAGTCTCTGAAAATAACAAAGCTTCTTCTATCTTAGTGTTAGTTTCTAGCCACCAAATAAATGTAATTTTTTTCTTTTCGTGCATGGTGGAGTAGAATATCAAGTGCTCAAGTTTGTATTTTTATTTTAATACTTTTTTGCAATTTATTCTTTCTTGTCTTTGTTTTACTTGCTTTTATTTTTAATCATGTTTCCTTCTTTTGATTTATGCAATTCTTATGTCTTTAATTTTGGTATGAGTAGTTAAATATTAACATGCTTTGAGTAGAATGGATCTAGATTAATAAAAAGATTAATCGTATAAATCATTATTCTAAAAAAATACACTTAAAAGATAAATGTAGATTTTTCTAAATCACTTTGATAGGTTATCTAGAATCGCTCATAGCCTATACTTAGGATTAGTAAGATCATATTTAGGTTTAACTTGCATTAGAATATTAAAAATTATGTTTTTATAAACCTACGAAGTAGATAGCTTGGTAGATTATATAGGATCAAAGTCCATATAGTCTATAATTTCAAACTAGATCATAGGTTATAAAAATACGAACTTTAAGATTATGATTTATGCAGATTTTCTTTATAACTAGTCTACCGGATTCAACACTCTAGGAATGCCCTTTTATCATTAAATTTAATTAATCTTATTTGCTATTTTAATTTTAAGTGGTAAAAATTATCTCTTTAGATTTTAATTATAAAAACTACATTTTATTTTTAATCTAATTAAGCAAATAATTAACTAACAGCCTTTTCTGTGGGATCGACCCGTACTTGCACACTCGCTACAAACACGCTGTGTACTTGCGGTATTATTTTTTATCAACACTCTACTAAGTGAATGAAAACCAATTTTTGGTAGTCTAGACAGTCCTCTTTCTATTTTCACACTCAATTACTATAGTCCACTCACTTATACTAATTAATTTAAGAATAGTTATGATTTTGATTTATTAAATAATTGAGTGGTAATAGCGAAAAGAATTATGAGGGGTGGTTACAAAAATGGAGATAGAATATGAAGAAATTAAATTCGACATAATGTATGTTGTTTCCCATTATTTATTGTTACTTATATACATTATTTAAAATTCAGTTCTCATATTACTAGAACAAGAACTAGGCTTCTCCATCCTCCTTATATTCTGCCACTTCTCTTCCCATCTCATTTAGAAAAAAGTTTTGGGACAAAATCCCTCCATCTTTATCTCTTCCCAAAAATTATGCAAAGCCCCCTTACAAGTTTTAATTATTGGAATCTTGAAGTATGATGGCAACAAAATGTGTGTGTGTGTGTGATGTGATATTGTAACCAATTGAAATACGAGTGGTAATAATAGAAAGAGTTAACACCATAATTATTATGCAAATTTATTCATGAAGGAATTGAAACAGCCGTGCCCTCTTCTTGAGGTTCATCATGCCATGTCCATAATTCCTTAATTTCTATAGTCATTACTTATTAGAGTAGTGATGTAGAGTTATAAGAGGTGAAAGTAATCATATAATGAATCTTAAATGTTTGATGCATGTTTTTTTTGGAATTATGAGAATAGTTATGGTAAACCCATGATTTGTATACGATCTTAATTATTTCGAAAATGGAATTCAAAAGAAATGTATGTTCAGTCTATAATTGCGCTGAAATTAAGTATTAGCAGTATAATTTAACAAGAATAACAATTATGTAGTCACAATAGTTTTTAAATTAAATAATAAAACGAATGCATGCACGCAACAGTTAATAAAACTTAATGTCATTTTTATTATATTCATTATGGCCTTTCCGATCCTCCATATTCCATTGTTACAAAAAGAGCCTGTCACGTCCCGCTTCCCAAAATACGGAATACGAGGGGTTGACAAGGCCAGCCATGTTCTTATGATCGAGGAAACATCCTGCCGTAGTCATACTTTGGCTTCTAGCTTCACGTGGTAATCAGTAATCAATGCACAGGTAATGAGAAATGCAGTCACTAATCTATAAGAAGGGATATAAGAGATACCAAATAGGGATCAAGAGAAACACAGCGCTGGTGTGGCTGATCTGGATGTCCGCGAAATCCTCGAGGTACGTCAGGTCCTGATCCAAGCTAAGTCCACTTCTTAAACTGAGCAAGCATACTCAGGTCGTAAGAGCGACACAATAGTTTCTCTCTCTCTCTCTCTCTCTCTCTATATATATATATATATATATATATATATATATATATATATATATATATATATGCAAAAGTAAACATGTGCAATGATGATGAACATGAAGCAGTAAATATAGAATGATGACGCACATGAAATAATCGGTACAGGTAAACAGTAAAGTAGGTATATCAAATCAGTAAGCAATGCATGTCAATGTCACTAACCCTATCAGTCTCTAAGTCTCACTGTCCAGGTCGCTAAATCTATCATCAGTCCAAGTGTGAGAGTCCACCACGCAGGAGTATCCCCAACCCAAGGGTACGGCCCCAGGGGCAAGGGAACACGGGCCCGAAACACGCACGATAATAATCAGTAACTCCATCCATACAACTCCCAAAATCACGATATATGCCGGCAATGGGACTCCTGAGATTCTGTTGAACTCACACTCAAGCTACCCCACACCCCGTGGTCTACATCAAACCCCGACCATATGTTGGGGATAGTGCCCTCAGAGTCAATTATTGGATCACACGCCCGTGATTGCAATGATTGAGGGAGGACCCATACCGTTAGAACAGTCTTACTCAAGATGATAGTATGCTATCTGGTTTATCTTTATCATCGTGTACTGTTTCAGGTGACTTTACAGGTCACTATTGCACGTTGATAAAGCCCTTAGGGTTCTTGCTTGACGACCAGCAGTATGATGGCGATCATATACGTAGGAGCTGGGGTCTATAAGCACATCCTTAAAAGGTCCCTAGTCATGGGAGTTTTCGAGACAGGGCATCGATACTCCAGAGTAGACTAGTGTATACAGTCGAGACCCCGATGAGGGGCGGTGGCCGGTCTCACAAGCCACTGGTGTCAGTTGGTTCACCTAAGATGTATACAGGTGCTCATTGGGTTATGAGTATACCGGACAGGACTCGCCGGGAACATGCTAGTCGGTCTTATACCTGACGTCAGATAGCAGTTCCCTGGTGACATGTGTACAGGTTAGTTCATCGATATGAGATCGTCATTTGTCTCGTGTGAGTTCCCACTGTACTTTGATTACTACCCTACCACGGCTCAAAGGAAACAGGTTTTAGTTGGGTACATTCCCGAGCCACATGGAGGCAGTGAGCGGATCTGCAGGGGTTCGTCTCTCTCGGTATTGGGGGTGAGATCGCGCTGTGTCTAAGAGAGCTATTACACAAAGCCCTCGGCCGAGGCAGGAGATTTACTGGTAGGTATTCCGGTAGTATCTCAGGGTGTTCTGGGCTACACTCCGACACGACTTGTACCGCTTTTGGGGGTCTGACTTTTACCAACCCCCTAGGCCCGCCATGTGATGCTCACAGACGAACGGACCGGACTGTACGGATATTGTCACTGACAGGCTCAGTAGGGTGTCAGGATGAGTTCGCTCATCGACCTCCCTTTTGGTCAATACCTGGTAGCTCGTTATGTACGGCTAATACCTCTGACGTGCTGGTGGTTAAATCCCCAGCCAAAGTATTGACGAGTCTTTAGAGTCCCCCACAGACAGTTTCTCAAGTTTCGAGCGAAACGTTGTAGAGGCCGTATGATATATGGCAGGGTTCGATCTTATACGTGCGGTATTGCACGGATCATGATCGGACGGATCATACTAGTGGGCTTTGGTTTAAGCCGGATCCTAGTATTAGATTTGTTGGATTACTTTAGTCTCATCACATTCGCATTCAGTCGGAATGCGGATATAGGTATGTATATACAGGTGAGGGGTATCCTCGTGATCCGTCACGAGTTTACTTTAGATGTTGCCGGATTTTCTTTGTTATGGCAAACATTTGGATTAATGTTTGCTTATGGAAATAATGAGCTAGAAATCATCATGACAATGCATTAATCTGACATGGACTTGTATCATGAGTCATGGTCTCTTTTCTTGCAAATATGTCACATTAATGGATTGATTTGTGTCTTGATTTGATGAGAAGAGAGAGAGGGGCAACCAAGGGAAGGGTTAGCTTTCATATTGTTATGCTTGCACTCTCTCTCATTCTATCATAGCATCACAAGAAAAGAAAAGAAAAGAAAAAGCCTTTCTTTTCTTCTTCTTCTTCCTCTAGCTTGCTTTCTCCATTAATGGCAACATCGTCAATCTCCATCCAAACTCATGGATGCAAGAAGCAAAGTGATCACAAACATTCTCTACAACACCTTGGACGCGTCGGCTAGCACACTTCGCGCCCGAGTTGCTTCGGACGAAGCGGGAGCCCGTAAAAAGACTTCTCTATGTGGTGCACTTTCCGACGAGGAGATGAAGACCGGAGTTGCCACGGGGAGATCGGGATGGTGGCCGAAGACCGAAGGACACGGATCGCTCGGTATAGCTCTCTACCCTTTCTCTAGTTAGCTAGTAGTAGGTTAATGGTTCGATCCGGGTTTTACGTCCGCGGTAGCGCCGGTTTTCTAGTTTTGAAAAAGTTTCGTTTCCGCATTTTGGCCTCGGAAAGACGGCCGGGGCGCTGCCGTGCACTTACCCCATAAACCCAAATACTAGTCGGTCCATGACAAGTCTACGCGAGAACTGGAGACAGGATCTCCATCTAGCATGTCTCGACTGGTACCCAAGATAAATGGACAGTGTTTGACACCTTACCTATGACACTAATATAAGTGCTTCCATAACCGTCCCATACCAGTTATAGTTACACTTACATATGTCCCATAGACGTCGACAATGCAATAAATCAACCGGGTCCGCTGATTGTGTACAAGTACGTGTCACTTTCATCATTCAATCACACTTTATCACTACGTACTTGTCACAATCAAAACACTAATATCTATCACTAGGTAATGTACACGATCATTAGGTTACCGATGTATGTGACCTCTACATGATATGATGAGAATGCAATAATTATTATATAAATAAAATGTCCTCAGCCAGTTTCCTACTACTTGCATAATTTACTATAAATCATACATGCAGAATTTGTTGGATATAATGCCCTCAAAGTCAATTATTGGATCGCAGGCACGCGATTGCAATGATTGAGGGAGGACCTATGCCGGTAGGACAGTCTTACTCAATATGATAGTATGATATCTGGTTTATCTTCATCATCGTGTACATACTTTAGGTGATACTGCAGATCACTATTACACGTTGATAGAGTCCTTAGGATTCTTGCTTGACTACCAGCAGTATGATGGCAGTCATATACGTGAGAGTTGGGTAGTCTATAAGCACATCCTTAAAGTGGTCCCTAGTCGTGGAAGTTTCGAGACTGGGCATCAATAGTCCATTAGTAGACTAGTGTATACAGTCGAGACCCCGACGAGGGGCGGTGGCCGGTCTCACAAGCCATTGGTGTCAGTTGGTTCACCTAAGATGTATGCAGGTGCTCATTGGGTTATGAGTACACCGGACATGGTTCGCCGGGAACATGCTAGTTAGTATTATACCTGACGTCAGATAGCAGTTCCCTGATGACATGTGTACATGTTAGTTCATCGATCAGAGATCGTCATTTGTCTCGTGTGAGTTCCCACTGTGCTTTGATTACTACCCTACCACGGCTCAAAGGAGTCATGCAAACAGGTTTTAGTTGGGTACAGTCCCGAGCCACATGGAGGTAGTGAGCGGATCGGCATGGGTTTCTTCTCTCCCGGTATTGGGGGTGAGATCGCGCTGTGTTTAGGAGAGCCATTACACGAAGTCCTTGGCCAAGGCAGGAGATTTACTGGTAGGTATTCCAGTAGTATCTCAGGGTGTTCTGGGCTACACTTCGACACGACTTGTACCGCTTTTGGGGGTCTGACTTTTACCAACCCCCTAGGCCCGACATGCGATGCTCATAGATGAACGGACCGGACTGTATGGATATTGTCACTGACATGCTCAGTAGGGTGTCAGGATGAATTCGCTCACCGGCCTCCCTTTTGGTCAATACCTGGTAGCCCGTTACGTACAGCTAGTACCACTGACGTGCTAGTGGTTAAATCCACAGCCAGTGTATTGACGAGTCTTTAGAGTCCCCCACAGACAGTTTCTCAAGTTTCGGGCGAAATGTTGTAGAGGTCGTATGGTATTATGGCAGGGTTCGATCATATACGTGCAGTCGTGCACGGATCATGATCAGACGGATCATACTAGTGGGTTTTAGTTTAAGCCGGATCCTAGTATTAGATTTGTTGGATTACTTTAGTCTCATAACATTCGCATTCAGTCGGAATGCGGATGCAGGTATGTATATACAGGTGAGGGGTACTCTTGTGATCCGTCACGAATTTACTTTAGTAGATGCCATTCTCTTTTTATTGTTGAAAACATTTGGATTAATGTTTGCAAATGGAAATTGTGAGCTCAAAGTAATGATGGAGTGCATTAAATGTGGCATATGCAAGGGTAGTGACTTATGGTATTATTCTTTGTGCATGCCATCATTTCATGGTTGATTATTGTGTGAGATTGTGATGGGAGGAGAGAGGGCAGCCATACAATATTTGGTGTGAGCTCTTGGATTATATTCTAGCACTCACAATATTATCTCACACAATAACAAAAGCTCTTCTTCTTTTTTCTTCTCTTAAGCTTACATGTTCCTTATCCATGGCTTCTTCTTCTACCTCCACTCTATCCATCTCATGTGTTGAGAATCCTAGAGTGTCAAGTGACAAAGTTATCATACAAATTCTCTACTTCACCTTGGACACGTCGGCTAGCAAACTTCGTGTCCGGGTTACTTCGGTTTGAAGCGGGAGCCCGTAAAAGGATTCATAGATGTGGTGCCCTTTCCGACGAGGAGACCGGAGATCGAGCGAGATCGGAGATGCCGCAATGAGCTAAAGACGGTGGCTAAATACCGAAGGACACGGATCGATCGGTATAGCTTTTCTAACCCTCTTTAGATTGCTAGTTTAATGTTAATGGTTCAATCCGGGATTAAAGTCTGCGTTAGCGCCAGTTTCAAGTTTATGAAAAGTTTTTGTTTCCGCATTTTGGCCTCGGATCGACGGCCGGGGCGCTACCGTAGACTTACATGGTATCAGAGCCACGCCATTAACCTTATCTAGCTCGTTTTAAACAATGTTAATCTATCGAAAATGAAACTAAACCCAAACACTGCCACTACTGTCCAAGTCTCTGTTAATTTTAAAAGTGTTCGGAAAATTTTTTAAACAAGTGCAGAAGAGTAATGAGCCTACCAGATGACCACTGGCCAAATACGAGCCCAAGCCCTCGAAAAAAAACCGGCCACCTACCTTAATATTCTGGCCAGGCCGGCCCATATGATGTGTTTGGGCTTCGTATTTGGGATACAGGCAGGTCTCTGGGAAGTTGGTGCAGTGGTATTGTTTGTTTGGCCCAATTTGGATATAGTTTTATCAGTTTTTCTGGGCTATTCGGGGGTTTATTTCGGATTCGATATTTTATAATATTGTTGAAAGTTTACAGTGCATTACATTATATTTGTGACCGTGAATGTCATTCGATCGGTAAATCTTGTCTAAGCGCTATAGCCCTTTTAGACGGATTTGCGAACGTGACATTCACGTTGATGTTCTGTGTTGTGCTGTGATGTTGCGGATTTGTCGTGGTGGATAGCCTGGATGCAATGGTAGTACAGTTTGGTTATATTTGTACATTTGATAATGCGGGGCGAGCGTCCGACATGTGGACTGCCGTCACTGCCTGTTTGTATATTATTCTTTTGGGGCACGACCGGGTTGAGGTCGATGTACCCGTTGTATATATTTTTGTTTTCTGTACTAGGATTACCCCGCGGTGGAGTGCACGGATAGCCGGGTTCTAGAGGGAAACGAGCCCGCATCTCATGGCTTTGAGACGGAGGGGGCTTTACTCTAGAATTGACAGGCTATTCACCGCACTCGTAGGGGGTATAGATTGACCCAAAGAGGGGTGCTCAAGTTACCGGATTCCGTTAAGTGCTGGGTGGTCCATTCACTTTGTTGAAGGGGGCTGTCTCGCTTCAGGTTTTGGCGGTTAACTTGCCGCATCCGTAAGGGTCTAGGATTTCATTGCACGGGCTATCCACACGACCAGGGGAACGTCGGGTTTCAGTTGCGGCTCAAAGGAAACTCGGGGATCCCAGATTATCTGTATTGTTCTGTGATGCTTATTACATTTATGTGATGTTGTATTTATCACGCCTTGAGCGATTATTATATATTGATATATATACTAGTAGATGTTGTATATGTTTTACATCCGCGCTAGTCCAGTACCCGCTCTGTCGTTAGTTAAGTAACCTAACGGGTGATGACGGGACCCAGTGGCGAATGCGGATGGCATATACGTACAACATATTTTCGTTCTTTATTGGTGTGATCAATTGATGGGACTGCATTGATTCGAATCAATGCAAGCTAAACAAACATGTTTGATGTTGTTGGAACAATTTTCAAAAAGCTATTATCATAAGGACGTTCTCTTTTGTTTTGCACAGTGGTATTCGGTTATGAATATCCAGCACCTCAGTCGACGAGGCAAGGGCCGAGATCCCTTCACCGGGAGTGACCCCTTGGGCAGAAGTTTGCGTCAGGGTAATAACTTCACTATAGTCGATTACTTTTTGCTTTGCATCGTGGTATTCAATTGGAATATCCTGCACCTCATTCTACGGGGAAAGAGCCGAGATCCCTTCACCGGAAGTGACCTCTTTAGCAAAGGTTTTCGCCACTATATATTTATAAAAAGCTATCCGGTTCCTTCAACGATATCAAGTTCATTACATTAAAGGTTTTTCGCCAAAAACCATTCGTAGCCCTCCGTCAATTCAGACGGGTAGCACTTAGTATTCATGCTATGTTTGTTGGCCTTCGTCAAGGCATAGTGAATGGTAGCTGCTTGTTACCTTTCTGTTGCATAGATAGATGTGTTGGTTTGGGACAGTCGTATAAGCTTGTTGACCTTCGTCAAGGGCTTGTACGGGTGGGTTCAAATGAACCTGGACAATGACGGGTAGAACTTGACATGTGACTTATGATTTGTTGACCTTCGTCAAGGTCATAAGAGCATGGGGTAAAAACCACATCGGGAGTTTCTAAAGAAACTGAAACTTGCCAGACATGCGCATACCTTCTGGAGTGTGATAACGTGAGTGGATTCCATCACGTTATCATGCGATAATAGTTGGATCCCGATTCCCACTGATGAGTTGGTTTACTTCTCGGGTGATCCCGACTAATTCTTCTTTCAGGTTTGGAGGAGAATTTGAGGACACGGTGGGAGGTTTCCTGATTAGATAAAAGTGATAACCATTCTGATCTAGGTTAGAGTGCACGCAGAGTGTTTCTTTTCTCTCTCTCTTTGGCCTGACCCTAGACTATGACTCAGTGACCAAGATTAACCGAACATTCTTAAAACACTGGCTTTTGGATTGTCTGAGTTACATACCTCATTGTCACTCCTGCTTTACCCTTTTTCTCCAGAACATTTCGTATCACTACGAACGTCCACTTCCATTGGATAAAACTATCGTATAGTTATATACAAACTCGAAGGAACTTGTTCCAGATTCGAGGATGGTTTCTGGTTCTGGAGAAAATGAATAGGACTATTCAGTTGTCTTTTCCTTTTACCTTCTCTCGGGTTGCGAGTGCTCCTTGAATTAGGACGGTACACCTATTACGCTAATTGGATAGTCTTCTTCCAAACCATAGGCAGGTGCCGAACGGTGGGGAATGAAGAAAACCGATTAGCCTAAGTAAGGTGTACAGAAGGTAATAAGTAAAGAGAAATAAAGAGATTAGAAAGAGTGAAAAGTAAATTGCGACTGCTATTCACGACCAAACCAAGTATTTCATCGCCACTCCTGCTTCACCTTTGTATTTCTCCATAACACCCCGTATCACTGCGAAGATCCACAGTTCATTGGATGCTCCATCGTATGGTTATATACGAACTCGAAGGAACTTGTTCCAATTCGGTGATGGATTCTGGTTCAGGAGAAATAAGAATAAGGTTTATTCAGTTGTCTTTTATCTTTACCTTCTCTCGCATTGCAAGTGCTCCTAGGATTAGGACAGTACACCCATTATGCTTATTGGATAGTCTTCTTCCAAACCATAGGCTAGTGCCGAACGGTAGGGAATGAAGAAAACCATTTAGCCTAAAGGTGGTGTACAGAAGGTAATGACTAAAGACATATAAAGGGATTGGAGAGATGGCAAAGAAATATACGGTTACAGTTGTGAATCTGATAATGGAAGAGGCATTACTAGGAATACCCGAATACCCCTTCGAAACATTTTCATGTTTCAGTCTCACTGTGTATTGTTAAAGGAAAACTGATTTCCCAATTAGCCCTTACTCAAGGGTATATATTTACCAGGTTGATTCTCACATCTGTATAGTTTTATAGATGTTGAGTGGGCGTAAGTTATTGGGAATTAGGTGATCATCCTCATTATATCGGGATTCGTTGTAATTGGTGATATTTGAGGAAATCGTCTGGGTCGTTTGCCGGATGGCAAATATTTGGTTTTGAATATTCGTTATTATGCACCAATTTCAAATTGATATATCTGTACGTTTATTTTTATAAAGTGAGATATAACTTTTTGAAATTATGTCCATGACATTTACCTATATCAATTGATGGTTAGGTAAGGAGCATTCAACAACGATGTAATTCATCATAACCATAGTACAGTTTTCAACCTACGACGCACAGGATTTGAGTTATTCAACTCAGTGGACTTATACAGAGTATTGTATATTGTCCAGTATCCATAAGGACAGAGGGGTTGGTCCTCGTACTATATTCTGTTTACTTATGACTTCTCTAGTTTTTAGACAAGTGTTTCATAGAAATACAAGATCCAAGTTTTGAGAAGTTATAGGTATATGAATAAAGTAGAGAACCAGGTATTGCAAGTATCAGGATTCTTCAAGGTGATCGAAGATGTTGATACTTGTATTTGGTATTCGGTTGATAGTAATGGTTTTGAGAAACTTGTTTCTCTTTCAGGTTACTCATATCTGGATGCATTCCTAAGTTGAGTAACGCTGATCGGCCTCCTTCCATTTAGTTGATATACACTGGAGACAGCTGCATGATTTGAATCTGGTTCCAATTAATTCAGTGCCTCTGTTTCTATATTGTATATAGAATGGATCATATTTTAACGATGTTAAGGTATATGGAGTTGTCCGGCTTATGCTTAAAACCAGACTCTGGATAACTCAAGGCACGTTTCTGTAATGGTTGTTTGTGGGTTGACCCGGGCTATGACGAGTGTTGACTTTCTACCATCTGGAAGATCAATAGTGATATTGTTCTTGACTCGCCAGAGTTTTAATAAAATGGATTTTTTCAGAAAGCAGTGGGAGTGTGGTAGAACTGGAAGTGATTCCAGAACCGCAAACGATTACTGAAAATTTAATAGGACCTAAACATTCAATCTGGATTGTCATTCCATTAGCCACTCCGCAGTGTGGTGGGTAACCTCAGGCACCCGAGAGGTACTCCGGTAGCCTCAAGGACGGTGACAAGGAAGTTCTTGTTTACCCAGACTTTCCATTGCTGTTGTTCCAGACTGTGAGACCCGGCAGGAGGATGAGTATAACGTCGTTCTAAACTAGTTTTAGAAGTGTACGTGTATATGACTCTGCCAGAGGGTTGTTGTAGTCAGCGGGAGCAGCGGAAGTATAGTGGACAAGTAGCTTATGTCTATTTATAGACTAAAGCGGAGATAGCGGAGATAGATCATCTATTTTTGATGTGACAGTCATAGGTTTGACTTCATCAGAATAGGGGGTGGATTTGTTAAGAAGGTAGTAGGGTGTGATGTCCTGGAATTTGGATGACATACACAGAGTAGGAAGTGAAATTCCTATACTACGATCGGTTATACTTTGGTTTTCACACAGTGGTTTTTCCACAAAGGACTTGGATATTACATCAGACATTCTGGTTACTAGATCTATGGTTTTAGATCTAGATTTGGGTAGTTTCCCAATCTGGGTACTTAGACAGTATTCTAAAAGTATTTAGAATGAACGACTCCTGGCACGGTAGTATACCTGCAGGTGATGGAGTCACCCTCTTTAAAGGTGTCTTACAGACTAAAGGGGGGAGGGATGTGCATGATTGACATATCACTTGCTTAGGCAATTGAGTCAATCACGAGATGTCAAGTACCACACCAGGTGTTGTTTTTGCACAAGCTGCAATAAGTTGATATTAATCCAATCCTGGAGAAACATTCAGAAGCAGTTTTAGAACATAAGTGGATGTTCTAGGGATATGATAATGACAGCCTCCTTCGGGAGACGGTTATCATTCCAGGCTTCCAAGGTGACCTGGATGACAGAGTGACTGTCAAAGTTATAGTTTTCACTCTGACGAAGGGCAGTAGTTTGGACAGGAGGTCCAAGCGGATACTGAGGGAGGCATGGCGCAGGATACTGATTAAGTTCAGTTGACGATACAGTCTAAGAAGTTTGGATTTGGAGTTCATTTATGAACTAGGTCCCATCAGATATCCAGACATATTCTAAGACAGGTATTGCTCATTTTGGGAGATGGCTTTCTCCGCGAACTTGAGATAAAGAGAGACTTAGAAAGAAACAGCAGGACGGATCCACTCACTGAGGCTATTCCTCGAACGCAATAATTTCACAAACGGGCTTTATGAGACTGATCAGTAGAGGAGTTGGGTGTTCGGTATCACACGGGCTGTGAGTATGTGACATCGTAATAATTAGCCTTGAGTGCAAGTGGAAGATTGTTGGATATAGTGCCCTCAAAGTCAATTATTGGATCGCAGGCACGTGATTGCAATGATTGAGGGAGGACCTATGCCGGTAGGACAGTCTTACTCAAGATGATAGTATGCTATCTGGTTTATCTTCATCATCGTGTACATGCTTTAGGTGATACTACAGATCACTATTACACGTTGATAGAGCCCTTAGGATTCTTGCTTGACTACCAGCAGTATGATGGCGATCATATACGTAAGAGTTGGGTAGTCTATAAGCACATCCTTAAAGTGGTCCCTAGTCGTGGGAGTTTCGAGACTGGGCATCGATACTCCATTAGTAGACTAGTGTATACAGTCGAGACCCCGACGAGGGGCGGTGGCCGGTCTCACAAGCCATTGGTGTCAGTTGGTTCAGCTAAGATGTATGCAGGTGCTCATTGGGTTATGAGTACACCGGACAGGACTCGCCGGGAACATGCCAGTTGGTATTATACCTGACGTCAGATAGCAGTTCTCTGGTGACATGTGTACAGGTTAGTTCATCGACCTGAGATCGTCATTTGTCTCGTGTGAGTTCCCACTGTGCTTTGATTACTACCCTACCACGGCTCAAAAGAGTCATGCAAACAGGTTTTAGTTGGGTACAGTCCCGAGCCATATAGAGGCAGTGAGCGGATTGGCAGGGGTTTCGTCTCTCCCGGTATTGGGGGTGAGATCGCGTTGTGTTTAGAAGAGCCATTACACGAAATCCTTGGCCAAGGCAGGAGATTTACTGGTAGGTATTACAGTAGTATCTCAGGGTGTTCTGGGCTACACTCCGACATGACTTGTACCGCTTTTGGGGGTCTGACTTTTACCAACCCCCTAGGCCCGACATGCGATGCTCATAGATGAACGGACCGGACTGTACGGATATTGTCACTGACAGGATCAGTAGGGTGTCAGGATGAGTTCGCTCATCGGCCTTCCTTTTGGTCAATACCTGGTAGCCCATTACGTACAGCTAGTACCACTGACATGCTAGTGGTTAAATCCACAGCCAGTGTATTGATGAGTCTTTAGAGTCCCCCACAGACAGTTTCTCAAGTTTCGGGCGAAACGTTGTAGAGGCCATATGGTATTATGGTAGGGTTCGATCATATACGTGCAGTCGTGCACAGATCATGATCGGACGGATCATACTAGTGGGCTATGGTTTAAATCGGATCCTAGTATTAGATTTGTTGGATTACTTTAGTCTCATAGCATTCGCATTCAGTCGGAATGCGGATGCAGGTATGTATATACAGGTGAGGGGTACTCTTGTGATCCGTCACGAGTTTACTTTAGTAGATGCCATTCTCTTTTTATTGTTGCAAACATTTGGATTAATGTTTGCAAATGGAAATTGTGAGCTCAAAGTAATGATGGAGTGCATTAAATATGGCATGTGCAAGGGTAGTGACTCATGGTATTATTCTTTGTGCATGCCATCATTTCATGGTTGATTATTATGTGAGATTGTGATGGGAGGAGGGAGAGGGCAGCCACACAATATTTGGGGTGAGCTCTTGGATTATATTCTAGCACTCACAACATTATCTCACACAATAACAAAAGCTCTTCTTCTTTTTTCTTCTCTTGAGCTTACAAGTTCCTTATCCATGGCTTCTTCTTCTACCTCCACTCTACCCATCTCATGTGTTGAGAATCCTAGAGTGTCAAGAGACAAAGTTATCACACACATTCTCTACTTCACCTTGGACACGTCGGCTAGCAAACTTCGTGTTCGAGTTGCTTCGGTTCGAAGCGGGAGCCCGTAAAAGGATTCATAGATGTGGTGCCCTTTCCGACGAGAAGACCGGAGATCGAGCGAGATCAGAGATGCCGCAAGGAGCTAAAGACGGTGGCTAAAGATCGAAGGACACGAATCGATCGGTATAGCTTTTCTAACCCTCTTTAGATTGCTAGTTTAATGTTAATAGTTCGATCCGGGATTAAAGTCTGCGTTAGCGCCAGTTTCAAGTTTATGAAAAAAATTTGTTTCCGCATTTTGGCCTCGGATCGACGGCCGGGGCGCTACCGTAGACTTACAGAATTAAACGGAACAATGAGAAAGGGGTAAGCAGTGTATTTAATTATCTACCCATCACAATTGGTTTCGCGTCAATCGGGTTTCAGGTTTGCTAATTATGATCATTTCAATTTAAGTGTTCCCTGCTGGAAATCCGGTTTCAGAACTGGATGTCCGTTTCGTAACACGTTTTAATCCCAGTTGGGATCGAAATTAGGCGATGTTATACCTGAACAAAATTTAGGTTTACCAGTTAGGTTTCCATCACACCAGACGGATCGATAATGTCACGCCCCGCTTCCCTGTGTACGGCGAAGTGGACGCAACGAGGCCCGCTACGTATATACTCTGAAGTATATACGCTAAGCGTAACTAAGCAATATAAAGTAAATCACAAGAGACGAATAATATAAAAATAACAGCAACTTTTATTAATAACATTCTTTTTACAATGCAGGAAAAGAAAATACAACTGGAATGAAAAGCAATGCCTAAACAGTGGCATAACAGGAAATGAAATAAACTGGAAAGAACAAGGTACAATTATCTAGAGCTCTGGGTCTGCCTGGAACTGCTCCAAATCTTCACCGGTGGGCTCAATCTCAGCTTGGTCCAACGCACCTGACGACATTCAAAGAAGAAAGAGATAGAATGTCGTCAGCGAACAGGTCGCTCGGTAAGTCCCAAAGATAAGAAGAATGAGAATGACAGAGTAACAGTATTATCTAAAGTATTATTTTGTGAATATTATGGAATATTGTGTAACGCTGTTGTTTGTAGCTTGGTACAGAAGGATGCCAGTGATACGAGGGGGATCTCTATATGCTAGAGATCAGGGCAAAAGGAAAGTACAAGGAACCGTTATGCCACGGTACAACAGCAACAGGATTCAGGTTAGGTGTCTTAATCTGACCACCTCGTGCCACCTTTAACACCTTCCGTACCAATCTACCCCTTTAAACCCCGCAGTGTTTTAACAGTATTGTAGTATAGGAATATGTAAATTGGGTGACTGACCAAGACCATGATATCAGTAAACATGTTGTAACTGTATAATCAGGTAAATGGAATATCAGGATAATGGATGAATATCCATGGTTTGATTCAGTCAAAAGGAATATATTGTTAACTGGGTTCATGGATTCATGTATTCAAAGTGTGTTGAAATATAAAAGAATCTAGATTGACCTGAATCGTATTCAAGTCAGAAATATCAGACTCTAACCCGAGTCAGACTACAAGAAGATGATTTGAAGTTCAATATTAGCTAGGGGCATTATAGTAATTTGTAAAACTTGAGGGGGTTTTATGTAAAAATACTTTTGTATAGTTTTCAAAACACACCTCAAGTATTTAATAATCGTCTTTATTGTTATAATGAATGTGAATTTTATTTGCGTTATTCTAATGAATATATCCTAATAAAAGTATTAATTATCTTATCTGAAATTCATGGTATTTTAGTGTAACTTTTAATCTTGTAATTTTTAGAAAAAATGTGGAAACTTTATATTATGAAAAAATAGGTGTTTAAATGATAATTTAAATATATATTAACACATGAATAATTTTAAATAAATATTTTATTTTCAAAAATCTCATTTTCCTTAAATGTCGTATTCTAAACCTTTCGAGACCGAATGCTCCTTGCGGAGGTCTGAATCTCGCACTACTAGCCTGCGGGTGCACGATGAACCATACTATCCCCAACAGGTTCCCCAAAAGTGGGTTATAGCGGCGCTTTGCTTAGGTTTAACAAATACTTTTCATTTGGGAAAAACGGTTTTATAAATATGGGGTATTTATTTGCAAAAAGTATAGTTTTCCGTATTTTAGTTATTAGGGTTTCCTAAGCCAACTAGCCTACTTCTAAGGTCTAAACGATAAGTCACTAGAAGCCTCAAATCGCCTCTTCACCGCCAATTGTGGCCAGGTAAGTACAAGTGAGGAGGGAGGGATCCGCTCACGAATCGTGAGACGGGCCTTTTAAAGTTACCCAAGCTCACTTGCCTAGCCTAGACACCACAAAGTCAGTTTAGATAAATGATCGATGTCCATGACCAATCGTGCTTTCATTTTATTAAAAGATTTTATCTAGAAAAGTTACAACTTAAAGCTTTAAATAAAAGTTATAAAGATTATGGTATTTTAGTGAAAAGTCCTGTAATTCCGTATTCTGTATTTTTGATATTTATCAATTAGGGTTATATTGAGTGTGTGTAGGGGTAGGTCATTACCCCGTGACTTATATTAAGTTTTGGTGAAGTTTAAAGGTAAAACATGACAAGTTAAAGTTGAAGGTATTAAAGTGCAAGAATACGGTATTTAAAAACGTTATCATTTTATGTGTGAAATTTCATTCAAATTGGATTCTACAAGTTTAGTGATCAAGATAAACCTAATTAGGAGTGATGGAATTAATTAAACTAAGAAAAATGAACTTAATGGTATTTTTATGAAAGGAGTACGATTTTGCAAAGAACTTATCATTTCATGTGAAAAAGTTTGATTAAATTGGTTTATGGGTGATTAATAGTCAACAAGCATATGTGTAGATAATATGTATTAGGTGACAAGTGGAAATTTAGAGAAAAACCGAATCGGAAATCGGTTTGTCCGATTTCCGTCGGGTTCCAAAAAGTCGTATTTTTATCTTAAAGAAAAGAGAGATAGAAGAAGGTGGGACTTACGATTTGGACAAGCTAAGGAAGCTAGAGGTCGTGGTGGTTGTCGATTCGTTGAAAACGTCGTGAAGGTCCTGATCCGGTCGCCGGAATTCGTTGTCGATTTCGGCAGCGCTTCGCTTTTCGCTCTTCGTACCGAGTTCTCGAAAATTTGGGAGAGTGGACTTAGAGTTGTGAGGTGAAATGGTAGAGGGTAGGGGTCTTTATATAGGGCTAGGCTAGGGTTAGGATTAGGATTAAAAAAATATAAAAATAAATATAAAAATCATTAAAATTTCATTAAATTTGGTCTTAAAAGGGATTTATTGAGAATTGGGTAACAGTAAAAAAAATTTAGAGTATGCAGGGATGAAGACCAGGTCAACATGAAGATTTTTCGTGTTGATGACTCGGCCGACCGGCCGAGTCCGGCCGGCGGCGCCGGCCGAGTCGGGCGCCGATGGGTCAGGTCTGGTCTTGGGGGAATTTTGGTATAGTCTAATTTTTTTAATTTGCAATAAATTGTGAGTTATGGCTGTTTGACCGTTTGACTTCACAAAAAATTTAAAACAAAATGATATAAAAATTATGTGGGGCATGGAATTTGAACTCCGGTGGCTTGGTTCAGCAGTGCAAGGTATTATCAATAAGCTACAAGCTCCTTCTTGTAATTATTGTGGTTTTTAATTACTTAAACTGATAGCAGCAAGAATAAATACTCCTAGTATACATTAAATTTTAAAGTGATTTCTTGTACACTAAAAATGGAGTTATTTCATTCTTGTAGCTTGTAATTAAAAACAAAAATAATTACCTAAATCTTGTGCTCAGGCTAAAATACCCCTTTGTGGATTTTAAAAATATTTTGAAAAAAATTTATATAGGAAAAAGTGTATAAGAAAATTAGGGTTGTTACAGATAATACCCATGGTGTACTGGATGTTATGCATTGTACAATAAAGGGGTATACGTTCTGTCCCTGTTTGGGACTGCTATATGTTCTATTGATTTAAAATATACTTTAAATAGTAAACGACGGTAAAAATGAATGAAACTACTTTCAATGGATATCTAACAGATTTATCTTCGCTATGGTATAGTGTTCCACATCATAACATTTTCATACAGCAGGGAGAAAGTATTACAAAACTAGAATCGACGGCCAGTGCTCCTCTGGACTGCAGTCCAGAGCCGCACTCCGAACCAGTTTGCGTCACCTTGTTAGCATAGAAACAGGTTAAAACTCTTATGGTGTTCTAGGTCGTTGATTCGGCTTTGATATGAGCTCTCGAACGCAACATTCTGATTTGTAACCAATTAACTGTGATTTTTACAAGATTCAGGTACGAAAATTTCAGTTTTAGCGGGTCTAAATGGAAAAGACCTATCACGTCATTAAAGACCGTATTTTCCAGCCAAATCATAACATAGCATTCGTTATCACTCGGGCCATCAGTCGTGATTATTTTCCTTCAATTTAAAGGGGATTTTCAGTTCGTGTTTTGCATCGAACACTTGCATTACTTGATTCGCAATCGAAATGTATATATGCTATTGAAGTGCAATCGAATTGAATAGGTATAATTAGCATGAAGCAAGTATTAAACTTGCCTGACGACATATCGAAGATGGTACGGCAGCGGCAACAGCGTGATCACGACGCGAGCGCGGCACGGCAAACTCGACTTTGGCTCGAGTTCGATGGCTCGACAGCGACGGCTTGGGTTGCTGGGGCGAGGCGGCTGCGGTCGACGGTGAGAGGGTGTCGGAGGCGTTCGGGCACTGGAGGGAGGCAGCCGGGGTGGCTGAGGTGGTCGCCGGCGATGGAACAGAAGCTCGGCGAGGGTTGCAGTGGGTTTGAGGCTCGGGGAGAAGAGATGGAGATGAGGTGATCGAGGTGGGTCGCTGCGAAGGAAAGACGTTGGGTGAAGACGTGGGGAAGTGGGCACGGGGAGCGGGGAGGAAGACGTGACATGGGTTGTTACGGGAGGGTCGTAGAGAAGTTTGCGAGGGAGGCGGGAAAAAAAAGGGGAGAAGGAGGAGTGGGTGAGGGAACGTGGGTATGGGTTTAGTGAGGAGAGAAAAATGGGCTGGGCTGAGTTTGGGCCGGGCAGTAAGGGAAAAAGGGGTTTTGTTTTGGGCTTGGGTAAAAAAATTTTAGAAAATAATAAAGAGTTAGGGTTTAGTCAGGGTGAGATTTAGAAAAATTAAAATTAGAATTATTTAAATTGGGAAAAATTTTGGGAATATTTATTTATAAATACCGAAAAATACTTTTAAAGAAAACTGGGTATTACATCATACCCCACTTAAATAAAATTTCATCCTCGAAATTTAAAACAACGACAAGCCCTAAAATGTCATGCGCAAAGCATAAAACAAATATTACTTTATAATGATTTACGTAAAAGCAACTAAATGAAAGTCAAAGGTCTATATATGTATAAGAAATAAAGCAAGTAAAGGAATAGGCATAAAAAGCACAAGGCATAACCATCTATAATGAAAAACTATATACACAATACACGGAAAAATGAATATCAATAATAAACAATAGTGAAGAATTGGCTGATAAGCCAAAAATATTCTAGTAAAATTATCGATCAAGAGATTTAAAGTAACTTGAGAAAACCCGTATGGCGAAATAAGCGAAAATAAAACAAAATAGTATGTGATGGCATATATTTGCGCTATTGAAAATTCGAAGAATAGTAAAGTATTCAGAATAAGTAAAACGGAAGTAGTTAATAGCACGCAATCTTTTTCGATAAATACAAAATAACGAAAACTAAATTTCGAATAACGATGTCACTGAATGTAATCATAGTAATAAGAAATAGCACTAATAATGTATAAGGGCTAGTCGGGGTATGGATCATAGTAGAGTATGGCCCATTCAAAAGAAGTCAAAATGCGGTACTTTTAATCTGAATGTTGAAGAGACGAGAGTCATGTCAGCACAAGGTGCAAGAGTGAAGAATAATGAATCTCAGAAGGGACAGAAATTTATTGGGGAGGGAAAACAGTCAATACATCATGCGAATCAATATTCAAAAGATTAGCGAACTCAGAAACTTTATTATTATTCCAGAAAATTTCAAACAAGGCATTCTCGGAAGAAAAAAGGTGGTCCTAAACTATACATAGATTTATTTGGCCAGAGGAAATAAAAGATAAATCACGTCAGTCGCGGTTATGGAAGTTCAGCAGGTTACGGTAAGCTCGCGTGCTAAGATAGGGGCGTCCAATTCCATAACGCCTCGCAGGAATCGCCACTGGAGGTTCTTCTGCCACGGGGCCTTCTTCTTCTGGTCCTTCCTCCTCGGCTGGAGCTTCCTCATCGTGGTATACTTCTACGTGATTAACCTCTTCTGGATCTTCTTCCACGGGATTTTTCTTCCACTGGATTCTCCTCAAGGTCTTCCTCTCCTGGATTTTCTCCTACTGGGTCTTCCTCGGGATCTTCCTCTATCGGGTCCTCCTCGGGGTCCTCTTCTTCGTTGTCAGAGTCGCTGATCATGTCGACTTCTGGGCTGCGATTCCCTCGTCCTCGGAATCTTTGTTTCCGAAAATAACCTGTGGGCCGTTGATCTCGTCATCCGAACTCACCAACATGCAGTCCAAGGAAATGCAGGACCGAGTATCCTCATCGAGAGGCGGCGCTACTCCAGGGTTGGCCATGGTCTGAAAAGAAAGAGTCATGATCAGACAGTAAAACACACTAAGAAAACAACCAAGGATATGGAGCACAAGGAAAATATACGGTAGGTAAGGACTGAAAAATCAAGATTTAGAATACTGATGCAATAAGCAGTATAAGGAAAATGAGTGGAAAGGGGACGATACATACATCACAGCTCAAAATTTTTATTGCATTCAAACTAAAAGTTTAACGGATACAAGATTTTAAACAAAAGGAAACATTTACTAAAGAGTGACAATATTTTTATTGGAAGCAGGAAAGGTGATAACTTCGCGTCGATGTCTAAATCTCTGCGACCTCGTCAAGCGAGTTTGAATCCTGTGCTGGGTCCGTACCATCCTCAAACTCGAACTACGAAATAACCAAGTTACTAAAGCCGACGTGGAAAGCGTTGACGAATCTTCTCCTTGTAGCTCTCTCCTTCGAGGGCAACCATCGATAATAGGCTCGTCGGATCCACAATCAGGCACTGCCCTTTAGCCTTACGACATTCTGTCTGAAGGTGTCCTGGTCTCTTGCAATAATCACAACGTTGAGTTCTCCGCTGCTTCCGTTACTGAGGAACAAATGGGTGCTTCATCTTCACACCTCTTCTTTGTTTAACAGGGATTCCCTTACGATTGGGGACTTGAGCCATTCACCTTTTTAGTCCTTCAGCTAAGAGGTCGTTTGTTCGCTCATGAGCTTCCATCAAACCTTACAGCACACCCAAAATCTCGACGGTCTGACTCTGGATAGTGGAGGAGGACGGGGAGTTGTTGGAAGTCAAGTTTTAGCTTCCGCTGGGCGACTCTGATAGGAACTTAAAGGTATGCAACGCGATATGATAACTTTGAAGAAACGAAGACATGAGAAAGCAACGAGTCCGATAAGAAACGTAAGCAGGTGTAGGATCAATAGGAAAAGTATAAAGATGAAAATGTAAAATAGATTTGAAAACTCGGGAACGATATAAAATGTAAACGGAGATAGAGATTTGCCAATCAAAACAAGATTATGCGGTAAAGTAATATTCAATCGATGATGGAAACAAAGGCAGAACCCCAAGTCACTCAAACAGAGTACAGTATTGTAACTATACTGCAGTTCATAATTACAACTACATAACTCTACCAAGTTACTTAAAACTCTAGCGGATGGATCAAAATATGTAGCAGAACACACTATATGAATCAAGATCAAGGATAACAAGTTTACAATCTAAACCGAAATGGTAGCTTAAATTGTCAAGCCCTACTCGGAAACTGCAATCCCAATCATAGCAAACCTGGTTCTGATACCAACAAAACCAT
Organism: Agapanthus africanus; assembly: GCA_030015575.1. NCBI lineage: Eukaryota > Viridiplantae > Streptophyta > Magnoliopsida > Asparagales > Amaryllidaceae > Agapanthus > Agapanthus africanus. Next base: position 871,457,858 of record JASDDO010000019.1, on the reverse strand, counting down.
GTCACGCCCAGCTTCTCAAAATACGGAATACGAGGGGTTGACAAGGCCAGCCATGCTCCTACGGTCGAGGAAACATCCTGCCGTAGTCACACTTCGGCTTCTAGCTTCACGTGGTAATCAGTAATCAATGCACAGGTAATGAGAAATGCAGTCACTAATCTATAAGAAGGGATATAAGAGATACCAGATAAGGATCAAGAGAAAGACAACGCTGGCATGGCTGATCTGGATGTCCGCGAAATCCTCGAGGTACGTCAGGTCCTGATCCAAGCTAAGTCCACTTCTCAAACTGAGCATGCATACTCGGGTCGTCAGAGCGACACAATAGCAATATATATATATATATGCAAAAGTAAACACGTGCAATGATGATGAACATGAAGCAGTAAATATAGAATGATGACGCACATGAAATAATCGGTACAGGTAAACAGTAAAGTAGGTATATCAAATCAGTAAGCAATGCATGTCAATGTCACTAACCCTATCAGTCTCTAAGTCTCACTGTCCAGATCGCTAAATCTATCGTCAGTCTAAGTATGAGAGTCAACTACGCAGGAGTATCCCCAACCCAAGGGTAGGGCCCAAGGGGCAAGGGAACACGGGCCCGAAACACGTACGATAATAATCAATAACTCCATCCATACAATTCCCAAATTCACGATATATTCCGGCAATGGGACTCCTGAGATTCTGTTGAACTCACACTCAAGCTACCCCACACCCCGTGGTCTACATCAAACCCCGACCATAAACCTAAATACTAGTCGGTCCATGACAAGTTTACGCGAGAACTGGCGACAGGATCTCCATCTAGCATGTCTCGACTGGTACCCAAGATAAATGGACAGTGTTTGATGCCTTACCTATGACACTAATATAAGTGCTTTCATAACCGTCTCATACCAGTTATAGTTACACTTACATATGTCTCATAGACGTCGACAATGCAATAAATCAACCGGGTCCGCTGATTGTGTACAAGTACGTGTCACTTTCATCATTCAATCACACTTTATCACTACGTACTTGCCACAATCAAAACACTAATATCTATCACTGGGCAATGTACTCGATCACTAGGTTACCGATGTATGTGATCTCTACATGATATGATGAGAATGCAATAATTATGATATGAATAAAATGTCCTCAGCCAGTGTCCTACCACTTGCATAATTTACTATAAATCATACATGCAGAATTAAACGGAACAACGAGAAAGGGGTAAGCAGTATGTTTAATTATCTACCCATCACAATTGGTTTCGCGTCAATCGGGTTTCAGGTTTGCTAATTATGGTCATTTCAATTTAAGTGTTCCCTGCTGGAAATCCGGTTTCAGAACTGGAAGTCCGTTTCGTAACACGTTTTAATCCCAGTTCGGATCGATAATATCCATGGTGTACTGAAAGTTATGCATTGTACAATAAAGGGGTATACGTTCTGTCCCTGTTTGGGACTGCTATACGTTTTGTTGATTTAAAATATACTTTAAATAGTAAACGACAGTAAAAATGAATGAAACCACTTTCAATGGTTAGCTAATAGATTTATCTTCGCTATGGTATAGGGTTCCGCATCATAACATTTTCATACAGCAGGGAGAAAGTATTACAAAACTAGAATCGACAGCCAGTGCTGCTCTGGACTGCAGTCCAGAGCCGCACTCCGAACCAGTTTCTGTCACCTTGTTAGCATAGAAACAGGTTTAACCTCTTATGGTATTCTAGGCCGTCGAGTCGGCTTCGATATGAGCCCTCGAACGCAACATTCCGATTTGTAACAAATTAACTGTGATTTTTACAAGGTTCAGGTACGAAAATTTCAGTTTTAACGGGTCTAAATGGAAAAGACCTATCACGTCATTAAAGACCGTATTTTCCAGCCAAATCATAACACAGCATTCTTTATCACTCGGGCCATCGGTCGTGATTAGTTTCCGTCAATTTAAAGGGGATTTTCAGTCCGTGTTTTGCATCGAATACTTGCATTACTTGGTTCACAATCGAAATGTATATATGATATTGAAGTGCAATCGAATTGAATATGTATAATTAGCATGAAGCAAGTATTAAACTTGCCTGACGAAGTATCGACGATGGTACGGCAGCGGCAACAGCGCGATCACGACGCGAGCGCGGCACGACAAACTCGACTTTGGCTCGAGTTCGATGGCTCGGCAGCGACGGCTTGGGTTGCTGGGGCGAGATGGCTGCGGTCGGCGGTGAGAGGGTGTCGGAGGCGTTCGAGCACTGAAAGGAGGCAGCCGGGGCGGCTGAGGTGGTCGCCGGCGATGGAACAGAAGCTCGGCAAGGGTTGCAGTGGGTTTGAGGCTCGGGGAGAAGAGAAGGAGATGAGGTGATCGAGGTGGGTCGTTGCGATGGAAAGACGTTGGGCGAGGACGTGGGGAAGTGGGCACGGGGAGCGGGGAGGAGGACGTGGCATGGGTTGTTACGGGACGGGTTGTAGAGAAGTTTGCGAAGGAGGCAGGAAAATAAGGGGAAGAAGGAGGAGTGGGTGAAGGAAACGTGGGTATGGGTTTTAGTTTAGAGGGAAAAATGGGCTGGGCTGAGTTTGGGCCGGGAAGTAAAGGAAAAAGGGGTTTTGTTTTGGGCTTGGGTAAAAATTTTTTAGAAAATATTAAAGAGTTAGGGTTTAGTCAGGATAAGGTTTAGAAAAATTAAAATTAGAATTATTTAAATTGGGAAAAATATTGGAAATATTTATTTATAAATACCGAAAAATACTTTTAAAGAAAACCGGGTATTACAGTGCCAATATTACATTAATTGCCATCAAATAGTTAACAAATTTTTGCATTCTATCATTTAACATAAGGATTAATTATGAGACAAATTAATGGCTCCCAGGTTTAACTTTCAAAATAATAGTATATAATTAGGGTCGATCCTTCTTTTTTTCTACAATGAAAGTTGATCTCATGTCAAATAAAAGTACGCTCTTTTTCTCTTACTTTATGTTTCTATGGTATTTCGTATCTAGTTGAAAAATTTTCAGTAAATTTGTTGGTTTTTTGGCAATTTGATATGCAGGTTTTTTTAGGAGATGGTAAAAAATGCATGTAAATCATCTTCTATTTTTTTATTTTAGTCACTGATCATTTGAAGGTTTTAATTTGGGCATGAATGATAACGAATTTGTTTTATGGTTATAGGAATTGGACAAGCCATATTTTTGTGAACAAATACATAATGAGAGAGAGAGAGAGAGAGAGAGAGTGAGTTAAGAAATTTAATAAATTGATATGTATTTTACCATATTTCCCCGCATATAAAACATCCTATTAAGACAATGTTAGACATTTATTTATCATTAGACTTGTCAATTTTTAACTCTTATTATTAGTTGAAAATAAGCATAATTAATTTAAGAAAAGAAAATTTGAAAATAAACTTACTTTTTTTGTTGTTTAAGACGTGTAACTCTTCAAATGTATTTTTTTAAAAAGTTGATTCTAAAAGGAATCAGAATTTTTTTGTTATTTAACAAGTTATTTATTCTATTTTATGTCACACTTAATTTTGGTTTTATCGATGACATATTTTTGAATTTATCAAACAATAAATATTTACTTTATTCCCTCGTGCATGGCGTCGTCCAAAGGCTAGTAATAAAAATATCTAATGCTCTGCTAATGTTTTGGAAAATCCAAAAAATCTCTTATGATATCTTAAAAATTATTAAAAGGGTATTATAGGCAATACATTCATAAATACATATACACATTAGGGTTTGGGTTTAAGATAATATCAAAATATATTTTTGGGGTTTTTCACAATTTTGAAACTTTGGGTTTAAACATAAGTCAGCAAACTAGGCCTATATGTCAATCAGATAAACTCATATATCCCAAAATTTATGACCCATCGGTCCACTCCCTTTCGGTTATCTATACACAGAAAAAGAAACAAGGAGCAGACAAGTCATAATTGATATCAAACACCCTCCCTTTAAACTCCAAGTTCAAACACACACCAACAACCAACCCGCTTCTCAACTACAACCGCACAAGTATAAGCCCACCATTTATTCATTGGGTTTTTTCTCATATCTGTCCCCAGAAACATTGCTATTTTGAAAAACACTTTCTAAAGCTTCATGTTTTTAAATACACCCCTTAAAACTTTTAATTAAGCTAAATTGGCCGGTATGCTTAATTATCATCCCTAACACTTTTAAAAATCTCCATTAAGAAACTAAAATGATAACTTGAAAATGAGAGTTTGGAAGAGTAAGATTAATTGGTTTTGCGTAAAAAAGGAAAAGGAGACGAGAGTTTTGATGCTGCATAAGACTTTTTATCACATAATAAATCACATCAACTCTAATCCAATTACTAAGCCTAATAAACTTAAGTAAATGAGTGTTTTTTTATTTAACGGAGAGGTTTTAGGGGTGGTATTAAAAATATAAAGTTTCAGGAGATATTTTTCAAAATACCAATGTGTTAGGAGATCTATAAAAAAGAAACTCTTTTTCTTGGGCACTGGTTCTTAAGCCCTAACCTGCAGCATACACACCACACCCACCACATCCCACACACACATTCCGAATAACCACGAATTTGTCTCGAACGCGTTAAATTTTGTTCATCTTTTCTCTTGGGTTCGGAGTCGTAGTGCCCGTACCACCATAACCCTTGTTCATTTCACGTTAAGCAACCAACCAAGTTCACCATCCTTTTGCGTGCACACTACACGTCATTTAATGACACATTTACACTCCACATACCTTTGTTATTAATTTGAGCAGCATGTTGTGAGCCCCAAGAAAAACACACATATATTCCCCCCCACTCTCTTTCTCTCTCCTTCCCCAATAGAATGCAAGCGGCTCATTTTCTCCTCTTGCCATCACTGTTGCTCCTCTGCTCATCATCTGATCTCACTGGAGCAGCAAAGGCACAAACTCCTCTCTCTCTCTCTCTCTCTTCTTCTTCTTCTTCTTCTTCTTCAATTTCTCTCACTAAAACTTTATAATTGATTGAACAGTTGGGATCGACATGCATAGTGAACGGCAACTGCGACGCGGGGCTGCATTGTGAGACCTGCGTCGCCGACGGTAACGTCAGGCCGCGCTGCACAAGGATCCAGCCCTCAGATCCCAAATCAAAGGTAGATCTGTCTTATAGTATTTTGCAGAAAACTCCCTTGCTTTTTCTAATTAAGTTATTCGTTTGTGCGGCTGATTTGCAAAATTTGGGAATGTTAGGGGACGGATCTGCCGTTCAATAGGTACGCGTGGCTGACGACGCACAACTCGTTCGCGAAGGTGGGGCAGGGTTCGATGACTGGGACGCCCATCCTTGCACCCATGAACCAGCAGGATACCGTCACCGACCAGCTCAACGTAAGCCTCCTATCACCGCCGTTTTGGTTCCTTTCTGGTTGCCACGTAGGTGGCCCCTGCCGTTGATTGCGGTGCGGTTTACCGCTTAGCGTGCCCACGGCTTTTAATGCGGACGCTGCCGCTTTGGTATTTGTTGGGGAGCGCGGTGTGTGTTCACTTGCACGCCACAATATTACAATCGTGCCACTAGTTCATCCAAGGGGGTGCTAATCGAACCGAGCCGGCTGGGGCTCGGCTCGGCTTGCGAAGAGCTCGTCCGAGTTCGGTTTGTAAATAAACGAGCCCAACATGAGCTAAAATTTAGTCCCCGTTGAGTTAATGAGCTGAACTCAAGCTGGCTTTGGTTCATTCGTTTATAGGTCAAGCTCAGCGTGTTTACGTATAATATTATATTTTTATATGTTTTGGAACAATAGTCAATATCCGGTACATAATTATCAATCCAAAAGGTCATACCTTCAATTATCATATACCAAAACGCCATGGAATCTTTTCCCCCCTTTTTTTGTATTGATGATGTTTTAGTAAATATTGGTTAGTAAACTTAATCAAACTGAACTTACAAATGAGCTAGAGCCAAGCTTGTTTGTTCATTTATGAGATTGGTTCATTTTCTAATGGAGCCCTTCACGAGGAAATTGGGATGAGGTAAACGAGCCGAGCCTAACGTGAGCCAGCCAAGCTCGGCTTGAAATGAGCTGAACTCGAGCCGAGCTAAAAATAAACGAGCCAAACTCATGCCAGCCCCATCTCGTTCAAGTTCGGCTCGTTTACACCCCTAAGTGTGAAGGAAACCTCAAAATCTAGCTTTAGAAAATTGCATTTTTTTTTACTTGACTCTGGCCTGCAAGTCAATTGAAACTTTCAGATGGAACTAAACCGGTTAGAACCGAGACGGTTTATGTATAAGTTAATTGAATTTGAAACATTTTTGCGCGGGTTCTAGAACTATAAAATTCTAAAGGGTTTTTATTTATTTATTTTGGACCCTCCAAACTTCCATATTTTAAAAAAAGACACTCAAACTTCCATATTTACAAAAAGGACACCCCAAACATTTTAGGTTAACTAAAAAAGCCCCCCTGTTAACTCTCATCCAACTGTTAAATATAACAGTTTTGGGGCTGTAAAAGACCGAAATTCCCCTGGGTTAAAATTTTTTCACTTGTCTATTACTTTTCTTACACCTCTCTCTCACACTCTCTCTTCTTTCTCTCTCTCTTCCCGGCGAGGTTGATGAAAACAAGAATGGGAAGAAGAGGGAGAGGATGAGAGTTTGCATGTGGAGTTGGGGGATGTCGATGGAGAAGGGTCGGGATTAAGCGAGGGTTGTTATTTGTGCAAGCAACCACTGATTGCGTGGAAGAGGAAGAGGAAGAAGAAGAAGAAGAAAATAGGATGGTGCAAATCGAATCAGCTGAGAGGAAGAAGAAGAAGAGGAAAATAGGATGGTGCAAATCGAATCAGCTGAGAGGAAGAAGAAGAAGAAGAGGGGCAGTTTTGTCTTTATACTTAGGAGGCGACCTTTGAATTTAACGAAAGGCGTTTTTAGTTAACGTTTAAATTTGGGATGTCTTTTTTGAAAATATCAAGTTTGGGGTGTCTTTTTTTGAAAAATATAGCAACTTGGGATCCAATATAAAAAAAACAATTCTAAATTGCAACTAAACAAAAGAAATTTGACTATGACTTGTTTATTTTATAAACAATATACTATATCTATTTAGTGTTAAAAATAATGCGTTTAAGTGGTGCTATCAATAAATAATTAGTAATCTTCTATATAAAAAAAATTTGCAATAAGTTTATACAACAAATTATTAAATTAGGTAAAAGTGAGGGGGTTTCTTGCAATTTAGGCTACCCTAGTATCGACTTAAGAAAATAATGGTTGGTATAATACATTAGTTTGGGCAGTACCAAGTAATCAAATTTTAACTTTTATTAGTTTTGCTCAAATAAAGATTGTAAGAGTTGGTAGTTGGTTTAAAAAGCGGCCGTTTAAGTAGAATGATATTTTAAAGGTTTATGTTGTGTTTTAGCACTTTTTTAGCACACCCTTTATATTGATGTTTACACCGTTATAAAAACTTATAATGAGTATATATGTAGAGAAAAATGGAGGAAAGAGGCCAGGAGGTGATTTCCTTCTATGGCGTCGAAAAAATACAACCTCTATCATTTTTTCCGACGATCGGCATCCATCATCATCATCGTTATCATCTAAGATGTGCATACACCAAATTTCATATGATTCCACCACATTTTCACCGTTGAATTAGCAATGTAAAAAGTTTTATTGTCGGTAAACCATTAATTTTGTACCAACTAAATCAACGGTAAAAAAAGGGTATAATCATATGAAATTTGGTGTATCCATATCTTAGATGATAAAGATGAAAGTGATGTATGCCGATCATCGAAAAAAATCATGAAGGATGTATTTTTCTGACGCCATAGGAGGAAATTCCCTCCTATGGCACCTTTCCTCCATTAACCTCATATATGTATTTCATTTGGTGTGATAATAAATCTGAGTTAATCCCATACCCTTAATTATTTTCACGCTATTTTCTTTTCTTCTCTGGTCGAAACTTCGATCGAGGGTTTTGGGAACTTCGACTTCGACTTGGAGGCTACTACTTTGAGTTCAACACTTCGACTTTGATGTGAAGGCTTCGAGTTTTCGACTTAATTTGAGAAAGTAAGATTTTCGACTTGGAGGTCAACTTCAAGCATGAAGGAGATAAGATTTTGACTTCGAAGCAAAGGATTGTGGAGCTATGGCATTCGAGATTTGATTTCAAAACTAGAGTTTTCTAGCCGCTTCGGTTTCAACCTTCGTGCAGCTTCCATTTCGGCTTCAAGCGATATCGATTTTGATTCCAAAACTCGACTAGGGAGAGGCTTAGGTATTTAAAAATAGCTCAACACCCCATTAAAACCAATGTTTAACAAACAATTTCCAAGAAATAACAAAATTAAACCAAAACAAGACATTGCTGGATCATGAGTGGTCAAAACGGCTGCTTAAGCGGCTCGGCACCCTGGTCATTCGGATTTTTTTTCCTGCTTTTAAAACATTGGCAGTTGGTAGTAAACACTTGCTCTTGATGTTGATCATGGAGCATGACAAAGCAAATATTAATTAAATAAGTCGAGCATGCATAAATTAGGCTTCATAGCATGTGTGCATTGAGACTATGGTCAGTATTAGATTAAATAAAATTGGACATGATAATGTTAGAATAGTGAAAGTACACCATGTGCAAAGACTCTTTTAGGGAGGTTGCTGGAGAGGACCATAAGTAGGCTGCCTTTTGACTTTAAACCTTTAACTAAAGTAATTGATTGATTTTTGCCACTAAGTAATTGATTGTTGGTCAATGAAGATATAGCATGAGCTGAAATAGAGCTCACTTTACTAATTGTCCCATTTGATGAAAATAAAATGAACAAATTGTGTAATCGTGTTTCTCTCTATTCAGCTCACCCTTTTTCTCTTCCACTTTCTTTTTTCCGATACACCATGTCGAGTGTTTTTTGTCACCCCATTGAAATAAGAATGCACGTCGCTTGTCAGGTATATTATAGATTCCTCCTGCCTGGGGTAGGCTAGAGTTTAGTGATTGGGGGATCCGAATCTCCAGCAGCCGCGGACTAAGCTGCCTTTAATTACCCCTCGCTTTTGGAGCGAGAGAACCTCCGATTAACAAGTCAAATAGATCACACGAACTCAATGTGCAATATGTGCGTGTTGTGTTTGGGAACAAGTTGAGGGTGCTTCGGGCATATCGGGGGCCTCACAGAGCTTTTACGGGGGTTCCACTGTCCGGATAGCGGGCTGGGGGTTAAGAGGGCTAGTAGTTCTCTTACGGGGTACAGGGTAGCGTCCCGTTAATTTTTTTTTCTAACGGGAGAGGTGATGAGTGTATATATGTCAAGTGCGCACTTAGCATGTGGCAAGATGCGCACGTGACAAGTACACACTTGTCAAAACGTGCACCTAGCAAAGTGAGCACGTAGTAAGGTGCACACACAATAAGTGCGCTGCCAAAACGCGCACCTAGCAAGGTGTGCACGTGGAAAGGAACACACGTGATAAATGCGCACCTACCTAGACGCGCACCTAGCAAGCTGCGCACTAGACGCGCACCTAGCAAGCTGCGCACCTGCCAAGATGCGCGTCTAGCAAGATGCACACCTGACAAGATGCGAGGGAGTGGAGGGGGCTAAAGGGTCCTGAATGGGCCAAAAGGTCCAATAAGGTGCACACCTGAGCCGGTGCGTACTTGGCTCGATGTGCACTCAACGGGGTGCGCATTTAGCCAAATAGGCACCTAGCACGGTGCAAATAGGGTTGAAACCCAATGAAGTAACAGTCCAAAAACATAAAGACTTTGACTTTTGAAGATCAAAAGATCAAAAGGGGTTCTTTTTCCCTTTTTTGAAGCCTCATGACGTGCGCACTTAAAAAAAAGAGGAGAGAAAAAGAGACTTGCGCACTAAAGAGCCGCTCAAAACCTTAGATTTTATTTGGGAAAATCAAGATTAGTTCTTTTTTTATCAAATCATCATAGGGGGCCTTTTAAAGGCTTACATCTTTTCATTTAGCACCATGACTTCTACAAAATTGGTATTTTGCCTATCTCATGCCCATGTGCTTATTTCCTTTTGCACATGAGCCATGAGCTTTACAAAATTTAGCTTTTTACCCGTTTATTTTATATTTATTCATGAAAATTATATCAAATCTATTTATTGCTCGGTGATTATTCCTTTGGCATGGAGGTCGGTCTGGGCTTGGGCCCACCTGCTTGGACTTGGGTTCGGGCGTGGGCCCGACTTGGATTCGACGGCAGGGTCCGTTTGCTTTGGCTTAAGCCTACTTATTCGCGGTTTGACTTTGACTTTGATTTTTGGTCAATGGGGTGTAAATTTTAACCTCAACACACCGTATCGAAAAAACATATGAGGTAAGAAACTAACTACTTTCCACTTTTATCTTTACTATTAATGTAAAAAGTGAAGGGAGTCTTCAAATTGAAATTGCCAATTTTTGGCATGACATGTGTCAAGAAAAGCTCTCGTCATTTTGAAGGAAAAAAACATATTTTGAAAAGTTCATAACTAACATTTCAAATCTTTCAAAGCAATGAAGTAATAACAAATTAAAGTAATAAAGCATACCAGTGTTTGAATAACAAAATTAACTAATGCTAGTCATTTTATATGTCAGTTATCAAGATTCTAGGATTCACTCTGACAATGTCTTCCTAAAATTTCAAAATTTCAAAATTTTAGGCCTTAATGACATTATAAAATCATCTTATTTATCTTCTGTTAAGCTATGGACCACAAGACTCAAAGATTTCGATAAAAACTTTAATAGGATTAGTTGGTGACTATATCAACACTTTGAGTTGCAAATCTAGAGAAACATTGACAGAAGAAGAGAATTTCTATGGTGTCCAATTTGATAACTTGGATGCCCTAGATCATATTTGGTTAAGTTATCTCGCTAATATAAGTTCTATCTGTTACATTTCTGCAGAATGGTGTTAGAGGCTTAATGTTGGATATGTATGATTTTGAGAATGATATTTGGTTGTGTCACTCCTTTGGCGGCAATTGTTACAACTTCACAGCCTTCGTAAGTTCTAACCTTTATGATTTTTATTTCGGTTAATCGCAGAAGCCACCACTGTTGTTCATCTTGTATAGCACTTGTACCCCCATCAAGAATATTATTGGAGCGAACACCCCTTCCGCTCTTTGATCAAAATACTTATATACACTCATATTCAACTCTAAACAACTCAAAATAGTTGTCAAATGTAAATTTAAAGCTAATTTAGTGTAGAATTTGAGAGTTTATTTTAGGTTTTTGGTCTCTATGAAAAGAGGGGATCTTTGCGATTGTGCTATTAACCTTTGTTATTACAAGATTTTACATGAAACCAAGAACTGTTCCTAACGTAAGCAATCATTCATCCAATCAGCAACCTGCCATTAATGTGCTGAAAGAAATCGAGACCTTCCTCCAAGCGAACCCTTCTGAGGTCATCACAATATTTATTGAAGATTATGTAACTTCACCTAGGGGACTCACTAAGGTGTTCAATGGTGCTGGGCTCACAAATTATTGGTTCCCTGTATCTCGAATGCCTAAAAACGGCGGTGATTGGCCTTTGCTTAGTGACATGATCAGCAAGAACCAAAGGCTGCTTGTTTTCACTTCGAAACCGGCCAAGGAGGTTTCAGAGGGCATTGCATATGAGTGGAGATATGTAGTAGAGAACCAATGTAAGAATTTACTCAACTGAATTCATCTAGATTACTTTATTATATAATTATCCGTTCGCCATAACATCGGAGATTGGTGATTCAACAAGAACTTTAAGATGGTACAAGAACAACTCAATTACCGTCACTACTTGAAATCAATTTCATTTTTTTTTAAAAATATTTTGGCACACATTACAAAATCTACTTGGCACAAACAGTGGAATAAAATAAAATAAAATTATTATGGCGCTAACTCTCAGTTTTCAGCTCCACAACAAGGGGTCTCAAATTTACGGGGCATGTTAGAAATAGAGAATATTTCTCAACCCTGGCCAAAACTTCGAGTTTTGTAATTGGTATGGACTTTGAAAACTGGCTCTTAGTATTGATAGGGTCGAGGACACAATATATGACACTGCCAATTAGGTTTTAGGTGCTTTAAGCCGATTTCGGAGTCAGTGGTACTGGATGTTATATATAGAGGTCAAGGGTGTTGTATGCAAGTAACCCTTTTATTCTCATGATCATGAATGTTGTTGAATATTGATCTGTTATAAATTGCAGATGGGAATGGGGGGATGAAAGATGGCTCTTGCCCGAATCGTGCTGAGTCAGCATCCATGAATGCCGTGTCGAGGTCATTGGTGCTGATGAACTACTTCCGCGATACGCCTGATGTTGTTACATCTTGCAAGGACAACTCTGCCCCTCTTGAGAACATGATGAACACTTGCCATAATGCCTCAGCTAACCGGTGGCCGAACTTTATAGCCGTAGATTTTTACAAGGTAAATAACACATTTATAAGTGGCTAAATTTCACAAAGAAATATTTACAACAAATAAACAGCCTAAAATTGGCAATTGTAAATATTTAACTTAAACTTTCAATCTAATACCTTAATCCTTATATGGCGAAATAGTGAAGAAAAGCATAAAGGTTCACAGGGTTTTTTCCCCCGAAATCGATGCAAGGTATTAAATCGAAAGTTTAAGGTATCCATTTGCACCTTACTCAGTTTAGAATATTTATTTGTCGCGAAAAGGTTTAGGGTATATATCCGAAAAATACAGAAATTTTAATGTACGTTTGGTAAAATTAGCCCTTATATTCACAAATTCTCGGATTATATGATGGCATTTTTCTATACTATTGGAAGTTTCGATGTAATTCCATGCAGAGAAGCGATGGTGGTGGAGCTCCAGAGGCTACTGACATGGCAAATGGACATTTGGTTTGCGGATGCAACAATATTGCAAATTGCAAGGTTATATTTACAATTTTCCATTCAGAGGATACATGCATTACTCAATGGTGCCTCAAGAAAAGATGATTATGGATCATTATATATTACTCAGTGACATAAAGATTATAACTTGGCACTTAATGATACACATACATACAAAGTAATGAAACTGATATTTTACGGACATACCTCCTGCATGCAAAATTTCCTTAATTGAAAAGGGGTTTGATTAATGTGATTAATGTGTTAGGCTGATGAGTGTTAATCCTGATGGGAAAATTTGAGATTCGGATCACTCCTAGTCACTAGCTAGCGAGTTTCTAAACATTTTTCAAACCTGAAATGCATCACTTAGAAATGCAGTTTGAAAAAGTTTTCTACTAACTAAATGTTAAGAGTGGCCATTTTCATTCTTCAGGGTGAATCTGTTTTAATATTTTATGATGATTCATGGTGAAATCGAGATTGTGATTCTTAAAATCGTGAACTATGAGCATTAAGTGCCTTCATGAATAAAAATTCTATAGAATGGCTAAATACAGAATAAAAAATGGGTGCATTTTAAAGAAATTAGATATAGTTTTCGTTCAAATATAAAGAGGGACAAGCACTTTAGACCGTTTGGACATCTGCAGAAACCGGTAATGTGTGCTAAAGAGAGCAGAAATTTCCACACCGAAGCAACAAGAACTATAAATAGACCTGTTAGGCCTATGATAGATAACATTTTAGTGAATCGATAAGCTTAAGATAAACACTTTAAATTCTACAATGGTTGTCGATTTGATTGAAGGGCACCTAATTAAAACCCTCAAAATTCGGTATGTGGTGGTGGTTTGAGGTCGTACTTGTACTAATCGATCAACAAGAATTTTGGAAAGCGTTTTTTTAACGGTGTTCATCATTATCTTTTTTACGAAACAGGCACATTAGCACTGTTTATCTCCCAAAAAAGAAAAAAGATAAAAACTTTTATTTTGTGCAATGAGTGCAACAGATTATTTATACTATTTGTTTTGGGCAGGTCAATGGCAGATTTGGGGCATGTGATGAGCCGCCAAGGGCTGGGGCTGCTGCTGCTAATGCAACCTCACTGGATGCCAATGCTAACCACAAAACATCAAAGGCTACTGCATCCATCAATTTATCATCACCTGAGGGTTTGATGTTAATTGCCATTTCCCTTTTATTGTACAAGTAGTTCTTTTTCTATTTCTTTTATGCTTTTACCTTTTCTTTTCCACATTGTTGTCATGGATAGCAGTTGTATGATTTCCTTAAATTTAGAGTTTTATAGAATTAGCAGCTTTGAAATTGCGATTTAGATTTTCTGCTATGATATGGTGTTGCTGTCAAGAACCGCTCTATCGAGAACGCAACATGTTTTGTTGACGGATAACCCGTGTATATCAATTGAACATGGTAGTTAAACGATCTCCCACATGGGGCCATTGGGCTACATGGAAAGGTCTTTGGTTATAAATTCTCAAAATAAATATATTTTTAAACTTGGCGATGGCGAGATGGCGAGATACGAACCAAGACATCCTAAAACTTGGTGTTCTGTTAACATTTTAAAGGCTTTACCATCACAACAAAAGGTGGGGATTGACAAATATGTCTTATATTCCGCACGCTTGACAAATAGGGCGCTGTATGTTATGCGCAAAACCTGGTTTGTAGCAATATTTTAAAATTAGCTCGCTTTAAATAAGCATCTCCTTGAATTAGGTTGCATTGATATCGACTCAAAGTCCATGCCAGCACACAAAAAATATGAATTATGGTGAATATGGCGAGGGTTGATGGCTATATTTTTAAATTATAAAATGATTGTTATGTATCATGAACTGAACTTTACTGTTGAATCTTTTTATTGATGTGTGCCTCCATTTGATCAATATTCCTGGGTCTGCCCCTCCATGTTATTTAAGCATGTCTACATTGGCTGTTTTTATTAACCATCATCCATACCTCAAAAAAATAAAATAAAATAAATGTTTATTAGCGATAACTTGTATAATTTCAAGTTAGACCTTGATAACGATGAAGAGATTTTTCATGAATCAAGTCAGTTGAAAAATGAAAATATTAGATAATATAAGTCAAATCTTGTCATATTCACTAAAAACTTAATTTATAATTAAGCTTTACAAGATTAGGAGCTGAACAAATCACCCCCAATCCATGCATTAGGCAATGGACAAGTATTTTCATATTTAATTCTCTAGGGTCATGCACCTTGAAAAGGAAAGAAAAAACAAAATATAAGTGGAAGGGAAAATGTACAGAAATAAATATAAATCTGTAATTTTATATCTTTATATCTACTATTATTATTCAAATCAAAGGAGGAAGAACCGCGGTTTTTTCCTTTTTCAAGAAGAAATTCAAAATACAAAAAGAAAAAAAATAACCTTTTTAATTTATCTTTAAAGCACTGGATGTGTATCTCGTCTCTTTGTAATTTAAATTTACACTTTTCATTCATTTTCTATATGTGCCAAAAGATAAAAAAGGTAAAAAGGAACGGCAAAATCTAGCGCGCCTGCGAAAATATCTGCAACTGAAC
Source organism: Agapanthus africanus (assembly GCA_030015575.1). Taxonomy (NCBI): domain Eukaryota; kingdom Viridiplantae; phylum Streptophyta; class Magnoliopsida; order Asparagales; family Amaryllidaceae; genus Agapanthus; species Agapanthus africanus. The sequence continues at coordinate 871,442,380 of JASDDO010000019.1, read as the reverse complement.
GGAGCCGTTAAAAAAGTCAACGTTAAGAGTCAGAGAAATTAGAAGCTCTTCTTCAACTCTCTTCATTTTACAAAGCTTAAACAAAATTTAACAACCATTTGAGATCCGTCGTCTCCCGTGAGATAACGAAGCTACGGGATCTAGGAGAGCGCGATGTGGAGCTTCGCCGGTGACTTTAAGCGCCTAATTCTCACCGCAAGGTGATTACCTTTTTAGGCGCTCTCTTCTAAAAGCTGCGGCCTTTAAGCCCTAGGGTTTTTGCGCTCGTCGATTCGAGAACTCGAAGGTTAAGCGCCTTTTCCTCTTTTTGATTTATTAATTTGTTTGCAGATCTGAACCGGTCCAATTTCTTGATGCTTTTTATGGAAATTGATCTGATTTCTGCCCCAGGTTTGTTATGTACTGTGAAATCATGAAGAAATTATCTATTTTGGGGGTTTGGTTGTAATTAGTGGGGAAAAGTCTCAATTTTGAACAGTTCCAAGTTCGCAGATTTTGAATTAGGGCTGCTGATGATAATTGCTTACCTATGTTGTTTGCAAATAATGGCGTTATGCTGGGGACGGAGAAGCCGATGCACGGAACAATATTCGTGATAATCAACCAAATCACGCATTCAACACCACACAATTAACAACAAAAGATCACAAGTAAATAATATGTGAGAATAAATAAGAAATCAAAAATAGAAACAAGAGGCACAAGGATTTGTAAACGGGGTTCACGTACCGCATGCCTAGTACTCGGTTAAGCGGAATCTACAAACGTCTACTAAAATCCTTGAATCAATTACATGGAGCAACCCTAGAAGTTTTCTCTTAAACTCTCTAGATCTAAGCCGTTGCGCTTTTATACAATGATCTCTGAGATTTCTATTTATACACAAACGAATTCCTTAATTAAGAAACTACCATAATTAAGAAACCACCCTTAATAAAGAAACCGTCATAATTAAGAAACTGTCATAAGACACTCATTAATTAAAAAATTGTTATAATTATAAAACTGCCATAAGACATTTCTTAATTAAGAAACCGTGGTTTTGGTAAATTCTGATATGGCTTGTGTGTACGTCCATATATCTGTTTGAAGTTTTTCCATAATTTCAACAATCTCCCACTTGGAGATACTTCAGCCTTGATTCCCAACGTTAGTAGACTTCACATGACTCCGCTTTACTCTCTCATTAGATTTTTATGGAGTTGTTCATCAACCTGCAACAGAGATAGAGATCCAACTTATCTCTGTCTACGATCTTGGTGAATATATCCGTCGGATTCTTTTCTCCCGCGATCTTCTGCAGTGTCAATTCGCCATCTTTTACTGCAATACGAATGAAATGATAGCGTACCTTGATGTGCTACATCCTCGAGTGATAAACCGCGCTCTTTGCCAAATGTATCGCACTTTGGCTATCGCTCCGTAAGGTATTGAAGTCTTGTTTCTTCCCTAATTCTTTAAGTAACCCTTACAACCATATCATCTCCTTACTAGATTCTGTAATCGCCACGTATTCAACCTCCGTAGTCAACAATACCATCACCTTTTGCAATTGAGAGACCCAACTTACCGCTGTTCCCCCATCCGTGAATACGTATCCCATCATGCTCTTCTCACTATCTCGATCTTCCGAGTAGTCCGCATCAACGTACCTTGTATTTTTAGAGTCACCTTCGAAATATAAACAGTGACTTGACGTACCTTTTAGATACCTCAACATCCACTTTACCGCATTCCAATGCTCCCCCACGGGTTTTGCATATATTTGATAACTCCCACTGCATGTGCAATATCTGGTATTGTACTCACCATTGCATACATCAAACTTCTCACCGCAGATGCATAAGGCACGCTTGCCATCTCATCTTTCTGCTCTTGAGTTGTCGGGCACGACTCCTTGCTGAATTTGAAATACTTCGCTAAGGGCGTACTTATCAGTTTTGACTTGTCCATGTTGAACCGCGTCAAAACCTTCTCGATAAAGCGCCTTTGCGATAACCACAGCTTCCGCTGCTTCTTATCTCTCACGATCTTCATGCCTAAGATTTGCATTGCCGCTCCTAAATCCTTCATAAAGAGTTTCTCAGCCATCTTCAAACTTTAAATATTTTCTCGAAATTTAGAACTGCAACCAATATGTCATCCACGTACAACGACAATATAATAGTCTTCGTCCTTGAATGTCTGAGCGTACACGCAGTGACTGATTCATAGCGCACAATCCCGTCTCCAACATAAACTGATCGAATTTGAGATGCCTTTGCCTATGAGCTTGCTTGAAGGCATAGAAGCTCTTTCGCAGCTTACACACCATATTTTCTTTCCCTTTCATCTCGTATCTTGGTAGCTGTATCATATAGATTTTCTTCGAATCTCTATGAAAGAACGCAGTCTTCATATCCAGCTGCTCTAAGTGCAAATCCTCCACCGCCATGATACTGAGAATCACCCGAATAGATGCCATCTTCACGGCTGTGGAAAAAATCTCTTGATAGTCAATTCCTTACTTTTGCGCATATTCTTTGACCACTAAACGAGCTTTGTACCGCTTCATACCATTGGCCTCGTCTTTAATTCTGTACACCCATCTATTCAGTAATGCTTTCTGACTGTTGGGTAGCTCAATCAAATCCCATGTACGGTTCTTCTTCAAAGAATCCATCTCCTCGTTCATAGCTTGTTCCCACTGCTTACTACCACCGTCGCTTATTGATTCTTCAAGGTATTCGGGCTCCCTCAAATCTGTGTACAGAACGAAGTCAGTCACAAGTTTTTCAGGTAGCCGTCTATTTCGCGTAGATCTTCTCAGAATTGGTACATCTAGTTGCTGAACATGGTCACCATCATGTTATTGAACCTGATCCTGCACTGCAGTCTTCTTCACGTTCTGATCTCCACCTGTAGGTATCTAAATGCTTTCTTAAGTTCCGTCCAACTCGACGAGCTCTGATACCGCACCATCTTTGGTTTGCTTCTCTTCTTTGTATAAGTGTTGTTCGTCAAAGACAACGTTCCGGCTTCGTATTATCTTCTCACTTATGTAATCCCATAGCCGATATTCGAATTCGTCTTCACCATATCCGATGAAAGCACACTTTCTAGACTTGAAGTCAAGCTTGCTCCTTTCTGTCTTATCGATAAAAGAATATGCAATACAACCAAATATTTTTAAGTGCGCGTAATTAACAGGTTTATCTGACCAAATTTCTTCCGGAATGTCTCTATCAAGTGCACTTGCCGGGCTTTTGTTGATTAGATACACAGCTGTATCGACAACCGTTGTCCATAGGAATTTTGACACATCCGCATCCAAGATCATGCTCCGCACTCACTCTAGGATCGTCATGTTCATCTTTCCAGCAATGCTATTTTGCTGCGGCGTTTCCGATATCGTCTTCAACCAACGAATCCCTTTTGCAAGCAAAACGTCTCGAACTCCTGTGTGCAGGATTCCCCTTCATTATCGGACTTAAGACGTTTTAGCTTAGCCCATGTTTGGTTCTCAACCTGCGCAATCCAGTGTTTGAAAATACTAAACACATCGGACTTATTCTTCATCGCATACACCCATGTCTTCCGGCTTGCAGCGTCGATGATCGCCACGAAGTACTGATCCCCTCCATAAGACTCTACTGAGGCCGGATCCCATACGTCCATATGCACCATCTCCGGGTTCCTGGTCTTCTTTGCTACGCCTCCAATTTGAAATCTGAGCGCGCTTTACTTCCTACAAACGCAGCTCTCGCAAAGCCCAAATCTACTTTTTCATCCCGAAAAAAGTCCCTACCCTGAAGAATTTTCATATTCTTCTTACTGAGGTGCCCAATCTTTTATGCCACAATGAAGTCTCCGAATTTATCTTCGAACTTGCCGCCAACGCAACCGAACATTCGCTGCTCCCACTGAATGAGTACAACAAACTGCTCAACTTTCCTATAGCGACCACCTACGATTCTTTGGAAATCTTCCATTGCGCATTTCCAACCACTGCCATATATCCTTCGTTATCTAGCTGACTCATGGAAATAAGATTTTTCAAATCTGGAATATGCTTAGCATTCTTCAATTTAATTTGACTACCTTCTGACTGTTGTAATATGATCGTCCCTTTACCAACGATCTTACACGGCTGACCGTGCCCCACCGTCACATGTCCAAGATCACTTTGAACACTCACTGAAATGATGCCGGCCCGAAGTGCAATGAAAAGATGCCCCCGAATCTAGGAACCAAGTATCCGTCTTTGTGTTCTCGCGCGTCGATAGACAAGGACCTTGTTCCCTATATTCTTGTGTAGATACCTAATTAGCTTCCTTCTCATCTGCCATCTCATTCAAGTTTTTCTTCAAGAGTCGACATTCGCTTTTTCCGTGACCTTTCTTTCCACAATTCCAACAGTCATATTGGATCTTCGACTTCGATTTTCCTAAGCTCTTAGACTAGCCTTTCTTGCCATTTCCCTTTTCCATCGTTCTACCGTGATTCTTCACCGAAATTGTTGAAGTTCCTGAACTCCCACTCATAGCCTTTCTCTGCATTTCATCGTTTAATATGCAACTCACCACATCATTAAACGTGAGAGTTTCTGAGATAAAGTTGTTAACCGCCATAACTAGGTTCTTCCAACTATCCGGCAATGAACAGAGAAATAGCAGGGCCCGAATCTTGTCTTCAAACACAATCAAGACGAATTCTAACTGGCTCGTCACGTTGTTGAACTCGTTCATGTGCTCCGCCACCGAACCGCTCTCAGCCATTTTCATATTGAAAAGCCTTTTCATAAAAAAATATCTTGTTTGATGTCGAACGCTTTTCATATAGTTTTGCTAATGTCGTCGTTAGTGCCATGGTTGTTTTCTCCTTTGAAATGTTAAAGGCCACATGCGGAGTCAACGACAATCTGATTTTCGCCAGGGATTTCCTATCCAAAAGGTTCCATGTCTCATCGGTCATCTTCTCGGAATTTTCTCCTAGCAACGGAAGATAGAAGTCCTTTTAATACATGTAGTCCTCCATCTGCATACGCCACCAACCATAGTTGTGATCATTGAATTTTTCGATCCTTATTTTATTTTTCGTCGTCTTTTCGTCTAATGTCGCAACAAAACACAACTTCACCCTTGATTTGAACCAACGTCTTTAAAACAACGATCTAAGAAAGTGGGGAAGAGAACATAGGCGTCGTTACCTACCGTTAATCTAGATCGTGGAATTGAAGAACTATAAGTTCCTTAACCAAGCTCTGATACTAGCTGCCGGGGATGGAAAAGCCGATGCATGGAACAATGCTCGCGACAAGCAACCAAATCACGCAATTAACACCACGCAATTAACAACAAAAGATCACAAGTAAATAACATGCGAGAATAAATAAGAAATTAAACACAGAAACAAGAAACACAAGGATTTGTTAACGGGGTTCACCTACTGTATGGCTAGTCCCCGGCAGAGCGGAATCTGCAAAGGTCTATTAGAATTCTTGAATCAATGACACGGAGCAACCCTAGGAGATTTCTCTCAAATCTCACTAGATCTAAGTCGCTACCCTCTTATATAATGATGTCTCTTCTATTTGGATGTACATAAAACATATCAGAGGTCCCTATTTATATACAAACCAATTTCTTAATTAAGAAACTGCCATAAGACACTCATTAATTAAGAAACTGTCATGATTATGAAACTGCCATAAGACACTCCTTAATTAAGTAACTGTGGTTTTGGTAAAATCTGATATGGCTTGTGTGCACGTCCAAACATCTGCCTAAAGTTTCTCCATAATTTTAACAGGTTAGTGTGATTTAGGTAGTAGAGATGTGCCCTTAATTTGCTTAAACCAACATATTTTTCTGGAACATGTTAGGAATTTGTGTTATGGATTTTGTTAGTACGCATTTCTCCACTTTTATAATTCAACAATAACAATAACGACAATCCGTATCCCAAAAATATGATGTTGGATATGCAAATTCTTTGTCCTTGTCAATTATTATGAGTGTTGCTCAAGTATTTTTTTTGGGAACTAGCCCTTAAGCCTACCCACACACACATCAATGACGCACCCAGCACCTAGGGGTCCCATGGATTTGTGCCGAACGTGTTAAATTGTGAGCAGTTCCCCTTCTGGGATCGATCCTCGCACACTTCCCTGGGAAGTGCTATAACCAAATGAACTATGCTTGTGGTCCACCTCAAGTAAATTAAAGCATATATTTTTAGCTGCCTCCCGATTAGTTTAAGCCTAACTCATTCTGTTGGCTGCAATTTTTTCATTTCTTCTAATTGTTGCTCTTGTCAACTGTCGTTGCACATGTCCAAACAACTTTACTGGTTCTCCCTTGTTTATTGTCTATGTATTGTAAGCTATCTGTAATTTTGTACAGGCACACTCATTTTTTATTCCATCTTTTAGAGTATTGCCACACATCCATCTCAAATTCCTTCAAATATACTCACTTTTTTGTCTATAAGTTTCTTAATTTGCCAACATTCTGACCACCAAACAATCTTGATCTTATAAGTGTACTCTATAATCTGTCCTTCAATTATCATGGATATATTACAAATGGATAATTTGGAAGCACTTTCAACTCTTTAGTTATCTATAGTTTTTATATTATGAACTACATCTTTGGCCTTTCTTCACCATTCTCGCTTATGGACGTAGTTTTCTCTCTCTCTACTCTGTTGAAACCACTCTCGAGGACTTATCTTTGTATATCATGTCTAACTAGTATTTACCAGAAACTTGCCTTTCTGTATGGGAATATAGGCCATTGTTATATACATCTCACTTTTCCCCTTTCATTTTTCCTTTCTTATACAAGCTTGATTACTCTGATGACTGTCGTTGTTTGTCTCTTGTCAGAGTGTGATAATGCGAACGGCATCATGCACTGCAAGAGAGTTCTGAATTCTCATATCTGTTTACAAGTATACATGCCCTTTTGGGATGTTGCGTTGTTACTTACTATACTGCTTTTGTTTGATAGATTGACTTGGCTTGTATTTCAATCTCAATTAAATCTTTGTTTAGTGCTTATATAAGCATGTGTAACCTTGATACTTCAAGATACTCAAAAGACCAAAAAGGCTATTGATTCTTGGAGAGGAAAAGCCAATTTTCTGTCTCTCTATATTCTTTTTTAAATAATTTTTGGATTTTTTTTTACTTGCTTGTTAGCAGCCATTTGTACCATGGCTCTAGTGTAGTTTCTATCTTGTGAAGGTTTGAAATTCCTATGGAATAGAGAATTTTCAGTTTAGGTATAAGTTGTTCCTGCTTAATCCTTGTAGAAACTGCTATTTTCCCCCTTTTCCACAGTTGTCTTTGATAGTTTGGAGCTATTCTTTTTTTTTTCTTTCTCATTTTATTTTTTAAATGCAGCTGTTTGATCGTTTCAGAGGGTCCATTTGGTGCAGTGCAAATGCGTTTGCTCGTTTCGAAGGGTGCATTTGGTGCAGTGCAAATGCGTTTGCTCGTTTCAAAGGGTGCATTTGGTGCAGTGCAAATTCTTTGAGGTGCTACCCACTTAATTTCCCCCCTCCCCCTAGGTATGTTGGCAGCTGGTTATAATCCACGATTGGTCTTCTTGGTAGTGCTCTTGGTTTGCAATTTTCCTCAGCTGCTCACTAGCTATTTTTTATATTAAAAAAAATTCTGTGTTACCTTTTGTTTTCTATAAATAGGCTGCCTTGTGTCTTCCATTTGGAGTGTATATTCCCCTGGGAATAATTCTTTGTAATGTGTTCAATACTACACTCCTTTAGTGCCGACTATCTTTATTCATATTTCAGTACACGTGAAGGTCTATGTTGTTTGGACAGCTTAGATGTCTTTTCGTAGTATCATCCAAGATGTCAGAGATGGGCTCAGGAGCTTATCAAGATGCAGGGGAAAATCACAGGGAGCTGTACATGAGCTGCATGGCCAAGATGCAGTTATTGCCCAGCATAGCTGTTGGGCCAGTCTCCCTCCTGAGCTGCTTCGAGATGTGATCAAGAGGCTGGAGGCTAGTGAGAGCATGTGGCCTTCACGCAAGCATGTTGTAGCCTGTGCTGCCGTTTGCAAAGCATGGAGGGAAATGTGCAAAGAGATTGTTAGAAATCCTGAATTTTGCGGGAAGCTTACCTTCCCAGTGTCACTCAAACAGGTGCTTTCCTTGTTTGTTGCTTACTACATTTAGTTAAATTGTCTCTTATTTAGTTTATTCATTATTATGTATTCTTGGAATGCTATGAAATTGAAGACAATTTGAAGGACAACTATTAGACAAACATTGTCTTATAAGTCAGAATACTGGAGAATTTATGGGCAATAGGACAAATAAAAATACTCTATGGAGATGGATTAAGAATTGAGTGTGTTCTTAAAAAGTTTCGAGTTAGTTCTCATGGAGGATAATAGCGAGGAATAATGTAGCTTAAACTTGTGCTAGACACTAGCTAAGAGTAACAAAATTGCAGATAATTGAGCAAGAAGGGTTAAAGGTAGGCCTAAAAGAACATAGTTTTTTTTTATGTTAAAAGACAACATTTCCAAAAATTAGAGATTTAATTGTAGTTGAAATGAGAATGTTGAGATGGATGACTCAGAATGCTCCAAGATATAGGAGGAGATCATTGCATTCATAAGAAGTTAATAGGTAGCTCACATGAGGATAGATTGAGGAAGAACAAAGGCTAAGTGGCTTGGACATGTGCAAAACACCAATTAAGAGAAGGAAGAAAAATGTGGTTAAATGAAGGCAGTTTTATACAAGGTCTGAAATCTCAGTAGCAGGACTAGCAACGATCACTTTTTGAATCGGAATTGACAATCTCGACTGGATTAGCCGTCTGTATCTGATTTTATATCGTTGGAGAGATCGTTAGAATTAGGATTTTGTAAAGTAAGCAGCAAAAATAACTATAACAATTTGGCAATTTCTTTAGTAATTAATGATGTCAAAATGACCATAATAACCTCATAACCTATAATAGATCCATTAAACCATTAATGAATCCATTATCTCATCAATAAGCCCACTAACCATTAATAACCTTACTACATATACCCCACTAATCAAATAGTAAAGCCAATATTTCTCAATATCGGACGGTCTCGGAACTCAGATAGTCACTTTTGGGATTGGAATTGCCCATTTAGGATCGGAACCGGCAACCATGGTTTTCAATATATGTTGGTTCTTAATTATAGAGAGAAGGCGGCTTATGGAAAAGTTAAATTGAAGAAAATGGTTCATGTAGTCAACCCTCAAATTTTGGGATAGACGGTTGTTGTAGTTGTTGTTTCCTTAGTTTTATTAATGATTATTTTCGTCTTCCCCCTCCCCCCCCCCTTCCATATAGGCGCCAGTATCCAAGTCAATCTCTTCGTATTTCTTGAGGCATTTCTAGAGTGTCATTCATTATCAAAATATGTAATGCACATAGGATTGAATTTAACCATACAATGTCAACTATACGTTTAAGCGCATCACATGTTCCACACACTATTCAAAATAGTAGAAACAAAGCAAATATAACCTACAACCCATAGTTTGGACCATTTGATAAGTGCTTGATGGTTTGGCAAGTTTGTTATCGATTGACAATAATTTTTCAACTAATGTTATGTAAGTATTCTAAGCATAATTTTTTAACATTTGTAGAATAAATTGGAGTGTTTTTATCATGGAAAACTGCTTATAATAAAGGATTATTTGAATTTAACTATGACAACCACACACCAAGAGCTTAACATATGCTTCATAATTTTCTCCCTTTCCGTTTAAATGGATACTGGAGTAATTTGGAGATTAACCTGGAAGTCCTTTCTTAGAATAAATTTACAATGTTCAACAACAATAACAAATACTTTAGCCCATTCCTTTGCATAGAGTACATGATACTTCTCCCCTGACCCCTCTATTCAGCCATGGTGAAAAGACCTTATCACTTGCACTAACAACCATCTTATATGCAAAATTTAATACGATTCAGCAGGTTCCACCGAGTGGTGAAGACTGAAGAGTAATTCTTTCATAGGAGACATTTAAGTAGAAGATAAAATTTTGTGAATACTCAAATAGTCAAACAGAACTGGCGCAATTTATAAATTTTGAGCTGTGTCAATAATGCTTCTTCCTTGCTTTCTACAGCCAGGGCCTCGAGATAGTACCATTCAATGCTTCATTAAGAGGGATAAGTCGAATTTAACTTATCATTTATACCTATGTCTTAGTCCAGGTAAGATTTCTTGTTCAACTGATTTCGTTTGTTACTACTAGTTTTTCGTACTTCTATTTTTGTGAATGTATATTATTGGGGGTATTTTTTAAAAGAATAACCATCTTTCTTACTGGCATATATCTATGTAGCATGCACATATGTATAATTTTTAATTGTTAGTACTTTGTAATGTATGGATATATGATCCTATCACAACTTGATCTTTCATTTAAATTGTCAATACATGTGTAAGAGAACCATGTGATAGTTCACAGGTAGGAAGATGTTTGCTACAGATTTTTAAATAAATGAATTATTATGAGAAGAATCAGTGATTGTAAGATAACAAATAAAGGGCTATGATGCAACAGTAACATTTGAATTTTGGTTGTTAATTGTGGGTCGCAATTTAACTTCTAATGAAGATTGCTGTAAGACTTGTAGTGGCTGAATCCATGTGTTGTAGACTACAGAAAATTTCCATGTGACAATTGGCTGTGAAGGAAAAGGCAAGGCACTTAAAAAGATTGATGATTCTCATCTTGATGCTCAAGGCCCTCCCTATACATGCAAGGATAAATTATTGCTTGATAGCTTATATAGCAACATGTCGTTGACTCTAACCTATCTTTCAATATAACCGCCCGCTTAAACTATCCACTTTTCAGTCTTTGATTGTATTCAGCACCTTTGATTAGACTATCAGCACTGCACATGCTCGCTTTTCATCAGATGTTCGTAAAAGTAATGTCTTTCTATATTACAAGTTTTAGCATTCTCCAACCCTAGATCTATCGTAGAATTTGCAGCATCTTTAGTGGATCAAGAATTTAGGAGATCAATATGGACGGTGCCAATGATCCAAGTAATAAACTTTTTTCTTTTGGATTAGATTTAGAATTCATCTGTTTAGAATAATCGAGAAGCATCATAGAGTAATTTAGTACGGTGAGTTCAAGTCATATAGAGCCTCTCTCCTTTATTTTTAATTTGACCATAATCTATTTGTAGTCGGTAGGTGGTCTTGCGTGGTATAATTGAAATTCCGTCGCTATGCTGTTTGATTCTCTCGGGGAAATACGCAAAAAGAACCTTGATTATAATATCTTGTGCAAATTTTACATGTTCGAATGGTTTCTAACATGTCAATTGAATTGTGTAGCTGTGCTTGTTGAAAATGGAAAGTTTCTCCTCTCTGCCAAAAGGACTCGCCGAACTAGTTGTACAGAGTACATAATATCAATGAACGCTGGTAGTATATCACGATCCAGCAACACTTACATTGGAAAATTGAGGTATTGACTTTGAGTTCGAACGGCCTGGTCATTTACTATTTATATTGCTACAATATAAATGTACATACCCGTTTACCACACCACAATATATATGATCCCTTGCTGTGATTTCAAAGTTTTAAGTTAGTGACATGAACATTAAGATGGCAGCCCTTAAATTCAAATCCCATAGGGAGCGAATTTAAAGTGTACTGTTTGACCCAACACCCCCACCCCACCCCCACCCCCCCACCCCCCCACCCCAAAAAAAAAAAAAACAAAACAAAACAAAAAAACAAATAGAAAAAAAACCTGACCTTTGCTACCAAGGTGTTGCATTATTGTGTATTGTCTATTACTGTATCCATTTGTTTTAATTATGCGGTTAGTTGGGATCTATAATTGGCTGGCTACAATGTGCACCATATTCCGAAGTTTTGGTCTATGTTACTCGGATTTGTTGTCGAGAGACGAACTCATATTGGATTCTTGTTGGATTTGTGTCCATATTGGATATTCTCGGATTCATCAACTATGTGCACTGTTATTTGTATCCTAGTTTAGATCTGGCACTATGTTTACTTAGCATATTTGAATGAATTGAGTCCTTTGCTTACGCAAAATTGTGAATCCAACTGTTACTGTGTCCCATGCCTATATCTGAACCTGTGCTGCGTAGGTTTTGGTCTAATGCTGGAAGGGGCTCTGGAAGACACACAGTTTAAAATTTCACATATGCTCTCTTAGAACATATCACAAGCTTTATTTCTCTATTTCTAGGTCAAACTTTCTCGGGACAAAGTTCATAATGTATGATACACAACCACCATACAATGCTACCGCCCTTTCTCAACCTGGTAACACTAGCCGCAGGTTCTACTCCAAGAAAATCTCACCAAAACTCCCTTCAAGCGGCAGCTACAGCATAGCTCAGATCAACTACGAACTTAACGTCCTTGGCACGCGGGGCCCACGCCGCATGCAGTGCACGATGCACTCCATCCCGGCCTCCGCTCTCGATGCAGGCGGAGTTGTCCCCGGCCAGCCTGACCACCTCTTTGTCAGCTCAGACTCCTTTCGCAGCATGTCATTTTCCAAATCCAGAGAATTGGGCAGCAGCTCTCGGTTCTCGGATATCGCCTCCTATGCATCGAGAAGGGTAGAAAGCTTTCGGTTCGCCGACACCGCCGAGGGATCCAGGAGGACGGAAAGTTTTCAACTCCCCGGCATCACCAGAATGGGGTCTAGGGTTTTGGAAGAGGAGGACCAGATGGAGGAATTAAGGCCTCTGGTTCTGCGGAATAAGGCGCCGAGGTGGCACGAGCAGCTGCAATGCTGGTGCCTTAATTTCCGTGGCAGGGTCACTGTCGCTTCCGTCAAGAACTTCCAGCTTATCGCAGCAACGGCACAGCCAGCTGCCGGAGCTCCAACACCAGCTCAGCAGCAGACAGGCCCACCACCACCGCCGGAGCAGGATAAGATTATACTGCAGTTCGGGAAGGTGGCGAAGGATATGTTTACCATGGACTATCGCTATCCCCTGTCAGCCTTTCAGGCATTTGCTATCTGCTTGAGTAGCTTTGACACCAAGCTGGCTTGTGAATAGAAGAAAGTCAAGAAACTATGGAGGAGAATAGAAGAAAGTCAAGAAACTATGGAGGATGATAAAGTTTGTATTGGTGTTTGTTTTTCTCATTCATCTCGGTTTGTTTGCATTTATCCAATGCTTGGCTTTTACGATACTAATGTTTCGGTTTCAAACTTTTGAGGGAACTACGTCAATGGTTTTGTTGGATGGCAAATTAAGCATACCCAATGATTGTTATCTTGTTACATGATCAAGAATGCTGTGTATTAAAATGTTTTTATCTAAATAGAATTTTATAGATCTGTTAAGATTTGTGTTGGTATTAGTTTTAAACCTAACTTTCTAATCTATATCTATACCTGTAGTATTGCTGAAAGGAGAATATATATAGAGCAGCACTTTTTTCTTATAGAGTGAATTTGATCAAAATAAAGATTCCAAGTAGATGATAGGTCGTATAAGTTGAAGTTTGTATGAACATCTAAATGTCAGACCTCAACACTTACCTTTCTATAACGAAAAAGGTACTAATCTTTTAATAAACTCATGCAAAGATATTTTGGATAACAATTAGAGCATATCCAAGAATAAAGAAGTGTGGTACACAACTCTTCTCAATTTCAGTTCAAAACCCTTAACCGAGACCTGAGAGTCTAGATGCGGTCTGCTTTGTAAATCCTAACTCAACTTCATCCCAAGGGCCTGTTTGGTTCCTTGAAATTGGTTGGGAAAAATAAGCTTTAGGTTGCCACATAAGCATTTTTCTTGCTTTGGTTCATTTTCCCATTTTTGTTTGTGAACAATTGCTTTTTCCAAATTCTGAGTTGGCAGTGAGTTCGCATCAAGCCAACTCAGCAAAACAAGGAAATGCTTTCCCTTCCTCAAAGCTGTGAAAAGGCAGTAATTGTGAAGACTACTGAATTTAAAAATGGTTACTTCACTGTTGAAAAGAGAGACACATCCCTCAATCAATGCCCATTAGGGGTGAAACCGGCCGGGTTCGACAGGCTTTTGATAAGAAAATTTACTTGGTCCGAAAATTAAAACATAACCCAAATCCGTCCGAACCCAACGGATTTATAATGCGCTAAATCCGAACCCGCAACTTCCGGTTTCGGGTTTATGCGGGTGGGTCGGGTTTTACGGATTTTTCTGACTTAGCAAATTATAATTTATCAAAAAAATTAAAAACATTATACTTGAGAATGCTCTACCAAATATATGTGCACGGTACTTTGATAAAACTATATAAATTATATGTCATAGGTTTATTTTATAAACTACACTTGAAAATTATACTAACTACATGTCTACGGTAAATCACAATAGGAATTTTATACTATTTAGAATTAAATTTCTATATAAAATATCGAGTTGAATCGAATATAGGAAGCGGATTTGGCTTGGGCTGGGTTTAGGATCCGGACGAACATGTTTAACACTAAACTCATATCCAACCCGATTTTATTTTATCCAATCGGATTCGGGCAAGTATAGGATGTTCAAAAAACCATGAAAAACCGGATCAGGCCGGGTTGGGTTCGAGTTAAACCCAGCCCGACTTTCACCCCGAATGCCCATGTGATCCCTCTTTCAGTGGGATTCTTTTCCAAACCGAACAAAATAAAGTTATAAGCAGATAAATCTTATGATTTTCATACCCTTTTTCATATGGATAAAACAAAAAAAAAGCCAAAATTATGAAAAACATTGAATTACACAACTTTCGTTATTCTCATTTCCACTAATCAAATTGTCACGCCCCGCTTCCCAAATTATGGAATACGAGGGATGACTAGACCAGCCATGCTCCTACAGTCAGGAAATAATCTCATCATAATCACACTTCGGGTTCTAGTATTGCATGGTAGTCAGTAGATAGTACTAGAGTAAAGGAAATCACAATTCACAACTTTATTACATTACAATAAAAAGAGTCGAGATATATTTATTTTGCAGAATGAAATAACTAACCAACGAAAAACAATGTGCTTAAACCAAAAAGGAATGGCGTTGATATTGCGATCTATTTGAAGCTTTGTATGGTCGCAAATGCCGTTCACCTGTTTGCTGGGACGATGTCGGCGAACGAAGATTGTTGGGACCAGATTTGGTTGTGCAGACAGTTGAGAAAGTTAACACTATCAGAAATCATATGAAGGCAGCTCAAGACAGACAGAAAAGTTGGGCAGATACGTCGAGAAGACCTCTAGAGTTCGCCGTGGGTGATTTGGTATTCTTGAAGATATCACCGACTATAGGGGTGATTCGCTTTGGAAGTCAAGGAAAGCTCAATCCTCGATTTGTTGGATCCTTTGAGATCTTGGAGCGTGTTGGTGAGCTAGCGTATCGTTTGGCGTTACCGCAGTCATTGGCGAATGTGCACGATGTGTTTCACGTATCTTAACTCCGTAAGTATGTTCGTGATGAAACGCATGTATTGGATCATTCGGAGCCGACGGTACGAGAAGACTTGACTTTCGAGAAGCGACCGGTTGAAATTGTGGATCGAAGGGAAAAGGTTCTTAAGAACATGGTTATCCCTCTTGTACTTGTTTCTTGGGGTAATCGCTCGCATGGAGAGTCCACGTGGGAACGAGAAGATGAAATCCGGCAGAAGTTTCCTCATCTTTTCTTGTAGTTGTTTGTCGTCTATCTTTGTATTCTTGGAATTTCGAGGACGAAATTCTTTTGTAGTTGGGTATAATGTAACAACCGAGTCCAGTTCTACTAATTTCAGTTACCATGTGAATGGAGTGTGGCATTTATTTCATCTATCTTGCTTGATTGTTATTTATTGTAATTTTACCCCGTCAATTCAATTCTGCATATAACAATTTAAGGCATCTAAATAAAATTAAAAATATTTGACATAGCCTGCTTGACACCCCTAACCCTGTGGTAGCGTCCTTGCATCGTGTCCTCGTCCCATTCAGTGAAACGGACGGGTTTGGACGGCTACGCGTACGTGCGTGCGTCTGTTTTGGGGGTATGCTTTTTGATTGTAAAATACTTCATTTTAAATTTTGGATCCCGTCTATAATTTTCTTATTTCAATTTCAAATTTTTGAACCCAACCTGGGCGAAATTCTGAATTAGTTTGTATCCCGCCAAATTCTACTTTAAATTACTAAATCAATTTAAAATATTTCCTATATTATCTACAATACCTTTTCCCCTTTAACCAAATTATTTTTTAAAACCAGAATAACCATATAAAATATTTTTTCCCTAACCAAACAATTTTTGCCCCAGCCAATGAAATCTTGCCAATAAAATCCTGTGTAAGACTTTAGGAATCTTTTATAAAATTTACCCATAACCTTTTAACTCCGAGCCAATCACAACCCTTCATTTACCCGGGCCCCACCGTCTCTCCCTCTCTCTCACCTTTCTCTTTCTCTTTCTCTCTCTTCTCTCTTTATCTCACGCGAATAACGCCAAGTTTATATCTCCTCACTGTTGCGTATCTCTCTCTCACTCCTCTCGATCTGTTTCTCTCTCCTCTCGCTATCTTTCTCTCTCTCTCTCTCTCCCCGTCTCTCTCTCTCTCTCCCCCCTATATATATTTTTCTCTTCCTTATTTCTCCAGAACGCAGAACCCACCGTCGCGAGCCCTAGCCGCCTCGTCCTCCCTCACCTTCGCCCCAACGCCGACGCCACCATCACCGGCCTCCTCGCCCTCGTCAGCTCCACTGCATCTCCTTCCTCCTTCCTCCTCTCCCCGAGTACCCTGCACGAGGCCGCGCACCCACTGCACGCCGCAGCACGTCGTGGGATCGCCGCCGGCGATCTTCATCCGTTCCCTGGCCTCGTGAGCGCCCTCCTCGGTGAGCATAGCATCCCCTCTCCTCTTCTCCTTTCTTCTTTTTTCATTCCTTCTTCTCTGTTCGTATTTCTTGTGATCTGTAGATTTGTCGCCGTCGTTGTAAGCTGTCCGCCAGAGCTCCGTCGACGTGATCGGCGACCACAACCTACCCACAGATCCTCGTGAGCACCCTCTTCTCTATCCTCCTTCCCTTCTTCTTTATTTTCTTTTCTTTTCTTGTTTGCATTTTTTTATTCACTATTTTGGGTTCGCCGGAATCCGGCCGTGCCGGCGACGTGTCCCGACGATCCAGCGAGGTATTCTGATCTGTGTGGTTCCACTGGTTGTCGTTCGGACCTTTTCCGTGCACCGTGCGCGTGTCGCGACCTTTCCCCCGCCGACGTGTGACGTTCCGTCTTCTGTTTCGCAACCCGTAGAGGCAAGTACACCTTGTTACATGCTAAATAATATATATACATATACATTGATAACACCCTAAACCTGTAAGTTAACTTTAGTACCATAAATTCCATTTTTCGTGTTCAATGTCGTGTTACATCATTTTAGCTTCCAAGCTTGAAACCTACCGGTTGCAATTACTTTATTAAACCTAATAATCACATTTGTATGTTTTAATCACATTTTCACTATTGACATGGCCTATGTCATTCTCTCTATAGTTTTACTCCATTCGGACACTCGTGTGCATTTAACCTGTATTAGCTGTGATTTCGTCCTGTGAACCTATATATAAATCATTGCATCCATAAAATTCTTAAAACTTGTTAACATGATTTAACGGCCAAGATTGTCATACTGTATTCTTATAACGTTGAAATCATCTTTGAACCACAACGGATAACTGTACTGCTAATTAATTGAATCTGCTTTATTGTTTAGTTCATTGCTTAGATTATGCTGTGATAACTAGCCTTGATTATGTAACCATGCTTGATTATGTAACTGATTATGAGCACACCCATGATATCGTTTACATCTTGACATGACTTGCTACATACATATTGATTGACCTGACATGGTACCGTATACTGCTTGACTTGACCTGATGTACCATAACCTGACCCGTTACCTGATCTTGTGTCTAATGCCAACAAACCTGATATGTAGTCCTCACGGACCGTTCCTGCTGTCTATCCAGACAAACCTGCTTACCTGGTCCTGTGTTGGCATTAGTTCTTGATTACTGAATGCCTGACTTGACTTACATATATAACTTGGGGGTATGGGGAAATCAAAGGTGAAATCTAACTTGTAACTCAACAGTTCGCTACTTGTTCTGATCAGTTTTAGAGGCTGGGCCAGCCTTGGAATGATGCTGCTGACATCATTCATCTGTACACATTCCTGTTTAGTGCCTAGCGGCATGTCTCGGTTTTAGCCCGAGAATCTGGACCGTGGTCCCGGGTATGCACGGGATACTATTGAGTTACATCGATTATTCATCAATTTGATTTCAAAGTCTTTAGAACAGAAAACCTAATAGAACAGTTTGGTTTACTCAATGCACACTACCCTACACTGCCTTGACTTACATTATTGTTACACCTGTTTTTCATTCATGTTTATATTGCATTGTCCGTTACCCTATTTATATTTTATTACTTGTTGACATGACGCGCTGACGTCTGGGTTTTGCATGGCCCAGATTCCGTACCTTTGCTGCAGTCCGAGCAGGAGTACTTCAGCCAGCAGGCTGAGCTGTGAGTTTCAGTAGTAGCTAGTTCAGTTATTTTTTTCTGCAGTTTATTCCTGATGTGAGCCCGCATTATGGGACATACATTCCAGTTATTGTGTATTGGATCTTTTACTTCCGCACTTTTTATTATTCTTGACTCATGTTATTTGGTTCATGGACATGTTTTAGATAGTTTTATTTTTGTTCTTGATATCTCTACAGCCGTAATGTGACTGTGGATGGATACTTCCTACCCACAGGTAGCATGGTTGGCTATGTCACATGCCCATTTTAGCGTACTCTGGGAAGCGGGGCGTGACAGGCCATTATTGTATAGTACTGGTTTATATATTACATTTTGGAAGCTTGGGATATATACACAGGTTTATAACGGTCTTGCTCAACATAGTAGTATGCTACTTGGTTTGTATCTATCTTAATATGTGTATATGTTTCTTTTAACATATCGCGAATACATATCGATAGAGCCATTGGGATCTTGCTTGACTACCAACGTTGTGATGGCAGTCACACTAGTGGGGGCTGGGTGGTCTACAGACACATCCTTTTACAGGTCCTTAGTCGTAGGATTATCGAGACATGACATCGATACTCCGGAGTAGACTAGTGTATACGCTTCTCGTCCCAGCATGGGAGATGGTCTGTCCCGCAGCCATCAGCACGTCGTACTGGAGATAGTATGCAAGTGCTCGTTAGGTTACGAGTACACCGGACATGACTCGTAGGGAACTGTTGGTTGGTATTATACCCGTTGTCAGTTAGCAGTTCCCAGGTGACATGAGTACAGCATAGTCCGTTGACTTGACACTGCTACTTCGCCTCGAGTGTGTTCCCACTGTACTTAGATTGCTACCCTACCACGGCTCTATTGAGTCGTGCAAACAGGTAGTAGTTGGGTGCAGTCCCTGAGCACTTGGAGGCAGTGGCGGTTAGACAGGATTCGTCTCTCTCGGTATTGGGGGTTGATATCGCGCTGTGTATGGAGAGCCATTACGCAAAGTCTCTGGTCAGGGCAAGCGAGATTTACTGGTAGGTACTCCAGTAGTTTCTCAGGTGTAATGGGCTACACTCCGACACGACTTATACCGCTTTTAGAGGACTGATGGTTGCCGCCCCTAGGCCCGATATGCGATGTTCTTAGACGAACAGACCGGACTGTACGGAGATTGTCACATCAGGCTCAGTAGGAGTTCGGATGGGTTTCCTCATCGGCCTTCTTATCGACATCTACCTGGGGACTGTTACGTATGTTAGTTATATGTATGCCCTAGAGGCCATTACTGTACATTGGATGTATATTGTAATGGATGCTGGGACATATATAGGAAGGACTTTCTTGCTCGACATGATAGTACGCTATCTGGTTGCTCTTTATCTTAACATGTATATTTTCTGTCTCTCTGATTACATGTTATAAAGCCCTTAGGATGTGTACTCGACTTCCAGGACTATGATGCAGATCATACTAGTGGGGCCTGGGTAGTCCATGAGTACATCCCTCAATGTTCCTAGTCGTGGGAATATCGAGACGGGGCATCGATATTCCAGAGTAGACTAGCGTATATCTTCTCGACCCATGCGATGGGCGATGGATGATCCCATATCCATTGGTGTTTGACATCAGAGATGGTATACGGGTGCTCAGTGGAGACTGGGTACACTGAACGGACTCGCCGAGAACTCCCAGATGGTATTATACCTCACGTCAGATGGCAGTTCTCTGGTGACACTGGTGCAGCTTAGTCTGTTGACCCGAGATCGTCATAGAGTCTTGTGTGTCTCCCATTGTGCTTTGATTTCCACCCTACCACAGCTCTACTGAGTCGTGCAAACAGGTGGTTTTTGGGTACAGTCCCGATTCACATGGAGGCAATGAGCGATAGGAGGAGATTCGTCTTTCCCGGTATTGGGGGTTGATGTTGCGCTATGCTCGACTGGCCATAACAGGAAATCCCTGGCCAGGGTTGCAGTGATCTACTGGTAAGTGTTATCAGTAGATTCACACATGTTATGGACTTCACGTCGGCATGACTTATCGAGCTACTGGGGTCTGACGTTTACCCCCCCTAGGCGAGATATGCGATATATCAGACGAACAGACCGGACTGTACGGTAAGTGTTACTGGTTGGATTCACAGGAGTGTGAGCGGGCTTGCTCGTCGATCTTCTGATCGCTCAATACCCGGGTGGCCGTTACGTTTAGCAGACCGCTTGCGGCTTGTGGGTGCTTGATATGATCATCATCTGCTGCCGGCGTATTGACGAGTCTTTAGAGTCCTACACAGAGGTTTCCTGGCTCAAGCGAAACGAAATAGGAGCGCATATGAGATATGTGCAGGACCGAGAATAATGCGTGTATGTGAAATCGTGTTTCATTCTCGCGATGAATGTATCGATTGGTTATATGCGATATAACCTAGTTGTCGAATCAAGCATTGATTCGATAAGCTGATACATAGGATACTAGTCAGTTATATGCGATATGACCGGATCGTTAAATCAAGTGTTGATTTAATGATTTAATGTAGAATTATATATTTGATATATTACTTTGCATTAACTAGTATTGGTTCACTTTAAATGGATTTTCTCACTTGAAGTTCACTTGAAATGCACATTGTATATGTGATATATTTTTGTGCACAAGATTGTATCATGTTTAATGATACATGCTAGCTAGGGTTTGTGTAAAGAATTAAACCATGGTTAGTTAGTGGTTAGGGTTTCATTTGATTTACTTATTCATTTATCTATTTATTTATAATTCTTATTTTGGAAAAGATAAAGAAAGAATGGTGGCTTTGTTTGTTTGATTGTTGAAGCTTCATGAAGCTTTGAACAAGTCCACCATTCTTGTCTCATTCTTAACCCTAACCATTAAAACTAACCATGGTATATTCTCTACACCTAACCAAGGTTGGATTATGATAAGAATGAGTTGGTTTTTCCTTTTAGAATAATCATTTTTATTATTCTATCATATTCTTTCTTCTTCATCTTCATCTTCTTCAAAAAAAAAAAAAGCCTGCCTCATCAATGGCAAGTGAAGAAATCAAGTGAGAAATCCAATTCTAAAGTGAACCCACTTCCTATTTCTTCATCCTCTACCTCTTGCCAAGTAGTATAGGGTGTTTTCTTCACAAGTTCTATGACTTGGTGAAGTGGGAGCTTGATCTTGTGATGCCTCGACGTAGATCATCTTCGGCATCGAAGCCGACGACCAAGCCCGCCCATTTTTCCGATGAAGCCGACGCTAGAGTCCGGGATCCGATTTGGACAGCGGAGGGACATCATCGCGGAGCTTAGGAAGTGGTGGACCGGATCTACAGAGGTTGTAGCCCCTTTCCTTTTAAGTTAAAGTCGTTAACTTGCATCGCATAGCCTATAAATCCAGTTAACGATCCGTATTAGGGTTTGTAGGCACATGTAAAATTTGAATTAGCCATGTTTGATGCCTTGTGAGACTTCATTAGTGTGCCTAGGAACCCCACAACGTACAGCTAGTACCGCTTGCGGCATGTGGTTAAACCCACTGCCAGCGTAGTGTCGAGTCTTTAGAGTCCCACACAGGGGGTTTCCCTGCTTCAGGCGAAACGATATAGAGGTCGTATGGTTTTACGACAGGGTTCGGACATATATGTATACTTGTGCACGTATGATATTCGGACAGATTATACTAATGGGCTTTGGTTTAAGCCAGATCATAATATTGGATTATTGGATTTAATTTAGTCTCAGTATATCCGTGGTTTTCGTAAATACGGATGGGAGGGGCATTCTCGTAATTTGTCGGGAAGCTTGTAGAAGGAGATGACTCATTTGTGTTTTAATCTTTATGATTTAAACTAAATGAGGTGGAGGAGATGAGGTGTAATTATTATTAAATGAACCATGACTCATGAGATGATTCATCTCAAGTATTAAATGAAGCATGGTTGCTAGATATTTGATGAGATATTTTTCATGCTTCATATTATCCAAATGAGTCAAGATTCATTTCATACTAACAAACACTTTCTCTCTCCCCAAGCTCTCTCTTCTTCATCTTAACCTTAATCCTCTTATGAGTTGAGAACCCTAGGGTTAACAAGACTATTAAATCCTTAATCACTCTCTATATCATCTAGGTTACTTGGATTAGCACTCTAAGTCATTTAGTTACCTCATCTTGGAGGTGTAAGCTTGTAGCAGGAACTCTCAGGTGGATCTTCTATTACTTCGAGGAGCCGCGGGGAGGTGCCTTCCATTCTCACTACAAGGAGCTTAAGAAGAGGAGGAGGACAACAAGAACAAGAAGGACTGGTATCTTGTGGTATAACAATTCTTGCTTAGTAGTTAAACCTTATAGATTAGTGCTAGCTAGGGTTTATGAATGATCCGTGGTTTTAGTCGATGTTGCGAAGCCCGTAAAAATCATTTTTTGCTCATTCCGCCTCCCCACAAACACGTGGGGTGCGCAATATAGACTTACAGAATCGACCAAAGATATAAAATGCGTACAATATATACTTGATTATCTACGCGATAAAATTAGTTTCATGTCAAACGAAATTCAGGTTAGGGACTTATCATCATTTTAAATCAGCGATCAGATGCTGGAATTCCAGTTTCAAAACTGGAAGTCCAACTTCGCGCGCAGTTTACTAGGAATTATGTTCAGAATCAGGTGTTTTCCCAGTTGAATAAAATCTATTTCTCTCTGTTAGATTTTCAACGCATCAAACGGATTAATAATATCCTTTCTATACTAAAAGTTATGTCCTGTTTAATGTGAAGGTGTAAGAATTGTTACTGCAGAAACTGCAAAACACGTCGATACTCTAAAATACAAACTAAATATCAAACGACGGTGAAACTGTACGGGACTAGATTCATACGTTAGCTAACTAAATTTTCTACGCGATTATATGGGGCTCCGCGCATTTTCAGTTTAAAGCAGGTATATACAGGTATTTAAATTCGGGTATTCTCGAGAAATGCCGCCCGGGACAGCAGTCCAGAGTCGTATTCCCAGTCAGTTCTTGTTACCGTAATCTATCAGTATCGAAAAATAAACTATGTATGGTTCTAGATTATCGAGTCGGATTCAATATGAGCCATAGAACATTACATTCCAAACTGTATTGAATTTATGATGATTTTAATAAGGTAACATGCGCGGTAAAATTCAGATTTAGCGCCGTCTTTAGGAGGCGACTTTACATGATTATACACGATATTTTGCATCCGAATTTCTACACGGTATTCGTAATCAATAAAGGGATCTAACTATCGCAGGTTCTGCCATAACAAGATATGTTTTGGTTTATAGTTCACATCAAACACTAGGGTGGCATTTGGTAATTGGTCGAAATCACACATTTACGCTACTATATAACAAAAATAATCTAACATTATTATCTAGCCTAGATATTAAAATAGCATGAACAACAAGAGATGGGTTTTCTCTTGTCTTTGGCGAAAGTGGTACGACTGAGGCGGAGGGCGGCGGCACGACACGGGCTATAACCACGGCACGGAGACGTCACGACGCAATACACGCATGACTAGCACGACTCTGGTGAGGACTTGGGGAGTTTCGGCATGATGCAGAGGTGAGCACGGGCACTGTGACATAGCGGTGAGGGGCAGCGGAGCTCCGGGATGATGCAGGCGGCGAAGGGAGCTCGGTAAGGTGTTGGCGGAGCTGGGAGGGTGACGAGGAGCGGTGGGTAGCCGCTTGGGTACAGTGGGTGTTGGGGGAGGAGCTCG
This sequence comes from Agapanthus africanus, assembly GCA_030015575.1. NCBI lineage: Eukaryota > Viridiplantae > Streptophyta > Magnoliopsida > Asparagales > Amaryllidaceae > Agapanthus > Agapanthus africanus. The sequence continues at coordinate 871,418,030 of JASDDO010000019.1, read as the reverse complement.
GGGCTCGTCGGCGAGGTGGAGCTGGCGGCGGCTGCGGCGATGGATGCAAGGGCCCGGTGGGTCGATGGAGGCGGCGAGGTGGCAGTGGGTTCGGGACGTTGGTGGGCTCGAGCTAAAGGAGGAGGAGCTCGTCGGCTGTGAAGGGGGAGCTCCGGGGGTGGAGTTGGGTCGGCTTGGGAGCTTGAAGGCGTCGGTGGTCGCCTGAGGTGGTCGTCGGCGATGTGGAGCTTGGAGCTTGGAGCCGGAGATGGCGGAGTGGAATGGGAATGAGAGAGAGAAGCAGAGAGAGACGAGGGGGAGAGAGAGAGAGTGAAGCAGAGAGAGGGCGAGGGATCGTTGAGGATAGCGGGGGTAGACAAGTGGAGATTTGGTTATCGTGGCCTTTGGGGGAGAGAGAGGGGAGCAGTGAGGATTTGGGGGAGGTGATGTCGGGGAGTTGGTGAGCGGGGGAGGGGGGGGCGGGGAGTTGGCTAGAGGGATGCGAGTCTTACGGAGGTGGCGCGGTCGTCGCGGGGAAACGTTGGAGGTAGTGGTGGGAAAATAAAAGAGGAGGAAGAAGAATAAGGAAAGTGGGTGTGGGTGGCGGAAAATAAGAGAGGAGAGAGAAGAAAAAGAAGAAAGGAAGTGGGCATGGGGAGCGGGTCGGGTCGGCGTGAGTCGGGTCGGGTCTCGTAGGGTTAGGTTCAGGAGTTAGATTAGGAAAAATTATTTAAATTAATAAAAATATAATAAAAACATATATAAAAATGGAAAAATATTGGGAAAATCTGAAAAAATATGGAAAAATATATATACTAAAAATTGGGATTTATACAAATATACCCTAACTTTTTAAAAATAAACACACCTCTTTCAAATTCAACCTCAGAAACCGAAAAGCTATATTATATCTATCCTCTATGATTTGCGAACTCCAAGTCTCTAACCCAACTCGTTAATGACATGAGTAGACTAAATAAACTTAAAATGACATTGTAATTGAAACTTAAAATTGACCGGATCATGACATTTTTTGACAAAAACACTCCCTACAAAAATACTAATTACCAAGCGTTGGGCTCCGAGCATCCCAAGCACAAGCCACGTGACTTCATCACGTGATCAATAATAGGGTTTAAGCTCCTCCCAGCTCGAAGGGTTTAAGCCCCCAATTTCAATTCTCGCTCCCTCAAAAATGCCCTAATCCAAAACCCTAACACTAAAATTCTACAGCCATGAGAGCCCTAATCCCCAAAACCCTAATCCTTCACCTCTCCTCTCGCTCCCCTGGCCGCCTCCCCCTCCAATTCTCCACCGTCGCCGGCGAGGAATCTCAGCAGCGGCGGCAATTCGAGCCGCAGAGCCATCAGCCGTTCTCAACTCAGAGGAGGAACTACGATGATGAGAACAGGAGCGTGAAGGTGACGGTGTGGTGGGACTTCGAGAACTGCCAGGTGCCCGTCGGCGTCCACGTGGAGCGGGTCGCCAATCGGATCTCCTCCGCCCTCCGATCCACTGGCATCAAGGGCCCCATCACCATCACCGCCTTCGGCGACGTCTCCCAGATGTCACGTGCCACCCAGGAGGCCCTCACCTCCACCGGCGTCTGCCTCAATCACGTCCCCCACCGTCGGTTCTCGTTTCCTCTTAGTGTTCATAACTTTTTATTGTCTTGGTTGGATTTATCCCCAATTTTTTTTTTAAAATTGTGCCTTTTACAACTTAGTTGTAATGGGACTAGAACATTTAGGAATAAACCGTGGAAATCCGTTGGAAAATAAAAAATTCGCATGCCCGATGAAATTGGTTGTTGCTATCTGCTATTAGAACAAATCATCGGTTTAACCAGTTTTCTCCAATCTTTTGTTAGCTCAAGTATGTGAACGAACACTTTATCTTACAATACATATATGCCACAGCAATGTTTTAGATAAACAATGTCCGAAATTTTATGGTTTTAGCTACACAAACCCATTAATTCCTATCAGATCAGTCTAGGGTCATCCAAATTAAAGCACAAGTTCTCCTCTTTCTCCTCATCAAGTATATATGCATCATTTACTATAATCCAATTATGCGGCGAACAATGCAGCCACGTGTTATGCAATAGTTAACCGGATAGAGAACAAATACGTGTTTTGCAACTTTGCTTGGAGTCGTTAGACAAATTAAGTAACAAGTCTAATCTTTCAACCGATTTTTGTAATCTTTATTTTTCAACTGATTTTTGTTCTCGTTCTATTGTAAATTTGTAATCTTTATTTTCGCTTACGGCTTCCATGTATTAGATTGAGAACATGGACAAGTATCGTCTCATTTCCATATCCTGCGTCACTTTTAATATGAAATCTAACAAGGTAGACCAATGCAGGTGGGAAAAATAGTTCCGACAGGTCATTTATGGCTGACCTTGTGTATTGGGTAACTCAAAACCCTCCCCCTGCACACTTTTTCTTGATATCGAGCGACAAGGACTTTGCCAACATCCTCCACCGCCTGAGGATGAGCAACTACAACATAATCCTTGCTGGCAACGACCTGGCCACCGGTGTCCTCTGCAGTGCTGCGACAATCATGTGGCCTTGGGCTGAACTGGTCAAGGGGGAACATGTCTCCGCTAAACATTTCAATCACCCACCAGATGGTTTTTACGGTTCCTGGTATGGACAATACAAGGGGGTCCTCGATGACCCTTTCCTCATTTGTGAACAATGCGCTGTATCTCAACCCGAGGAATCCATGGAATCGATAGCGGAAGCAAAGATCCGTCCAGTGCCTAGGGTGGTGGTGAATGGGATCCGAAACGTGTTGAATTCTTACCCTGAGGGGTTGTCTTTGTCAGAGCTACGTTGTGAGCTTAGAAGAAAGAATATAGCTTTGGATAAACATTTGTATGGCCATAAGAATTTCTCGAGTCTTCTTGCTTCAATGCCGAGCATTGTCAAGTTTAGACCTAACTCTTTGGGTAATGGTCAGCTGTTAGTTGTAGATAAAAGATCGGTGGAAGAAGCTGAGGTCAGTTTAAAGCCTTCCACAGAATCAAAGTCTTCCAAAGAGGCTCAAAGCATCGACGTGACAGAGAAAAATCGTAATTTAACTTTGGAAGAAAAACCATCACTGTCGGTGCCTCTAGATACTATTGTAGGCACAGGTGAACCTACTCCAATGCCCGTGCATGTGCCTTCACAGACACCCTTGCAGGCATCTGATACGGTTGTTGGAGGGGGGGCCATCACAACAGAGAAAGAACAAGATGCTGAAGTTAATGAAGGCCTTCTTATAAGGATCTGGACAACTTTGACTGGACGCAAGGACGACTTCATGCCAAAGGTAGATTCTACTTCAAGTGAAGAGTCTGTTGAAGGTAACGATCTTAAGAAATTAAAATCCGAAGAGAAAGCTTCATTGTCAAAGGATACTTCTCCTTGTACACCAAGACCAAGTTTCTCAGATGCTTTGGGCACAAATAAGTCATCTCCTGATGAGAAAACAACTAAGGAATCTGAGAAGTCCAGCGAAACTTATAATCCCAAAATAGGTTTTTTCAGCCAGTTGGCAAATTGGTGGCAAACCTTGATGTATGGTGCAAAAGATGAGGGAGTTATCTCTGCCGAAGATGATGCTAATGGAGAATCTGTCACAAAAATCACTTGTCATCCAGAAACTCATCCATTATTTTCCAGATCTCAATTTTGGGACGCTGTAGAGTCATTCTTACTCACTTCGAAGGGGGCTGATCTGATATCGAAATCAAATACAAGGTATATTTCATCATATAACTCCCTTCTTAACCCTTTTTAGCTTCCCAATTTTATCTATATTTTTTAGAATGATGTCAATCTTGATTACTGCACTAATTGAGTTGAAAGTAAAAACTAAATGATGAGACTTTAAAAATAGTCCTACATTAGAAACAACAAAAGAAACACACGGATATAAGATATAACACATGGGTATAAGATATAAAATGGGTCAAACCTCGACAAGGCTTGAGTCTTATTGTTGGAACCCACTTATATCAAAGGCCCATGTGTACCTATAAAAAGCCCATCATTCTCTCAACTTGAAATACACGAAACTCTTTATATGGTATCACCACGTGACAACCACACCAAGAAAAAGTGACGGTTGTACATGACTCTACTCATACTTTCCATGTTGACAACCACGCCAAGAAAAAGTGATGGTTGCACGTGAGAGGAAGTGTTGAAAGTAAAAACTAAATGAGGACGTTAAGGATAGTCATATAACATATAAGATGGGTCAAAGCTGAACAAGGCTTGAGTCTTATTGTTGGAACCCGCTTATATGTACCTATAAAAAACCCATCACTCTCTCAACTTTAAATACTCTTTATAGACTGATTATCTTTCATATCGCCAAACATTTGTTCTATGAACCACACATAGTTTTAGGAGATCAGGAATTGTGCTAGATACTTGATGTTTCTATTTTCCTTTCCTTCTCTTCTTTGTGTATAACAAATACATCGACAACCAGCCTTTATTAAAACCTCTTGGGTTGTGTTTGTGTGAATACACATGTGAAATTGTAGCATACATACTCATATTTCCCGGGGCTAGCCCTCTTGTTTAGTCCATCTTGATTTTGAGCAGTCTTAACACATTAAATGCACTAACCAAATTTATATATATGTCTCTGTTTGCATGACTTTATATACCAATATGCTATGAATCTATTAAGTTATTAGGTTTTGAAGGGACTCAATTTTAGAACAAACAGGGATTGGAAGTTAGAGTGCCTTGTTGCCCTCAGATTCAGCATGCTATAATCATAATAACCTGATTCTCGATGGAGGATTGAGATAATTTTTAATATCGAAAATGGTTTAAAGAAATTGAGATGGAGACATAAATTTGGAAAGATAGATTTTTGGGTTTCTGGGAATTATTTACTTTTAGCAGCAAGCGCACACAAGGATTTTTTTCAAGTCTATGAATTACAACAAAGAAAATAGAAGCAGGGATGGATGATGGAAAAAGATAATAGACAAGTATGGAAATGAAATTTCAAGAAGAGAGGAAGCCCTCAGAGAAATCAGAGAGTCAACTTCCATTCATCATTAAAAAGCTAAGCAAATGCAGTATAATACAATAGATAATAATAATACATGAGAACATCTCAATCCTTTTGCATATAGAGCCTGTTAACTTATCATAGTAATTTAGGACCATGTCTACCGATATGTGAAGAATTGCCCATGCACAAATTTCCATTTATTCCCAAGAAGGTTGAACAAGATCCTCTAATAAAACTCCTATGTTATGGTTAAGAGGTTTCAAACACAAGCCATCCAACTTAGAATTTGCTGTGCCTCAGGGGTAAACGGGCAGGGCTGGTTGTGTTCAGGGAGTTCAAGTCCTACAGCTAGCAAAAAGAACCAATAAATTTAATCTACATTCTTTTTTTATAAATTGACATAATAGAAGGACTCTAAACTAACTCAGAGTTGTAGATATCTCTTCTAGACTGAAATAAATTGAAATTAGTCAAGATATAACAATTTGTCTTTAGAAATTCAGTAAATCTATACTCAAGGGGCTTTCATGTCACATATATGTTTTATGATTTCTTGAATTGAGCTTGATATGCTTATGAGTTATGAGAATCGGGCTTAGCTGATGAAAGATGGTTTCACCATGGTTATATGGTCTCAACATTGAAATTGGTTGAAACAATTGGAACCTTGATTAAAACTTCGAAAGTCATGTCATGCAGTATTTGAAAAGATTTCTTTAACAAAATGTCTTGATTTTGCAAGTGGTGCCTCCACTCTTATTTGCAAGGATTTCTTTCCTTCAGCTTGGAATCCTTGCGATCATGACCCCAAATGCTTGTATAAATGATCAAATATAAAGAGACGGGAAGGTTTTGTCTATCCTTAGACTTGCAGTATCTGTTTTTAGTAGTTGTAGAATCTTCTGAATGATTTTATCTTAGGTGAATATCCCCTGGATTCTGCCTTTTCCTCATGGAAGAGAATCCTTGGGATTATAATGCCAAACACATGTATATATGGCTAGGTAAACTGTGCAATTTTTTTATTTTTTGGTCAAGCTAGCAATTAATATGTTGTACATTAACTCATGATGGATAGAGTGATGAGTTAGAATAATTACTAATCAAACGTATGAAGTGAGCTTGGAAAAGAGAATTGAGGTTAACCTCTTTTTTAAAATAATTAGAGTTCCGTTTTTTTCTAGGTATGCAACCTGTTAGATCTGGTCTAGAAAATTCCACCCAAATAGCCATTTTACGATGCTGTGGAAATTCCGCGATTGAGAAGAAGGAATTGCCATAGCTAAAGAAGTCCAAGTGTGCCTAACCTTTATTTCGCCTTTCGATCCATATGTAATTACACGTTACCAGTGAACTTAGAAGTGTTATAAGTGATTACAGTAGATTCCAAAGTTCTATTACTTATTTGCTACAAGCTCATACATCATAGGTACATTATAAATAAATTAATGGAACTAAAACATTAGTCCTGATATAAATATTTACTAGAATCAGAAACAATAGTAAGGCAACACATGCATAGATTCATATTCCACCAATATGCACCACACTATACTAAAACATAAAAAATTAATGCATGTTTACTTTGGCACTTCACTTCCATGCTTATAATCCTAATGTTTATGTTGCTATCCTCCCAGTTTCTAACTAGCAAAGCAAACAATAACCAAAATCAATACCGAACAATAACCAAATCAATATCGAACAATAAACCATATACAATTACACAACACACACACACACACAAATAAAAAGCAAGAAGAATGTAATGAAGATTTGTGGGCTTAATCTAAATGAAAAGCAGATAGGCTGTGCATCAAAGGAAACTTATGATCCCTTTTTTAACTATAAAGTGCAACCAGAGTGTTATACTACTAAATTGCTTGTGTGTGTGTGTGAGTGAGTGAGAGAGAGAGAGAGAGAGAGAGAGAGAGAGAGAGAGAGAGAGAGCACCTTATTAGTAGTTGAAATCATGGTTTGCAATATTAGCTGATTCCAATTTAAGATGGTTGACTCCGATCCAAAGATTGACCGTTCGAGTTCTGTTCCCGATACCGTCCACTACCAGGTTATATTGAGTTTACCACTTGATTAGTAGTTTCTAGTATTATGTTTATTAATGGGTTAGTGGGCTTATTAATAGGCTATTGGATTAAGGTTTATTTGACATCAGCAATTACAAAAAATTATATAAAAAAATATTGCAGTTATTTTGACCAGGTATTAATACAACTATTTTAGACATCATTAATTGCTGATAAATTTCCAAATTGTTTTTAGTTGCTTTTACTATTTATATAAAGTATTTCATACTTATCATTTTTTTGGCAAACGATATAAAATCCAATATTTCCGCTCAAGATGTCCGTTATGTCCGATTACAATCCCAAAAGTGGCCACCCGACAGCAATATCTATACCGAGTTATAAAACCTTGGTTGAAATAGACAAAAATGCATGACTAAAGACGAGGGTATATATATATATATATCCTAGCAATGAATGATCTATGATCCATTGATACCCACTAAACCACCCTGGACTTAATATTTGTTACATTGGGATGTTATATTTATCATTATCTGCAGTTTGAGTTGTAGTTAGGATTACAATACAATAACAGGCTTTACCCCACAACGTTGGTACCATCCACATGAGTTCTCGAATCAATCATTTCAATAATATTAACAGCTAAGAATCTAAGATATTTTTTGTAAGTGCCTTTATCCATGTTTAGGCCTATCTCTAATCCTTGTTGCACCAATTGCTACAAATTTATCACTTCTTTTAACCTGCACACCTATTGGCATTCATTGCAGATCGCTAAATTCTAAACATCTTCATCGGTGCCCCTCCCCTTTATGGGAAGCATCATTCAGTTGACAAGAGGCATCCCAGATTATTTCGTTCATAGGGGTCATATGACTCATATCTAAGTATCTAACTTCTTGCAGATGCAATTGATTCCTATCCGATCTCTTGGAGGGAGTATCACCACTCAAGCTATCTCACGTTATCATTCAACTATACTCATTTTTGGGGAAGGTTGTTTCTTAATTTCCCAACATCCGCGTAGAAAGTAATATTTGTCCACTAACTTTATATATATATATCATCACATAAGACCCCATAGTCATTTTCTAATTTAACCATCCTGCTTTGCTTTTTTAAAATCATTTCCTTGTAGATCTAACCAATCAATCGTCATGAATGAATTGGTCCTTAGGACGAAAATGTCCACTCCAGTTTTTGATTTTGGCCATCAATCTGCATTATTTGCTTATTTAATATCTTAATTTGTTTAATCGCGTTGCTTATGTTTTGTTTTCATTAAGCCATCTTCAGATTCTAAGGTTGTTGACTAGCATACTAACGAAATCTTTGACTAATGATTCTAAAGGTTGTTGAGAATACATGAACTCTTTAACTAATTTTTTAATGGTGGTTGAGTATATATGAACAAACTCCTTGATTAATCATGCATATCCTTCATCACATCAGTATATCTGTGAGATGCTTTATTAATTTTCATGTTGTTCTTTATGTCCACAGTTGGTGGGTGAGATGTCGTTGTTTAAGGAACCCTTGCCTCCTATAGTTTGGTTACTATTTCTGAGCTTGTTATTTTGTAGATAGGGTTATTGAAGAGAGTACGTAGTTAGATCACAATGCTTTTAACTGGGACTTTTACTTTGTTTTTCTGGGGCCCTTGACAAAGCACAATGGAAAAGAAGGATTCATATATCCGACCCTAAAAATTTGGGATGAAGGCTTGTTTCTCGGTCAATACTTCAATACCAGCTCCAATGCCCTTAATACAGGACATCTACCTTGCATTCTGACCCAGTCACTAGGTACAACGAAGCGGTGAATATTTACATAAAGCATCCGTGTTCTATACTGGACAACCATTTTAGTTCTTGCTGTGTAAACTTCTTGGTCTATGAACTAGCATATCATGATTTTTGATAGTATTGGGGTTGATTATGCTGCAAATATGTAGCATGCATAAATAAATGATTTATCTTTTCCATTGGTGTGCTTAGCTTCTATCTCTTTAAAATTTCACATAAACAATGCAGCATTTCCTTTCTTGCATCATATCTAGTAGTGATGGTTTAAGAATAACTACCAATAAAACAATTGTCTTAATATTTCCTTTCTTGCATCATATCTAGTAGTGATGGTTTAAGAATAACTACCAATAAAACAATTGACTTAATATTTTTCGTTAAATCAAATGTTTTTCCATTAATTTTCTGCCTGATATTTGGTCTGCTATCATCTTGGCTGTTGATGACCTCCATTTCCTTTCGTACCCACAAACTGGTAATTTCTGAATACCACACAAGCCAAAGGTATGATGTATTGCCACATTATAAAACCACCACCACCTACACTTTGCCATTAATATTAGCATATTCCTGTCGCCATGACAATTTTAGTACTAGCTTTCAAGTTTTAACTGTTTTGTCAGCAATACAAACTGGTGCCAAACTTTTGTCAGCAGAATGTGGATAAGTTGATGTATGAAATGTGTATGTAACAAGGATTGGTATTTCGAGGTCCATTTGTGAAAGGGTCATTGATAGCATCCATCATTAAAGAATACAAAACTATGGCGTGCAAGACAAGAATGATACATCAAAAATGAAAAGAAACAGCACATTCTGATGTAAAGTATTAGAGAAGCACATGCATGGTGAAGACTTGATGTGCACAAAAATGAAAATATTAGGAAAAGAGCAAAAAAATAAAATGGGTTGATGAATGTATGCACTGTTTCTTTTTGAACTTCTGTTCGTGAGGTACGCGGTCATTTACATGTATTCTCTATTCATTCAGATCAAGATCTTTATGGGCATGCTGTCATTTACATAGTTGGATCTCAATTCATTTTTATACCATGAACTGAATTCAGCATCTTTGTGGTCGATACCTTATTTTTACTTTTCCCTCCTTTCTCAGGGAGCAATTGGTGCATAAGCTGAAAAAAGATGGCCCTTGTGTTCTTAAAGATCTTGAAGAAAGCCATATGATTACTTTGGTTGAGCTGTTAATATCGGAGAAAAGCTGGATTGAAGAATCTGCTTCTCATCCCTTTCCTTTTAGACTTTCTCTCACTTCCAAAAGGAGTTTCATGTCCAATAATGTTCAAGGTTCCAACGGCCTAAGCTCTCTTTTTTCAGGCAAAACATCGCAATCTAGTTTGTCCAATGGAACTTTAGAAACAAAGCCCCAAAATCTTGCAGAATTGAAATCTTGGTTTCAAAGAACATGCACTGACACCAAAGATATTAAACCAGAGGAATTCCAAAAGCTTTTCGAGAGCAACTTCTGTGAAAAGCTCATTTGCTCTACTTATGGCTATCCTACTATCCGAAGCCTACTCTTTGCTTGCTCAGCAGGACAAATGCCTCCTACTAAAGAAGAAATTTTATCTGATTGCCACAAACTCTTGACGGAGCTTCTAAAAGAAAACCCCAATGGAGTCAACATGAGCAACTTCAGACCAGCGTTTTTTCAGAAGTACGGTTACATACTTGATTGTCGAATGCTCGGCTACTCGAAGCTCGCATCATTGTTACAGATCATGCCTGGGGTGAAAATAGAGTCTTCTTATATTTTACCTGCAAAGATCTTCAGCTCGGCTTCTAATAGCGAAGACTGGGAGGAGTTGGGGCCTGTATCAGATACCCAAGCTAGTACGGATAATAAAAATGTGAGCTCATATAGCAGGGCTTCTCTTTCAGATGAAGAGTTTACGGATTCTGAGGATGAGAATCCGTCGGATTTTGATGGGTCAAAAAGGCAGGCAAAGAGAGGAGAGGAAGATAGTTCTCTGATGAATATTCTTGATTCGTGGTATAGTAGCAAGGACGATGCTTCCTCGGATGGGCTTGTGGATTGTTCTAGAAACAATCCACAGAATGCTTCAGATTCTAACTCAAGGGTAAGGCCCTATAAACACTATTCTTTTGTTGCGGAGTCCAAAGACGAGGAGAAAGATCGGCTAGTGGATAACATATTGGGTAGTCTGAAGAAAGCAGGAAAAGTCTAGCTTGTTGCAGGGTTAGAGAACAACTTTTCGCTAGTGGTTTAGTGATGGGAGAAAATAGAATGTTAGCAAGCGATTTTTTCTCCCTTTTCTTATGTTGGAATAATTATTGGAACTGAGGGGCAAGTAAATGCTGTGTCAACTTCATGGCATCGATCCTCCAAGTTTTGTCGAGAGGAATTCTCGGTACATGTGGATATATCACAATTTCTCCTGATTGTAGTAAATTTTGATGATGATTGTCCATCGCGGTTATTTCCGTTAGGGTTTGTTATAAGTCGTTCTGTTTAAAAAAGAAAGGATTATTATATTAACAGAATGCTGATTTGAGCTACTTATCTGCAATCTAGTGGAATACATGTGCAAGAGACCTATAATATAGAAGGGGGTTCTGATCATTTGAGAACTTTGCAATACAAAGTGGAGCACACGAAAGGTTGTAATTTTTGAAATTCTTGTTTACAGAAGATTGTAGTGTCGTGTTGCATGGCTCATTGTTGTGTCAGGCTTTTTCTTGCTTTTGCAAGGTTTACTTATTTGATTGAGATTAAGCTGCAGGAGCCAAAAAGAGCTCAAATGTATATCTGTAGCAGCACAAGAAATCATCAGAGAAGAAACCGGCTTAATTGCTTGTTTAGCATCATAGCTACTGGCAGAATTTTCTATACCATTCCTTCCTTTTTGCCACCAAAAGTGTAGCATCCCTTGTCAACTTTGCAAATGCATCAGTAGTCCAAGAAACTAGATCAGCAAATAAAGCTATCATAGCACGACTTTGCATACCAAACTTATATTATTATCATTCTACTGCATTTCATATGCTCTCTTATTTTTACCCTATAATTATCACAATTAGTTGGTATTACAACAGCAAATGCGAAACTGATTTTACAAGAGCATCTCATAAGTCGTTACTCTCATAAGTTGTTACTATCTACAGCTTCTCATTGTTAAGGAGTGTAGTTCTCTGCATCTCCTCCGAATGTGCTTCCCTTCAGATTTACACAGCTCATCGCTGATGTCCGTTAGTTGAGGGATTACTGAGATGCACCGTTGTGTACTATGAACTTCTCTCTTCACTTTCAGAAGTGCAACTTCTTGATCTCATCACTTGTGTGGATTTCTCCTGCATATGTGAAAGAAGAGTAATTAATCCAAAGGTTAACGTCACAGATGTTTGCCTGTTGGTCGTTTGCTTATTAGCATATCTGTAGAAATTAGGAATACAACATATGTTAGAAAAACCCATTGATAGGATGCCCTATATAGATTGAAAAGTCTTTTATTTTGGTGCTCCCAGTTTCCTCTATTGGAATTTTACGTGTATAGCAGCAGACGTCAACATCCAACAATCCACCAAATTGCCAGGTTCCAGGTTCTGCTTGACCCTCAAGTCAAAGCTGTCGCCCCTTGCCATCCCCGTACATTCATGTGGCACTATTAGACATGCTTGAAATCAATGAACAATAGCTCAGCTGTTATGGGCACTTCTCCTCTTGAGGACAGTGCCGGTTTGAGAAGGAAAATTGGCCACAAAATAACGTTTTCGGGGCAAATTTGTGGATCCCCTGGTGCACGTGTGTTGTGTGCTTGTGTGTGATGTGTGAGTGGATGTGTTTGTGTGAATAGGTTAGGGCTTACAGGAGTGCAAAAAAGAAAATGATGATGATGATGATGATAGACATGCTTGATTTGACTTTCCGAGAGCATGCCCGACATGTCCATTCTCAATGAGACTTTCGAGTCACATCAAATGCGATTAAATACAAATCTATCTTCGAAGTCTGTTTATTATACTATATAGGTTAAACAAAAACCCTTGGATTACTGTGCAACCGGGTGAGCCAGCCACCCATTTCAAATAGGTTTTCGATCTTCTAGAAATAGGGTTGTGATGATCATCTTAGGTTTTGTATAGGGGCTATGATAATTATCTTTTGTGCTTGATAGGGACTATGATAAGTACCTGGTATAATGGGGCTTTGGTTGTTGCATGTCGATCTCTAATGGTTTCGTGTGTGTTTGGTTCATGCGTTCTTGTTACTTATCACCTTTATTTTTTAATTCATAACTAATTCTCACTTAAATAGTCTATACCTTTATTTGAAACATCATACAAACAAATTCTAGCTTGATTGTTTGCTCGTCCATAGTTATAACTACGTTTATTTTTTCTTTTCTCCTCAAATGATTTCAATCTTTTACATGGACCGCCTCTTTAATTAGTTATGATTGGATCTAGCATATTATGTATGTTTTCGGATATGCCATCATTGTCCGACACTTAAACGGTTTACCATCATTTTGTCTTACTTGCAATTTATCAACCATCAATTACTTGGTTTTCAAATAACCTATTTTGGATTTCCTTGGTAACACCTTTTGCACTTTGCAAAAAATCTTGGTATCTCTATTTGTATCTTTGAATTTATTAAATAGATGATTAAAAGGTTGAGGAATGCGGAAAAAGGCAAACTCATATGTAACACATGTAACTCGTGTGAGTTATAATGCAAGACATGCGCCTACAAAATATACTTCTATATTCCAAACTCATATATGATCAGTAACAAGATTAAGGTCAAACTGAAATGAACAAAAACTATTCTTCTTTTTGCGCTCGATCTGCATCATGAACATTCATACTCACTGATTTTCTTGCTTGTGGCAATCATGTATTTATTGGCCTCTAATATATTCTCCTTCATCCGTACAAAACAGGTGGCGTGTATGTTAGTAGAAGAAATCTTAAGTGGATGTGCATTGCTTCTTGAGTAAGATTTTTATTGTGTTGCTTTGCAATCATCCAATTCTTCGGTTTTTACAAGCTGTGAGACGCAAATGTCAGAGTGAGAAACTTAATCATGAAGAATAATGTTAAGCTTAAAATACTTGTGTAGTAGGAGTTAGGACATTAGGTGCTTCTATTTCCTAATAGCACTTTGCCCAAAAGAAAGTTATTGTTGTTGTTCTTGTGACCGCCAGACAGCAGAATTATCAATTACACATACAGATCTAGATTGGTGCAATATATAACAAAAATGCAAGTCCCAATGTACATCGCACGCGATCGGAGACAAATTGAGGGTGTGGTCATGTTATGCGTCAGGATAAAGTTGTCCTCAAAGGGGGTGATCGACTCCCCCGATCACAAAGTGATCGAACGAATCTTGTTTACTCCATACCAACCTATATAATAGGATAAAAAAAGCATCTAAGATGGACTCGGTTTGAAAAATTAACAGATTTTCCCACATGAAGCATATGGAGGATTCATATGGGAAAGCATGGGGCAGTCTTCGTTTTGATTGGAAGCCTAAAAGATCAATCTGCATGATTCTCATGTGAACTAACCCAACAATTTCTGATTTGGTGTTATCAATTTCTTTTCTTTTTATCCACATTGATTTTGTTAGAAGCTCTCTCGACAGGCTCCTAAATACTTCTTTACGTTTGCATCACTTGAGCAAATTGTTCATGAGCGAATGAAATGAAATGCCATAGGTAGATCTTCCGTAACTAATCTAACTAGGGTGAGCATATATGTTCCATTTTGAATTAATTTATTTACAGGCATAGTTTACTTCTGTTTCACGCTATATTTTCATCATCATGCTGTACGTGCACTGCAAAATTTGACTATGACTTGAGCCATTCAAGGCATGCACATGCTATGCATTGAAGAAGAACAAGATACCAATCATAAATATTAGAGTTAAATGACAGTATCGGTTTACCTAGTAAGATGCAGTCCAATGGTTGTATTCATCCATTCTGATTATGAAGGAGCTTGAGCTAGGCTTGCCACCACCTCCATATGCCTTTCAATTTTCAAATAAAAACTAGGGGTCGCATTTCCATGATAAAGTTAGTAAAAAAACACACACCCTGGAGATCTCTGAAGTATCGGTTTTACTGTCACTACTTCTCAAGCACATCTTCAAATTACACCTTTGTATATATACAACTGCTCCTATAGGTCTGTTAGAAGCAATAATATATCTTCAGTTGATATGTAATCATCAAAACAGAGAAATAATGCTCTTAAAATGCGTTCTCATTGACATTCAAATAAAATTCTATTAAGTCCTCCTTACGAAGGTAATAGTATTACATTATTGTCAGGTAAATCAGTTTTACTTTCTTACAAAAGAGTGAATATAGTTTTTAACACATAAATAGACTGGTAAAATCAACAACCTGTGATGATTAACTCGTACACAAGATACAATCTTATATATCAAGGTCTGATACAATATGTGGAACCGCATTTAACAAATGCAACGAGCTAATAATATTTATTTATGTATGTTTACTGCTCTATAAAAACAATTAGTATTACCATCAGTCTCTGTTCGGTACTCTTCGCTTTGTCTTGAACATAAGAGTCATGTTTTGCTTATGGGATTTAACTTTAAGAGTTTGCACTCAAGAGTAGTACTGATGATTGATGGATACAACATGAGGACTCAAGATAGTCTTATAAGCAAAAAATACACCAATAACCTACACTCCTGATGGTTCACGGCTATCAAAAAACATACAAGAATACAGGGGCAAGGCTCTGAATATTTAAAGAGATTGCAAGTTAATAAGAGCTTAATCTATTGTGAGAAAAACATGCATAATAGCACCACGAGTGTTAAGATAAAACACAGAGAAAGGTAGTACCTGAAACCAGCGGCTGCACTCCTGCTAAGCTCCAAGCAGATTTCATGGCTTAAATCTGAATTACCATCAACCCGGATTGCCTGCCAACAGAAATAATATCGAATTGAGCTTCTAAATCAGGAGTCAATAAGATGAGCGCAGTGTAGTAGAACTAACAACTTCTAGTTCGAATCCTAATTTCATAAGTATGCAAATTACAAATAATTTCAAACTGAAATATACCAGCATTACTGTTCCATGTAAATATATAACTGTAACAATTACCAGGCACTCTCCATATGCTCCTCTTCCCAACCTAATCTTGAAAGGCTTCTCCAACAACTTATCCGCAGCATCCCTCCGTGAATTAGCATAAGAATTACCCTTTCACAATCAAGTCTTTACAATCTATTTCAAGAAGCTGTCGGACAATTCCAAACCAAGTTTAATATTTACAATACAAAAAAATAAAGACAACCAGATATAAATCAAATCAAACATATTCGAACACGCAAGGGTTAGTGACGCAATTCAACCTCGCCATCTCATCTTCGATACCAATCTTAAACGCTTTGATGTCAGAGAGCTTGTATCTTCTGAGGTCTGCATCCTCAACATACCTCAAAACATTTTCGACGAGATCTCTATATTCATCATTCAATAACTCAACCGGCCTTTCCGTTTGAGAATTGGATTCCGTGATCTTTTGCAAGAAGTAATCATGAACAAGCCAAGCACTGCTCTTGTTAGTATCAATATGCAGCTCGAGATTCTTCAGGATTTGCCCCAGCTGTGAAATCCTTGCAAGTGTAGACTGGCGATGATCGAACGCTACCACACTAAAATATCAAAAAGATTACAACTTGGCATTCAAAATTTGGAATGGAATTTGCTGAGTAGGGGGTTAAGCCACCGTGGCATGATGCGGGAGAGCTCGACGGCGAAACGTTTGGGGCCGATGAAGTCGAGAAGGTAGCAGGTTTCCAAGGCGCCCCCACATTCAAAATCTTCTATCCTAAAAGAAAAAGCTTGACTTTTCTTAAAGAAAAAATTCAAAGATTGAACACATTCAAATTTGTGAGAGAGAGAGAGAGAGAGGAAAGAACCTGAAGGGCTCGAAGGAGGAGAAGGAGAGGGAGAGAGAGGGAAGGCGGAGGAGAGAGTGGTAGAGATGGGCGAAGAAAGCGGCGTAGGATCCAGCGAAAGTTGGGTAGTTGTCTAGAATCAAGCTGCTGCTGCTGCTGTTGCCGCTGCCATTTTTGTTGGAGGTGAAGAATGATTAGATAGCATTGATCGCAGCATCGAAGCGAAACCCTCAAACGAGCGTCGCCGCCGGCGAGAGTGGCGACGCCGGCGATGATGCCTTGGCTGGATTCATTGGACAATTTTTTATATTAAACCATTTTTAAATAATAATTTTTAAAACAATGCACTTGGAAAACTTATTATAAAAAAAGACCACTTTCAACTAGTCATATAATTCGCGAATTATTCGCTGAATTCGTGAATAATTCGTGCATTTTTGATCAGCCGGCTTAATCGCCGAATTAATCGGCGGGTTATTCGCGATTATTCCCGAGTTATGTGAAAAAACAGCGAATAATTCAAAAGACAGCAAATAATTCACAAAATCAAAACCTAACGTCTCATATATTAATTTCTTGCTCGAAATCCTTCCCGAATATTTCCCAAACACTTATCGAATCTTTCCCGAATACCTGCCGAATTTTTCCGAATAGTTCTTTGGATCCGAATTTTCGACCTCGCCGAGTTATACCCAAACGACGAATTTGCGACTATGCTTTCAACCAAGCATAGATTAGATTCTAAGACGCCACTCAGCGACGGCGCTGGCGTCAATAAATTTTTTTATATTAAGTGGCGCAGTTTGAAACTGTGCCCGTTACAAATGTATGGGAGGCGCACTTTCAAACTGCGTCCCTTACAATCCACTGTGAATAAAAAAAAATTTAGGGACACAGTTTGAAAGTGCGCTCATTACAACTGTAAAGGGCGCAGTTTGAAACTGCATCCTTTACAAATGTACCGGGCGCAGTTCCAAACTGTGCCCAATACAAATGTAATGGGCGCAGTTTCAAACTGCGCCCACTACAAATTTTTAGTTTATTACCCGGCGCACTTTGAAAGCGCACCCATATATTTTACTAAAAAATAATAGGGTGCAATTTGAAAGTGCGTCCAATTCCCTAACTTAAATAGATTCGGTCTATTTACTTTCCTCATTCCTTTCTATTCTCTATCTCTCATCTCTCTCTGGTTCCTCTCTCTCTCTGTGTACTTGCTCTCTCTCCCGGCGACCTCTCTTCCCCCTCCCGGCGACCTCTCTCATCTCTGTCATTCTCTCTCTCTCTCCTCCCTCGCTTTCTTGGTCCGGATCTCACATTTTCTTTCTTGTGCAGATTTAGAAGGAAATTCACCAGCGGACAATCATCTTCGTCATCGTCATCGTCATCACCACCGTGAGCATCAAGAATGTTAGCAAAACCCTAATTTTCTTTTTAAAAAATTCATAAAAATATTTGATTCAAATTTGGTATTCGGAAAGCAATTCGATATAATTGGATACATATTAAGGATTTTCGCGATTTTACTTGTGACGGATCAATGTGTAGGATACAAGTTCTTGCAACTTATTACATTATAGAAATATTAACTTTATTGTAAGTTTATGTAATTCGATCAGTATAAAAGTGAAGATAAATAAGTAGCTTGTTTGATGAGAACTCTCAAAATATGCGTCAATTTTTCTGGCAGGTGGGAAAATGACGGATAATTACATCCATCTAATTTGCTATTTCGGTGGCCAATTATTGACTGGAACAAATAATATTCCTGAATACGTTGGAGAAAAAACTAATATGACTAAAGTCAAGAAGTTTAGCACATAAAACGAGCTGTGCCAAGCAGTGTACAAAGCTACCAAAATCAATCCGTTAGAATTCAATATCTTCTTAATATGCAAATGGCCGACGGAGTATAAATATATTGCCATTGAAGTCTCCGATGATGAGAATATATAAGTCATGCCTGCATCGGAATCGAAATCGATCGAGCTGTTTGTGAAGAATGAGATATTGACGTCCGCTCAACTGCCCAAACCTTATTCTGAAATGCCTGATCCTTCTTTTCGAGCATCCGAGCAACACCCGCAAGGAGAAATGACACGCATGCTCAATATGAATATTGATTCTACCTGATTTATGTTTCCCACCAATGATTAACAATATATAGATCAAAGTTACGTAAGTGAAGGCACATCAAGGGGGACGCCAGTGAATTGACAGTTTATGAAGTAAGTATTACCTAACTCATCTTTATACCGCATATATATTTAGCGGAACACTATTTATTGATAGTGGAGGTATGGTATAATTACTAAGTATTCATAAATTTGTGTGTAGTTCTTATGTACCGTCCCCCGGTTATAATTGCATGTCACCGCCAAGTTTCGGTTTTAATTGCATGCCAACGCCAAGTTTCGGCTTCAATATTATGCCCCAAAATACCGAGCACATGCAGTCATACAATACGGAATACAATACGAGACGAACACCGTTTGCAGACGATATGTCGGGATTTCGTCGGTTTGAAGCCAGAACATTAAGTACCATGCAAGTCTCCAATGTTTGTTCCGCACATCCAACCGATATACCTGCTATAGATCCAGCGGTGTTGGAACATAATGGAGATGAAGTGATGATGATGATGATGCTAGTGATGTGGACGAGATTCAAGCACAAGACAACACGCAAATTGCACATGTCCTTACTGATGAGAATGATAGGCAGTGAATTACTAATTCATGTGTTAACAATTATTTCGTTGAGTTTGAAAATCCACTGCCGATAATATGACAGATGCTCACATGTTATCTACATCGGTAATGGAGAATGCTAAATTTGTACTGATAAGCTTTCAGCAGTCGATATTGAAAGTGAGTTGAAAGTCGGCGATTTGTTCGAGAATAAGAAGAAGTTAATTCAGGAAGTCAGCATTTGGTCAATTAAACACGGAGTTTCTTTTAAACCAATCAAGACTAACATGACCAAATACACCGTCGTTTGTAAAACAGATGCGAACTGCCCGTGGAGGTTTCATGCATATATCTCAAAGAAATCACCGACATGATACTTGCAGATAAAGAAGTATGCAGATAATCATACTTATGTGATTCCTGTAGTGAATTAAAATCATATGTAGGCCACTTCTACAT
This sequence comes from Agapanthus africanus, assembly GCA_030015575.1. Taxonomy (NCBI): domain Eukaryota; kingdom Viridiplantae; phylum Streptophyta; class Magnoliopsida; order Asparagales; family Amaryllidaceae; genus Agapanthus; species Agapanthus africanus. The sequence continues at coordinate 871,398,070 of JASDDO010000019.1, read as the reverse complement.
TCATATGTAACAAAATATTGCCTTTTGTGAAAGCGGATGTCGATCTATCCCCCAAAACGATTCAAGTGCTTATAAAAGATACATTATTCTTTGAAATAAATTATATGAAGGTATGAAATGTGTTGAACAGGGTATTGTCTAAAATATACGGAGATTGGGAAGATTCGTATGAATATTTGCTACGATATCTTACCACCATCAAATCTACTAATCCTGAGACTGTCTTCAAGATAACTGACGCTTCAATGTCAGAAAGAATGTGTCACGACTCGAAGGTACGGAACGCGACTGGTACTTAGATTACGAGACGTCTAAAGGCGTAACGTAAACTAAGTCAGCCAAAGCCCAGAAAATCTAAACCAAAAACCAATGAGAGTGAAGGAAACCTTTCATGAAAACGACTTAAAATCAATTAAGTAACTTTAACTCTTTAAAAAAAAGATCAAAAATTTCCGAAAATTTCGGCAGAGTCTCCTTTGTAAATTCTACCCCCAAAATGGGTACAACAAGAAAAATAAATATTTAATAACAAAATGGCATCCCCAAGCGGGAGCTAGCTCTTCGCCCAAGGCGGATCACAACCACACACAATATATGTAATATCAAGAAAAAGAGTATAAAGAAATGAAAAATATAAGAAAACACAACGTCGGCTCAAGTGAGATCGACCCCAAAGAAACCACATATACACAAATCTCTCAGTCTCATCACTAGGTCGCATATACAAATAAGAAGTGGTAGATGGAGAGTACTAGATACAAGGCTAGTACAAAAAGAGATAAAGGTGCCCTCACAACCCACCTACGAGCAATGTCGCGAATCTGAGCAAAAGAAACCAACAATAAGATAAGCCCGCCGCTACAAGGCTGACGGGTCCGACCTGCAAGACACTGTGGCACAACGGGGGTGAGTTGCCAGCTCATGAGTAGCAAGTAACATCTAAGAAGGCTATCGTAAGAATGCACGCAAATGCGTCACAACATGTATGTCTAGATGTGATGTAATGCCACTAGTATGTATGCACATGTATGCAACTTCAATATGAAATTTTTAAGTGCTTTAAAATACTATAAGCTCTGCATTCTTAACTTTAGAAAAAGAATATCTGTGCAATAGCTAAGTACCATCATGAAATCATCTGAAAACCGTGTCAAGCATCGACACCAAATATGGAAATATATCTGTCTCAATGTCTCATTGTATCAATGTCTCAATACATCGGGCTCCGTCAGTTCGGATCGGCCCATATCATCAAATCTCACGACAACAGTCGGTATCCTCCGGATATCCGCCGCGCCAGACATCACCGGTAGGTAGTCTTCCCCTGCCAGGCTGATCGTCTACAACTCGATCTTCTTGCCCCGGGGTACCATACCGGGCCCACCATGTACCCGAGACAGTTCATCCACTTCTCGAATCGGGTCTCGAAATCCAACAGAAAACATGAAAACTCATGGTGGACGACACATACATCACGAGAAAACTGCAACTTTGTTTTAAAAATGATAATAATAAGCTTTTGTTAAATTCTTGCGGTTTTCCCCAAAATCCAGAAATCGCAGCAATACTGAAATCCTCAAGAAAATCATAATACCCAACATATTGTATATGATAAATGCTTATGATGTCATAGGTATGCAATGTGATTTATAGCTAGAAACCTATATAGCATGATGATGAAGTGAGGTATATATATATATATATATATATATATATGCTATGCAATTCGATGCATCATATACGATGCAAGGGTTGATACTGAATTAATCGGGTTCTACAGTGCTCGTGACATGGCAATTACCAAAGGCGTGTGTGTCACATGAACAGTGCGCGTGCAACAGGAGCCAATGGTAATGGTGTACGTGTCCTATGAAGTGATATCACACATGTGTATATGGATATCCACGTAATTCTAGCAGACGAATAGCTATAAAGGTATGCATATGAATGAGAGGGTTAACTAATTAACAATGCATATAGTTGCAAGTAATTAGGTAATCCTAACTATGGGGCGTCTCGCGCTATCCAGACGATTCCCCCATAGATGAATACATCTACTCACCTGAATGCCTCGCTAATCTGATCCAACCACCGCTTTGCTTTTGCGCGCCACGTTCGATATTTCCGCAACCGATCCTAGAATTGCATAACACACAACATAAGATTACATATTCCTAAAACGACGCAAGTCACAATATGAAAAGATCGACGCTCACAAATTAGGCACAACGTGCACTCGGTGCGCGGGAAACACACGAAAATCGCTAAAACCTTAACTAAAATCGTCGTTTCGGGGCAACCGTCAAAACTAAAGCCCGACAAAACCAAACTCCGCATTCGCACACCCTAATAGTCGTAGGAGATGCTAATAATATCGTCACGATATCGCAATTAAATCACTTCCTAATTTTTATAAAAACCTAGTAAGCATTAGCATACCGATTTCGATACAAACATCGCGAATTAACGATCTAGCGATCGCAACATCGCATACACAACCAATCTAACCTACTAGATGGCCACAATACTAAATTTAACCCATCAACCATACTACAAACCCTAATTACAACATCAACCCCTTTCTTGAATTTTCAAAAACCAACCATTACAATGAAATTAACACTTTAAAATACTAATTTAGCTTATTTAAACTACAAATTTAACAACTAGATTAAAACTTATACCTCCCAAGTGTTGATTCTCTTGCACTAAACCTCCAAAGTGGCCTCTTTTCTCCTTGTTTTAATCCAATTTGGGCTTGAGAAGGGATGGCTTAAGGTTTTGGGTTGAATTAGAGAAGAATTTAGTGAATTTCGGTGGATTTTTGATGATTTTTGAAGGAATTATGAAGCAAGAAGTGAGGGGAAAAATGGGGCTGCAGCAAGCTGAGTCCGGCCAGAGGTGGGGAGGGGCGAGTGTGAGGGAATTGTGTAGAAAATTCTACACAAAAGCTACCTTTAAACTCATTTAATGCATATCACATCAAATTTTACATAAAAAACCCCATTTTCATTCATTTTCAACCCATTTTAAACTATAAAACAACTAAACTTGAAATATTTTGATAAAATTTTTGTTACACTATATTTTAGTTTATAATGGTTCCTAATTATGTAATTTACCCAATTAAATTTGTATTTTTCACTAATTTAATGTATTTTTAAAAGCTTAAAATAATATTAAAAATAATTAATTAAGAACTTTTTTTTTATTAACTAGAAAATTTTAAGTGACAATTAGTGACCAAATTTTAGCAATATCTTATCTAAATTTTGTATAATTAGGCCTATATTGAAAAAAATAGTTATTTTGACTTTTTACGGAAAAGACTGCTAATTTTGCCGATTATCGAAAAAACTGTCCAAACGATTTTCGAAACGTTACAATTTTCCCCCTTTAAAGAAATTCGGTCTCCGAATTTAGAATTTAACTACGCGTACCTTCAAAAAGATGGGGATATCTCTTTCTCATCTCGACCTCGGTCTCCCAGGTGACCTCCTCGCTATTTGGGCCACGCCAAAGAATCTTGACGGACGGTATAAACTTCGACCTCAATTTCTTCACCTGCCGATCCAAAATGACCACCGGCTGCTCGGTGAATGAAAGATCGCGCTCTAGCTGGATCGTCTGGTGCTGAATCGCATGGGAAGGATCATGAAGGTACTTGCGGAGTATCGAAACATGGAACACGGGGTGAACATCGGGGAAGCAGGGAGGAAGAGCTAATCGATAAGCGACTGAACCAACACGCTCTAGGATCTCGAAGGGACCAACATATCTAGGACTAAGCTTCCCTTTCCACCCAAATCTCATCACACCCTTCATCGGAGAGACCCTCATGAAAACATGATCGCCAACAGCGAACTCGAGTCGGCGACGGCGCCTGTCAGCATATGATTTCTGCTTACTTTGTGCCGCTCTCATCCTGTCCTGAATCAGTTGTATCTTTTTGGTCGTCTCCTGTACGATCTGCGGCCCCAAAACACTGCTCTCCCTGAGCTCTGTCCAACATACAGGCGATCGACATTTCCTCCCATATAAAGCCTCGAAAGGTGCCATCTGAATCATCTCCTGGAAGCTATTATTGTAGGAGAACTCGATCAAGGGCAAATGACGATCCCAGCTACCACCGAAATCTAAAACAAAAGCTCTGAGCATGTCTTCAAGAGTCTGAATTGTGCGCTCTGACTGACCATCAGTCTGCGGATGAAAAGCTGTGCTAAAACTCAATCGGGTGCCCAAAGCCTCCTGAAGTTTCTGCCACAATCGGCTGGTAAACTGGGTGCCCCGGTCGGACACGATGCAAGTCGGGACGCTATGCAGTCGCACGATCTCATCAATATAAACCTGGGCGTACCGAGCAAATCCAAAAGTGGTCTTCACTGGCAGGAAGTGAGCCGCTTTCGTCAGTCGATCCACAATCACCCAAATAGAGTCATACCCTCGACTGGTCCTGGGTAGACCCACAATGAAGTCCATGGAGACCTGTTCCCACTTCCACTCAGGGATGAGCAAAGGCTGTAACTCGCCGGCTAGCCACTGGTGCTCGGCCTTGACTTGCTGACAAGTCAGGCATCTCGACACAAAGTCTGTAACATCCTTCTTCATCCCGTCCTACCAGTAAACCTCTCTCAAATCACGGTACATCTTGGTGGAACCTGGATGCACACTGTATACTGATCTATGTTCCTCCTCAAGAATATCACGCCTCAGTCCCTCAGAATCGGGTACGCACAGTCGAGCCCCAAATCGAAGTATCCCCTGATCATCAATCACGAACTCAGAAACTCTTCCTTGCGAATCTGCTCGATAATCTTTAAAATACGGGCATCGCCGGACTGTGCCTCGCAGATATGGTCAAGTAACTGTGGGCGTGCTCTGAAATGGGCCAGCTGTCCCCCTGTAGGAGTAAACTCGAACTGCACTCTGCTGTCACATAAAACCTGCCAATCCGCCGTCGACTGCATCTGTACTGCGCTCAAACAAGATAAGCTACCTCCGGGCCTCCTACTCAAGGCATCTGCCACCACATTCGCCTTGCCCGGATGGTATAAAATCTCGCAGTCATAGTCTTTCACCAACTCCATCCAACGGCGCTGTCTCAGATTCAGATCTCGCTGCTGAAAGATATACCTCAAACTCTTATGGTCAGTGAATATCTGACACGACTCGCCGTATAGGTAATGTCTCCAGATCTTAAGTGCAAATACCACTGCAGCCATCTCTAAATCATGAGTGGGGTAGTTCTGTTCGTGTTTCCTCAACTGCCGAGAAGCATACGCGATAACTCTGCCGTGCTGCATCAATACACAGCCCAGCCCCACTCGAGAAGCATCACAATATACCACGAAACCGCCTGACTCTGAAGGCAATGCTAACACTGGTGCAGTAGTCAGACGAGTCTTCAACTGCTGTAAACTATCCTCACATGCCTGGGTCTAATCGAAAGGAACCCCTTTCCGGGTCAACCCGGTCAACGGTGCAGCAATACGGGAGAAATCCTGGACAAAACGTCGATAATAGCCGGCCAGACCTAGAAAGCTGCGGACCTCTGTAACTGATACCGGTCTGGGCCAACGCTGTACCGCCTCGATCTTCTTCGGGTCCACAGAAATACCATCTCTCATCACCACATGACCCAAGAAGTCAACACTGTCTAGCCAGAATGCGCACTTGGAAAATTTGGCGAACAGCTGATGCTCCTTCAAAGTCTGCAATATGATACGCAAGTGCTGCTCATGCTCCTCCCGGCTCCATGAATAAACCAAGATGTCGTCAATGAACACAATGATGAACTGATCGAGATACGGCCTGAATACACGGTTCATCAAGTCCATAAATGCTGCCGGGGCATTGGTGAGCCCGAACGACATCACCAAGAACTCATAATGACCATATCGAGTACGAAAAGCGGTCTTCGGAATATCCTCCTTCCGAACCCGCATCTGGTGATAACCTGACCGTAAATCAACCTTTAAGAAAAACCTTGCACCCTGAAGCTGATCGAATAAGTCGTCAATGCGGGGTAGGGGATATCTGTTCCGCACAGTAACCCGGTTCAGCTGACGATAATCAATGCATAAGCGCATACTGCCGTCCTTCTTCTTAACAAACAGGACGGGAGCACCCCAAGGTGACATACTCGGTCGGATAAGCCCTTTATCCAGCAAGTCCTGTAACTGATCTTTCAGTTCTCTAAGCTCTGCCGGGGCCATCCGATAAGGCGGTATAGAGATAGGCCCCGTGCCGGGGATCAAGTCGATGCAGAACTCAATCTCGCGCTCTAGTGGCAGACCAGACAGCTCGTCAGGGAATACATTAGGGAACTCTCTCACAACAGGGATCTGGTCCAACGGAACCTCTGTGGAGCTAGTATCATAAATATAGGCTAAGAATCCCTGACACCCTTTCCTCAAGAGCTGACCAGCGCGAAGAGAAGAAATCAAGCTCGGAAGGGTAGCGCTACGATCTCCCTGAATAACAAGAACCGGCTCACCATGAAAGTTGAATCTGACTGCCTTTTCACGGCAATCCACGGATGCATAGCAGGTGGCTAGCCAGTCTATACCAAGAAGAACGTCGAAGTCTAACATATTGAGGAGAATCAAATCAACTGACGAATCTCTCTCCCCGATACAAATGGGACACGATCGGTACACAAAACGGGCAACAAACGACTCGCCTACTGGAGTAATAACGACAAGCGGCTGATCTAACGGAGAAGACTCTCGGCCCAACCTCGGTGCAAAGTATGTGGATACATAGGAATGTGTGGAGCCTGGATCAAATAATACCCGTGCATCAAAAGAACATACTGGCAGAGTACCTGTCACGACGGCATTGGATGCCTGTGCATCCTGAGGAGTCAACGCGAACACTCGGGCCTGTCCACCACTAATAGCTGGCTGTCCTCTACCTCTACCTCTTCCTCTGCCTCTGTCGCCTCGTCCTCTCAGAACCGGACCGCCACGCCCACGACCTCTAGGAACATCTGGCTGGCGTGGAGCATCATCAGGGGTAGGAAGTAGAGCTCTCTGAGGAGGTGGTGAAGGTGGTAAGGTCACATGTGGGACTGTCGCCGCGTCCTGGCGCCCCATGGTACAGTCTCTGATACGGTGGTACTGACTCCCGCACCGAAAACATCCTGGCGACGACTGCTGGGTCTGTGGATATGAACCAAATAACTGACCTCTTCTCAATCCTCTGCCACCACCATCTCCCGGAAATAATCTATCGCGGTGTCTACCCATCTGCCGCTAAGCTGGTGTATCAGTACGGATCCTCTTCGGCCCAGAAACGACCGGAGTCTCAGAAATGCGCTCCTCCAAAAGTAAGGCTGCATCCATCGCGGCTGCGTATGTGTCAAAGTGCTGGGTGCCGATAGCAAGAAATAGCTGTGCGTCAAGCCCTCGCACAAACCTCTTTATTCTCTTCTCTTCCGTGTCTACTAGGTACGGAGCATATCGAGACAACTGGGTAAACTGTATATCATACTTCAACACCGTCATCCCAGGAGTCTTGCGCAAAGACTCAAAACTATGGGCTCGAGCATCTCGGACACTCTCCGGAAGAAAACGGGCAAGAAATGCAGCTATAAACTCGTCCCAAGTCATAGAAGGTAGATCTGCAGTTCGGCCTCTCTCTACTGAATCGTACCACGTCTGGGCAAGGCCCTCCAGACGAAAACTCGCGAACTCCATCCATCTATCATCAGAACACCTCAACGAACGGCAAATCCTAGCCATCCTATCAAGAAATGCCTGTGGGTCTTCTGTCGCATCCGTACCCGTAAAAGCTGGAGGTCTCAATCTCATAAACTCTTGTAGTGAAACATGGATAGTTGCAGTAGTAGCAGGAGTGACCATCTGTGCAGCAGGTACAATCGTGGTCTGTGCGGTGGAAGGAACGTCCTCGGATCTCTGTGCCCGACTGGACTCAACTAAAGATCCCATCATCTGTCGCAACTCCTGCATACCGGCCTCTAATCTTGCAATACGGTCTGGAGAAGGCGGATCAATATGACCCTGAGGGGTAGGCGTATCATCTCGCTCGATCCTCGCCTCAGACGAGCCCGCTCGAAGCTCATCCCTAGCGGCAGCCCGCTGAGCTCTCGTAGTCTTTGGCGGCATCGAAGCTGGAATAAGAAACAGGAGCGATAAGAACATTGCAATTGAATCAAGGAGTGCAAGGAATCAAGAAAGGAAATACAAGCAATTATTTCTTAAGGCCACTTAGGCGGAGTACCGTATCTTAAGTATGCCGCGGAACATACCCACGCTACGCCACTCTGCTTAAGTCACCTACTCCATCTACCAAGGGTCGTCCTACACTCAGAAAGGTAAAACCTACTCTCTGATACCAACTTTGTCACGACCCGAAGGTACGGAACGTGACTGGCACTTAGATTACAAGACGTCTAAAGGCGTAACGTAAACTAAGTCAGCCAAAGCCCAGAAAATCTAAACCAAAAACCAATGAGAGTGAAGGAAACCTTTCATGAAAACGACTTAAAATCAATTAAGTTACATTAACTCTTTAAAAAAAAGATCAAAAATTTCCGAAAATTTCGGCAGAGTCTCCTTTGTAAATTCTATCCCCCAAAATGGGTACAACAAGATAAATAAACCTGTAATAACAAAATGGCATCCCGAAGCGGGAGTTAGCTCTTCGCCCAAGGCGGATCACAACCACACGCAATATATGTAATATCAAGCAAAAGAGTATAAAGAAATGCAAAATATAAGAAAACACAACGTCGGCTCAAGTGAGCTCGACCCGAAAGAAACCATATATACACAAATCTCTCAGTCTCATCACTAGGTTGCATATACAAATTAGAAGTGGTAGATGGAGAATACTAGATACAAGGATAGTACAAAAAGAGATAAACGTGCCTTCGCAACCCACCTACGAGCAATGTCGCGAGTCTGAGCAAAAGAAGCCAACAATAAGATAAGCCCGCCGCTACAAGGCTGACGGGTCCGACCTGCAAGATACTGTGGCACAACGGGGGTGAGTTGCCAGTTCGTGAGTAGCAAGTAACATCTAATAAGGCTATCATAAGAATGCACGCAAATGCGTCACAACATGTATGTCTAGATGTGATGTAATGCCACTAGTATGTATGCACATGTATGCAACTTCAATATGAAATTTTTAAGTGTTTTAAAATACTATAAGCTCTGCATTCTTAACTTTAGAAAAAGAATATCTGTGCAATAGCTAAGTACCATCATGAAATCATCTGAAAACCGTGTCAAGCATCGACACCAAATATGGAAATATATCTGTCTCAATGTCTCATTGTATCAATGTCTCAATACATCGGGCTCCGTCAGTCCGGGTCGGCCCATATCATCAAATCTCACGACAACAGTCGGTATCCTCCGGATATCCGCCGCGCCAGACATCACCGGTAGGTAGTCTTCCCCTGCCAGGCTGATCGTCTACAACTCGATCTTCTTGCCCCGGGGTACCATACCGGGCCCACCATGTACCCGAAACGGTTCATCCACTCCTCGAATCGGGTCTCAAAATCCAACAGAAAATATGAAAACTCATGGTGGACGACACATACATCACGAGAAAACTGCAACTTTGTTTTAAAAATGATAATAATAAGCTTTTGTTAAATTCTTGCGGTTTTCCCTAAAATCCAGAAATCGCAGCAATACTGAAATCCTCAAGAAAATCATAATACCCAATATGTTGTATATGATAAATGCTTATGATGTCATAGGTATGCAATGTGATTTATAGCTAGAAACCTATATAGCATGATGATGAAGTGAGGTATTTATATATATATATATATATATGCTATGCAATTCGATGCATCATATACGATGCAAGGGTTGATACTGAACTAATCGGGTTCTACAGTGCTCGTGACATGGCAATTACCAAAGGCGTGTGTGTCACATGAATAGTGCGCATGCAACAGGAGCCAATGGTAATGGTGTACGTGTCCTATGAAGTGATATCACACATGTGTATATGGATATCCACGTAATTCTAGCAGACGAATAGCTATAAAGGTATGCATATGAATGAGAGGGTTAACTAACTAACAATGCATATAGTTGCAAGTAATTAAGTAATCCTAACTATGGGGCGTCTCGCGCCATCCAGACGATTCCCCCATAGATGAATACATCTACTCACCTGAATGCCTCGCTAATCTGATCCAACCACCGTTTTGCCATTGCGCGCCGCGTCCGATGTTTCCGCAACCGATCCTAGAATTGCATAACACACAACATAAGATTACATATTCCTAAAACGACGCAAGTCACAATATGGAAAGATCGACGCTCACAAATTAGGCACAACGTGCACTCGGTGCGCGGGAAACACACGAAAATCGCTAAAACCTTAACTAAAATCGTCGTTTCGGGGCAACCGTCAAAACTAAAGCCCGACAAAACCAAACTCCGCATCCGTACACCCTAATAGTCGTAGGAGATGCCAATAATATCGTCACGATATCGCAATTAAATCACTTCCTAATTTTTATAAAAACCTAGTAAGCATTAGCATACCGATTTCGATACAAACATCGCGAATTAACGATCTAGCGATCGCAACATCGCATACACAACCAATCTAACCCACTAGATGGCCACAATACTAACTTTAACCCATCAACCATGCTACAAACCCTAATTACAACATCAACCCCTTTCTTGAATTTTCAAAAACCAACCATTACAATGAAATTAACACTTTAAAATACTAATTTAGCTTATTTAAACTACAAATTTAACAACTAGATTAAAACTTATACCTCCAAAGTGTTGATTCTCTTGCACTAAACCTCCAAAGTGGCCTCTTTTCTCCTTGTTTTAATCCAATTTGGGCTTGAGAAGGGATGGCTTAAGGTTTGGGTTGAATTAGAGAAGAATTTAGTGAATTTCGGTGGATTTTTGAAGGAATTATGAAGCAAGAAGTGAGGGGAAAAATGGGGCTGCAGCAAGCTGAGTCCGGCCAGAGGTGGGGAGGTGTGAGTGTGAGGGAATTGTGTAGAAAATTCTACACAAAAGCTACCTTTAAACTCATTTAATGCATATCACATCAAATTTTACATAAAAAACCCCATTTTCATTCATTTTCAACCCATTTTAAACCATAAAACAACTAAACTTGAAATGTTTTGATAAAATTTTTGTTACACTATATTTTAGTTTATAATGGTTCCTAATTATGTAATTTACCCAATTAAATTTGTATTTTTCACTAATTTAATGTATTTTTAAAAGCTTAAAATAATATTAAAAATAATTAATTAAGGAATTTTTTTTATTGACTAGAAAATTTTAAGTGACAATTAGTGACCAAATTTTAGCAATATCTTATCTAAATTTTGTATAATTAGGCCTATATTGAAAAAAATAGTTATTTTGAATTTTTACGGAAAAGACTGCTAATTTTGCCGATTATCGAAAAAACTGCCTAAACGATTTTCGAAACATTACAGACTGGGATATTTTTCCGGTTCATTTTGGGTATTCGGACCGGCCATTGATTGTTTCGCTTATTGTCGTCCCGTTCTCAGTATTGATGGGACCCACTTATACGGCAGATATAAAAGGACTTTGCTCATTGCTACCGGTACCGATGCAAATAATGATCTTTATCCTTTGGCATATGCTGTAGTTGGAGGTGAAACCACTAAGAATTGGGAGTGGTTTATTACTTGCATTCAACTCTACATTCCATCCGTGCGAGAAAGACACATTGCTTTCATATCTGACCGGATGAAAGGGATTCTGACTCACTACGAAAATCATGGCCAGAATCTCATAGTCATCGTTATTGTGTGCGGCATATTAGAGCCAACTTCTCAACTGCTGGATTTAGTGGCAATACCTTGCAGAGTTTGTTCTCTCAAATTGCATATGCACTAGATGACTTGACCTATACAGAGCTGAGAGAGGAACTTAAATGTATATGTCCAAGAGCAGATACTTGTATTGAAAGTAGTCATAAAAATGAAAAAAAAGATGGGCTCTTTCGAAAAATGGTGGTAGGCGATTTTGCATGACAACTACGAATGCTTCAGAAAGCTTTAACGGGGTCTTAAAAGGATCTCGATTTTTATCTATTCAGGCCTTAGTAGGACGGATTTTTTATAGAGCGAACAAATACTTCTTTGCACGACGTCAGGAGGACAAGAGTGGATGGCAAAATTATGTCCTAAGTTTGAACAATTAATAACAAAAAGGTCCACTGATACTAGGTATGCTTGGATCGTGAGGTTCAGCCAGTCCGAATGGCAGGTGACTGACAAAAATGGAAAAAATTACGGCGTAGTCATCGATGGTAGGAATTGTAGCTGTACATGCAATATTCCTAAGTTGCAAAAGTTGCATTGTTCATATGTAATTTCAGCATTCACACGAGCAGAGGGCAAGGGGAACATTGCACATCACGATCTTTCTTCGAAGTGGTATTCTGTCCCCAAATACAAAGCTGCTTATGCCCCGTTGTTCTATCATGTACCCGATAACCGATATTGGGAGGTATACAATGGTCCAATGATATTACCATCTATCGGTAGGAGACAGGCGGGACGACCACGTTCTACTCGTATCAAAGGTGTTATGGATGATTCACAAGAAGGACGTGCGCAAAATAAATGCAGTATCTGCAATGAGTATGGTCATAACAAGTCACAGTGCAAAAATCTTCCAGCCCCACGTCGCCATAGGTAATTACCGTCTATATTTTGAAATACATACACATGCATACACACACATATACACACACATCCAAACACAAAAAAACATACATCTACACACACATACACGCACACATATGTTTTTTGTTATACATGCTCATTTTTTTCGAGATAATATAACTCGACTTTTTCATTGTGCAGATATACCTATAGATTCTGGACCTATAGATACGAGTGTTCTGTACTTACAGGCTGACTACAGGTCGGCCAACACCGCAGTAGTACAGTTAAAACTTTGTAATATTATTTTTTTAATTACATATGTTATTTATATGTTACTGATACAAGTTCTCTTTTTGTAATTGGCAGAGTGATCAGGTGATTACATGCGTTGACTACTCAGTCCAGAGCAGCCGGATCCCAGCTGGAGATGCTCGTGTATAGGCTGAGCTGCAACGGGAAGGCTTTCATCTTCTATCCAGATTAGAGTATATATGTCTGGATAGAGACTTGATTACGGTTTTGGTAGATAGATGGAGACCATAGATCTGCACATTTCGTTTTAGAGTTTGTGGGATGATTATCACCCTTCAGGATGTCACTGTTCTGCTTGGTCTGCCTATAGACGGAGATGTGGTTGCTATAAAGTATGGCCACGATTGGTCAGATTTGTGTCCCGGCTTGTTGGGTAGGACTCCGCCTATTGGGCAGAGAATAGGCAGTAGCATTAATTTGAGTTGGCTGTGGGAGGCGTTTAGTGTTGAGCCTGTCATGGATGCTACCCCTGCGGCGAACGAGCAACACGCACTGTAGGGTGTTTTTTGTCACCCCATTGAGATGGGAATACGCGTCGCTTATCAGGCGTATACAGATTTCCCCTGCCTAGGGTAGGCCGGGGCTTATTAATTATGGGGATCCGAATCTCCGGCAGCCGCAGACTAAGCTGCCGTTAATCACCCATCGCCTTTGAAGTGAAGGAACCTCTGATTAACGGGTCAACTAGTCATGCGAACTCAATATGCAGTGTGCGTATGTGTGTCTTGACGGGTTTTAGGTGTATCAGGGGCCTCGCAGAGTTTACAGGGGTCTCGCTACCCGGATAGCAGGCTGGGGGTCAAGGGGGCTAGCAGCCCCCTTATGGGGTGCGGGACAGCGCCTCGTTAGAAAAATTTTCCCAACGGGGGATGTGTTTTGGGTGTGGAGTGCATGGGAAATAAGGGGCGAGGAGTGTCTTAAAGATGCGTGCATGGCACGTGGGTGCTAGATGCCCACGGGTCACGTTCCTGGCGCGTGGGCGCTTGGTGCCCGCGGGTTACGTGCCCTGCACGCGCCCGCGGGTCATGTGCCCTGCACGCGACCGCTGGGCGCCCGTGGGTCACTTGCACGGTACGTGACCGCTGGGTGCTGGGCGCCCGCGGGTCACGTGCTCTGCACGCGACCGCTGAGCGCTGAGCGCCCGTGGTTCCTATGAGGCGCATGTAGGGGCCCGTGGGTCACGTGCGTGGTACGCGACCGCTGGGCACCCGTTGGTCATGTGCGCGGCACGCGACAGCTGGAAACACCAGTGGAAAAAGGCTTAGCTCCTGGGCTGGGAGTTGAACTCCCAAGGGGCTTTGGAGTTGAACTCCTAATAGAGATTATGTATAGATTTGGAGTTAAACTTCTAAAAGGGTTTTGTTTATGGAGTTAAACTCCAACAGATCTTGAATGGAGTTAAACTCCTAGAAATCTTTGAAGATGATCAGAGGCGACCCCTTTCTTCTCCTCTTTAGCTCTAGATATTCTTTTGAGCCTTGGATCTTCCCGAAATGGGATTTTTGGAAAAGGGTCTTCTTCTTCCTCCCTTCCGTTGGCTGGGTCTTGAAGAAGAAGAGGGGTGAAACTCAAAAATCTCCCATTTTGGGGATTTGATGAAAGATCCGAGTTCCCTTTTAAGGGTTTTATGGTGAAAAACAGTTTCTTTTTGGAAAAAGAGAGATTGAACTCTTGATTTAATTCAAAAGAAAGAAGGTTTAGAAACTTGAGGAAGGAGGCACAAACCGTAGAATTTGAGAGAATGAAAAATCTTGTTGATTTTTTCATCATGTTTGCCTTTATAGGCTACACACTTTATACATAACCTTTTAGCTTTACCAAATGGAACTTGTGCCACCCCATGCCTTATATGCTAATCTTTTTTTGCACATAAGCCATAGGGTTTACAAAATTTTGGCTTTTTGTCTATTATACATACATTTATTTATATATATATATATTGTAAGGTTCTTAGGCACTAGAATAAGGTTCTATAAGGCATCAAACATGCCGTATTTAAAATTTTCAAGTGCCAAACAACCTAAGCAAGGATCTTTCCTAAAGAATTAAGGTTAAAAACGACAAGTAAACATCTTTACTTCTAAGTGAACTAGGAATACAACCTTTGTAGACTGGTCCTTCACTTCAATAGGTCTGTGTAGTAGTCCCTTTGCTCCAAGTAGTGATCTTCCGGACTCTAGCATGGCTTCACAAGGAGAAAAGAACGAACTTGCTTGAAGTCTTTGAGGCCGAAGATGATCTACGTCGAGCAGATACTAACCCAAACTACTACTTCACTAATGAGATATTAGTGAAGCTAACACCCTATACTAAAGTGCTAATCTAGTAGAGAATGATGAAGTAGGATTTTTGCTCACTTTAGAATTGTTTTTCTCACTAATATTTCTTACTTGATCAAAAGCTAGAGAGCTCTTGAGCTTGAAGAAGAAGATGAAGAGAGATAATGTTGTGAGAGTGAATGGCAACCATGGGTGAGAAAATATCGAATATTACTCATGTATAGACTTAGCCATGAGTTTAGATAATGGCTGGGTTAACAAATATCTAGTTTAAGACAAAACTAGTGGACTAAGTCAATGGATATCAAAACTTCATGAAGCTTCATACCATGTTACAAATTTCCAACTAATAATTGAATTGCAATAAATAAATACATTATCTTTATCATGGTGTAAGTCACATACATCCATGTTGCGTGTATCATCATCCATGACACATAATAAAACACAATCAATATATATCACATATATATTAAGTGTGCACATGTGAGAAAAATAAATGCTTAAGTGAGCTAATATTAGTTAATGTAAACTAGTATACCAAACATACAATTATACACTAAATTATCAAATCAACACTTGATTTAATAATCCGGCTATATCACATATAACCGACCAATATTATATATACCAACTTATCGAATCAACACTTGATTCGATAACCCGGCTATATCACATATAACCGACCGATATAAATTGTTGGGGTCAAAATTTGCACCCCGATTGACCAAGTCAAAGTCAAGGTCAACCCCAAACCAGACGGGCCCAAGCCTAAGCAAGTGGGCCCATGCCCAAGTCGAGTCCTGCGGCCAGCCTCCCCCATGCCAAAATGAAATCATGTAATAAATAATTTTTATGTAATTTTTTATGCATGAATAGGCATAACGCCAAATTTTTGTAAAGCCCGTGGCTTATGTGCAAAAAGAAATAGCACATGAGACATGAGATGGGCAAAATGCCATTTTGTAAAGCCCAAGGGGTTATATGTAAATGTGTAAGCCTATATAAGGCAACATGATGATGAATAAATCATACACTTTTCATTCTCTAAAAACTCTAGGGTTTTTGTGCCTCCTTCTCCTTCCTCAAAGTTCTAAACCTTCTTCTTTCTTTTGAATTAAATCAAGAGTTTTACTCTTCCTTTTACAAAACTAAATAGTTTTTTACCACAAAACCCACAAAGGAGAGCTTGGATCTTCCATCAGATCTTAAAAAGGAGAGATTTTTAAATCTCATACCTCTTGTTATTCAAGATCTGGCCAACAGAGGAGGAAGAAGGAGACCCATCTCCAGAAATCTCATCTTAGGAATATCCGAGCCAAAGGGGAGAAACAAAGCAGCCCCCCTTTGATCATTTCTAAATCCTTTTAGGAGTCTAACTCCATTCAAGATCCATTGGAGTTTAACTTCCTAAATTAATCTCTGTCAAGAGTTTAACTCCATAAGTCAAATTGGAAGCACAACTCTAAGTGCAGGGACCAAGTCCCTTTTGCTGCTGACGCACATCGCCCATGTGGGGCGCCGGTGCTCTGGCGCACAGCGCCCGCGTGCCTGGCACGTGGGGCGCCGGCGCTCTGGCGCACAGCGCCCGCGCGCCTTCTCCCATGCATCCTTTGGATGCCCTTTCCTTATATATATATATATGCGCGCGCGCACACACAGACACTCCACGACACTGTTCCTGTTAAAAAAAAATTTCTAACGGGGCGCTGCCCTGTACCCCGCAAGGGGGCTGCTAGCCCCCTTGACCCCCAGCCTTCTATCCGGGTAGTGGGACCCCCGTAGAAACTCTGCGGGCCCCCAATATATCCAAAACCCTTTCAAAACATACACACACTGCACGTTGAGTTCGCATGACCTGTTTAACCCGTCAATCGGAGGTTCTCTCGCTTCAAAAGCCGAGGGGTAATTAACGGCAGTTTAGCCCGCGGCTGCCGGAGATTCGGATCCCCATAATCAATAACCCTCCCGCCTACCCTAGGCAGGGGGAATCTGTAATACACCTGACAAGCGCGCGCGTATTCCCATCTCAATGGGGTGATGAAAAACACCCCACACAAATATCGCGAGAATAGAATACGGTATCACATACTCGTATTAATCTCGGTCCCGTATATATCACATATGTGCTCCTATTTCATTTTGCCTGGGCCAGTGAAACCTATGTGTAGGACTCTAAAGACTCGTCAATACGCCGACAGTAGGTGATGATCACATCAAGCACCCACAAGCCGTCAGCGGTACTAGCTGGACGTAACGGCTACCCGGATATTGAGCGATCAGAAGATCAACAAGCAAGCCCGCTCTAGCTCCTGTAAAGCCAGTCAGTAACACTAACGTACAGTCCGGTCTCTTCATCTAAGATGTCGCATATCAAGTCTAGGGGTGGTAAACGTAAGACCCCAATAACTCGATAAGTCATGCCGATACGAGGCTCATAACGGGTCAAGAAACTACTAATAACACTTACCAGTAAATCTCTAAATCAGCCCTGGCCAGGGACTTCCAGTTATAGCCAATCGAGCACAGCACGACATCTACCCCCAATACCGGGAGAGATGAAATCCCCTCCTATTGCTCATTGCCTCCATGTGACTCGGGACTGTACTCAAAAACCACCGTTTTGCACGTCCTCTTGAATGTGGTAAGGTGGAAATCAAAGCACAGTGGGAATCACACAAGTCTTTATGACGATCTCGGGTCTACAGATTAATCTGTACCAGTGTCACCAGAGAACTGCTATCTGATGTGAGTATAATACCATCTACGAGTTCTCGACGAGTCCGTCCAGTGTACCTAGTCTCCATTGAGTACCCGTATACTATCTCTGATGTCAAATACCAATGGATATGAGATCATCCATCGCCCATCTCATGGGTCGAGAAGCGTATACGCTAGTCTACACTCGTATATCGATGCCCTGTCTCGATACACATACGACTAGGAACATTAAAGGATGAACTTATGGACTACCATGGCCCCACTAGTATGATTTGCATCATAATCCTGGTAGTCAAGTACATATCCTAAGGGCTTTACCAACATGTAACCATAAGACAGTATCAAGAGACAAGTATACATGTTAAGATAAAGAGCAACCATATATCATACTATCATGTCGAGCATGAAAGTCCTCTCTATATATGTCCAAGCATCCACTATAATATACATCATATGTACAATAATGGCCTCTAGGGCATACATACAACTAACACACACACACACACACACAAAGAATTACATTAAACCAATTTATGGCTTCATTCCTTTTGTTATGGGGCCGGTCCTTTTGACCTGGGCTTGGGCCCACTTAGCCTGGGGTTGACTTATCTTCTTTCACGTGGTGGTTGACTTGATTTGGCTCCCGTTTTGACGACGTGGAGGTCGATGCTGCCCTTTTCGCGACGTGGACGGTCGGTGCTGCCATTTTTGTGACTTGGACGATCGGTGCTACCATTTTTGAGACTTGGACGGTCGGTACTGCCCTTTTAGCGATTTGGACGGTCGATGCTGCCCTTTTTAAGATTTGGTCAGTCGGTACTGCCCTTTTAGCGACTTGGACGGTTGGTGCTGCCCTTTCTGAGACTTGGACGGTTGGTGCTGCCCTTTTAGCAATTTGGACGGTCGGTGCTGCCCTTTTTTACACTTGGACGGCCGGTGCCGCCCTTTTAGCGACTTGGACAGTCGGTGCTGCCCTTTTTGAGACTTGGACGGTCGGTGCTGCCCTTTTAGCGACTTGGATGGTCGGTGCTGCCCTTTTTGCTATTTGGACGATCGATGCTACCCTTTTTGCGATTTGGACGGTTGGTGCTGCGCTTTTTGAGACTTGGACGGTCGGTGATTTGATTTGACTTGCTCCGCTTTCTTCGATATCGGGATTTGATTTGACTTGCTCCGCTTTCTTTGATATCGGGATTTGATTTGACTTGCTTCGCTTTCTGCTGTGTCGGGATTTGATTTGACTTGCTCCGCTTTCTGCAGTGTCAGGGTTGATTTGTATGATTTGATTTATTCCGGGAGTTCCCTATTCGTCCAGCGGGACTTTTAAGCTTGGAAGCGCTAATGGGTGGGACATTAATTTGATCTGTTTGATTTCTGTCTTATTTGGCGGGACTTTTGAAATTGAGAGGAACTTGGAATTTCGATTTTGTTTGGCATTAGCATTGCTGTACTGGAATAATGCCAAGAGAAACTCATCACTTGCCCCAGGAGGACTTGGGATTTGGTTTTTGGGTCGGCATCAGTATTGCTGCACTGGAATAATGCCAGGACCAACTCATCATTTGCCCCGGGAGGACTTGGGATTTGGTTTTTGGGTCGGCATCAGCACCGCTAACACTGAAGCGTAGTGCCATGAGCGACTCATTATTTACCCTGTGAAGATTTGGGATTTGGGTTTTGGGTCGGCATCAGCACCGCTAACACTGAAGCGCAGTGCCAGGAGCAACTCATCATTTGCTGTTATCCGTTAGGGAGCGATGGCTTAGGAGACAGGTTTAGATCTTTATCACATAAGGCTTTTCAATTTTATGAGCCGTAAGGGTTGTTGGGGTCAAAAATTACACCCCGGTTGACCAAGTCAAAATCAAAGTCAAACCCAAATCAATTGAGCCCAAGCCCAGGCCAAGTGGGCCCATGCCCAAGTTAAGCCCGAACATGAAGCGGCCGGCCTCCCCCATGCCAAGAAGAAAATTTTGTAATAAATAAGTTTGATGTAATTTTCATGCATGAATGTAAAATATATAGGAATAAATCCAAATTTTTGTAAAGCCCATGGCTCATGTGCAAAATAAATGAGCACGTGAGGCATGGGATGGGCAAAATGCCATTTTATAAAGCCCAAGGGGCTATGTGTAAATTTGTAAGCCTATATAAGGCAACATGATGATGAAATGGAAACAAATTCATTCTCTCAAATTCTAGGGTTTGTGCCTCCTTCCCCTTTCTTAAGGTTATAAAACCCTATCATCCTTTTTGAATTAAATCAAGAGTTTAACTGTTCCTTTTCCAAAAATAAACAGTTTTCACCATCAAACTCTTGAAGGGGAACTCAGATCTTCCATCAGATCTCACAAAGGGGAGATTTTTAAATCTCACCCCCTTTTCTCTATGATCCGGCTAACCGAGAGGAAGAAGAAGGAGACCCAGCTCCAAAAATCCCACATTGGGAAGATCCAAGACCTAAAATAAGTTCCAGAGCCAAAGGGGAGAAGAAAAGGGCCCCATTTGATCATTTCCAAGGATTTCTAGGAGTTTAACTCTATCCAAGATCTGTTGGAGTTCAACTCCATAAATTAATCTCTTTTTAGGAGTTTAACTCCAGAAGTCAAATCGGGAGTACAGCTCCCAGTGCAGGGACCAAGTCCCTTTTCCTGCCGACGCCCAGTGCCCGCGTGCCAAACACGTAGGGCGCTGGTGCCCAGTGCCCGCGTGCCAAACACGTGGGGCGCTGGCGCCCAGCGCCCCCACGTGCCAAGATAGGCACCAGCGCCCAGCGCCCGAGTGCTAGGCACGTAAGGCGCTGGCATCCACGCGTCCTTTGGACGCTATTCTTCCTTTTTTTATACACACACTCCACAACACTGTCCCCGTTAGAAAAAAATTTCTAGCGGGGCGTTGCCCCGTACCTCGCAAGGGGGCTGCTAGCCCCCTTGACCCCTAGCCCGCTATCCGGACAGCGGGACCCCCGTAAACTCTGCGAGGCCCTCGATATGTCCAAAACCCCTCAAAACATAATACACGCACACTACACATTGAGTTCGCATGACCAGTTTGACCCGTCAATCGGAAGTTCCTTCGCTCCAAAGGTGTGGGGTAATTAACGGCAGCTTAGTCCGCGGCTGCCGGAGATTCGGATCCTCACAATTAATAAACCCCCGCCTACCCTAGGCAGGGGAAATCTGTAGTATGCCTGACAAGCGACGCGTATTCCCATCTCAACGGGGTGACGAAAAACACTCTACAGATTCTGGCATGCCCGATGGGACCAGTCTCTCCTCCCATATTTCAGGTTGAACGTTCATGTGAACTCAATCAACATATACATTGATTTCCTGTACTGAAATTATGCTTCTTTGTGCAAGTTAACATTTTCTAATTGCAATTTTCGGACGCAACAAAATGTCTCAAAGGACAATCTCAGCTTTCGACACGGCTCCCGTGTCCTACACGATGAACATGACCGGCAATCCCATATACAACCCATATCATAGAATGGTGAGTTATTCCATTAAAAACTGCTATGTTTTTAAAAGATTGGGTGGAGAACCAATACAAACTTGGGAAAGCCTCATAGTCGTCAGATGTATCGACAAGCCACAGAGCTACGGTCATCAACACAGCTCCGCCAAGATCAAAGTTCGAGGAGCTGGGATAAGCAAACAATCAACCACCAAGTCGTTCAACTGGGAACAATCGACCTCTAAGTCGTTAAACTGGGATGTATAAAAAATGTGTGTAAATAAAATAAAAAAAGCCAAAATGATGGGGCAAATCGCAATAAAAATCAGCGAGTAAAATAAAAATGAAAATAAACAGCCGAAATAATGGGGCAACCGCGAATGAATGGCCGAAATGATAGGGCAATCACGACCTTCACGATAAGAAAAGCAGAAATGATAGAGCAATCGTGGTAAAAAAAAACTCCAAATGGCGAATGATAAGTCGCTCCTGGTACCATATTCCAGTGCAGCGATGCAGACGCCAACCAAAATCCAAGTTCCCAAATGGCGAATGATGAGTCGCTTCCGGTACCATATTCCAGTGCAGCAATGCAGACGCCAACCAAAATTCAAATTCCAACGGCAAATGATGAGTCGCTCCTGGCACCATATTCCAGTGCAGCGATACAGACGCCAACAAAATCCCAAAATTCTCCCAGCCCTACGGTTGGTCCCCGAACTGACTACCGTATACAATCCATGGGCTCAAATAATTCTCATCATACCCATACCCCACCACAATTACCAGTCCAGCGGCCGGTCTCTGCCCTTGGAATTATGCTCCATTTGGGAAGACCCACTCATGTGTCCTTACGATACATGAGGAGAACAAACTTACGAGATCCTCTTGACTCATAAGAAAATACCTTCATGGGATCCTTACTACCCACGAAGGAAAAACACACTTAGGAGTTCCCACGACTCTTAAGGAGAAGTACAACTACGAGATCCTTTCGGCTCGTAGGGAGAAAATGCTTTTATGGGACCCTTACGGCTCATAAAATTAAAAAGTCTTAGGTGATAGGGACCTAAACCTGTCTCCTAAGCTATAGCTCCACAACAGGGAAAGGCAAATGATGAATTGCTCCTGGCACATGTGCTTCAATGTTAGCAACGCTGATGCTGACCCTAACCCTGAAATTCCAAATCGATCCAAAAGACCCCTAAGTCTTTAAACTGGGAACAGATGACCCCTAAGTCGTTAAATTGGGAACTGATGACCCCTAAGTCTTTAAATTAGGAACATATGACCTCTAAGTCGTTAAACTGGGAACAAATGACCCTTAAGTCGTTAAACTGGGAACAGATGACCCCTAAGTCGTTAAACTGGGAATGAGGGAAATCCCCTCCCGGCAAATGATGATTCACTCCTGGTACCACATTCCAGTGTAGCGATGCTGATGCCAAACAAAAACCAAAATCCCAAGTCCTCCCAGGGCAAATGATGAGTTGCTCTTAGTATTATTCCAGTGCTGCAATACCGATGCTAAACAAATTCCAAATTCCTCTCAAATTCAAAAGTCTTGCCGAACAAGGCAAAAATCAAACAAATCAAACCAACCAATTCCAACATCGACCTCTGCATCAAACAAAGAGACACTCCGTGCTGGGGAAACGTCAAGCAGACACTCCGTGCCGGGGACACGTCAAACAGACACTATGCCTCGGGGACAAGTCGACCAGCGACACTCCGTGCTGGGTAAACGTCACATACAGACACTCCGTCTAGGGGAAACATCCAACACAGACACTCTGCTTCTGGGACAAGTCGACTAGCGCACTCCGTGCCGGGGAAACATCATATACAGACACTCCGTCTTGGGGAAACGTCCAACACAGACACTCCGCCTCGGGGACAAGTCGACCAACGACACTTCGTGTCGGGAAAACGTCACATACAAACACTCCATCTTGGGGAAACGTCCAATATAGATACTCCGTGTCGGGGCACGTCAACCAGCGACACTTCGTCTCAGAGACACGTCAAGTATCGACCGTCCATGTCGTAAAAAGGGCAGTGCCAACCTCCTCAAAAGCGGGAATTAAATCAAGTCACCTCCACATGAAAGAAGATTCATCAATTTCATGCACACGACCCATATACACGGTGTGCATTTATTGATGGGGGCACTTTGTTGGAGTCAAAAATTACACCCCTGTTGACTAAGTCAAAGTCAAAGTCAACCCCAAACCAATTGGGTCTAAGTCTAGGCCAAGTGGGCCCATTCCCAAGTCAAGTCCGAACATGAAGCGGCCGGCCTCCCCCATGCTAAGAAGAAAATTTTGTAATAAATAAGTTTGATATAATTTTCATGCATGAATGTAAAATAAATGGGCATAAACCCAAATTTTTGTAAAGCCCATGGCTCATGTGCAAAATAAATGAGCACGTGAGGCATGGGATGGGCAAAATATCATTTTGTAAATCCCAAAAGGCTATGTGTAAATTTGTAAGCCTATATAAGATAACAAGATGATGAAATGGAAACAAATCCATTCTCTCAAATTCTAGGCTTTGTGCCTCCTTCCCCTTTCTCAAGGTTCTAAATCCTTCTCCCCCTTTTTGAACTAAATCAAGAATTTAACTCTTCCTTTTCCAAAAATAAACAGTTTTTCACCATCAAACCCTTGAAGGGGAACTCAGATCTTCCATCAGATCTCAAAAGGGGAAATTTTTAAATCTCACCCCCTTTTCTTCAAGATCCGGCCAACCGAGAGGAAGAAGAAGGAGACCCATCTCCAAAAATCCTACATTGGGAAGATCCAAGGCCTAAATGAAGATCCAGGGCCAAAGGGGAGAACAAAATGGTCCCCTTTGATCATTTCCAAGGATTTCTAGGAGTTTAACTCCATTCAAGATTTGTTGGAGTTCAACTTCATAAATTAATCTCTTTTTAGGAGTTTAACTCCAGAAGTCAAATCGGAAGTACAGCTCCCAGTGCAGGGACCAAGTCCCTTTTCTTGCTGACGCCCAGCGTCCGCTTGCCAAGCATGTGGGGCGCTGGTGCCCAGCGCCCGCATGCTAGGCACGTGAGGCGCTGGCGCCCAGCGCCCGCATGCGCTGGCGCCCATGCGTCCTTTGGACGCTATTCTTCCCTTTTTTAATATACACACTCTACAACACTGTCCCCGTTAGAAAAAAAATTCTAGTGGGGCGCTGCCCTGTATCCCGTAAGGGGGCTGCTAACCCCTTGATCCCCAGCCCGATATCTTGGTAGCGGGACCCCCTTAAACTCTGCAAGGCCCCCGATATGTCCAAAACCCCTCAAAACATAACACATGCACACTGCACATTGAGTTCGCATGACTAGTTTCACCCGTCAATTGGAGGTTCCTTCACTCCTAAGGAGAGGGATAATTAACGGCAGCTTAGTCCACGGCTACTGGAGATTCGGATCTCCACAATCAATAAACTCCCGTCTACCCTAGGCATGGGGAATCTGTAGTACGCCTGATAAGTGACGCGTATTCCCATCTCAACGGGATCACGAAAAACACCCTACAAGGGTCTCATAAAAGCATTTTCTCCCTACGAGTCAAGAGGATCTCGCATGTGTATTTCTCCTTAGGAATCATAGGGATTCCTAAGTGTGTTGCTCCTTTGTGAGTCGCAAGGATTTCACCCGGGGATTTTCTCCTCACAAGGTCGAGAGAACTATGCGAGTGTATTTCATCTCTTTTTTACGAGTTTGCGCCCTTTCGGGTTTTCACAAACTCGCTGGCAGTCCTGCTGTTTTTACTCATGGTGCCCTTTCGGGTTTTCATCCATGCCCGTTTTGCTTGTGGGCATGCCATTTTTTCCTTTTTTTTTCATTGGCAAATCTTTTTCGCTGGTGGGACTTAAATGTAGTCTCACCGGTAGGACTTAGGAGAGATAGAGATCGTTTATGCCCGTGGATTGTATACGGTTTTACAAGATGTATGATCCAGACCGTAGGGCCGATGTGCTCAATTCACTTATGACTAGGAGCATTCACGCTTAGTATTTCTTGAGATATCGGTCATTGATGGACGGCATGGGCCTTTCTCCCTCAGCATTTATCAGCTGGTAGGATCCTCCATCAAATACTTTCTTGATGACGTATGGTCCTTCTCAGTTTGGCTCGAATTTTCCCTTGGCATGTCGATTGGGGATGATCGGTCTTTTGAGGACCAACACCAATTTGCCTTTCTTGAAAGCGCGGAGACGGGACATCTTGTAATAGACCCGTGACATTTAGGCTCGGTATAGCTCCAGATTTTGCTGTACTGCGAGCCTCTTTTCTTCGAGGGCGTCGAGCTCTTCGAGCCGAAGGAGCACGTTTTCCTCCTCCGTCAACTCGTGCTGAACGGCCATTCTTAAACTTGGAACTTCGACTTCGAAGGGGAGGATCGCCTCCACTTCAAAGAGTAATGAGTATGAAGTGGACTGAGTTGGAGTACGGTGCGTGGTACGATATGACCATAACGCCTCGTGAAGTTTGAGATTCCAGCCTCTCTTATTGGCTGAAGCATTTTTTCTTAGAAGCTTGCACAAAGTTTTATTGAAGGCTTTGGCTAGCCCATTGGACCTTGGATTATAGATGGAGGAATATCTCCATTCTATCTTGTATTGAGTAGCAAACCTTAAGACTTTGAAGCTCTTGAAAGAAGGCCCGTTGTCAGATATGATTCTTCTTGGTGTACCGAAGCGGTATAGAATATTATGCTGGAAAAATGTTAGAATATCTTCTGTCTTGACTTCTTTTAATGGGACAGCTTTAGCCCATCTGGAGAAGTAGTCAGTTGTGGCCAATATGAACCGGTGGCCTTTGGATGACGGAGGATCAATCGGGCCAATTATGTCGGTGCCCCAAACTTCGAAGGGCCATGACGCTACTGTAGGATGCAACGGATTGGGATGCTTGTGAATGAAGTCACTGTGAATTTGGCAGAGATGACATTTCTTTGCATGCTCTTCGCAATCTTTTATCATGGCAGGCCAGTAATATCCAAGCCGTTTGATTTGAAGCCGCATTTTGGGGCCGGACTGGTGAGCTCCGCAGACGCCCGAGTGAACTTCTTTCATGACTTTTTGGGCTTCGGCCGATGACAGGCACCTGAGCCAGAGTTGGTCATATGATCTGCGGTATAACGTATTATTTACAAATATGTATCAGAGAGCTCTCTTCTTCAGCTGTATCCTCGCAGATTTTTTTTCGTGCAGCTTGTCGTATCGGAGGTACTCTATGAAGGGTTCTCTCTAATCGGGCTCGTCTTGAATGATCGAAGCTTCTTCGGCAGGATTGTTCTCATGTTCTACGCTTTCTTCTTCACGCAAAGAGATTGGAGGCAGAATTTGCCGGCTTTTGACTGTGATTAGAATCTCGTCCATGTCAGGATCAGCTAGCTCTTTAGCTAGGCGAGCGAGTACGTCGGCTTTTCCGTTCAACGCTCTAGGGAATCTCATTAGTTCAATGTGAGTGAACCGTTTCATGAGTTCCACCACTCGGCTTCTATATCGAGCCAACTCGGGTTTGTATATCTTATAGTCGCCGCTTACTTGGTTGACAACAAGCTGGGAGTCACCGTAAACCCATAGCCAAAGGATTTCCATTTCTATGGCAAGCTCCAGACCAGCTATTAGAGCTTCGTACTCAGCCTCGTTGTTTGTGCGAGACTCGGTGAGAGTGAAGGAACATCGTAGGGTTCCTCCCGATGGCGTGACGAACACCATCCCTATCCCTATTTTTATCTCCAGGATATTTGATTTGCTGGAGATCCTTATTGATGAGGCTCCATTGAAGTAGAGCTCCCAACATGGTTCGTCATCCTCGAGGCGCAGCACTTGTTCGTCTGGTAACTCGCAATTGAGCGGTGACCCTTCTGGTATGGGATGAGCAGCGAGAAAGTTGGCGAGCGCTTTCCTTTTTACTGCTTTCTGAGGAGTATAAATTATGTCAAATTCAAGCAGCATGATAGCCCATCTCGCCATTCTACCGGTTAGGCTTGCTTTGGTCATTAAGTGTTTGAGTGGGTCGACCTTGGAGATTAGCATAACCCGATGAGCGAGCAGATAGTGCCTTAGCTTCTTCATAGCGAATATTAGAGCCAGGCATTGCTTTTCGATCGGGGAATAGTTGTGTTCCGCCCCGACTAAAGTTCGATTGAGGTAGTAGATGGCATTCTCTTTTCCCTCCTCGTTGTTCTGGGCAAGGAGTGCACCGAGTGACTCATCTAGCGCGGCAGTATAGAGAACAACGGTTTATTTAGAATAGGGGCAGCAAGCACTAGAGGATGCAACAGGTACTGTTTGATGCTTTCAAACGCTTCTTGACATTTGGCATCCCAGAAAAAAGGAGCTCCTTTCTTCATGAGCTTTGAGAAAGGCCTACATCTCCCCGATAAATTTGAGATATACCTTCGTATATAAGCAAGCTTTCCTTGAAAAGATCTTAGCTGCGTCAGATTCTTCGGAGAGAGCATCTCCATGATGGCATTTAACTTGGATGGGTCAACTTCGATCCCTCGATGCCGGACTATGAAGCCCAGAAATTTTCCCGATGATACGCCAAAATAGCACTTCGGAGGATTCATCTTCAGATCGTATTCCCTCAGTCTAGTGAGAACGGTCTTAAGATCTTGGATGTGATCGGCCTTGACTTTAGTCTTGACGACCAGATCATCAATATAACATTCGATGACTTTATGGATTAGATCATAAAAGATATTAGTCATTTCCCTTTGATATGTAGCACCTATGTTCTTCAGTCCGAACTGCATCACTTTGTAACAGTATATGCCGATCGGGGTTCGAAATGCTGTATACTTATCGTCCTCAGACGATATTTTTATCTGATTGTACCCAGACGAACCGTCCATGAAGGTGAACAGCTCGTAATTTAAGGTATCATCGATCATCATTTCCATGACTTGAAGTGGGAAATCATCTTTAGGGCATGCCTTGTTAAGGTCCCTGAAATCGACACAAATCCGGATCTGCCCATTTTTCTTCTTTACTAGGACAATGCATACGATCCAGTCTGCATATTTCTTTTCCCTGATGAAACCAGCATTGATTAGTTTCTTAGTTTCCTCGATGACCTTTTCTTCCAGCCCCCTTCTCATTCTTCGAGGAACTTATTTGCCAGGCTTGGCATCAGGAGATATAGCCAGTTTATGTACGGCAACTTCAGGGGAAAGGCCAGGCATTTTTTTGTACGTCCATGCGAAGCAGTTAGCGAATTCATGCAGCAAGGATACTATCTGCTTTTTCATTTCCTCTAACAAGAGTGAGCTGATATAGGTCGGCCTTGGATTATCGGGCGTTCCCAAATCAACCTCGGTTAGCTTATCGAAGGTTTCTTGTCTGCCATCTTCGAGCTCTCAAGGAGTTTCTTCTGGCTCAGCTATCTTGTCATTATCATTTGACGTTTCACTAGCTTCACCAACATGGATCATGTAGCATGCTTTGGAATCAGGTTGAATGAAACTTATGCCCCGTCTATCTGGAATTCGTCCATCGATGAGTGCTCGGATCTGAGGCGGATGCCATAGCCTTTCGTAAAGCTTTGCTACAGAGTTCGTTTGATATAGCCGACACCCGCACTTTTTAAAGTATTCCCGCATCTCGGGCGCATAATATCTGGGATTGATGACGGCCCTTATTCCTCTTTCGTATGGAAAACATGTCACAGACAAATCGTCCGGGTGCACGACAGGATTTGACCTATAAAACAGGATGCCCTTCTGTCCATTTTCCCTTCCGGGAACGTAGAAATTTTTAAGCTGGTCCACGGTGGAGACTGACAATGCATCTAGCTCCTTGCACATCTGCTTCCGCACCTTTGTGATAGCTAGGGACCCTTCTATAGTCTTGAAGGTTTCTCTTAGCTTCTCTTTTTGCATGAGGGCCCAATCTGCATAGCTGTTGCAAGACGGATCCTCTTCTTCTGATTCTTCAGAGTCACTACCTAAACGAGGGCAAATTTTGCTACCGGATGGGCCTTCAGTATCAGACTTGTCCGTATCACTACCGAAACGAGGGTGGGTTTTACGAAAGGACGAACTTCCAACATCGGACCCATCAGTGTCACTGCCGAAACGCGGATGCACTTGGGGGTTTTTGCTTTTGAAAATGATAGCTAGCTCGGATTTGCTTTTGAGTTTCGGAGCCATTCTGTCCTTGGTCAGTCGTGGCTTAGTATTTTGGGAATCCACGAAGTACCAAGAATCTTCATATCGGACTTCGTGCACACCGAACGGCTGGATGTCTCCGTCAATTCATCTTTCTTCGCCATTTTTAGTATACTTCATGCATTGATGGAGAGTTGACGGAACGATGCCGTAATCGTAGAGCCACGACCGTCCCAAGAGAATTTTATAAGACGTGTCAGCGTCGATCACGTATATCTTAGATTCGGTTTGCAGATCCCCAAATTTGATTGGCAGAGCTATAGACCCCAGAACTTGCTGGCAGTTTTGATTGAACCCTTGAATTACAATCCTTTCTCTTGACAGGTGTCGGACATCCATTGACAAACTCTTCAGGGTCCGCAAGTTCATGATGTTCACTGAGGATCTCGGATCAATCAATATGCGATTAATCCGATCTCTGTCATTGTACCCGGTCACGCACAGTGGCCGGTTATGCCCAGCTGTTCCCAGTAGTAGGTCTTTGTCCTTAAATGTGACCGCGGCGGTATGCAGAGTGTACTGGGCTTCATTCATATTAATTTCCGCAAAGCGAGCCTTGTACCGCTCGGGTTTTTGTAAAGCATGAATGAGAACATCTCTAAGCTCCTTAGATAGGACCAAGGCATCGTAGATGCTCAGGAAAGACGGAAGCTTCCGGAGATGAGCCAAGACATTGTAGTCCACTGAGGAAGGACTCGAGTTTTTATGAGCTGGCTCTCTGCCATCTTCTTCATTAACGACTTGTTTTTCCTTTCCTTTTGGGGCATTGCCTTGATTTGGCGGTAGAGCCCTGCCGCTTCTTGTAAGTCGATGTCGCGCACCCCACATGTTCGCGGGGAGGCGGAATATGCAAAAAAAGATTTTTATGGGCTTCACAACACCGACTAGAACCAAGGATCGTCCATAAACCCTAGCTAGCAAACAACATGAGATTTAACTACTCGGAAAGAATGTTATACCTCATGATACAAGTCCTTCGGGTCTTCTCCGCTGTCCTCCTCATCATCATAGGCTCCAAGGATCGATCTGGATCGTAGCTTCCTCGTCAGCTTCTTCGAATCGAAGACGATCCACCCGAGAGTCTATAGTCCGAGCTCCAACCTTAAATCCGAGGTAGCTAGGGCAACAAGCTTGCTAAACATGATGGCCTAGGTGATGTAGAGAATGAAGATGGATTTATTTGTCTCTTGGAATCCTAATTTACTCAGCTCATGAGACCTTAAGGGTTGTTGTTGAGAGGAAGAAGAAGAAGAGAGCTAATTTGAGAAAAGATAAATGGTTTTTGATAATAATAATGATAAAAATGAGATGGATCCCTTGAGATGACTACAAGCATGGCAAGAAAATATCTCACCTAAAATATCTAATGCCACAAAATATCTCACAAGAAATATCTAGTTTAAGAGTCAAACCAAGTCAAGTGGTCAAACCAAGTCAAGTAGTCAATACAAGTAGCCATGCTACATTATCATTTACAAATATAACAAATACTTTCCTCCACCTCATAATTGTTTTAATCAAGTCAATGGTCAAAACCCTAATGAGGTGTCTCCTTCTATGCCCCTCTCATCCATATATACATACCTGCATCCGTGTTTCGAGAAACACGAATACAAAGAGACGAAACTGATCCATCAATATAATAGTAGGATCCGGCTTAAACCAAAGCCCACTAGTATTATCCGCCCGAACATCATATGCACACAAGTGTACGTACGTGATCGAAGTCCTGCCGTAAAACCATATGGCCTCTACATCTTTCGCCCGATGCAGGGAAACTCTCTGTGTGGGACTCTAAAGACTCGACAGTACGCTGGCAGTGGGTTTAACCACAAGCCGCAAGCGGTACTAGCTGCACGTAATGGCTACCCGGGTATCTGTTGATAAGAAGGCCAATGAGGAAACCCATCCGAACTCCTACTGAGCCTGGATGTGACAATCTCCGTACAGTTCGGTCTGTTCGTCTAAGAGTATCGCATATCGGGCCTAGGGGGCGGTAATTGTCAGACCTCTAATAGCACAATATGTCATGCCGGAGTGTATCCTAAAACACCCTGAGAAACTACGGGAATACCTACCAGTAAATCTCGCTTGCCCTGGCCAGGGACTTTGTGTAATGGCTCTCCGAACACAGCACGATATCAACCCCAATACCGGGAGAGACGAATCCTATCTAACCACCACTGCCTCCAAGTGGTTCAGGACTGCACCCAACTACTACCTGTCTGCACGACTCCTTTGAGCCATGGTAGGGTAGTAATCAAAGTACAGTGGGAACACACTAGAGGCGAAATAGCAGTGTCAAGTCGACGGACTAAGCTGTACTCATGTCACCTGGGAACTGCTACCCGACGATAGGTATAATACCAACCAACAGTTCCCGACGTGTCCTATCTAGTGTACTCGTAACCTAACGAGCACCTGCATACTATCTCCAGTACGACGTACTAATGGCTGTGGGACAGACCCTTTCTCCTGCTGGGATGAGAAGCGTATACACCAGTTTACTCCGGAGTATCGATGCCCTGTCTCGATAATCCTATGACTAGGGAACTGTATAAGTATGTGCTTGTAGATTACCCAGCCCCTACTAGTGTGACTGCCATCACAACGCTGGTAATCAAGCAAAGATCCTAAGGGCTCTACCAATATGTATAAACGATATGCTAAAAGAAACACATGCACATATTGAAATAGAAACAAACCAAGTAGCATACTACCATTTTGAGCAAGACTGTCAATACAACTGTGAATATCCCAAGCTTCCATTAAGTAATATACAAACCAGTATGATACAATAATGGACTCTAGGGCATACATCACTAACAATCTCCCACTTGCACTAGGGCCATGTACTGGCGTATCGCAGACCTATCATCTCGATCAGCCGTTCGAACTGTGTCTGAGGGATGGCCTTCGTGAGTAGATCTGCAGTGTTATTCTCCGTATCTACTCTCCTCACCTCGATCTCTCGGCGATCTACGATCTCCCTGATCAGGTGGTACCGCCTCAAAATGTGTTTGGACTTCTGATGAGACCTGGGTTCCTTCGCTAAAGCTATAGCGCCGTTGTTGTCACAATACAGAGGTATTGGATCAACAATGGTCGGAACCACCTGAAGTTCTGTGAGAAACTTCTTCATCCAGACAGCCTCTTTTGTGGCATCGCAAGCGGCTATGTACTCCGCTTCCATCGTCGAGTTAGCAACGGTGTCCTGCTTGGAGCTCTTCCAATAGACCGCCCCTCCATTGAGGGTAAAGACATAACCCGATATGGATTTGGAGTCATCCTTGTCACTCTGGAAGCTGGAGTCTACA
The DNA here is from genome assembly GCA_030015575.1 of Agapanthus africanus. Classification (NCBI taxonomy): domain Eukaryota; kingdom Viridiplantae; phylum Streptophyta; class Magnoliopsida; order Asparagales; family Amaryllidaceae; genus Agapanthus; species Agapanthus africanus. The sequence continues at coordinate 871,365,105 of JASDDO010000019.1, read as the reverse complement.
AAGGCCTCGATCTTGAGGTCTTTTCCGCCATACATCAAGAACATCTCCTTAGTCCTTCTCAGGTACTTGAGAATGTTCTTTACTGCTATCCAGTGCTTATCCCCTGGGTTTGACTGATACCGGCTTACAACGCTGAATGTGTATGCTACATCTGGTCTGGTACACAACATCGCATACATTATAGAGCCTACCGCAGATGCGTAGGGTATAGTTGACATGCGAGCCCTTTCCAAATCAGTCTTTAGAGACATCTTTTTGGAGAGGGTGATTCTGTGACAAGACGGTATATTACCGTGCTTAGAATCTTCCATACTGAATCTTTTTAGTATGGTGTTGATGTACCTTGACTGTTAAAGTCCTATTATCCATTTAGATCTATCACGATAGATCTGGATCTCCAGAATATAGGAGGCATCACCCAGGTCCTTCATGGAGAACTTTTGTGATAAGAATCCTTTGACTGATTGTAGCATAGGAATGTCATTTCCTATCAAGAGAATTTCATCCACGTATAAAATGAGGAATACCACAGTTCTCCCTACAATCTTACTATATATGCATGGTTCATCTGGATTTTTGATAAAATTGAATTCCTTGACAGTATCATCAAAATAGATGTTCCAACTCCGCGATGCTTGTTTTAGTCCATAAATGGACTAAGCAACTTACACACTTTCCCGCTGCTCTCACTCTGAATGAAACCTTCTGGCCGATCCATATAGATGCACTCTTCTAAATTACCCTTTATAAAAACCGTCTATACGTCCATCTGCCAAATCTCATAATTGTGGAAGGCAGCAATGGCAAGAAGGATCCAAATGGATTTGAGCATAGCCACTGAAGAAAAGGTTTCATCATAGTCCAAACCAGGTCTTAGACGAAAACCCTTTACAACAAGTTTAGCCTTATAGGTTTCAACCTGTCCATCTACACCAATTTTCTTTCTGAAGATCCATTTACAGCCTACGGGTTTTACCCCTTATGGAGCAAAGTCCAAAGTCTAAACTTTGTTGGTGTACATGGACTCCATTTCGGTCCGCATTGCATTCAGCCATTTTACCGAGTCACCGCCCTGAATGGCTTGCTGGAAGCTAGTAGGCTCATCATTGTCAATGATGCAATCCTCTCGATCCCCATCTATGAGAAAACCGTAGTATCTCTTGGGCAGATGAGACTGCCTACTACTTCTGCGGAGTGGCGCTGGGATGTCCGGTTCTTCTGAAACCTCTGGTTCTACCAAGCTTTCAGTAATAGTTTGTGGTTCTAGAATTTCTTCCAGTTCTATTGCGCTCCCACTTTTCTGATTTTCTAAAAATTCAGCTTCCAAGAAGTGGGCATAACGAGAAACAAAAACTTTTTGTTCTTCTACGTAATAATAAAGACACCCCTTGGAGTTCTTTGGGTATCCCACAAACTTACACAGTACTGAGCGTGCCTCGAGCTCGTCCGCATGCTACTTTTTGACAAAATCTGGACATCCCCATATCTTCAGATACTGAATATGGGGTTTCTTCCCACTCCACATCTGATATGGTGTAGCAGGCACAGTCTTGGTTGGAACCTTGTTCAAAAGATATGCAGCCGATTCTAGTGCATAACCCTAGAAGGATTGCAGTAACTCAGCCTTACTCATCATGGAACGAACTATATCCAATAGGGTTTGATTCCTCCTTTCCAATACACCGTTGTGTTGAAGTGTGTATGGAGGAGTAGGCTGAGAGAGAATTCCATTCTCTTTTAAGTAGTCCAGGAACTCGGCACTTAAGTATTCACCACCTCTGTTCTCCGCCGAAAGACGTGACCGGGACGTTGGGAACGTCCGGCTTGAATTTGGGGGCAGATACTATTTAGTTTTATCCGTCCACCTCTCCGACGATGCCAAGTTGATTTATGGTACCATGTATCGGAGGTTTAAACGGATGCGGTCGATGTAGCAGACTTTGTCAGAATCCCCATCATTGTGAGGGGTTTTTGATTGTGGGGACGCTCTTCCCTGCAGGCGCAAGCCCCTGCAGTTAATTACATTAACGCATCACGGTAGCAACTTTCTCCTTCTCCAGATGGTCACTTCATGTCGTATGTGTTTGTTTTGTTTTTTGGTTGCCCATGGATTGTATATGGAGACTAATTTATGTTGTCGCCCGTAGGGCGTAGATTAGTCCAAATCCATATTTTCTTAGATTTGGGTTTGGGTTGGGTTTAAGGATCGTTAATCTCATTTGAGACTAAGATCAACTTAAACGTTTGTTGAGAATACGTTAGCCTAATTTTAGACTAAGATCTACTTAACAGGAGCATTTAGATCCAACAAAAGAGCATTTGGGCTCTATTGTTTTAGTTTAGGAACATTGCGGTCTATAAGTTTAAGGACATCATAGTCTATAAAGTTTAAGGATATCATAGTCCATAGTTTAAAGACGTCATAGTCTGTAAAGTTTAAAGACATCATAGTCTATGAGTTTAAGGACCTCACATTCCATAAACCTTAAGGACATCATAGTCCATTAGTTTAAGGACCCCACAGTCCGTGAAATGTCTGGTTGTTGGGACTCGTCACCTCTCTGAACACGTTGAAGGATTACTATGACAAATATCAGAGGAGTGAAGAGATGTACCCTTGAACCAATATTGGTTGGGAGATCTGTAGTCTAATTTGGGACTAAGATCAAAAATTTATGAGCATATGGGCTCAATTAATCTGAATTAGGGATCTGTGGCCAACTTGGGTTCGGCCCATTCAGTTAAAATGTTGGATATTTAATTAGACTCAGTCCTTTTTCATTTAACAATACTGAACATTGGTTTGGGTTTTGACAATTATTTTTGTCTTTTATTGAGTGTTGAGCACTCATTATAGCTCTGGGGCTTTATTTAAAGAGCAGTTTATGTTCCCTCGGTGCACACGTGATGAGCACGTGGTGAGCTTGGCGCTGAGCGCCAGTCAATGAGCGCAGAGTGCTTCTATTAAGTAGCGCACGTGAGGAGCATGTGGCGCGCTTGGCGCTGGTCACTAGGTTTGGAGCGCTAAGGCGCTTCTTATGAAGTAGCGCATATGTGAGGAGCACGTGGCGCGCTTGGCGCTGAGCGCCAGACAATGAGCGCAGAGCGCTTCTGATCAATTTTGTGATCTGAGAAATAAGTTCTCGCTTACAAGAGACTTTGTCTCATAGTTCTAAGAATAAAGTTCTTATTTTTATAGGAGATGTTACAATCTCTTCTATTTTCTTTAGTGAAAGACTTTGTGTTTGTAGATCTATGATCTGAAGAGAATGTAATTCTTCTCCCCCCTTTTTATGATGTGATGCCATGATCTCTTTTGTGAAAGACCTCTGTCTTATAGATCTATGATCTGAAAAAAGAACTATATTCTTCTTCCTTGATGAGATACTTTTTATCTCTCTGTTTTTACCTTGAAGAAAAGTTCTTCTTCTCAGAGCTTGCTCTTTTCTTTGAAATTTCTCAAAACCTGTGTGTGTGTGTGTGGGGGGGGGTTCCTCCTTATGAGACTTGAAGTCTTGGGGCCTTTATATAGGGTAGGCTGATTTGTTGAATCAGTTGAAGAGATCTTTTCTCTAATTGATTTGAGGATATTTCCCACCGTTGGATCTTTGATCCTAGGGCTTCTGTTTTACAGAAGGCAATCTTCTTGTTTTTAACGAGATTGGGAAAATCTTTTCCCATACAGAACTTGTTCTGTATCTTGGTGATTTTTAATCACCATTGGATCTTTGATCCAACGGTGCTTTGATTTTCAGAGCATAATCTTTCCTGTTTGGAAAGATTCTGAGAAATGTTTCCTTAACAGAATTTTATTCTGGTCATTCGTTGATTTTTAATCATGTTCGTTGGATCTTTGATCCAAGGGCCGAGAACATTTTGTTCTATCGCTAGCGCTCATGTGCTTTGCACGTGGCGTGCTGCTTAGAGTGCAGCGCTCTTAGCGCTAGCGTTCACGTACTTTGCACGTGGTGCACTGCTTAGAGTGCAGCGCTCTTGGCGCTAGCGCTCACGTGCTTTGCACGTGGTGCGCTGCTTAGAGTGCAGCGCTCTTAGCGGTCACGTGCTTTGCACGTAATGTGCTGTTTCAGAGTCTAGCGCACTTGGCGCTAGTGCTCATGTGTTTTGCACGTGAGCGCTGCCTTAGAGTCTTTGACTCTCAGCGCTGGCGCTGCTAGCTCTAGCGTTCTCGTGCTTTGCACATAAGCGCTGCATCAGAGTCTTTGGCTCTTAGCGCTGGCGCTGCTATGAAGCGCTGCTTCATTTCAAATTTCAAAATTTGAACAAAGTTTTGCTTTGATTGGGGAAATAAATGCCCCCACCGTTGCTCTCACGTAGCCTACACGTGAGTGCAGCGGTGGCAGCATTTATGCCATTGGATCAACTCAGAAGTTGAAACGGCTCTCAGTGCCTATAAATAGGGCCTTTGGCCCTTGAGACGACCTCTGTTCATTTCCTTTCTTGTTTTTCTGAGAATTAATTCTCTTTTAGAGTATAGCTCTCTATTTTAAGAACTCTCATAGAGACAGAATTCTGTCAAATTTTTAGGTAAAGATCAAATGTTTTGAAGAGATTATTTTATAATCTAGGGTTTCACCTATTAATAGAGCTTTGCTCTTTTCAAATCATATAGATTTTTAGGGTTTCTCAATAGAGTTTTGCTCTTCTTAGATCTAAAAAGATCTTTCTTAGGGTTTCTTAACCTATTAACAGAGCTTTGCTCTTTCAAATCATGTAGATTTGTTAATCTTTTATGAAGAACTCTTAGAGTTTGTTCATAGATCTTGAAGTTCTCAGAATTTTTAATTCATTAAAAGCTTTACGTTAAGTTTTTTGATGGGTTATTCCATCATCTTTACAGAGCATGACTCTTCAGAATTTTTCTTGAGGAATTTTTATTCCTTTCATCATCATAGCTGACAGATGTCACTCTGTTGTAGAGCGCTGCTTTCAAGGGAGATTTACTCCTTGGCCCAAGGGGCGCTCATTAAATGAGAATCCTTTGAGGATTTCTTCATTTAATGACTGTCTCATTAAATAATGAGTGTTTTATTAATGTTGAGCCATTATCTAGATTATGTGGGTCCCCCTTGGTCCCTTTCCACTGCATTGCAGTGGGGTACGAATTTAAAGTACAAAGTGCCAGAACTTAAATTGTAGCATCGACGACTAATAAATTTTTTTTTGTTCTTTTTCGTGCAGGCACTATGTCTTTGGACACTTCATTCCCATTTGTTCATCCGGAGAGCGCATTTGCTGATGCGCCAGTAGACCGGGAAGTTTTTGCACTGATCAAGGATCATGACCCAGAGCGGAAGAACCTTCATCTATGGGGAACGTGGTACAATCAGATCATCAGGGGTCGGTGTAGCTTTTCTTGCGCAGCACCTTCGGTGCCCATTTCGGCGATCCATTATGCTGACGCACCTCCGGTGAAATATGCCGTGGAGGAGGTCAACTGGACCTCAGAGGGTTGTCTCCAACCTTCTATGGCCGCGATACCCGTGCAGTCGCCGATGACTTTGGATATCCTGGGGCGGCGCATATGTCAGGGCGAGTCGCGCCCTTGGGGACAGCCATACAACATAGGCTCAACTCCCCATCATCCAGCCGAATATCTGCAGTGGGCCCGATACTTCTTATCGGCAAAGAAGTCACAGCTGCTAAGGCTCGGGTTGTACCCCGTGATTTATGCTTCTTTGTTCCAGTATTCCACACCTTCTGCATGGTGGGTCAAAGCCTTTTTGGAATAATGGAACGTTCCAACTCATACTTTTCTTCTTCTAGATCAGGAAGTTTCGATCTCTTTGGAAGAGTTTGCGGAGATTTCTGGCTTGCCTGTCAGGGGGAGCACTACGAGGAGATCTTACCCTCTGACGAGTATATTTTTGCCACTCGATCGGTAATGATGGGTCTGACCCTAGAGAATTCCATTCAGCACCGGTTCCCAAGCTTAATCATGGTGTTAAATATTTACGAGGGCTTATTTCTCGAATCTGGAAGCCATGGGGTCAGCTTTGCGGACTTCATCGCCCGTTTTCTTCATCTAGAAGCTTTGTCACAACAAGGTAAGAAGTTCGCCAAACTCGACGATCCTTTCGGTTTTGGCTTGGATAGCCGGCCGATAGCAAAAGCAGATCAAAAGAGTTTCTTCCTCCCGAATGCCGCGGTCGTCCCCTTTTTAGAACTCGCCGCTCAGGACATCGATGAAGAGGTGTTCTTTCTAGGGTTTCTTGGTTTATGGCTAAGCTGGTTCGCGCTCCCTATGCACCCTCGTTACATGAGGCCATCTGTTTTCTACTCGGCTCACCGAATGGTCGAAGGGACTCAGGTTGCCGTTGGGATTGCCGGGCTGGCTTATTTGTATCATGGCCTTAGCTTGGCGGCCGACATTACTCAACCGGGGGTGCAGCCCGTGAACTTCCTGATGCATTATTTTACTTCATGGCTCGAGCTGCATATGCTTGGCGCTTTTGGAATTCACAAGCGGCCCCATTTCTATGAAACTTGCAACTTTCCCCGGGTCATGCGGCTGGTCGATGCTTCTGCTTTGGAGCCAAATCAGCGAGAGGCTCGGGGTCTGATTCTTCGCCCGCGTACAGTCGGTGACGACATGACGTTTGTTGATAAGGTCATGACTATCGGTAATGAATCCACCAAGATGATGCAGCCGCTGTGGGACACCTTTAAGGATGGAGCTTCTACCTTGAAAGCTCGGGAGATTCTCCATTTATATTCGATCAGGCCGGGCTACTTGGTGTTCAGGCAGAACGACTCGGCTTTGTTCATGAGATATAACCCCCACCGTTTTTCCCAGAAATTAAGTTATAATCAGGGCATCCTGCTCAAGGCCTTCTTGGCATAACTGGTTGCTGCTGAAGAGGGTATCTGGAGCGCTTTGCACCACTTCATGCGCCTAAACACAGGGTCCAATTTCTTCATCAGTGAGCCGAGTTGTGTTATGAAAGCCCTGAACGTATATGTGGCATGGTATCAACATTCGATGGGCACCGTTATTAAGGAAGAAAAGCGATTGCTTCTTGATCGCAAGGGCACCGCCCCGGCTGGTAATCCAACCGTTCCCTTGAAGCAATGGACCATTGTCCGTCCTCCCTTGAGGGAAGCTGCTGTGGCTGTGGTACCACGTGTTATTCCTGAGCTTCCCCTACCCCGCGCGCCTGTAAAAGCGGTAGCTATGGCATCTCCCGAGTCCGGCGTGGGTGCGGAGATAGGGACTCGTCGCCCCAAATTGCCCGCCAAGCGCAAGCTTGTGTTATCGGCTCCCGGTACTCGCTCCCAGAAGAAAAAGAAGTCGATGTTTTCTCTCGACGTCGTACTCGGCTAGGAGCCCCATGCTCCCTATAGCGAGGGTTTGAGTGAGTACGGGACCAATGATAGTTTATTCATGGCCCCGGATGATACCGATCTGGAGGCTGCTATCGCGGCTTCAGCGCAATTGGCTCGCAATAAGGCAGCGCTGATCACCATTGCTCAATCAGGTATACTTCAGTTTTATCTTTCCGTGGTCATTTTAATTACTATGCTTTGACTAACGCTTTCTTCAACATGTATCTCTACCGAAGAAGCTCTTGCAGCTTCCCTCAAGACTTTCGAAGAGGAGGAAAGGCTTCGCGCTTCTTTGGGCCTCGGTATATTTCGGTTCATTGTGCCTTCGTTCCCTTTTTTCTTCATGGGTAGTCTGACCCTTCTTTTTCATCTTATTGCAAGGACCACCTCGACTCAGGTTATCTTGAGTGCAGTGCTGATCTCGCATGGTGGCGTGGTGACGCTTCCAGGACCAGCTGTTGAAATCCCAGCTCTCCCAGTATTGCCAAAAGAGGCCTCGCTCAAGCAGCCGATGACGGGCGCCGTAACGGCTCCAGAGGTAGCTCCTGGCTCGGACGATGATGTCACTTTGACTGAGGTCTTGAGGAGGTCTTTTCTTACCGCCAAGGCTGACAAGAAGCACAGAAAGCGTGCAGCGAGGGAACGTGATGCCAGCTTGGTTGCGGGTGCAGGCTCAAGCGCTATTCCACCCGTCACTATTTCCTCCGAAGATGCTCCAGCTGCCCTGTCAACCATTCATAGACAGGTTTTGCGCGTGGCTCGGGAGGCAATCGAAAAGCCGCCCCAAGGTAACATAATACTGGGTCTTTTTATTAGAATTTGATCTTCAAATTCTTATATATCATATCCTGCAGGGCTAAGTCTTGGCGATGAGGCAGCATGTGAGATGACGGCAACCATCGATCCTGAAGTGGCCACTCTTTCTCAGGAGTCCGGGACTGCCCCAATTGCTACTCTTTCCCCTTGCGGTTCCCTGCCATCGCCCGGCATTGCGAGTGTCACGACGGCTCTCATGGAATCGGGGGATGAAGCCACTGGCTCCAAAACCGTCCCCCCAAATAAGACCGAAGAAGTCGCGACGCTTGGTGATGCTTCCGTCGCAGTTTTGGCTGATAACCAGTCTGGTAGGTCTCAGGTCGCTGCATTCTTTTCATTTTGCAATCCCTTTGGGTCCCTTCTGTTGACATTTTGTTTATTTCAAATATAGGTGTGGTGAGCGCAGAGGTTGTGCCACCTGAAGAAGCATCATCAGCTGTCGCTCTGACGATCGCTATCCCTTCGTCTCCTCTTACATCCTCTCAAATACTGGAAGGTATGGGTTTGTGATTAATTTAAATCGAGGATAACATCTTTCGTGTACTGACCATGTATCATCGTAACCTTGCAGAAGTTCTCTTTGATCATCTGTATCAAGTGCTGAACCCGCACTTTTCCTTCCAATCGGAAGTCGCTTTGCCTATTGGTGCCGGTGAACTTTTCTAACCGACGTCCTTTCTTTTTTTTAACGGGTGACCCTGCCGTTGTTAACTTTAAATTGATTACATCACTACAAATTGAAGGAGGGGACGAGAGAATCGTCGCGCCACCAGTACTCCCAGCTCTGCCACCTGTCGTAGCCGGTATAGTAGCCTTCATCGCTCTTGCATCTCCTTTATCTCTTAAACCGATATCTGACTATGATTTTTTTTTGTAGCAATCATATCGACTCCAGCTCCTTTAGAGTCTCAGATTCCATGCCGGCAGGGCCTTTTGCTAAACGCCCTTCTTCCAGGGGTGCTGCGAATAGCCTGCGGATGTTAAGCAAATTCATCGAGGACCTTGACGCCGAGGCCTTTGCATATGCTGCAGATTTTGCCGCTGAAGTTAATTTCATGTTGGCGATGCTCGTGAACTTCCATAGCAAGGGCGTCGTCAAGTCTTGGGTTAACTACTGCAGGAAGATCGAGGCCTGTCTGCATAAGATTGAGCTCAGGCATCCCGTTCCAGCAATGTTGGCTTTGAATTCTCAACGAGCTGCATGGGTTGAGTAGAGCATTCCCTTCTTCTGCCATTTCGAACAAGAAGTGACCTTGAGGTGAAAGGAACGCGAGGAGGCTTCAGGTGAATCCGCCTGGCTGCGCACCTAGGTTAAAGCAAACGCTGCGCAATTGAGAGCCGTCTTTGACAATTTGCAACAATGCATTTCGGACGGGCTAGCGCTAAGGCAAAAGCTCGATCTTCTGGAGCAGGTTACGCAGAGTCGCGAAGTTGCTCAACGGGAAATCGATGAGAAACTTTTGTTTTGTTTGCATCAATGGGCTCGAGTCGAAGCGGAGCTGGCTGCAGCGGCTGACCACGAAAAGGAGTTGAGAGGAGCGCGTGAGCAACTGGCTAATTTATTGAAAACGCCTCCTTCTCAGTAGCTGCCTTTGTATAAATTAAACATTTGCAATCTTTGAATAACATGTATCCATTTTTTTATTCTTTTATATGATTCGTCTTGTACTCAATTGAATTCATGAATAAAAGATACACATTTTTTTTTATCTCCCACTGTTGCTTTCTTCTCTTTGTTGTGTTGTCGCCATGTGATTTTAGTAAGTGTGGTTTGTAGATAGTAGGTAGCTGTCCATCTTGGACTCTTTGCAGGGTAGCGATGGCTTATGAAACATGTTCAGATCTGCCGCCTAAGACTTTTCAATTTTATGAGCCATGAGGGTCTCATAAAGATTTTTCTCCCTACGAGTCATGAGGATCTCGTAGGTGTATTCTCTTCTTAGGAGTCGTGAGGACTCCCAAGTGCGTTTTCTATTGAGAGTCGTAAAGATCTCACAAGAGAATTTTCTTCCTTACAAGTCGAGAGAACTTGTAAGTGGTTGATGAGTTGACTTGTTCTCGAGTCGAACCATTGCTTCGACGGGGAGGGGGGTCGAGGGTTGACTTTGGCCGTGTTTCACAGAGTCAGGATTGACTTTGGCCATTTTCCACGGGGTCAGGATTGACCTTGGCCGTATTTCACGGGGTCAGGATTGACTTTAGCCGTGTCCTACGGGGTCAGGATTGACTTTAGCCGTATTCCACGGGGTCAGTATTGACTTTAGCCGTATTCCATGGGGTCAGGATTGACTTTGGCCGTTTCGGTGTCAGGATTGACTTTAGCCGTGTTCTACGGGGTCAGGATTGACTTTCGCCGTTTCGGTGTCAGGTTTGACTTTCGTAATTACGGTGTCAGGGTTGACTTTCGTAGTTACGGTGTCAGGTTTGATTTTCGCCGTTTCGGTGTCTGTGAACCGTGGAGTCTTAGCAGTAGGGACTTTGCCGTGGCTCCGATGTAGTCTCTAGGTTGTCTGTGAATCATCGAGATTTAGAGCTAGGGGTATGCCGTTGCTCCATTTGTTGATGTCGCGTTTTCATCCTACTGGAGAAAGAACACCATTGGTGATCTCTAGGCTGTAGATGTTGCCGTCGAGACTTAGAACTAGGACTCTGCCATGGCTCCGAGGTAGTCTCTAGGTTTTCTGTGAACCGTAGAGTCTTGGAACTAGGGACTTTGCCGTGGCTCCGTTTGTTGATGTCGTATATTCCTGCAAAGACACTGATTTCTCTGCGGATCGACGCGAATCGAGATGCTCTCGTCAAGGACGCCGATTTCCCTGAATAGAGGCTTTTGCCAAGGACACCGATTTCTTAGGAGTTGAGACGAATCGAGAAATTCCTGCAAAGACAATGATTTCCTTACGGGTCGATGCGAATCGAGATGCTCTAGTCAAGGACGTTGATTTGCCTGAATCGAGGTTTTCGCCAAGGACACTGATTTTCTTGGAGTTAAGACGAATCGAGGTATTCCTGCAAAGACACTGATTTTCTTACGGGTCGACGCGAATCGAGATGCTCTCGCCAAGGACGCGGATTTCCCTGAATCGAGGTTTTGCCAAGGACACTGATTTTCCTGGAGGTCGAGACGAATCGAGGTACTCCTGCAAAGATACTGATTTCCTTGCGGGTCGACGTGAATCGAGATGCTCTTCCCAAGGACCCTGATTTCCCTGAATCGAGCTTTTGCCAAGGACACTGATTTCCCTGGAGGTCGAGACGAATCGAGGTACTCCTGTAAAGATACTGATTTCTTTGCGAGTCGACGCGAATCGAGGTTCTCGCCAAGGACGCTGATTTCCCTGCCGGTTGAGATGAATCGAGGTATTCCTGCAAAGACACTGATTTCTCTACGGGTCGGCATGAATCGAAATATTCTCGTTAAGGACGCTGATTTTCCTGAATCGAGGTTTTTGCAAAGGACGCCGATTTCCTCGGAGTTGAGACGAATCGAGATATTCCTGCAAAGACACTAATTTCCTTGCGGGTCGACGCGAATCGAGATGCTCTCATCAAGGACGCTGATTTTCCTGAATTGAGATAAGAAGTGATGGTTTAGGAAATAGGTTCAGATCTGTCGCCTAAGACTTTCCAACTTTACGAGCTGTGAGGGTCTCATAAAGGGTTTTCTCCCTACGAGTCGAGAGGATCCCGTAGGTATCTTTTCTCCTTAGGAATCGTGAGGATTCCTAAGTGCGTTTTCTCTTAAGAATCGTAAGGATCTCACAAGAGAATTTTTCCCGCTTACAAGTCGAGAGGATTCGTAAGTGGTTGTTTCTCTCCTTGTCGAGATTCGACTTTGGAGAGTGTGGCCCATGAATAGTATACAATAGTCTATCTTGGACCAACTTGCAGGGCCCCAGTGCTTAGAAAATAGGTCTTTATCCCGATTGCCTAAGGTTTTGCCCTACGAGTCGAGACAAATCGAGAAGTTCTCGCAAGGGTTTCCTAACGTCACAGTTAACTCCTGCTAATAGAAGTCCGTTAGGGTCTGTGGTACTAAGGTTTTTTTTACCCGTCGCACCGTCGCGTTGGCCGATATATTCCCCGATATGCAATCTTGTTGTTCGGGTAGCCCCGCAACTGTCGTGTCTCTGATCCCTTCGGGGGCTGGGCAAGACATCTTCAAATAATCTTCCAGGTGATATTATCGTCGAAAGAGCAAGCGTTAGGGATATTCCATGTCGCTTTTTACTTGAGGTTAGGCTCAGTTTGGGAGCCCCGATGAGTCATGACCACTCCGCGCTGGTGTAGGATGATCTCCGATAGTCTTTTCAGGTCTCATTTGAGTTACCGTCAAGACCCTGAAGCGAGGGATTTTTCTTGGCTTCGTTTGTTGACATTGTGTTTGCAATATTGCGACGAATGTCAAGGTTGTCTATAAACCGTCGAGGTTTGGAACCAGGGGACTTTGCCATAGCTCCGTTTATTGATGTCGCGCCTGTATCCTGCTGGAAGGAAGAAGGACGCTATTGTCGATCTTTAGGCCGTAGATGTAGCCGTCGAGCCTTGGAACTAGAGACTCTGCCATGGTTCCGATGTAGTCTCTAGGTTGTCTATGAACCGTCGAGATTTGGAACTAGGGGACTCCGTCATGGCTCCATTTGTTGATGTTGCATATGTATCCTGCTGGCATGAGTAGGAACGCTGCTGCTGGTCTTCTGGAATGCAGATATTGCCGCTGAGACTTGACTCTCCCTTTAATGGAGTTTGTTGGGACATGTGGTTCCCTTTTCGTTTATGCCTATGGATTGTATACAGGGGTCAGTATGGACTTACCTGCACGGCAAAAAGTTTCATTTTATTTTTTTATTTCTTTCCACGATGCTCTATCATTTTAGCTTTTATATCGCGAAAGTCGCGATTGCCCAATCATTTCGGCTGTCTTTTCTCGCGGTGCCCAATCATTTCGGCTATTTTTTTTACTCGCTGCTTTTTATTGCGAGTTGCCCAATCATTTCGGCTATTTCGCATATATTTTACTTGCTGATTTCGTTGCAAGTTGTCCCATCATTTCGGCTATTTCATATGCATTTTTGGCTCTGTAACGTTTTAAAAATAATTAAATAAATAATTAAATAAATAAAATCCTTTAAGTGAATTTTCTGATTTTCGGTAAAATAAAACGTATTTTTCGTAAAACTTAACCGTAATTATTTTTCGTTATAAAATTAAAAAGACCTATTTTAATTATGTAATTACTAGTAAATGGTGTTTATTTAGTGACTTATAAATTTTTAGTTTAATTAAATATTTTTCCTAAATTAATTATTTTAGAATATTAACATAAGCTTTAATTATATATTAAATTAGTGCAAATTACAATTTGGAAATGGGTTAATTTAACAAAAGTGAGCCATGACATATTAGAATTAAGTTGTAGCATGCTCTCCTCTTTTTGATTTGGCTTCAAAATTCTAGAGAATTCTAAGATGAAATAAATTAGGAAATAAATTAAAAAGAAATAATTTTTGATAAAGATGTAATAATGGGGGGTTTCTTTACTAGAAATTTCTACACATCCACACACACACTCTTTTCCTAGCTTTGGCCGAGCTTGTAGTGGCAGCCCTTTTTTCCATTCACAATTCTCCATCACATTCTCACTCAAAAAAAAATTATAGAAAAGAAAATCTAAAAAGGAAATAATGTATGATAAGATGGAGATGTTTCTACATAAAACTACACTCATCCACACTCTTCTCTCTCTCACTTTTCCCTCATTCCACTTTTGGCCGAGCCCCCTCTAGTGCTGTCCAAAATTTCACCACTTCAATTCTCTTGAAAAAAATTATTCATTTTGCCTCAAAAATCAATATAAATTCCCACTAATTCATCATTTAACCATTACCCAATATTCTTTGATCAAAAGCAAGAAAGGATCTTGGAGCAAAAAGGTGCAATTTAGGAGGCTAAGATTGCATGCTAGGTCTCAAAAATTTATGGAGGTATAATCCTAACCCTAATATTTAATTTTAGGTTAATTACTTTAAATTAATTAATTCCGGTTTTTAATCATGGCTCTATATTCAAACTTGAAATTTCAAGAGAAGGGGTTTTGAGCTAAGTTAAGTTTTTTATCACTTAATTAGGATTACAAGATGTAGTTTAACATGTTGAGACATGGAAAACTTAATCTAATTGTTAAATTATTAGGTGTTACTTTAAAATTTTTAAAATTGGGGAAAATTGTGCAAACTAGGTTTTTGTCGAATACGTATATATGTGGGATAAAATTCTAGTGAGAATTTTTATCAATTATTTATGGTTTTAATGAGGAGATTGACATGTTAATGGAATGCTAAACATATCTAGTTACTAGTTGCTAATTTTTGGTTTAAAAATTGTGATAATTATGCTAAATTGGTAACTAGGTTTTTTAGAAATTAATTTAAAATGTGGGATTAAAATCTAGTTAGGGTTTTTAGCACATCATTAAAGTTTCCATGAGTGGCCTATCATTTTAAAATATGCAAAATCAAGTTTGGAAGTGAATTGTGAAATTTTGCTTAAAAGTATCGAAATCGGGCAAGTTCGCAAACTAGAATTTCAATTTAATACAAATTAGGGTGTTAAAAATATAGTAATGGTTTATATAATCTAGTTATGCTATTTAATGAGTAATATGACCATTAGTTCCATTAAAGCGTCAAGTTTTGAAGTAAAACGGTAAATTAACATTTTCAAGGTTTTTCGGAATTGGACGATTTGATCGATTTTAGGGTTTCGATGATTTAAACCAAGTTTTAGATTATAAATAATGGGTTTTGAAACTACGAGTTGTTTATTGGTGTTTATCTCGATCAATCGGAGTTTGTACACCGATATCGAGCGATAATTGGTTCTTTTGCATGAGCGGGACATAGGTTTTAACCTATGCGCGTTCCGTGCGTCGTTTTGATTTTGTCCGTGATTCAGTTTACGATATTATATATGTTTGCGTATAGGTACCCGTCACGTGAACTTCGGACGATGAAGAAGTGGATGGCGACATCGTCTTCGGCAGACAAGGACCAGGTGAGTAGATGCATATCTACGGGGGAAGTCGGGTGGATGGCGTTTAGCACCCCCGCAAACGTAGAATAGGAATATTACTTATTGTCATTAGGAAGTCAGACGTGACCTTAGATTCTTGGTGAGTAGGACCCTAGTAATGACCTTAGGTTGGACTAGACTGATTTAAAAAGATCTTACCAGAGGATGAATATCTTGGAGGAGGTTCGTAGGTTCCAGGTAGATACACACACACGCACACACAGAACTTGACTTGGTGTTTATGTGTATGTGTATAGATATATATAGACTATGTGTAGGTTTATATATACACAACATGTATATGCGATATAAGGACGTGATATGATACATGGGGATGAAACAACATAACCGGGTTTGAGGCCGTGATCTCTTGGCTATACAGTCGCGTTATGATGTTAGCGGATCAGTAGAAAATGAGATAATGGATATGTATACATAATCGATGATAGGTGGGGATGATATTGAGGTATATGAGACTCTAAAATAGAACCCGGACTGTAACTTGTGACTGAATCACGATATGATATATGTGTGATTTGATTACGATATCATATAAGTGTGACTTGATTAGGATATGATATAAGTGTGACTTAATCACGATATGATATATGTGTCATGATATCTCTGAGGATAAATTGACGATGTATATTTATGTTGGCAATGATATATGATTGATGTATGCGATTACAGTACAGTACCTTGATCATGACATTATTTGATAATGATATTATACGAATGATGATGTACGTAGGTGATACTTGACCCGTACCCCGATATTGGGATGCCGTACGATGGATTTTACCGTACGAGGCATATATGTGATGACTGATCCGCACTCTTGATTCGAGAAAGTCGCACTACGTACGTGACGCTATTGAGGCTGGATCGCCGACTATTAGAGATATGTACTCGGATCTTAGGTGGATTCTTATTTCTTATCGACCAGTCCTTTAGTTTAGTTCCTTGGGGGCTAGATAGATACTAATTTAGGCTCGAGTTATAGTTGTAGTTAGACATGTATGTTACAATGAGTGGTTATTACACATCCATCTTTACATTCAGATCGTAATCATCATATTGCATGTTCATACATATGTTTTTCTAGTCAGTATGAAACTCTGCCTGTTAGGACACCAGCACCATTACTGATGATGCGCATATTCCACATACACTTATTTGCCGGCTCACACACATCATCATCGGTAATTGCTATGTCACGTACACTTTAGAACATATTACTTTTTTTTCTTTGTAGAATCAACTAAAGGCTAGATCAATATAATATTGTGATTACTCTCATGTGTTAGTCTAGACATTGCATTTATTACTTAGACATTTCATGCATTCACATTCTCACGTTATCATGCAGTATTGTGTGGCTTATATCGATACTTATTAGTTACTTACTCATGATTTTGGGATTTTGGATTTCTATGAGATTTCTGGATTTTGAGGAAAACCGCAAGAATATATATATAAAAACTTCTCTCTCCTCCTCCTCTTTTTTTTAAAAATATAAGTTGCGGTTTTCTCGTGATGTATGTGTCGTCCACCATGAGATTTCATGTTTTCTGTTGGATTTCGAGACCCGATTCGATGAGTCAATGAACCGTCTCGGGTACATGGTGGGCCCGGTATGGTACCCCGGGGCAAGAAGATCGAGTTGTAGACGATGAGCCTGGCAGGGGAAGACTACCTACCGGTGATGTCTGGCGCGGCGGATATCCGGAGGATACCGACCGATGTCGTGAGATTTGATGAGATGGGCTGATCCGGACTGACGGAGCCCGAGATATTGAGACTTTGAGGTATTGGGACTTAAGATTTACCTGTTTTGTGTCGATGCTTGACACGGATTTTCATGGATTTCATCGATGATGTTCCAGATTTCTATATAAATTTTACATGATAAAAGTTAAAGACTTCTTATACAGATATATCCAGATTTCAGAGTTGGTTGCTTTATATTCATGGTGCATGCATACTCATTCACATGACATATTACTATTTGAGGCACTGACACGAGCACGGAGCATTTGCACTTACACGTAGTTTATTACCCTGCCATTACTAGATGACTAGTGATATATTAGTATGTTATTATGACCTAGGACAGCGTCGTGCATTCGATTTCTTTTCGTAGATGTCTTCTACTCACGAGTTGGCAACTCACCCCCGTTGTGCCAAATTTTATTACAGGTTCGATATACAGGTTTCCTTGGCAGCTTGCTGGCACATCATTTCATTCAGGGTGATTTGCACGGTAGGTTGGTTCACTTATATCAGGACCGCCGTTGTACTTTATTTATTTTATTGGATCTAGTAAGCTCCATCAACCAAACTTGTATTACTTGATAAGTTTTAAGGACCGGTTATTTATTTCGACCTTAGAGTCGCGCTTGTATTATTATAGTATTTAATGGATTTGTTTTCTTTTGAGTTTTGAGCCTCGCCCGTTGGCGTTGTATATTATTGTGCTTGGTGTGGTTGTTTCCGCCTGTTGGCGTAGAGCTAGCTCCCGCTTGGGAATGCCTTTTTATTGTTTGTATATATTATACCTGTTGTACCCGTTTGGGGCCAGTTTTTACAAAGGAAACTCTGCTGAAATTTTTGAGAAAATCGGATGTTGCTTTTAAACTTGTTTTCTACATGTTTTCCTTTACTTCTTCTTTTATATGGTTTAGATTTTTGGGCTTCGGCTTACTTAGATTACGTTGCACCTCTAGACACTTCGTAATTTAAGTGCCGGTCACGTTCCGTAACTTCGGGTCGTGACAAAGTTGGTATCAGAGCGTTATGTTTAACCTTGTATAAGTTTAGGGTGACCCTTGGTTGATGGAGTAGATGACTTAGGTAGAGTGACGTACCGTAGGTATGATCTGCGGCATACTTACGATACGTTACTCTGCTTAAGGAGCCTTAGGATGTACATTTCTTTGCACCGTATTCTATTCATTCCTTTGATCTATCTTCGTCGATATCGGATGGTGGTTTCTGTTACCACGGTCGCACGGGCAGAGGGAGCTGCGGCTCGAATGCGATAACCCTTAGGGTATCGTTTATTCTTAAGGATTGAAGTATTGTTTAGCGTGCGGACGAAGGGTATTCACATGCTGTCCAGGCGAAATTAAAGGGTTCGAACGATTATCAGAAACCCATTTTCCCAAGTTTAAGGTATTCGGAAGAACATGCAGGTATTTTTATGGACCCTCTAGAAGAATGAAACCCTAACTCGACATAATGACCACGAGTACGCCTTTGAACCTTAGAGTTTACGGCAGTTCCGCGGTGCCATTAGTGAGGCTTGGGTTTGCCCTTCTATGGCTGGTCCGCAGATACTGGGGCATGTACTGGATATTTTTAAACTGTACTTGAGTGTTGAGCTCTCGGGGAATTATGAGATTTTGATGAGTCGATCGGAAAGTTTAACGTAGTCCGGATGTCTGGTGAAGGGATAGATTATGCGGGAGGCTCTCGATACGAGCATAGCCGTTTGTAGCGCAGTCAGCATAGCAATGAGGAGACGAGTCCGAATCAGTCGACATTAGAAAAGGCGCACATTAACGATAGTGTTTACGATTGTGATTTGGTGATTTGAATTTCACATTTCCGTTGTTTAGATTTTGGTATTTTGAGGATTTTGTTCTATGATTGGTATTTCCTATGTGTACATTCATTACACTCTATTCGTGTTTCATATATCAGTTGTATTGATATTGTTTTGTGCATACCCAGTGCACTTGATTTGGTTTTATACATTTTGAGATATTGATTTGAGTTTGTGCATATGGGTTGCACATGATTTTGATGTATGCTTCGACATAGTTTTCATGCACTTTTCGTACTGTGATTTCGATTTTGATAATCGGTGTATGTTTTCGTGCACCATGTGCACTTGATTGAGATTCTTGCGCACACCTGGCGTACTTGATGCGATTTTGTGCACACCAGATGCACTAAATCGGGGTTTTGTGCAGGTTAGATGCACCTGATATTTGTGTCGTGCACGCCCGTTGCACTTGACAGATGTTTTTGGTGCACACCCGTTGCACTCAGTTTTGTTTATGTGCGTATTCGTGGCATCTGTATTTAGTTTCGGTTTTCGTGCGCACCGGACACACATGATATTTTTATACTGTGATTGGGATCGATTTCATTTTGAACAGTATGTTTTTATAATGATTACTATTTGGTTTAGTAACCAGGCGGGACGTGTATGTTAAATAAAATATATATATATATATATATATATAGGTATAGCTATTTTTTTTTGAAACAAACGTCCGCTACTTATGCCGTGACACGTGCATCGCACGGCGATTTTCAAAGGGGGGTTTTTGGCATGCTTCTTTATTCAGATGTTTGGACGATTTTACTACGATGCGCACCATATATAAGTTATAGTTCTGATGTATATCATGTTGGTTTTCGTATCAGACTGTGATATTGTATTCTCACCATAACTCCGATGATTGCGTTATGCTTGACGGAGTTGATTTTAGCTGTGTATTGATGATTTCGGAGCCCCGACGATTTGAGTGTTTTGGCTGAATATTTTAGTAATTGGAGGGAGTCTTAATTTAAATTCGGGGACTGAATTTCTTAAAGGGAGAAAAATTGTAACGTTTTAAAAATAATTAAATAAATAATTAAATAAATAATTAAATAAATAAAATCCTTTAAGTGAATTTTCTGATTTTCGGTAAAATAAAACGTATTTTTCGTAAAACTTAACCGTAATTATTTTTCGTTATAAAATTAAAAAGACCTATTTTAATTATGTAATTACTAGTAAATGGTGTTTATTTAGTGACTTATAAATTTTTAGTTTAATTAAATATTTTTCCTAAATTAATTATTTTAGAATATTAACATAAGCTTTAATTATATATTAAATTAGTGCAAATTACAATTTGGAAATGGGTTAATTTAACAAAAGTGAGCCATGACATATTAGAATTAAGTTGTAGCATGCTCTCATCTTTTTGATTTGGTTTCAAAATTCAAGAGAATTCTAAGGTGAAATAAATTAGGAAATAAATTAAAAAGAAATAATTTTTGATAAAGATGTAATAATGGGGGGTTTCTTTACTAGAAATTTCTACACATCCACACACACACTCTTTTCCTAACTTTGGCCGAGCTTGTAGTGGCAGCCCTTTTTTTCATTCACAATTCTCCATCACATTCTCACTCAAAAAAAAATTATAGAAAAGAAAATCTAAAAAGGAAATAATGTATGATAAGATGGAGATGTTTCTACATAAAACTACACTCATCCACACTCTTCTCTCTCTCACTTTTCCCTCATTTCACTTTTGGCCGAGCCCCCTCTAGTGCTGTCCAAAATTTCACCACTTCAATTCTCTTGAAAAAAATTATTCATTTTGTCTCAAAAATCAATATAAATTCCCACTAATTAATCATTTAACCATTACCCAATATTCTTTGATCAAAAACAAGTAAGGATCTTGGAGCAAAAAGGTGCAATTTGGGAGGCTAAGATTGCATGCTAGGTCTCAAAAATTTATGGAGGTATAATCCTAACCCCAGTATTTAATTTTAGGTTAATTACTTCAAATTAATTAATTCCGGTTTTTAATCATGGCTCTATATTCAAACTTGAAATTTCAAGAGAAGGGGTTTTGAGCTAAGTTAAGTTTTTTATCACTCAATTAGGATTACAAGATATAGTTTAACATGTTGAGACATGGAAAACTTAATCTAATTGTTAAATTATTAGGTGTTACTTTAAAATTGTTAAAATTGGGGAAAATTGTGCAAACTAGGTTTTTGTAGAATACGTATATATATGGGATAAAATTCTAGTGAGAATTTTTATCAATTATTTATAGTTTTAATGAGGAGATTGACATGTTAATGGAATGCTAAACATATCTAGTTACTAGTTGCTAATTTTTGGTTTAAAAATTGTGATAATTATGCTAAATTGGTAACTAGGTTTTTTAGAAATTAATTTAAAATGTGGGATTAAAATCTAGTTAGGGTTTTTAGCACATCATTAAAGTTTCCATGAGTGGCCTATCATTTTAAAATATGCAAAATCAAGTTTGGAAGTGAATTGTGAAATTTTGCTTAAAAGTATCGAAATCGGGCAAGTTCGCAAACTAGAATTTCAATTTAATACAAATTAGGGTGTTAAAAATATAGTAATGGTTTATATAATCTAGTTATGCTATTTAATGAGTATTATGACCATTAGTTCCATTTAAGCGTCAAGTTTTGAAGTAAAACGGTAAATTGACATTTTCAAGGTTTTTCGGAATTGGACGATTTGATCGATTTTAGGGTTTCGATGATTTAAACCAAGTTTTAGATTATAAATAATGGGTTTTGAAACCACGAGTTGTTTATTGGTGTTTATCTCGATCAATCGGCGTTTGTACGCCGATATCGAGCGATAATTGGTTCTTTTGCAAGAGCGGGACATAGGTTTTAACCTATGCGCGTTCCGTGCGTCGTTTTGATTTTGTCCGTGATTCAGTTTACGATATTATATATGTTTGCGTATAGGTACCCCTCACGTGAACTTCGGACAATGAAGAGGTGGATGGCGACATCGTCTTCGGCAGACAAGGACCAAGTGAGTAGATGCATATCTACGGGGGAAGTCGGGTGGATGGCGTTTAGCACCCCCGCAAACGTAGAATAGGAATATTACTTATTGTCATTAGGAAGTCAGACGTGACCTTAGATTCTTGGTGAGTAGGACCCTAGTAATGACCTTAGTTTGGACTAGACTGATTTAGAAAGATCTTACCAGAGGATGAATATCTTGGAGGAGGTTCGTAGGTTCCAGATAGATACACACACACGCACACACAGAACTTGACTTGGTGTTTACGTGTATGTGTATAGATATATATAGGACTATGTGTAGGTTTATATATACACAACATGTATATGCGATATAAGAACGTGATATGATACATGGGGATGAAACAACATAACTGGGTTTGAAGCCGTGATCTCTTGGCTATACAGTCGCGTTATGATGTTAGCGGATCATTAGAAAATGAGATAATGGATATGTATACATAATCGATGATAGGTGGGGATGATATTAAGGTACATGAGACTCTAAAATAGAATCCGGACTGTAACCTGTGACTGAATCACGATATGATATATGTGTGATTTGATTACGATATCATATAAGTGTGACTTGATTACGATATGATATAAGTGTGACTTAATCACGATATGATATATGTGACATGATATCTTTGAGGATAAATTGACGATGTATATTTATGTTGGCAATGATATATGATTGATGTATGCGATTACAGTACAGTACCTTGATCATGACATTATTTGATAATGATATTATACGAATGATGATGTACGTAGGTGATACTTGACCCGTACCCCGATATTGGGATGCCGTACGATGGATTTTACCGTACGAAGCATATATGTGATGACTGATCCGTACTCTTGATTCGAGAAAGTCGCACTACGTACGTGACGCTATTGAGGCTGGATCGCCGACTATTAGAGATATGTACTCGGATCTTAGGTGGATTCTTATTTCTTATCGACCAGTCCTTTAGTTTAGTTCCTTGGGGGCTAGATAGATACTAATTTAGGCTCGAGTTATAGTTGTAGTTAGACATGTATGTTACAATGAGTGGTTATTACACATCCATCTTTACATTCAGATCGTAATCATCATATTGCATGTTCATACATATGTTTTTCTAGTCAGTATGAAACTCTGCCTGTTAGGACACCAGCACCATTACTGATGATGCGCATATTCCACATACACTTATTTGCCGGCTCACATACATCATCATCGGTAATTGCTATGTCACGTACACTTTAGAACATATTACTTTTTTTTCTTTGTAGAATCAACTAAAGGCTCGATCAATATAATATTGTGATTACTCTCATGTGTTAGTCTAGACATTGCATTTATTACTTAGACATTTCATGCAT
Source organism: Agapanthus africanus (assembly GCA_030015575.1). Classification (NCBI taxonomy): domain Eukaryota; kingdom Viridiplantae; phylum Streptophyta; class Magnoliopsida; order Asparagales; family Amaryllidaceae; genus Agapanthus; species Agapanthus africanus. The sequence goes on along the minus strand of JASDDO010000019.1, from coordinate 871,341,906 downwards.
TCACATTCTCACGTTATCATGCAGTATTGTGTGGCTTATGTCGATACTTATTAGTTACTTACTCATGATTTTGGGATTTTGGATTTCTATGAGATTTCTGGATTTTGAGGAAAACCGCAAGAATATATATATAAAAACTTCTCTCTCCTCCTCCTCTTTTTTTTAAAAATATAAGTTGCGGTTTTCTCGTGATGTATGTGTCGTCCACCATGAGATTTCATGTTTTCTGTTGGATTTCGAGACCCGATTCGAGGAGTCGATGAACCGTCTCGGGTACATGGTGGGCCCGGTATGGTACCCCGGGGCAAGAAGATCGAGTTGTAGACGATGAGCCTGGCAGGGGAAGACTACCTACCGGTGATATCTGGCACGGCGGATATCCGGAAGATACCGACCGATGTCGTGAGATTTGATGAGATGGGCCGATCCGGATTGACGAAGCCCGAGATATTGAGACTTTGAGGTATTGGGACTTGAGATTTACCTGTTTTGTGTCGATGCTTGACACGGATTTTCATGGATTTTATCGATGATGTTCCAGATTTCTATATAAATTTTACATGATAAAAGTTAAAGACTTCTTATATAGATATATCCAGATTTCAGAGTTGATTGCTTTACATTCATGGTGCATGCATACTCATTCACATGATATATTACTATTTGAGGCACTGACACGAGCACGGAGTATTTGCACTTACACGTAGTTTATTACCCTGCCATTACTAGATGACTAGTGATATATTAGTATGTTATTATGACCTAGGACAGCATCGTGCAATCGATTTCTTTTCGTAGATGTCTTCTACTCACGAGTTGGCAACTCACCCTCGTTGTGCCAAATTTTATTACAGGTTCGATGTACAGGTTTCCTTGGCTGCTTGCTGGCACATCATTTCATTCAGGGTGATTTGCACGGTAGGTTGGTTCACTTGTATCAGGACCGCCGTTGTACTTTATTTATTTCATTGGTATCTTGTAAGCTCCATCAACCAAACTTGTATTACTTGATAAGTTTTAAGGACCGGTTATTTATTTCGACCTTAGAGTCGCGCTTGTATTATTATAGTATTTGGTGGATTTGTTTTCTTTTGAGTTTTGAGTCTCGCCTGTTGGCGTTGTATATTATTGTGCTTGGTGTGGTTGTTTCCGCCTATTGGCGTAGAGCTAGCCCCCGCTTGGGAATGCCTTTTTATTGTTTGTATATATTATACTTGTTGTACCCGTTTGGGGCCAGTTTTTACAAAGGAAACTTTGCCGAAATTTTTGAGAAAATCGGATGTTGCTTTTAAACTTGTTTTCTACATATTTTCCTTTACTTCTTCTTTTATATGGTTTAGATTTTTGGGCTTCGGCTTACTTAGATTACGTTGCGCCTCTAGACGCTTCGTAATTTAAGTGCCAGTCACGTTCCGTACCTTCGTATCGTGACAGGCTCACTGATTTTTTTATCGCGAGTATGGAACTTAGAATCCGGTGCCAGTCTTAGTATTAGCATCGCTGGGACTGGAATATTGCCAGTAGCGAATCATCATTTGCCGTGAAAGGACTTGGAATTTGATACCGATTTAGGCATCAGCATCGCTACAACTGGGATATTGCCAGGAGTGAATCATCATCTGTCTTCGTCGGTTTGAACAAAGGTGGCTTAGCAAATAGGGTTAAGATCCTGTCGACTAAGGATTTTGACTTCATGATCCGTAAGGGTCTCATAAAGGTGTTTCTCCCTGCGAGTTGTGAGGATCTCGTAGGTGTCGTTTCCCCTTAGGAATCATGAGGATTCATAAGTGTATGTTCTCTTGTAAGTCATAAGGATCTTGCAAGAGTGTTTTCTCCTTGTAAATTGAGAGGACCTACAAGTGTTTGTTCATCGAATGAGGGCATTCCTCGTCGTTGGTGGGTCTCGGCAAAGAAATGATTATTTAAGCCCATAGATTGTATACAAGGGTCAGTATTGAACCGCTTGTAGGGCAATCTGGGAAAGGTGATGGCTTAAGAACAGGTTCAGATCCCTGTAGCTTAAGGCTTTTGAATCTTATGAGCCGTGAGGGTCTCATAAGAGTGTTCTCCGTACGAGTCATGAGGATCTCGTAAGTATAATTTCTCCTTAGGAATCGTGGGGATTCCTAAGTGTGTTGCTCTTTTGTGAGTCGTAAGGATCTCACGCAGGTAGTTTTCTCCTTACAAGGTCGAGAGGACCTTGCAAGTGTTTTTTAACGAGATTGCGCCCTTTCGGGTTTTCACAAACTCGCCTGTAGCCCTGCTGTTTTTACTCACGGAGCCCTTTCGGGTTTTCATCCGTGCCCATTTTGCTTGTGGACGTACCTTTTTTTTGCGTCAGCTTTAGGGTGCTGCGGTTCGTAGTAGTTACAGACATTTCGGTCAGTCGTTAGTTTTAGGACGTTTCGGTTCATTGCTAGTTTAGGGACGTTTCGGTCCATAGTAACTTTGAAGCGAAGTTTCACCGGATGCTTTATGAACAAGTAAGTTTCCCCTTGATTGACCTTGTCACATAATCTAAGAATTTTGGCATTGCTCCTGCCCCCAGCTCCTCTACATTATCTCCTAACGCCGAGTGAGCTTCTTTGTTACTTAGCGACAAATGAGAGATCATGTGGCAACTCGCCACATAATCTTCGGGTTCCTCTGACAAGTTGTCTCCCTCATCATTGTCGTTATCTTCACTTTTAAGGATGTGATTGAGAAACTCTTGAAGCGTGACTGGGGTTCGTGCCTTCTGGTTGTATTTCTCCACCACGTCAATATGCTTTTGCAGATCCGTGTGCTTGTCGTTAGACTACGCAGGCTTTTTGGTCTTTTTCTTTTTCTTCGAAGACTTTGACGGCTGGGCCTGAGTGTTTTGCCCATTGCTACTAACTCCCAATGTTGGGCGTGGTTTCAGCATCCCATCAATGATCTCCGGCTCTTGCGGGCTTTTCCACCTGATTGCCGGACATGTTTGAAGATCTTTCAGCATTCTTTTAGTTTTTGCCGAAAGAACAACTTCCCATGGAGCTTCCTCTATGAATGAGCATGATACCCCCGGTGTGTCCATCTTTTTCGGAGCGTGTGGTTGTGGCGGGTTTACCCTCCAGTTTTCAGACAACGTGAATTTGCCTTGCTGGTACTGGTCCTCAATCCAGTTTTTGAAGACAAAGCAATTTTCGATTGGATAGCCCATTATTCGATGGTAGGGACAGTAGTTGGACTGTTTACGTCACCGGGCTGCAGTAGGTGTTTCGGATCCGGTAAGGTGATGAGCCTGTTGCGCACCGCCAACTCGAACAGTCTTCTCGTCTTATCCCGAGGAAACGAATAAGGGCGTTTTAGCCTCTCGTTGAAGAGTCGTTGTCTATCACTTTGGCGATCAATTGGTTTTGGACCACTAGGCTGTCGTTGAGCATTGGCGATGAAGGTCGCTTTCCCCTTCTCCTTCTCGTTTCGAGGCTCCATTTTCGAGGAAGACGGTCTATGGCCCATCTGATCCATTTGGGCCAGTTTGTCAATCAAGGCCTGGAAGGTAATCGGCTTGAAAAACATCATGAACTGGGATATGGTCGCCTGCGGATCAAGGGTACCTACGAACATGCCTACTGGAGGAGCCTCTTCTATGCGCTGTTCGCATTTTGACCATAGGTTCCACCACCGGATTGCATACTGCACCCATGTCTCTCCCGGCTTCACCCTGGCATTGATCAATGCCGTGATTGGGGTGCGCTCGTTAGCGCTTGCGAAACGCTGTGTAAACAGTAGCTCCATTTCTGCAAATGTCTTGACAGAGTCATTCGGGAGCTCGAAATACCACTCGAATGCTGTCTCCGACAAGCTGCCAATGAATTGGCGAAGTAGCAGTTTATCGTCACCCCCAGTATTACCGCATAAGGCTTTGAATTGAGCAACGTGTTGGTGTGGATTTCCCATCCCCTTATATACGTGGAATTTAGGGATCGTATATCCTGGCGGGTACTTTATTTGATCGTACCAAGCCGGATAGGGTCGTCCAGTTTTAACGATTTGGCCAGCCGCTTCGCTCGCCTAATGAGCTCATATCTGTTGAGCTATATAGTCATCCAGGGCGGCTTTGGAGACCGTCTCCTCTTTAGCCGTTGATAGAGCTGGAAGAGGGTTCGATGTCTCCCCTCTATCATCTTCAAGGACAATCAGAGGGTCTTCAGCTGGAGGATCCGGCTGTATCATCATTCCGACCATATCTTGGAATAAAAGTGCCATTTGTTTTATGTTGGCTGCCTGTTCCGCGGCCTCTTTGTCTTTCCTTTCGAGCATTCTTCAGAGGAATTCGACATCAGTCTCTTGTTCTTGACGTTGTTCCGACGACGTCTTCGGACTTTATTTTGGCCCAGTGAGTGCGGCCATCTGTGTTAGCATCTCCTGGAGCTTCTGTTGTTGCTCCTGAGCTTTTGTTACCGATCGGGTGAGTGGTCGATGACCCGTGGAGATACGGCTATCCTCTTTCCCGGATGCCATATAAACAGTATGTACTATCATGCCCCCAGACTTGGGGCATTTCGACTCGATGTCCTTGCGATTCGTTACAAACGCAGGGATCTTCTCTGACCTTCTCCTTTTGTGGGCGGTCGACGTTGAGGGGGCCGTTGCAGCGGGAACCCAAGTAGATGACACCTTCTGTGGTATGACAGGGTGGTCCTTCTCTTGCCGAACCTTCATTTTCTTTGGTTGGCGGGAGTAGTCTTGGTTAACCACCAAGTCTTAGACCTGTCGCCGGACCTTATGAATTTTAGAGGACAGCCGCTGAGGGGGTTGCTCTGGCTTCACCTTTTGTAACGTTCTCCATAGGTGGAGATCTTTTTAGCACGGTCGTCGGAGAGTTCTTGCGCACCCTCCTAAATGGTTCAAAATTGTTCCCAATTGGAACAGCAGCGTCAATTTCCTCCGTTGGAGCTGGTGGGGTAAATCCGGAAGGGGAACTGCCCCCATCTTTCCTCACTCGGCTCCAGTGACGACGTCGAGCATGCCTTGCAGATGGTATTGGTTCAGCTATGGGAGTGGCTTCATCATGCTTCCTGTTCTGGTGGAGGGTTGCTGCCGGTGTCAGCCTCTTGAAGACCGATGTCCGCTGAGAATGGATAGTCAGTCTTGCGAAGGCCAACTTTCGAACAAGGGAATCATCCTTGGTGACTTCGCCTGGAGCGGGAGTTGGAACGGCCAGTCTTGTGAAGACCGACCCCTTAGCAGGAGAAGCCGCTTTGACGATTTCCTCTACTTGAGTCGGAATGGCTATCCGCTTTAGGATAACCCTTTCGGGTATTGCGGGCTTCTTCATGGGCCCATTGGAGTTTTGGCCCAGTCTGTTGAAAACTGAGGCGTTGGATTTGGACGACCCGTTGAGAGGGGCCGTGGTAGTCGTAAGCTGATCAAAGACCGATTTCTTTGGAGCTTCTTGCGACGGTAGTGGGGCGTTGAAGCTCATGGGTGGGAGCATGGTTCTAAAGAACAGCCCAGTGGTGGCTTGCGTCACCTGTTCCACTGGCATCTTGAAAACGGAGGCCGCCTGAGGCCCGTAAGTCACTCCTCCCGCGATGACAGAGTGAGATTTGTTGCAGTTGTTGCAGTTTGTGCAGTTGGAAGCCATTTTCTCTGCACGGAGCAAGACACCAAATCTTAGTACCTTGAATCCAGGGGCAACCATAGCAAACCGCGATTCGTTCGCGAAACACGACACACGAAGTGTGGAATGGAGAGAGGAAAAGGTCCCACCTGGCGTGCCAGAATCTGTTCTCCGCCGAAAGACGCGACCGGGACGTTGGGAACGTCCGGCCTGAATTTGGGGGCAGATGCTATTTAGTTTTATCCGTCCACCTCTCCGAAGATGCCAAGTTGATTTATGGCACCATGTATCGGAGGTTTAGATGGATGCGGCCGATGTAGCAGACTTCGTCAGATTCCCCCTCATTGTTAGGGATTTTGATTGTGGGGGCGTTCTTCCCTGCAGACGCAAGCCCCTGCAGTTAATTACGCTACCGCATCACGGTAACAACTTTCTCCTTCTCCAGATGGTCACTTCGTGTCGTGTGCATTTATTTTGTTTTTTGGTTGCCCATGGATTGTATACGAAGGCTAATTTATGTTGTCGTCCGTAGGGCATGGATTAGTCCAAATCCGTATTTTCTTAGATTTGGGTTTGGGTTGGGTTTAAGGATCGTTAATCTCATTTGAGACTAAGATCAACTTAAACGTTTGTTGATGATACGTTAGCCTAATTTTAGACTAAGATCTACTTAACAGGATCATTTAGATCCAATAAAAGAGCATTTGAGCTCTATTGTTTTAGTTTAGGGACATTGCGGTCCATAAGTTTAAGGACATCATAGTCCATGAAGTTTAAGGACATCATAGTCCATAGTTTAAAGACGTCATAGTCTGTAAAGTTTAAAGACATCATAGTCTATGAGTTTAAGGACCTCACAGTCCATAAAGTTTAAGGACATCATAGTCCATGAGTTTAAGGACCCCACAGTCCGTAGAATGTCTAGTTGTCGGGACCCGTCACCTCTCTGAAGACGTTGAAAGATTACAATGACAAATATCAGAGGAGTGAAGAGATGTACTCTTGAACCAATATTGGTTGGAAGATCTGTAGTCCAATTTGGGACTAAGATCTAAGATTTATGAGCATATGGGCTCGATTAATCTGAATTAGGGATCTGTGACCAACTTGGGCTGGACCCATTCAGTTAAAATGTTGGATATTTAATTAGGCTCAGTCCTTTTTCATTTAACAATGCTGAACATTGGTTTGGGTTCTAACAATTGTTTTTGTCTTTTATTGAGTGCCGAGCACTCATTATAGCTCTAGGGCTTTATTTAAAAAACAGTTTATGTTCTCTCAGCGCACACGTGATGAGCACGTGGTGCGCTTGGCACTGAGCGTCAGTCAATGAGCGCAGAGCGCTTCTGTTAAGTAGCGCACACGTGAGGAGCACGTGGCGTGCTTGGCGCTGGTCACTAGGTTTGGAGCGCTAAGGCGCTTCTTATAAAGTAGCGCACACGTGAGGAGTACGTGGCGCACTTGGCGCTGAGCGTCAGACAATGAGCGCAGAGCGCTTCTGATCAATTTTGTGATCTGAGAAATAAGTCCTCGCTTACAAGAGACTTTGTCTCATGGTTCTAAGAACAAAGTTCTTATTTTTATAGGAGATGTTACAATCTCTTCTATTTTCTTTTGTGAAAGATTTTGTCTTTGTAGATCTATGATCTGAAGAGAATGAAATTCTTCTCCTCCCTTTTTATGATGAGATGCTATGATCTCTGTTGTGAAAGACCTCTGTCTTATAGATCTATGATATGAAAAAAGAATTATGTTCTTCTTCCTTTATGAGATGTTTTTTATCTCTCTATTTTTACCTTGAAGAAAAGTTCTTCTTCTCAGAGCTTGCTCTTTTCTTTGAAATTTCTCAAAGCTTGTGGGGGGTTCCTTTCTATGAGACTTGAAGTCTTGGGACTTTTATATAGGGTAGGCTGATTTGTTGAATCGGTTGAAGAGATCTTTTCTCTAATTGATTTGATAATATTTCCCACCGTTGGATCTTTAATCCCAGGGCTTCTGTTTTACAGAAGGCAATCTTCTTGTCTTTAACGGGATTGGGAAAATCTTTTCCCATACAGAACTTGTTCTGTATCTTGGTGATTTTTAATCACTATTAGATCTTTGATCCAACGATGCTCTGATTTTCAGAGCATAATCTTTCCTGTTTGGAAAGATTCTGAGGAATGTTTCCTTAACAGAATTTTATTCTGGTCAATCGATGATTTTTAATCATGTTCGTTGGATCTTTGATCCAAGGGCCGAGAACATTTTGTTCTATCGCTAGTGCTCACGTGCTTTGCACGTGGTGCGCTACTTAGAGTGTAGCGCTCTTAGCGCCAGCGCTCACGTGCTTTGCACATGGTGCGCTGCTTCAGAGTCTAGCGCACTTGGCGCTAGCGCTCATGTGCTTTGCACGTGAGCGCTGCCTCAGAGTCTTTGACTCTCAGCGCTGGCGCTGCTAGCGCCAGCGTTCTCGTGCTTTGCATGTGAGCGCTGCATCAGAGTCTTTGGCTCTTAGCGCTGGCGCTGCTTCATTTCAAATTTCAAAATTTGAACAGAGCTTTGCTCTGATTGGGGAAACAAGCTCGATCAGATCTCAGTGTCTTGATACTTTTGCCTGTTTATTTTTCCACTTCATTCTTGTATTCCTGGAATCTCTCAAAGGTCTTAGATTTATGCTTCATCAAGAAGACATGTCCATACCTAGAGAAATCATCCGTAAAAGTAATGAAATAGGAATAACCACTTCGTGCATGTGTAGACATTGGACCGCATACAACGCTGTGTATGAGTTCCAAGAGCTCACTCGCTCTTACTCCGTGTCCAGTGAACGGAGTCTTTGTCATCTTTCCCATGAGACAAGATTGACAAGTTGCATAAGACTGATATTCGAATGGATCCAAATATCTCTCTCAATATAACTTCGTCAACCGTGTTTCATTATGCGACCCAGTCTACAATGCCATAAGAAAGATTGATTTGTTTTCGGATACTTTCTTTTAAGTGTGTTCTGGACACTAAAAACCTGAGCTTGATTTAATACGTATATACCGTTATCTAATGTACCTGACCCAATCTAAGTTTGATTTAGGTGGATGTGGACCACATCGCTTACAAATGTAAAATCATATCCTTCCTTAGAAAGTAAGGATACATATATGATATTGCAAGCTAGACTAGGTACATACAAACAGTTACGCAGAATCAATATCTGCCCACTCGTCAATCCTAGGTGATATTCCCCTACGGATTCAGCGTCCATGCTCATTTCGTTAGCCACCCTGAGAGTTATATCACCTACCCTGATAACTCTACGGTTTCTCAAATCCTGTAATGAATTATAGATATGAGATCTTGATCCGGTATCTAGTACCCAGGAAGTAGAGTTAATTGACAGACAGTTTTCAATTACAAACACACTCGAAGCCGAAACCACAACGTGCTTCGAATCCTGGTTACTGGCTTTACAAGCCCTGCAATCCCTCTGTCAATGTCCTTTCCCGCAATAATAGGAACATCCCTCTTTCCCTACTGTTAGCCCTAAAACTTTTGCCCTTCCCTATCCTTCTACCTTATTGACACCGCATATCAGCTTTGTGGAGGTCTTCTTCTTCTCACCCTTAGCATCCACCTTAGATCCAGAAGAGGAAGATTCCCCAATAAGCAGAGCAGGTGTCTCCCTGGTTTCCTTCAGGGTGCCCTCAACTGGAAGTATAACTTTCTTCCCCTGGGCGTGAGTAGGAGGTAGGGACTATAGAATCAAGTCAGTATGTGATTCGTTCTCCAACGTGGTCTCCAGGTCCGTGAGCTTATCAATATAACTAGTCATCGTAAGGACGTTGTCCTCTACGGATGACCCTATAGCCAACATCGCTTGAAGCAATTCTTTCGAGGTCTCATATCTTGCGATACGAGATTGCTCTCCATATAAAACTTTGTTATGGAGGAAGATAGAAGCTAAGTCCATCTTCTCGTGCTGCCTCTGGTTTACACCATCTACTGAGGCTAACACGAGGCACTTGGCATTCGTACTGTCTTTTTCTGATGTCTTACGGATATCAATATCCGTGACGGTGGAAACTGGACCTGAGATGACGGGGTCTTGAGTAGTAAAGAGGTGTCCAAGCTTGGCATAGGTAATGGACATCTGGACAGACCTTTGCCAGTCATTATAGTCAGATTCAGTCATTTTATTATCTAGATGTAACCTAGTCTTGGTCACCGGGTCGCTGCAATTAAGAGAGAGAGAGAAGAAAACACTTAGCATGATGCTCTTACAAGTTTAGATTGGTTTTTAATTTATCTAAATAGAATGACTCCCACTGTCTCTCGAATCCTTCCTCAAACCATAAAAGAAGAATCAGTCAGGATTGATCTCACCGTACAATTCTTGCTTAACCGTTCAGCCAGGCTAGTGTCGGTACTTCGAGGGGGTTTTACGACGCTTTCGTGAAGTTCCTTAATTAAATAACCTCTTTTCCCTGAGGCGTAACCCCGCTAACACCGTTCTAGACACCTACTTGGTTTATAACATTGATCGTTAAGTGAAAAAAAATCTCCCGAGGAGTAGCAGATACTTACAGTAGGATCGGAATCCAAATATCATTGTGTGATAATGCTGAAGGAATCCTACCAACATTATCAAACTCCAAATGGTATGCAGCACTAGCAAGTTTCAGTTTCTTTAGAAACTCCCGATGTAGATTTTTGTCCCATGCTCTTATGACCTTGACGAAAGCCAACAAATCATAAGTCACATGTTAAGTTCTACCCATCATTGTCTAGGTTAATTTGAACCCACCTGTATATACCCTTGACGAAGACCAACAAAGTAATACGACTGTCCCAAACCAACGCATCTATCTATACTACATATGAACACCCGGCAGTTATCAATCACTATGCCTTGACGAAGGCCAACAAACATAGCTTGAATACTACTGACTATTCATATGAATTGACGGAGGGCTATAAATAGTTTTGGCGAAACCGTGAATATAGTGAACTTGATATAATCGAAGGAACCTGATAGCTTTTAAAAGGAGTGGTTTAAGCTCCGCATTTAAAAGTCTACTGTTTTAAAATAACCGAGTGGTTTTAAAATTTGTAATGATTCAGCTTTGGTTTGTTTGCTTTGCATTAATGTAATGCAGTCCTATTAATTAACCTACCGTTGCAGAAAATAACGAAAATACGCTTATGCCATCCGCATTCGCCACGGGGCCCCGTCATCACCCGTTAGGTTACTTAACTAACGACAGAGCGGGGGCTGGACTAGAACGGATGCAAAACATAAGCAACGTTTATTATATAATACATATATAATAATATCCATTCGTCAGACGCAATGATAGGCATTCCAGATCACAGATGAACATATTGGATATACTAGGAATTCCGCGTTTCGTTTGAGCCTGTAACGAAAGACAGATTCCACGGTCGTGATGAATAGCCAAATCCCACCCTAGACCACTATGGATGCGGCAAACTACCCGCCAAATACCCGAAGTGAAGCAACCTCTCTCAACAAAATGAGTATGCCACTTGGCATTTCAAAGTACCCGGTAGTTTGTGCACCCCACCTTGGATCTATCCTAGGAGCAAAAACAGTAAAAGAAATAATACAACGGTGGCTACAACATCAACTCGGATGTGCCCTGCAAAATAATATTACATCACTTTATAAATTTACATCAAATGATAGAATGAAAACCCTCATCTCACATCCCCGGCTATCCATCCACGATGATCCAACAAGTTCATATACACAAACCAACATAACAACATCACAGATATGTACAACTTTGACTATTCGACGTATAGCAATTAGTCGACATTTCCAAATACATATATTCAACACAAAGCTTTTAAAGTAACTATAATATTAGAATTCCGCACGTAATTAGCAAACTTGAACAATTTTCCAAACATGAAAATCCAGTGAGCTAAAGTTCAAAAACCGATAGTTTTGAGCCAATCCGGGAGTCAAAACGAACTCGAAACCCACCCGAATCTTTGCGGTGGCAAAGACACAAGAATTACTGTCAAATGGGAGGCCTTATGGGGGGTACCCACCCCAGGGGGCCACAACGAGGTGGCCCCCAAAGGGAGGTAGACCCGAGAGCACCAATTCTTGGTGCTCTCGGGTCACCAGCCCCCAAGGTCACCAAGTGGTGGTATTGGGGGATGGTCCCAGCCGTTGGTCCCCCTGGAGTGTCCCTGAAGTGTGCACGCTTCATGCCACAGCTTCTCGGTTCAAACCATGAGCCTGCGGGGTGTGCAAACAACTCAAAACTTCACTTTTGAAAACTGTTTTTCGGCAGTTTTTGCGCGACAAAAATGGCGGAATTCTAACATTGCTACAAGCTATCTAGGGTTTATGAGAGGCTCTGATACCACTGTAAGTCGATGTCGCGCACCCCAAGTGTTCGCGAGAAGGCGGAATATACAAAAAAAGATTTTTACGGGCTTCGCAACACCGACTAGAACCAAGGATCGTCCATAAACCCTAGCTAGCAAACAACATGAGATTTAACTACTCGGAAAGAATGTTATACCTCATGATACAAGTCCTTCGGGTCTTCTCCGCTGTCCTTCTCGTCATCATAGGCTCCAAGGATCGATCCGGATCGTAGCTTCCTCGTCGGCTTTCTCGAGTCGAAGACGATCCACCCGAGAGTCTATAGTCCGAGCTACAACCTCAAATCCGAGGTAACTATGGCAACAAGCTTGCTAAACTTGATGGCCTAGGTGATGTAGAGAATGAAGATGGATTTATTTTTCTCTTGGAACCCTAGTTTACTCAACTCATGAGACCTTAAGGGTTGTTGTTGAGAGGAAGATGAAGAGAGCTAACTTGAGCAAAGAGAAATGGTTTTTGATAATGATAATGATAAAAATAAGATGGCTTCCTTGATATGACTACAAGCATGGCAAGAAAATATCTCACCTAAAATATCTAGTGCCATAAAATATCTCACAAGAAATATCTAGTCAAAGAGTCTAACCAAATCAAGTGGTCAAACTAAGTCAAGTAGTCAATACAAATAGCCATGCCACAATTATCATTTACAAATATAATAAATACTTTCCTCCACCTCATAATTGTTTTAATCAAGTCAATGGTCAAAATCCTAATGAGATGTCTCCTTCTATACCCCTCTCATCCGTATATACATACCCGCATCCATGTTCCGAGAAGCACGAATACAAAGAGACGAAATTGATCCATCAATATAATACTAGGATCCGGCTTAAACCAAAACCTATTAGTATTATCCGTCTGAACATCATACATGCACAAGTGCACGTACGTGATCAAATCCCTACCGTAAAACCATATGGCCTCTACATCTTTCGCCCGATGCAGGGAAACTCTCTGTGTGGGACTCTAAAGACTTGACAGTACGCTGGCAGTGGATTTAACCACAAGCCGCAAGCGGTATTAGCTGCATGTAACGGCTATCCAGATATCTATGGATAAGAAGGCCGATGAGGAAACCCATCCGAACTCCTACTGAGCCTGGATGTAACAATCTCCTTACAGTCCGGTCTATTCGTTTAAGAGTATCGTATATCGGGCCTAGGGGGCGGTAATCGTCAGACCCTTAATAGCGCAATAAGTTATGCCAGAGTGTAGCCAAAAACACCCTGAGAAACTACTGGAATACCTACCAGTAAATCTCGCTTGCCCTGGCCAGGGACTTTGTGTAATGGCTCTCCGAACACAGCACGATATCAACCCCCAATACCGGGAGAGACGAATCCTATCTAACTACCACTACCTCTAAGTGCTTCAGGACTGCACCCAACTACTACCTATTTGTACGAATCCTTTGAGCCATGGTAGGGTAGTAATTAAAGTACTGTAGGAACACACTCGATACGAAATAGCAGTGTCAAGTCGACGGACTAAGCTATACTCATGTCACCTGGGAACTGCTACCCGATGATAGGTATAATACCAACCAACAGTTCCCGACGAGTCCTGTCCAGTATACTCATAACCTAACGAGCACCTGCATACTATCTCCAGTACGACGTACTAATTGCTGTGGGATAGACCATCTCCCCTACTGGGATGAGAAGCATATACACTAGTCTACTCCGGAGTATCGATGCCCTGTCTCGATAATCCTATGACTAGAGACCTATATAAGGATGTGCTTGTAGATTACCTAGCCCCCACTAGTATGACTGCCATCACAACGCTGGTAATCAAGCAAAGATCCTAAGAGCTCTACCAATATGTATAAGCGATATGCTAAAAGAAACACATGCACATATTGAAGTAGAAACAAACCAAGTAGCATACTACCATTTTGAGCAAGACTGTCAATACAACTGTGAATATCCCAAGCTTCCATTAAGTAATATACAAACCAGTATGATATAATAATAGCCTCTAGGGCATACATCACTAACACTTCTGAGCTGGATTTGGTTGGCCTTTGTGGCGAGCTCCTCGTCCTTTTCAGGAATACATGGCTCTTTCTCAGAGTCGCTGCCAAGATGGATGGCGTAACAGGTCACTATAAAGATCTCTTCATTGGAGCCTTCTTCTAGTTCCTCCAGAATCTTAGCCGCTTCTACAGGGAAGAATTTCTCTAATTGAATTAGAGTTCTTTCCTTCTGTTCATAGTCTTCAAAGGAATCGATATATTTTTGAATGGTCGATCTCCCTGCAGACGCTTTTTTGCGTCGAGCTGCACTTTTCTTCTTCTTGAGCTTTTTGGATTTGAGCCTGATGGAGCCAAATTGGCAGCTGGAATGGTGGGCTTCTTCTGCCCTTCCCATTCTGTTCTAGGCTCTTTCCGAAGTAGCTTTAGCATATTCTTCGTCTTATTAGATATGTGTGCACTCCACGTAGGCTGCGGCGAGTCGGATTCATTCTTCAGGGCAACGGGTTCAGCTGTTTGCTCTCAGAAGGCTTCAGTTTCTGTCTGTATAACGTTGGTGGTTGTAAGCTGATTGTTCACCAACACACACTTGAACAGCTCGATCTCTCCAGTCTTATACTGCTTCTCGACCCAGTCTTGGAAAATATAGCAATTCTCGATCGCATGGCTCACTACTATGTGGTATAGGCAATACAGGGGATTGTCGGTCATTTTTCTTTCGTGGGGTCTTTTTGACTCTGGCAATTGTAGACCGTTGTTCAAGGCATCTTTGAATATCTTGCGGACCTTGTCCTTTCTGAAAGAGTAAACTTTGTTCTTTTTCTCATCTAGGGAAGATCCTTCTCCTCCCAGCACTGGCTTTCGAGACCGGTTGGTTTTGGATTCGCCTACCTTTCACTCGTCTTCATTGTAGGATGAATTGAAGACATTGGTATTGTTGGAATTCCCGCTTCTACTGTTGTCGTCCCGCTTGCTTTTCCAAGTCTTGTCTCTCTGAGAGTCCGGGGTAGACTCTTGCTTCGAGCGTTTCAGCATTTGGACTTTCTTGGTTTCTTGAGGCCTGTTGTACATAAGAATGGGACCATCCAATTGCTGAGGTTCCCAATGAGGAGGCTGACGGACTGGTCCTGCTTTAGCGGTTGTTCGCACTTGACAGTGAAGTTGCGCCATCGGGAAATAAAGTCCATGTTGCTTTCGTTGTTTCCCGGCTTGGTTCTCACAAGGTCAGCAATGGAGATTTTATCACTGACATTCATGAACTTTTGCCGAAACAGAGACTCCATTTGGTCAAAAGTAGTGACGGATGTTCCCCGCCGAATACAGAGACGCGACCGCGTAGGTCCGTCTTACCTGAGATTCGGGGCAGATGCTAATTGGTGCTATCCGTCTACCTCTCCGAAGATGCCAAGTTGATTTATGGCACCGTGTATCGAAGGTTTAAACGGATGCGGCCGATGTAGCAGACTTCGTCAGATCCCCCCTCGTTTGAGGTGTTTTTGATTGTGGGGACGCTCTTCCCTGCAGGCGCAAGCCCCTGCACATAATTACGCTACCGCATCACGGTAACAACTTTCTCCTTCTCCATATGGTCACTTCGTGTCATGGGTGTTTGTTTTGTGTTCGGTTGCCCGTGGATTGTATATGGAGACTAAGTTGTGTTGTCGCCCGTAGGACGTGGATTAGTCCAAATCCATATCTTTCTTAGATTTGGGTTTGGAGGGGTTGTGTTTAAGGATACGTTAGTCTTATTTGAGGCTAAGATCAACTTAAACGTTCGTTAAGGACACGTTAGTCTAATTTTAGAATAAGATCGACTTAACGGGATCATTTAGATCCGACAAGAGAGCAATTGGGGGGCTCTATCGTTTAGTTTAGGGACATTGCGGTCGATAGTTAGTTTAAGGACATTGCGGTCCAATGTTAGTTTTAAGACGTTGCGGTTGAGGTTAAGAATGTCATAGTCCATGAGTTTAAGGACTTCACAGTCCGGTGTTAGTTTTAAGACATCACGGTCGAGGTTAAGGACATCATAGTCCGTGAGCTTAAGGACCTCACAGTCCGGTGTTAGTTTTAAGACGTCACGGTCAAGGTTAAGGACATCATAGTCCGTGAGCTTAAGGACCTCACAGTCCGATATTAGTTTTAAGACGTCACGGTCAAGGTTAAGGACATCATAGTCCGGTATTAGTTTTAAGACATCACGGTCGAGGTTAAGGACGTCATAGTCCATGAGTTTAAGGACCCCACAGTCCATAGCAGTGTGTGGTTGTCAGGACCCGTCACCTCTCTGACGACGTTGAGGGATTACAACGACAGATATCAGAGGAGTAAAGAGATGTACCCTCGAACCGGGTGTAAATTGATCGGAAGAGCGGATGGGCTCAGTTCAATTTAAATTGAGGACTTATGGCCAGAACTGGGCTAAGTCCATTTGAAAATGTGTAACATTTTATTCATGTTCTGCCTATTAGGCTTTTATTTGGGCTCTGCCATTTTATAATGCATAGCATTGGGCTCTGTAGTCAATTGCATAGCATTTGGGCTCTGTAATTAAATGCATAGCATTTATATTTGGCCTGTTAGACCTTTACTTGGGCTCTGCCTTTCTTTAATAATGCATAGCATTTTAGTGGTCTGATAGTGCGCTACGTGGCTTGTCAGGCGCTTTGCGCCAATTAAAGAGCGCAATGCGCTAGCGCATGCGCAGGTGACATGTGTCATGCTCTGCGCTAAGCGCAAGTTTGTTAGCGCAACGCGCTTTCTGAGTGCGCTGCGCCAGTGAACGATGCGTGGCGTGCTCTGGTACAGTGCGCCACTCCAAGAGCGCAGAGCGCTATTTTTAGAAGCGCAAAGCGCAGACGGTTCTGTGGTTGACACGTGGCGCGTTCTGGCGCAGTGCGCCAATCCAAGGAGCGCAAAGGCGCATTTCAAAAGTGCAAGGCACTGTACAATAGCGCAGAGCGCATCTTGATCCAATTCAGATCAAAGAAACAAGTTGTTTGTTTTCTCAAAAGAGGTTCTACCTCAAGATTCAAGAACCAATGGTTCTTACTACTTTATATAGATCAAAAGATCTAAGAATGAAGTAAATTACTTCTTTAAATTTTTTATAATTAGATCTTTTTGATCCTTTTTCTTTTTATTGAAGATCTTGATTTTTTTCTTAGATCTTTGATCTTTTTAGAAGAGAATTCTTCTTTTTGTGAGGTGTTTTCATCTCTATTCTTTAAGAATCAAATTCTTTACCTTTAAAGATGAAGAAGATGATCTTCTTTCTTCAAAGGCTTGCCTTTTCTTCTCTTTGAGTTTTTCTCAGAGTTTTTATAGGGTTCTCTCTCTTCTATATCTCTATGTGTGTGAGACTTGGAGTCTAGGGGCCTTTATATAGGGCAGGCTGATTTGTTAAGTTAGTTACAGAGATCTTTCTCTGATTGATCTGGGGATATTTCCCCACCGTTGGATCTTTGATCCTAAGGCCTCTGTTTTACAGGAGATAATTTTCTTATTTTAATAAGATTGGAAAGATTTTTCTAGAATTTTAATTCTAATTAATTAATAATTTATTATTTAAATTCAAGTGCTAGCGCAATTAGCACTAGCGCGCCTGCGCTTGACACGTGTCGCGCAGCGCAGAGCGCAGCGCAATTGCGCTAGCGCGCCTGCGCTTGACACGTGGCGCGCAGCGCAACTGCGCTAGCGCTCCACTGTTTGACATGTGGCGCGCAGCGCAGAGCGCAAGTGATCTGAAGCGTTGCTTCATTTATTTTAAAATTTGAATTTTAAAACAGAGCCTTGCTTTGATTGGGGGTGCACTGCCTTGGGCGCAGCGCTCCTTACGCTGGCGTGTCTGCTTTTGACACGTAGCGCACAGCACGCAGCGTAAGAAATCTGAAGCGTTGCTTCAATTTTTGAATTTTGAAATTCAAACAGAGCTTTGCTCTGATTGGGGGAAACAAATTCCCCCCATCGTTGCGCTCACGTGGCGCACACGCGAGTGCAGCGGTGGCAACATTTGAACCGTTAGATCAACTCAGGAGTTGAAGAGGCGCTTCAGCGCCTATAAATAGGACCCTTGGGCCTCAGATGATTATCATCTCCTTCAAGAATCATACTTCTCAGAGCCTTGCTCTCGTTTTCAAGAACTTCAAGAGTTAAACACTAGAAAAATTTTAGGTAAAAATTAACTTAAATTAAATTAATTTTATTTAACAGAGCCTTGCTCTCATAGATCCTTTGATCTAAAGAAAACCCCTTTTGGGATTTCATTAATAGAGCTTTGCTCTCAAGAATCCATAGATCTAAAGAGATCTTGTTTCAGGGTTTCTTAACCCATGAACAGAGCTTTGCTCATGGACAATGTATAGATCTTTTGATCTTTTGATGAAGAACTCTTAAGAGTTTTTTCATGGACCTTTAAGATCCCAGAACTTTAATTCTTAGGCATTAATTTTTCTTTGATGGATTTTTCCATCATTATTATTACAGAGCTAGGCTCTTTAAGGAATTTTATTCCCCCATGACCAGAGTTTGACAAGTGTCACTCTGGGACAGAGCTTTGCTCTGAAAGGGAGATTTTCTCCTTGTCTCAAGAGATTTCTCATTTAATGAGAATATTCTTTGAGGATTTCCTCATTAATTGACAGTCTCATCCAATGATGAGGCTGTCTTATTAATTGATGCATTGTCATCTGGATTTTGTGGGTCCCTCTTTGGTCCCCTCTCCACTGCATTGCAGTGCGGTACAAATTTTAAAGTACCAAGCGTCGGGCTTTTAAAATTATGATACTGATAATTGAATTTCTCTTTTTCTTGCAGGCAACTTGTCTGCTGATCTTTCGTTCCCGTTTTCCGTTCAGAGGGAGGATTCCCGGAGGCACCGGTAGACCGGGAGGTTCTTGCTCTCATTAAGGACTACGACCCGGAGTACAAGAACCTTCATCTGTGGGGTAGGTGGTATAGCAAAATTATCAAAGGTCGCCGAAGCTTCTCTTGTGCGACGCCGTCAGAGCCGATTTCATCGATCCCATATGCAGATGTACCCCCGGTGAACTATGTCGTGGAGGCCATAAATTGGAATTCGGAGGATCTTCTTCAACCTTCGATTGCTGCCATACCCGTGTAGCCGCCGGCAGCCGTGGATATTTTAGGGCGACGCATATGTCATGGTGAGTCGCGCCCTTAGGGACAACCTTATAACATTGGATTGACCCCTCGACATTCGGCCGGGTATTTGCAGTGGTCCAGGTACATCTTGTCCGCGAAGAAGGCGCATTTGCTGAAGATCGGTCTGTATCCTGCAGTCTACGCCTCATTGTTCGAGTACCCTGCTCCTCTGACGTGGTGGGTTAAGGCATTCGTGGAACAATGGAACATCCTCACCCATACCTTTCTTCTGACGGACAGGGAAGTCTCCATCCCCCTAGAAGAATTTGCTGAGATTTTCGGTCTGCCGGTGAGGGGGGAGCACTATGAGGAGCTACTTCCTCCGGATGAATATGTCTTCACCACCAAGCCGTTGGTAATGGGCCTAACGCCGGAGAATGCTATTCAGCACCAGTTTCCGAGCCTGGTAAAGGTGCTGAATATGTATGAAAGTCTCTACTTGGAATTGGGAGGCCGGGGAGTTAGTTTCGCAGACTTCATCGTCCACTTTCTTCGACCGGAGATTCTATCGCGGCGGGGTGAAAAATTTGCCAAGCTTGACGACCCCTTCGACCTTGGCTTAGATCGTCAACCAGCACTGGAGGACGACCAAAAGGGTTTTTACCTTCCCGATGCTACAATCATGTCCTTATCGGAAATCGCCGCTCCGGGCATCGACGAGGAGACCTTCTTTCTCGGGTTTCTGGGGTTATGGCTGTGTTGGTTCGCACTCCCCATGCACCCGCGCTACATGAGGCCGTCCGTCTTCTACCCAGCACATCGGATGGTGGCTGGCATACAATTGTCGATTGGAATCACTGGGTTGGCTCACCTGTACCATGGACTCAGCGTGGCGGCGGACGCAAATGAACCGGGGGTGCAACCTGCCAATTTCCCGATGCACTACTTTACTTCGTGAATGGAAATGCATGTGCTCGGGGTATTTGGTATTCATAAGTGGCCCTCGTTCTACGAGAAGTGCAGACTCCCGAGAGTCATGCGGCTGATTGGTGCTTCTATTGTGAATCCGCCTCCGGGGGAGGCTAGGGGGTTGCTTCTTCATCCGCGCACGGTCGGAGCAGGCATTTCTTTCATGGACAAGGTCATGACAATCGGCCTGGAGACCTCCAAGACGGTGTTGGCGTTGCGTGATAATTTCAAGGACGGAGCCTCCGTATTGAAAGCCCGGGAGATTCTACATTTATACTCCATCCGGCTGGGCTTCCTTGTGTTCAGGCAGAACGATATGGCGCTTTTTATGAGGTACAACCCCCATCGGTTCGCCCAACAGCTAAGCTATAACCAGGGGGTCCCACTAGAGGCGTTTTTGGAAGAGCCTGCGGCCACCAGGGAGGGGATACGGAGTGCATTACATCATTTTATGCGGATGAATACGGGCTCCCACTTCTTCATTAGCGAGCCGAGTTGCATTCCACGGGCCCTCAACGTATACGGGGCTTGGTATCAGCATGCGATGGGCGCTGTTATCCGGGAAGAGAAACGGCTGCTGCTTGATCGCAAGGGTGCGCCCCCGGCCAGCGATCGCAACGTTTCCCTAAGACGAAGGACCCTTGTCCCTCCTCCACTAAGAGGAGATGCTGGAGATGAGCCTCCACGAGTGCTAAGCCCCCCGCATGGATTGCCCCTCGATCCTATGGACGTGCCCTCAGCGCCCCATGCTCCCGTGGAGACCGTGAACGTGGTTTCACCCGAATCCGGCGTGGGCTCGGATATCGGGACCCGCCGTCCCAAGGTGCCCACGAAGCGTAAGCTGATTTTGGGTGCGGCTGAAGTTCGTGCGTAGAAGAGGAAGAAGAAGTCGATATTCTTTGCTGACGTTGCATTTAGTCAGGAACCTCATGCTCCTTATAGCGAGGGCTTGGGTGAGTACGGGACCAACGAGGGCTTATTTATGCCGCCAGACGACACTGATTTGGCGGCCGCCATCGCAGCTTCTGAGCGATTGGCAAGGCGCGACGCGTGGTTGGCTAAACTTGCGCAATCGGGTAATCACTAGTTGTATTTTTCGTCATTGCATCGTACCTCTATCATTGTTTTTTGACTAACGCTTTTCCTTCTTTAACAGGCATTTCTACTGAAGAAGCTATCACCGCTTCCCTCAAAACTTTCAAGGAGGAGGAACAACTCAGAGCATCCTTAGGCCTTGGTATATTTCGGTTTACTATGTCTCTCCTTCCATTTCTTATGAGTAATCTGACCCTCTCTTTGTCTTATCGCAGGGACCACAAAACCTATCTCGCAAACCGATGCAGGAATTCTCCCCGGGCCAGCTACCGAAGTTCCGACCTCTTCGGGATTGCCGCAAGAGACCCAACTCAAAAGGCCGATGATGAAAGCTTTGACGGCTCTGGAGGCAACCCTGAATGCGGATGATGATGCCTTGCTGAAGGAGGCTTCCAAAAGGTCTGTCGTGATGGCCCGGGAGGAAAGTAAACGCCTGAGGTGCACGGCAAGGGAGCGTAGCGCTGCTTTGGCTGCGGGAGTAGGTTCGAGCGCTGTTACTCCCGCTGCTACTCCTTCAGAGGAGCTCCCGGTCGTCTTGTCTACTGCTCATAGACGGACGGCACGTGCAGCTCGGGAAGCCAACGGTAAATCCACCTCAGGTAATGTGTTTTTGAGGCTCTGTTATCAAAGTTTTAAAACCTTCGGTTCTTATATATCTTGTCCTATAGGGCCGAGTCCTACTGAAGGAGCGGCGGCGACCGTCGAGCCTGAGGGGACGGTGGATGAGGCAGCGGCTGAACCCAAGGCGACGGTAGGTGGTGCAGCCGTAGTTGCCAGACCCGAGATAGTGGCTGATGAGACAGTCACGACTGCTATGCCCGAGATGGCTGCCAATGCCGAGCCTGAGGGGGCGGCAGGTGAGACGGCTGTTACTACTGAGCCTAAGGCAGCAGCGGATAAGATGGCTGCTGCGGACGAACCTATGGCAGCGGTGGATGAGACGGCTGCGACCGCTGAGCCCAAGGTGGTAGCGGGTGAGACGGTCATGATCGCTGAGCACGAGACGGCCGCTGTTTCTCAAGAGTCGGGCACCGCTCCGATCACCGCTCTCCCTGCTTATGGTCCTTTGTTGTCTCCTAGCTTCGCGAGCATGACGACGGCTCCTGTAGAGTCGGGCGATGAGGCAACGGGAGGTGAAACCATGCCAATGGAGGAGGGAGACGCCACCGTTGCATCAAGTGACGCCCTCGTCACGACTTCGGTTGGCGACTCATCAGGTAAATTTTGGGTTACCGTCCTTTTTTTTATTTTGCAACCCTTCCTGACAGGGTTTATCTTGTTTCTAACGCAGGTGCAGTTAGTGCTGATGCCACTTTATCCGAGGGAGCGCCGTCGGTTACCGCCCTGACGGTGGTCACCTCTCTACCCTCTTTCGTACCATCGCAGATGCTGGAAGGTATGGATTTGTGACTTATTAGTCTTATCTTGGCTGCACAATTTATGTACTGATGTTGTACTATTGCGTCTTTGTATGAGTCCTTTTTGACCACCTGTACCAGGTGCTGCACCTACACTTCTCCTTCCCGTCGGAGCTTGCTTCATCCAGTGGCGCTGGTGAATATAGCTTTCACTTAATGCTCTTTCTTTTACCGATAATGAACTTATTTCTGATTCTTCTTTTGCCCTGATTGCAGTGCTACAGATTGAAGGAGGAGATGTAAGATCAGTTGCGCCACCGGTCCTCCCGGCCTTGCCACCTGCTGCAGCTGGTATAGTAAATTCCATTTTTCACGAATCTCTTATATTCCTAGATCCGTCATCTGATTGTGATTTGTTTTGCAGCTGTCGCTCCGACTCCGGTTCCTTTTGAGTCTCACATTATGATGCTGGCAGGCCCATTCTCCAGACGTCCATCCTCAAAGGGCGCTACGATGAGTCTGAGTATGCTGAGCGGATGCGTTGAGGAGCTTGACGCAGAAGCTCCCACATCTGCCGCAGATTTCGCTGCCAAGGTTAATCCGATGCTGGCGACGCTTGTAAACTTCCATAATGAGGGCGTCGTCGAGTCTTGGGTTAACCATTGCAGGGAGATCGAGGCCTGTCTGCATCAGCTTGAACTTATGCGTCCGGCACCTGAGATTTTGGCCACGAGCACTCAACGGGCGGCATGGATCGAGCAGAGCGCTTCTTACTTCTGCCATCTTGAACAAGAAATGGCTTTAAAGCAGAGGGAATGCAAAGAAACTTCGAGCGAGTCTGCTCGACTGCGTGCTGAGGTCGACACGAACGCTGCCCGGGTGAAAGTTATCTTCGAGGGCTTCTGCAAAGTATCTCTGATGGGTTAACACTGAAGTAGAAGCTCGATGCCGTTGAGCGTGATGCCCAAGGTCGTGAAGCAGCTCAGCGAGCCGTCGAAGAACAACTTTCATCCTACTTGCAGCAGCGAGCCCAGGTGGAAGCAGAGTTGGCCGCGGCATCCGATCATGAGAAGGCGCTGAAGGAAGTGCGAGAGCAACTTGCGGATTTGTTGAAGACGCTTCCTTCTCCAAGAAAATTTTGTATCATTTGTAATTGTGAATAAAATGTATTTGTTTCTTTTATTCTTTAACACGATGTATTTTGTACTCAATCGAATTCATGAATAAAAGATACATGTTCTTCATAATGTCTTGTGTCATTTCTCTGCTTTCTTTTTTCTTGCTGTATTGTTTGCCATGCGATTTTAGCAGGTGCGATCCGTAGATAGTATATAACTGTCAATCTTATACTTTTTGTAGAGTGGCGATGGCTTAGAAAACAGGGTTAGGATCTGTCACCTAAGACTTTTCAACTTTATGAGCCGTGAGGGTCTCATAAAGAATTTTCTCCCTACCGGCCAGGAGGGTCCCGTAGGTGTAATTTTCTCCTTAAGAATCGTGAGAATTCCTAAGTGTGTTTTCTCTTGAGAGTCATAAGGATCTCACAAGAGAATTTACTCCCTTATGAGTCGTGCGGACCCGCAAGATGATGGGTGAAGTTACCCTTGTCCGTTGTTAGTTTTAAGACATTACGGTCGAGGTTAAGGACATCATAGTCCGTGGATTTAAAGACTCCACAGTCCGTTGTTAGTTTTAAGACATCACGGTCGAGATTAAGGACATCATAGTCCATGAGTTTAAGGACCTCACAGTCCAATGTTAGTTTTAAGACATCACGGTCGAGGTTAAGGACATCATAGTCCATGAATTTAAGGACCTCACAGTCCAATGTTAGTTTTAAGACATCACGGTCGAGGTTAAGGACGTCATAGTCCGTGGATTTAAGGACCCCACAGTCCAACGTTAGTTTTAAGACATCACAGTCGAGGTTAAGGACATCATAGTCCGTGGATTTAAGGACCCCACAGTCCGCGAAATGTGTGGTTACTGGGACCCGTCACCACTTTGAAGACGTTGAGGAATTACAACGACAAATATCAAAGGAGTGACGATATGTACCCTTGAACCAAGGTAAAATCAGCTTAAAATCATTTTGTTTGATTGTTAGTTTTAAGACATCACGGTCAAGGTTAAGGACATCATAGTCCATGAGTTTAAGGACCTCACGGTCCGATGTTTTGCTCTGGATGCTTCTCACGGGTTCACTGCCGTGTTTGGCGAGGACCAGGTTCCGCTCTGGACGTTTTCCACGGGATCAGAAGTGACGTTATCCGTGTTCCACGTAACCAGGAATTTTGCACTAGATGCTTCACATGGGCTCACTGCCGTGTTCGGCGAGGACTAGGCTCCGCTCTGGATGTTTTCCACGGGGTCAGGAGTGACATAATCCGCGTTCCACATAGCCAGGAATTTTGCTCTGGATGCTTCCCACGGGTTCACTGCCGTGTTCGGTGAGGACCAGGCTCCGCTCTGGATGCTTTACACGGGTTCACTGCCGTGCTCTGCGAGGACCAGGATCCGCTCTGGACATTTTCCATGGGGTCAGAAGTGACATAATCCGCGTTCCACGTAGCCAGGAATTTTGCTCTGGATGCTTCCCACGGGTTCACTGCCGTGTTCTGGGAGGACCAGGCTCCGCTCTGGATGCTTCACATGGGTTCACTGCCGTGTTCTGCGAGGACCAGGATCCGCTATGGACGTTTTCCACGGGGTCAGAAGTGACGTTATCCGTGTTCCACATGACCAGGAATTTTGCTGATTATATCCGTATTTCACGGAGTTGGGATTTGACTCTCGGTCATCTGTACACCGTTGAGTCATGGAACTGGGAGTTTTCGCTGTTCCGCTTTGCTTGATGTTGTGTCTGCTGAGACGAATGTTGAGATGATCTCTAGGCTATCTGTGACTCATCGAGATTTGGCTTCTTCTTCTGATGAAACCTGGGGGAGGAGGAGTGCGATTCCTTCTTTGTTTGCGCCCTTGGATTGTATACAGGGATTGACATGATATCACCTTTAGGGCATAAATTTCATTTTTATTTTTATTTTATTTCTTTCCGCGATGCTCTATCATTTCAGCTGTTATATCGCGAAGGTCGCGATTGCCCCATCATTTCGGCTATTTTTCGTGGTGCCCAATCATTTTGGCTATTTATTTTATTTTTACTCGCTGCTTTTTATTGCGAGTTGCCCAATCATTTCGGCTATTTCGCATACATACATTTTTACTTGCTGATTTTGTCGCAAGTTGTCCCATCATTTCGGCTATTTCGTATGCATGTGTGGCTGGCTGGCTTTTTGCCGCAAGCTTGGAATTAGACACTAATTTCGGCATCAGCACCGCTACAACTGGGATGTTGCCAGGAGCGAATCATCATTTGCCTCTGTCGATGTCGAACAAAGGTGGCTTAGTAAACAGGGTTAGGGTCCTGTCGGCTAAGGCTTTTGACTTCATGAGCCGTAAGGGTCTCACAAAGGTATTTCTTCCTACAAGTCGTAAGGATCTCGTAGGTATGTTTTCTCCTTAGGAATCGTGAGAATTCCTAAGTGTATGGCTCTTTGTAAGTCGTAAGGATCTTACAAGAGAGTTTTCTTCTTATAAGTCGAGAGGACTCACAAGGGTTGTTCATCATGCGAACATATCCCTAGTCACGGATGGGACTCGGTTAGGGAAATGTTTATTCGCGCCCGTGGATTGTATACAAGGGTCAGTATTGAGCCGCTTGTAGGGCAGTATCGGAGGTTGTGGGGGTTGCTTAAGAACAGGTTCAGGTCTCTGTAACTTAAGACTTTCAAATCTTATGAGCCGTGAGGGTCCCATAAGAAAGTTCTCCTTACGAGTCGTGAAGATCTCGCAAGTGTAATTTCTCCTTAGGAATCGTGGGGATCCCTAAGTGTGTTGCTCCCTTGTGAGTCGTAAGGATCTCACGCGGGTGGTTTCTCCTTACAAGGTCGAGAGAACCCTGTAAGTGTCTTTTAACGAGGTTGCGCCCTTTCGAGTTTTCACAAACACTCGCCGGTAGCCCTGCTGTTTTTACTCACGGAGCCCTTTCGGGTTTTCATCCGTGCCCATTTTGCTTATGGACATACCGTTTTTTATATTTTTTTATTCTCCCCTTTTTTTATATAACGAGGTTGCGCCCTTTTGGGTTTTCACAAGACTCGCCGGTAGCCCTGCTGTTTTTACTCACGGAGCCCTTTCGGGTTTTCATCCGTGCCCATTTTGCTTATGGACATACCGTTTTCTTTTTTTTTATTCTTTTTTTATTAGCTTTGGGATGCTGCAATCCACCGTAGTTTCTCGACATCTCGGTCAACAGCTAGTTTTAGGACATAATGGTCCGTCATTAGTTTAAAGACGTTTCGGTCCGTTGTTGGTTTAGGGCCTTTTCGGTCCATTGTTAGTTTAAGGACGTTTCGGTCCGCTCTTAAGTAAGCCGGTTACTACTTGTAGAGTTTGGGCTTAGGAAGATAGCGAGCGGGCATAGTTGTCGTCATCTATCATTGACCTAGGTCGTGACTCGTCAAGCGTAGTACTTCTTCAGGAAGCGACCGTTTATTGGCCTGAAAGGTCTTTCACCATGCATGTCCATGAGTAGATAGGCTCCACCTTGGTAGACCTTGTATATGATGTACGGGCCTTCATAGTTCGGCTCGAATTTTCCCCGCTTGGCGTGATTGGGGATCATAGGTCTTTTGACCACTAGCACGAGTTCGCCTTGGCGGAATGTCCTCGGCCTAGTCAATCTTTCATAAGAGCGCATCATCTTTGCTTTATAAGCCTCCAGATTTTGTTGCGCTATGAGCCGGGTTTCATCAAGGGCATCAATCTCCTCAAGTCGAAGGTGAGCATTCTCTTCGTCCGTTAGCTCATAATGGACTGCTACTCGTAGAGAGGGTAACTCTATCTCGAGGGGGAGTACCGCTTCTATACCGAATACCAACGCGTACGGCGTTGTGTTCGTGGCCGTCTTGAACGTAGTCCGGTACGCCCAGAGAGCTTCATGTAGTCTCTCGTGCCAGTCCTTTTTCTTTCGGGACACCGTCTTTTTCATGATCTTCGTTAAGGTTTTGTTGAAAGCTTCCGCTAGACCGTTGGCTCGGGGATTATAGACTGATGAATATCTCCAGTCTAGGCTATGTTGTTGTGCGAAGCGGCTAATTTTGTGGCTTCTGTAGGCTGGCCTGTTATCGGATATGATCCGTCTCGGAGTTCCAAACCGATAAACGATGTGTGTCTTGAAGAAATGGAGGATATTCTCCGTCTTCACTTCCCTCAGCGGTACTTCTTCTGCCCATTTGGAGAAGTAATCAGTTGTCGCCAAAATGAAACGATGTCCTCTGGACGATGCCGGTTCGATGGGGCCGATTATGTCAGTTCCCCACATTTCGAACGGCCAGCTAGCCACTGTTGGGTGTAGTGGATTTGGATGTTGATGGATAAAGTCCCCATGAATCTGGCACGAGTGGCATTGCTTCGCATACTCGAGGCAGTCTTGGATCATCGTGGTGCAATAATAGCCCATCCGTTTAATCTTCAACTTCATCTTCGGGCCTGCTTGGTGAGAACCGCATAGTCCGTCATGAACTTCTTGGACGACTCTCTTCGCCTCTTCAGGTCCCAAGCATCTCAGCCATAGAGAATCAAATGACCTCTTGTACAGAGTATCATTGACGAAGGCGAAAGACAGAGCTCGTTTCATAAGCTGATGTCTTGAGGACGCATCTTCAGGCGTTCGACGGGATTTGAAGTAGTCTATAAAGACTTCTCTCCAATCCTCAGCCTTTTCTTGGTCATTTAATTGCAGGGTCGTCTGCTCAATCGCTCCCTTTTCTTTGGATGATTCCGGAGATATTTCTGCCGGTGCGAGGACCCGACGGCTTTGTACCATAATTTTGACGTCATCGAGATTCTCATCAGCCAGTTCTTTAGCGAGCTTGGCTAATGCATCCGCTTTGCTATTTTCCGCACGCGGTATGCTTTCGAGGGTGTAGGAAGGAATTTGGGCCAACAGTTGCTGCACCTTTTCGCCGTACTTCACCAACTCTGGTTTGCATGTTTGGTAGTCGCCATTTACTTGACCGACGACCAGTTGGGAATCTCCGTATATGATGAGGCTTTCGATTCCCATGTCGATAGCGATCTCGAGGCCTGCTATCAAAGCTTCATACTCGGCTTCATTGTTCGTCCTTGGCTCTGTCAAGGAGAAAGCAAAGCGCATTATCCCTCCTTGTGGAGTCACGAAAATAAGGCCTACTCCTGATTTGATTATGGGTGTGTTCTGTTTGTGCTTCTTCATGGAAGACGCTCCATCAAAATAAAGTTCCCACCGGTTACCACTACCGTCAATCGCATCAAACGCGTGTTCGTCTGGCAGTTCACAATTCAAGGGAGAATCGGCCGGTATCGGATGCTCAGCGAGGAAGTCGGCGATGGCCTGACCTTTCACTGCCTTAAGAGGCTGATAAGTTATTGAGAACTCCATCAGGAGCAAGGCCTATTTAGCGAGCCGTCCCGTCAATATAGCTTTTGACATCAAATATTTGAGGGGATCCACCTTAGATATGAGACGGACTTCATGTGCCAATGCATAGTGCCTGAGTTTCGTTATCGCGAAGATCAACGCCAGGCAGTGTTTTTCGATGGGAGAATAATTGCTTTCTACCCCGAGAAGAACTCGATTCAAGTAATAGAGAGCTCTCTTCTTCCCTTGGTCGTTCTCTTGTGCCCATAATGCGCCTAAGGAACCTTCGAGGGCTGTTGTATAAAGAATAAAGGGCTTTCCCTTAACCGGAGCGGCCAGCACTGACGGGTTCTGCAGATACTGCTTGATTTCGTTCAGCGCGCCTTGGCATTTGTGATCCCAGACGAACGGGGTTCCCTTCTTCATCAGGTGACTATAAGGACGGCATTAGCCAGAGAGATTGGCTATAAATCGCCGGATATACGCGAGCTTCCCTTGGAGAGACCGCAATTGTTTGAGAGTCCTTGGCGGAGGCATTTCCATGATCGCCTTGATCTTCGACGGATCTATCTCGATACCTCGATGTCGGACGATGAATCCTAGGAATTTACCTGAGGACACTCCAAACACGCATTTGAGAGGGTTCATCTTCAAGTTGAATTGCCGAAGGCGTTGAAATACGATCTTCAGATGCTCAAGATGTTCCTCATATGATTTGCTTTTCACCACGAGGTCATCGATATAGCATTCGACGATTTCATGTATGAGGTCATCAAAGATCTTCGTCAAAGGGCATTACCTTATAGCAGAATATACCCAAAGGGGTCCGGAAAGCAGTATGCTTCTGGTCTTCAGGATGCATCTTTATCTGATTGTATCCTGATGATCCGTCCATAAAGGAGAAAACCTCATGAGTGGACGTGTTATCTATCATCAGCTCAGTGACCGATACCGGAAAGTCATCATTCGGGCAGGCTTTATTGAGATCCCGAAAGTCCACACAGACGTGCACCGTCCCATTTTTCTTCATCACCGGGATGATGTTGGCGATCCAGTCGGGGTACTGGACCTCATGGATAAAGCCAGAGTCGATTAGCTTCTTGACCTCGGCGTTGATGCTCATCTCAAGCTCGAGCCGCATTCTTCTCGGCGCTTGCTTAACTGGCTTGGCGTCCGGAGATATGGCCAGTTTGTGGACAGCAATATCTGGGTCTAGTCCTGGCATCTCAGAATAATTCCAGACGAAGCAATGTTTATGCTGCATAAGCATATCTTTTAACGCAGCCACCCTTTCTTCAGATAGCAGCTCACTGACGAATGTAGGTCGTGGGTTGTTTGCCGTCCCCAAATCAATTTTCTTGAGGTTATCTGCAGTGGTGTGTATTCCATCTTCCAGCTCTTTTGGTGCGGGTGGAAATTTTGAGATCACCTCGTCATCATTGTTTTCGAAGCACCAGGGGAGGTCATCCATATTCTCAGGCTCTTCTTTTGATAGTGTTATCATATGACAAGTACGAGCTCGCTTCCAAGACCGATGTGGATCTGGTTCTACTCTCATGGCTTTAGGTTCATGCTTCTGTGGCGGTGTTATCCTCCAACTGTCGGATAGAGCGAACTTGCCGAGCTGATACTGATCTTCGACCCAGTTCTTGAAGGTGAAGCAATCTTCGAGAGGATGTCCTATTGCTCGGTGATAAGAGCAATAGTCTGGGTGAGAGACTTCGTCTGCTTGCTCGGGGTGTTTAGACTCCGGCAGTGTAATCATTTGATGTCTTATAGCGAGATCAAGTATCTTCCGTGTCTTGTCTTGAGGAAAAGAGTATGCTCGACTCATCTTCTTCATAAGGGATAAATCCGGACCGCTCGATTCCCGATCGCGTGACTTCTTGGTCGCGCTTTGTCGCTATCGAACGCCTATTCCGCTTTTTGACTTGTTTCTGCCTCTGCGTCGGGTCTTTTTTACAACAGGTTGCCAGGGAGGGGCATTTTCATTTTTCGCGGCTGTTGGAGAAGGCGTTGCGTCGTGGCTTTCTCGTAGATGGCCATTTCGCGGTTATGGTCGTCTCGAACTTTTTGACCAGCTTCCCTTATAAGCTTGTCCATTTGTTCTTCGAACGACGGACTGGGCATTTTCACGTCGGGGACTTTTTCTGATTCAGGAATAGCGTTCTCCCACTGAGTATCTCCTTCTTCATCAAAGTCATGCACAACACAGCAGTCGCTGAGTAGCTCCCGTTTCCTGGATCGAACGTATCCAAGTCTGATTGCTTCCATTCTTCCATTGGGCAACTTGCGCCGAGTTCCAGGAACGTTCCAAACCCTGTCATAGAACCTGGCTTTTCGAACGGTCTGTTTAAAGGGTATCCCTTGGCGCTTTAACAGCCTTTTCAAGCCTTCTGTATAATATCTAGGCAGACGGATGGGTTGAAGTCTGTCAAGTGTAGGATCTGCGCCGTGCTAGATTTCTTTCTCCACTTTAGTTTCCCCGGAGAGGTAGAATAAGATCGCCTTTTCGCCTTCTCGCCTGGGAGGGACATAGAACGTGTGCAGCTCTTCCACACTGTAGGTATCAAGCGCGTCCAGTTCTTTATGATGTTTGGGCGGAACCAAGGCAACTTGCAAACTTTGCTCTTCATCAGCGAATGTTCGTATTGGAGGCCGAGCAGAGAATATAGCATTAACCTCGTCTTCTGAGTCGCTGCCGAAGATTAACATAGGAGCGGACGGTCTTGGCTTGTTGTGCTGGGGTGGACCTAAATAAACTATCGCTTCCTCTTCTTCAGTATCACTCCCAAAGACTGGAATGGAGGTGATAGCTTTGTTCTCCGGTTTGTGACATCTCTCTGTGTCCTCGAAATCTGACAAAAAGTATTTTTCATCTTCGAACTTGCTGACTTCATTCACGGAGAATGGATTCAGCTCTCCTGTTACGGTATACTCGAGACCATCTTTAAAGTACTTCATACACTGATGTTGTGTAGAAGGGATGATGTTGTACTCGTGTAACCAAGGCCGGCCGAGCAAAGCGTTATAGCATGTCTTGGCGTCAATGACGTGGAATTTAATATCCGTGACGAGTAATCCGAAGCGCAGCGTCAGTATTACAGATCTGAGAGTTCGTGATGACTGGGAGTCAAAACCGCAGATGGTGATTTTATCACGAGCGAGGTGCTGGACGCTCATGCAGATTTCCTTCAACACTCGCACATTGAGGAGATTGACGGAAGACCCATTGTCAACTAGGATTTTGCCTATCTTGATATCGTGGCAGTATCCTGAGACATAGAGGGGACGGTTGTGCTCGCACGTCCCAAGGAGGAGATCTTCGTCACCGAAAGTGATATCGGCTGTGTGTACTTCTTCCAGCTCGTCCTTCATCTTTTCTTCGGCAAGGAAGGCTTGGAATTGCTCTGGCTCTTGTAGCGCCTTGATCAATGAATCTCTTGCTTCTTTTGATAGTAAAAGGGCATCGAGAATGCTGAGCTGTAAGGGTAACTTCCTCAAGTGCGCCAGAACGTTATAGTCCACCTTACTCTTCTTTGGCGGGTCCTTGGCAGTCAGCTCTTTCATGACTTGGTCATCCAAGGTGATATCCTCAGAGACCTTTTCTTTTCCCTTATCTTTTCTACTCGTGGGTCCGAGATTCTTTTCCGGGAGCATGCGATTGCGCAGCTGAATGTTTTCACAGGCCTTCGGTTCTTCCTCTATTCCTAAAGTGGACTCTTTAAATAGAGGGCTAAGAGCCATTTCTTCGTCGGAGTCGCTCCCGAAGGTGAGAACTTGCGATACCCCGGCGTTGACCATGCGACAGCTACCAGTATCTCTTTTATGCTCCTCAGTCGCACTTCTTTGCTCCCGCCGAGTTTTGCGTTTCATCCGCTTAAAATGTTGCCGGTGAGCAACATATCCCTGCCACCATCTTTTAAAAGCATTGCACTCCTCGGTGGGGTGCAAAATCTTTCGATGATATAAGCAGTAGCTAGGATGTATTTTCACTTCACCAAGGGTGTTTTCTTCCGAGGGTGGAAGCTTCATTCCCATCGATATGGCTTTAGCAAACCTCTTCCTCGTCTTGAACCTGTTTTTATCCGCGACGGATGTTCCTTGATTCGGCAGGAGTGTCTCGACTTTTTCATCCAGTCGTCGGCGCTTGGCCTTTTCAAATATGACAATCTTACGCTCCCGATCAACTTTACTCTTCAGAAGAGCTTCATTTAGGAATGCGTCGATCATTTCATCTGATGGCCTTGGAAGTTCCGGTTCAGGCCCTGCCCCCAGTCCCTTGGTGCAAAGGGCTTCTTCATCGTTTATTGATGAGTGAGAGATCACATGGCAACTTGCTACGTAATCCTCAGATCCACCCAACGATTCTTCTCCATCGTCTCCGTCTTCAAGAACGTGGCTGAGGAACTCTTGGAGCGTGATTGGAGTCCGCGCCTTCTGGTTATACTCTTCCAGCGCGTCAATATGTTTTTGTAGGTCTGTGCGCTTGTCACCAGGCTTCACGGGCCTTTTGGATCTCTTCTTCTTCTTCTTTGGAGATTTTGGCGGCTGGGTGTGAGTGCTTTGGTTATCACCACCAATCTTTGGAGTTGGGCGCGGCTTCAGTATCCCTTCGATGATCTGGGGTTCTAGCGGGTTCTTCCACCTAATCGCCGGGCATGTCTGAAGATCATTTAGCATCCTTTTGGTTTTGGCTGAAAGCACGACTTCCCATGGAGCTTCTTCAACAAAAGAACACATCGCCCCCGGTGTGTCCGTCTTCTTAGGAGTGTGCGGTTGTGGTGGGTTTACTTTCCACTTCTCAGACAACGCAAACTTGCCTTATAGGTATTGATCCTCGATCCATCCCTTAAAGACGAAGCAATCCTCGATTGGGTGACTTACCGTTTGGTGGTAAGGGCAATAATTGGGATTATTTACTTCGTTGGGTTGCGGTAGTCGCCTTGGATTCGGCAAATTGATAAACCTGTTGTGCACCGCCAGCTCGAACAACCTCTTCGTTTTGTCCCGTGGGAATGAGTAAGGACGCTTCATTTTCTCATTGTAATAGCGTCGTCTCTCCTCCAGTTGATCTGCTAGCTTTGGGGCACTGGGCTGCTGTTGGGTGTTCGCAACGAAGGTTGCCTTCCTTTTTCCCTTGTCGTTTCGCGGTTCCGACTTCGGGGGAGACGGTCTGTGACCCATCTGATCCATCTGGGCTAGCTTATCGATTAAAGCCTGGAACGTGGTCGGTTTAAAGAACATCATGAACTGTGAAATAGTTGCATGAGGGTCTAGGGTGCCCACGAACATGCCCACCGCCGGTGCTTCTTCGATGCGTTGTTCGCACTTTGACCACAGATTTCGCCATCGGATTGCGTACTGAACCCAAGTTTCGCCCGGCTTCACCCTTGCATTGATCAATGCCGTTATTGGGGTGCGTTCGCTGGCACTCGCGAATCGCTAGGTGAATAGCAACTCCATCTCTGCGAAAGTTTTGACGGAGTCGTTTGGAAGCTCGGAATACCACTCAAACGCCGTCTCCGATAAGCTGCCGACGAATTGGCGAAGCAAGAGCTTATCATCGCCGCCGGTGTTGCCACAAAGAGCCCTGAACTGAGCGACGTGTTGATGGGGATTGCCTGTCCCCTTGTAGACATGGAATTTCGGGATCGTGTAGCCCGGCGGGTATTTTATCTGATCATACCAGCCCAGATATGGTCGCCCCATTCTGACGACTTGGCCGACCGCTTCATTTTCCTGGTGAACTCGTATTTGTTGAGCAATATAATCATCCAGGGCGGCCTTAGAGATTGTTTCCTCTTTGGCTGTTGACCGAGCCGGAGGTGGATTTGACGTTTCTCCTCTGTCGTCTTCGAGGATAAACGGAGGATTTTCGGCTGGGGGATCCGGCTGTATCATCATCCTGACTATGTCTTGAAACAGAAGAGCTATCTGCTTTATATTGGCCGCTTGTTCCGCAGCCTCCTTGTCCTTCTTTTCAAGCATTCTACGAAGGAATTCAGCATCGGTCTCGTGTTCGCGACGTTGTTCCGATGACGCGTCCGGGCTTTCTTTTGGCTCGGTGAGTGCGGCCATCGCAGTTAGCATCTCCTGGAGCTTCTGCTGTTGTTGCTCCTGGGCTCTTGTGATGGATCGGGTGAGTGGTCGGTGCCCCATAGAAGCGCGGTTATCCTCCTTCCCGGATGCCATGTAAACGGTATGGACCGTTATGCCCCCAGATTTAGGGCGTTTGGATTCAATGCTTTTGATTTTTGTCGCAAGCACGAGGATCTTCTCCGGCCTTCTCTTCTTATGAGCGGTCGAAGTTGAGGGGGCCGTCGCGGTGGGCACCCAGGTAGCTTTCCGCGGCTTGGCAGGATGGCTTACTTCCTGTTGGACCTTCAGCTTCTTGTGCTGGCGGGAGAAATTTGGATCGATCACCGAGTCTCGAGCCTGCCGCCAGACTTTGTAGATCTTGGAGGACAGCCGCTGTGGGGACCGTTCTGGCTTTGCTTCCGTAACCATCTCCAGTGGGGGAGGAGACCTTTTCAGTACAGCGTTAGGAGAATTCCTACGTACCTTATTCAACAGCTCAAAGCTGTTCCCGGTTAGGACATCAGCATTAATTTCCGTCATCGGGGCTGGTGGAGTTAGCCCAGAAGGGGAGTTGCCTTCTGAATTCCTCACTCGGCGCCAGTGGCGACGTCGAGCGTGCCGCGCTGATGGAATTGGCTCGGTGACGGGGATGGCCTTGTCTTGCCCCCTGTTCAGGTGAGGGGCTATTGCCGGTGTCAGCCTATTAAAGACTGATGTCTTTTGAGTAGCAAGAGCAGGAGTTGGAGTTGGGACGGTCCGTCTTGTAAAGACCGACCCCTTGGCAGGAGAAGCCGCCTTGACGACTTCGGGAGCAGGGTTGGTTACTCTCTTCGGAATAACCTTCTCCAGGACTGCAAGCTTCATTGTGGGCCCGCAGGAATTTTGGCCCAGTCTGGAGAAGACCGAAGCGCTAGTGCTGAACGACCAGCTGAGAGGGGCCGCAGTAACTGTAAGTCGATCGAAGACCGACTTCTTTGGAGCTTCTGGTATAGGCACTGGGGTGGTGAAGCTTGTCGGCGGAAGCATGGTTCCGAAAAACAGCCCTGTGGTGGCTTGAGTAATATGCTCCACGGGCATCGTGAACAGAGAGGCCGCTTGGGGCCCGTAGGTTATGCCCCCAGTTGAGGCAGGACGCGAGTTGCAGCTGCAGTTGGAGCACTTCGAGCAGGTGAATGCCATTGCTGTTTTGCTTTCTGCGCCAAGCAAGAGACCAAATCTTAGTAACTTGAAACCCAAGGGCAACCATTAACAAACCGCGATTCGTTCGCGAACACGACACACGAAGTGTGGAGTGGAAAGAGGAAAAGGTCCCACCAGGTGTGCCAGAATCTGTTCCCCACCGAATACAGAGACACGACCGCATAGGTCTGTCTCGCCTGAGATTCGGGGCAGATGCTAATTGGTGCTATCCGTCCACCTCTCCGAAGATGCCAAGTTGATTTATGGCACCGTGTATCGAAGGTTTAAACGGATACGGCCGATGTAGCAGACTTCGTCAGATCCCCCCTCATTTGAGGGGTTTTTGATTGTGGGGACGCTCTTCCCTGCAGGCGCAAGCCCCTACAGTTAATTACACTACCGCATCGCGGTAACAACTTTCTCCTTCTCCATATGGTCACTTCGTGTCGTGGGTGTTTGTTTTGTGTTCGGTTGCCCGTGGATTGTATACGGAGACTAAGTTGTGTTGTCGCCCGTAGGACGTGGATTAGTACAAATCCGTATCTTTCTTAGATTTGGGTTTGGGGAGGTTGTGTTTAAGGACACGTTAGCCTTATTTGAGGCTAAGATTGACTTAAACGTTCGTTAAGGACACGTTAGTCTAATTTTAGACTAAGATCGACTTAACAGGATCGTTTAGATCCGACAAGAGAGCAATTGGGGGGCTCTATCATTTAGTTTAGGGACATTGCGGTCGATAGTTAGTTTAAGGACATTGCGGTCCAATGTTAGTTTTAAGAAGTTGCGGTCGAGGTTAAGGACGTCATAGTCCATGAGTTTAAGGACCTCACAGTCCGGTGTTAGTTTTAAGACATCACGGTCGAGATTAAGGACGTCATAGTCCGTGAGCTTAAGGACCTCACAGTCCGGTGTTAGTTTTAAGACGTCACTGTCAAGGTTAAGGACATCATAGTCCGTGAGCTTAAGGACCTCAAAGTCCGATATTAGTTTTAAGACGTCACGGTCAAGGTTAAGGACATCATAGTCCGGTATTAGTTTTAAGACATCACGGTCGAGGTTAAGGACGTCATAGTCCATGAGTTTAAGGACCACACAGTCTGTAACAGTGTGTGGTTGTCAGGACCTGTCACCTCTCTGACGACATTGAGGGATTACAACGACAGATATCAGAGGAGTAAAGAGATGTACCCTCGAACTGGGTGTAAATTGATCGGAAGAGCGGATGGGCTCAGTTCAATTTAAATTGAGGACTTATGGTCAGAATTGGGCTAAGTCCATTTGAAAATGTGTAACATTTTATTCATGTTCTACCTATTAGGCTTTTATTTGGGCTCTGCCTTTTTATAATGCATAGCATTAGGCTCTGTAGTCAATTGCATAGCATTTGGGCTCTGTAATTAAATGCATAGCATTTATATTTGGCCGGTTAGACCTTTACTTGGGCTTTGCCTTTTTTTAATAATGCATAGCATTTTAGTGGTCTGATAGTGCGCCACATGGCTTGTCAGGCGCTTTGCGCCAATTAAAGAGCGCAATGCGCTAGCGCGTGTGCAGGTGACACGTGTCACGCTCTGCGCTAAGCGCAAGTTTGTTAGCGCAACGCGCTTTCTGAGTGTGTTGCGCCCGTGCGCTGTGCCAGTGAACGACACGTGGCGATTGTTGGAGATAGTGCCCTCAGAGTCAATTATTAGGTCACAGGTACGTGATTGTAATGATTGAGGGAGGACCTATCCCGGTAGGACAGTCTTACTCGAGATGATAGTATGCTATCTGGTTTACCTTTATCATCGTGTACTGTTTTAGGTGACATGACACGTCGCTATTACACGTTGATAGAGCCCCTAGGATTCTTGCTTGACCACCAGCAGTATGAGGGCGATCATATAAGTGGGAGCTGGGGGTCTACAAGCATATCCTTAAAAGGTCCCTAGTCGTGGGAGTTTCGAGACTGGGCATCGATACTCCATTAGTAGACTAGTGTATACAGTCGAGACCCCGACGAGGGGCGGTGGCCGGTCTCACAAGCCACTGGTGTCAGTTGGATCACCTAAGATGTATACAGGTGCTCATTGGGTTATGAGTACACCGGACAGGACTCGCCGGGAACATGCTAGTTGGTCATATACCAGACGTCAGATGGCAGTTCCCTGGTGACATGTGTGCAGGTTAGTTCATCGACCTGGGGATCGTCATTTGTCTCGTGTGAGTTCCCACTGTACTTTGATTACTACCCTACCACGGCTCAAAGGAGTCGTGCAAACAGGTTTTAGTTGGGTGCAGTCCCGAGCCACATGGAGGCAGTGAGCGTATCTTCAGGGGTTCGTCTCTCCCGGTATTGGGGGTGAGGTCGTGCTGTGTCTAGGAGAGCCATTACACGAAGCCCTCGGCCGAGGCAAGGAGATTTACTGGTAGGTATTCCAGTAGTATCTCAGGGTGTTCTGGGCTACACTCCGACACGACTTGTACCGCTTTTGGGGGTCTGACTTTTACCAACCCCCTAGGCCCGCCATGCGATGCTCATAGACGAACGGACCGGACTGCACGGATATTGTCACTGACAGGCTCAGTTGGGTGTCGGGGTGAGCTTCCTCATCGACGTCCCTTTTGGTCAATAGCTGGTGGCCCGTCACGTATTGGCATATACCTCTGACGTGCTAGTGGTTAAATCCACAGCCATAGTATTGACGAGTCTTTAGAGTCCACCACACTTACAGTTACTCAGCTTTCGGGCGAAAGGTTGTAGAGGCCGTATGGAGATATGGCAAGGTCCGATCAGATACGTGCGGTATTGCACGGATCAGGATCGAACAGTTTGTACTATAGGCCGTATGGTTATATGGCAGGGTTCGATCAGATACGTGCGGTATTGCACGGATCAGGATCGAACAGATATTACTAGCCGGCTTTGGTTTAAGCCGGATCCTAGTATAGTACAGTGTAGACTTTGTCTCACTGCATTTGTATTTCGGTCGAAATACAGATGCGGGTGTGTATGCACAGTATCGGGGTTTTCCTGTAATTTATTACGGGACCAGTTTTTTGGAGTTGCCAGTTTGCTTTCCGTTTTGGCCAATTTCCATTGTTCCGTTCCTTGGCCGAAGATTGGTGGAGGAGGGCTTATTTGCATTATTGCAAATAAGTATTTATGGAGGGGGTCTTTGCTTTTTGTTGCATCATGATAGTCTTCATGATGGTGCACCATCCATTGACTTGTTTGACTTCATACTTCATGATGGCTTGACTTTGTTAGCATCATGGTTGTTGATGATGGTTGTGTGGAGTGTTGGCATTGCTTTGTGATCATGGTTGATTATCATAACCATTCCTTTCTCTCTCTCTTTTGATTATGGTTGTGGTTTGATCTTTTGTTTTTTGATATCACTCCTTCACTCTCATTCACTCCCTCCATCATCTCTTGTGGCCGGCCAAGTCCTAGTGGGGCTGTCCAAATATTTTGAGGTGGGCTTTTGCTTCATTTCATGTTGCAAAAATCCCACAAGTTCCATCTAAAAAGCTCCAAGTTCAATCCCTCCTCCAATGGCAATTCCACAACCCCAAGTGAGACATGGTTCTTCACACATTCTACAGCAAATCTTGGGCACGTTGACTAGCCAGCATCGTGCCCGAGTTGCCTCGGCATTGAGGTGGGAGCCCGTAAAAGAAGAAGGCGATGTGGTGCACCTCCGGCGACGAGGAGGAGACGGGACATTCCGCAGGAGATCGGGACGATGATGAGAAGACCGGAGGACTTGGATCGTCGGTATATCTCTAACCCATCTTCTAGTTTGCTTAGACTTGTTAATGGTAACGATCCGGGTGTTTAGTGCGCGGTGGTGCCGGTTTGCTAAGTCCGCAAAATTAAAGTTTTTCACCGCTTCCGCATTCCGGCGTCGGATTGACGGCCGGGGCGCCGCCGTGCACTTACAGTGGTATCAGAGCCTCGCCATTAACTTAGTCTAGCTTTGTGTAATGTGTTTGCATTTCCGATCGATCAAAAAGTTCCAAAACCCGTATTGCCTTCGCATCAGTTTCTGTTGAAAATTTTTGGTCTCGAAAAATTTTTCAGGTGGTCTCAGAATGATGTGCAGGGAGTTGTAAGAACACTGAAAAAATTTGGTAACACGATTCCTCTTTTCGACCGCGGAAGGGCGGCCAAAACCCACTTCTGGCCGCCCTTCCGCCGCAAGTTTATCTGTTCGTGTTGAAATTTTTTTGTAGTGGGCTTATGGGCTATAATTAGGGGTTTTGGAATATTAAAATTGGGCCCAGGTTTTCTGTAAGTGCTACAGTTTTGTTTGGGGGCCCACTTGTTAATTGTTTGATCAATCGGAAAATTTTAAACACATTTTTCACAGTATTTACATTATATCTGCGACCGTGAATGTCACTCGATCGGTAAATCCGGTCTAACTGCTATAGCCCGGTTAGACGGATTTGCGAACGTGACT
The DNA here is from genome assembly GCA_030015575.1 of Agapanthus africanus. NCBI lineage: Eukaryota > Viridiplantae > Streptophyta > Magnoliopsida > Asparagales > Amaryllidaceae > Agapanthus > Agapanthus africanus. Next base: position 871,301,245 of record JASDDO010000019.1, on the reverse strand, counting down.
TTCACGTTGATGTTTTGTTTTTGCTGTGATGTTGCAGATCGGTCGTGGGGGATAGCCTGGATGCAATGCTAGTACAGATGTATTGTTGTATTATGTACATTTGATATTGCGGGGCGAGCGTCCGACATGTGGACTGCCGTCACTGCCTGTTTGTATTATTATTTTAGGGCACGACCTGGTTGCGGTCGATGTACCCGTTGTATGTATATTTTACTTTCTGTACTAGGGTTACCCCGCGGAGGGGTGCACGGATAGCCGGGTTCTAGAGGGCAACAAGCCCGCATCTCATGGCATTGAGACGGAGGGGGCTTCACTCTAGGATTGGCGGGCTATTCGCCGCACTCGTAGGGGGTACAGGTTGACCCAGGAGGGGTGCCCAAGTTACCGGATTCCGTGAAGTGCTGGGTGGTCCATTCACGGCGCTGAAGGGGGCTGCCTCGCTTCAGGTTTTGGCGGGTGACTTGCCGCGCCCGTAGGGGTCTAGGATTTCATTGCGCAGGCTATCCACACGACCAGGGGAACGTCGGGTTTCATTAGTGGCTCTGTGAAACCCGGGGATCCCAGATATCTGTATTGTTTCTGTGATGCTGTTCATTCTCTGTGATGTTGCATTTCTTTCACGCCTTGAGCGAAATATAATATATTGGTATATATATTAGTAGATGTTGTATATGTTTTACATCCGCGCTAGTCCAGTCCCCGCTCTGTCGTTAGTTAGCTAACCTAACGGGTAATGACGGGACCCAGTGGCGAATGCGGATGGCATATACGTACATCAGTATATTTTCGTTCTTTGTGGTGTGATCAATTGATGGGACTGCGTTGATTCGGATCAATGCAAGTTAAAAACAAACCTAATCTGATGTTGTTGGAACACTTTTCAAAAAGCTGTTATTGCAAGGACGTTCACTTTTGTTTTGCATCGTGATATTCAGTTGGAATATCCTGCTCCTCAGTCGACGAGGCAAGGGCCGAGATCCCTTCACCGGGAGTGACCCCTTGGACAGAAGTTTGCGTCAGGGCATTAACTTCATTATAGCCGATTACTTTTGCTTTGCATCGCGGTATTCATTTGGAATATCCTGCATCCCATTCTACGGGGAAAGAGCCGAGATCCCTTCACCGGGAGTGACCTCTTTAGCAACGGTTTTCGTCACTATATTTTTAAAAAGCTATCCGTTCCTTCGACGATATCAAGTTCATTACGTTAAAGGTTTTCGCCAGAAACCATTCGTAGCCCTCCGTCGTTTCATATGGGTGGTCAATAGTATTCAAGCTGTGTTTGTTGGCCTTAGTCAAGGCACAGTGTTTGGTAACTATTGGGTGTTCATATGCTGCATAGATAGATGCGTTGGTTTGGGACAGTCGTATAGCCTTGTTGGCCCTAGTCAAGGGCTTGTACGGGTGGGTTCAAATCAACCTGGATAATGACGGGTAGAACTTGACATGTGACTTATGATTTGTTGGCCTTAGTCAAGGTCATAAGAGCATGGGGTAAAAATCCACATCGGGAGTTTCAAAAGTACTGAAACTTGCCAGATATGCGCATACCTTCTGGAGTGTGATACCGTGAGCGGATTCCGTCACGTTGTCATGCGATGAGAGTTGGATCCCGATTCCCACTGATGAGTTGGTTTACTCCTCGGGTGATCCCGACTAATTCTTCTTTCAGGTTTGGAGGAGAATTTGAGGTACAGTGGGAGGTTTCCAGATTAGATAAATTGGTAACCATTCTGATCTAGGATAGAGTGCACGCTGAGTGTTTCTTTTCTCTCTCTCTCTTTGGCAGCGACCATTGACCCGACCCTAAGACTTTGACTCAGTGACCAAGTTGACCGAACCTTCTAAACACTGGCTTTTGGATTGTCAGAGTTGCAAACCTCATTGCCACTCCTACTTTTACCCTTTTCTCCAGGACACCCCGTTTTACTACGAACGTCCACTTCCATTGGACAAAACCATCGTATGGTTAGATACGAACTCGAAAGAATTTATTCGAGGATGGTTTCCGGTTCTGGAGAAAACGGATAGGATTATTCAGTTGTCTTTTCCTTTTACCCTCTCTCAGGTTGCGAGTACTCCTTGGTTTAGGGGTAGTACACCTATTACGCAAATTGGATTGTCTTCTTTCAAACCTTAGGCTGGTGCCGACCGGTAGGGAATGAAGAAAACCAATTAGCATAACGATGGTGTACAGAAGGTATTAAGTTCAGACAAAGCAAGGGATTAGTAAGAGGGCAAAGTAAATTGCAACAGATATTCACGACCAAACCAAATACTTCGTTACCACTCCCTCATCACCTTTGTATTTCTCCAGGACACTCCGTATCACTACGAAGATCCACAGTTTATTGGATAATCCATCGTATGGTGATATACGAACTCGAAAGGAACTTGTTCCAGTTCGGGGATGGATCCTGGTTCAGGAGAAATAGGAATGAAGTACATTCAGGTGTCTTTTATCTTCACCTTCTCTCGCGTTGCGAGTGTTCCTAGGATTGGGACAGTACACCCATTATGCTTATTGGATAGTCTTCTTCCAAACCATAGGCTGGTGCCGAACGGTAGGGAAGGAAGAAAACCATTTGGCCTAAAGGGGTGTGCAGAAGGTAAAGACTAAAGACATATGAAGGGATTTGGAGAGGTGGCAAAGAACTATACGGTTACAGTCGTGAATCTGGAAGAGGCATTACTAGGAATACCAGAATACCCCATCGGAACATTTCAATGTTTCAGTTTCACTGTGTAATGTTAAAGGAAAACTGATTTCCCGATTAGATACTTATTCCAGGGTATGTATTTACCAAGTATGATTCTCACATCTGTATGGTTTTACAGATGATGAGTGGGAGTAAGTTATTGGGAATTGGGTGATCATCCTCATTATATCGGGATTCGTTGTAATCGGTGATATTTGAGGAAATCACCTGGGTTGTTTGCCGGTCGGCAAATATTTGGTTTTGAATATCCGCTTTCATGCACCAATTTCAAATTGATATATCTGTACGTCTATTTTCATAGAGTGAGATATACCTTTCTGAAATTATGTCGATGACATTTACCTATATCAGTGGATGGTTAGGTAAGGAGCATTAAACAGCGGTGTAATTCTTCTTAACCATAAGTACAGTTTTCAACCTACGACACACAGTGAATAAGTTATCAGACTCAAGGGACTTATACAAAGGATTGTATGTTGTCCAGGGTCCATTAGGACAGAGGGGTTGGTCCTCGTACTATATTCGGTTTACTTATGACTTCTCTAGTTTTTAGACAGGTGTTTCGTGGAAACACAGGGTCCGAATTTTGAGAAGTTATAGGTATTTGAATAGAGTAGAGAACCAGGTATAGCAAGTATCGGGATTCTTCAAAGAGATCGAAGATGTAGATACTTGTGTATGGTATTCAGTTGATAGTAATGATAAAGAGATCTTGCTTCTCTTTCAGGTTACTCATAATTGGAAGTATTCCTAAGTTGAGTAACGCTGATCGGCCTCCTTCCATTTAGTTGACATGCACTGGGGACAGCTGCATGATTTGAATCTGGTTCAATTAAATCAGTGCCTCTGTTTCTATATTGGATATAGAACAGTTCATATCTTAACATTGTTAAGGTACGGGGAGTTGTCCGGTTTATGCTTAAAACCAGACACTGGACAACTCAAGGCACGTTTCTGTAATGGCTGTTTGTGGGTTGACCCAGGCTATGACGCGGGTTGACTTTCTACCATCTGGATGAACAATAGCAATATTGTTCTAGACTCGCCACAGTTTTAAATAAAATGGACTTTTTCAGAAAACAGTAGTGGGAGTATGGTAGAACTGGAAGTGATTCCAGAACCACAAACGATTACTGAAGATTTGATAAGGAACCTAAAGATTCAATCTGGATTGACATTCCATTGGCCACTCCGCAGATAAGGTGGGTAACTTCAGGCACCCGAGAGGTACTCCGGTAGCCTCAAGGACGGTGACAGGGAAGTTCTTGTTTACCCACAATTACCATTGCTGTTGTTCCAGGCTGCGAGACCCGGCGGGAGGATGAGTATAGCGTCGTTCTAAACTAGTTTTAGAAGTGCACGTGTATATGACTCTGCCAGAGGGTTGTCGTAGTCAGTGGGAGCAGCGGAAGCATTGGTGGACAGGTGGCTTATGTCTATTTATAGACTAAAGCAGATGTAGCGGAGATAGATCATCTGTTTCTGACGTGACAGTCATGGGTTTGACTTCATCAGAATAACGGATGGATCTATTGAGAAGGTAGTAGGGTGTGATATCCTGGTATCTGGATGATATACACAGAGTAGGAAAAGAAACTCCTACACTACGATCGGTTATACTTTGGTCGTCACACAGTGGTTTCTCCACAAAGGAAATGGATTTTGTATCAGACATATTGGTTACTAGATCTATGGCTTTAGATCTAGATTTGGGTGGTTTCCCAATCAGGGTACTTTGACAGCATTCTAAGAGTATTTAGAATGGACGACTCCTGGCACGGTAGTGTACCTGCAGGTAATGGAGTCACCCTCTCCAAAGGTATCTTACAGACTAAAGGGGAGAGGGACGTGCATGATTGGCAGAGCACTTGCTTAGGCAATTGAGTCAATCATGAGATGTCAAGTACCACCAGATGTTGTTCTTGCACTAGATGCAATAAGTTGACATTAATCCAATCCTGGAAAAACAGTCGGAAGCAGTTTTAGAACATAAGTGGATGTTCTAGGGATATGATAACGACAGCCTCATTCAGGAGACAGTTATCATTCCAGGCTTCCAAGGTGACATGGACGACAAGGAGGTTGTCAGAGCTATAGTTTTCCTTCTGATGAGGGGCAGTATTTTGGACAGGTGGTCCAGGGCAATACTGAGGGAGGCATGGCGCAGGATACTGATTAAGTTCAGTTGACGATACAGTCTAAGAAGTTTGGATTTGGAGTTCATTTATGAGCTATGTCCCATCAGACATCCAGACACGTTCTAAGACAGGTATTGCTCTTTTCGGGAGATGGCTTTCTCCGCGAACTTGAGATATAGAGAGACAAAGGAAGAAACAACTATGCGGATCCACTCACTGAGGCTATTCCTCGAACGCAATAGTTTCGCAAACGAGCTTTGTGAGACTGACTAGTAGAGGAGTTGGATGTTCGGTATCACACGGGCTGTGAGTATGCGACATCGCAATAATTAGCCTTGAGTGCAAGTGGGAGATTGTTGGAGATAGTGCCCTCAGAGTCAATTATTAGGTCACAGGTACGTGATTGTAATGATTGAGGGAGGACCTATCCCGGTAGGACAGTCTTACTCGAGATGATAGTATGCTATCTGGTTTACCTTTATCATCGTGTACTGTTTTAGGTGACATGACACGTCGCTATTACACGTTGATAGAGCCTCTAGGATTCTTGCTTGACCACCAGCAGTATGAGGGCGATCATATAAGTGGGAGCTGGGGGTCTACAAGCATATCCTTAAAAGGTCCCTAGTCGTGGGAGTTTCGAGACTGGGCATCGATACTCCATTAGTAGACTAGTGTATACAGTCGAGACCCCGACGAGGGGCGGTGGCCGGTCTCACAAGCCACTGGTGTCAGTTGGATCACCTAAGATGTATACAGGTGCTCATTGGGTTATGAGTACACCGGACAGGACTCGCCGGGAACATGCTAGTTGGTCATATACCAGACGTCAGATGGAAGTTCCCTGGTGACATGTGTGCAGGTTAGTTCATCGACCTGGGGATCGTCATTTGTCTCGTGTGAGTTCCCACTGTACTTTGATTACTACCCTACCACGGCTCAAAGGAGTCGTGCAAACAGGTTTTAGTTGGGTGCAGTCCCGAGCCACATGGAGGCAGTGAGCGTATCTTCAGGGGTTCGTCTCTCCCGGTATTGGGGGTGAGGTCGTGCTGTGTCTAGGAGAGCCATTACACGAAGCCCTCGGCCGAGGCAAGGAGATTTACTGGTAGGTATTCCAGTAGTATCTCAGGGTGTTCTGGGCTACACTCCGACACGACTTGTACCGCTTTTGGGGGTCTGACTTTTACCAACCCCCTAGGCCCGCCATGCGATGCTCATAGACGAACGGACCGGACTGCACGGATATTGTCACTGACAGACTCAGTTGGGTGTCGGGGTGAGCTTCCTCATCGACGTCCCTTTTGGTCAATAGCTGGTGGCCCGTCACGTATTGGCATATACCTCTGACGTGCTAGTGGTTAAATCCACAGCCATAGTATTGACGAGTCTTTAGAGTCCACCACACTTACAGTTACTCAGCTTTCGGGCGAAAGGTTGTAGAGGCCGTATGGAGATATGGCAAGGTCCGATCAGATACGTGCGGTATTGCACGGATCAGGATCGGACAGTTTGTACTATAGGCCGTATGGTTATATGGCAGGGTTCGATCAGATACGTGCGGTATTGCACGGATCAGGATCGAACAGATATTACTAGCCGGCTTTGGTTTAAGCCGGATCCTAGTATAGTACAGTGTAGACTTTGTCTCACTGCATTTGTATTTCGGTCGAAATACAGATGCGGGTGTGTATGCACAGTATCGGGGTTTTCCTGTAATTTATTACGGGACCAGTTTTTTGGAGTTGCCAGTTTGCTTTCCGTTTCGGCCAATTTCCATTGTTCCGTTCCTTGGCCGAAGATTGGTGGAGGAGGGCTTATTTGCATTATTGCAAATAAGTATTTATGGAGGGGGTCTTTGCTTTTTGTTGCATCATGATAGTCTTCATGATGGTGCACCATCCATTGACTTGTTTGACTTCATACTTCATGATGGCTTGACTTTGTTAGCATCATGGTTGTTGATGATGGTTGTGTGGAGTGTTGGCATTGCTTTGTGATCATGGTTGATTATCATAACCATTCCTTTCTCTCTCTCTTTTGATTATGGTTGTGGTTTGATCTTTTGTTTTTTGATATCACTCCTTCACTCTCATTCACTCCCTCCATCATCTCTTGTGGCCGGCCAAGTCCTAGTGGGGCTGTCCAAATATTTTGAGGTGGGATTTTGCTTCATTTCATGTTGCAAAAATCCCACAAGTTCCATCTAAAAAGCTCCAAGTTCAATCCCTCCTCCAATGGCAATTCCACAACCCCAAGTGAGACATGGTTCTTCACACATTCTACAGCAAATCTTGGGCACGTTGACTAGCCAGCATCGTGCCCGAGTTGCCTCGGCATTGAGGTGGGAGCCCGTAAAAGAAGAAGGCGATGTGGTGCACCTCCGGCGACGAGGAGGAGACGGGACATTCCGCAGGAGATCGGGACGATGATGAGAAGACCGGAGGACTTGGATCGTCGGTATATCTCTAACCCATCTTCTAGTTTGCTTAGACTTGTTAATGGTAACGATACGGGTGTTTAGTGCGCGGTGGTGCCGGTTTGCTAAGTCCGCAAAATTAAAGTTTTTCACCGCTTCCGCATTCCGGCGTCGGATTGACGGCCGGGGCGCCGCCGTGCACTTACAGCGTGCTCTGGTGCAGTGCGCCACTCTAAGAGCGCAGTGCGCTATTTTTAGGAGCGCAAAGCGCAGACGGTTCTGTGGTTGACACGTGGCGCGTTCTGGCGCAGTGCGCCAATCCAATGAGCGCAAAGGTGCATTTCAAAAGTGCAAGGCACTGTAAAATAGCGCAGAGCGCATATTGATCCAATTCAGATCAAAGAAACAAGTTGTTTGTTTTTTCAAAAGAGGTTCTACCTCAAGATTCAAGAACCAATGGTTCTTACTCTTATCAAAAGGCTGTGCCTTTATATAGATCAAAAGATCTAAGAATGAAGTAAATTACTTCTTTAAATTTTTTATAATTAGATCTTTTTGATCCTTTTTCTTTTTATTGAAGATCTTGATCTTGATCTTGTTCTTAGATCTTTGATCTTTTTAGAAGAGAATTCTTCTTTTTGTGAGGTGTTTTCATCTCTGTTCTTCAAGAATAAAATTCTTTACCTTTAAAGATGAAGAAGATGATCTTCTTTCTACAAAGGCTTGCCTTTTCTTCTCTTTGAGTTTTTCTCAGGGTTTTTATAGGGTTCTCTCTCTTCTATATCTCTATGTGTATGAGACTTGGAGTCTAGGGGCCTTTATATAGGGTAGGCTGATTTGTTAAGTTAGTTACAGAAATCTTTCTCTGATTGATCTGGGGATATTTCCCCACCGTTGGATCTTTGATCCTAAGGCCTCTGTTTTACAGAAGATAATTTTCTTATTTTAATAAGATTGGAAAGTTCTTTCTAGAATTTTAATTCTAATTAATTAATAATTTATTATTTAAATTCCAGTGCTGGCGCAATTGGCGCTAGCGCGCCTGCGCTTGACACGTGTCGCGCAGCGCAGAGCGCAGCGCAACTGCGCTAGCGCGCCTGCGCTTGACACGTGGCGTGCAACTGCGCTAGCGCACCACTGTTTGACACGTGGCGCGCAGCGCAGAGCACAAGTGATCTGAAGCGTTGCTTCATTTATTTTAAAATTTGAATTTTAAAACAGAGCCTTGCTCTGATTGGGGGTGCGCTGCCTTGGGCGCAGCGCTCCTTGCGCTGGCGTGTCTGATTTTGACACGTGGTGCACAGCGCGCAGCGCAAGGAATCTGAAGCGTTGCTTTAATTTTTGAATTTTGAAATTCAAACAGAGCTTTGCTCTGATTAGGGGAAACAACGGATCCGTCTGGTATGCTCGCGTACCAGTCGAAAGCAACACCGGTTAGGCTATTGACAAACTGACGAAGAAGGAGCACATCTTTGCCCCCTGTATTTCCGCACTACGCTTTGAAGTGGGCGACTTGCTGATTTACGTTTCCCGTTCCGTCAAATCTTCCGAACTTAGGAATGACGTAGCCACTCGGGAACTCGATCAGATCGTACTGTACGGGATATGGCCGCCCACTATTGCCAATTTCTTTCTAAGCTTCGGTTTCGACCACCAATGTTTTAAACTTGCTGGTGACCAAATCCATTATCCGATGTTGTGTTAGCGGGATGGTGCTATCTAGGGCCAAGGCGTCCCTAGAAGTGGAATGTGGCCGGTTTTCATGCGGCTCACCCAATCTTAGACCTAAGGGGACAGGCATCGGTTGCTTCGGGTTGTCATCACCCGGCTCATGAGTAGAGACTTGTGCTTGATTGGGAGGCACCCGAGCAATTTGAGCCGTAAGCTGCATCACAATATTCGTCAGGTCATCAATTTTTGAGTAGAGCTTAGCCATCTCTTTATCTTTGCTCTTGAGCTGTTTTTGAATATCTTAAAGCAGCTCTTGCTCTGCAGTCCTGGAGCGGAAAGTCGGCTCTTCCTCACTATCCGAGCCTGACTCCACATGGACTGAGGGGTCTTTTTGCCTATCAGACTCATCGAGAGGGTTTTCATCATCCAGCGGAGGCGGCTGATCTTGGGAAGCGGCAACCACATTCAAGCCAGATTGGGCTTGGGATGTGGTGGCCCCATACTTGCTTTTGCTGCGAAGGTTGTCGCTGGGTCATGTTCCCACCATATAGACTATGTAGATAACATATCCGGCCGTCCTTTCATTATTGGTAGCTGATTTCGTGGACCGTTGTTGGGGCCCTTCTGTTTCGGTAACGGGCAATCGATTGAAGACGGCTGGCCTAACCGGGTTCTTGAGTGGTGCTGGTGCTTCTTTTCTGGATTTGCCCCGCTATTTTTGTGCGGCGCAGAGCACCTGATAGACTCTTGAAGAGACGGTGTCACGCTTTCTCTGTTGGGGCTGGGACACGTCTCTTTGTAGCATCGTTTGGACTGCTGTCTTCTTGATTTTGGCGATCATGGCGTTTTTCTGAACCCACTTCAGGGGTTCAAGGAGTTGTTGACTTTTACGGCCGCCTCAGCCGTCATGCAGGGTAACCCTGCTCTTGGAACCTCACAAGATTCCACCTGGCTGGAGTCCTAGCCCTTTTGGTAGCTCGATACCTGAGCCGCTTCTGTCTCAACCTTTCTGTTTTGAGCACTTGGCAAGCTTCGGCCCTTCAGGACGACGTCATAGACCGACTGACAGAGAGTCCAGAGAATATGCCTGCTCGCTCGATCGTCAAGGGCAACGTCTGAGCTTGCTGGAGCTGCTTTATGGCCCCATTGGTGTTGACAGCCTTGCCCCCAGTTGATATAGTGGAGAGCCGTTCGAATACAGATTTGCATTTGGGGTGGGATGCTCTTGCGACCACGACGTTCGGCCTCCTGCCCCTTGAGGTCGGTTTGGCCACTTTGTTTGTCGGGACCTCCGCCAGATAAGTGCTTCCAGCAGGGTAGATGACGACCGAACCAAATTGACGGGGTGGCTCCTCCCATGGCCAGCTGAGACTGACAGGGAGAACCACACGAGCATTGATCTTAACCCCGTATGAGATTAGGGTCGTGTCGGCAGCTAAATTCATCCTGGGAGATATCGTCATTGAAAGTTAATTGCTGCATGAAAGGAACATTATTTTAGTACAAACGTCGGTATATATGTTAAATGAGTTCGCATGAACGCTTGACCCGAGATATGGGAGGAGAGAAAGGTCCTACCGGGCGTGCCAGAATCTGTAGGGTGTTTTTCGTCACCACATTGAGATGGGAATACGCGTCACTTATCAGACATATACAGATTCCCCCTATCTAGGGTAGGCCAGGGTTTATTAATTGTGGGGATCCGAATCTCCGGCAGCTGCGGACTAAGCTGCCGTTAATTACCCTTCGCCTTTGAAGCGAAGGAACCTTCGATTGAAAGGTCAACTAGTCATGCGAACTCAATGTGCAGTGTGCGTATGTGTGTCTTGAGGGGCTTTGGGTGTATCGGGGGCCTCGCAGAGTTTACGGGTGATGATGCTCATAAGTGGGAGCTCCCCGGATCATGACACGTGGCAGATGACGTGTCCCGATGCACACGGAAATAGAGCAAGGACTACACATTGGAGGGGTCCTCCGGGCTATCATCCAGCTGCCTAGACCCGACCTCCGAGGATTCCCTGAAAATTCCTGTGCTCGCCAAGTAAACGACCATTGGCTCCCCACCGAGTCCTCCTACATGCCGAGCTTCACGACCTTTCGCCTCCGAGCTATCCAGGAGCCGAACCAGCTCGGTCTCCCGCCCTCTTTTAGGCCTCTTGCTGAGCTAGGCTTCCTCAGTTCAATCGAGCGACCCAGAACGCAGATCACAGGCATCCCCGCCACGGCTCCGTGAATCTCGCTAGACACGAGATATCCGCCGCCCCATGATCCCGCGTTCCACGCCGTCGCATCCCCCCATTAACGAGCGTATCTCATCATTAATGGAGGATCCCGCCATTCTCGCAGGTGTAACGCCAGGGGCGTAACGGCCGGTGAGAATCTCGCGCCCGCTAACCCATGGTTGCCGCTATATAAACCCCTCTCTCAGATGACTCAGGTAACGCAATTTTGACCCAACTGGCCGCTACTCTGCCCAAATACCTCGACTAACTTGATCGTCGGAGGGTCCACGGTGGTACAACCACCCTGGGACTTCTTTGCAGGTAGCTCGGCTTCACACTATATCAAACCCATTGAGATCCACACGCTTCAGGAGGCAACCCTCAAACCCAATCTCAGCCCTTCACCAACGTTGTCGGCAGATCAACGGAAGACAACATCTGAAGGAGATCCAGACCTCCATCAGTTGGCGCTGTCTGTGGGAAAATCGAAAATTCCATCATCGAAAGTTGATCTTCCGATCTCGAACTGATGGCGAGTGAACATCGTGATGATCCTAGCACAAGCTGTCGTCATCCCCATAACGGAGGCGCGGACGGATCCTCTCCTACCCCTAATGCCGTTCATGCCCTGTCTGCATGAATCGACAGGCTCACTTCCATCGTGGATGCCCTTGTCCGTGTCCAAACATCTGGACAAGCCCCCCAGGTCACCGTTCCCCCACCTCATGACCGTGACCTCCACAGAGAGGGAGATGACACTGCCCACGCTGGCACGACTGAACAGCGTCTCGCTATCTCCACCGGCCATAGGTCCCCCGTGGAGACCAATTCAATGACCTGCTGGGCATCTCACAGCTCTACACCGGGGTCTCGTGAAAGAGCGCCTCGCCCTGAGGCCCGTCGCGCCCCTGTCTCTCCCGAGGAGGTGTCGATCAGCTCGCCTGCTCCCAGGCATGGCCGACACCCTCTCCCTCGACGGGGTCACGCAGACGGTGCTCACCGCGATAACTCATGAACAACCTCGCCAGGGGACCTGAGGAACTCCATAAAACAGAACCGGAGTCGCAGCCAGGCATAGGCCGCCAGCGGGAGAGGCCATACCTCCGAGTACGACGAATCCTCGGGGTACCACGACCGTCTCGATGCCCTCGAAAAGAAAATCGAGGGTATACATTGGGAGAGTCATCCTTCAAGCAAGGGGGCCAGGTATGCCACCGACTCGCTTACGAATCCCTTCACTGAAGAACTGCTCGCTATCCGCGTCTCCTCCAGAAGCAAGCCTCCAAAGATGGCCTTCTTCGACGGAAAGTCCAACCCGAAAGACCACCTAGACGCATTCACGGCGGTGATGAGCTTCCAGGACAACTCTGATGCTGCCCAATGCCGAGCGTTCCCCACCACTCTTATCCGCGCCGGACGAGATTGGTTCCGAGGACTCACGCCATGCTCCATCTCTACCTTCGATGAGCTGGACGCCCAGTTCCTCGGACATTTCGTCAGGAACAAATGGCACCGTCGATTACCTCTTCACTATAAAGAGCGGGGACAAGGAATCCTTTAAAGGATACGTCACCCACTTCTACAATGCTCTTCTTGAGGTTCCAGAGCACCGGGACGAGACTGTCATCACGGCCCTTAGGTCGGGTCTTAGGTACAAGGAGTGGCTCCGCTCCTTTGCATTAGCGCAACCTAAGACCATGCCCGAGGTCAAAGCCTGGACTGAGCGAGAAATCCAGCTCGAGTCCGAGGTAAATGCGAACCTACCCCGGAATGACCAGGCCGATCAAAAGAAGAGGGGTAGAGAAGAGAAGAAGAAGGTTGACCGGCCAAAGCCATATTCCCCGAAGTTCCAGGAGTATACTCTACTCAACATCTCCCAAACTGAGCTGTTGGAGGAGGCAAAGGGTGAGAGATTTTTCAAGCCCCCTCCGGTCACCAGCAGAGCGGCCAAACGGACACGAGGCCCTTACTGCACCTTCCTCAGGTCGCAGGGACATCCCACCGAGAACTGCAAATAGCTCCATGACTACATCGAGGAGTTGATTCGCTCAGGGCACCTGGAAAAGTACTTGCGGGAAAAGCGACAAGCAAACCGAGAGCAAGAGAAATATCCCCCTCCCGATGAGTTGACGATAGGCCAAATCATGGTCGTATCAATAGGGAGTGCACCTGGAGCCGGCGAGATTCGACGCCTCCTGCCGGTCGAGGGGACTAGCAGCCAGCCCTGAAAGAAAAGTAAAGAAGCCAAGCCCATCACCTTCACCGATGAGGACATCCACGGGATATCCTTGCCTCACAATGACCCCCTGATGATTACAGCATGGGTCCACCGCTACAAGGTTCAAAGTGTACTGGTCGACTCGGGAAGCTCGGCAGACATCCTTTTCTATGACTGCTTTTTACGTATGGGGCACGGCCCATCGGACCTGAGGCCGATAGCCCACATTCTGTCGGGGTTTACTAACCACTCCATCCCGGCAAAACGAGTGGTCACCCTCCTACTTAACATCGGGGAGGAAGGCCGTACACGAACCGTACTAGTGGAGTTCATCGTCGCCAGAATTCCATCGACTTACAATATCCTCCTGGGACGCCCGACGCTAAACTCCCTTCGGACCCAGATCTTGACCTACCACCTCGCGATCAAGTTTCTACTCGACCAAGGGGGAATATGCCGGGCCTACGGGAACCAGCAAACCGTAAAGATTTGATTCACAGCAACATCTACGCCCGAGGAATGAAGCAACGACCTTAAAAGCGCGGGTGATTTCCAGGGGTCCTTGGATACTTGAGACGAACAAAAAGAAATCTGAGGGGCCCCAGTGGAGGCGCTAACAGTGGTCCCCTTGTCGAAGGAGACAATGGACGAACCATCCAAATCGGGTCACTCTTAACGGGAGCCCGGCGTGGCGACTTGATCTGTTTCCTCAGAGGAAACTCGGACGTGTTTGCTTGGGCGCCCGCCGACATGCCCGGGATCGACCCCAATGTAATCTCACATAAGCTCAGGGTCGACCCAACGGTCCGATCCGTTAGGCAGAAGAAACGAAGCTTCGCTCCGATCAAACGAAAGGCAATCGAGGACGAAGTTGACAGGTTGCTTGCAGCCAAATTCATTCGAAACGTGGCCTACTCAGAATGGCTGGCGAATGTGGTAATGGTTAAAAAGGCAAGCGGGAAGTGGCGCATGTGCGTCGACTTCACAGATCTCAATAAGGCCTGCTCGAAAGACAACTATCCCCTCCCTCGGATAGATCAGCTCGTCGACATCTCGGCAGGCCATGAATTACTCAGCTTCATGGATGCTTTCTCCAACTATAACTAGATCCGTATGAACCCGGCAGACAAAGAGCTCACCGCATTCACAACGGACTGGGGGGTATACTGCTATAAAGTGATGCCCTTCGGCCTCAAAAACGCCGGAGCTACATACCAACGCTTGGTCAACAGGATGTTCAAACCACAGATCGGGCGGAATATGGAGGTTTACGTCGACGACATGCTCGTTAAGTCAACTTCATCAGATGAGCACGCCAAAGAGCTTGGCGAGACTTTCGAAATCCTCCGCAAATACAAAATGAAGCTGAATCACGCCAAGTACGCGTTCCGGGTCACTAGTGGAAAATTCCTTAAGTTCATGGTTACCTACCAAGGAATCAAGGCTAACCCGGAGAAAATTAGTGCCATCCTCAACATGGCTACACCGAAGACCAATGTCAAAATCATGCGGCTCACGGGGAGAGTAGCCACTCCGAGTCGCTTCATGTCAAGGTCCGGAGAAAAGTGCCTCCCATTCTTTAAAGCCCTGAGAAAGATCCCAAGGTTCGAATGGTCGGAGGAGTGTCAGATCGCCTTCGAGCAATTGAAAATGCACCTGGCAACTCCCCCACTACTCATCCGGCCAATTGAAGGAGACGAGTTATCACTGTATCTAGCAGTGTCCGATCAGGCTGCAGGCTTGGTGCTCGTCCGAGAAGTCGAAGGATTCTAGGAGCCGGTCCACTACGTAAGTCACATCTTTAAGGATGCGGAAACAAGGTACCCGGCCATAGAAAAGATTATCTTAATACTTATCGTGGCCTCAAGGAAACTATGGCACTACTTCCAGGCACACACCATCCTTGTCCTCACCGAGCGTCCCTTAGGGGCTATTCTCGCCTCCCTCGAGTCATCTGGTCGCTTGGATAAATGGAGGTGGGAGTTATCTCAATTCGACATTAAGTACCGCCCAAGGCAGGCTATAAAGGCATAAGTCCTGGCCGACTTTATTGTCGAATGCACTATCCCTAACAAGGAGGCAGTGTCGGCACCAGCCCCGGGGTCTCAACCCTCGATCGAGGAGAAGCCTGACTCCGTACCAGATTGGGTCTTTTACGTCGATGGATCATCTACCGAGGATGGGAGCGGTGCCAGCCTCATCATTCGATGACCGAACAAGGCAGAGATGGAGTATTCTTTGAAGCTCGGATTCAAAGCCTTAAACAACGCCGCGGAGTATGAGGCCTTGCTAGGTGGACTACGAATCACCTCTGGATTGGGGCTGAAGACGATCCGAATCCGCAGTGACTCCGCCCTGGTCATAGGCCAGATGACTGGCCGTTTCGAGGCACGCGAACCTTTGATGGTGAAATATTTAGCCGAAGTAAGAAGACTATGAAAAGACTTTGACAAAGTTCAAGTGGAGTAAATCCCCCGACACCTAAACGTCTAGGCTGACGCTCTGAGCAAGCTAGCTTCCTCCTATACGGCCAACAATAAGAGAAATATCCTCTTCGAAGTCTTGCCACGGCCCAGCTTGGAAGACAGAGCGACAGCATTTCAAGTTTACGTTGCCCGGGAAGAAGACCGGGATTAGAGGAAGCCCCTCGTAGAATTCCTGAAGGAGGGTACGCTCCCAAAAGATCAAGGGGAAGCATGCCGCCTCCGTGCTAAAGCCCGCTATTTCATTTGGAGCAGTGGAAACCTCTATAAGAAATCCTTCACTCAACCTCTACTTCGGTGTGTCGACCCCCATGAGACTGACTACGTCCTCCATGAGGTTCATGAAAGGGTCGGCGGAGCATATCAAGGTGCCCGCACCTTAGTTCAGAAGACGCTACTCCAAGGATACTATTGGCCGACCATCCATCAGGACGCTCAAAAGCTCGTCATAAGATGCAAGAGCTGCCAACTCCATAGCAGCATACTCCATCTTCCGGCTACCGAGCTAATGACCCTGACCTCCCCATGGCCGTTTTCCCAGTGGGGACTGGACATGGTAGGCCAACTCCCTACTGGTACGGGCGGGCACAAATACATCCTCGTCGCGGTAGACTACTTTACGAAGTGGATCGAGGCCGTCCCCATCAGAAAACCGGACGCCACCATGACCATCAAATTCCTGCAGAACAATATAATATCCCGGTTCGGGATCCCGAGGTGTATCGTTACAGACTACGGGACGAACTTCGAAAATGACAAAGTCAAGGGATTCTGCAGCGAATACCACATACTCATGAAGTTCGCTGTGGTCACGCATCCTCAATACAACGGGCAGGCCGAGGTCGCTAACCGGGATGTAATCCGAGGTCTTCGAACTTGCCTGGAAGGAAGGCAAGGCAGTTGGGTCGACGAGCTACCCCGGGTTTTATGGGCTCCACGCACATCGAAGAAGACCCCCACTGGAGAAACCCCCTTCAGCCTCTGCGACGGCACCGAGACGATGGTCCCAACAGAGATCGGACAGCCCAGTTACAGAGTCGAGCACTTCGATGACGAGGCAATACCTTGGCACTCCGAACTAATTTGGATCTTACTGGAGAAGCGGGACCAGGCACAGATCAAAGCCGCTGCTTACCAACAGCAAACTGCTCGCTACTATAACGCACGAGTCAAGCATCGCACTTTTAAGAACCGGGATCTGCTCTTAAGGAGAAACGAGTTCGTAGACCAAAGCAAGTTGCACAAGTTTTCCCCGAAGTGGGACGGCCCATTCCTTGTCTCTGAAGTATTGGCTGGCGGGGCCTATTATCCCCTCTCTTCCCGCTGGTCTCATTCCTATCTCATCGCTTGCAAGATGCGGCGGGTCACAAGTTTCCATGACCTTACAACGCCGAGAAGCTCAAATTGTACAAGTGAAATTGAAAATTGTATCTACAAATATATATATTTCTTCTTTGCCAAAGCGATGTAAATTTTTCTAAGTCTTTTGAATTAGAAGAAACTGCCCCTATGTGTTTCCCTCATCCTCGGTTCAAAGGTCACGGGTTTCGTTTTATAAGAATACTCAAACACACCAAGAAGACAAAAAGAAAACAATAGTACGTCGCAAAAAGAGAATTTTATTTATCAAGGGTATTGTGGGCTCCTCCGCCTTACACGAAAATTAAAATTACAACAGAGGGGGTACGGGATCGAGAAAGCACTGCTGGTGGTACTTCGTGGAGATCTTCACCAGCCGAGCCCTGGCCTCTTCAGCCCGCTCCCGCTGATGCTGCCCACGTACCCGGGACGCCATGGAAGCACTGGGCCTCCCATCCGCCGGACGGGGTCCCGCAATCTACCTTTTTTGGAAACACTTCAAAATAAGGGCCGCTGATCGGTCGTGCCTGTTCTTCGAGATGAGGCCGAGGACATAGAGCATACGCAGCTTATCGAGCGTCTCATCCAGCGGCTCCTCGGAGAGGGGGTTGTACAGCCCCGGGGACCTCCTCCAAATTGCATACATCAACAATTGGAGGAAGGACGGCAGACGAGGAAGTAAGCGACCGAAATGGTCCTCGATGCACTGGACCACACCCCGGTAAGTCTCCTCGGAGAAGGACTGGCCGTACAAGTAGACGTCGTCGGGAGTGGGGATCTCTTCAATCGTATAGATGTGCCCGGCCATCTCAAAAAAGCAACGCGGAAAGAAACCTATCTCCTTCTCTATTTATAGCCTCAACAGAATCCCCAAGGGCCGAAATTTGCGTGCGCGTGGGCGCAAATCCTGGGATATTCTCAACCCTTCCAATACCGAACCACCACGTAGCGGGCATCCCGTGTCTCTCGGCCAACCGAAGTCGGATCAATGCGGATCTTAAAACGCCTCGCCTCGCCTATGCGTTTCTGCCACGTGTCGCCCGCGACGGTCACTCTTCCAGATTTTCCACGCCGGGGGAGATCGGAAAACGCCTCGCAAAAATGAGCGGCTTCCTTGCTCGGTCCATCCTTAGCGGGTAGCTCCTGCCCATCTACCCTAAGGATCAAAGCCCTCATCAAGAGGCCACCGAGCAACTTCCCTGCTCGGTCCATCCTTAGCGGGTAGCTCCTGTCCATCTATGCTAAAGATCAAAGCCCTCATCAAGAGGCCTCCGAGCAGCTTCCCTGCTCAGTCCTGTAGGGTGTTTTTCGTCACCCCATTAAGATAGGAATACGCGTCGCTTTTCAGGCGTATTACAGATTCCCCTGCCTAGGATAGACGGGGGTTTATTGATTGTGGAAATCCGAATCTCTGGTAGCCGCGGACTAAGCTGCCGTTAATTACCCCTCGCCTTTGGAGCGAGTGAATCTTCGATTGACGGGTCAACTAGTCATGCGAACTCAGTGTGCAGTGTGCGTGTGTTGTGTTTTGAAAGGTTTTTGGATATATCGGGGGCCTCGCAGAGTTTACAGGGGTCCCTCTACCTGGATAGCGGGTTAGGAGTCAAGAGGGCTAGCAACCCCCTTGCAGGGTGTGGGGCAGCGCCCCATTAGAAAATTTTCCCAACAAGGGACGTGTTTCTGGTATGGAGTGCATGGAAAATGAGGGGTGAAGAGCGTCTTAAAGAAGCGTGCCTGGCACGTGGGCGCTTGGCGCCGCGGGTCACGTGCCTGGCACGTAGGCGCTTGGCACCCGCGGGTCATGTGCCTGGCGCGTGGGCGCTGGACGCCCTCGGGTCATATGCGCGGCACGCGGCAGCTGGGCGCCAGCGGGTCACGTGAGCTTCATGCGACCGCTGGGCGCTGAGCACCCACGGGTCGTGTGAGGCGCACGTGGCCACTTAGCGCCCGCAGGTCGCGTGAGGCGCACGCGACCGCTGGGCGCCCGCGGGTCATGTGTGCTGCACGCGACTGCTAGGCGCCCGTGGGTCACGTACGTGGCACGCGACGCTGGAAACACCAGCGGAAAAGGGGCTTAGCCCCTGGGTTAGGAGTTGGACTCCCAAGGGGTTTTAGAGTGGAGCTTCTAACATGGATTATGTATAGATTTAGAGTTAAACTCCTAAAAAGGGGTTTGATTTATGGAGTTAAACTCAAACAGATCTTGAATGAAGTTAAACTCCTAGAAATCTTTGGATCATCTTTTGAGCCTCGGATTCTTCCGGAATGGGATTTTTGGAGATGGGTATCCTTCTTCTTCCTCTCTGTTGGCTGGATCTTAGGGGGAAAAGGGGAGGTGAGACTTAAAATCTCCCCTTTTAGGGATTTGATGGCAGATCCGAGCTCCCCTTTAAGGGTTTTATGGTGAAAAACTATTTATTTTTGAAAAAGGAAGAGTTAAATTCTTGATTTAATTCAAAAGAAAAGAAGAAGGTTTAGAACCTTGAGGAAGGAGGAAGAGGTACAAACCCTAGAATTTTAGAGAATGGAAAAGTCTTTTTTTTTATTTCATTATCATGTTGCCTTATATAGGCTGACAAATTTACATATAGCCCATTGGGTTTTACAAAATGACATTTTTCCCATCCCATGCCTCATGTGCTCATTTCTTTTGCACATGAGCCATGGGCTTTACAAAAATTTGGTTTTATGCCCATTTTTCTTACATTCATGCATAAAAAATTATATCAAAATTATTTATTACATGATTTCATTTTGGCAAGGGGGAAGCCGGCCGCGGGGCTTGACTTGGGCATGGGCCCACTTGATCTGGGTTTGGGCCCGCTTACTTGGGGTTGACTTTGACATTGACTTGGTCAACCAGGGTGTAATTTTCTACCCCAACAGGTCCATCCTTAGCGGGTAGCTCCTGCCCATCTACGCTAAGGATCAAAGCCCTCATTAAGAGACCACCGAGCAACTTCCCTGCTCGGTCCATCCTTAGCGGGTAGCTCCTGCCCATCTACGCTAAGGATCAAAGCCCTCATCAAGAGTCCACCGAGCAGCTCCCCTGCTCGGTCCATCCATGGCCGGTAGCTCACTGCCCACCGACGCCATGGATCCAAAGCCCTCATCAAGAGGCCACCGAGCATCTTCCCTGCTCGGTCCGTCCTTAACGGGAAACTTCCTACCCGTCTACACTAAGGATCTTAAGCCCTCAACCTTGGCGAATGCCGACCAATCCAAACTAAGCTCTTGTCTAACTTATTCTAAGAAAGGTGGTCTCCGGTCCAACTCAAAGGAATGGGCAAATCTACACCTTTCTACTCGAAAGAGCCAACTGATGTAACTTAAGTGAGCGATCATCGCCTCGACTCCGGGGGCATAAGGACACCGGCCTTTGTATACTTGACAAATGATTGGGTTTCACTCGACGCGCGATCACCATCTAAAGGACCGGTCACCGACCTGCAGTCCGATTCGTCAAGCGAGGAAAACGCTAACAGGCTCACACAAGCAAGAAAACGTTTTTACGCAAAAATTTATAAAGCGGCTTTATTCACAACTTGGGAGTCTTTAAAAATGTAATATAGGCTCCTCAGCCATACAAAATTGCCCGAAGGACTACAAGATTCAAAAACAAAAAAAGAAGAAGGCAGAAGGGCTCAGGCCTCGGGAGTTGGGATGACCTCGATATGCTCAACGACGGCACCGGCAGCCGAGGCGATAGCTTTAGGGTCGGCGCCCCCACCGGGAGCCAGGGTGATTGCCTTATCCCCAGCACTCCCACCGGGAGCCTCTCCCCCCATGGCACCTCCGGCGGCATCCCCCTGCGTCTCATCCTCGAGGGGGTATTTGAGCCGGAGCTCACCGTCGGGGAACCCCGGCATCAGCGCCTTCATGGCATCGA
Source organism: Agapanthus africanus (assembly GCA_030015575.1). NCBI lineage: Eukaryota > Viridiplantae > Streptophyta > Magnoliopsida > Asparagales > Amaryllidaceae > Agapanthus > Agapanthus africanus. Next base: position 871,280,129 of record JASDDO010000019.1, on the reverse strand, counting down.
GAGCCTGATGCCAGACAATGGCCGAGGTGTCGGCAAGGTCGACGTAGAATTGTTCCAACATCTTGTACCTCTCTACTGCCTTTGCGGACTGGAGGTCGGCGACCTTCATCCCTTCCTTCGCCGTCTCGACTTCCTTCTTAAGGGTGTCCCACCTCTTTTTCATCATGGCGTTGAGCATCCTGGACTCCTCCAACTTAGCCTCAACGGTCTTGTTGGACTCCTTCAAAATTCGGATGGACTCCTTGCATTTAAAGTTCACCACCTCCTCAGCGGCCACCCGATTTATAAGGGCGGCAATCTTCTCCTTCGCCTAATGCAGCTCTCGGCACAGGCCCTCCTCCCGCGAAGAAGACTCACCAGCCATCTACATTGCCGGGGAAATTTCCTCGTGCTCCATGTTGGCGATGAGGGCACAGTGCTGGAGGACCTGGGGAAGGTAAAAGAAGAGGTTAGAAAAAATATCCAAAGCAAAAACCTAAACAGAAAGTGAATACCGACCTGTGCAGCCTTCTGAGCAATAGCAGCGACTTGGGCCTTGAGGATCCCCTGGGGAATTTTGCCCCCGGCCGATCGTTCCATCTCCGAGAGCAAGCTATCGGTGATAGAAAGCCTCGAGGGCACCTCGAAACAAATGTCCCCCTCCTGTACGAAGATCGGGGAGGACGTTGATCGAGATACCGTGCTCTTGTACCTCTTGAGGGGGACCTCAGGGGGGAGGGTCGGCCTCATCCTCCACCTCCAAAGCCCGGGGCTCCGGCTCTTGAGCATGCTTACGGCTCTCCTCACGGCTGGTCTCTAAAGCCCGGGGTGTGGTGGAACGCCTAGCCGATGCGGCCGCCGGTAGGGCCGGGCTCGGAGCGGGGCGGGACGAGCTGGCACCCCTGGCCTTCCTCCCTTTCTTCTCGGCCATGGCAGCCAAGAATTTGGATCGGTCCATCGGTTCTACAAAAAAGGAAAATACACAAAGGGAGTTAGTGACGCCAGAAAGAACAGAAGAAAATATGCAAGTCTAGATAGGTCGCCTAGGCTCCTAACTTACCCATGAATCGAGCGGGGCTGAGCCCGACCCAACTGAGGGCCTGCTCGGAAATAAAAACATCGGCCCGTTGGATAGGCTCCCACGCCAACACCGCCCTCGCTTCGGGAGAGGACGCCCGCTTCACCCGTGGGCAGTCGGCCCTGTGCCACTGTACAGGCACATGCCAATCCTCACCCTCGGGTGGCCCGACAAATATGAACTTATCCTTCCATTCATGGATGGGAGAAGGAACTACTACGACCCCCGACCCGGCCGTCCCTCACCTATGTTTTCTAAAGGAAACGTACATCCAGCTCGACTCGTCCTTATGGGTGCCGGGATGATTTTTATAGCAAAGGGAGAAAAGGAGAAGGGTCAAGCTGAAGAGGATTTCTTCGAGTCTCAACTGGACCAGGAACCCGAGGAGAATCCTCCACGAGTTCGACACCAGCTGGCCCGGAGTTAGTTGAAAACAACGCAGCGCCCCGCATACCTCGGGGGAGAAGGGCAGACGCAATCCAGCCCAAAAGGCATCGAGGTACAAAGCGATCCCCTTGCCCTGCACCTGATCCGCCCTCCCTAGCCAAACGAAGCGAATAGCTAGGGGGAATGTGGAAGCGAGCCCGGATCGTGGTGAGCTCATCCACATTCCTCAGGAGGGAGGGGGCATCGCGAGCATTCCTGATGTGCGCTTTAGGGACCCTTCTCGTCGCCTGACCACGGGTGGCATGGGTAACCCTAACTCTACGAGGGGAATCTGACTCGGATGGGGCAGAGGAAGAAGCAGTAGAAGACTCCCTAGACTCTACCCTAACTATCTCAACAGACTCCTCAGAGGAAGATATCTAACCTGAGTCAAAGAAGGAGTCCTCCAAGGAAAGAGCACGAGAGATCCGACCTAAAGGAAAGAGCGCTGAGCTAACTCTCGCAACAATAGAGAAATGATGGCGAAGTGTGGACCCTGGGGGGATCCTACCTCTATTTATAGCGTATGGGCAAACGCATCTGACAGCTCAGATTGTTTCCCGCTAAAACAACGCTTCACGCTCAACGGCCGTCGACGTTCCACGTGTCGTACGACCATTGAACGCGTCCCTTCAAGCGCAGAGGACAGCGGCGACCCATTACGTCAGCCAACCGCCATCGGACACATGGCCTGGCGCCTCAACGAACGTACGATCGAATCGGCGCTCCCTCTTAAATGCATGATCTCTTCTCTGATCAGCCAACGTCACCAAAGGATGCGCTTAACCGCCTCGGGAATCTGGGCCGACAAGGTCTTCAACTACGAACTGAGCCTGAGTGACCGATCGGACCACTCTTGACCCGACCCATGAATAGGTCGGGACGAGAGTGGGGGGCTAATGATAATGCTCATAAGTGGGAGCTCCCCAGATCATGACACGTAGCAGATGACGTGTCCCGATGCACACGGAAACAGGGCAAGGACTACACATTGGAGGCATCCCCCGGGCTATCGTCCCGCTACCTGGACCTGACCTCCGAGGATTCCCTGAACATTCCTGTGCTCACCAAGTAAATGACCATTGGCTCCCCGCCGAGCCCTCCTACATGCCGAGCTTCACGGCCTTTCGCTTCCGAGCTATCCAGGAGCCGAACCAGCTCGGCCTCCCGCCCTCTTTTAGGCCTCTCGCCGAGCTAGGCTTTCTCGGTTCTATCGAGCGACCCAGAACACAGATCATAGGCGTCCCCGCTACGGCTTCATGAATCTTGCCAGACACGAGATATCCGCCGCCCCATGATCCCGCATTCCACGCCGTCGCATCCCCCCATTAACGAGTGTATCTCGTCATTAATGGGGGATCCTGCTATTCTCGCACGCATAACGCCAGGGGCGTAATGGCCGGCGAGAATCTCACGCTCGCTAGCCCATGGCTGCCACTATATAAACCCCTCTCTCAGATGACTCAGGTAACGCAATTTTGACCCAACATGCCGCTACTCTGCCCAAATATCTCGACTAACTTAATCGTCGGAGGGTCTACGGTGGTACAACCACCCCAAGACTTCTTTGCAGGTAGCTCTGCTTTACACCAAATCAAGCCCATTAAGATCCGCACGCTTCAGGAGGCAACCCTCAAACCCAATCTCAGCCCTTTACTAACGCTGTCGGCAGATCGACGGAAGACAACATCTGAAGGAGATCCAGACCTCCATCATTAGGGGTCCCGCTATCCGGATAGCGGGCTGGGGGTCAAGGGGGCTATCAGCTCCCTTGCGGGGTGCGGGGAAGCGCCCCGTTAGAAAAATCTTCCCAACGAGGGACGTGTTTTGGGTGTGGAGTGCATGAGAAATGAGGGGTGAGGAGCGTCTTAAAGACACGTGCATGGCATGTAGGCACTTGGCGCCCGCAGGTCACGTGCCAAGCGCGTAGGCGCTTGGCGCCCCCGAGTCACGTCCTCTGCACGCGACCGCTGGGCGCCCGCGGGTCACATGCGCAGCACGCGACCGTTGAGCTCTGGGCGCCCACGGGTCACGTACCCTGCATGCGACCGCTGAGCGCTGAGCGCCCGCAGATCCTATGAGGCGCACATGAGCACTAAGCGCCCGCGGGTCACATGCCTTGACGCAACCGCTGGGTGCCTGCTGGAAATACCAGCAGCCCAGGGGCTTAGCCCCTGGGCTGGGAGTTGAACTCCCAAGGGGCTTTGGAGTTGAACTCCTAACAGAGATTATGTATATATTTGGAGTTAAACTCCTAAAAAGGTTTTGTTTATGGTGTTAAACTCCAACAGTTCTTGAATGGAGTTAAACTCCTAGAAATCTTTGAAGATGATCAGAGGCGACCCTTTTCTTCTCCCCTTTAGCTCTAGATCTTCTTTTGAGCCTTGGATCTTCTCGAAATGGGATTTTTGGAAAGGGGTATCCTTCTTCCTCCTCTCTGTTGGTTGGATCTTGAAGAAGAAGAGGGATGAAACTAAAAAATCTTCCCTTTTGGGGATTTGATAAAAGATCCGAGTTCCCCTTTAAGGGTTATGGTGAAAAACTGTTTCTTTTTGGAAAAAGAGAGATTAAACTCTTGATTTAATTCAAAAGAAAGAAGATTTAGAACCTTGAGGAAGGAGGCACAAACCCTAGAATTTGAGAGAATGAAAAATCTTGTTGGTTTTTCATCATGTTTGTATTTATAGGCTACACACTTTACATATAACCCCTTGAGCTTTGCCAAATGGCACTTGTACCACCCCATGCCTTATGTGCTAATCTTTTTTGCACATAAGCCATGGGGTTTACAAAATTTTGGTTTTTTGCCTATTTTACATACATTTATTTCTACACACACACACACACACACACATAAAGAATTACATTAAACCAATTTATGGCTTCATTCCTTTTTTCATGACGCCGGTCCCTTTGATCTGGGCTTGGGTCCATTTGGCCTGAGGTTGACTTTGATTTTGACTTGATCAACAGGGATGTAATTTTTGACCCCAACATGCACGAGCCTATATTTTACATCAGATAGGAGTAAAAGCAGAGTTAGTCTTTCCTGGCTGCCTCTTTTAGCTGATCTCGACCAGTGTAACACTTTATCATAGGGGAGTGCAATTTTGTCATTTCTCTACAACGAACTGAGAATGTCTGCACTGATCGAGAAAAAGAGTTTTGGGGGTTGTTTGACACTTCTTCAGGTATACAATACTTAAAACCGCATTCTACTAATTTGGAGTGATTAAATTGATATTCAATGTAAAACATAATTATATCATATTGTATTTCAGATATGATCATGGACATATCTCTCTATTGGTCATCCGACCATTACGATACAGTCCGTTTTAGATGGCTAAAGACCATATGGATGCTAGTAAGTAATTGAAACTATGCGCATGTTTCAAATTTCAAGTTTTTTGGGAATATTAACTTGTGTGTAATTTCTATGCAGGTGGAATATGCCTATGTCATAAGATGTGACACCAGATCGCAGCTTCCGCTTCTACCGCAATGAGTTCGATGTCATGGAGGAGACAACAGTTACATGGACACCGTACACACATGACCTGATGGGCACTCTGCATCTATTTTGCTTGGCAGGTGCCGGCTTCTGGCTTGTGCGGACGCTGATCGTATGCAACGATATTATTCAAAAGCATGTGCTAGACCGTGTCCTTCGCCAGTGCGATTTGAGGCAGCATATACCACGTGCGATGGAGGGGACACCGCGTCAGAGTGGAGCACTAGTTGGGGATGCTTTGCTTATGGAGTATCAAATTTGGATGGGTTGATGGTACGATCGGGTACACCATATACCCGATGAGATACAGCCAGGTATACCGATAGACCGGTACCTTGCTTGATATTGGATGATTACCCACAGATTCGTCATCACAGCCGCCCCTCCACCCAGCTCATATACGTCTCGAGGACCAATAGAGAGAGATTTGGTAAGTTTATATCAAATCTTTTAAAACTAAAATCTTAGTTTTATGAAATTTATTATCTTATTTACCATCAATATAGGTCTAAATCATTTACGCGTTAGAGGATATAGCTAATGAGAGTATTAGTGGCACCAAAGACTCGGCGAGCTGCTTTATGAACATCAAGTCCCTGATAAAAAATGTGATAATGAGGCACAGATTCACACGTCCAGCACCCGTGCCTCCACCAGCTGTGTCCGCACCGGCCATTCCTATCACATATGCACGAACAAGACATAGACGGGCACAACCGGAGCCGTCTCAGCACCCGATGAGTACGAGTATGGACCATCACAGTCAGAGCCATCTCAGCCATCTGCCGCCGACGAAGCCGGACCGTCACAGCCTTGACGTCCTGTAGCGAAGAGGATGATACCAGGGATGGTGCGACGACTTCGTTAGATTGCATGGAGTTTTTTTGTTGTATCGTGTTGCGATGAATTCATTATTTATTTTACATTATTTATTGTTTTCAGCTTATTGTTCTTCGCCATTTGGACGTCGTATATTGTGCATGAATTGTGTCTCCGCCGTTTGGGCGTTGATTGGAGATCGCGAAAACTGTAGATGGAGAACCAGCCATCTTCTTTAAAAAGGATTGACACACTATCAGAAGAGAGATATTCATGGCGGTTGAGCACATTTTGGATCCGTCTGTGGATGCTATAATTTTACTATGCTTGTATATGAATTTTTTCAAATTTACGAAGGAGGTGCTGTCCGATTTCCCCTAATTATTTCTTTACAAAACAACACTTTAATTCATTTTAATTCAAACATTGCTTCTCTCTCACACAAACGCATATTCATACATGATATATTACACACACATGGTACACACATCCATAACATACATGAGAATGACGCAAACAAAATAGATAGGAAGAACAGTAACAACAGCATAATTCATCACTAAAATTTCAGAAATAAATTCTCTACGTTACTTAGCTCCGCAACAACTGAATTAATCCGCTCTGTAATTGTATCAATGACCTCATCACCTACCGCGGAATCTTGAATGAGTTCGAGATGGTTTAAAGTCTGACGGTGCATAAAGATACGGTAGAGAGGGGTTGCGGAGTACTCGATATCGCGACCTGAAAGAAGACCCATAGAATGAAAGAAGTGGCGACAACGATTTGCTTCCCCACGGTAGTCATGAGTTACTTCTTCAGGGGAAGACGGGAGTGCATCCAATACGGTTAAGGGCAAGAGCCGCAAGATTTCACGATTGATCTTTATCGGCCAGTTCATACCCCTTCATAATCGATAAAGAATGTCTTCGTAACTAAAGTAGTCTATTATCGTATATACAGATTTCACCACGGTGTAAAGGATGCATTTCTTAATTTCATCGATTCATAGCAATCCTGCAGATGAAAATCCCGACATTGAAAGAGAGCGAGACTAAGAACCGAGAGGGAGAAAGATAGAGAATGTGACGGCGATAAGATCTGAGAGAGTGTGAGAGAGCTCGGCACAGAGAGTGAGATTCGAGATAGATCATGAGTTCAAACCTTTGAGTTGTCATTGTTTATTTTGAATTTCTTTTAGCACGTGTTCTTTAAACAATAAAAGTCTAAGAAAAACCTTGTAAATTTGTCAAATTAATCCCATCTAATTTTCGTTTACCAATTTTTTTGAATCCGTGACCTTTTTGTCACAATTCCTGCACTTTATCATTCTTCAATCTTTTTGGTGATTTACTAATTTTTTTGCCTGGGGAAAATTTTATGTTGATCGAAAATAATAATTTTTTTGGTTTTACAAACACGCATTTTACACGAATAATATATTTGTGTTGAATTGTTTTTTTTATTGAAAATTGCAATCAACTGGTTAAAATTACTTTTCCCTTGTATCAATAATTCTAATAATATGTTATATACAGAACCCTTAAATATGGTTAATAAAACTTTCAAACTTAACATGTGAATATAAAAGGTTTTATTCGCGATAAGTCCAAACCTAACTTAATGAAAACAAACAAAAAAGCACCAAATCCTATTGGGTTCAAGCAAATAGCCATGGCTTATTCCTTAAAGGCTAAAAAAGGAAATTAAAAATCTAAACCAAATATTTTTTTTTTCTCTATTGCCATTTTTGGCATCCATAAGCCTATACAACTATACACCAACCAACACACTAATTTTCATATGATACCACACCTTAAGAGCCCAAGTAATCAAGCATGCAAATTAGACTCTGCTCAATATATTGGTTTAAGATCAAATGCTATATAACTAGAAATTTACCAAAACAACTTTGAAAGAAAAAAGCAACATATGATTGAAAATGCAATCGTCTATTAATTGTAGAAAACATTAATAATATTTTGCAACGTGAGCTTCCTGCAACAACCCCGCCCGAACTTTTGCTTCCGTTTCCTTTCTTGAGCAGGAATTTCTTCTTCATGGTGTAGATTGATTGCTTCGACCTCTCGAGAATTAGAAAGAGATTCTTGTTCTTGATGAGGATCACCTTTTTTGGTATCTGTTATTTGATTTGGTGTCACTGGAGCAGGAGTTTCTTGTTCTTGAGCTAACATCTCTAGTTCTTGACGTGGATCGGTTGTTTCGATCTCTGGAATATGCTCCGGCGTCTCTGGAGCCGGGATTTCTTGTTCTTGAGATACTGGCTTTTGTTCTTGACATGGATCGGTTGTTTCGATCTCTGGAATGTGCTCTGGCGTCTCTGGAACGGGAATTTCTTGCTCTGGAGCTACCGCTCTCGTCGTGATGTGGATCGGTTGATTCGCTCTCTGGAATTCGATCCGGTGTCTCCGGAGCAAGGATCTCTTGTTCTTGAGCAATCGGTTCTTGTTCTTGTTGTGGATCAAATAGCTTTATCTCTGACATTTCAATATGATCTGGAAAATTCGGTGGATGAGTGGTCTCTGGTTCCTCCCTTTCAATTTCTTCTGGTTCCAGCTGTTCTGGTTGAACTTCCTCCTCCTCCTCCTCCTCCTCTAATTCATTTGAATCAAATGTTTGGGTTGGATGAAGGGGGCTCAAATGGTTTCAAATGTGTTGTTGATGGCTCAGCAACTGGTTGCTCTTCAATTTTAGGTTTCTCCACCTCAAACTATATATCCAATTTCTCTGGTTCGATAACTATATCTTTACCTCCATCACAAGGAACCTCATCTTCTTCTTTACTTGAGCTTGTACCTTCCTCCTCTTCATCTTCTTCAATCTGTTCGATTACAGCGGTAGAAGCTTCCTCTTTCATCAACTTAGGTATCAAGATTATGAGAAGCTCCTTCTCATCGTTGAACCCAACATCGATCCTTTCAAAAACAACACCGTCAGGGATCTGAAACACAGGGCGAAACCGCTCCATCTCGACCTCTCTAGCGATATTCACCAATTTCAATACATTGACAGCCTCCAAGGGCTCAATATTCCCTCCACCGGTTACTCTAATCTCCATTCTCTCCTCGTCGATTTCTATCTCAATCTCTTCCTTCTGAAACTCTGGCAATCATTCCTCCCATTTTAACCGAAAAGAAAAAGTAAAGAAAAACGGCGATAAATTTTTTAAAGGATGAGCTTAGCTGTTTTACCAGGTAGATAGGTGAAGACCTTGTGATATTCAGCACAGGTTCTAATTCCATTATCAACCTGTCAAGATCTCATAAGGTGCAGTCTTCTTTCTAAATTATTTTTTTTCCTGGATGTTGTTTAATTGTATTAATGTGAGTGGTCTTGTTAACTCTTGATGAGCACGTAAGTTTGAAGCTCGTTTATATTGAGTGTGGCGTGGGCGGCAAGGTGTTGAAATATAAAAGCACAGGTGTTCTAAATTTGCCATTCAGATGTCTTTTTATCATAGTAAAGCAATAGACTTTTTTATAAATTATTTTTCTTCTAAATAATAAATCATAACCTAATACAAACAGGATGCAGTCACTTTTCTTATTTTTATTTTGGAAGAATGGGCCGTAACCTAATATAAACAGGATGTAAATTTCGTATCTATTGTTCAACTGCAAGAAGGATTTACCATTAGACTATAGTGACACTCGTCATGAAAGCATATGATTTTGGTTGCATGGGCAATACCAACTTCTTAAGCATACCATATTTGGGTCATATTAAAATACAATGTTTCCAGTAACAATACTTTATTTCTCTATATTAGTTGGGTTCGTGTTATGTTTACCTAGAATATGACACCATCTCATCTCTTCATGCAGCTTCTCTTGTTTTAGGCTTTCAGTATGTTTTAAGTGGCTCTTGCATTAGCATATTCAGCTCCTGCATAAAATTTCGAGATATTTCACACTGAGAGATTGGGAAGCGTTAAATTTGTCAGCTAAACCTGATGACAGGAGTTTAATACTAGAGTTCCGCTGGTGGGTCAAAAAACTATTATATCTCAAATTCCATTCCAAGAATGAATCAATGCACATCGCTTTAGGAACATTTTTACACACATACACACACCAGTAATATTTGTCTTGTCCCTTGCTCAATACAGAGGAACTCGGTGGTGTTCCTTTTAAGCAAATGGTATAGAATACACAAATCAGTTTTGTACTTGCAGCACATATTCCTCAAAGTCTGAAATGTCCCAAGTCTCATAAGACAACTACAAATGAAAATGATTCACAATGATATTAAATGTTTTGAATTAATGTGTGGAGTCAAATGCATGTTGAAATCTATACATGTTCGTTCCCTCAATCTCCTGCTTATTATATGATTGCTTCCCCCCTCCCCCCCCCCCCCCCCCCCCACCCATTTCAGCTTTCTCTATTGTTATCGGAACAGAAGCAGACACTTAAATTTGAACTCTATGGACATTGAACAACAAATTTCTTTCCACACCCAGTTAGATTCAGCAAATATATTTTTGGTGGTGCTCCACGACATCGGAAAATCTTCGACAGAATTTTTGGTAAAGAAAGGAGATCATGCTGGTTCTCTGCTACTTCAATGAGCAGCATCTTTAATAAATAATGATGAAAACTGCCCATATTACCACTGCACTGTTTGTGTTCTTCGTAGGGAGCGGGGTGGCTTTTTCTTTTCAGTAACTGGGATCAGATTCTCCATGATCTGCAACCACACATCACATTTCCAGTCATGCAAGAAAAAAACACACATAATGAGATCAAGATGCTAACAAACTCCATGGCTACAGAGTTCAGCAAACAAGCATAACAAAAAACAGGAAGAAGAAAATTTATGGATTAGTTATAGATGTCAAGTTTTCATGAATAAAATGAAGCCAACTTATTTCGATTTTGACTCTATCCCCCGATAGTATTTGTATCAAACTACGTCGGATCCTCCCTGAAATATAACCTAGAATTAGATCTTCATTATCTAAATGGACTCATAACATGCCGCTAAGTGATTCAGTGTGTGTGTGTAGAGAGAGAGTTTTTAAAAACACGAACATGAACGAGGACCATTGGATCTTATGTTTTGCTTTCAACTGTTAAGATTAATGCATCTTTTTTGTATAGAAGTTAAATATTATTATCCTTGATTTTAGGAATACACATGCAGCTTTCCTTTTTTTTCTCCCTCGCTCCAATTTCTGTTTATCTTTGCACTCATCTCCTTTCCCATGAAAAATTCAACGAGCCGCAGCACCCAATTTGGAGTGAAAGGGATTTTGAGATGATGATTCCCATCATCACCATCATCATCTCAAAATCCCTTTCACTCCAAATTGGATAATGCGGCTCGTTGAAATTTTTCGTGGCAATAGGAAAGAAGATGAGAAGCGGTGAGATAAACTGAAATTGGAGCGAGGAAAAAGAAAGAGAGGAAAGCTGCATATGTATCTCTAAAATGAAGGATAATAATATTTAACTTCCATACAGAAAAGATTTATTAAGCTGAATTAATCTTAACCGTTGAAAACAAACATAAGATCCAATGATTCTCATTCAGGTCCGCGTCTTTAAAAACGTGAACCCGTCCTATAAGATCTGCTTGCTCTCTCTCTCTCTCTCTAGGGAATAATGGAGGAAAGAGGCCATAGGAGGGAATTTCCTCCTAATGGCGTCGAAAAAATACACCCTTCCTCATTTTTTCCGATGATCGGCTCCCACCATCTTCATCGTTATCATCTGAGATGTGGGTGCACCAAATTTCATGTGATTCTACAACTTTTTCACCGTTGATTTAGCAATGTAAAAAGTTCTATTGTTGGTAAACCGTTAATTTTGAACCCACTAAATCAACGGTGAAAAAGTTGTAGAATCACATGAAATTTGGTATACCCACATCTCAGATGATAACGATGAAGATGGTGGGTGCCGATCGTCGGAAAAAATGGAGGGTGTATTTTTTCGACGCCATAAGAGGAAATTCTTTCATGTGGCATCTTTCCTCCATTATTCTCATATATATATATATATATATATATAGATAGATAGATAGATAGATAGATAGATAAGAACGATGGGCGATTATATTTATTTATTTACGAGTGTACACGGCCTTTTGATATAAGTGGATTCCATCAATAAGACTCAAGCCTTGTTGTGTTTTGACCCATCTTATATCTTATCCTTATATACCTCTCATAGTTTTTCCAATATGAGACTATTTCAATCCACATCTCAACACTTCCCCTCACGTACAACCATCACTTTTTTGGTGTGGTTGTCGCGTAGATTGCACAACACTTGTAGAGCTAGATCTCTTAGAGGCACTTTTTTGTGCTTGTAGACTGCTTCTCTCATAAATATTGTTAAGATTTTGATCAATCTGGGCTCTGATACCATATTAGATTATATAATAAGAACGAGGGGGATTATATATTTTTAATTTATAAGTGTATACGTGCTTTTGATATAAGTGGGTTCCATCAATAAAACTTAAGCCTTGTTGACTTTTGGCACATCTTATATCTTATACCCATGTACCTTATAGTTTTTCTAATGTGGGACTATTTCAATCCACATATCTCAACAGAATCAAATCAACTTTTTGTTCTCATAGTTCCAGGTAACCCCCTTAAAGTATCAATTAATAAAGGAAGGCTCGTATAACTCACTTTTCCTCTTTATTCACAAATAGGAAGTTAGAGATAAAATTAGGATATCAGAGGAAAGGGTGAAGAATCGGAAGCGAGGACTCTCGAGTCGACTAAGCCCACCACTAAAATGTCAAAGAGGAAGGAATAAAAAATCCTACAATAGAAAGCAAGTACGCGTTCTTCGTAGTAGCTAGGGTAGCCCAAGGAGAAAGGTAAGTAAAAGGAAATAGATTCGTTCTTTTAAATGTAAGAAATTAATTAGGCTTCTGCTGGGCAATCTTTGGTTTATCAAGATTTGCCAGGAATCATGCATACAATGAACATGCACCAAAGGTTATAAATAGTTATCTATACATAGCACTAAGCAAACCTTAACCCTAGTATGGAACACAATTGGGTCTCACATGTTCCGAACAATTTTTCATGTTTAAATTTTGCTGTAACGCAAAGTCGCAAATGCTGGCCACACGCTCACTAGTTGAAGCTTTCAGTATCTCAGCATGTGTTTGATATAGTTGTTGCCTAGGCATCCGCCTAAGCATTTCAAATACCGCTTCACTTAAGTGTCCGTTTAAGTGTGTTAAAGGTAAAGGGGAGGATAAAAAGATACTTTATTATATGACCAATGGTCTCTTTATATAGGGATTACAAGAACTTAACACCCAAGTATCATGGTACGATGTACCCTAATAACAATATACTATAAACTATTCCAACACTCCCCTCAAGCTGGAGCATAGTATCAGTGATGCACAACTTAGACAATAGATGAACGAATGCGAGTCTTGAAAATGTTTTCGTCAAAATATATGCAATATATGCATAGGTAGAAACATGATGGAGATTGACTTTCTTTTCAATAATTTTCTCCCAGATAAAATGGCAATCCACTTTAATGTCTTTTGTGCGTTCGTGAAACACTGAATTCTCTTACATATGAATTGCAACTTTATTGTCACATAATAAGGAAGCTGATGTTGTAGAACTAACATCGAAATCTAGAAGCAATGTGGAGAGCCACGTCAATTCTGAGATGGCATGGACCATAGCCCTATATTCAGTCTCGACTGATGAGCGTGCAACATGTTTCTTGCTGCACCAAGTAACTGGTTCCCAGCAGAGAAAACACAAAATCCATTCGTGGAGCGACGATCATCCACAGATCCGGCAAAATTGGCATCAGTATAGACTACAAAAGACAGATTAGAAAAGGGTTTATAAAGAAGATCTTGCCCAGATGCATGTTTCAAATAGCGGAGAATGCGCTCAACGGCCCGAAAATGGGAAACTAAAGGAGCCTACATAAACTTGTTTACTGTGCTGACCGCAAATGATATGTCTGTATGAGTAACCGTGAGATATATGAACTTTCCAACTAACCGTCAATACTGACCTGGATCAGAAAGTGGCCGGTCATCAGATGAGCTAACGCGAGAGAGCTTTACTCTTATATCCATAGGAGTATCAGCAGAGCGATAGCCAAGAAATCATGTTTCTTTAAGTAGATCAGGAGTATACTTCCGCTATGAGAGAAATAATGATATCTTATTTCGAGATACCTTTATAACAAGAAAGTACCGTAGAGAGCCAAGATCGTTAGTGTGAAAATATAAGGCCGAATATGAGGCCGAATGAGTTTTGACCTTAGATATATCATCGGAATCATCTTCAGTGATGATTATGTCATCAACCGGGAGGAAACGGCTTATTCATTGCCCGGGTTGGGAAAGACCGTTTTCTTGCTGACAAAATAACTTCATTTTAGATGACAATTGGTCCTCTTAATTGATCGAACTCAAGCGACCCCAGAGGTATGTTGTGAAAGAACATAAACAATGCGAATAACCATTCCTTCTTTCCGTCTGTATAAAAAGATATGGATCTGCCGAACTTCTTGTGAAATTTATTTTTTTGGACCGTGTTGAATTTATCAAACCATATCCGAGGAGATTGTTTTAGCCCATAGATAGATTTTTTAAGATGACATATAAGAGACCCCTCGCGTTCAAAGCCAGGAGGCTGCTGCATTTAAACCGTCTTGGAAAGATCGCCATTAAGGAAGGCATTCTTGACGTCTATCTGATGTAGAGGCCAATCACAGGTAACTGCAAGAGAGATCAAGACATGAACAGTAGTGAGTTTGGCTATTGGAGAAAAGGACTCAGCATATTCGACGCCGTATTGCCGAGTATAACCTTCGGCAACAAGGCGTGCCTTCAAACAATATATACTGCCATCAAGATTATTTTTGATAGTAAAAACCCATCAGCAACCAACCATCTTTTCTGTGAAGAGATACTGGCCAGATCTCAAATGTGATTAGGCCCCAGTGCCTGCAACTCTTCCTCATAGCCCTATACCAACCTGAATGACTCATAACTTTCTGAACAGAGTTAGAAAAGGGAAACAACAGACAAAGAAGAGACAAACTAACATAGAGCTGGAGTAAGACAATAATATGAAATAAAGGAAGCGCGAGGATAAATAGTGCATGTTCGTTTACCTTTGCGAAGAGCAATTGATAAGTCGTCGGACAAACCATCAGAAGGAGGGAGAGGTGAGGGCTCGTCAGCTTCCGGCAGTATACATGGAGGAGGAGCTTCAATATCTGCTGTTGAATCTATGACTGCTCTCGGTCGACGGCTATAGACACACGTAATCGGTGGAGAATAAGGAACTTCGACAGTAGTAAATTCGGTTTGAATTGGTTGGTCATTTGAAGGTATAGGAAGTGGCGGCGGCAACGGGACGCAAGGACTTTCCTCCGAAGGTAAAAAGGCCGCTCCTTAAGAAAGGTGACATCACGAAAGACTACAACAATGGATGTAGAAGTAGGCAAGCGTAATATTTTTAAGTTCTAGAATAACCAACAAATATATGTTTGACAGACCTAGGATTCAATTTATCGCGAGTTTATCGGTGATTATGAACGTAGCAAACACACCCAAATCCTTTAGAAAGGAGAAAAAGATCTTTGTTGGGAAATAAAATAGAGAATGGAGTTTGGTTTTGAAGAATCATGGAAGACATGCGATTAATCAAAAAACATGCAGTAAGGCAAAATTCCAAAGGCATTTTGGGACAAGCAGTTAAGCATAATAGATCGAATAACGTCAAGCAAGTGACGGTTTTTTCTTTCAGCAATGGTATTTTGTTGTGGTGTGTATAAGCAGGAAATTTGATGAATAATCCCACGGGATTCGCAAAGAATTTGAAAAATACGACTCACGTATTCTTTTGCGTTATCAGTTCTTTGAGTTTTAATTGACATATTAAACTGATTAACCACTTCATTAATAAATGTTTGAAACACACGTGATAATTCAGATCGATCACATAAAAGAAACATCCATATCATTCTAGAATGATCATCAATAAAGGTCAATAAAGGTGACAATATTTATAACCGAATATGCCAGTATGCTTATAAGGACCCCAAATGTCAGAATGGACTAACTCAAATATTGAAAAACTACGTTTATTAACTGAAGGAAAAAATGAACGAAAATGTTTCCCTAAAATACATGCCCCGCATGAAAAATCAGATAAAGAGAATCAGGTAACATGGTACAGAGCACAAGAATAGATGGATGTCCAAGACGTCGAAGCCAGTAAATGGTAGAAACAGCAGCAAATGCATAAGATGGCACATCCAAGCACTACAGACTATTAACTTCTTAACCCCACCAAGCTGCTCTTTCGTCTGGTTGTCCTTGATCACAGAGTACTTAGAAGAGAGTTATTGAACAGCTAAAATCATTAGTAAGATGACGAACATATAAAAGATTTGTACGAAGTGAAGGAACATCTAGAACATTTTTAAGTAGTAAGGAAGATATCACATCAATATTGGCACAGCCACTAACAGGAAGAAAATCCCCATTGGCAATAGAAATGAATTTATGTGGAGTGAAAAACACAGAGTTAGAAACAGTATGAGTCGTGTGGTCTGAAGCCCCGGAGTCAAGGCCTAAGGGTTTGATTGAGATAGTAGAGATATACCTTACGTGATTAAATTGGTAGTAGAGATATAAAAGAAAATACGTTGCAGGTGTTGTAAGTCATCAAGAGAGATCTACGAGGATGATGGCGGTTTAGTCGTTGTGGATAGATGAGACGTACCCTATTAAGTAGTAGGAGTCTTATACAGCCAGCTATGCTTCTCCCAGCAGAATTGCTCTGTAGGTTGGTACGACCGCAATGAGAATAAGAAAGGGAACCATGACTACATCCGTGAGGATCAATCTTACTGTCCGTCATATTGAATGTCGCACACAAAAAAGCAAGCAATAGAAAATGCAGATCTAGCACATAAAGCGCGAGAAAAAAAGATACTAAGGTTTATTTAAGCCAATTCCCAATCATTATAGATCAAAAAAAATTCTTTTTTAGGAGCAGCATCGGCCGGGCTTCGAAGCAGAGATAATGGGTCTCTGCGTGCTACGGCGGACTCGAATAGGCGAGGGAGGCGCGCGGCGGATTAGAGGAGGTGAAGGTGCGGTGGCCAATTCGTGGAGGCATGCGGCGGCGGAGACGAGGCGAGATCTGAAGGTGAAGGCGTGAGCACAGGCGACGGATTTTTATTTTATTTATTTTTAAGGGTTAGGGTTAAAGTTTAAGAGGCCCGCTTTGATACCGTGATAAAGGAGAAAGGGAAAAAGATAATTTATTGTGTGACAAAAGATCTCTTTATATAGCGATTATAATTACTTAATGTCCAAGCATCATGATACGATGTACCCCGATAACAATATACTCTAAACTATTCTAACAAAATAGTTTGTCATGGTTATCCTTTTGTTAACTTAATTTCATTTATATTTCTTAAAAAGTGTGGTCTAATAGCAATAGAATGTCACATTCTATTACTAGACTCTATGGCAGTCTTCTCAAGAGTATGTGGAGTTATTTTAGTGTGAGAATATCAAGCAAAGCCGAATTACTAAACCTAAAGAGTGTTTCTTGCTCCCTTGCCCCTTCCCCTCTCTTATTAGATCAGGGGGCTACAATCGGCTCAAGCGAGAACACAGACATGCAACGATTCCACATCCTTGGCGATTTTGACAGACTTGTTGACGAATTCCCTTGTAAATTTTTTGTATTTTTCGTCAACTATATATTTGTACCTTTTCTCCTTATCTGTATTTTTCTTTTTCTTACTTGATAATTGGCTCTTATTAGAATATCATGTTAAACAGCTGTTCGTGATGGTTATAAACAAAGGGGAAAATAGGGTCGTGAACGTCACAACCAATCTTGGCTCTAAACACAAGACAAAGCCTTGAGGTAGGCCCTGCCCTAATTTATATCAAGGGACCCACCCACCACCGCCCCGCCCCTATTTCCCTTATGGGCCATGACCGTCTACAACTAACTTAACCGTGAACGTTCACAGCCCCACTATCCTCTTGCATAAATTTGGACATGTAAAGAACGACAACCTTCAAAGTTTACAATGTTTTTAATTAAATATAAAAAATTAGTTAGGCTTGATGGTTATTAGATAGTTAAGAAATACAGATGAATTAAGCGGTTAAATGAAAATATTGATTTTTTAACCACCACTTAAGCGATCAACATACTCAACTTCCCGCTTTTAAAACATTAAACATAGCATGATTTCTCAGAATTATAATAGAACTTAATTGGTCCAAATAAGATGTTTTGATTGCATGTTTGTTGATAGTGTAAAAAAACGTGCCTTTCACTTGCGGAGTGATGTTGGATGGTACAAATCAATAGCTTAATCTTTTGGTAACGTGATTGCTAAGGTTTGTAACATTAAAATTGGGTTCATATCAGATAGCGTGGTATAGGATAGTATATCGGGTATGTGGGTCAATATCTGAAGCTCATATCGATGTCCATATAGGGAATTCTATATATCAGATTGGATTTATATTTGACATTACAAATATATATACACATATAAATATGCATTCATCCATCCATCCATCAATACATACATATATATAGTTGGATTATGCTGCGTACTTTTTAGCCATTTATCCTTCTTGGTATGTGTGCAAATATTATTTATGAAAAAAATGGTTCAAACAACCCGGACCATGGGCCATTTCAGTTCGGCGAACAAAAACGGGATCGCAGAATGCCGCTTCTTATTGGAATGCGATGCGCCACGGGTAGTCTTCTTCGACGCTTATACGTAATAGAAAACTTAACTCTAGAATTTAGAATGTTCTTGGATCGATTGTGTGTATAGCATATATATACTTTAATTTCTTATGCTAGCTATCTTTAAATTCTCGAAAAACATTATATTTTCAGTATAGTTTACCACAAACCCCTGTTTATTTACTTATAATCAAGTTGCTAATGGAATAACTCTTTCAACCTAGATCAAACGGTGATTCTACCGATCCGAATCGCTATTGTTCCTCGTTAGGAAACGATCGTTCCAAATCGCAAATCGCTAATGGTTTAACGATGGTAACACAGGTCTCAAATCCTATCGATAAAATACTAGTCTAACATGCACACTGGCATGCATGCACACCCACCCATACACACACATATGTGGTAATGTGTGTATTTTGGTGGGTGAAAGATATACATTTAAAGCTTAAACATCATTTATCATTATTTTAACTCAACTAAAATAACTAAACAACGAAAATTTATGGCCAAATTCCTCTAACATACTTTCTAGTTTACCTAACTTCACGTTTTTAAAACCATATTGTTTCCTGTTGCACTTAGATACCTTAAAGTTTCTAAAATCCACTATTTGATACCTTCAATTAACCTTCCATCAGAATATTGTGAAAATATTTTCATGTGAGAAAGAAGTGGCTTTTTGGATAGTTATACCTATGATGTGGAATGCAATATGAAACTAGTCCAATATGAAACTATATCAAAACCTATTACAACAAATTCAAGCAAGTAGCTTCACAAGCCTCATCATGCCCTTTTAACCAAGTATATAGTATATACACTACATCTTCTTCAGGTTTATCATTGGTGTTTGACCACATAGGAGAGACGAGAACCATGGAGGAGAGAGAAGGATGTCACATTGCCGTTGGATCATAGAGGCCGCCGTCAGGGTTTGGATAAAGTAAGAGAGGAGAAAGATCACAATTTTAATTTAGAAGGTTGGGAAGAGTTATGGGGATTGTCATCTACTCTCTCTCTCTCTCTCTCTCTCTCTATATATATATATATATATATATATATATATATATATGAGAATAATGGAGGAAAGAGGCCTTTTGGGTTAGGCGGCGACAAAAAATTCATCATTTTATTCGACGATCAGTATCTTCCAACTTCATATATATCCTCTAATTTGTCTATACACCAAATTTCATATGATTATAACATCATTTCACCGTTGATTTAGTGGGTGCAAAATTATCGGTTTACCGACAATAGAACCTTTTCCATTGCTAAATCAACGGTGAAATGGTGTTGTAATCATATGAAATTTGGTGTGTCGACAAATTAGAGGATGGATATCAAGTTGGAAGATGCCGATCGTCGAATAAAATGGTAGAACGCATACCTTTTGCCGCCACCTAACACAAAAAGCTTCCTAGGGCCTCTTTTCTCCATTATCCCCCCTCTATACATATATATATGAGAATAATAGAGAAAAGATGCCATAGGAGGGAGTTTCCTCCTATGGCGTCGAAAAAACACACCCTCCATCGTGTTTTCCGACGATCGGAATGCATCATCTTCATCGTTATCATCTAAGATCTCGATAAACTAAATTTCATGTGATTCTACAACTTTTTCACTGTTGAATTAGTGGGTTCAAAATTAACGGTTTACCGACAATAGAACTTTTTACATTGCTAAATCAACGGTGAAAAAGTTGTAGAATCACATGAAATTTGGTGTACCTACATCTTAGATGATAACGACGAAGATGATGCATTCCGATCGTCGGAAAACACGATGGAGGGTGTGTTTTTTCGACGCCATAGGAGGAAATTCCCTCCTATGGCCTCTTTCCTCGATTATTCTCTCTCTCTATATATATATATATGAAATTTTATGTAATGGATTTTCAAACTATTAAAATCCAAAACTCGCTAAAATATCAGAACAATATAACGAATTATCGCCGATAATTTGGATCAAAGAGGCCTATATTGAAAGTATATATCCATTATCGCTTGTATTGTATCGTGAGATATCAAGTAATTAAATTCTTCAAGTAATGTGATAGCAAAACATACGATAAACAATTATGGTCGAGCAAACATATTGTAAAGAAATATAAACGGTTAAAAAAAAGAAAAAACCCATCCTACATGACCTTTTATAGATTAAAAAAAATGATTGTCTCTGTTGGAGAATTGAAGATCAAGGAAGATAAATTCAGGCAAAAACCGTACAAAGAGATTTCTGCCTATTTTAACAAGAAGAATCGTAGTAGTGAACCAATAATGGAGAAGCCTAAGGAGAAACGGAGATGGATGAAGAAGACAAAATATAGTTCTAACAATCAACATGGGACTAAAAAATATAGGTGTGATCGTTGTGGCATCATTCCAAGATACAATGTCATTCATCATAATATTCTCATGTCTAAGGCCTAAAATTAGTGAAAGGATATTTTGATGATATATAATCCCATCTTTCTGATTTACCTATTTGGTTTTTATGTCGAACCTCCTTGTTGTCAAGTCGCTTACATAAAAAAGTTGGGCAATGTCTGTAAATTCAAAGCACAAGCCCATGTCCATTCTACCCGAACCCTTCAAACCTTTGAAGATTATTGCAATTCAGATTGTAACGCCAAACTCCTTCAAAATATTTAAAACTTGAATACTTTTGTTCTAGGCATCCACCTACATTGTAATGCACTCAACCAATCAATATTATGTCCATGCACTTAATTATCTCGATGTACTTCTCATACAATTTTAACTTTGAAGCTCTTCTACACCTAGTTGTTGGTGTCCACCCTCATTGTGGTGCACTCAGCCAATCAAAATTCAATTCATGCACTAAATTTTCGAAGTAACCATCATACAGTTCATACTATTAACAAACAAAACTTACACCATCGATCCAAGATGGAGAGACCAAAAAATGCATCAAATACATATAACTGGTCCACAACACCATGGCAATGGGTAATTGCCACTAGAATCTTCAAGGTCCAAATTGATGGGCTGGAAGAAGCACACGGATGATCATTGTTGAACCTACTTTTAGCTGTTGACACCAAACTCTGACTCAATTGTAGTAAAGAAATGACTCATTTTTTCGATAAAAAAAAGGAGGCGATTCTCAATGATTAAGTGCTTGTTGACGAGCTCACTATAAAAGTTGTTATTGAAGTCGAAGCGTGTTGAATGAATAAAGGGGCGGAAAGTTTCTACCATAAAATGCATCAAATACATATAGTGAAAATGACTAAAACTAGTTCGGATCTCTTATAAATTTTGTTTAAAACCCTTTAAAAATGAAAATTTCAATGAAGTATATGGTACAAAACACTATGTTTCCGAGTAACATAGCGTACTTTTTTTTGGTTAATACAAAAGTTGGAATGCTTCTTTGTTTGAAAGTTCGTTCTTTCCCCAAGCCCCGCCCACCATAGGTGTGCAGCTAGCTAAAAAGTGCCTTTTTTGCAAACTGTAGTGTGTTTTTCCCCAGAATGGCATGCATGAGATCAAAGTAGGGCCTCCATCATCGAATCAAAGTGGCCTCCATAATTCCTCCTTTTTCTAGCTTGTCATGCCATATTTGAGAAGTTGTGATTGGTAACACGGGCGTGTTGCTAGAAGATACTAATAGATTGTCCCCTATTCACTCCAAAAGGTTTCTAGAAATTTCAACAATTAACAAACTAGATCTTAATTGGCCAATAAATTGATAATCAAGGATGAAGACATCCATTAGCCTAGATTTAAAGTTATAAATGAAGCATTATATTGCATTTAAAATCTTAAACCCTTATTTACACGGTCAAGAAAACTTTGATTTTGCAATCATTCTAGTTAGGTAAAATTTTGGACATCTTCAAGTTGCTCTATAATCTTCCTGGTTTTAATAAATTATTGCAAGTAGCCCATCATCATAAACCACAAAAGATCGGAAATGCAAACTTCATTAGAAATGTCCTATGAAGCACTTAAGGCAACCCATCATTAAAAATCACAATCTCACATGATGTATTTTTCTAGTGTAATAACACAGATTTATTTTAGTTTCACATTTAATATAAAAGCTGTCAACAAGGAGATGGCTATTAAGAAGTGCTCAATTAAGGAAAATTGACTTCGGCACAAACTATAAGTTGTTTAAAAATACTATCTAAGTCAAGCCTTACCAACTTAAACTTGGTTTATAATTAAGCAACTTGCTTCCAGCTAGCAGGTAAGAAACTTAAACCAGCTGCATATAAAAAAAACTTCAAAAAATTCATTTAAATTATTGGTGTCAAATTGTACCAGTTTAATCCTTTGCCTTTGAAGCTCCACCTGCAATTCATGATATAAAAATTGCAATTATATCCCAGATTTATGGTAGATAAGAATAAACAAGGCAATGTATGAAATCATCCAAAAATAAGCACTTGACAAAGGGAAGAGACGATTAAAGAAGTTTCCTGAAAAATAAATGATGTTTTTATAAGTAATCACTTTTGCTGTAGAATACCATGGTTCAGTGTTCCCATGGATGGATGAGTCATCATGCTTCAATTGCAGTTCATGAGCTTACAATTTTGGCCTGATGTATGGGAACATCAGTTTCTACTTATTGGTATAATGGATAGTTGTTGCTAGAGATGGTTCCTAAATATTCTAATTCTTTTAAAACTAAATACGCCACAAAGTGTTGATATCGTGGAGTTTCTTCATGTTGAGACGGCTCATAATTATGTTGAACCGGCTCACAAGATACCTGGAATTACCAATTCTTCTATGTTCGTTTGAGAGGGCTCATAGTTATGTTGAGCCGGCTCACAACATGTCCGGTATTACCAATTCTCCTCTGTTTGTAAGAAACGGCTCATAGAAATGTTGAGCCGGCTCAAAATCATCAGACGCGGGTTTTCTGTGCGATCCAGATATTTTGGTAATACTGTTTAATCCTAATTTAAATAGAATTAGGGTTTGGCTATAAATATGGTTTCTCATGAGAGAAAATTATAATGCTATTGAGAAAGGCTATTAAATTGTATAGAGAGAGGATGACGACTAAGAGAGATTTGAAAGAAATCTCCTAAAGTTTGCTCTTGGTATATTCTTGACTAAAGATCTAGTAGAAGTTTTGCAGATTCCGCTCTGACGAGGACTAGCCATATTATCGGGTGAACCTCGTAAACAAATAATGACTCTTGGTTTGATTCTCTTATTCTTGCGTTATTTTATCTTTCGTTGTATATTGTATTTTATATGGTTGGTTGTTTAGTGTAGCTCTTACTTCTCTCGTTTCTCTCATCAAGTGGCATCAGAGGGTAAGGAATCAAAGGGTCTTCGATTCTACGGTCTAAGTTTATAGTGGGTAACGACACTTATATCCGCTCCCCATCTTCTTAGATTGTAATTTCGAAGGTGTTAGTTCAAGAATCCGAAGGAGAAGGTTAAGTTTGCTGCGGCGGTAAATGAAAAATGGTTGAGGATAAGATCGAAATCGAGAAGTGTAATGGTCATAACTATGGTTTGTGGCATATGCAGTTAGATAACTACCTATATCAAAAAGATTTGTATCTTTCGTTATTGGGCAACAAACCTGAGCAAATGTCTGATGAGGCATGGAATATACTGGATAGGAAAGCCCCGACAATAATTAGGCTATCGTTGACTCCGCAAGTAACCTTCAATATTTCGAAGGAGAAAACCATAGAGCTAATGACGACATTAGCAAAGTTGTATGAGAAGCATTCAACATCAAATAAAATATTTTTGATGAAGAAACCTTTCAACATGAAAATGGTAGAAAATGGTTCAGTGACAGAGTATCTGAACGAGTCCAACGGTGTAACAAGCCAACTCGAATCAGTCTCAATCATGTTTGAAGATGAGATTCGAGCTCTATTGTTTCTATATTCGTTGCCGGAGAGTTTGAAAAACCTGGTTATGGCGGTCAGCAACTCGATCTCAGGGACTCTCACATTTAATGATACTGTGAGTTGCGTATTAAAGGATGAGATGAGAAGAAAGGTTGTGAGTGGAAGTTCGAAAACTTCTACACTCTCAGTAGAGAATCATGACAGGACAATGGCAATGGGAAGAAAGGAAGAATGGCAAATCAAGAAGCCGAGGAAAGTCAAAAGGACAAGTCCAAGGTGACTGAACGGAGGAAAGCAGGGTCACAAGGACTACAGACTCTAGAAGAAAGAAAAAGGCTTAGATGAAAAATCAGATGATAAGGAAGCCAATGTGGTGTCTACACATGAACAAGAGGAACAAGGACTTTGTTTTTCGGCGAGCGAGAGCACAAAGAGAGATACCTGGTTTCTACATTCGGGATATCCTTTCACTGCACTTCAGGACGGAATCATTTAAGCGATTATATTCAAGATGATCTTAGGCATACGACGGTGGTAAATGGTCAACCGTGCAAAATCGTTGGAAAATGGACGATTAAATTGCATCCGTCAGGAGGTCAGATAAATCTGAAAAACGCTAGACACATACCAAATTTGAAGAAGAGTCTAATATCTACAAGTTGGCTGGACAACGAAGGGTACGCTACGGTATTTGGGAATTCTCAGTGGAATATTTCCAAAGGATCGTTAGTAGTCGCAAGAGATAAATTGATTGATTCACTGTATTCCTTCAGTAGTAGTGGCGTTTCGATTGCATTGACGACAGATTCAGATGCGGATTCTGAGACTTCGTTGTGGCACAAGAGATTGGGGCACCTTAACGAGAAGAATATGGATATACTTCAGAGTAAGGGGCTTTTGTTTGGGCTGAAAAAGGTAAAGTTGGGACTTTGTAAGAGTTGTGTATGTAGAAAGCAAAGCGCACTCAAATTTCAGATTGGCGGTGTAGCAAAAAAGACTAAGAAGCTAAAGTTGGTGCATACAGATGTATGGGGACCGACATCTGTAGAGTTATATGATGGAAATCGGTATTTCGTTACGTTTATTGATGATGCAAGCAGGAAGACCTGGCTTTATGCACTGAAAAAGAAGTCCGATGTGTTTGGTCACTTCAAACACTGGATTATACGGGTGGAGAACTAAATAGGGATGAAGGTTAAATGCCTAAAATCAGACAATGGCGGGGAATATTGCACACAAGAGTTCGAAGGGTTTTACTCATAGAAGGGTGTTGGTTAAAGACGGTACCGGAGAAATCGCAACAAAACGGCATTGCTGAAAGGATGAACATGACGATTCTAGAGCGGGTAAGGAGCATGACCTTGGATGCAGATGTACCTAAATTCCTGTGAGCAGCAGCTGTCGATGTTGTGATCTGATCAATCAAGGCCCGAAAAATGCACCCGATGGAGGAATTCAGGAAGAAATTTAGTCGGGAAAATCAGTTAATTACTCGCACCTTAAAGTTTTTGGTTGCATTGCTTATTCGCTAATAGATAAGACGGAAAGAAGTAAGCTCGACTCCAAGTCAAAGAAGTGTGCATTTATTGGTTATGGAGAAGAGCTCGGATATCGGTTGTGAGATTACTCAAGCAAAAAGATAATACAGAGCCAGAACGTCGTCTTTGATGAGCAACATTTGTACAAGTAAAACAAGCCAATATTATGAATGGTGCAGTACCCGAGTTCATTGAGGTAGATGAAACTCAAAAAAATAGTAAGGTGCCTACAGATGCAAATTAGAATATGAACGAGAGAAGCACTGCAATGCAAGATCAGGTTCAGAACCGGCAAAAGACCAGGTTCAACAACCAAATGTCTTAATTCTGAGGAGATCTACACGAGAGAGGAGACCACCTGAAAGATTAGTTACCGACTACATATTGTACACTGATTCGGGAGAGCCCAAATCCCTCACAGAAACAACGCACAACAGTGCTAGCAAGCAGTGGGAGCAAGTCATGGATGAAAAGATGGATTCATTGAAAAAGAATCGTACATGCGATCTAGTAAAGCTACCAAAGAATCGAAAGGCGTTGCTGAAATTGTGGATGCATATAATCAAGGATGAAACCAATAGTATGAAATGGTACAAACTCACTTGGTAGTGAAGAGATATGCGCAACAGCATGGAATAAACTATCAAGAAATATTTTCCTCAGTGGTGAAGATGACTTCAATTCGGGTTATACTTAGTATGGTGACAGTAGAAAATTTGCATTTATAACAGCTAGATATGAAAACAGAGTTCCTTCATGAAGATTTGGAGAAGGAAATTTATATGATGCAACCTCCAAGATACGAGGTTAAGGGAAAGGAAGGTTTGGTTTGTAGACTGCGAAAGGGTTTGTATGGCCTTAAGCAAACTCCAAGACAATAGTATCTCAAGTTTGATTGATTCATGTTGGAGTCAGGACTTGTGAGATATAATTCAGATCACTGTGTTTACATTTATACATTTAAGGATGTCGGCTATATTATTTTATCACTCTATGTGGATGATATGTTGATGGCGGATCCAAATTTCAAGAAATTTCAAAGTCTGAAGAAACTGATGACCGAACAATTCTCAATGAAGGATTTGCGAGCAGCCAAGCAAATTATGGGTATGAAGATCATCAGAGATAGATAGCAACGAAACTTGTAGCTGTCGCAACAGGACTATGCGGAGAAGGTTTTGAAGCGGTTCAATATGGACAAAGCAAAACCAATAAGTACGTCTATAGCGAAGCATTTCAAACTCAGCAAAGAGTTGTGCCTGACAACTCAAGAGCAGGAGGATGGCATGGCACGTATGCATCGGTCGTTGGGAGATTAATGTATGCAATGGTGAGTACACGACCAGATATTGCACAAGCAGTGGGAGTTGTAAGCGGTACATGCAAAACCCGAGAAAGGAGCATTGGAATGCAGTAAAGTGGATATTGAGATATTTCATAAGAACATTCACTTATTGCTTATGTTTCGGAGGCGATACACTCAATGTGCAAGATTATGTTGATGCAGACCACTAAGGTGATAAAGATGGTGGGAGAAGTACAATAGGATATGTATTCACGGTTGAGGGAATAGCAGTCAGTTGGATTTTCCAGTTGCAAAAGATTGTTGCGTTGTCAACGACCGAGGCCGAATATGTGATCATCACGGAAACCAGGAAAAAGATGATATGGCTATCAGGGTTACTCGAAAAGTTGGGTAGAAAACAGGAGTTCAATATCTTATGGAACGATAGTTAAGTGTAATACAGTAACATTTCAGAAAATATAAAATATTGTTTTTGGAATTTAAATAATAAAATAATAAATTTTATGAATATTATAAGTATATAAATGAGTTTTTAGTAGAATGGTATAATTATATACCTATATTTTTGGAAAGTAATTGGAATTTAAGATGAATTATCATTATGAAAGCATTTAATTGATTTGGGCTTTTTATAAATTATTATACAATTATTTATATACAAGTTTAATGTTAAACTTGATTAATATTTCCTAATTGCGCATTAAACCAAGTTATTAGTTAAAATCATTTTTAAGTGTCATGCCTTGTAACTATTGCATTTGTGATATTTGATTTATGTTTTTGTTTAAAGAAAACGAAATAATAATGAGGGGGCACAAGGAGGTATGGGAGGCATGGGAAAGAGAGGGAGCGAGAGAACCATGGCTATTTTTCTTCCTTCATCTCTTTATTCTTTTTATCTTCATCAACTCCTTCATCTTCTTCATCCCTCATATCCTCCATCCTCACTACCACCACAAACCACCCCAAAACCTATTACAACTTTCACAAAAATTATTCTTAAGCCCACTACAAGCATCATGGTGGGATCAATTTCTAGTCTTGAGCTCATTTGGCCATCTTAGAATTTTCTTGAGTTACTTTTTAAGGTAAAACACCCACCTTTCACCAAGTTTTTATGTTTCTTAACCCCACAAAATAGTTTAGAGTTTAAAAGTGTATGTTTAGTAAACTTAGAAAATTCTAGGATAACCTTTGGTGGTTTAAATGGGTAGTAGTGTTATAGTAGAGAGTTTAGTGAGTGACCACTGGCCTTTTAGAGATAGAACCCCTAGTCTAAGTGAGTTTAGAAGTCCCAAAAACGAACTAAGAATTTTCCGATATCGGGTTTTTGACGAATTTTGGTGTTCTAATTGAGTATGGTATTATCCAGGAGCTCTGAAAATTTAATAGCAAGTACAGTGAGATGTGCAGACACTTAGGAAGCTATCCTAGAAGCCCGAGCCCCCATCTCCCACACTTAGCCGCCAATTTATCTCATATGGCCGCAAATTGCGGCCCGATATAGGAGTTGGGGTTTGGTTTTTGGTTCATAGCTCAATCATCTGATAACTAGACCTATCCAATGTGCAAAATGTCCTAATTTCATCTTAGGTAAAATCTCGGAGTGTTTTACTAAGTTTCAAATTTTGTTTTACGACTTTTGAAAACTAGATTTTTGATATTTGAGTTTTGACTCGGTCGTTTAACGTTTGTATGTCAACGTCGGGAGCTGTTTGGTTGTTCTTACATGCCTGAACCATAGGTTCTAACCTATGTGAGCTTCGCGTGCCGTATCGGTTTTCGAATTTGATTTGATTTCGATACGATATGCATTGATTTGTAGGTACAATCGCGTGGACTCCCGAGACAACGAAGGAGAGCAAGGCATTCATCGACTTTGGCTAGAGCGAGGATAATAGGTGAGCAGATATATATCTACGGGAGAAGTCGGGTGGATGGCGTATAGCACCCCCACAACCGTAGTACTAGGATATTAGGTAAATAGTTAGATATATATATATAAATACTAGATATGTTTACCTAGCTAATAGCGATCTAGGATACTAAGTAACCGTAAGTATACTCGTGGGGAGGAATATCCTTAGTTCTAATCTTTCTTATGCCTTTTAGCCATATGTATTTATGCTTCTACACATACACATGGATATATATATATATGTATATATGTATGTATGTATATATATATATATGCAAGTTTGAGAAAAAAGTTCGATAAAACATCATGAGATGAGGATATGCGATACTATGATGACACGAGTCGATGTGATATCATATGAAAATTAGGTGATATATATATATATATATATACTATGATCACACGAGTCGATGTGATATTATATGAAAATTAGACGATATATATATATATATATATATATTCATGATGCGATACGAGATGATATGACATGTGACGATATGCAACTAGATGAGATGATATGATGTACGTGACCATAGATCCGTATTTTTGATTGATGATATCGTACGATGGATTATACTATACCGTACGTGATATGATGTACATGACGATAGATCCGTACTTTTAATTTAATAATACCGTACGATAAATTATACCGTACGTGATACTATGAGGATGGATCGCCGACTTATAAATGTATCGACTCGAAAACATATTGTTTTAAATCACTTAAGTAGATATTAGGATATATTTAAAACCATATCTATTTTCAAAGCTAACGAATCGTTATACATTTTAAAATGACAATCTTACGGAACGCTACAGATTTGCAAATGGTATCTTTTTCTCAAAAACACCGTAGTCCACATTTTCAAAAGCAACGATTCGTACTATTTTAAACTATAATAGTATGGTTCATATGTAGTTATGTATTTATTATTGTTCATGTTTACGCTTTTCTTGTTACCACCCGGTGTATATATATATATATAACCTTGGAGATCGTCATACATACGATTTCTACCTGCTGATATCTTATACTCACGAGTTGGCAACTCATCCTATTGTGCCACAGTTTCTTGCAGCCGCTCGGATCAGTAACGGCTTGCTGGCAAACAGCTTTTTTCTGGGTGATTTGCATTGGTAGGTGGGGTACACTATGGATCGTGACCACTATTTATATATATTTATTCAGTTGTATCTACTTAAAAACTCTATTAACCAGATCATGTATATTTCGTAGACTTAGAAAGCACAAACTTGTATATTCTTTCAGATTTGGAGCGAGATGTGTGTATTATTCTTTATTCTGCGTTTGATGATGTTTGGTTTCTTTACTTTCTTTTCTGTGTTGATATTCGTCTTGAGCATCGTATATTTATTTTTGTGTGGTTGTTCTCGCCAATTGGCAAAGAGCTAGCTCCCGCTTGGAGATATCTATAATATTGTTATGTTTTGGATTTGGATCAAAATTTACAAAAGAGGTGCTGCCTAAATTTCAAATGACGAAAATGTTTTCAACTATAGTATACAACCCAGTTGTATTTTCATATAACATTGCTCATACATTTAAAGAACTTGAATTCATTATACCCTTATTTCAAAACTTCACCTTCATTATTTTCCTAAAAAGGTTTAGCTTTCTGCGCTTTCGGCTTACTTTGGCTACGTTGGATCCTATAGGCTTCACATGATCCAAGTGCCGGTCACGTGCCAATTCCGGGTCGTGACAAATACATTTAGCCAAGAATGTTGTATATACTCTAGTACGAGACACATTAAGGTGCGATATCATTTCATACGTATAACGTTGGAAGATAGTGAGTTGATATTGCAAAAGATCGTGGGAGAAAAGAATCATGCAGATATGTTCACTAAGATTGTGTCAGAGATAATCCGGATCCCTGTTGCAGGTTGGTGAACCTCTCCGAGAAAATTTGATGAGGCGGGAGCAGATAGCGGAATCGTGTGAAGTCTACTGATTTTTTGGGAGTCAAGATGGAAGAATTTTCAAGTGGAAGAATGTTGATATCGTGGAGTTTCTTCATATTGAGACGGCTCATGATTATATTGAGCTGGCTCACAAGATGCATGGAATTACTAATTCTTCTCCGTTCGTTTGAGACGGCTCATAATTATGTTGAGCAGGCTCACAACTTCTCTGGTGTTACCAATTCTCCTCTGTTCGTATGAGACAGCTCATAGAAATGTTAAGCCGGCTCAAAGTTATCAGACGCGGGTTTTCTGTACGAACTGAATATCTTGGTAATACTATTTAATCCTAATTTAAATAGAATTAGGGTTTGGATATAAATCGGGTTTCTTATAAGAGAAAATTGCAATTGAGAAAGGTTATTAAATTGTATAGAGAAAGTGACGGCCAAGGGAGATTAGAAAGATTTAAAAGAAATCTTTAGGGTTTGCTCTTGGTGTATTTTTTACTAAAGATCTAGTAGAAGTTTTGCAGATTTTGCTCTGCCGGGAACTAGCCATACGGTGGATGATCATCGTAAACAAATATTGTGTCTCTCTCTGGTTTGATTCTCTTATTCTTGTATTATTTTATTTTTCGTTGTATATTACGTTTTGTGTGGTTAGCCATTTAGCATAGTCCTTGTTTCTCCCGCTTCTCTCATCACAAAGATCTCAACTTTACAAATTAGACGTTTTTGTTCAAGAAAAAGAATCATTTTTGTATATTAAAAAAATCAGTTTTTGTTGACAACGGTTATTGAAAATGTATCCTACACAACTCATGTCAAAACAAGCTTCTTGTTCACATAGGACCAACCTCAATTCTGTTTCTCTCTTAACTTTTATTATGTTAAAAGATTTCCATTAAATGAATTAAATTAACTATAACCACAAGCATAACAATATAGCCGGTACCTGCTCCTTCAAAAGGCTAGCATTCTCTTCCTCTAGCCTTGTCACTAAATTCTCAAGCTCTCCGGTATAAGCCTGCACCAAAATCAATCACGATCAACACAAAATATTTCAAATCAAGCACTGAACAATAACAGTTGGAAAATAAAAAAACGAGAGAAACCTGCTTTCTCTCCCTCGATCTCGCGGCAGACTCCCGATTCTTGATCATCCTCTTCTGCCTCTGCAACGCAGCACGATCCACTGGATCAAGGACCAGCCTTTTCCTCCCTCTCGCTCTCCTTGCACCCTCAACTCCATTCCCAAACCCTAGCGGCGGCGCCGCAGCCGGATCCTGTCCCTCAGCCGCCAATACCGCCGCGGGATCCACCTCGAACCCCGCCGGAACCATAATCTCCTCCTTACTCAAGTACTCCTCCAGCGTGATCTCCCCTCCGTCGATCTTCCTGCCGGCGATCTCCTTCCAAACCCCATCGACGCTCTTGTTGCTCTCCGACGACTCGTACATGTTGCGAATGAGATCGTCCATGATCGATGACCCGTGGTGGATCTTGGACGACGATGGCGACGGATCCTGCGAATAAATAGGGGATCTGCGCGCGAGATCCGAGTTCGCCGCCGCCGTTGAGGACGATGGCATCACCGAGGCCATCAACGCAATTCTAGGTTTTTGAATTGCGATCCCATCGAAGGGACTCGAGATCTCTTGAGCTTCAATTCGAGTCTTGCGAATTTATGGGGACAGTTTGGGGATAAGATGGGAAAATGTTTGGGGTTTGCTATAAATGGAAAGCGCGGGGACGCAACAAGACCGGCCTTGGCCGGGTTAATTTCCTATTTTGTTTTTTTTTTTATTTTTAGTTTTTATTCTTTTTATAAAAAAAAATTGGGTATTGCCGTGTCGTGCCAAAAAAGACTTTTTGAGTGTTTTATTTGCAATTTTTGGGTAAAAATATGTTTTCCTTGGAAAGACAGAAAAGTTTGAATACGGTTTGGTTAATTTTATTGGGAATTATAATAAACTATCTATGCTATTCTATAATATAATGCAAATGGCATTGGTTAGATTCCGCCTTCTTCATTTTTAGAAAATTTCTCAAATCTTAGCCTACACATCATCAAAGAAAAAGACAAAAATTATTCAGTCCACGTTCTCTATAACTTGAGACAAAAAAGAACTTTCTAGAAATTATTTTAAATTCCAAATCTAATTTACATTATATTCAAACTTAAGACAAAAAAGAACTTTTTAGAAGTTATTTTAATCTTATCATTTTTCAACTTCTACTTTCATTTACTTAAAACTGCTTTCTTTTACTTAAATATGGTATTAGCATATTACAATATATTCTAAAATACTCTTGATCCAGATTATTAAAACGACCATTTTCTTCACTTATTAACATTTAAAATAATTCTAAACGAAAAACCCCACATATATTTATCCATGGGCCAAAGAATTTTTTTTGGGCTCAAAATAGGATAC
The DNA here is from genome assembly GCA_030015575.1 of Agapanthus africanus. Classification (NCBI taxonomy): domain Eukaryota; kingdom Viridiplantae; phylum Streptophyta; class Magnoliopsida; order Asparagales; family Amaryllidaceae; genus Agapanthus; species Agapanthus africanus. The sequence goes on along the minus strand of JASDDO010000019.1, from coordinate 871,246,532 downwards.
ATTTATATAAGTATTACACATTTTACTAATAAAACGTGTATCGCACGTGCAAAATGCTAGCATATATAAAGGTCAAGGCCTTTTTTTATAAAAAATAAATAAATAAAATATATATTTTTTCTTTAATATTAAAACTAGAGTATTTAAACGATATCATTAATCAACAAAATATAAAAATATAAAAATGACAATATTCCAATAGCCTAACTTGAGCATTGGAGATGTCTGTCTCATCATCCACCACAAAAGAAGAAAATGAGGAAATGAAAAGTCAACAAAACACCCCCTCTCTCTTTTCTCATTCATTACATATTTTCTCTCATCCTCAAAAGCCCAAAAAGAAATATGACTTATAAATTTATATATAAACCTTTATATCTTTGTTATTTTGGTTACGTTTTAAATTTCTCAATTCTAATATTATCACTAACCGCGTTTATTTAATTTAAATTTAGAAAAACTATGAATATTTAAAAAAAACCATTTAGTGTCAAGAATAAAAATTTCTACGCATGCATTTGGTAAATCATGAATTCAAAATATGCACACGTGCCTTGGACGTGCAAAACATTATTATACTTGATTATCGGGGGTCGTGTACAGAACCATGTATATGCTCATCAATTTGCTTACATTTGATTTAGGATCATGGTGTAATTTACGGATTGGACGTCCTCTTCTTACTAGTTAGAAGAACACCTGATGATGCTTAATAACGGTAATTCCTTAGATCATGACACGTGGCGAATGACGTGTCACATGCATAAGCCAGTTAGGCCTCTGAGGGTCACGGAGGGAGAACCAGTATACTACAGTGGGGGCTTCTCTCAAACCCTGTCTCCGAGGTTGCACCCCATTCCTTGCCTCCGAGCACCTCAGCAGCCAAGCCAACTGTCCCTTTGCTCTACTCCAAGCTATCACAGGCCCGAGCCTCCTCGGCCCTCTCAGCTCGCCTCCGGGCTCGAGCAGAACCAAGATACCTCGGCTCTCCCGCTCGTCCGCGAGCTCTCCCGCTCGTCCGCGAGCTCTCCCGCTGAGGTCATCTTCCTCGGTCTCATCGACTGACCAACGGCACCGCTCACAGGCGCAACCGCCATCCCGCGAATCTCGCCATACGCGAGATATCCGCCGGCCACATCCTACGTTCTACGCCATCACGATCCCCCATTAACGAGCATGTCTCGCCATTAATGGGAGATTCCGCTCATCACGCAGGCGTGACGTCAGGAGCGTAACGGCCGGCGTGATTCTCGTGCCTGCCTGCCTCCTGCCATCGCTATATAAACCCCTCCTTCAGACGGTTCAAGTAAGCCATTTTTACTCCACTAAGCCGTTACTCTGCTCGGATTTCCTCTCTAACTTGACCTTCGGAGGGTCCTCGGTGGTACAACCATCCCGGGACTTCCTTGCAGGTAGCTTGACAACAACAACCTCAAACCCATTGAGATCCACACGCTTCAGGAGCCTGCCTCCAGATCCAATCTCAGCCGTCCATCGCCGCCGTCAGCAGATCAACGGAAGGTAACATCTTGGCGTGATCCAGGTCGCGTCAGCTGGCGCCGTCTGTGGGAATACTTGATTCCACAAAAACAAAAAACTCATCTTCTGATCCCAACCCAATGGCGAGCGGTTATCACGACGATCCAAGCACTAGCCGTCGCCTCCCCCTCAACAGAGACGCGGACGAATCCCCTCCTCCGACGAGCATCTACAACGCCTTAGCAGCCCGGATAGATCGACTCACATCCGTCGTGGACGCGCTCGTCCGTGTCCAGATGGCGGGGCAAGCTCCCCAGGTCGCTGCTCCCCCACTTCAGGACCAGCACCCCTACAGAGGGAGAGAAGACTCTGCTCGCGTCGGTACAGCCGACTACCGCCTCGTTACCTCCCACGGCCGCAGATCTCCCGGGCCAATACATTCTGCAACCCGCGTCAGTGCCGAGGTCCGTCGCCCGAGTGCCTCTCCCCAAGCCCCTACGTGCTCCTGTCCCTCCCGAGGAGATGTCGGTCAGTTCACCTGCTCCCAGGCATGACCAACACCCCCTCCCTCGATGGGGTCGCACGGATGGGACTCGTCACGGCAGCTCGAAGGCTACCTCGCCAGGGGACCTAAGGAATCTCGTTGAAAGGAACCGCGGCCGCGGCCAGACACAGGTATCCAACAGCAGAGGCCAAGGATCGAAGCCCTCACCAAGAGGCAGCCGAGCAGCTACCCTGCTCGACTATCCCTGGCTGGTAGCTCCCTACCCCACAACGCTATGGATCAAAGCCCTCGCCAAGAGGCAACCGAGCAGCTTCACTGCTCGGTCCATCCTTAGCAGACCTCCCACGGCCCCTCAAACGCTAAGGATCGAAGCCCTCACTAAGAGGCAGCCGAGCAGCTACCCTGCTCGGCTATCCCTGGCTGGTAGCTCCCTACCCCACAACGCCAGGGATCAAAGCCCTCGCCAAGAGGCAACTGAGCAGCTTCACTTCTCGGTCCATCCTTAGCAGGCCTCCCACGACCCCTCCAGCGCTAAGGATCGAAACCCTCACCAAGAGGCAGCCGAGCGGCTACCCTGCTCGGCTATCCCTGGCTGGTAGCTCCCTACCCCACAACGCCAGGGATCAAAGCCCTCGCCAAGAGGCAACTGAGCAGCTTGAATGCTCGGCCCATCCTTAGCAGGCCTCTTAAGGCCCCTCCAGCGCTAAGGATCGAAGCCCTCACCAAGTGGCAGCCGAGGAACTACCCTGCTTGGCTATCCCTGGCTGGTAGCTTTCTACCCCATAATGCCAGGGATCAAATCCCTCGCCAAGAGGCAACTGAGCAGCTTCACTACTCGGTTCATCCTTAGCAGGCCTCCCACGGCCCCTCCAGTGCTAAGGATCGAAGCCCTCACTAAGAGACAGCCGAGCGGCTACCCTGCTCGGCTATCTCTGAGTAGTAGCTCCTTACCCCACAATGCCAGGGATCAAAGCCCTCGCCAAGAGGCAACTGAGCAGCTTCACTGCTCGGCCCATCCTTAGCAGGCCTCTTACGACCCCTCCAGCGCTAAGGATCGAAGCCCTCACCAAGAGGCAGCCGAGCGGCTACCCTGTTCGGCTATCCCTGGCTGGTAGCTCCCTACCCCACAACGCTAGGGATCAAAGCCCTCGCCAAGAGGCAACTGAGCAGCTTCACTGCTCGGTCCATTCTTAGCAGGCCTCCCACGGCCCCTCCAGCGCTAAGGATCGAAGCCCTCACCAAGAGGCAGCTGAGCGGCTACCCTGCTCGGCTATCCCTGTCTGGTAGTTCCCTACCCCACAACGCCAGGGATCAAAGCCCTCGCCAAGATGCAGCCGAGCGACTACCCTGCTCGGCTATCCCTGGCTGGTAGCTCGTTACTCCACAATTCCAGGGATCGAAGCCCTCGCCAAGAGGCACCGGGCAGCAACCCCGCTCGGCCATCTTTAAGGATCAAAAGCCCTCGCAAGAGATAATCGGGCCCGCCCTTTCTCGGTTATCCCTGGCTGGTAGCTCCCTACCCCAACACACCAGGGATCAAAGCCCTCGCCAAGAGGCACCGGGCAGTAACCCTACTCGGCCCGTCCTTAGTAGGCCTCTTACGGCCCCTCCCGCGCTAAGGATCAAAAGCCCTCACAAGAGGCAGCCGAGCGGCTACCCTGCTCGGCTATCCCTGGCTGGTAGCTCCCTATCCCACAATGCCAGGGATCAAAGCCCTCGCCAAGAGGCACCGGACGGCAACCCTGCTCGGCCATCCTTAAGGATCAAAGCCCTCGCCAAGAAGCACCGGGCAGTAACCCTGCTCGTCCCATCCTTAGTAGGCCTCTTACGACCCCTCCCGCGCTAAGGATCAAAGCCCTCGCCAAGAGGCACCGGGCAGTAACCCTGCTCGGCCCGTCCTTAGTAGGTCTCTTACGGCCCCTCCCGTGCTAAGGATCAAAGCCCTTACCAAGAGGCAGCCGAGCGGCTACCCTGCTCAGTTATCCCTGGCTGGTAGTTTCCTACCCCACAACGCCAGGGATCAAAGCCCTCATCAAGAGGCAGCCGAGCGGCTACTCTACTCGGCTATCCCCAGCTGGTATTGTTAGTTATATGTATGCCCTAGAGGCCATTACTGTACATACGATGTATATTGTAGTGGATGCTTGGACATATATAGGTAGGACTTTCTTGCTCGATATGATAGTATGCTATCCGGTTGCTCTTTATCTTAACATGTACTCTGATAGTCTCTATGTTACATGTTGATAAAGCCCTTAGGATAAGTACTTGACTACCAGAACTATGATGCAGATCATACTAGTGGGGGCAGTGTAGTCGCCAAGTACATCCTTCAAATGTTCCTAGTCGTGGGAGTACCGAGACAGGGCATCGATACTCCAGAGTAGACTAGCGTATGCGCTTCTTGACCTATATGATAGGCAATGGATGATCCCATATCCATTGGTGTTTGACATCAGAGAAGGTATACGGGTGCTCAGTGAAAACTGGGTACACTGGACGGACTCGCCGAGAACTCCCAGATGGTATTATACCTCACGTTAGATGGCAGTTCTCTGGTGACACTGGTACAGCTTAGTCTGTAGACCCGAGATCGTCATAGAGTCTTGTGTAATTCCCACAGTGCTTTGATTTCCATCATACCACGTCCAATGGGGCGTGCAAAACGGTGGCTTTTGGGTACAGTCCCGAATCATATGGAGACAATGAGCGATAGGAGGGGATTCGTCTCTCCCGATATAGGGAGTTGATGTTGCGCTGTGTTTGATTGGCTAAAACTGGAAATCCCTGGCCAGGGTTGCTGAAATTTACTGGTAAGTGTTATCAGTAGTTTCTCGAACTGTTATAGACATCATATCGACACGACTTATCAAGCTACTGGGGTCTGACGTTTACCACCCCTAGGCAAGATATGCGACATATTATTCGAAGAGACAGGACTGTACGGGAGTGTTACTGAATGGATTCGCTGGAGAAAGTACAGACTTGCTTGTTGATATTCTGATCGCTCAATACCCGGGTGGCTGTTACGTTTAGCAGACCGCTTGCGGCTTGTGGGTGTTTGATATGATCATCACCTACTGCCGGCGTATTGACGAGTCTTTAGAGTCCTACACAGAGATTTCCTGGCTCAAGCGAAACGGAGTAGGAGCGCATATGTGATATGTGCGGAAACGAGATTAATGCGAGTATGTGATACCGCATTATATTCTCGCGATGTGTGACATGATTGGTTATATGTGATATAGCCGAGTTATCGGATCGAGCGTTGATTCGATAAGATGTTGCATTTGATATTAGTCGGTTATATGTGATATAGCCGGATTATTAAATCAAGAGTTGATTTGATAATTTAATGTATAATTATATATATTTGATATATTATAATACATTAACTAATATTTAGCTCACTATTGTTTTCTTTTCTCACATGATGTGCACATTGTATATATATATATATACGCGATATGTACATTTGTGTACATGGATTGTGTCATGTTTGACGATACATACAAGATGAGTGTATGAGATTAACACAATGCTAGGGTTAAGTTAGGGTTTCTATTTATGTTAAGCTAATTCAAAAGAGATTGAGTTTATTATGCTAAAACTTGCACAAAAGTTTATGGATAAGCTTTGACAAAGTCAACCCTTTTGTCTAGTTTAAGATATTTATCAAACCCAACCTTTAACCATAGCCATGAGTTAATTCTCTACATAAGTTAGCCGTAAGGGCTTAACTCAACCATAGGTCCAATAATTCATTTGAATGAATTATTCACAAGTCTTCTTCTTCTTTTTCAAGCTCCATGAAAAAGCTTGCTAGCTCTAATGGAGTTTTGAGATAAAGTGTGAGAAAATCAATTCTAAAGTGAGCCCACCTCCTATTTCTTCATTCTCTACCACTTTCCATATAGTAGAGTGTGTTCTCTTCACAAAGTTCATGACCTAGTGAAGGAATAGCTTGATTCAGTGTCTCCTCGACGTAGATCATCTTCGGCCTCGAAGTCATCGAAGCAAGCACGTTCGTCTCTTCATAGAGCCTCTCTAGAGTCCAGAGTTTGCGATCGCAGCGAAGGGGACTACTACACGGAGCTATTTGAAGTGAAGGATCGGACTACAAAGGTTGTAATCCCAAACTCTTAGAAGTAAAGTTGTTTACTTGCTTATAGTTTTCGCATAATCTCTAGTTTACGATCTTGGTTAGGGTTGTTCGACACGTCTAAATTTTGAATCGGGTATGGTTGATGCCTTGTAGAACCTTGTGAGAGTGCTTAGTAACCCTACAGTGTATCAGAGCCAAGCTAGAGCTTTAGGCGAAGTCTAGACGAAGTTTAAATTCCGATCGAACCCCGAAACCCCATTTTAAACCCCTTCTCTGGAAATTTTTCAAAATGTTGATTTTTTCATATTAAAAATACTCAAAAAATTGAGCAGGGTATTATAGGAATTACTGTGAAAAACGATCCTTTAATTCCTTCAGAGAGCCGCGGAACTGCGGCAATAACCTACCATTGGCGGCGGTTCCTTGGCCAAATAGTGGGATTAGGGTTTGTTTTTAGCACAATTAAATCCGTAGGTACTTCCTGATGCTTCTGGGAATTTTTAATTTATACTCAAGTGTTGAGTTTTCTGGGTTGTATTGGGAACTCGTTTATTTGATCGGAAAGTTTAACTTCGTTTAAGTTTTTTTCGGGTAATTTTAGAACGTGTTAAAAAGTTCGAACGGATATCAATAACTCACTTTTTCCCCAGTCGGAAAATTTTTCAAAAGTTGGATTTTTTCTCGAGTTTGAAACTTCCGGAAAATCATGCAAGTAACGCGGTGTGTTGGAGATAGTGCCCTCAGAGTCAATTATTGGATCGCAGGTACGTGATTGCAATGATTGCGGAGGACCTATACCGGTAGGACAGTCTTACTCGAGATGATAGTATGCTATCTGGTTTGCCTTTATCAGTCGTGTACATGTTCAGGTAACTGATTACATGTTACACTTTGATAGAGCCCTTAGGATCTTGCTTTACCACCAACAGTATGATGGCGATCATATACGTGAGAGTTGGGTAGTTTATACGCATATCCTTAATTGTGGTCCCTAGTCGTAGGAGTTTCGAGACAGGGCATCGATACTCCGGAGTAGACTAGTGTATACAGTCGAGACCCCGACGAGGGGCGGTGGCCGGTCTCACAAGCCACTGGTGTCAGTTGAATCACCTAAGATGTATACAGGTGCTCATTGGGTTATGAGTACACCGGACAGGACTCGCCGGGAATCTGCTAGTTGGTATTATACATATCGTCATATAGCAGTTCCCTGGTGACATGTGTATCATCGACCTGAGGTCGTCATTTGTCTCGTGTGAGTTCCCACTGTGCTTTGATTTCTACCCTACCACGGCTCAAAGGAGTCGTGCAAACAGGTAGTTTTTGGGTACAATCCCGAGCCATATGGAGGCACGTGAGCGGATCGGCAGGGGATTCGTCTCTTCCGGTATTGGGGGCGAGATCGTGCTGTGTCTAGGAGAGCCATTACACAAAGCCCACGGCCGTGGCAGGAGATTTAATGGTAGGTACTCCAGTAGTATCTCAGGGTGTTATTGGGCTACACTCCGACACGACTTATACTGCTATTGGGGGTATGACGTTACTAGCCCCCTAGGCAGATATGCGATACTCATAGACGAACGGACCGAACTATATATACATTGTCACTGTTAGGCTCTGTAGGGTTTCCGGATGAGTTCGCTCATCGGCCTCCCTTGAGGTCAGTCCATGGGCAGCCGTTACGCATAGCTAGTGCCGCTGACGGTTTGTGGTTAAACCCACTGCCAGGGTACTGACGAGTCATTAGAATCCCCCACAGACAGTTTCCCAAGTTCGGGCGAAACGTTGTAGAGGCCGTATGGTTTTATGGCAGGGTTCGGAAAATGCACGTGCGTTTACGCACGTGTCATTTTTCGGACAGATGATACTGGTCGGCTTTGGTTTAAGCCGGATCCGAGTATTATATTGAATAGATATAATATTTTTGTCTTAGTTGCATTTTTATTCGGTTGTAATACAAATGCGGGTATATTTATACTGTTACGGGGTTATCCTGAAATTCGTTTCAGGATCACTTTTGGAAGTTGGCAGTTTCCAGTTTTCTATCAGCCGTCTTTTAACATTCGGTTAAAGACGGATTTATCTTTTCTTGAGATGAGTGTGGAAGTTTCTAGAAGCATCTAGAAGAGATGACTAGGTTGAATGGTGTTGTGTTTTCAATAGTTGCTTTTGGTGTGTTCACACTTTGTGTTCACACTAGAAATATTTGTTTGTGTTCACACTAGAGATATTTGTTTGTGTTCACACATGATATTTTCTTATGGTCACCCCCCCTCTCTTACACTCACCCTCCTTCTCCCTATATATGGCCGGCCCCCTCTTCTCTCTCTCTCACTAGAACACACTTGATGTTTCACCTGGTAAAAAGATTATGATAGATTTTGGGGTGTATGGAATTTCACAGCTCATTTCATTCCATCACCCGATTCGAGTGGCAACTTCATTAACCGTTCGTCCATAGCTTTGGACGGAACGAGACAAAGTCTTCTACTTATTCTCTACATCAATCTTGGTCGTCTCTTTTAGCAAACTTGACGACCGAGTTGCCTCGAGTCAGAGGCGGGAGCCCGTTTAAAGAATCGTCGACGTGGTGCCACCTGGACGAGCAGATCGGAGATCGATGAGATCGGAGCAGCCGCAACGGAGCGTGGGATGATGGTTAAAGAACGAAGGACTCGGATCGTTCGGTATAACCTTTCTACACTCTTTACAGTTTGTTAGTTTAGCAATAATGGCAGATCCGGGTTAAAGTATACGATAGCGCCAGTTAAAAAGTTTTTGTTCCGCATTTGGCGTCTGTAGACGGCCGGGGCGCTACCGTAGACTTACAGTGGTATCAGAGCCTCACCATTTTGCTTTACTAACTTGTGCTAACGCGTTTAAAATATCGATCGAACCGGATATCGAAAACTGCAAAATCTCCATTCACAGTTTCTGTCGATTTTAAATGAAGTCCTAAAATTATTCTACATATCACAGAAAGTTGTGCAGGGTTTTAGAAGCACACCGACCAAATTTGAGCACGTGATTCCACCTAACTGCAGCGGAATCGCGGCCAAACCCATGGTTTGGCCGCGCATCCGCGGCCGTTCTATTGAATCAGTACACCAAATTTGCACAGCGTCTTCTCTGTTGGAATTTGGGGTTTTTGGTATATATCTTTTGGGCCCAGATTTTGTTACTGTTCAACAGATGTTCGTGGGGCCCACTTCGTGATATTTAGTCGATCGAAATTTAAACATGTTAGTTTACAGTGCTTACATTATATCTCCGACCGGGAATGTCATTTGATTGGTAAACCGCGTCTGATTGCTATAGTTCTTTTAGACGGGTTTGCAAACGTGACATTCACGTTGATGTTCTGTGTTGTGCTGTGATGTTGCGGATTTGTCGTGATGGATAGCAGTGTGCAATGATAGTGCTGTTTGAGTTTATTTGTACATTTGATATTGCGGGGCGAGCGTCCAACATGTGGACTGCCGTCACTGCCTGTTGTATAATATTCTTTTGGGGCACGACCAGGTTGCGGTCGATGTACCTGTTGTACTATTTTTTATTACTGTACTAGGTTTTGCCCCGCGACGGAGTACATGGATAGCCGGGTTCTGGGAGGCAACGGGTCTGCATCTCATGGCTTTGAGTGGCAGAGGGGCCTCACTCTAGAATTGGCAGACTATTCGCCGCACTCGTAGTGGGTACATGTTGACCCAAGGAGGGGTGCTCAAGATTACCGGATTCCGTGAAGTGCAGGGTGGTCCATTCACTTTGCTGTAGGGGGCTGTCTCGCTTCAGGTTTTGGCGGGTAACTTGCCGCACCCGTAGGGGTCTAGGTTTCATTGCACAGGCTATCCACACGACCAGGGGAACGTCGGGTTTCAGCAACGGCTCTGTGAAACTCGGGGATCCCAGATTATCTGTATTGTTCTGTGATGCTTATTACTTTTCTGTAATGTTGCATATTATCACGCCTGGAGCGATTACTGTATATTGGTTTATATACTATTAGATGTTGTATATGTTTTACACCCGTGCTAGTCCAGTCCCCGCTCTGTCGTTAGTTAAGTAACCTAAAGGGTGATGACGGGACCCAGTGACGAATGCGGATGGCATATACGTACATTTTATTTTCGTTCTTTTCTGGTGTGATTGATTGATGGGACTGCGTTGATTCTGATCAATGCAAAGTAAAGCAAACCTATTTGGCAGTTGTTGGAACAAATTTAAAAAGTGTTATTACAAAGACGTTTCCTTTTGTTTTGCATAGCGGTATTCAGTGGAATATCCTGCACCTCATTCAACGGGGCAAGGGCCGATATCCTTTCACCGGGACTGACCCCTTGGGCAGAAGTTTGCGTCAGGGTAATAACTTCACTATAGTCGATTACAAGTTGTTTTGCACCGCGGTATTCAGTGGAATATCCTGCACCTCATTCCACGAGGAAAGAGCCGAGATCCCTTCACCGGGAATGACCTCTTTAGCAAAAGGTTTTCGCCACTATATTTTAAAAAAGCTATCAGGTTCCTTCAGCGATATCAAGTTCGTTACGTTAAAGGTTTTTCGCCAAAAACCAGCCGTAGCCCTCCGTCACTTCTTTTGGGTATTCAGTAGTATTCAAGCTATGCATTTTAGCCAAAGTTAAGGCATAGTGTTTGGTAGCTGCTGGGTATTCATTTGTTGCATAGATAGATGAGTTGGTTTGGGACAGTCGTTCTGCCATTTGGCCAAAGCCAGGGGCATGTGCGGGTGGGTTCAAATTGACAAGATAGTGACGGGTAGAACTTGGCATGTGACTTATGACATTTTGACCAAAGCCAAGGTTCTAAGAGCATGGAGCAAAAATCATATCGGGAGTTTCTAAAGAAACTGAAACTTGCCAAGTATGCGCATACCTTCTGGAGTATGAGTAACGTGGATGCATTCTATCACGTTATCATACGATGAGAGTTGGATCCTGATTCCCACTGATGAGTTGGTTTACTCTTCGGATGATCCCGATTGATTCTTCTTTCAGGTTTGGAGGAGAATTTGACAGGACAGTGGGAGGTTTCCGGATTAGATAAAGTGATAACCATTCTGATCTAGGTTAGAGTGCACGCAGAGTGTTTCTTTTCTCTCTCTCTTTGGCAGCGACCTTTGACTGACCCTAGACTATGACTCAGTGACCAAGTTGACGGAACCTTCTTAAAATACTGGCTTTTGGATTGTCTATGTTGCATAAGTCATTGCCACTCCTTCTTTTACCCTTTGAATTTCTCAGAACACCCCGTATTACTACGGACATCCACTTCCATTGGATAGATCCATCGTATGGTTATATACGAACTCGGAGGGATTTCTTCAAGGATGGATCAAGGTTCAGGAGAAATAGAATTGGTTTATTCAGTTGTCTTTTATTATCACCTTCTCTCAGGTTGCGAGGGCTCCTTGGTTTAGGAGAGTACACCTATTACGCTTATTGGATAGTCTTATTCCAAACCATAGGCAGGTGCCGAAAGGTAGGAAATGAAGAAAACCAATTAGCCTAAGTAGGGTGTGCAGAAGGCAATAACTAAAGACAAAATAAAGGGATTAGAAAGAGGGCAAAGTAAATTGCGACTGATATCATTCACGACCAAACCGCGTACTTCATCGCCACTCCTATTTCACCTTTAAAGGAATAAGGTATTATTCAGTTGTCTTTTATCATCACCTTCTCTCAAGATACGAGTACTCCTTGGTTTAGGAGGGTACATCTATTATGCTTACTGGATAGTCTTCTTCCAAACCATAGGCTAGTGCCGAACGGTAGGGAAGGAAGAAAACCATTTAGCCTAACAATGGTGTACAGAAGGTAATGACTAAAGGCAAATAAAGGGATTTGGAGAGATGGCAATAAAATATATGGTTGAAGTCATGAATTGGATTATGGAAGAGGCATTGCTATGAATACCAGGATACCCCTACGAAACATTTTCATGTTTCAGTGCATTGTTAAAGGAAAACTATTTTCCCGATTAGATACTTACTCCAAGGGTATGTATTTACCAGGTTTCATTCTCATGTCTGTATGGTTTTACAGATGATGAGTGGGAGAAAGTTATTGGGAATTAGGTGATTATCCTCATTATATCGGAATTCGTTGTAATTGGTGATATTTGAGGAAATCGCCAGGGTACAGTTTTCAACCTACGACGCACAGGTTATGAGTTGTTTAAACTCAGCGGACTTATACAGAGTATTGTATGTTGTCCAAGTGTCCTTCAGGACAAAGGGGTAGGTCCTCGTACTATGTTCTGTTTACTTATAACTTCTCTAGTTTTTAGACAAGTGTTTCGTAGAAATACATGGTCTAAGTTTTGAGAAGTTGTGGGTATAAGAATAAAGTAGAGAACCAGGTATCACAAGTATCGGGATTCTTCAAAAAAATCGAAGATGTAGATTCTTGTGATTGGTATTCAGACGATAGTGATGGTTTTGAGAAACGTGTTTCTCTTTCAGGTTATTCATAATTGGATGGATTCCTAAGTTGAGTAATGCTGATTAGCCTCTTTCCATTAAGGTGATATGCACTGGAGACAGCTGCATGATTTGAATCTGGTTCCAATTAAATAAAGTGCCAAATTTTTTATATTGGATATAGAATGGATCATACCTTAAAAGATGTTAAGGTACGGGGAGTTGTCCAGCTTATGCTTAAAACCAGACTCTGGATAACTTAGGGCATGTTTCTGTAATGGCTGTTTGTGGGTTGACCCTGGCTATGACGAGGGTTGATATTCTACCATTTGGAAGATCAATAGTGATATTGTTCTTAACTCGCCACAGTTTTAGTAAAATGGATTTTTTTTCAGAAAACATTAGTGGGAGTATGGTAGAACTGGAAGTGATTCCAGAACCGCGAACGATTACGGAAAATTTAATATGACCTATATATTCAATCAGGTTTGACATTCCAATAGCCACTCCGCAGATATGGTGGGTAACCTCAGACACCCGAGAGGTACTCCGGTAGCCTCAAGGACAGTGACAGGGAGGTTCTTATCTACCCAGACTTGACACTACTGTTGTTCCAGGCTATGAGACCCGGTAGGAGGGTTGTCGTACTCAGTGGGAGCAGCGGAAGCTTAGTGGGCAAGTAGCTTATGTCTATTTATAGACTAGAGCAGTTATAGCGGAAATAGATCATCTAATTTTGATGTGACAGTCATGGGTTTGACTTCAATCAGAATAGGGGATGGATCTGTTAAGAAGGTAGTAGGGTGTGATGTCATGGTATCTGGATGACATACACAGAGTAGGAAGTAAAATTCCTACACTACGATCGGTTGTACTTTGGTCGTCACACAATTGTTTCTCCAGACAGGATATGAACATAATATTTGACATTCTGGTTTCTAGATCTATGGTTTTAGATCTGGATTTGGGTAGTTACCCAATGTGGGTATTTTGACAGTATTCTAATGGTTTTTAGAATAGATGACTCCTGGCATGGTGGTGTACCTGCAGGTGATGGAGTCACCCTCTCTAAAGGTGTCTTACGGACTAAAGGAGAGAGGGAAGTGCATGATTGGCAGATCACTTGCTTAGGCAATTGAGTCAATCGTGAGATGTCAAGTACCATACCAGATGTTGTTTTTGCACTAGATGCAATAAGTTTGTATTAATCCAATCTTGGAGAAACATAAGGAAGCAGTTTTAGAACATAAGTACATGTTCTACGGATTTGATGACGGCAGCCTCCTTCGGGAGACGGTTATCATTCCAGGCTTCAAAGGTGATATGGTTGACAGAGTGATTGTCAGAGTTATAGTTTTTCCTCTGACGAGGGACAGTATTATGGACACGTGGTCCAAGCGGATACTGTGGGAGGCATGGTGCCGGATACTGATTAGGTTCAGTGATCGATACAGTCTAAGAAGTTTGGATTTGGAGTTCATTTATGAAATAAGTCCCATCAGATATCCAGACATATTCTAAGACAGGTATTACTCAATTCGGGAGATGGCTTTCTCCGCGAACTTGAGATAAAGAGAGACATAGAAAGAAACTTCTAGGCGGATCCACTCACTGAGGCTATTTCTCGAACACAATAGTTTTACAAACGGGCTTTGTGAAACTGATTAGTAGAGGAGTTGGATGTTCGGTTTCACACGGGCTGTGAGTAGTTGACATCGCAATAATTAGCCTTGAGTGCAAGTGGGAGATTGTTGGAGATAGTGCTCTCAGAGTCAATTATTGGATCGCAGGTACGTGATTGCAATGATTGTGGAGGACCTATACCGGTAGGACAGTCTTACTCGAGATGATAGTATGCTATCTGGTTTGCCTTTATCAGTCGTGTACATGTTCAGGTGACTGATTACATGTTACACTTTGATAGATCCCTTAGGATCTTGCTTTACTACCAACAGTATGATGGCGATCATATACGTGAGAGTTGGGTAGTTTATACGCATATCCTTAATTGTGGTCCCTAGTCATAGGAGTTTCGAGACAGGGCATCGATACTCCGGAGTAGACTAGTGTATACAGTCGAGACCCCGACGAGGGGCGGTGGCCGGTCTCACAAGCCACTGGTGTCAGTTGGATCACCTAAGATGTATACAGGTGCTCATTGGGTTATGAGTACACCGGACAGGACTCACCGGGAATCTGCTAGTTGGTATTATACATATCGTCAGATAACAGTTCCCTGGTGACATGTGTACAGGTTAGTTCATCGACCTGAGGTCGTCATTTGTCTCATGTGAGTTCCCACTGTGCTTTGATTTCTACCCTACCACGGCTCAAAGGAGTCGTGCAAACAGGTAGTTTTTGGGTACAATCCCGAGCCATATGGAGGCACGTGAGCGGATCGGCAGGGGATTCGTCTCTCCCGGTATTGGGGGCGAGATCGTGCTGTGTCTAGGAGAGCCATTACACAAAGCCCACGGCCGTGGCAGGAGATTTACTGGTAGGTACTCCAGTAGTATCTCAGGGTGTTATTGGGCTACACTCCGACACGACTTATACTGCTATTGGGGGTCTGACGTTACTAGCCCCCTAGGCAGATATGCGATACTCATAGACGAACGGACCGGACTATATATACATTGTCACTGTTAGGCTCTGTAGGGTTTTCGGATGAGTTCGCTCATCGGCCTCCCTTGAGGTCAGTCCATGGGCAGCCGTTACGCATAGCTAGTGCCGCTGACGGTTTGTGGTTAAACCCACTGCCAGGGTACTGACGAGTCATTAGAGTCCCCCACAGACAGTTTCCCAACGAAACGTTGTAGAGGCCGTATGGTTTTATGGCAGGGTTCGGAAAATGCAAGTGCGTTTACGCACGTGTCATTTTTCGGACAGATGATATTGGTTGGCTTTGGTTTAAGCCGGATCCGAGTATTATATTGAATAGATATAATATCTTTGTCTCAGTTGCATTTGTATTCGGTCGTAATACAAATGCGGGTATATTTATACTGTTACGGGGTTATCCTGAAATTCGTTTCAGGATCACTTTTGAAAGTTGCCAGTTTCCTGTTTTCTATCAGCCGTCTTTTAACATTCGGTTAAAAACGGATTTATCTTTTCTTGAGATGAGTGTGGAAGTTTCTAGAAGCATCTAGAAGAGATGACTAGGTTGAATGGTGTTGTGTTTTCATTGGTTGCTTTTGGTGTGTTCACACTAGAGATATTTGTTTGTGTTCACACTAGAGATATTTGTTTGTGTTCACACATGATATTTTCTTATGGTCACTCCCCCTCTCCTACACTCCCCCTCCTTCTCCATATATATGGCCGGCTCCCTCTTCTCTCTCTCTCATTAGAACACACTTGATGTTTCATCTGGTAAAAAGATTATGATAGATTTTGGGGTGTATGGAATTTCACAGCTCATTTCATTCCATCACCCGATTCGAGTGGCAACTTCATTAACCGTCCGTCCATAGCTTTGGACGGAACGAGACAAAGTCTTCTACTCATTCTCTACATCAATCTTGGTCGTCTCTTTTAGCAAACTTGACGACCGAGTTGCCTCGAGTCAGAGGCGGGAGCCCGTTTAAAGAATCGTCGACGTGGTGCCACCTGGACGAGCAGATCGGAGATCGATGAGATCGGAGCAGCCGCAACGGAGCGTGGGATGATGGTTAAAGAACGAAGGACTCGGATCGTTCGGTATAACCTTTCTACACTCTTTACAGTTTGTTAGTTTAGCAATAATGGCAGATCCGGGTTAAAGTATACGATAGCGCCAGTTAAAAAGTTTTTGTTCCGCATTTGGCGTCTGTAGACGGCCGGGGCGCTACCGTAGACTTACACGGTGGACCCTCTAGAAGAACACAAAGCTTAACTCGATTATGTAACCGTCTGAACCGCCTCTGAACCTTAGGGTTTGGGGCAGTACGGCGTTGCCACATGTAAGGCATTGGTTTGACCCTTCTACGGCTGGACCACTGGTACTGTGGCATGTGATGGATATTTTTTGAACTCCGCTCAAGTGTTGAGCTATTTGGGAAATCTTGGGTGTTTGTTTATTCGATCGGAAAGTTTAACATTGTCTATTTATCTGGAATGTGATACAATATTTGGAATCCACAAGTAGTTATGAGATAACTAATTTGAATGTTATAAATCTAGCAGTTTAGTCTCAAATGATCGGTTGCCACAGGATTTTGATGCGATCAAAAGTCCGTCGCAATCACGTAGCGTACGCGGATACTCGCCGGGTAAACTTAATAGATAGCCATGCCCCATAGTCCCGACCAAGTGACTGTAGGAGAACCCCGTCACCAAAAGCATCCGTTCGGGTGCTCGCGGCAGCGGTGTTCCGCCTTAGTGCACTTCGTCGACGGCATCCGGGGGTGCGGCCTTCTACTAAAGTTTGCGACGAGCATTCGATCAGGATGTCGGGAATCTTGTTGAATTGCCCGACTAGATATTGAAAAGTGTTTTTGATAAAGAGACTAAAATGCGGGGTTTATAATTGTTAGGCATGCGATGTCTAAGGAATTCATTTGGTTAGGCATGCGATGTCTAAGAAGGTTGTGGATTCCAACTGTTGTAGTTTTACACTTTCTTTTCTGTGACCGTAAGCGTAGTATGTGGTGTATCGCCGGCTTCGTTGCTATACATCAACGACAATCGGGATAGCATACTTGCTTACGTTGATAATATGAGATATTATGTGTTGTTGTGATATGTTATATTGGATCGTCGTGTTCTGAATAGCCGGGGGTTTTATGTGAGATGAGAATTTTTCTTTTTCATTCATGTAAAATTCATTTGTATGTAATATTCTTTTATTGGGGCACTTCCGGGCTGAGGATGATGTCACCATTGTATATTATTTACTTTTCCGCATTAGGTAGACCCAAGGCGGGGAGCACAAGTAACCGGGTTCTAGGGTCCAGTGAGAGACCATCTCGAGGAGTCGAGACCGGGTCTCCTAACCCTAGAATTGGCAGTGTTGCTTGCCGCTCTCGTAGGGGTCTAGGGATGTGGGTTTGGCTATTCATCGCGACCGTGGAATCCGTGTTTTATACAGGCTCGTACTAAAACACAGACCTCCTAGTATATCCAATATTTCATATATATTTCTTCTGCTGCAATGTTCTGTAATGAGATCATATTACTGCCTGAGGCGAATGTTTATATTATATATATGAGATATATGTTATATTGCAGATTTCGTTTCAAATGTGATGCTTGTGAAGCATAATAAAATGGGACTTCATTAATGAGATTAATGAAACTAAAGGAAACCTAAAGATGTTGTAGAAACTTGTCTTAAAAACTGGTAGCTCTAGTTCTTGTTTTGCATAGCGGTGTTCCTTGTAGAACATCCAGCACCTTATTCGATAAGGAAAGAGCCGAGATCCCTTCACCGGGAGTGACCTCTTTAGTGAAACGAGCAGATGCTACAAACTCGGTTTGTCTTTTGATTGCTTCTATAGTTCTTACTTTGCATAGTGATATTTGTGAAATATCCTGCACCTTATTCGATGAGGAAAGAGCCGACGATCCCTTCACCAGGAGTGACCTCTTTAGCGAAACTAGAAAAGGCCTCAAAAACACTCCATTTAAAATCACTCGATTCTACAACGATATCAAGTTCATTACGCAAAAGGTTTTCTTAAAAATTTGTCATAGCCCTCCGTCATTTTAGGAAGTAGAGTACTTAGTATTCGTGCTGCGTATGTCGACTTTAGTTGAGGCGTAGTGTACGGTAGCTAAGTGATGTCTTCCTACACAGCATATTATGCGATTAATTAGGACAGTCATATGATTATGTCGACCATAGTTGAGGGTCATGTGGATGGGTCTAATTAATCATGAAATGACGGGTAGAACTAGACTAGTGCTTATGATATGTTGACCTTAGTTAAGGTCATAAGTACTAGGGGTAAAATATTATCGGGAATTTTAAGTGTTGAAATTTGCAATGAGATTGCATACCTTCTATGAGATAGTTGGATCCCGATACCCGCTGCGAGTAAGAGTTACTCCTGAGAGAGTTTTACACATTATAATTAGCCAATCAAGTAGGTGTCTAGAAAGGTGTTAACGGGGTTACGCCCCTGGGAAAACGAGATTTATTTTAATTAGGTCCGTGCGAAAACACAGGGAACCTCCCTCAAAGTACTGGCACTGGCCTGGCTGAAAGATTGGCGAACTTGTAACGTATAATTAATCCCGGCTAGTCTTTCCTTTTAGGGTTTGAAGGAAGATTTGACTAAAATAGCGGGAGACATCCTGATTAGATAAATTGATAACCAATCTAATCTTGTAAAAGCGCACGCTGAGTGTTTTCTTCTCTCTCTTTCCTGGTTGCGACTATGTCACGCCTTAATCAAGATAATAATACGGATGTATTGACCGAACCCGCTTGTTATACTGCGCTAAGGAACGTTGGTCCCGCTCCAACTTATAATTGTTATAAGACAGAGCAGGAAATAGAGGATTGCCAGAATTCCCGTGCCGCCCAAACGAAGAAAGTGCATGTTGATGCATCTTCTTCGGGTGTGTTCATTACACAGAACTGTTTCTCAATATCCTTTACGTCCTGGGTATTTGATACCGGATCAGGATCCCACATATGTAATTTATTACATGGGCTACAGAGAGGTAGAGAACTGAGAACGGGTGATAAGTTTCATGAGATAGAAACGGTGCAAGTGTTGCAGCCAAGTCTGTTGGTAGTTATCACCCTGTATTACCAGAATACATTGATTCTGAATGAATGTTATTAGATACCGAACCTGATATACAACATCATATCAGTCTCTTTATAAGTAAAGAAAGGATATAATTTTGTATTGTTGGATAATGTTTTGAACATTTCCTAATCAAATGTTGATCGGTTCAGGCACGTTATCTAAAAGCGCAGACGTTCTAAATCAAACCACAGTTCTTAACGTACAGAACACACATAAGAGGAGGAGTTCAGAAATGAACGAATCCTTCTTGAGGCATTGTAGACTAGGTCATATCAATGCGACCCGACTAGCTAAAGTTACATAAAGATGCATATTTAAATTAGTTTGAATTTACATCTTGTGAAACTTGCCGGTCAAGTCACAGAGATAAGATGACCACAATTCCGTTTATTGGAAACAGAGAAAGAGTTAGTGAACTCTAGGGATTGATACATGCTGATGTATGAAGGTCCCCTGTCTACACATGTCAGGACCGGTTCTTTGTACTTCATTATATTCACTGATGATCTCTCAAGATTCAGACATATGTTCCCGTTGAAACACAAGTCTGAAACTTTTGAGATAATCACAGAATATAAGTTAGAAGTAGAGAACCAAAATGGGTATAAGTATTATGTCCTTTGATGAGATCAAGGAGGAGAATACTTGAGCACGGGATTTCTGGACTATTCTAAAGGAGAATGAGATTCTCTCTCAGCATTACTCCTCTGTATACACCACAGCACGTCGGTGTATCGGGGCGGAGCAATCATACCCTATTTGATATGGTGCGCTCTATGATGAGTACTACTGAGTTTCCTATTTCTTTTTGGGAGTTATGCACTTGTGAAGATGCATACCTATTGAATAGGGTTCCAATCAAATTAGTTGCCTACCACTTCATATGTGATATGGAATGGGAAGAGCCCATATCTTAAGTAAGTTAAGATTTGGGGTTGTCCGGCCTATGTCTAAAAGCAAAATCCGGACAAGCTCGAGGCAAAGTCAGTTCTGTGGAAGTTTGTTGGATATCCAAAGCATTCGCAAGGGAATATCTTCTACAAAACCGAGGAACAAAAGATGTTTTGTTTCTCAGTATGCCACCTTTGTGAAAGGGAATTTCTTATGAAGAAATTATTGGTCATGAGGTAGAACTGGAAAGAGTTCCAGCTATATAAACTGCAGCTGATGATTTGGTAGAACCAAAGGATTCAATAGTTTCCAACGAACCCCGGCCTCTCCGCCGATCTAGTAGGGTTCCTCACCCACCTGAGAGATACTTCGGTTTTCTCTATGACAGTGGGAGCGAGAATTGCATCATGAGATGATGATCCAACTAGTTTCGAGCTGGCCATCAGGAGTGGGATTCTGTAAGAATGGCTGGATGCTTAGCGATCTGAGATGGAATCCTTATACACCAACAAAGTATGGACTTTGGTTGCTTTATCTGAAGGGTTAAATCCCCATCAGGAACAAGTATATCTTGAGAAGATTACTTGGTGTACATGGAAAAGTTGAGACTTTCAAAGCTATGCTTAAGTTTATCCACATTCTACTTGCCACGGCTACATACCATGACTACGATATCTGGCGGTTGGGTGTCATGACTGTTTTTTCTAAATGATGATTTAGAAGAGAGCGTCTATAAGTATACAGCCAGAGGGCTTCGTAGACAGTGAGAGCAGCGGAAACGTGAGCAAGATGTTTTATGTGATAAATCAGGCATCGCGGAGTTGGAACGTCTGTTTTGATGAGGTAGTCAAAGAGTTTGACTTCATCAAAATGGTAGATGAACCTTATATATACAAAAAGGTAGTAAAGAGTATGGTGATGATCCTCGTAGAGTACGTGGATGACATACTCTTGATAGGGAAGGAGTTTCCTATGCTACGCTCGGTCAATCTCCTCTTATCACAATGATTCTCCATATAGGATCAAGGTGATACCTCCTAAATCTTGGGTTATGGATCTATGGGATAGATCTGATTGGATGTTAGGAATCTCACTAGTTGTAGTGAGATGGTATCAATCGATCCTGGGGAGAATCACTGGAAAGGTTCCAGGGTGATAAGGACGACTGAATGTCAGTCGCGGGCATTGTCTTTACCCTCAGTGGAGGGACGATATGTTGGAAGAGTTTCAAGCTAAATACCGTGACTTACTAGACGATTAAAGGCAAGATACATCGTTACCAAGGATGCTACCAAAGAGGCAGTCTGGATATATATAAGTTCATGAGATGAACTTTGTTCCTACCATTGTGTGACAATGGAGTTCTGGCTTTTGCCAAGGAACCCCCGTCCCATCAGAGATCCAGACATATTCTTAGGCAGTATCACCTGATCATGGAGATGGTTGATCTTCAGGGAGATCGACACAGACGAAAACAGCGCGGATCCACTCACAAAGGCCTATTTCCCAGTAGAGACTTTTATGAGATGGTTGAGTATGAGATACTTTAACCACTGCTGATTGTTGGGTATGCGATACCACAACAGATGGCCCTAGTGCAAGTGGGAGATTGTCAGTTATATGTATGCCCTAGAGGCCATTACTGTACATACGATGTATATTATAGTGGATGCTTGGACATATATAGGTAGGACTTTCTTGCTCGACATGATAGTATGCTATCTGGTTGCTCTTTATCTTAACATGTACTCTGATAGTCTCTATGTTACATGTTGATAAAGCTCTTAGGATAAGTACTTGACTACCAGGTGTTAGTGTTTATGCCCTAGAAGGCCATTACTGTATCATATTAGTTTGTATATTACTTAATGGAAGCTTGGGATATTCACATGTATATAACAGTCTTGCTAAACATGGTAGTATGCTACTTGGTTTTTCTATCTTAATATGTGAGTATACGTATTGATAGAGCTCTTAGGATCTTGCTTGACTACCGGCGTTGTGATGGCAGTCACACTAGTGGGGGCTGGGTAGTCTACAAGCACATCCTTATTCAGGTCCCTAGTCGTTGGATTATCGAGACAGGGCATCGATACTCCGGAGTAGACTAGTGTGTACGCTTCTCATCCCAGTTGGGGAGATGGTCTGTCCCACAGCCGTCAGTACGTCGTACTGGAGATAGTATGCAGGTGCTTGTTGGGTTACGGGTACACCGGACAGGACTCATAGGGAACTATTGGTTGGTTTTATACCAGTCGTCAGTGAACAGTTCTCAGGTGACATGAGTACAGCATAGTCCGCAGACTTGACACTGCTACTTCGCCTCGAGTGTGTCCCACTGTTCTTAGATTGCTACCCTACCACGGCTCAAAGGAGTCGTGCAAACAGGTAGCAGTTGGGTGCAGTCCCGAGCATTTGGAGGCAGTGGCGGTTAGACAGGATTCGTCTCTCCCGGTATTGGGGGTTGATATCGCGCTGTGTCAGAGAGCCATTACGCAAAGTCCCTGGCCAGGGCAAGCGAGATTTGCTGGTAGGTTCCAGTAGTTTCTCAGGGTGTAATGGGCTTCGCTCCGACACGACTTATACCGCTATTAGGGGACTGACGCTTGCCGCCCCCTAGGCCCGATATGCGATAGTCTTAGACGAACGGACCGGACTGTACGGAGATTGTCACATCAGGCTCAGTAGGAGTTCGGATGGGTTTCCTCATCGGCCTTCTTATCGACATCTACCTGGGGACCGTTACGTACAGCTATTGCCGCTTGCGGTCTGTGGTTAAACCCACTGCCAGCGTAGTAGTCGAGTCTCTAGAGTCCCACACATAGAGTTTCCCTACTCCAGGCGAAACGATATAGAGGTCGTATGGTTTTACGACAAGGGTTCGGACGCATACGTGTGTTTACACACGTACGACTTTTCGGACAGTTTTTACCAGTCGGCTTTGGTTTAAGCCAGTTACTGGTATCCGGTTATTGGATTTATACAGTCTAAAGTTTTTCCGTATTTTTGCGGAAAGGAGGGGCGTTCTCGTAATTGCGCGAGAAGCTTCTAGAAGATGGTGACTAAGGAGGTTTAGGTGGCATATACAATGAATGTGATTAGTGAGTCATATGGATGATTCATCCATGTCATTAATGCATCATAAATGCTTAATGACTCATGGATGTGAATCATCACTAGATATTATCAAGCATGGTTGTTAAATTCATTTCTTTTCTTTTCTTGATAAAAGAAATGCTTGATATATATTATCATAACTCATTCTTCTCACTTCATTATTATCTTCACCTTCTCTCTCCTCAAGCTCTCCCTCTTCAAACCCTAATCCTCCCCTCTCATGTGTTGAGTACAAGGATTAGTTAGACTAATTAAACCATAACCCTCACTCTATATCACCTAGCTTCTTTGATTAGCACTTAAAGAAGGTTAGTTGTCTCAAGTTTAGAGGCTAAGCTTGGAGTAAAGCTCTCGGGTGGATCATCTACTACTTCGAGAAGGCCGAGGAGGAGGAGGAGTTCGCAAAGACGAAGGACACGATTCGTTAGGTATAATCCCTAAACATAGTAGTATAGAACTTCTATGTTTCTTGTTAGTTATCGTTTAGCTTCGATTCGTGCGGTTAGTCGATGTTTAAGCAAAGAACAAGATCGTTTTTCATATTTCTGCCTCCCCGCAAGTCGTGGGGTGTTGTACATCGACTTACAGTGGTATCAGAGCCTCGCTAAACAATAAATAACTTACTTGCAAATTTGTATGAATTTCGAACGGAAAAAACGAAACCGGAAAAACCCGAAATCACAAGTTTCTGTCGTTTTTTAAATGAAGTCCAAAAATTTTTCAGGGAGGTTCAGAAAGCTTAAAAAGATAGTAGAAGAACACCCAAGAAATTTGGGCTCCTGAATCGCCTAAAGCGCCGCGGAACCGCGGCGGATTGCACCGATCCGCCGCGCTTCCGCCGCCGAGTTGGTGATTCAGGAACCCAATTTTCCTGTGTTGCTTCTCTGTGATATTTGGTATTTTCTGGAAGTTTTTATTTTTGCTCAGGTTTCAGATTTACAGAGAAGTATTGGAGCAAAATTAAAAGTGTTTAATCGATCGAAATTATACAGTATTTGCTTGTTGGATTATATCTGTGTTTGTATAATGTGTTCGTAAACCTCCCCTAACTGCTAGTATGTCGGTTGGCAGGGGGTTGCACATTTCTTAATGGTTTTGTATCTGTTTGTGAATATGAACTGTGTTGGACTGTTGTGATGTATAGCCGGGGTTATGTGATGGGTTATTATTTAATTCATTTGATGTAAATGTAATTTGTTGTAATATTATTTTGCGGGGCACATCCAAGTTGCGGTTGTAGCCACCGTTGTATTATTTCATTTTACTGTTTTTGCTCCTAGGACAGACCCAAGGTGGGGTGCACAAACTGTCGGGCGGGTAGTTTGCCGTACCCGTTAGGGTCTTGGGTGGGGTAATGGCTATTCATCACAACTGTGTAATCCGTCTTTTGTTGCAGGCTCAAAACAAACACGGATTGCTTGCAAATCCAATAAAGTTCATCTGTGATCTGGAATGCCTATTATTGCGTCTGACGAATGTACAATATCTATATATGATAGATATTTAGACGTCACTTATGTTTTACACCCGCGCTAGCCCAGCCCCCGCTCTGTCATTAGTTAAGTAACCTAACGGGTGATGACGGGACCCCGTGGCGAATGCGGATGGCATAAGAGGACGTTGTATTTTCGTTGTTTTCTGCAATGATAGGTTAATGATGGGACGCATTATCTATAATGCAAAGAAAAACAAACCAAAGTTTAAATCGTTGGAACAATTTAAAAGAAACCACTCGGTTAATTTTTAAAAAAAACAGATATTTTTTTAAATACGGAGCTTTAACTACTCCTTTTAAAAGCTATCAGGTTCCTTCGGTTATATCAAGTTCACTACATTCACGGTTTCGCCAAAACCAGTCGTAGCCCTCCGTCATTTCTTATGGATAGTCAGTAGTATTCAAGCTATGTTTGTTGGCTTTCGTCAAGGCATAGTGTTTGGTAGCCACTGGGTATTCATTTGTTGATAGATATATGTGTTGGTTTGGAACAGTCGCATTACCTTGTTGGCTTACCTCAAGGGTATATACGGGTGGGTTCAAATTAACAAGATAATGATGGGCAGAACTTGACATGTGACTTATGATTTGTTGGCTTACGTCAAGGTCATAAGAGCATGGGGCAAAAACCTATATCGGGAATTTCTAAAGAAACTGAAATTTGCAAAGAGATGCATACCATTTGGAGTTTGATGAATGTTGGTAGGATTCCTTCAACATTATCATACGATGATATTTGGATCCCGATCCTACTGTGAGTATATGCTACTTATCAGGATATTCGTCACTTAACGATTAATGCTATAAACCAAGTAGGTGTCCAGAAAAGTGTCAGCGGGGTTACGCCCCCAGAGAAAAGAGGTTATTTAATTAAGGAACTTCGCGAAAGCGTTGGAAAACCTCCCTCGAAGTATCGACACTGGCCTGGCTGAACGGTTAAGCAAGTATTGTACGGTGAGAATAGTCCTGGCTAATTCTTCTTTTATGGTTTGAGGAAGGATTCGAGAAACAGTGGGAGCCATCCAGTTTAGATAAACTAAAAACCACTCTAAACTTGCAAGAGCATCATGCTAAAGAGTTTTCTTCTCTCTCTCCTAATTGCAGCGACCCTGAAAATGACTGGACTTAAGTTACTTTTAGAGAAAAATATACTGACAGGGCCAAACTATAAAGATTGGCTGCGGAATGTCAAAATGTCTTTGACCTATGACAAATTGGGGTACGTCCTCACCGCTACGGCACCTGCTGTCCCTGGTCCCAAATCCAGCAATGCGGATAAGGAAATCCGCAAAACCTGGGATTTAGATTGCGCGAAAGCCAAGTGCATCGTGCTTGCCTCAATGAACAATGAACATCAGAGGAGGCACGAGGATATGAACCTAGATGGCATATTTCTCCATACAAAGGAACTTTATGGAGAGCAATCTCGTATAGCAAGATACGAGACCTCTAAGAACTTGTTTCGAGCGAGGTTGGCTGTCGGGTCATCGGTAGGAGAACATGTCCTAAAGATGATCAGCTATATTGAAGAGCTCGCAGACCATGGGACGACTTTGGATAATGAGCTCTATACAGACCTTATTCTCCAGTCCCTTCCTCCCACCTACGCCCAGTTTATCCTGAACTTCAACCTTCAAAGAAAAGAAGTTGAACTTCCGGAACTCCTGAACATGTTAAGGAGTGCAGAGGGCACCTTGCAGAGAGCAAGGGAAACACCCGCTATGTTTGTTAGCGGTGCATCTTCTTCCGGGTCCAAGGCTAGGGCCAAAGGAAGGAAGAAGAAGGCCGCCACCAAATCTAGAGGAGGTGTTAGTAAGGTGGGAGGGAAGGGAAAGAAAAAGTTTGCGGTACCGGTAGTTGGCCAGGATGAGTGCTTCCATTGTCACAGGAAAGGGCACTGGAAGAAAGATTGCAGGGCGTGGAACGCCAAGAACCAGGAACCGAAGCAAGCTGTGGCTTCGACTTCAGGTGTGTTTGTAATTGAGAATTGTCTGTCGATCAACTCTACTTCCTGGGTATTGGATACCGGATCAGGATCTCATATTTGCAATTCATTACAGGCACTGAGAAACCGTAGAGTGCTGAAGGAAGGTGATATGACCCTAAAGGTTGCTAACGGAGCTAGCGTGGGAGCTGCGTCCGTCGGGGATTATCACCTAGGATTGACGAGTGGACACATTTTGGTTTTACATAACTGTTATTTTGTACCAAGCTTAACGTGTAATATCATATCAGTTTCCTTGTTATCAAATAAAGGTTATGATTTCACGTTTGTAAGAGATGTTGTTAACATCCACCTTAATCATGGTTTGATTGGGTCCGGTACCCTAAATAACGGTATATATGTTTTAAACCAACTCCAAATTTTCAATGTCCAGAACACACTAAAAAGAAAGTCTCCAGATTTAAATAAAGCTTTCTTATGGCATTGTAGACTGGGTCACATCAATGAGAGAAGGTTGACTAAGTTGCATAGAGAAGGATATTTGGACTCGTTCGAATATCAAACTTATGACACTTGTCAATCTTGTCTCAAAGGAAAGATGACAAAGACTCCATTTACTGGACAAGGAGTAAGAGCGGGCGAGCTCTTAGGACTCATACACAGCGATGTATGCGGTCCAATGTCTACACATGCAAGAGGTGGTTTTTCCTACTTCATTACTTTTACAGATGATTTCTCTAGGTATGGACATGCCTTCTTAATGAAACATAATTCCGAGGCCTTTGAGAAATTCCAGGAATACAAGAGTGAAGCGGAAAACCAAACAGGCAAAAGTATTAAGACACTGAGATCTGATCGAGGTGGAGAATACTTAAGTGCCGAGTTCCTAGGTTACCTAAAAGAGAAAGGAATTCTCTCTCAGCTTACTCCTCCATACACTCCACAGCACAACGGTGTATCGGAGAGACGGAATCGAACCCTATTGGATATGGTACGATCCATGATGAGTAATGCTGAGTTACCACGATCTTTCTGGGGTTATGCGCTAGAATAAGCGGCATATCTTTTGAACAGAGTTCCAACCAAAACTGTGCCTACCACACCATATCAGATGTGGAGTGGGAAGAAACCCTATCTTCAGTACCTGAAGACATGGGGATGTCCAGCTTTTGTAAAAAAGCAGCATCCGGACAAGCTCGAGGTACGCTCAGTAGAGTGTATGTTTGTAGGATATCCAAAGAACTCTATGGGATATTGTTTCTATTACGCAGAGGAACAAAAGGTTTTTGTTTCTCGTCATGCCCGCTTCTTAGAAACTGAATTTTTAGAAAATCAGAAAAGTGGGAGCGAAATAGAACTGGAAGAAATTCCAGAACCACAAACTGCTACTGAAAGTTTGGTAGAACCAGTAGTTCAAGAAGAATAGGACATTCCCGCACCCCTCCGCAGGAGTAGTAGGCCGTCTCATCCGCCTGAGAGATACTACGGTTTTCTCATAGATGGGGATAGAGAGGATTGCATCATAGATGATGATGAACCTACTGACTTCCAGCAGGCCATCCAGAGCGGCGACTCGGTACGATGGCTAGATGCAATGCGGACCGAAATGGAGTCTATGTACACCAACAAAGTATGGACTTTGGACTTTGCTCCAGATGGGGTAAAACCCATAGGATGCAAATGGATCTTCAAGAAAAAGATTGGTGTAGATGGACAGGTAGAAACCTATAAGGCTAGACTTGTTGCAAAGGGTTTTCGTCAAAGACCTGGTTTGGACTATGACGAAACTTTTTCTCCAGTGGCTATGCTCAAATCCATTCGGGTCCTTCTTGCTATTGCTGCCTTCCATGATTATGAAACCTGGCAGATGGACGTAAAGACGGCTTTTCTGAATGGAAATTTAGAAGAATGTGTCTATATGGATCAGCCAGAGGGTTTCAATCAGAGTGGGAGCAGCGGGAAAGTATGCAAGCTGCTTAAGTCCATTTATGGACTAAAGCAGGCATCGCGGAGCTGGAACATCTGTTTTGATGAGACAGTCAAAGAATATGACTTTATCAAAAATCCAGATGAACCGTGCATATATAGTAAAGTTGTAGCCAGAAGTGTCGTATTCCTCGTCTTGTACGTGGATGACATTCTATTGATAGGAAATGACATTCCTATGCTACAATCTGTCAAAGGATTCTTGTCACACAGGTTCTCCATGAAAGACCTGGGTGATGCCTCTTACATTCTGGGGATCCGGATCTATCGTGATAGATCCAAGAGGATGTTGGGACTTTTGCAGTCCAGGTATATCGACACTGTACTGAAAAGATTCAGTATGGAAGATTCTAAGCGCGGTAATCTACCGGCTTGTCACGAAATCACCCTCTCCAAAGAGATGTCTTCCAAGACTGATTTGGAAAGGGAACGCATGTCTATTATACCCTACGCTTCTGCGGTAGGCTCTATAATGTATGCGATGTTGTGTACTAGACCAGATGTAGCTTACGCACTGAGCATGGTAAGCCGGTATCAGTCAGACCCAGGAGAGAAGCACTGGATAGCAGTAAAGAACATTCTCAAGTACCCGAGAAGGACTAAGGAGATGTTCTTGGTTTACGGCGGAAAAGACCTCAGGTTGGAGGCCTTTGCTGATTCCGGCTTTCAGAGTGATAAGGACGATTCCAAGTCCATGCCGGGTTATGTCTTTACCCTCAATGGAGGGGCGGTGTGCTGGAAGAGCTCCAAGCAGGACACCGTTGCTGACTCAACGATGGAAGCGGAGTATATAGCTGCTTGCGATGCCGCAAAAGAAGCAGTCTGGATGAAGAAGTTCCTAACAGAACTTCAGGTGGTTCCTACCATAGTTGATCCAATACCTCTGTATTGCGAAAACAATGGAGCTATAGCTTTAGCAAAGGAACCAAGGTCCCATCAGAAGTCCAGACACATCTTAAGGCGGTATCACCTGATCAGGGAGATCATTGATCGTCAGGAGATCGAGGTTCGGAGAGTTGCTTCTGAAGAGAACATTGCTGATCCATTCACGAAGGCCCTACCTCAGATTCAGTTCGAGAGGCTACTCGAGATCATCGGTCTACGATACGCCAGTACATGGCCCTAGTGCAAGTGGGAGATTGTTAGTGTTTATGCCCTAGAAGGCCATTACTGTATCATACTAGTTTGTATATTACTTAATGGAAGCTTGGGATATTCACATGTATATAACAGTCTTGCTAAACATGGTAGTATGCTACTTGGTTTTTCTATCTTAATATGTGAGTATACGTATTGATAGAGCTCTTAGGATCTTGCTTGACTACCGGCGTTGTGATGGCAGTCACACTAGTGGGGGCTGGGTAGTCTACAAGCACATCCTTATTCAGGTTCCTAGTCGTTGGATTATCAAGACAGGGCATCGATACTTCGAAGTAGACCAGTGTGTACGCTTCTCATGCCAGTTGGGGAGATGGTCTGTCCCACAGCCGTCAGTACGTCGTACTGGAGATAGTATGCAGGTGCTCGTTGGGTTACGGGTACACCGGACAGGACTCACAGGGAACTGTTGGTTGGTTTTATACCAGTCGTCAGTGAACAGTTCCCAGGTGACATGAGTACAGCATAGTCCGCAGACTTGACACTGTTACTTCGCCTCGAGTGTGTCCCACTGTTCTTAGATTACTACCCTACCACGGCTCAAAGGAGTCGTGCAAACAGGTAGCAGTTGGGTGCAGTCCCGAGCATTTGGAGGCAGTGGCGGTTAGACAGGATTTGTCTCTCCCGGATTGGGGGTTGATATCGCGCTGTGTCAGAGAGCCATTACGCAAAGTCCCTGGCCAGGGCAAGCGAGATTTGCTGGTAGGTTCCAGTAGTTTCTCAGGGTGTAATGGGCTTCGCTCCAACACGACTTATACCGCTATTAGGGGACTGATGCTTGCCGCCCCCTAGGCCCGATATGCGATAGTCTTAGACGAACGGACCGGACTGTACGGAGATTGTCACATCAGGCTCAGTAGGAGTTCGGATGGGTTTCCTCATCGGCCTTCTTATCGACATCTACCTGGGGACCGTTACGTACAGCTAGTGCCGCTTGCGGTCTGTGGTTAAACCCACTGCCAGCATAGTAGTCGAGTCTCTAGAGTCCCACACAGATAGTTTCCCTACTCCAGGCGAAACGATATAGAGGTCGTATGGTTTTACGACAAGGGTTCGGATGCATACGTGTGTTTACGCACGTACGACTTTTCGGACAGTTTTTACCAGTCGGCTTTGGTTTAAGCCAGTTGCTGGTATCCGGTTATTGGATTTATACAGTCTAAAGTTTTTCCGTATTTTTGCGGAAAGGAGGGGCGTTCTCGTAATTGCGCGAGAAGCTTCTAGAAGATGGTGACTAAGGAGGTTTAGGTGGCATATACAATGAATGTGATTAGTGAGTCATATGGATGATTCATCCATGTCATTAATGCATCATAAATGCTTAATGACTCATGGATGTGAATCATCACTAGATATTATCAAGCATGGTTGTTAAATTCATTTCTTTTCTTTTCTTGATAAAAGAAATGCTTGATATATATTATCATAACTCATTCTTCTCACTTCATTATTATCTTCACCTTCTCTCTCCTCAAGCTCTCCCTCTTCAAACCCTAATCCTCCCATCTCATGTGTTGAGTACAAGGATTAGTTAGACTAATTAAACCATAACCCTCACTCTATATCACCTAGCTTCTTTGATTAGCACTTAAAGAAGGTTAGTTGCCTCAAGTTTAGAGGCTAAGCTTGGAGTAAAGCTCTCGGGTGGATCGTCTACTACTTCGAGAAGGCCGAGGAGGAGGAGGAGTTCGCAAAGACGAAGGACACGATTCGTTAGGTATAATCCCTAAACATAGTAGTATAGAACTTCTATGTTTCTTGTTAGTTATCGTTTAGCTTCGATTCGTGCGGTTAGTCGATGTTTAAGCAAAGAACAAGATCGTTTTTCATATTTCCGCCTCCCCGCAAGTCGTGGGGTGTTGTACATCGACTTACACCAGGACTATGATGCAGATCATACTAGTGGGGACAGTGTAGTCGCTAAGTATATCCTTCAAATGTTCCTAGTCATGGGAGTACCGAGACAGGGCATCGATACTCCAGAGTAGACTAGCGTATGCGCTTCTTGACCTATATGATGGGCGATGGATGATCCCATATTCATTATTGTTTGACATCAGAGAAGGTATACGGGTGCTCAGTGAAAACTGGGTACACTGGACGGACTCGCCGAGAACTCCCAGATGGTATTATACCTCACGTCAGATGGCAGTTCTCTGGTGACACTGGTACAGGTTAGTCTGTAGACCCGAGATCGCCATAGAGTCTTATGTGATTCCTACTGTGCTTTGATTTCCATCATACCACATCCAATGGGGCGTGCAAAACGGTGGCTTTTGGGTACAGTCCGGAATCACATGGAGACAATGAGCGATTGGAGGGGATTCGTCTCTCCCGATATAGGGAGTTGATGTTGCGCTGTGTTTGATTGGCTATAACTGGAAATCCCTGGCCAGGGTTGCTGAGATTTACCGGTAAGTGTTATCAGTAGTTTCTCGAACTGTTATATACCTCATATCGACACGACTTATCAAGCTACCGCGGTCTGACGTTTACCACCCCTAGGCGAGATATGCGACATATTATTCGAAGAGACCGGACTGTACGAGAGTGTTACTGAATGGATTCGCTGGAGAAAGTACATGCTTGCTTGTTAATCTTCTGATCGCTCAATACCCGGGTGGCCGTTACGTTTAGTAGACCGCTTACGGCTTGTGGGTATTTGAAATGATCATCACCTACTGCCGGCGTATTGACGAGTCTTTAGAGTCCTACACAGAGGTTTCCTGGCTCAAGCGAAACGGAGTAGGAGCGCATATGTGATATGTGCGGAACGAGATTAATGCGAGTATATGATACCGCATTATATTCTCGTGATGTGTGACATGATTGGTTATATGTGATATAGCCGAGTTATCGGATTGAGCGTTGATTCGATAAGATGTTGCATTTGATATTAGTCGGTTATATGTGATATAGCCGGATTATTAAATCAAGAGTTGATTTGATAATTTAATATATAATTATATATATTTGATATATTATAATACATTAACTAATATTTAGCTCACTATTGTTTTCTTTTCTCACATGATGTGCACATTGTGTATATATATACGTGATATGTACATTTGTGTACATGGATTGTGTCATGTTTGAAGATACATATAAGATGGGTGTATGAGATTAACACAATGCTAGGGTTAAGTTAGGGTTTCTATTTATGTTAAGCTAATTCAAAAGAGATTGAGTTTGTTATGCTAAAGCTTGCACAAAAGCTTATGGATAAGCTTTGACAAAGTCAACCCTTTTGTCTAGTTTAAGATATTTATCAAACCCAACCTTTAACCATAGCCATGAGTTAATTCTCTACATGAGTTAGCCATGAGGGCTTAACTCAACCATAGGTCCAATAATTCATTTGAATGAATTATTCACAAGTCTTCTTCTTCTTCTTCAAGCTCCATGAAAAAGCTTGCTAGCTCTAATGGAGTTTTGAGATAAAGTGTGAGAAAATCAATTCTAAAGTGAGCCCACCTCCTACTTCTTCATCCTCTAGCACTTGCCATGTAGTAGAGTGTGTTCTCTTCACAAAGTTCATGACCTACTGAAGGAATAGCTTAATTCAGTGTCTCCTCGACGTAGATCATCTTCGGCCTCGAAGTCATCGATGCAAGCACGTTCATTTCTTCATAGAGCCTCTCTAGAGTCCGGGGTTTGCGATCGCAGCGAAGGGGACTACTACACGGAGCTATTTGAAGTGAAGGACCGGACTACAAAGGTTGTAATCCCAAACTCTTAGAAGTAAAGTTGTTTACTTGCTTATAGTTTTCGCATAATCTCTAGTTTACGATCTTGGTTAGGGTTGTTCGGCACGTCTAAATTTTGAATCGGGCATGGTTGATGCCTTGTAGAACCTTGTGAGAGTGCCTAGTAACCCTACAGGTACTTTCCTACCCCACGACACCAGGGATCAAAAGCCCTCGCCAAGAGGCACCGGGCAGTAACCCTGCTCGGCCCGTCTATAGTAGGCTTCTTACGGCCCCTCCCGCGCAAAGGATCTGAAGCCCTCATCGCGAGGCCACCGAGTTTCTTCCTGCTCGGCGCATCCCCAGTGGGCATCCTCCTGCCCATCAGACACTGAGGATCTGAAGCCTTCATCGTGAGGCCGTCGAGTTTCTTCCTGCTTGGTGCATCCCCAGCGAGCATCCTCCTGCCCATCTGACGCTGAGGATCTGAAGCCCTCATCGCGAGGCCGCCGAGTTTCTTCCTGTTCGGCGCATCCCCAGCGGGCATCCTCCTGCCCATCAGACACTGAGGATCTGAAACCCTCATTGCGAGGCCGCCGAGTTTCTTCCTGCTCGGCGCATCCCTAGCGAGCAGCCTTCTGCCCATCAGATGCTGAGGATCCGAAGCCCTCCTCATGAGGCCGCCGAGTTTCTTCCTCCTCGGCGCATCCCCAGCGGGCATCCTCCTGCCCATCAAACGCTGTGGATTTGAAGCTGTAGGGTTCCTAGGAACACTAATGAGGTCTCACATGGCATCAACCATGCCAATTTCAAATTTTACAAGTGCCAAGAAACCCTAATACGGATCGTTAACTAGAGTTTAGGCGATAACAAATGCGAGCAAACAACTTTACTCTAAAAGTGAACGGAAATACAACCTTTGTAGATCCGGTTCTCCACCTCCATTGCTCCATGATGAAGTCCCTCCGCTGTACCCATCGGATCCCGGACTCTCGCGGTGGTTTCATCGAAGAAATGATTGGGCTAGGTCGTCGACTTCGATGCCGAAGATGATCTACGTCGAGGCAACACAAGATCAAGCTCCAACTTCACCAAGTCATGAAACTTGTGAAGAAAACACCCTATACTACTTGGCAAGTGGTAGAAGATGAAGAAATAGGAAGTGGGTTCACTTTAGAATTGGATTTCTCACTCTTTTTCTCAAGTTGCCATTGATGGAAGCAATGTTTTCTTCTTTGTTCAAGAAGAAGAAGAAGAAAAGAAATTATGATAAGTATAAAAAGAATTATCTTATCATATAGCAACCATAGTTAGGTGTAGAGAATTAACTAAGGTTAGGTTTAATGGTTAGGTTTAGGATATGAAGACAAAATGGTTACTTTAGTCAAAGATGCATGAAGCATCAAGAACCATTTAGTATGAAAGCAACCATTTAGTTTTTCTTTAACCAAAATAAAATAAATAGATAAATGAATAAGTAAATTAAAACCCTAACCATTTACTTAACCAAGGTTTAAACTAAACATACACCCAAACATGCATGTATCATCAAACATGATACAATCAAGTGCACAAAAAATATATCACATATACAATGTGCACTTCAAGTGAGAAAATCCATTTTAAGTGAACCAATACTAGTTAATGCAAAGTAATATATCAAATATATAATTATGCATTAAATCATTTGTTCCCCTCCGAACGGCGGCAAGGACTGACGTCTCGCCTGAGGTTCGGGGAAGATGCTAATTGGTGCTATCCGTCCACTTCTCCGAAGATGCCAAGTTGATTTATGGCACCGTATATCGAAGGTTTAAACGGATGCGTCCGATATAGCAGACTTCGTCAGATTCCCCCTCGCTTGAGGGGTTTTTGATTGTGGGGACGCTCTTCCCTGCAGGCGCAAGCCCCTGCAGTTAATTACGCTACCGCATCGCGGCAACCACTTTCTCCTTCTCCAGATGGTCACTTCGTGTCGTGTGTATTTATTTTATGTTTGGTTGCCCGTGGATTGTATACGGAGACTGAGTTATGTCGTCGCCCGTAGGGCGTGGACTAGTCCAAATCCGCATTATCTTAGATTTTGGTTTGGGGGTTTGGGTTTAAAGATACGTTAGCCTCCTTTGAGACTAAGATCGACTTAAACGTTTGTTAAGGATACGTTAGTCTAGTTTTTAGACTAAGATCAACTTAACGGGATCGTTTAGATCCAACAAGAGAGCAATAAAAGGGGGGCTCTGTTGTTTAGTTTAGTGACATTGCGGTCAATAGGTAGTTTAAGGACATTGCAGTCCATGGGTAGTTTAAGGACATTGCGGTCCATTGTTAGTTTTAAGACATCTCGGTCAAGGTTAAGGACCTCATAGTCCATGAGTTTAAGGACCCCACAGTCCATTGTTAGTTTTAAGACATCTCGGTCAAGGTTAAGGACCTCATAGTCCATGAGTTTAAGGACCCCACAGTCCATTGTTAGTTTTAAGACATCTCGGTCAAGGTTAAGGACCTCATAGTCCATGAGTTTAAGGACCCCACAGTCCATTGTTAGTTTTAAGACATCTCGGTCAAGGTTAAGGACCTCATAGTCCATGAGTTTAAGGACCCCACAGTCCATTGTTAGTTTTAAGACATCTCGGTCAAGGTTAAGGACCTCATAGTCCATGAGTTTAAGGACCCCACAGTCCGTGTCAATGTGTGGTCATCGGGACCCGTCACCTCTTTGAAGACGTTGAGGAATTACAACGCCAAGTATCAAAGGAGTGAAGAGATGTACCCTTGGACCGGGGTGGATTAAATAGTCTTCGGCCCAATTTGGGACCAAGACCAATTAATTATATTATGAGCTCATTAGCCCAATTAAGTTGGAATTGAGGACTTATTGCCAGCTTGGGCTAAGTCCAATCATGTTTAGAATACTGGCTTTCTGTTGGTCCATTGAAGAAGAGGCTTTGCCTCTGGCTATTTAGCCAATTGGGCTGAAGTTAGTGTTAAACACTAAAGATCAGCAGTGTTGAATACTGGGAACAAGTTAGTGTTT
Source organism: Agapanthus africanus (assembly GCA_030015575.1). NCBI lineage: Eukaryota > Viridiplantae > Streptophyta > Magnoliopsida > Asparagales > Amaryllidaceae > Agapanthus > Agapanthus africanus. The sequence goes on along the minus strand of JASDDO010000019.1, from coordinate 871,209,949 downwards.
TAACACTAAAAGACAGTTGGTGTTAAACACCAGCAACAGGGGGTTCAAATTAGTGTTTAACGCTAGAGCAAATCAATGTCAAACACTAGCAGCAGGGATTTCAGATTAGTGTTAAACACTAAGAATAATCAGTGTTAAACACTGGTGACGGAGATTTTAATTTAGTGTTGAACACTAAGGGAGTTAATCTTAAGCTCTGTTAACAGGGGTTTAATTTAGCGTTAAACTCTAAGAAATTCAGGGTTAAACACTGCAAATAAAGTTCTTTGATTAGTGTTGAACACTAAGGCCAAACAGTGTTTAACACTGGATCCCGGGATTCCAATTTAGTGTTAAACACTAAGGCAAGAGGGGTCACGTGGTAGCACGTGAGGGCGCCCTCCCTTCCTTTGTTCTGCTGAGAATATCGCATCTTTTAGAGCATCACGTGCCATCACGTGACGGGCATTTAAATACTTGTATGTTAAGGCTTCTGCCAAAGGTCACGTGGATCACGTGAGGCACTGCCTCAAAGGCCCTTCTCTGTGGATCTTTTCGGGGGTCACGTGGTGGCACGTGACCCTGCCTCTTTGTATGTTTTTTAGAAGATCTGTTAATCCCTTTTTTAAGAATTAAATTCTTCATAGGGTTGAACCCTAACGATAAATCTAAGAGGAATTAAATTCCTATTTCCTTCTAAAGATTTATATTCTGGGATAGAGTTGAACTCTGAATTTTCTGTAGGAATTAAATTCCTCATATATGTGAAGAACTGAATTCTATCATAGGGTTAAACCCTAATTAAATTCCCACTCTCTTTTAGAGAATTATTCTGAGGAATGAGATTCTGTCATAGGGTGAAACCCTAATTTCTTCTTTCTTAAAGGAATTAAATTCCTGTTATTTTAACAGAACTAAGTTTTTAACTAGGGTTGAACCCTGATTCTGTTCATTCTGAAGGAATTAAATTCCCATAACATAGGGTTAAACCCTAATTTTATTTTAAAGGAATTAAATTCCTATAGTTCTGTGAGAATTAAATTCTCAAGCTTCCATTTCCCTCTCTATGCTTTGGATCTGCATGGCAGGATCTCAACCCAATGAGAATTAAATTCTCAATTCAAGGGGAGATGTGCACTTTACAGATCCTCCACTAAAGAGAGAACTATGTTCTTCTGTTTAATATCAGAGTTAAACTCTGTTGAGAATTAAATTCTCTTTTTCTTTCAAAAAGCCTTCCCTTTCTTACCTAGGGTTTTCTTTTGCAGAAGATCCAAATTCCTCCAAAGTATCAAGGCTCTCTCTTTTTTTTCTATGTATCGATCCCTCTGCATATATCCCTCTGTGTGTCTCTTAGCTCCTATTTATAGGAGAAGCAACAAAATCAATTAGTTTTTTGATGAATCTTTCATTGAGAGATTTGATCTGTACTTATCATTCATTTGGACCTTTGGATTATTAGGTGAATTTTATTCACCATTGGATTTTAAATCCAGAGATTCTCCTTTGTTATTTCGGTTAGATTTTAAGGGGAAATCTTTCCAAATTCAAGATTTTTCTATAGATAGGTGATATTTAATCACCTTTAAATTTTTAATTCAATCGGTTCCTTTGGAAAGATTTGAGAGGTCTTTTCTCAGAATTTAATTCTGTTAACAGATGGGCTTTGAAAGCCGGTCACGTGTGGCCACGTGACCTCTGGTCACGTGTGGGCATGTGACCCCTGGTCACGTGTGGGCACGCGACCCCTTGGAACGAGCCCTCTTCTTCTTTTTGCGCTCTGCCTTCTGGCCGCTGCTTAGCCGTCACGTGCCACCACGTGACCCCTAGTCACGTGTGAGCACGTGACCCTCGTCTGGAGCCTTTTTCTTGGTTTAATCAGAGAATGAGTATGCTGGTTTAAAATGTCACGTGCCAACACGTGACCCCTGGTCACGTGTGAGCACGTGACCTCTTCTGAAGCCCTTTTCTTTGATGTAGTCGGGAAACTGAATCTGCCTTGCCGATACTTTTAGATGTCACGTGCCAACACGTGACTGCTGGTCACGTGTGAGCACGTGACCCTTTTCTGAAGCCTCTTCCGTAGGCTTTCCTGATTTTAAATCAGGAAACATCATTAAATTAACGCTTGATTTAACGATCCGGTCATATCGCATATGACCGACTAATATCAATAGTAACAACTTATCGAATCAACACTTGATCCGATAATCCGGCTATATCGCATATAACCGATCAATGTCATAAATCGCGAGAATCGAATACAGTATCACATACTGGTATTATTCTCGGTCCCGCATATATCTCATATGCGCTCCTATTTCGTTTCGCTTGAGCCAGGAAACCTCTGTGTAGGACTCTAAAGACTTGTCAATACGCTGGCAGCAGGTGATGATCATATCAAGCACCCACAAGCCGCAAGCGGTCTGCTAAACGTAACGGCCACCCGGGTATTGAGCGATCAGAAGATCGACGAGCATGCCCGCTCACACTCCTGTGAATCCAACCAGTAACACTTACCGTACAGTCCGGTCTGTTCATCTGATATGTCGCATATCTCGCCTAGGGGTGGTAAACGTCAGACCCCAATAGCTCGATAAGTCATGTCGATATGAGGTCTATAACAGTTCGAGAAACTACAGGTAACACTTACCAGTAAATCTCAGCAACCCTGGCCAGGGATTTCCGGTTATAGCCAATCGAACACAGCGCAACATCAACTCCCTATACCGGGAGAGACGAATCCCCTCCTATCGCTCATTGTTTCCATGTGATTCGGGACTGTACCCAAAAACCACCGTTTTGCACGCCCTCTTGGACGTGGTAAGATGGAAATCAAAGCACAGTGGGAACCACACAAGACTCTATGACGATCTCGGGTCAACAGACTACTCTGTACCAGTGTCACCAGAGAACTGCCATCTGACGTAAGGTATAATACCATCTGGGAGTTCTCGGCGAGTCCGTCGAGTGTACCCAGTCTCCACTGAGCACCCGTATATCATCTCCGATGTCAAACACCAATGGATATGGTCATCCATCGCCCATCTATATGGGTCGAGAAGGTATACGCTAGTCTACTTTGCTATCTCGATGCCCCATCTCGATACTCCCACGACTAGGGACCTTGAAGGATGTACTTATGGACTACCATGTCCCCACTAGTATGATCCGCATCATAGTCCAGATAGTCAAGTACACATCCTAAGGGCTTTACCAACATGTATCAGAGAGACAATCAGTGTACACGTTAAGGTAAAGAGCAACCAGATAGCATACTATCATGTCGAGCAAGAAAGTCCTCCCTATATACGTCCAAGCATCCACTACAATATACATCCTATGTATAGTAATGGGCTCTAGGGCATACATATAACTAACAATCTCCCACTTGCACTAGGGCCATCTGATAGCAGTGGTTGTAGTATCTCATACTCAACCATCCCATAATAGTCTCTCTCTGGGAAACGGCCTTTGTGAGTGGATCCGCCGTGTTGTCCTCTGAGTCTACTCTCCTAACCTCGATCCCTTGGAGATCAACCATCTCCATGATCAGGTGACACTGCCTTAGAATATGTCTGGATCACTGATGGGACCGGCGTTCCTTGGCATAAGCCACAACTCCATTGTCTCAAAATGGTAGGAACGTAGTTCATCTCATGAACCAATATACACCCAAACAGCCTCTTTGGTAGCATCTTAAGTAGCGATGTATCCAGCCTTTATCGTCTAGTATGCCATGGTATCTAGCTTGGAACTCTTCCAACATACCGTCCCTTTACTGAGGGCAAAGACAATGCCTGTGACTGACATTCAGTCGTCCTCATCACTCTGGAACTTTTCCAGTGATTCTCCTCTGGATCAATTGATACCATCTCACTCCAACTAGTGAGAATCCTAACATCCATTCAGATCTATCTCATAGATCCAAAACCTAGGATTTAGTAGGTATCACTTTGATCCTATGTGGAGAATCATTGTGATAAGCAGAGATTGATCGAGCGTAGCATAGGAAACTTCTTCCTTATCAAGAGTATGTCTTCCACGTACTCTACGAGGATCGCCACCATACTCCCTACTACCTTTTTTTTTATACAAGGTTCATCTACCATTTTGATGATGTCAAACTCTTTGACTAATCCATCAAAACAGATGTTCCAACTCCGTGATGCCTGTTTTATCACATAAAACATCTTGCACACGTTTCCGCTGCTCTCACTGTCTACGAGGCCCTCTGGCTGTGTACTTATAGACGCTCTCTTCTAAAACATCATTTAGAAAAGCCGTCATGACACCCAACCGCCAGATATCGTAGTCATGGTATGTAGCCGTGGCAAGTAGGATCCGGATGGACTTAAGCATAGCCACTGGAAAAGGTTTCATCATTATCCACGCCTGGTCGATGACGAAAACCTTTAACAAGTCTAGCTTTGAAAGTCTCAACTTTTCCATCTACACCAAGTAATCTTCTCAAGATATACTTACTCCTGATGGGGATTTAACCCTTCAGATATAGCAACCAAAGTCCATACTTTGTTGGTGTACATGGATTCCATCTCAGATCGCTAAGCATCCAGCCATTCTTACAGAGTCTCACTCCTGATGGCCAGCTCGAAACTAGTTGGGTTATCATCTCATGATGCAATCCTCGCTCCCACTGTCATAGAGAAACTGAAGTATCTCTCAGGTGGGTGAGAAACCCTACTAGATCGGCGGAGAGGCTGAGGTTCGTTGGTATCTACTAAATCCTTTGGTTGTACCAAATCATCTGCTGTAGTTTGCATAGCTGGAACCTTTCCAGTTCTACATAACTGACCTTGCCTCGAGCTTGTCCTGATTTTTCTTTTAGACATAGGCCGGACAACCCCAAATCTTAACTAGCTTAAGATATGGGCTCTTCCCATACCATATCTCATATGGAGTGGTAGGCAGTGATCTGATTCGAACCCTATTCAATAAGTATGTAGCTTCTCAAGTGCATAACTCCCAAAAAGGAAATAGGTAACTCAGTAGTACTCATCATAGAGCGCACCATATCGAATATGGTGCAATTGCTCCGCCCCGATATGCCATCGTGCTATGGTGTATACGGAGGAGTAATGCTGAGAGAGAATCTCATTCTCCTTTAGAAAAGTCCAAGAATTCCGTGCTCAAGTATTCTCCTCCTTGATCTCATCATAGGACATAATACTTATACCCGTTTTGGTTCTCTACTTCTAACTTATATTTTGTGAATATCTCAAAAGGTTCGGACTTGTGTTTCAACAGGAACATATGACTGAATCTTGAGAGATCATCAGAGAATATAATGAAGTACAAAGAACCGGTCCTGGCATGTGTAGACGGGGGACCTTACATACATCAACATGTATCAATCCCAAGAGTTTACTAACTCTTTCTCTGTTTCCAGTAAACAGAGCTATGGTCATCTTATCTCTGTGACATGACTGGCAAGTTTCACAAGATGTAAATTCAAACTGATTTAAATATGCATCTATATGTAACTTTAGCTAGTCGGGTCGCATTGATATGACCTAGTCTACAATACCTCAAGAAGGATTCGTTCATTTCTGAACTCTTCCTCTTGTGTGTGTTCCGTATACTAAGAACTGTAGTTTGATTTAGAACATCAATATTTTTAGATAACGTGCCTGAACCGATCAACTTTTGATATAGGAAATGTTCAAAACATTATCCAACAATACAAAATTTTATCATTTCTTTACTAATAAAGAGACTGATATGATTTTGTATATCAGGTTCGGTATCTAATAACATTCTTTCAAAATCAATGTATTGGTAATACGGGGTGACAGTGACCAACAGACTTGGTTGCAACACTTGCCCCGTTTTCTGTCTCATGAAACTTATCACCCGTTCTCAGTTCTCTACCTATCTGTAGCCCTATGTAACAGATTACATATCTGGGATCCTGATCCGGTATCAAATACCCAGGACGTAGAGGATACTGAGAAACAGTTCATTGTAATGAACGCACCCGAAGATGATGCATCAGCATGCACTCTTTTCATTTGGGCGGCACGGGAATTCTGGTATTCCCCTATTTCCTGCTCTGTCTTATAACATTTATAAGTTGGAGCGGGACCAACGTTCTCTAGCTCAGTATAACAAGCGGGTTCGGTCAATACATCCGTATTATTATCTTGATTAAGGCGTGATATGGTCGCTACCAGGAGAGAGAGAGAGAAGAAAACACTCAGCGTGTGCTCTTGCAAGATCAGATTGGTTATTTATTTTATCTAATCAGGATGGCTCCCATTGTTTTTATCAAATCTTTCTTCAAACCCTAAAAGGAAAGACTAGCCGGGATTAATTACACACTACAAGTTCGCCAATCATTCAGCCAGGCCAGTGTCGGTACTTTGAGGGAGGTCCCCCGTGCTTTCGCATGAACCTAATTAATGTAAACCTCGTTTTCCCAGAGGCGTAACCTCGTTAACACCTTTCTAGACACCTACTTGATCGGCTAATTGTAATGTGTAAAACTCTCCCAGGAGTAACAATTACTCGCAGTGGGTATCGGGATCCAACTATCTCATAGAAGGTATGCAATCTCATTGCAAATTTCAACATTTGAAATTCCCGATAATTTTGCCCCTAACGTGCTATGACCTTAACAAAAGCCAACAAACTATAGCCCGCTAGTCAAGTTCAACCCGTCATTTCTTGATTGAATTAAACCCACCCGCACGACCCTTGACGAAAGCCAACAAAGCCGCACGACTACCCTAATCCAATCGCATCGTATGCAGCAGATAAGCAGTATATAGCTACCGCACACTGCACCTTGACGAAAGCCAACAAATGCAGCACGAATACTATATACAACTTATCTGAAATGACGGAGGGCTACGATAGGTTTTTCAGAAAACCTATTGCGTAATGAACTTGATATCGTTGTAGAATCAAATGATTTTAAAATGGAGTATTTTTGAGGCTTTTCTAGTTTTGCTAAAGGAGTCACTCCCGGTGAAGGGATCGTCGGTCCTTTCCTCGTCGAATGAGGTGCGGGATATATCATATATATCACTGTGCAAAGCAGAAACTATAGAAGCAATCAAAAAGACAAACTGAGGATTGTAGCATCTGCCAGTTATTGCTAAAGGAGTCACTCCCGGTGAAGGGATCTCAGTCCTTTCCTTATCGAATAAGGTGCAGGATATATCATATATACCGCTGTGCAAAGCAAGAACTGTAGCTACCTGTTTTATTTTTGAAATTCGATTCTACAACATCTTTAGGTTTCTTTTATTTCATTAATCTCATTAATGAAGTCCCATCATTTAAGTACCTAAACATCACAGATAAATACGACGTACACTTATGCCATCCGCATTCGCCTTGATGTCCCCTCGTGCACCGTTAGGTTAGGTAACTAACGGCAGAGCGGGGCAGGGCTAGCGCGGGTGTAAAACATAAGTAACGTCTATATAATATATCATATATACTATATACAGTATCCATCACAGAACATATCACATGATCACATCACAGATATCGCAGTAGAAGAATCATATGAAACATTGGATATACTAGGACGTCCGTGTTTTCAATACGAGCCAGTATAAAACACGGATTCCACGGTCGCGATGAGTAGCCAAACCCACACCCCTAGACCTCTACGAGAGCGGCAAGCAACCCTACCAATTCTAGAGTTAGGAGACCCGGACTCGACTCCTCGAGTTGGTCTCCTACTGGACTCTAGAACCCGGTTACTTGTGCCCTCCTCCTTGGGTCTATCCTAGTGCGGAAAAGTAAATAATATACAAAAGGTGACATCTTCCGCAACCTGGAAGTGCCTCAATAAAAGAATATTACATACAAGTTTTTACATGAATGAAAATGAAAAACACTCATCTCACATAAAAAAACCCGGCTATTCAAACATGACGATCCAATATAACATATCCAGCAACACATAACATCACATGTCATCAACATAAGTAAATATGCGCATCCCAATTGTCACTGACATATAGCAACGAAACCGGCGATATCACATATTACACTTACGGTCACAGAAAAGAAAGTGTAAAACTACAATAGTTGGAATCCGCAACCTCCATAGACATCGCATGCCTAATCAAATGAATTCCTTAGACATCGCATGCCTAACAATTATAAACCCCGCATTTTAGTCTCATTATCGAAAACACTTTTCAATATCAAGTCGGGTAATTCAACAAGATTCCCGACATCCTGATCGAATGCTCGTCGCAAACTTTAGTAGGCGGCCGCACCCCTGATACCGTTGACGAAGTGCACTAAGGCGGAACACCGAACGGATGCTTTCGGCGACGGGGTTCTCCTACAGTCATTTGGTCGGGGCTATGGGGTGAGGCTGTCTATTAAGTTTACCGGCGAGTATCCGCGTACGCTACGAGATTGCGACGGACTTTTGATCACATCAAAATTCCGTGGCAACCGATCAAGTGAGACTAAAGTGCTATGCTTATAACATTCATTCAGTTGTCTCATAACTACTTGTGGATTCCAAATATTGTATCACATTCCGGATAAATAGAAAATGTCAAACTTTACGATCGAACAATCGAACACCTAAGTTTTCCCCAAACAGCTCAACACATGAAACAAGTTTAAAAACATTCACTTCATGCCTCAGTACCAACGGTCCAGCCGTAGAAGGGTCAAGCCAACGCCTCACATGTGGCATGCCGTACTACCCCAAACCCTAAGGTTCAAAGGGCAGTTCAAGACGGTCACATAATCGAGTTAAGGTTTGTTGTCTTCTAGAGGGTCCATCGCGTTACTTGCACTACTTAGAACGTTATTAAACCACGGAAAGATCCAACACTTGGAAATTTCCCGACAGGGGAAAAAGTGAGTATTTATATCCGGTCGAACATTTTAACATATTCAAAAATTATCTGGAAAACACATAGACAAGATTAGACAATCCGATCGAATCCACGACGCTCCAAAACACCCCAGAAAACTCAACTCTTGAGTGCAAATTAAAAATTCCCAGAAAACTCAGCACCTGAAGAGACAAATTACTGTGTAAAAATGGAAGTCTAATCTCATTATTTGGCCGCAGAACGGCCGCAGAAGCCAAGCTTCTGCCGCGGTTCCGCCGTGCTTTAGCCGTATCACTTGGTCATTTTTGCACCGTAATTCTTAGAATTTCCTGCTGAATTTTTTAAGAATTTTTAATCTGGAAAAAACCCAGTTTTGAAAAAATGTCCAGAGAGGGTTGAAATTTAGGGTTTCGGGGTTCGATCGGGTTTCTAACATCGTCTACGCATCGCTTAAGGCTCTAGCTAGGCTCTGATACCACTGTAGGGTTCCTAGACACACTAATGAGGTCTCACATGGCATCAACCATGCCAATTTCAAATTTTACAAGTGCCGAGAAACCCTAATACGGATCGTTAACTAGAGTTTAGGCGATAACAAATGCGAGCAAACAACTTTACTCTAAAAGTGAACGGAAATACAACCTTTGTAGATTCGGTTCTCCACCTCCATTGCTCCGTGATGAAGTCCCTCCGCTGTACCCATCGGATCCCGGACTCTCGCGGTGGTTTCATCGAAGAAATGGTTGGGCTAGGTCGTCGACTTCGATGCCGAAGATGATCTACGTCGAGGCAACACAAGATCAAGCTCCAACTTCACCAAGTCATGAAACTTGTGAAGAAAACACCCTATACTACTTGGCAAGTGGTAGAGGATGAAGAAATAGGAAGTGGGTTCACTTTAGAATTGGATTTCTCACTCTTTTTCTCAAGTTGCCATTGATGGAAGCAAGGTTTTCTTTTTTGTTCAAGAAGAAGAAGAAGAAGAAAAGAAATTATGATAAGTATAAAAAGAATTATCTTATCATATAGCAACCATAGTTAGGTGTAGAGAATTAACTAAGGTGTAGAGAATTATCTCATCGCGAGGCCACCGAGTTTCTTCCTGCTCGGCGCATCCCCAGCGGACAGCCTCCTGACGCTGAGGATCTGAAGCCTTCATCGCGAGGCCGCCGAGTTCCTTCTTGCTCAGCGCATCCCCAGCGGGCATCCTCCTGCCCATCAGACGCTGAGGACCTCAAGCCTTCATCATGAGGCCGCCGAGTTCCTTCCTGCTCGGCGCATCCCCAGCGGGCATCCTCCTGCCCATCAGAAGCTGAGAACCTCAAGCCCTCATCGTGAGGCCGCCGAGTTCCTTCCTGCTCGGCGCATCCCCAGCGGGCATCCTCCTGCCCATCAGACGCTGAGGATCTGAAGCCCTCATCGCGAGGCCGCCGAGTTTCTTCCTGCTCGGCGCATCCCCAGCGGGCATCCTCCTGCCCATTAGACGCTGAGGATATGAAGCCCTCATTATGAGGCTGCCGAGTTCCTTCATGCTTGACGCATTCCCAGCGGGCATCCTCCTGCCCATCAACGCGGTGGGTTCAAAGCCCTCCTCGCGAGGCCGCTGAGTAACTTCCTGCTTGGCGCATCCACAGTGGGTAGCTTCCTACCCTACAAAGACACGGATCTAAGACCCGCCGAATAAACTCATACTCAACACGCGATCAGCGCCTCAACTCCGGCAAAGGGAGGATACCGACCTTCCCACACTCGTCCTTCGTTCGACTTATACTCGATGTGCAACAACAAGAACGCCGTGTCGTCCTTGAACAATCCACCACGAGGAATTACCAGCGCCAAGCCGCACAGAAAGAATCAAGCAGTCCACTCTCAACCCGACCCACGAATAGATCGGAACGAGAGTGGGGGGCTAATGATGATGCTCAATAACGGTAATTCCTTAGATCATGACACGTGGCGAATGACGTGTCACATGCGTAAACCGGTTAGGCCCCTGAGGGCCACGGAGGGAGAACCAGTATGCTACAGTGGGGGCTTCCCTCAAACCCTGTCTCTGAGGTTGCACCCCACTCCTTGCCCCCGAGCACCTCAGCAGCTAAGCTAACTGTCCCTTTCCTCTACTCCGAGCTATTACAGGACCGAGCCTCCTTGGCCCTCTCAGCTCGCCTCCGGGCTCGAGCAGAACCAAGATATCTCGGCTCTCCCGCTCGTCCGCGAGCTCTCTCGCCGAGGTCATCTTCCTCGGTCTTATCCTGGCATCGCTCACAGGCGCAACCGCCATCCCGCGAATCTCGCCATGCGCGAGATATCCGCCGGCCACATCCCACGTTCCACGCCATCACGAACCCCCATTAATGAGCCTGTCTCTCCATTAATGGGAGATCCCGCTCATCACGCGGGCGTGACGTCGGGAGTGTAACGGGCGGCGTGATTCTCGCGCCTGCCTGCCTGCTGCCACCGCTATATAAACCCTTCCTTTAGACGGTTCAAGTAAGCCATTTTTACTCCACTAAGCCGTTACTTTGCTCGAATTTTCTCTCTAACTTGACCGTTGGAGGGTCCTCGGTGGTACAACTACCCCGGGAGTTCCTTGCAGGTAGCTCAGCAACAACAGCCTCAAACCCATTGACATCCAACACGCTCCAGGAGCCTGCCTCCAGATCCAATCTCAGCCGTCCATCGCCACCGTCAGTAGATCAATGGAAGGTAACATCTTGGCGTGATTCAGGTCGCGTCAACACCCATGTTCGAACAAACACTCGTCATTGCTCATGACGTTGTCAGGCTTTAGCTTTTTGAAAAAAGACTAGAGAAAAGACCAAGAGAGGAAACTCTCTTGCAATGGATCCATAAACCCTCATGATCTCCACAAAAGGTTTGGAGTTTCTTAATAACCAATACGAGACACTTTCTTTTTTTTCAAATGTTCGGTTTAGTCCATCTTTTAGTATAATATACACTGCCTATCGGGTTTGACCCGGTTTGATGTGCCAACCAAGTGGACGTTTTGAATTGGGGTCCTAAACCCAAAACGGTATCCGCATGGGATGCGTAAGTGTTTGTTGTCCGGTGGAATAGAAAACTTCTTGTCTGATCAACATGATAGTTTTCTTGAAACGTTTATCGTCAATCCAGATCAAATATGTTTTCAACTCCTGATCTATAATTAGGCAAAAAGGGATTGATATTATTTGTGTTTGTGTCATTGGTTATTTCAATCTCATCTGGACCTAGATCTAATTCATAATCATTGCATTGTTTGTAAACCCCAACTCATGCATTGATCTCAGATCTAAGTTATAATCATTGCCATTAAAAAAAATCCAAACATTAACTCATGAGGATGGCTTCAATAATTTAATCCAGCTAAAAATCTTTATTATCTTCTTTACTATTATAACTAAAAATTATGAGGGTATGATAAAAAGTTTCTCGATCAATTTTTTTTCCAAAATAAATTCTAAAAAGGAGAAAATTTCTTCACGGAACTCAAGCCTCAAAGCATGAAAACTCATTCTCTTAAAGACATGCATTTTTATTTTTACCCTTTCAACATTCAAATGCAAAAGTAATTGGTCAAAGTGGACCAATTCTTTTCAAAAAGAACCCCAATAATTAATATATTTATAACATAACTTACATATGAACCCTAAATTAATTTTTAATAGTATCATAAACTATTTTACATTTCATTCAGAAATAAAGTTGGTCATGAAAATAAAATAGCATGCTAATATTAAATGGAAACACATTTATTTTAATGAATATTAGATATCATATATTTTAAGGATAACAGAATAAATTATAATTATGTATTTTGCACTTATATTTTTATACGCATATCTTAATATACACATGTGCATTACACGTGCAAAAATTATAACTAGAACTCATGAGAGTATGGTAAAAGTTTCTCATTTTTCTTTTAAATTATGCAAAAACTGGATAAAATTTGTTTACGAAATTCAAGCTCCAAAGCATGCCAACTCATTCTCTTAAAGTCATGAATTTACCTTTTTACCCCTTCAACATTCAAATGCACAAGAAATTGGTCAATGTGATCCAATTTTTTTCAAAAAGAACCCCTATTATTAACATATTTTTTGTAAGTTGACGATGCTTATTGTCACTACGTCAGCAATCAAGGCGGAATATAGAACAAAAATTTCTAACTAAACACCAAAAACTCTAAACCAAACAAAATCATATCTATCAAATAGCAATTAAAAAAGAAAACAACAAACTATAGTAGAAAGTATGCGAGCTACAACCTTTATAGCGTGTTCACACTCGAGTGAAAGACCCAAGTTTTGTTCCCCGGTGTATGGATCGAGTTTGATCGACGACTTCCTCGTCGAAAATGATTCACCTTAAAAGAATCCCACCATAAACTTCAACTCCACATAATAACTCTTTTTTATGAAGCAACTTACTTTCACAAATAGCTAAGTGAAAGGAAGAAGATGAAGTGAACTCTCTTTCTCTCGCTCTCTCGTTCTTCTTTTGTTCTCAATAAATGAGAGAAAAGATGAATGATGGAACGAGACAGAGAATGAAAAGAGCATATTGATATTATCAATATAAAATAATACATATACCTCTTTCAACCATTCCTTTAGCCATACCCATTTCTTTATCATATAAAGAAATGATGTGTCCCCTTCTAAAAGGATATTCAAGATGTATATACTGTAGAGAAGAAGAAAAGGAATGGTTGACCGGTCTTTCCAATATAGTTATTTCTAAATATGTTCTTTTCTAATTTAGTTGTTTCTATATTTTAGGTTACTTTATTAGAGTTTATTTCCAAATAATTGAGTTGAATATTTCAGCTATATATAGAGAGTTGTAATCCTAATGAAAAATTATTCTGGAATATAGTTAATAAAATTTCTCTCTTTCTTCTTCTCCTCTTCTTCCTTCCAGCTAAAATTAATTCTAGTTTTGATTTTTACATGGTATCAAAACGTTGTTGATAGAAATTAGATCTAGATATTTTTCTTTCTTTCTTTTGCATCTTAAACAAAGATTCAACTACATATTCCATCTTAGCCACAAACCAAACAATTCTTCATTCGTTTTTTTTAATCTTCAGGCATGTTCTGAAGATTAGATCTTTTCTTTATGCCAAGCTTGACATAAACACAGGTTGAATAATTCAACCTAGCATTGCTCAAGGTTTTTGTTAGATTCATCTGTGACGATGTCATCGTTAGTGTATGAAGTGGAGGTTTCATCAGGTGGATCCATGCCCTCGGGGGAGAATTTCTATGGTAATCCCAATATCCAAATTACCTCCATGAAGCTTGACGAGAACAACTACCACGATTGGTCTAGAGCAGCTCTTCTTTACATCACAGGGTGTGGGAAGAAGGGTTATTTGACTGGAAAGAACAAGGAACCTAAGAAGGAGGATTCCTTTTATGATAAGTGGGATCAAGAGGACTCGAAGGTGATGTCATGTCTTCTTAGGTCATTGTTTCCCCAAATTCGAAAGGTTGTTCAGTACCACAAAACATCTAATGAAATTCGGAAGAAACCGAAGAAGTCCTATGCGAAGAAGCGTAATGTGGCTCAAGTCTATCGTCTCAAGCAAGAAATAAACAATCTCAGACATGGGGAGTTATCTGTAGCAACGTACTACTCTACTTTACAAGAATCTTGGGAAGAACTTGATCACTATTCCAACATCGAGTGGAAGGTCAAGGAGGATCATGATACGTATCTCAAGCAAGTGGAGGAAGGTAGAATTTTCAAATTTCTTGTTGGTCTTAATCTTAACTTTGAGTCTAACAGAGCTCGGGTCTTAGATTCTTAACTCCCTAATTTGGACTAAGTGTTTGAAGCAGTTCAAAGCGAGGCAGATCGTCAAAAGGAGATGAGTGCTGAGAAGATGGTTGAAACCAAACCCTCTTATGATCAGCCGCTATTAATTTCCTTATCTAAAAGAGGAAAGAAGTTCCCTAACGAAGGAAGAATTATTTCTGAATGCTCACACTGCAAGAAACCGGGGCATACAGAAGCAAAGTGTTGGGTCAAATGTCTGTATCTGAAGCTTACTGAGATAAGGAAATTAGAGGGAATAACTTGCCTAAAGAAAACTCTGCTGAATCTACGCTCATTTCTGGTTCATCATCTCTAGGACAATCTACAATCCCAAGCGCTTCTAATGATTCCATCTCCACAGGTGAAATTGAGAAGCTCCACCGATTCTTGGCCACACTAAATAGCCCAGCTGCTTCGACCGCCATCTCGTGTTCTGGTATTTCTTTCCTAGCTTTTTTTGGTACTCCCTGGATCATCGAGTCAGGGGCTACTGATCATATGACTAGTATCTCATCATTGTTTTTTTACATATGAGTTAGGTTCTGGACAAGGTAAAGTTAAAGTTGCCAATGGATCCCTTTCTACCATTGCTGTGAAGGGAGAAGTTCGTGTAACTGAAAATCTTACTTTCTCATCTGCACTTCATATTCCAAAGTTGTCTACAAAATTTCCTTCTGTGAGTAATTTGACAAAAGTTTTAAATTGTTCAATCACATTTTCTCCTTTACACTGTGTTTTTCAGGACCTGCAAACGAGGCGAACGATTGGGAGTGGTCATGAGTTTGGCAGACTTTATCTTCTAGATTATACAATCTTTTCTGTAAATCAGTCATTTAGCCATGCAAATGCGTCTGTTACTAAGGTCATGCTTTGACATGCCAGGTTGGGTCATCTACCATTTAAATGCTTGAAAATTTTGTTTCCATATCCGTTTGAGTCAATAAATGTTGAGAGTCTTCAATGTTATAATTATGATATGTCCAAATAAACAAAAATCTTTTATCATCCATCAGTTAATAAAGTTAATCCCCTTTTTGATTTGGTCCACTCTGATGTTTAGGGGTTCTTCTCCTGTTGTGTCTTTGAATGGGCATCGTTATTTTGTTACTTTCATTGATCATTATTCGAGATGTACAAGGGTTTATTTAATGAAAAGAAAGGACAAAGTACCACAAATTATCAAGATATTTCATAAGACGGTAGAAGCTCAGTTCGGAAAAAATTAAGGTGATAAGATCTGATAATGCTAAAGAGTACTTTAAGAGCTCATTAAATTCATTCTTGGAAGATCGAGGAACAATTCATCAAAGTTCATGTTCAATGACACCACAACAAAATGGAATAGCAGAAAGGAAGAACAGACAATTGATAGAGACTGCTCGAGTATTACTTTTGTAGCACCACCTTCCAAAACGGCATTGGGCGGAAGCTGTTCTTATAGCTGCATATATGATCAACCGTATGCCTTCCAGAGTGCTTCAAATGAGGATTCCAATATCTATCTTAAAACCGGGCCAACCATCCTCGTGTCTTTGGTTGTTTATGCTTTATTCATGTGAAAGATCCTAAAAGAACCAAACTTGATCCCAAAGCCATTAAATGAATTTTTCTCAGTTACTTTCCAACCCAAAAACGTTACGAGTGTCTTGATCCAAAGAGTGGTCGGAAGTATGTAACACTTGATGTAACATTTAGTGAGTTTGAGAAATATTCCATAGAATCAACTCCTCAAAAGTCTTCACGGCCTGTCATCAATAATTCTCCCCTACAAGTTCCATGTGACTCTATTACTGATGATACAACTCCACCGGAAGAAGAGCCAATACCAGCTAATGACCATTCTCAACTTGATCCCTTGTCTCAGGACCAAGAAAGATCAGTTATTGTTTCTTCTTCCTCAATTGATGATATTCTTATTCCTATTGCTATTCGAAAGCCAACTTGACAACACATAATTCCAGCAAGATATGCTACACATTCCACAATACATCCTATTGCAAATTCCATCTCATATGATTGTCTATCACCAGAATATATGTCCTTTGTTTCTAGTTTGTCTACTACAACTGTTCCTCCTAGTTTTCCTGAAGCAGCACAGGATCCCAAATGGCGAAAAGCTATGGAAGAAGAGATGGAAGCTCTCACCAAAAAAAGACTTAGGAGTTAGTAGCACTATCAAAGGGAAATAAACCAGTTGGCAGTAAGTGGGTGTTTACTATAACATATAAATCAGATGGCACTGTGGATAGGTACAAAGCAAGGTTGGTAGCAAGAGGTTGTACACAAACATATGGGATTGATTACTTGGAAACTTTTGCACCAGTGGCAAAGCCGAACTCTATCAAGATTCTCCTTTCACTTGCTGCTCTCCTTTCACTTGCTGCTCATCACTCTTGGAAACTCCATCAACTTGATGTGAAGAATACTTTCTTAAATGGTGATCTTCAAGAAGAAGTGTACATGAGTCCACCGTCGGGTCCAACACTAAAGGAGAGGTATGCAGACTCAAGAAAGTATTGTATGGTTTGAAGCAATCCCCAAGAGCTTGGTTCGCTAGACTGAGTGGTGCCATGAAGCAGTATGGATCCTATCAAAGTCATGCAGACCACACTTTATTTATAAAGAGAGAAGGGGAGAGTGTGGCTATGTTGATAGTCTATGTTGATGACATGGTTATTACCGGAGATTGGTCTTCAGATATTCAAGCTCTAAAGAAGTACCTTGCCCATGATTTTGAGATCAAAGACCTCGGACAGCTGCAGTATTTTTTAGGGACAGAGGTTGCTAGGTCCAAGGAAGGCGTCTTTTTTTGTCAAAGAAAGTATGCTCTAGACTTATTGCTGGAAAATTAGGGTGCAAGCCAGCCAACACCCCAATTGATTTAAATCATCAGCTGTAGAGTGTTTTTCGTTATCCGATTGAGATAAGAATATGCGCGCTTGTCAGGCATGTACAGATTCCCCCTGTCTGGTGTAAGTTGGGGTTTAATGATTGTGGGGATCCAAATCTCCGGCAGCCGCGGACTAAGATGACGTTAATTACCCCCTCCCGTTTTTGGAGCGAGAGAACCTCCGATTAACAGGTCAAACTGATCATGCAAACTCAATATGAGAGGTTAGTGTTTTAAAGAAATACAGAGGGCGTGTTTTATTTTATTTTATTTTTTATTTATTTTATTTGTGACAAAAGATTTTTTTATTTCAAAGAAACATTTTTTTAATTTTTTAATTTATTTTTTAAAGAACAAGTGTGGAGGTGAAGCGCAAGCACGCAATGCATGAGCGAGCAGTGCGCGGGCATAGGCTCGGTTTGCATAGACCCAAAGGGCTAAACCCTCGGATTTGGAGTTGAATTCCTAAATTTTTTTAATGGAGTTAAACTCCCAAAAGAATTTTTATTATGGAGTTGAACTCTAAAAGATTTTAAAATATAGAGTTGAACTTCCAAAAATTTTTGAGACGAAAACTAAAGAAATAGGTCTCTTAAAATTTCAAGATCTAAATTTTGGAACTTAGATGATGAAAGAAGACCCTTTTCTTCTCTTTTGAGCCTTGAGTCCTTCTAGAAATGAAACTTTTGGAGATGGGTTTCCTCCTTCCTCCTCTCTTTTTCTTGGATCTTGAAAAAGGGACGGTAAGATTCAAAATCTTCTATTTTAGAAATTTTATTGGAGATTTGAACTCCCCTTCAAGGGTTTTATGACGAAAAATTATTTATTTTTGGGAAAAGAAGAGTTAAACTCTTGATTTAATTCAAAAAAGAAAATAAGGTTTAAAATCTTGATTAAGGAGAAAGAGGCACAGAACGCTACAAAGATGGAGAGAATGAAAGTTGTTATTGATTTTTTCATTATGTTTGCCTTTTATAGGCTACACACTTTACATACAGCGTCTTGGACTTTACAAAATAACATTTTGCCCATCTCATGCCCATGTGCTTATTTCTTTTTGCACATGAGTCATGGGTTTTACATAAATTCGGCTTTATGCTAATTTTCTTTACATTTATTCATAACAGTTACATTAAAATTATTTATTACATAATTTTCTTCTTGGCATGGGGAGGCCGGCCTCTTTATGTTTGGGCTCGACTTGGGCATGAGCCCACTTGGTCTGAGCTTAGGCTCGCTTGCTTGGGTAGGGCTTGGACCCACTTGCTTGGACCGAGCTTTGGCCCACTTGACTTAGTTTTGGGTTTGGGCTCACTTGTTCCCGGTTTGACTTTGACTTATGGTCAATGGGGTGTAAATTTTGATCCCAATACCAGCTAAGTTTTAAAAGTGGGAAGTCTCTGAAAGATGTAGGACAATATCAGCAACTTGTGGGCAAACTTCTATATCTCTCCCTTACTCTGATATCACTTATGATGTTGGCTTTGTTAGCCAGGTTATGCATGCTCCTACAGATGTTCATCTTCTAGCAGTAGAAAGAATTTTTAGATACCTGAAGACTTATCCTGGCAAAGGCTTAATGTTTACAGCCAATCATCATCTTGGTGTTGAGGTCTTTATAGATGCAGACTAGGCAAGATCGATTGACGATTGATGGTCTACTACTGGTTATTGCTCATTTGTAGCTAGAAATTTAGTAACTTGGAGGAGTAAAAAAAAGGAGGGGCATCTCATTCGAGTGCAGAAGAAGAATTTAGGGCAATAGTCCTTGGTGTTACAGAAGCTATTTGGATCCGCATCTTGTTGGGAGAAATTGGCATACAACTTCAGTCACCTTTGCGTCTCTATTTTGATAATAAGGTATCAATCAATATTGCCAACAATCTAGTGCAACATGATAGAACAAAACATATTGAAATTGACTGGCATTTCATCCATGAGCGAGTTGATTCAAAGGAATTGTGCTTGATCTACATCTCTTCACTGAATTAGGTTGCCGATATATTTACAAAAGGTTTTCGAGGATCCTTATTCCAACCTTTACTAAGCAAGCTTCGCATGGAGGACATATATGCTCCACTGGTGGGGGAGTGCAGTAGAGAAGAAAAGGGAAGGTCGACCGGTATTTCCAATATAGTTATTACTAAATAGGTTCTTTTCTAATTTAGTTGTTTCCATATTCTAGGTTACTTTATTAGAGTTTATTTCCAAATAATTGAGTTGAATATTTCAGGTATATGTAGAGAGTTGTAATCCCTATGGAAATTTATCCTGGAATATAATTAATAAAATTTCTCTCTTTCTTCTTCTCCACCCCTTCTTCCTTCCACCTAAAATTAATTCTAGTTTTGATTTCTACATATATGTATCATATACATAATACAAATACCCGAAAAAGAGTATGTGTGTATAATATTATTTATAATATATATCAAATATATATTTTACCAACTAGTATTATCAGACATTCGATACGCGTTGTTGGCTATAGTGCCCTCAAGGCAATTATCATAGTCGCGGACTTGTGATTATGATGATTGAGTGAGGACCTATACCGATAAAGCAGTCTTACTCAAGATGATAGTATGCTATCTGGTTTGTCTTTATCATCATATACATGTTGATAAAGCCCATAGGATTCTTGCTTGACTGCCAGCATTATGATGGCGATCATATATGTGGGAGCTGGGGTCTATAAGCACATCCTTAAATGTCCCTAGTCGTAGGAGTATCGAGACCGGGCATCGATACTCCAGTTTAGACTAGTGTATACTGATCGAGACCCCGACGAGGGACGGTGGCCAGGTCTCACAAGCCATTGGTGTTAGTTTGTTCACCTAAGATAGTATACAGGTGCTCATTGGGTTATGAGTACATTGGACGGACTCGCCGGGAACCTACTAGTTGGTATTATACCTATTGTCAGATAGCAGTTCCCAGGTGACATATGTACATGTTGTTAGTGTATATGCCCTAGAGGCCATTACTGTATCATACTAGTTTGTATATTACTTAATGGATGCTTGGGATATTCACCTTGTATATACAATCTTGCTCAAAATAGTAGTATGCTACTTGGTTTGTTTCTACTTCAATGTGTACATGTGTTTATTTTTGTATATCGCCTATACACATTAGTAGAGCCCTTAGGATCTTTGCTTGATTACCAGCGA
The DNA here is from genome assembly GCA_030015575.1 of Agapanthus africanus. Classification (NCBI taxonomy): domain Eukaryota; kingdom Viridiplantae; phylum Streptophyta; class Magnoliopsida; order Asparagales; family Amaryllidaceae; genus Agapanthus; species Agapanthus africanus. The sequence continues at coordinate 871,189,241 of JASDDO010000019.1, read as the reverse complement.
TGTGATGGCCGTCACACTAGTGGGGCTGGGTAATCTATAAGCACATCTTTATGCAGGTCCCTGGTCGCAGGACTATGGAGACAGGGCATCGATACTCCGGAGTAGACCAGCGCATGCGCTTCTCATCCCAGTGTGGGAGACGGTCTGTCCCACAGCCGTCAGTACGTCGTACTTGAGATAGTATGCGGGTGCTCGTTAGGTTACGGGTACACTGGACAGGACTCGTCGGGAACTGACTAGTTGGTATTATACCTATCGTCAGTTATCAGTTCCCAGGTGACATGAGTACAGCTTAGTCCGCTGACTTGACACTGTCACTCCGCCTCGAGTGTGTTCTCACTGTACTTTGATCACTACCTTACCACGGCTCAAAGGAGTCGTGCAAACAGGTAGTGGTTGGGTGCAGTCCCGAAGCACTTGGAGGCAGTGACGGTTAGACAGGATTCGTCTCTCCCGGTATTGGGGGTTGACATCGCGCTGTGTCTAGGAGAGCCATTACACGAGTAGTCCCTGGCCAGGGCAATCGAGATATACTGGTAGGTTTCCAGTGTTATCTCAGGGTGTTTTGGGCTTCGCTCCGGCACGACTTGTACCGCTATTGGGGGACTGACGTTTACCGCCCCCTAGGCCCGCCATGCGATGTATCAGACGAACAGACCGGACTGTACGGAGAATGTCACACTCAGGCTCAGTAGGAGTTCAGATGGGTTTTGCCTCGTCGGTCTTCTTGTCGGCATTACCTGGGGACCGTTACGCACAGCTAGTGCCGCTTGCGGTCTGTGGTTAAACCCACTGCCAGCGTAGTGTCGAGTCTTTAGAGTCCCACACAGAAAGCTTTTCGCCTTTAGGCAAAAGAGTAGAGGTCGCATGGTATTGCGACAGGTCGCATGGTTTTGCGACAGGGTTCGGTCACATCCGTGCACTTGTGCACGTACAGTGTCCGGACAGTTTACACTAGCGGGCTTTGGTTTAAGCCAGATCCTAGTGTACCTTATGGGATTGGATTTATCCAGTTTGCATTCGTGTTCCTCGGAACGCGGATGCGGGTGTGTATGCACAGTTGACAGGGAGGCAGAGGCAGCGGATTCTCATTAGGGTTGTTGACAGTTGACCGTTGACTATTTGACTTTATGCTCAACCCTAATGAGAATATGATATGTGATTAACTATTATATTAATTAAGTATTATGGTGATATGGTTGTTGACTTGTTGACTTTTGTTGACTTGTTGACCGGTTGACTAGGCCTGACTAGTTGACCATCATGATAACCATAGCCATCATTTCATGGCAAAGACTTTTGTTTACTTGCTCATTTGTGTAAAATGAGTGCATGAAATGATATGGTTGTGGTTGCTTCTAACCATCACATAAGACTTTTGTTAATATGATGAGTTATCATTGCTTTGGATTATGAGAGGGTGAGAGACAAAATACTTGCTCATTCTCTCTCTTGTTCTTGAGCTCTCCTCTTGCTCTCACCCTCAACCTCTTGCTCCCTCTCTTGATCTATGGTTCTCTTGTCTTATGAGTTGAGAATCAAGAACCATAGATAAAATCCCATTCTATTTCCTCTCTACTCATTCTAGTTCACTAGGTTTAGCAAACCAAGTGAACTAGTTTCTTCAAAGAACGAAGAAGAAGCTAAAGGTTGGAGCTTTCAGGTGGATCTATCTTCGGCGTACGGAGACGACGAGAAGAAGCCATTGGACCACCATCGGAGCTTTGAAGATGAAGGAGTTCAAGACAAGCAAGGTATAACCATCTCCATCCGAGTAGCTAACTCTCTTTAGCAAAGTATGCTAGTTTTAGTTTAGTCAAAGATCCCGACTTTGCTTAGTCCATGTTGCCCCTTGCGCTAAAAAATTGATTTTTATACCGTTTCCGCCTCCCCGTAAGAACCGGGGGTCGCAACGTGGACTTACAGTGGTATCAGAGCCTAACTAAACTTAAACTAGCTTGGTAGTAAAGTGTAACGAAGTTCGGAACCGAAAAAAATCCAAAAACCTAACTTTTACAAAACCTGAGTTTCTGTTGAAATTTTTTCTGGTCAAAATGAAAAACTTTATACTCCTAAATTCGGCTCAGGGTTTTGTGTGAACACCCATGAAAAACGGTCCACTGTTTCGTTCAAACCGCCGCGCTTCCGCCGCACGAGGAAGGCATGTGCCGCGGAAGCGCCGCGGTTTGTTGTCTTCTCTGCATCGTTTTTCGTGCAGTGTGTGTCTGTGTTGGTTTTGGGATTTTTGAAATATATTATATGTGCCCAGATTTTCCAGAAAAGAAATTTCCTTTTGGGGTCCTATAATTCCGTATTTTTTCCGAACTTCACTGCACTTTGACTATGATGGTTATATCTGTGATGCTTGCATGTATTGAACGTCGGCTAATCGCTATAAGTCGATTGGTCGGGGTTATACATGATCTGTGTTTGATATTGGAATGTGTATATAAATATGTTGGATTGTCGCGGGTGAATAGCCGGGGGTTGTGAGACGAGAGTTTTCTTTTCTTGCAATTCATGTAAATTTGTAAATTGATGTAATAATTATTTGTATGGCCGCACAACCGGGTCGGGGTTGTAGCCGTCATTGTATAATTTCTTTTTACTGTTTTTGCTCCTAGGATAGACCCATGGAGGGGTGCACAAACTACCGGGTATGCCGAAGTGTCGAGTGGCCTACTCATGGAGATGAGGGAGGTTGCTACGCTTCGGGTACTTGGCGGGTAGTTTGCCGCACCCGTAGGGGTCTTGGGTGGGGTATTGGCTATTCACCGCGACCGTGTAATCTGTTTTTGTTACAGGCTCGTACAAATTACAGATTCCTAGTATATCCAATGTATTTATCTGTGATCTGAAATGTTTATCATTGCAGTATATCTATATATGATATTATTTAGGCGTTGCTTATGTTTTACAGACGCGCTAGCCCAGCCCCCGCTCTGTCGTTAGTTAAGTAACCTAACGGGTAATGACGGGGCCCAGTGGCGAATGCGAATGGCATAAGCGTACGTCATATTTTGGTTGTTTTCTGCAATGGTAGGATTAAATGATGGGAAGCATTAAAAGAACTAATGCAAGAATATCACGCATTAAAAGAACTAATGCAAGATAATAAACCAAGTTAAAGTCGTTGGAACACTTTCGAAAAACCACTCGGTTCTTTTCAAAAACAACTTTTAAATGCGGAGCTTGAGCCACTCCTTTTAAAAGCTATCTCGTTCCATCGACCAAATCAAGTTCACTACGTTCACGGTTTTGCCAAAACCATCCGTAGCCCTCCGTCGTTTCACATGAATAGTCAATAGTATTCAAGCTGTGTATGTTGGCCAAAGTCAAGGCACAGTGATTGGTAGCTATTGGGTGTTCATGTGTAGCATAGATAGATGCGTTGGTTTGGGACAGTCGTACTGCCATTTTGGCCAAAGTCAAGGGTAGGTACGGATGGATCCAAATTAACCTGGATAATGACGGGTAGAACTTGACATGTGACTTATGATATTTTGGCCAAAGTCAAGGTCATAAGAGCATGGGACAAAAATCCACATCGGGAGTTTCATAAGTACTGAAACTTGCTAGATTTGCATACCATTTGGAGTGTGATGATTCTGGTAGGATTCCTTCAGTTTCGTCACGCGATGATATTTGGATCCCGATCCTACTGTGAGTATATGCTACTCCTCGGGAAATTTCTCACTAATCGATCAATGCTATAAACCTAGTAGGTGCCTAGAAAGGTGTTAGCGGGGCTACGCCCCCAGGGAAAAGAGGTTCTATAATTAAGGAACTTCGCGAAAGCGTTGGAAAACCTCCCTCGAAGTACCGACACCGGCCTGGCTGAACGGTTAAGCAAGTATTGTGCGGTGGGATTGATCCCGACTAATTCTTCCTTTATGGTTTGAGGAGGGATTCGAGAAACAGTGGGAGCCATCCTGTTTAGACAAACTAAAAACCACTCTAAACTTGCAAGAGCATCATGCTGAGTGTTTCTTCTTCTCTCTCCTAATTGCAGCGACCAATCAACATGACTGGACTTAAGTTACTCCTAGATAAAAACAAACTGGCAGGGCCAAACTACAAAGATTGGCTCAGGAATGTCAAGATAGCAATCACTTATGACAAGCTGGGGTATCTTCTTACCACCAAAGCTCCCCCTGTCCCTGGTCCAACTTTCAGCATCGCGGATAAGGAAATCCGCAAGACTTGGGAGATTGATAGCGCGAAGGCCAAGTGCCTCCTGCTTGCCTCGATGGACAACGAACATCAGAGGAGGCATGAGAATATGGACATGGAGTCCATATTGCTTCATACAAAAGAACTGTATGGAGAGCAGTCTCGTATCGCAAGATACGAAGCGTCGAAAAAGTTATTTTCGACAAGAATGGCCGTCGGATCATCAGTAGCCGAGCACGTGCTAAAGATGATCGGCTACATTGAGCAGCTCGCTGACCTAGGGATCACATTGGAGAGTGAGCTATATACGGATATAGTTCTCCAGTCCCTTCCTTCCACTTACGCCCAGTTCATACTGAACTTCAACCTACAAGAAAAAGAGGTTGAACTTTCAGAGCTCCTCAACATGCTGAGGAGCGCAGAGGGCACCCTACAGAAAGGTAGGGAAACATCCACTTTGTTTGTAGGAGGATCATCTTCTTCTAGGTCCAAGGCGAAAGCCAAGGGAAAGAAGAAGGCCCCCGCCAAACCAAGGGGCGGTGTTAGTAAAGTGGATACGAAGGGAAAAGGTAAAGCAACAAAGATAGCGGGGAAGCTTGTGGATAAGGAAGAATGCTTCTATTGTCATAAGAGAGGACACTGGAAGAATGATTGCAGGGCCTGGAAGGCCAGAACACAGGAATTGAAGCAGGTTGCAGCTTCAGCTTCAGGTGTGTATGTTATTGAAAACTGTCTTTCAATAAACTCTACTTCCTGGGTATTGGATACCGGATCAGGATCTCATATCTGTAATTCTTTGCAGGCGTTGAGAAACCGTAGGGTTTTGAAGGCAGGTGACATGACCCTCAGAGTTGCGAACGGAGCTAGCATGGATGCTAAAGCCGTGGGGGACTATCACCTGGGAATGTCAGATGGACATGTTTTGGTTTTGCGTAATTGCTTTTTTGTACCCAACGCAACTTGTAATATCATTTCTGTATCTTTAGTTTCTAAAGAAGGTTATGAATTTGCGTTTGTAAGCAATGTTGTAAACATTCACCTTAATCAAGTTTTGATTGGGTCAGGTACTTTGAGTAATGGTATATACGTGTTAAACCAACCACAGATTTTTAATGTCCAGAATACACACAAAAGAAAGTCTCCAGAAATAAATCAGACTTTCTTATGGCATTGTAGATTGGGTCACATCAATGAGAGAAGGTTGACGAAGTTACATACAGAAGGGTATTTGAATGCGTTCGAATATCAGTCGTATGCCACTTGTCAATCCTGTCTCAAAGGAAAGATGACAAAGACTCCGTTTACTGGACATGGAGTAAGAGCGAGCGAGCTCTTGGGACTCGTACACAGTGACGTGTGCGGTCCAATGTCTACACATGCCCGAAGCGGACATTCTTACTTCATTACTTTTACGGATGACTTCTCAAGGTACGGTTATGTCTTCTTAATGAAACATAAGTCCGAGGCCTTTGGAAAATTCCAGGAGTATAAGAATGAAGTGGAGAAACAGACCGGCAAAAGTATTAAGATTCTAAGATCGGATCGAGGTGGAGAATACTTAAGTGCCGAGTTCCTGGACTATTTAAAAGAGAATGGAATTCTCTCTCAGCTTACTCCTCCATACACCCCGCAACATAACGGTGTATCGGAGAGACGGAACCGCACCCTATTGGATATGGTGCGGTCCATGATGAGTAACGCTGAGTTGCCGCGATCATTCTGGGGATATGCGCTAGAATCAGCCGCATACCTTTTGAACCGAGTTCCCACTAAGACTGTGCCTACTACGCCATTTGAGATGTGGTGTGGGAAGAGACCCCATCTTAATCACATTAAGATATGGGGAAGTCCAGCTTTTGTCAAAAAGCAGCATGCGGACAAGCTCGAGGCACGCTCAGTACTGTGCAAGTTTGTGGGATATCCAAAGAATTCCAAGGGATATTTCTTCTACTGTGAAGAGGAACAAAAAGTTCTTGTTTCTCGTCATGCCCACTTTCTAGAACACCAGTTCATAGAAAAAGAAATAAGTGGGAGCGCAGTAGAACTGGAAGAAATTCCAGAACCACGGACTATTACTGAAAGTTTAGTGGAACCAGAGGGTTCAGAAGAACAGGACATTCCTACGCCGCTCCGCAGGAGTAGTAGGCAGACTCATCCGCCCGAGAGATACTACGGTTTTCTCGTAGACGGGGATAGAGAGGATTGCATCATAGACTATGATGAGCCTACTAGCTTCCAGCAGGCCGTTCAGAGCGTTGACTCAGTGAAATGGCTGGATGCAATGCGGACCGAAATGGAGTCCATGTACACCAACAAGGTATGGACGTTGGACATTGCTCCAGACGGGGTAAAACCCGTAGGATGCAAGTGGATCTTCAAAAGGAAGATTGGTGTAGATGGACAGGTTGAGACCTATAAAGCTAGGCTGGTTGCAAAGGGTTTCCGTCAAAGACCTGGCTTGGACTATGACGAAACCTTTTCTCCAGTAGCCATGCTGAAATCCATTCGGATCCTTCTTGCCATTGCTGCCTTCCACGATTATGAGATCTGGCAAATGGACGTAAAGACAGCTTTTCTAAATGGAAATTTAGAGGAGTGTGTCTATATGGACCAGCCAGAGGGCTTCATTCAGAGTGGGAGCAGCGGAAAGGTGTGCAAGTTGCTTAAGTCCATCTATGGACTAAAGCAGGCATCGCGGAGTTGGAACATCTGCTTTGATGAGACGGTCAAAGAATTTGGCTTTATCAAAAATCCAGATGAACCATGCATCTATAGTAGATTTGTAGCGAGAACTGTAGTATTCCTCGTTTTATACGTGGATGACATTCTCTTAATAGGAAATGACATTCCTATGCTACAATCTGTCAAGGGGTTCTTGTCACACAGGTTCTCCATGAAAGACCTGGGTGATGCCTCATACATTCTGGGTATCCGGATCTACCGTGACAGATCCAAGAGGATATTAGGACTTTCACAGTCCAGGTACATCGACACCATACTGAAAAGATTCAGTATGGAAGATTCAAAGCGCGGTAACCTACCGGCTTGTCACGGGATCACCCTCTCTAAAGAGATGTCTCCCAAGACTGATTTGGAGAGGGATCGCATGTCTATTATACCCTACGCTTCTGCGGTAGGCTCTATAATGTATGCGATGTTGTGTACCAGACCGGATGTAGCTTATGCACTGAGTGTGGTAAGCCGGTATCAGTCTAACCCTGGGGAGAAACACTGGATAGCGGTAAAGAACATTCTCAAGTACCTGAGAAGGACTAAGGAGATGTTCTTGGTGTATGGCGGAAAAGACCTCCAGATCGAGGCCTTTGCTGACTCCAGCTTCCAGAGTGACAAGGATGATTCCAAGTCCATGTCGGGTTTTGTCTTTACCCTCAATGGAGGGGCGGTGTGTTGGAAGAGTTCCAAACAGGAAACCGTTGCAGACTCGACGATGGAAGCGGAATACATCGCTGCATCTGATGCCGCAAAAGAAGCTGTCTGGATGAGGAAGTTCTTGAAAGAACTTCAGGTGGTTCCGTCCATTGTTGATCCAATACCTCTGTATTGCGACAACAACGGGGCTATAGCTTTAGCGAAGGAACCAAGGTCCCATCAGAAATCCAGGCACATCTTGAGGCGGTATCACCTGATCAGGGAGATCGTGGATCGCCAGGAGATCGAGGTTCGGAGAGTCGCTTCAGAAGACAACACTGCAGATCCATTCACCAAGGCCTTGCCCCAGACTCAGTTCGAGCGGCTGATCGAGATGATAGGTCTTCGATACGCCAGTACATGGCCTTAGTGCAAGTGGGATATTGTTAGTGTATATGCCCTAGAGGCCATTACTGTATCATACTAGTTTGTATATTACTTAATGGATGCTTGGGATATTCACCTTGTATATACAATCTTGCTCAAAATAGTAGTATGCTACTTGGTTTGTTTCTACTTCAATGTGTACATGTGTTTATTTTTGTATATCGCCTATACACATTAGTAGAGCCCTTAGGATCTTTGCTTGATTACCAGCGATGTGATGGCCGTCACACTAGTGGGGCTGGGTAATCTATAAGCACATCCTTATGCAGGTCCCTGGTCGCAGGACTATCGAGACAGGGCATCGATACTCCGGAGTAGACCAGCGCATGTGCTTCTCATCCCAGTGTGGGAGACGGTCTGTCCCACAGCCGTCAGTACGTCGTACTTGAGATAGTATGCGGGTGCTTGTTAGGTTACGGGTACACTGGACAGGACTCGTCGGGAACTGACTAGTTGGTATTATACCTATCGTCAGTTATCAGTTCCCAGGTGACATGAGTACAGCTTAGTCCGCTGACTTGACACTGTCACTCCGCCTCGAGTGTGTTCCCACTGTACTTTGATCACTACCCTACCACGGCTCAAAGGAGTCGTGCAAACAGGTAGTGGTTGGGTGCAGTCCCGAAGCACTTGGAGGCAGTGACGGTTAGACAGGATTCGTCTCTCCCGGTATTGGGGGTTGACATCGCGCTGTGTCTAGGAGAGCCATTACACGAGTAGTCCCTGGCCAGGGCAATCGAGATATACTGGTAGGTTTCCAGTGTTATCTCAGGGTGTTTTGGGCTTCGCTCCGGCACGACTTGTACCGCTATTGGGGGACTGATGTTTACCGCCCCCTAGGCCCGCCATGCGATGTATCAGACGAATAGACCGGACTGTACGGAGAATGTCACACTCAGGCTCAGTAGGAGTTCAGATGGGTTTCGCCTCGTCGGTCTTCTTGTCGGCATTACCTGGGGACCGTTACGCACAGCTAGTGCCGCTTGCGGTCTGTGGTTAAACCCACTGCCAGAGTAGTGTCGAGTCTTTAGAGTCCCACACAGAAAGCTTTTCGCCTTTAGGCAAAAGAGTAGAGGTCGCATGGTATTGCAACAGGTCGCATGGTTTTGCGACAGGGTTCGGTCACATCCGTGCACTTGTGCACGTACAGTGTCCGGACAGTTTACACTAGCGGGCTTTGGTTTAAGCCAGATCCTAGTGTACCTTATGGGATTGGATTTATCCAGTTTGCATTCGTGTTCCTCGGAACGCGGATGCGGGTGTGTATGCACAGTTGACAGGGAGGCAGAGGCAGCGGATTCTCATTAGGGTTGTTGACAGTTGACCGTTGACTATTTGACTTTATGCTCAACCCTAATGAGAATATGATATGTGATTAACTATTATATTAATTAAGTATTATGGTGATATGGTTGTTGACTTGTTGACTTTTGTTGACTTGTTGACCGGTTGACTAGGCCTGACTAGTTGACCATCATGATAACCATAGCCATCATTTCATGGCAAAGACTTTTGTTTACTTGCTCATTTGTGTAAAATGAGTGCATGAAATGATATGGTTGTGGTTGCTTCTAACCATCACATAAGACTTTTGTTAATATGATGAGTTATCATTGCTTTGGATTATGAGAGGGTGGGAGACAAAATACTTGCTCATTCTTTCTTGCTCATTCTCTCTCTTGTTCTTGAGCTCTCCTCTTGCTCTCACCCTCAACCTCTTGCTCCCTCTCTTGATCTATGGTTCTCTTGTCTCATGAGTTGAGAATCAAGAACCATAGATAAAATTCCATTCTATTTCCTCTCTACTCATTCTAGTTCACTAGGTTTAGCAAACCAAGTGAACTAGTTTCTTCAAAGAACGAAGAAGAAGCTAAAGGTTGGAGCTTTCAGGTGGATCTATCTTCGGCGTACGGAGACGACGAGAAGAAGCCATTGGACCACCATCGGAGCTTTGAAGACGAAGGAGTTCAAGACAAGCAAGGTATAACCATCTCCATCCGAATAGCTAACTCTCTTTAGCAAAGTATGCTAGTTTTAGTTTAGTCAAAGATCCCGACTTTGCTTAGTCCATGTTGCCCCTTGCGCTAAAAATTTGATTTTTATACCGTTTCCGCCTCCCCGTAAGAACCGGGGGTTGCAACGTGGACTTACACAGGTTAGTCTGTCGACCTGAGATCGTCATTTGTCTCGTGTGAGTTCCCACTGTGCTTTGATTACTACCTTACCACGGCTCAAAGGAGTCGTGCAAACAGGTTTTAGTTGGGCACAGTCCCGAGCCACATGGAGGCAGTGATCGGATCGCCAGGGATTCGTCTCTTCCAGTATTGGGGGTTGATGTCGCGTTGTGTACGGATGGCCATCACCTTAAATCCGTGGCCACGGTGGATGAGAACTACCGATCCAGGATCGATAGTTTCTCAGGTGGTGATGGGTTTCATACCGACACTAAATGTCGCGTTGTTAGGGGTCTGATTTTATCCACCCCCTTAGACTCGATATGCGATACTCTTAGACGAACAGACCGGACTATACGGATATTGTCACTGACAGGCTCAGTAGGGGTTCAGGATGAGTTTGCTCGTCGGCCTCCCTTTCGCTCAATACCTGGGTAGCCGTTACGCATAGCTAGTGCCCCTGACGTGCTTGTGGTTAAACCCACTACCAGCGTATTGACGAGTCTTTAGAGTCCCACACAGAGGGTTTTCACGGTTCAGGCAATATGGTGTACATGGCGTATGTTAATACATACAGGTGTCCGATTAAATATATGCATGCTGCGCAGACTTTAATCGGACGGTTGGTAATACTAGCGGCTTAGGATTAAGCCAGATGATTAATTCAGGTTTTGATTTAATAATTTACATATGTATTTATATATATGTATTTTAGTATTATTGTTCGCTATTTATTTTCTCTCTCGGCTATTCGTATTTTTGTACGAATACGCGTATATGTATTTCGATACATGTACCGGAAGTATTCCGTATTTTGTACGGAATAGCTTCTAGAAGATGCCACCTCATTTATATGATTTTCCATTTATGGAAATTCATTTGTTTTATAAATGAGGTGGAATATGTGAGGTGGCATGAACATAGTTCATGGTATGGGCTTGAGTCAAAGCATGGTTCAAGTATGGTTTGGATTTGTTTATTGCATTGGATAAGATTTTTTTTGAGTGGGAATGAGAGGAAAAGGGGGGGCCGGCCACTTTATTTTGGGTGGAGCTCATTTTCATTTGGTTAATTTTTACATTACACATTTGGCTCTCCCACTCTCTCATTCTCACACAAAAGAAACTTAGCCATTTTCCTTTGTTCATGCAAAAAGCTTCACCTCCTCCATTCTTCTTCTATGGTTGATCTCATGAGCACATGAGTTGAGAGAAAATTTATTGTGACACTTTCATACACCCCCACTCTCCATCGCTAGCGACTTTGGAGCGTCGGTTGCCTCGTTTGTCGAGGCTGGAGCTTGCACCGTTTCCCTCGGGTGGATCATCGGAGACGAAGGAAGACCGGCAACCAAACATCATCATGGAATCACTAGGAGCTTGGAATGAAGACCGAAGGACTCGGATCATCTCGGTATAACAGTTCTAACTCTTAGTTTAATTTGCTAGTTTAGGGTTTAAGGTCGATCCGGGATTCGGGTAGCGGTAGCGCCGGTTTAGAAAATTTTTGTTCCGCATTTTTGCCGCGTTTCGACGGCCGGGGCGCTGCCGGGACCCAACATGGTATCAGAGCCACCCTTTAAACCCCTTACTAGCTTGTTTAGACGTGCTTAAAAGATCGATCGACGGATTTTTCTGAAATCACTGTTTCATTTTTCAAGTTGCTGTCGATTTTCAAAAGTGTTCAAAAAATTATTTGAAGTATCTTAAAAATCCGTGCAGGCAAATATAAGGCTACAGAAAAATTTTTAGCTCATGATGCCATTGAAGTGCCGAGGATCTGCCGCACTAACCCCCTTTTGGCGGCGGATACGCGGCCATTTATTGGCGACGGGTCTTCAAATTTTCACTATAGCTCAGAGACTTGGAATTTTGATTTTTGTGATATTCCGTTTTGGCCCAGGTTTCAGTAAAGTGTTGTTTTGTTATTAGGGCTAATTTGGAAATTTAGTCGATCGATATTTTAGTGGGCGTTTAACAGCACATACATTTCTTTCTGCGACCGTGAATGTCATTTGATCGGTAAACTCGTCTAATTGCTATATGTCTTTTAGACGGGTTTGCGAACGTGATATTCACGTTGATGTTCTGTGTTGTGCTGTGATGTTGGTTGGATCATCGTGGTGGATAGCAATGGTGCAATGATAGTACAGTTTTATTTCATTTGTACATTTGATATTGCGGGGCGAGCGTCCAACATGTGGACTGCCGTCACTGCCAGTTTGTATATTATTCTTTTGGGGCACGACCGGGCTGAGGTCGATGTCACCCTTGTATATTATTTTCTTTTCTGTACTAGAATTACCCCGCGGTGGGGTGCACGAATAGCCGGATTCTAGAGGGCAACTGGTCCGCATCTCATGGCGTTAGGACGGAGGGGACCTTACTCTAGAATTGGCGGGCTGTTCGCCGCACTCGTAGGGGGTATAGGTGACCCAGGAGGGGTGCTCAAGTTACCGGATTCCGTGAAGTGCTGGGTGGTCCATTCACGTTGCTAAAGGGGGCTGCCCCACTTCTGTTTTTGGCGGGTAAGTTGCCGCGCTCGTAGGGGTCTAGGTTTCATTGCACATGCTATCCACACGACAGGGAACGTCGGGTCTCACTTGTGGCTCAAGTGAAACTCGGGGCTCCAGATTATCCACCATTATGTATTGCTTCTGTGATGTTTCTGTGATGTTGCTTTATATCATGCCTGAGACGATTGTTATATATTTATATATATATTATTAGATGTTGTATATGTTTTGCACCCGCGCTAGTCCAGTCCCCGCTCTGTCGTTAGTTAACTAACCTAACGGGTGATGACGGGACCCAGTGGCGAATGCGGGTGACATATACGTACATTTCATTTTCGTTCTTTTCTGGTGTGATTAATTGATGGGACTGTATTGATTCTTATCAATGTAAGGATAAAACAAACCTATTTATGATGTTGTTGGAACCAAGTTTTTAAAAAACTGACATTACAGACGTACACTTTTGCTTTGCACAGTGGTATTCGGTTATGAATATCCAGCATCTCATTCGACGAGGCAAGGGCCGAGATCCCTTCATCGGGAGTGACCCCTTGAGTAAAAGTTTGCATCAACGTAATAACTTTACTATAGTCGATTATTTTTGCTTTGCATCATGGTATTCAGTTTGGGATATCCTGCACTCCATTCGACGAGGAAAGAGCCGAGATTCCTTCACCGGGAGTGACCTCTTTAGCAAAAGTTTTCGCCACTATACATTTATAAAACCACTTGGATTCCTTCAACGATATCAAGTTCATTACGTTAAAGGTTTTTCGCCAAAAACCAGCCGTAGCCCCCCATCATTTCAGACTAGTATTGCTTAGTATTCGTGCTGCGTATGTCGTGCATTAGCCGAGGCGTAGTGTTCGGTAGCTATGTAGTGCTTTTCTGTTGCAGAGATAATGTGATTGGTTAGTATAGTCGTACGATCATTTTGATCTTTAGTCAAGGCTCGTACGGGTGGGTCTAATGCAGTCAAGATAATGACGGGTAGAACTTGACTAGGACCTTTTGACATTTTGATCTTTAGTCAAGGCCACTTAGGTCTTAGGGTTAAAAATCACATCAGGAGTTTCAAACATACAGGAAACTTGCCAGGCATGCGCATACCTTCTGGATTGTGGTGACTTGAGTGGCTTCCATCAGGTTATCATGCGATGATAGTTGGATCCCAATTCCCACTGATGAGTAGGATTACTCCTCGGGTGATTCCGATTAATTCTCATTTTGGGTTTGGAGGAGAATTCGAGGAAACAGTGGGAGCCATCCAGATTAGATAAAATGATTAACCATTCTGATCTAGGTTTGAGTGCACACTGAGTGTTTCTTCTATCTCTCTCTCTGGCTGCGACTATGACCCGACCTTTGACTAAAACTCATGAAACCAAGTTAACCGAACCTTCTTTAAATACTTTGGCTTTTGGAATGTCACAGTGTCGCATACATCATTGCCACTCCTACATCACCTTTTGCTTTTCTCTAGAACACCTCGTATCACTACGAACATAAACTTCCATTGGATAAATCCATCGTATGGTTATATACGAACTCGAAGGAACTTTTTCGAGGATGGATTCTGGTTCTGGAGAGATTGAATAGGATTATTCGGTTGTCTTTTTCCTTTACCTTCTCTCAGGTTGTAAGGGCTCCTAGGATTAGGAGAGGGTACACCTATTGAGCTTATTGGATAGTCTTCTTCCAAACCATAGGCCGGTGCCGAACGGTAGGGAAGGAAGAAAACCAATTAAGCTTATGTGTGGTGTACAGAAGGTAATAAGTAAAGACATATAAAAGGACTAGAATAATGGCAAAAGAAAATGCGATCACCATCATTCACGACAAAGACCGTGTATACCCCTGCCACTCCTACATCCACTTTGCATTTCTCTAGGACACTCCGTATCACTACGGATATCCACTTCCATTGGATAAATCCATCGTATAGTTACATACGAACTCGAAGGAACTTTCTTGAGGATGGATTCTGGTTCAGGAGAAATTGAATAGGATTATTCAGACGTCTTTTCTCTTTACCTTCTCTCAGGTTGCGAGGGCTCCTAAGATTAGGAGAGTACACCTATTGCGCTTATTGGATAGTATTCTTCAAAACCATAGGCTGGTGCTGAAGGGTAGGGAATGAAGAAAACCAATTAGCGTAAAGAAGGTGTACAGAAGGTAATAAGTAAAGACATAATAAAGAGGATTGCAGTGAGGGCAGGTATAGTATATGGTTACTGTCGTGAATCAGGATAGTGGAAGATGCGTTACTAGGAATACCAGTTAACCCTTTTGAAATATTTTCATGTTTCAGTTTCACTGTGCGATGTTAATTGAAAACTGTTTTCCCAATTGGAATCTAATTCCAGTGTATGTATTTACCAGTTCAGTTTCTCACGTCTGCATGTTATTACGGATGGTGAGTGGGAGTAAGATATTGGGAATTGGGTGATTATATCCTCATTATATCGGAATTCGTTGTAATTGGTAATATTTGAGGAAATCATCTGGATTTTGCCGGATGGCAAATATTTGGTTTTGAATATCCGTTGTTATGCACCAATTTCAAACTGGTATATCTATACATTTATTTTATAAAGTGAGATATAACTTTTTGATATTGTGTCTATGACATTTACCTATATCAGTTGGTGATTAGGTAATGTGCATTTAACAGCGGTGTAATTCTTCTTAACCATACTACAGTTTTTCGACCTACGACGCACAGGGTTTGAGTTATTGAACTCAGGGGACTTATACAAAGTATTGTATGTTGTCCAGTGTCCATTAGGACAAAGGGGTTAGTACTCGTACTATATTCTGTTTACCCGTGACTTCTCTAGTTCTGGACAAGTATTTCGTTGAAATGCAAAGTCCAGATATTCAGAAGTTATAGGTATAAGAATAAAGTAGAGAACCATTTGTTGTAAGTATCAGGATTCTTCGAGGAAGTCGAAGATGTAGATACTTGTGTTTGGTATTCAGTTAATAGTAATGGTTTTGAGAACTTGCTTCTCTTTCAGGTTACTCATATATGGATGCACTCCTAGATGAGTAATGCTGATTGTCCTTTTTCCATTTGGTTGATATGCACTGGAGACAGCTGCATGATTTGAATCTGGTTCCAATTAAATTAGTGCTTTTGCTTCTATATAGAATCAATTAATATCTTAACGATGTTAAGGTATAGGGAGTTGTCCGGCTGATGCTTAAAACCAGAATTCGGATAAACTCAAGGCACGTTTCAGTGATGGCTGTTTGTGGGTTATCCCGGGCTTTGACGAGGGTTAACTTTCTACCATCAGGAAGATCAGTATTTATATTGTTCTTGACTCGCCACAGTTTTAGTAAAATGGATTTTTTCCAGAAAACAGAAGTGGGGGTATGGTAGAACTGGAAGTGCTTCCAGAACCACAAACGATCACTGAAGATTTGATAGAACCTAAGGATTCAATTGTTTTTGACGTTCCATTAGCTACTTCGCAGTTATGGTGGGTAACCTCAGGCACCCGAGAGGTACTTCGGTCTTCTTAGAGACGGTGATAGGGAGGTTCTTGTTTACCCAGACTTGCCATTGCTGCTGTTCTAGACTATAAGACCCGGCAGGAGGATGAGTATAGCGTCGTTCTAAACTAGCTTTAGAAGTGCACGTGTATATGACTCTGCCAGAGGGTTGTTGTAGTCAGTGGGAGCAGCGGAAGCATAGTGGGCAAGTAGCTTATGTCTATTTATAGACTAAGGCAGGTATAGCGGATATAGATCATCTATTTTTGATGTGACAGTCATATGCTTTAATCTCATCAGAATAGGAGATGGATCTGATAAGAAGGTAGTAGAGAGTGATGTCCAGGTATTGGGATGACATGCACTTGATAGGAAGAGATATTCCTATACTACGATCGGTTGTACTATGGTTGTCACAAAGTTGTTTTCTCCGCACAGGATATGGAAATAATATCAGGTTTTCTGGTTACTAGATCTATGGTTTTGATCTAGATTTGGGAAGTATCCTAATCTGGGTACTTTGACATTAAATGGACGACTCCTGGCATGGTGGTGTACCTGCAGGTGATGGAGTCAACCTCTCTAAAGCTGTCTTACAGACTAAAGGGGAGAGGAATATGCATGATTAGCATATCACTTGCTTAGGCAATTGAGTTAATCATGAAATGTCAAGTACCACACTAGATATTGCTTTTGCACTGATGCAATAAGCAGATATATTAATCCAATCGTGGAGAAACATTGGGGAGCAGTTTATGAACATAAATGGATGTTCTAGGGATATGGTAACGGCAGCCTCCTTTAGGAGACGGTTATCAGTTCAAGCTTCCCAGGTGACCTGGATGACGGAGTGACTGTCAGAGTTATAGTTTTTCCCTCTTTTGAGGGACAGTATGTTGGACAGGTGGTCCAAGCGGATACTGAGGAAAGGCAAGGCGCAGGGTACTGATTAAATTCAGTGGACGATACAGTCTAAGTAGTTTGCTGGATTTGGAGTTCATTTGTGAACTGGGTCCCATCAGATATCTAGACAAATTCTAAGACATGTATTGCTCATTTCGGGAGATAGTTTTCTCCGCGAAGTTGAGATTAAGAGAGATACAGAAAGAAACATTGGAGCGGATCCACTCACTGAGGCTATTTCTCGAACGCAATCATTTTCGCAAACGGGCTTTGCGAAACTGATTAGTAGAGAAGTTGGGTGTTCGGTATCATACGGGCTGTGAGTATGCGACATCGCAATAATTGGCCTTAAGTGCAAGTGGGAGATTGTTGGCTATAGTGCCCTCAAGGCAATTATCATAGTCGCGGACTTGTGATTATGATGATTGAGTGAGGACCTATACCGATAAAGCAGTCTTACTCAAGATGATAGTATGCTATCTGGTTTATCTTTATCATCATATACATGTTGATAAAGCCCATAGGATTCTTGCTTGACTGCCAGCATTATGATGTCGATCATATATGTGGGAGCTGGGGTCTATAAGCACATCCTTAAATGTCCCTAGTCGTAGGAGTATCGAGACCGGGCATCGATACTCCAGTGTAGACTAGTGTATACTGATCGAGACCCCAACGAGGGGCGGTGGCCAGGTCTCACAAGCCATTGGTGTTAGTTTGTTCACCTAAGATAGTATACAGGTGCTCATTGGGTTATGAGTACATTGGACGGACTCGCCGGGAACCTGCTAGTTGGTATTATACCTATTGTCAGATAGCAGTTCCCAGGTGACATGTGTACAGGTTAGTCTGTCGACCTGAGATCGTCATTTGTCTCGTGTGAGTTCCCACTGTGCTTTGATTACTACCATACCACGGCTCAAAGGAGTCATGCAAACAGGTTTTAGTTGGGTACAGTCCCGAGCCATATGGAGGCAGTGATCGGATCGTCAGGGATTCGTCTCTCCCGGTATTGGGGGTTGATGTCGCGTTGTGTACGGATGGCCATCACCTTAAATCCGTGGCCACGGTGGACGAGAACTACCGATCCAGGATCGATAGTTTCTCAGGTGGTGATGGGTTTCATACCGACACTAAATGTCGTGTTGTTAGGGGTCTGATTTTATCCACCCCCTTAGACTCGATATGCGATACTCTTAGACGAACAGACCGGACTGTACGGATATTGTCACTGACAGGCTCAGTAGGGGTTCAGGATGAGTTTGCTCGTCGGCCTCCCTTTCGCTCAATACCTGGGTAGCCGTTACGCACAGCTAGTGCCCCTGACGTGCTTGTGGTTAAACCCACTGCCAGCGTATTGACGAGTCTTTAGAGTCACACACAGAGGTTTTTCACGGTTCAGGCGATATGGTGTACATGGCGTATGTTAATACATACAGGTGTCCGATTAAATATGTGCATGCTGTGCAGACTTTAATCGGACGGTTGGTAATACTAGCGGCTTAGGATTAAGCCAGATTATTAAATCAGGTTTTGATTTAATAATTTACATATGTATTTATATATATGTATTTTAGTATTATTGTTCGCTATTTATTTTCTCTCTCGGCTATTCGTATTTTTGTACGAATACGCGCATATGTATTTCGATACATGTACCGGAAGTATTCCGTATTTTGTACGGAATAGCTTCTAGAAGATGCCACCTCATTTATATGATTTTCCATTTATGGAAATTCATTTGTTTTATAAATGAGGTGGAATATGTGAGGTGGCATGAACATAGTTCATGGTATGGGCTTGAGTCAAAGAGTTCAAGTATGGTTTGGATTTGTTTATTGCATTGGATAAGATTTTTTTTGAGTGGGAATGAGAGGATAAGGGGGGGGGGGCGGCCACTTTATTTTGGGTGGAGCTCGTTTTCATTTGGTTAATTTTTAGATTACACATTTGGCTCTCCCACTCTCTCATTCTCACACAAAAGAAACTTAGCCATTTTCCTTTGTTCATGCAAAAAGCTTCACCTCCTCCATTCTTCTTCTATGGTTGATCTCATGAGCACATGAGTTGAGAGAAAATTTATAATGGCACTTTCATACACCCCTACTCTTCATCGCTAGCGACTTTGGAGCGTCGGTTGCCTCGTTTGTCGAGGCTGGAGCTTGCGCCGTTTCCCTCGGGTGGATCATCGGAGACGAAGGAACACTGGCAACCAAACATCATCATGGAATCACTAGGAGCTTGGAATGAAGACCGAAGGACTCGGATCATCTCGGTATAACAGTTCTAACTCTTAGTTTAATTTGCTAGTTTAGGGTTTAAGGTCGATCCGGGATTCGGGTAGGGGTAGCGCCGGTTTAGAAAATTTTTGTTCCGCATTTTGGCCGCGTTTCGACGGCCGGGGCGCTGCCGGGACCCAACACGCGTATCATATACACATGCTTAATCGAACTCCAGCACGTATCAACTATACGTACATCATCATTTTATTTGAGCGGGTACTTTCGGCATGGGATTCTAAACACTTGACAATACGCTGACGGTTGTTCACACTTGTTTGAGCGTTCACTTACAAACATATGCGCATTTGGATGAGAAATAGCGTTGAAAGCATGCTGATTTATACACGCGTGTGGAAGGTTAGCGCATGACACGTGCATACGTGCAGGATGCATATATGTTTAAATAATACAATCAGAGGAAGAACATGTGTTGAAAATGAAGCATTCGGTATTTAACGATAAAAGGAATGCATTAAAATAAACATTTTTATTCTATGGGGAAGAGATCACCAAATATGGGATCAAAACTACAAGGGTTTACAAAACAATAAACAAAGTTTCCTAAAACCCTCTCAGCCTTCTCCATCATATTGAAGCGGCGATCCTCATGAAGAGTCACTCCCCATTGATCAATTCCATGCTCATCCATAAAAGCAGACATGATGATTTGCTGAGCCCGTATCTGGCTCAGCAAATGAATGGAGCGATCCCTTAGAGGCTTGGTAATCAAGCATGCCTCATGAACGCAGTCGTTCATGTCCTCCACTGCGTCGAGCATTGCCAGAGTCATCTCCGCTGGATGAGAAGGAATATCATCAAGCACGGCTAGAAAGATCACCCGGAGCCAAATAGAGCCAACGGGGAGAGGAGATCCCCTACGGGTCAGGAGCTCGTGCATCATCATGTCGTATTGATCATCCGTAAGAGCGGGATTCGCCAAACGTGTAGTAAAATGGGAGATAATTTTCTCAATAGGCACCTCCTATGGCTGCCGAGGAGAAAATGGGCGATTACATGCCATGACTCTTGTTATGTTAAAATGGTTCTTTTCTTATGATGGAGAAGAAAAACATTGCTTCACATTATAAAGAGAAAGCATTCAACTCTCGGCATTGAAAATGTTGTGGAACTGTTTCCAAGCTCTGACTAAGTGAAGGCGTTGGAAAGGAAAATGTTGACTCAGGAAAAATAATAATAATTGAGGCAGCGCCACACGTGTTTTCCACGTGAGCGCCAGCGCCAGCATTTAGTAGGATTAAAAAATCCTATACTGGCGCCTCACGTGAAACACACGTGAGAGCCGGCGTGCAAGGCATATGAGCGCCTGTTATATAAAAATTAAATTCTTAGGCGGCCCCCACGTACATAACACGTGAGTGTCAGCGCTCAAATTAAAGAGCATAGAATTAAATTCTATATGGGGAATATTTTCCTAAAAGCTGGGGACATTCTCTGTTAAACAGAGCCATTTGATCAAAGATCCGATAGTAGAATTAAATTTTATTAGGGGAAAATATCTCCCTAATCTTTCTAAATGAGAAAAATATTCTCGGTTGGATAAAAAATCCAATGATAGAATTAAATTCTAATATGGAAAATATTTCCATGTATCTTTCTAAACAAAGAATGACATTCTATGTTAAACAGAATACTCTTGGATTAAAAATCTAATGGTAATTAAAAATCACCGTTTGATAGAATTAAATTCTATCTATGGAAAAATATATCCCTAATCTTGTTAAAAACAAAAAAATATATCCTGTTAGAACAAAAATTCTTTGGATCAAAAATCCAATGGCGGATGAAATCCCCCTAACAATTTTTGAGGCCAATTAAATCAATTGGTATCTTTCAAATAGGAGATTTTATCAAACTAATTAACAATTTTCCTCTCCTATATAAAGGAACCGAGACTTCAAGTCTCATAGAGAAGATTGACCCCCAAACTTCTGCAAAAAAAAAAAAAAAAAAAACAGAAGCCACAAAACCGAAAATTCAATTCTTCTTTCAAAGAAAAAGATCCTCACTCATTCCAAACCCTTAGTAAAGAAAACAGAGATTAACAATCTTCTTTGCCTAGTATAAAATAACAAAAAACAAGCATTTAACTCTTCACAAAAAATAACTTAGTTCTTTCTCTGATATGAGATCTGCAAAGCAGATCTCCCCACAAATTGAGAATTTAATTCTTATCGGGAAGATTCTGTTCTTTGGACTCAGAAATTAGGAGAAACAACTAGATTAAAAGAAAAGAAGAGAACAAGTGTATACATTCTAGGAATTTAATTCCTCTAAAAATAGGGTTTAACCTACACAAAAAAATTAGTTCTTAATAAAAGAACTTAGTTCTTATTAAAATAATAGAAGAACTTAGTTCTCCAATAAAATCGATCTTAGATTTTCAAAACAGAGATCTTGGTGATCATTAAGGGCCAAAACGTCATTAATAGAGATTAAATCTCTAAAAGAAAGGAGCTCAGCGCCTCTTGTGCTTCCGACGTGAGCGTCCTAAACAGACTGCTCGATCCCTCACGTGAAACGCATGTGAGCGCCCAAAAACAAATATCTAGCGCCTCACGTGCTTCCCACATGGGCGCTCAAAGTAGAACGCTCAGCACCTCACATACTCCCCACGTGAGCGTCCAAAACAGAAGACTAAGCGCTTCACGTGAAACACACGTGGGCGCTATTCTAAAGTGCTGAGCACTATGAATTTAGTCAAAATGACTACGTGCCTAACACTGATTGGGCAACGCCCATGTCTGCGCCTCACATGATACAGATGTGAGCGGCAGAGCCACAAATAGGTGCTTAGCATTTTTGAATAAAGGGAGACAGCCCAAGACTGAGCAAACAGAGCCACAAACAAGTGCTTAACACTTCTGAATAAAAGGAAAAAGATTGAGCAGACCAAGCCCAAATTGGCTAAGTCTTTGAAGTTATTTGCAACTGAGTCCAAATACTCTGTTGATGGATCTTAATAAAATTTGATGATCCTAAAAATGTTGGTAAGTAGATATTAGTCTCAAATAAGACTAACGTATCTTTAGTTAAAATAAATTGAGTCTAAATGCTCATTTATTTAAGTCGATCTTAATCTCAAAATAGATTAACGGTCCTTAAACAAAATAAAATATTTTTTGAATTGTTGGAATACATGCATCCTAAGTTCAATCCCCAAATCTAAAATATACGGATTTGGACTGATCTACACCCTATGGGCGACGGCATAAATTAGTCTCCGTATACAATCCACGGGCAACCTTAACAAAAAAAATAACACACGATACGAAGTGAACTACCAGAGAAGAAGAAAGTAGTTATCGCAACGTGATAATGTAATTAACTGCAGAGGATTGCGCCTGCAGGAAAGAGCGTCCCCACAATCAAAAACCCCTCACAAATGAGGGGGAATCTAATAAAGTCTGATACATCGTTCTCATATATCCAAGCCTTCGATATACGGTGCCATAAATCAATTTGGTATCTTCAGAGAGGTGCATGGATATGTCCAAATAGCATCTTCCCCGAAATTCAAGCAAGACGTTCAATCCCAGTTCGTCTCTATAGGGTGTTTTTCGTCACCCCATTGAGATGGGAATACACACGCACTTGTTAGGCGTACTACAGATTCCTCCTGCCTAGGATAGGCAGGGGTTTATTGATTGTGGGTATTCGAATCTCCGGCAGCAGCGGACTAAGTTGCCGTTAATTACCCCCCGCCTTTAGAGCGAGGGAACCTCCAATTGACGGGTCAAACTGATCATGCGAACTCAATATGCCATGTGTATGTTGTGTTTTGAAATGGTTTTAGATATATCGGGGGCCTCACAGAGTTTACGGGGGTCCCGCTATCCGGATAGCGGGATAGGGGTCAAGGGGGCTAGCAGCCTCTTTGCAGGGTGCGGGGCAGCGCCCCGTTAGAATTTTTTTTCCAGTGGGGGATGTGTTTTGGGTGTGGAGTGCATGGAAAATGAGGGTGAGGAGCGTCTTCAAGATGCGTGCATGGCACATGGGCGCTAGACGCCCGCGGATCACTTGCCTGGCACGTGGGCGCTTGTCGCCCGCGGGTCATGTGCCAGGCGCGTGGGCGCTTGGCGCCCGCGGGTCACGTGCCCTACACACGGCAGCCGAGTGCTGGACGCCCGTGGGTCACGTGCGCAGCATGCGACCGCTGCGCGTTGGGCGCCCACGGGTCACGTGAGGAGCACGTGGGCACTGAGCGCCCACGGGTCACGTACCCTACACGCGACGCTGGGCGCCCACGGGTCACGTGCGAGGAACGCGACCACTGGAAACACCAGCGGAAAAGGGGATTAGCCCCTGTGCTGGGAGTTGAACTTCCAAGGGTTTTTGGAGTTGAACTCCTAACAGGGATTATGTATAGGTTTGGAGTTAAACACCTAAACAGGGTTTTGTTTATGGAGTTAAACTCCAACAAAACTTGAATGGAGTTAAACTCCTAGAAATCTTTGAAGATGATCAGAGGGGACCCCTTTTTTCTCCCCTTTAATCCCAAATCTTCTTTTGAGCCTTGGATCTTCTCGAAATGGGATTTTTGGAAAATGGTCTCCTTCTTCCTCTTCCCCGTCGGTTGGATCTTGAAGAAGAAGAGGGGTGAAACTCAAAAATCTCCTTTTTTGAGGATTTGATGAAAGATCCGAGTTCCCCTTTAATGGTTTTATGGTGAAAAACAGTTTCTTTTTGGAAAAAGAGGGATTGAACTCTTGATTTAATTCAAAAAATGAAAGAAGGTTTAGAACGTTGAGGAGGGAGGAGGAGACACAAACCCTAGAATTTAAGAGAATGAAAAGTTATGCTTTATTTCATTATCATGTTGCCTTATATAGGCTTACAAATTTACATATAGCCCCTTGGGCTTTACAAAATGGCATTTTGCCCATCCCATGCCTCATGTGCTCATTTCTTTTGTACATGAGCCATGAGCTTTACAAAAATCTTGCTTTATGCCCATTTTTTTTACATTCATGCCTAAAAAAATTACATCAAAATTATTTATTACATGATTTCATTTTGGCATGGGGGGAGGCTGGCCGCTTCATGTTCGGACTTGACTTGGGTATGGGCCCACTTGATCTGGGCTTGGGCCCACTTGGCTTGGGGTTGATTTTGACTTTGACTTGGTCAACCGGGGTGCAATTTTTGATCCCAACAAAGTGCCCCCCATCAATAAATGCACACCGCGTATATGAGTTGTGTGCATGAAATTGATGGAACTTGGAGTTGGACTTCAAGGTGGAATATCATTCCGGGGGCGGAGCATCATTCCGGGGGCGGAGCATAATTCCGGGGATCGGAGTATAATTCCGAGGACCGGAGCATAATTTCGGAGATCGGAGCATAATTCTTGAAACCAGAGCATGATTCCAAGGATCGGAGCATAATTCCGAAGAGCAGAGCATCATTCTGGGAGCATAATTCCGGTGATCGGAGTATAATTCCGAGATTGGAGCATAATTCCAACGAGCGGAGCATAATTCCGGGGATCAGAGCATAATTCCGACGAGTGGAGCATGATTCCAAGGATCAAAGCATAATTTTGACGAGCGGATCATGATTCCAAGGGGTCGGAGCATAATTCCGACGAGCGGCAGACATTCTGACCGAAGCATAATTTCGATGCAGAGGTTGATTCCCAGGCGAAGCATAATTTCAATAGGGAAGACAGATACTCCGAGGCGAAGAATGATATCGACATGGGGTACATTCTGAAACGAAGCATGATTTCGTCGCAGAGATTTTTGGTTGACGTGATTCCGAGACGAAGCTTAATTCCGACGGGGTGGTCGTTGGTTGACTTGATTCCGAGTCGGAGCATAATTCCGACCAGGAGGTCGTTGGTTGACTTGATTCTGAATCGGAGCATAATTCCGACGGGGAGGTCGTTATTGCCCTTTTTGCGACTTGGACGGTTGGTGTTGCCCTTTTAGCGACTTGGACGGTCGGTGCCGCCCTTTTTACGACTTGGAATCGGTGCTGCCATTTTTGCGACTTGGACGGTCGGTGCTGCCCTTTTTGCGACTTGGACGGTCGGTGCCGCCCTTTTAGCGACTTGGACGGTCGGTGCCCTTTTAGCGACTTGGATGGTCGGTGCTGCCCTTTTTGCGACTTGGACGGTCGATGCTTGATTTGATTTGTTCCATTTCTTGCGGTGTCAGGGTTGAAGTTGACTCGCTGATTTGATATGATTTAGGTTGTCATCAGCATCGCTACACTGGAATATGGTACCAGGAGCGAATCATCATTTTCCATGAGAGGATTTAGGGATTTTGGTTTTGGTTCGGCATCAACACCGCTTACACTAGAATATGGTACCAGGAACGAATCATCATTTGCCATGAGGGGATTTCCCTCGTTCCCAGTTTAACGATCTAGGAGTCATCTGTTCTTAGTTTAACGACTCAGGGGTCATCTGTTCCTAGTTTAACGACTCAGGGGTCATCTGTTCCCAGTTTAAAGACTTAGGGGTCTTTTGGATCGATTTGGAATTTCAGGGTTAGGGTCGGCATCAGCGTTGCTAACACTGAAGCACAGGTGCCAGGAGCAATTCATCATTTATCTTTCCCTGTTGGGAAGCGATGGCTTAGAAGACAGGTTTAGGCCCCTACCACCTAAGACTTTTCAATTTTATGAGCCGTAAGGGTCCTATAAAAGCATTTTCTCCCTACGAGTCGAAAGGATCTCGTAGGTGTACTTTCTCCTTAGGAGTCATGGGGACTCCTGTCACGACCCGAAATATTAGCTCGTGACCAACACTTAAATCACGCAACGTCTAAAGGCGTAACATAATTCAAGTAAGCTAAAACCCAGAAGTCCAAACCCTTTTTAAGAAAATAAAGGACGTGAAGTTTCCAAGCGGGAGCTAGCTCTTCGCCAAACGGCGGATCACAACCACGCAAGACAATATAAATAAGTATACGACGCCCGACGGCGAAGTTCACCACAAAAGATAAATAAATAAACAAGACATCAAACCACAAGTAGCGGAAAGCCCCTCGCTCTAAGTCTCGCAACCACAATCCCACTAAGTCTCATTACTTATACAATTTACTAATTTTGATTGATGGAGTCGATTAGATACAATATGAAATATAAATACAAGAGTGGGTACGATACAAATTCCCCACCTATCAATGCAAAACACCAAAATGAAGCTGTGTGCCAGCGATGCCGCTACTGATCCGTGCGGTCAACCTGCAAGAATTGTAGCACAACGGGAGTGAGTTGCCAACTCGTGAGTAGAAAAATTTCAACAGATAGAAATCGAATAAACAACGTCTCCTAGGTCAACTATATCATAAAGGTAATACTATGATATCTAGGGTGACCGGGTCGTATATGTGCCAACACTAATACCAATGTCAATCATCATGTGGATATCATCCAACAATATAACTAATGCATATATATGGATCTCGTCCAACCATAATCAAGGTATGTATGCTTGTGGATCTCGTCCAACCATATAATCAAGGTATGTATGCACGTAAATATCATAAAAGAGTGTGCATGAAAGTATGAGGATATAAATCAACGATGTCTCTCGCGACACATCAAAATCATGGAACCTGGGTGTCCAACATCGACACCCAAAAATATCATGAAACCCGTGTCCAGCATCGACACGTAAATCCTCATATATCGGGCTCCGTCAATCCGGATCGGCCCATGGGTTCCGTCAGTCCGGATCGGCCCATATCATCTCTCGACTCCGGTCGGTATCCTCCGGATATCCGCCGAGCCCAAATACTATCACCGGTAGGTAGTAGTACCTCTGCCAGGCTCACCGTCTGCAACACAGCAATCCGTTCTCGCCCCGGGGTGCGATACCGGGTCCACCATGTACCTACAATCGGCCTCATCCAGCTCCTCGAATCGGGTTTCGCATGTCACACGTCTCAGAACCGAGAAAACGCATGGTGGACGCACCGAAATATCATATCAAGAGAAACCGGGTTTTTAAAACAATACATACTTTCTTTTAAAATTACCACGGTTCTCAAATCCAGAAATCTCATGAAAACAGTATATCTCAATACGTAAAATCATAAAGCATGATGTATGCGACATATGATGGAAACGCAAGCATATCCATATATCATGCAATATGGAACAGTGATGTATCATATTAAGGGAAAACCGCTCCTTTAAATGATTCCATCTTTGAAAATATGTCTTGCGGTTCCCAATATCTCCAAAGTCAAATGCAACATCATATAAAAGTGCACAGGTAACTATAGCAAGTAAATCATGCAGAGAGTCATATCATGATGCAACAATCCTACTGTGTAGTGACATGGCAATTATCGATGATGAAGTGTGTGAGCCGGCAAATCTGTGTATGTGTAACATACGCATCATCGATAATGGTGTAAGTTTACTAACACAGGTACATGCAATGCAATGATAATATCATGAATGCAGCATAAGGTAAATCATCAGCTAAAAGTTATAAGGTATACGTAACTATCATATGTCTGAGTCGGTGAATCTATCAATCGGCATCTAGCCTCACAACATCACGTACGGTATAATCCATCGTACGACATCCTCTAGTCAAGGGTATGGATCAATCATCAAGTCAAACTCATCACGTACGGAAAATCATCGTACGACGGCATAATACCAATAGGGATCCTATCAACCTTTACGACAATGAGGGTGCGGACCTAACGTCTCGTACGGCTTATCATTCTAGATTCACCACAAAATAAATATCTATATACTTATGTCCCAGGTCACATCTATAACAATCTCATATCAGGGGACCGGCAAGCTATCAATCATCTCAATCGACTCGCATCCGTATACCAACATATCATCAGGTCATCATATTCGTCTTATATTCTTGTCATCTCATTTATATCTTACATCAAGTCGAGTTCACATAAACATTCTATCTCTACTATAAGTATAAGTATCTAATCTAACATACACACCCGAACCATACAATCAGATTTTTAAAGAAGTGAATCGTAGTTTTGAAAATAGGGGTTACGGTGTTTTTAAGGAAAATATATCATTTGAAATTCCGTAACGTCCCTCAAGGTAACTGTTTAAAAGATGCATACGATTCTTCAGTTTAGAAATATGTATGGTTCGGATGACACATCTACGTCGACTATCTAGTCCTATAGTATCCTAAACGGCAATATCGTCAAATATCATCCTCAAATACCGTCATCACATATTAGCCGTATTATATCATTTCTAACTATCCTTAGTTTCTAATATGGTTTCACTAACTATCAGTTAACTCTAACCATAGTTTCCAAATCTAGGTTTTCTTAACCATAAACTACAAATTGGTTTCCACCAAAACTTTGCGGGGGTGCTATACGCCATCCACCCGACTTCCCCCGTGGATATAGATCCACTCACCTTTCTTCTTGCTTTTCGAAGTCGATTATGCCATGCTCCGTTTTCTCGGAATCCACATGAAGGTACCTACAATAATAAACAATCGCAATGCGTGTTAAAATCAAGGCGGAAAACCAAAACGACACACGTTTCGCTCATAGGTTAAAACCTATAGCTTCGCGTGCAAAACACGACAAATTACCCCTAGTCGTTGATGTACAAACATTCAACAACCAAATACAAATCCAAATATCAAAACTCATCATTCAAAATACGGAAAACATAGCCAAAACACTCCAATGTGCTCCCAGATTTTACCCTAGGCCAAATTGGTCAATTCTGCACATATGGAGGGTCTAAATTACTGAAGATAAAGCCCTGGAACCAACATGGATCAAATCCACCCTACTCTGGCTGCAAATTGCTGCCAGAATGATTAAATCTGCAGCCATTTGGTGGAGTTGGGGTCTCAGGTCTCTGTGGTAGCTTCCTGGGTGCCTGCATGTGTCACTGTGTTCACTAAATAATTTTTAGTGCCCCCGGGTTACTCCAGATATCCATATACCTTAACAAATCAACATAAAACCGACATAATCAATTCCTAAATCCGTATTTTGGTTTCTAGGCTATGGTCCAGGTCAAGAATCACCTCAAAAGTCTCATTGACAGCCACAAAACATCATCAATCCACAATTTCACTCAAACCCTCACTAGGATTTTCCAAGTTCACAAATCCACATCTTAAACCCATTTCTAACTAACTAGAATATAAAGAAACTTAAAATTATCTAAATGGTAGAAATTATACCTCATGGATGCAACTTAAGAAAAGCTCTAGCTCCTCAAGGTTGTCAAAATCTAACTTTTTTTGGTCCAATGTGTAGAGGAGAAGGAGGTGATCAATTTTTGGAAAAGGGGTTTAGGGTTTTGATGGATATTTTGAGATGATACCATGGGGTGAAGGTGGAGGGAAGTGGGGAAGTAGAAGGAGAAGAAAATGATGGGGGTGAATATGAGGCAGCCCCTCTCTCTCTCCTCTCTTATTCTCCCACACTCTCATCTATTTACCCTTTTACCCTTTTACCCTTTTCTCTTTTCTTTTCTCATTTCTTTTAAAACCAAACCATAAAATACCCAAACCAACACAAGAAAACAACATTTAACCAAAATGCAACATGACATGGTGCACTAGCCATGAAAAACTGTAGAAACACGGATTTGGCTTAATCGCGATTAGCAGTTCACTAATCGGGTTTTTATCGAAACTGCATATAAAAATTTTAAAAATGCCAAATCCTTTAAATATACTATTAAATGAATAAATCATTTTAATTTTCATTTATTTCACAATTATTGGTATATATTTATACCCTTTTTCGAAAACCCCAATTTCGCAAATCGGGCAGTTTTCGGGAAATATATTATTTTAATATTAAATTCCAAAAATAATATTTTATATTTTCTGAAATGTTACAACTCCCAAGTGTGTTTTTCCTTCGTGAGTCATAAGGATCCCATGAAGGTGTTTTCTTACGAGTCGAGAGGATCTCGTAAGTTTGTTCTCCTCATGTATCGTGAGGACACATGTGTGGGTCTTTCCAAATGGAGCATAATTCCGAGGGCGGAGACCCACCGTTGGACTGGTGATTACGGTGGGGTATGTGTATGATGAGAATTATTTGAGCCCGTGGATTGTATACGGTAGTCAGTTCGGGGACCAACCGTAGGGCTGAGAGAATTTTGGTTGGCATCTGCATCGCTGCACTGGAATATGGTACCAGGAGCGACTCATCCTTCACCGTATGGGGATTTGGATTTTGGTTGGCGTCTGCATCGCTGCACTGGAATATGGTACCCGGAGCGACTCATCATTCACCATTGGGACATTCGGAGATTTGAAATTTTGGTTGGCGTCTGCATCGCTGCACTGGAATATGGTATCAGGAGCGACTCATCATTCCCCTTTGGAGGTTTTTTTACCGCGATTGCTCTATCATTTCAGCTTTTCTTATCGTGAAGGTCGTGATTGCCCTATCATTTCGGCTATTCATTCACGATTGCCCCATCATTTCGGCTGCTTATTTTCATTTTTATTTTACTCGCTGATTTTTATTGCAAGTTGCCCCATCATTTCGGCTTTTTTTATTTACACATTTTTTTTACATTCCCAGTTTAACTACTTAGAGGTCGATTGTTCCCAGTTTAACGACTTGGTAGTCATTTGTTGGAGCTTGGGCTCGATTCTGCAGGAACCACGGGCTCATTTGGCTTAATTGCATGAGCGAGCTCTTCATCATTTGGATCGAGCCGATGTTGGATGGCAACAACCGCGTCATTGTCATGGCTATAAGGCGTAGGAGGACCTGTTCCTCTGAGCTCCATCATGTAGACCGTATGAGTTGTGTACCCGTCTATTGCTTCTTCATCGGCAATGTTGCTCGTTGGGCTTTTGGCTTGTTGCCTTGGTCCGCTCTTTTCAGAGAAAGGCAAATGTCTGAGAAAATCAGGTTCACGAAGGACTTCGGTCTCCGTTTGTATGAAATTGGCGGTCGCAGCTTGACTGTTTGTTAACACACCTTTAGACAGTTCTATCTCTCTTTCTTTGTATTGCTTTCGACCCAATCTTTGAAGACGAAGCAGTCCTCAATGGCATGACCTATCACCCTGTGATAGGGGCGGTATTTGGGGTCATCGGTCATATTCGCTTCTTGCGGTTTTTTTTATTCTGGCAATTGTAGACCGTTTCTTAGGGCGTCTTTGAATATTTTACGGATTTTGTCCCTTCTGAAGGAATAAACCTTATCCAGCTTCTGTTTCAGTGGAGTTTCTCCTCCCTTTCCGAAACTGGCTTCCAAGGCTGGTTGGCATTAGGACCGCTCATCCCTCGCTTATTTCGGTTAGCCGAAATGTTGAAAGATTCAATATCATCGGAACTTCCGCCTTTGCGATTATCGTCCTTTCGGTTTCTCCAGGACCTATTGTTATTTTGAGAATCAGAGGAGGACTCCTGCTTTGAGCACTCCAACATCTGGACTTTCCTAGTCAGCTCTTGGAATGTTTTGAGACCCGCGGTGCATAGAAACGGGGCCATCCAATTGTTGAGATTTCTGAGGAGGAGGCTGACAGATTGGTCCTGCTCTATCGGAGGTTCATATTTTACGGAGAGATTGCCCCAGCGGGTTATAAAATCCGTGCTTCTTTCATTGTTCTTTGGCTTGGTCCTTACGAGGTCAGCAATGGTGATCTTATCGCTGACACTCATGAACCTTTGTCGGAACAGAGATTCCATTTGGACGAAATTAGTAACGGAGCCAACCGTTATGTTCGCGTACCAGTCGAAAGCGACATCGGTTAAGCTATTAACGAACTTGTAGGGTTTCCATCGACGGCGGCAAGGTTTCGGGAGGCATCGTCCATGCCATTTTTAAATTTTGCCGTTTCAAGGAACTCTAAACAAGAATCGATAACTAGAATATAATACGGAAAACATATAGTAAACCATTTACTATTTAAGTGAAGAGGAAATACAACCTTTGTAGATCGGTCCTTCACTTCATATGCTCCTTGTAGTAGTCCCTTCGCTGCGATCATCGTGCTCCCGGAATCTCGGACGGCTCCATGAGAAGATAGCAACAACATTACTTGAAGTATTCGAGGCCGAAGATGATCTACATCGGGGGATTACTAACTCAAGCTACCACTTCACCAAAGTGAAGCAAACACCCTATACTAAAGTGCTAGTCTAGTAGAGGATGATGAAATAGGAAGTTGGTACACTTTAGAATTTCTTTTCTCAGATTATTTCTCTCTCTTTATCAAACCCTAGCAAGCTTTTTGAAGGAGGAAGAAGATGAGCTCAAGAAAAATGAGAATGAAAACTAATCAAGAGAGATAGTGAACCATGGGTGAGTTTGTATTATATCCTAACTCATGTAGAGACATTACCATAGCTAATTAGAATGGTTAGGTTAACAAATATCTAAAGTAAAACAAATCTAGTGGACTTGGTCAAAGCATTCACAAGCTTCCATAAGCTTCATGCCTTTTTCCAATAATCCACTAATTTTATAATTACTTTAAAATACTAAACCCAACATCATAATTAGCATGGTGTATGTCTCATACACCCATGTAGTGTGTATCAACAACCATGATACAAACAAAACATAATTTAATATATATCACATATATATTAAGTTGTGCATAAGTAAGAAAAACAAATGCTTAAGTGAACCAATATTAGTTAATGTAAATTAGTATATCACATATACAATTATACACTAAATTATTAAATCAACACATGACTTAATAATCCGGTTATATCACATATAACCGACTAACATTCAATGTATCGACCTATCGAATCAACCCTTGATTCGATAACCTGGTTATATCGCATATAACCGATCGATACAAATATCGCGATAATAGAATACGGTATCACATACACGCATTATTCTCGGTCCCGCACATATCACATATATGCTCCTATTTCATTTTGCCTGAGCCAGTAAAACCTCTATGTAGGACTCTAAAGACTCGTCAATACGCCGACAGTAGGTGATGATCACATCAAACACCCACAAGCCGTCAGCGGTACTAGCTGGACGTAACGGCTACCCGGGTATTGAGCGATCAGAAGATCAGCAAGTAAGCCCGCTCCAACTCCTGCAAAAGCCTGACAGTGACATTACCGTACAGTCCGATCTCTTCGTCTGATATGTCGCATATCAAGTCTAGGGGCGGTAAACGTCAGACCCCAATAATCGATAAGTCATGCCCATATGAGGCTCATAACGGGTCGAGAAACTACTGGTAACACTTACCATAAATCTCTAAACCAGCCCTGGCCAGGGACTTCCCTGTTATGGCCAATCGAGCACAGCGCAACATCAACCCCCAATACCGGGAGAGACGAAACCCCTCCTATCGCTCATTGCCTCCATGTGACTCTGGACTGTACCCAAAAACCACCGTTTTGCACGCCCTCTTGGACGTGATAAGGTGGAAATCAAAGCACAGTGGGAATCACACAAGACTCTATGACGATCTCAGGTCTACAGACTAACCTGTACCAGTGTCACCAGAGAACTGCCATCTAACGTGAGGTATAATACCATCTGGGAGTTCTCGACGAGTCCGTCCAGTGTATCCAGTCTCCACTGAGCACCCATATATCATCTCTGATGTCAAACACCAATGGATATGGGATCATCCATCGCCCATCTATATGGGTCGAGAAGCTATACGCTAGTCTACTCTGGTATATCGATGCCACGTCTCGATACACCCACGACTAGGGACCTTAAAGGATGTACTTATGGACTATCATAGCCCCACTAGTATGATCTGCATCATAGTCCTGGTAGTCAAGTACACATCCTAAGGGCTTTACCAACATGTAACAGAGAGACAATCAGTGTACACGTTAAGGTAAAGAGTAACCAGATAGCATACTATCACGTCGAGCAAGAAAGTCCTCCCTATATATATCCAAGCATCCACTACAATATACATCTCATGTATAGTAATAGCCTCTAGGGCATACATATAACTAACAGAACTGGCGGAGGAGAAGCGCATCATTGCCTCTAGTATTCCCGCACGAGGCTTTAAAGGGGGCGATGTGCCGATTCACATTTCCCGTCCCATCAAATCTTCTAAATTTGTGGATGACATAGCCGCTAGGAAATTCTATCAGACCATACTGAGCAGGATATGGTCTCCCACTACTGCTGATATCTTTTTGCGCTACGGCTTCATCTACCAATGTTTTGACTTTGTTGGCAACCAAATCCATGACTTGATCTTGAGTTAGCGGGCTACTGTCATTGGTAGCCAAGACATTTCCCGAGATAGGATGCGACTGACTTTCATGCGGTCCGCCCACCTTTAGATTTGAGGGAATAGGCGTCGGCTGTCTCGGGACACCATTTCCCGGTTCATGAGCAGAACCCCGTGCTTGATTGGACGGATGAGAAGCAACTTAGGCCACGAGCCGCATCACGACATTCATCAAGTCGTAAATTTTGGAGTAAAGTTTGGCCATCTCCTAATCTTTACTTCTGAGCTGTTTTCGGAGTTCTTGGAGAAGTTGCTGGTCTGTGTTCTTGGGACGGAAGATTGGCTCCTCTTCGCTTTCCGAGCCCGACTCCTCATGAACCGAGGGATCTTTCTACTTATCAGCCTCACTGGAAGGGTTTTCATTACTTCCCAGAGGATGTTGGTCTTGGGAAGTGGCAGCCACATTCATACCAGATTGGATTTGAGATGTGGTGGCCCCGTCCTTGCTCTTGCTGCGCGTGCCCACCATGTAGACAGTGTGGACCACATATCTAGCCCTCTCTTTATCTTTGGCGGGATAACCCTGTTCTTGGAACCTCATGAAG
Organism: Agapanthus africanus; assembly: GCA_030015575.1. Classification (NCBI taxonomy): domain Eukaryota; kingdom Viridiplantae; phylum Streptophyta; class Magnoliopsida; order Asparagales; family Amaryllidaceae; genus Agapanthus; species Agapanthus africanus. The sequence continues at coordinate 871,154,107 of JASDDO010000019.1, read as the reverse complement.
TTCAGCCCAGCATGAGTCCTAGCCCTTTTGTTGGCTCTATATCTGAGCCTTTTCTGTTTTAGCTTCTCGATTTTGAGGGCTTGAGGGGCATCCGTCATCCAAAAAGCCATCGTGAGTCGATTGACGGAGAGCTTAGAGAAGATACCCAATCGAGCAGTTGTCAAGGGCACCGTTGGAGCTTGATCGAGACGCCTTATTGCTCTATTGGTGTTGATAGCCTTGCCCCCGGCTGGGGCTAAGGAAAGTCGTTCAAACACCAACTTGCGTTTGGGTTGGGGCGCCTTCGAGACCACCACATTTGGCCTCTTGCTTTTCGAGGCCAGTTTGTCTATCACCGGAGCTTGAAGAGCTGAGATGGTGTTAGCTGGCACGAACAGAATAGAATCGAATGGTAGTAGCGGCTCCTCCCATTGTCGCCTGAGACCGGCCGGGAGGACCGTCCTGGCGTCCATCTTCATCGTGTAGGAGATGGGAGCTGTGCTGAGAGCTGAGATTGTCCTTGGAGACATTTTTTTGCGTCCGAAGATTGCAGTCGAAAGTTGTTAACCTGCAAGTAGAAGCATGATTTCAGAACAGGCAATCAATGTATATGTTGATTGAGTTCGCATGGATATTTAACCCGAAATATGGGAGGAAAGATAGGTCCCACCGGGCGTGCCTAAATCTGTAGGGTGTTTTTCATCACCCCATTGAGAGAGGAATATGCGCACGCTTGTCAGGCATACTACAGATTCTCCCTGTCTAGGGTAGGCCTGGGTTTATTGATTGTGGGTATCCGAATCTCCGGTAGCTATGGACTAAGCTATCGTTAATTACCCCTCGCCTTTGGAGCGAGGGAACCTCCGATTGACGGGTCAAACTGATTATGCGAACTCAATGTGCCATGTGTGTGTGTTCTGTTTTGAAAGGGTTTTGGATATATCGGGGGCCTCGCAGAGTTTACGGGGGTCCCGCTACCCGGATAGCGGGCTGGGGGTCAAGGGGGCTAGCAGCCCCCTTGTGGGGTGCTGGGCAGCGCCCTGTTAGAAATTTTATTCCAATGGGGGATGTGTTTTGGGTATAGAGTGCATGGAAAATGAGGGGTGAGGAGCGTCTTAAAGACGCGTGCATGGCACGTGGGCGCTAGACGCCCACGGGTCACGTGCCTGACGTGTGGGCACTTAACGGCCGTGGGTCACATGCCAGGCACGTGGGCGCCTGACGCCCGCGGGTCACATTCCTGGCATGTGGGCGCCTGGCGCCCGCGGGTCACATATCCTGCACGCGATCGCTGAGCGCTGGATGCCTGTGGGTCATGTGCGCGACACGCGACCGCTGCGCGCTAGGTGCCCACGGGTCACGTGAGGTGCATGTGGGCGTTGAGTGTCTACGGGTCACGTGCCCTGCACGCGACCGCTGGGCGCCCACGGGTCACGTGCACGGCACGCGACCGCTAGAAACACCAGCAGAAAAGGGGCTTAGCCCCTGGGCTGGGAGTTGAACTCCTAAGGGTTTTTGGAGTTGAACTCCTAACATGGATTATGTATAGGTTTGGAGTTAAACTCCTAAAAAGGGTTTTGTTTATGGAGTTAAACTCCAACAGATCTTGAATTGATTTAAACTCCTAGAAATCTTTGAAGATGATCAGAGGGGACCCCTTTCTTCTCCCCTTTAGTCCTAGATCTTCTTTTGAGTCTTGGATATTCTCGAAATGGGATTTTTGGAAAAGGGACTCCTTCTTCCTCCTTCCCGTCGGCTGGATCTTGAAGAAGAAGAGGGGCAAAACTAAAAAATCTCCCTTTTTAGGGATTTGATGAAAGATCCGAGTTCCCCTTTAATGGTTTTATGGTGAAAAACAGTTTCTTTTTGGAAAAAGGGGGATTGAACTCTTGTTTTAATTCAAAAAAAAAGAAAGAAAGTTTAGAGCCTTGAGGAGGGAAGAGGAGACACAAACCCTAGAATTTGAGAGAATGAAAAAGTTATGCTTTATTTCATTATTATGTTGCCTTATATTGGCTTACAAATTTACATATAGCCCATTGGGTTTTAGAAAATGGCATTTTGCCCATCCCATGCCTCATGTGCTCATTTATTTCGCACATGAGCCGTGGGCTTTACAAAAATTTGGCTTTATGCCCATTTTTCTTACATTCATGCATAAAAAAATCACATCAAAATTATTTATTACATGATTTCATTTTAGCATGGGGAGGCCGGCCGCTTCATGTTTGGACTCGACTTGGGCATGGGCCCACTTGATCTGGGCTTGGGCCCACTTTGCTTAGGGTTGAATTTGACTTTGATTTGGTCAACCTGGGAGCAATTTTTGACTCCAACAGTCTCTGGTTTTGGCGGTAAACAGATTCTGGTACGTCCGGTAGGTCCACTTTCTCTTTCCACTCCACGCTTCGTGTGTTGCGATCGCGAACAAAATCGTGGTTCGCTGTATTCATGGTTGCCTATGCATTCGAGGTACTAAAACTTGGTGGCTCGCTTCGCTAGAGAATCAATGACTTCCCATTGCACCTCATGCAACAGCGACTCCCACTCCGTCCCAGCTGGAGGAGTGACATATAGGCCTAACGCGGCCACCATTTTCTCAATGCCTACAGAGCTGGTCACACAAGCCACTACCGGACTGTTCTTCGGGACCATGCTCCCATCTGTGAACTTTGGCGCCTCAATGCCACAAGGAGAAGCTCCCAAAAAGTTGGTCTTCGATCGGCTGGCAACCACGACGGCTCTTATCAGCAAGCCGTCAAACTCTTAAGCCTCAGTTTTCAACAGGCTGAGGTAGAACTCAAGCGGGCCCGTAAAGAAGCCCATGATACTAGAGCGAGCTACCCCAAAACGTATAGCTCTCTCTACTCCTGCTGTAGGTGAGGTCGATAAAATTGCTTCCTCTCCAAGACGTTCGGTCTTCGAAAGATTGGCCAATCCCGCTCCAACTCCAACAAGGACGTCGGTCTTCAACAGGCTGACACCAACCGAAACTCCTGAGCAACGCAGGGGGCATGACGAAAATGCTTCTAAAACTGAGGCAATTCCCATTCCAAGGCATGCTCGATATCGCCACTGGCGTCGAGTGAGAGAAGCTGGGGGTAACTCTCCCTCTGGGCTCACCCCACCAGCTCTTATAGTGGATATCAACACTGCCATTCCAACCGGAAACAACTTTGATCTGTTTAGGAGAGTGTTCACCGCTGAAAGAACAGACCGCGACGTTAGGACGTCTGGCCTGAATTTTATAGGCAGATGTTATTTGGATTTATCCGTCCACCTCTCCGAAGATACCAAGTTGATTTATGGCTCCGTATATCGGAGGTTTGGATGGATGCGGCCGTTGTAGTAGACTTCATCAGATTCCCCTTCACTTTATGAGGGGTTTTGGATTGTAGGGACTCTCTTCCCTGCAGGCGCAAGCCCCTACAGTTAATTACGTTACCGCATTGCGGTAACCACTTTCTCCTGCTCCGGCAGTTCACTTCGTGTCGTGTGTATTTTTTTTATTTTGGTTGCCCGTGGATTGTATACGGAGACTAGTTTATGTCGTCGGGGTGCGGTTAAGTCCAAATCTGTATATTTTAGATTTGGGTTTGGGTCAAGGATTTGCTTGACGGGGTTTTGAACTTAGGTTGTATATTTCTATAGTTCAGAAATATTTTTGTTTGGTTTAAGGACCGTAAATCTAGTTTGAGATTAAGACCAACTTAACCATATGAGCATTTGGGCCCAATTTATTTTTACTCTAAGGATACATTAGTCTTATTTGAGACTAAGATCGACTCAGCAATATTTTCAGGATCATTACATTTTATTAAGATCCAACAACAGAGCATTTATACTCAGTTGCAAGAAACTTTAGAGACTTAGCCAATTTGGGATTTAGTTTGCTTAGTGTTTTCTTTCTTTAAAAGTGCCAAGCACTTATTTGGGTTCTGTTTATCCAGTCCCCCTTTTCTATGCAAAAGTGCTAAGCACTTATTTGACGCTCTAACACTCACATGGATGTCATGTGAAGCATTCAATTTTGGGCGCTACCCAATGAACGCTGAGCACTCAGCCATTTTGGCTGTTTATGGAGTGTTAAGCATTTTCTCTTTTCTTTTTTTAGTGGCGCCCACGTGAGGAACACTTGAGGCACTGGGCGTTGCCCAATCAGTGCTAAGCACTCAGCCATTTTGGTTATTTAAGAAGTGCTAAGCACTCTTATTAATCTTGTGGTGCCCACGTAAGGAGCACGTGAGGCGTTGGGTGCTGCCCAATCAGTGCTGAGCACTCAGCCATTTTGGCTATTTATGGAGTGTTAAGCACTCTTATTATTTTTGTAGCACCCACGTGAGGAGCACTTGCGGCGCTGGACGCTGCCTAATTAGTGCTGAGTGTTGGATATATGTATGCCCCAGAGGCCATTATGTGATAGTGTATGTACCGGTATGTGTGTGTGTGTGTTTTCAGGGGACATTGTTGCTCGACATGATAGTATGCTATCTGGTTGTACTTTATCTTGACATGTTCACTTGATTGTGTATTCATGTCAGGATTTCGCGCTGAGGAGGCCTTCACTCTGTTGGGACGAGCTAGTCAAGATCGCTATTGTAGATTTACGAATTGACGGAATGGTCATGCTTCTTATTCATTTGGTACATGTTGATAAAGCCCTTAGGATATTTGATTGACTACTGAGATTATGATGCGGATCATACTAGTGGGATATGTGTAGTTTATAAGCATATCCTTAAAATGTTCCTAGTCGTGGATGTATCGAGACGGGGCATCGATATTTCCAGAGTAGACTAGCGTATACGTTACTTGTTCCATATGATGGGCGATGGATGATCCCATATCCATTGGTGTGGTGACACCAAAGACTGTATACGGGTGCTCAGTGAGACTGGGTACACTGAACGGACTAGCCGAGAACTCCTATGTGGTATTATATCTATCGTCGAATAGCAGTTCTCAGGTGACACTGGTACAGGTTAGTCTGTAGACCCGAGATCGTCATAGAGTCTTGTGTGTCCTCCTACTGTACTTTGATATCTACCCTACCACGGCTCTACTGAGTCGTGCAAACAGGTGGATTTTGGGTACAGTCCAGAGGAACATGAAGGCAATGAGCAATAGGAGGGGTTTCGTCTCTTCCGGTATTGGGGGTTGATGTTGTGCTATGTACGATTGGCTATAACAGGAAGTCCCTGGCCAGGGCTGATGAGATTTACTGATAAGTGTTATTAGTAGTTTCTCGATCTGTTATGAGCCATATACCGGCATGACTTATTGAGTTATTAGGGTCGACGACGCCATCCCTAGACTCGATATGCAGCATATCTGACGAAGAGACCAAACTGTATGGTAAGTGTTGCCAGTTGGCTCGACGGGAGTTTTGACAGGTTCGCTTGTGTTTCTTCTGATCGCTCAATACTTGGGAGCCGTTACGTACAGCTTGTGCCCCTGAAGGTTTGTGGACATGTGATGTGATCACTGCCTACTGCTAGCGTATCAATGAGTCTCAGAGTCCCACAAAAGGGTCTCCTAGCTGAGGCGAAAAGATGTGGGGTGCATATGGGATATGCGCGGGAGCTCGATCAAATGTGTGTATCAGATACCGTATTTTAATCGGCGTTTACTATTAGATGGGTTGTATGTGATATGACTGTGTTATTAAATCAAGTGTTGATTTAATATTAAGTCCATTAGCTCATTTATTAAAACCTATTTCTTTATGATGCATGCATGAGTGTATGTATATATTGATATGGATGCACACATGCAAGCATACATGTGTCATGGTTGATGATATATTGGTGGTGGAAATGCAAGATTCACATGGTAACATATTTATATATTTTGATTATTTGAGAAAAGCAAAATGGGAATAAAATCATGGTTGACTATTCAACTCTCTTCTCTTGTATTGACCAAAATCAATACCATGGTTTCATTGCCTATGGTTTTGTAGCCTATGGTTTTGCTTAAACTCAAGTCACAAAATATCTAGATATTTTGTAACCATGGTTAAGGAGGACATAATTGACTTACTCTCTTTGGATTATGTTCATATTATTATTTTCACTAGAGTTAAGTTTAGCCATCTCCTTCTTCCTCCTCCTTCAAGCTCTCTAGGGTTTCAAAAGTGAGAGAAGAACATAAAAAGAAAAGGTTTTTAAGTGAGATCCAAACCCACATCACCAATCTATACTAGTCTAGCCCATTAATGTAGGTTGTTTGCTCCATTTCTTCAAAGATCAAGTGGAGCTAGGAGCTTGAGCAAAAGGACTTCGTGGTGGATCATCGTGGACTTGGAAGGATTCAAGCGAACCGGTTCAAACCCTACTCGATCTAAGGAGTCACAAGAGGAGGTCTACAAAGGTTGTATTTCTCCTAACTTAGTATTAGACACTACTTAGTATGTGATACTATATATTGTTACCCTAATTTTCTAGTTCGATTCATGTTTGGAATTGTTTAGCACCCCCAAAAATTTTATTATAGCATGTATGATTCAACCCAAATCCTAGGATGGTGCTAGAGAATCCCTACAGTGGTATCAGAGCCAGGCTAGAACTTTAGAGTAACCTAGACGACGTTAAAAACTTCGAATGAACATCGATTGCTCCGAAAAATTATTTTCTGGAAATTTTTTAAAATGTTGGAATTTTTCACATTAAAAATGTTCAAAAAATCATGCAGGTAATTCTATGGACCCTCTAGAAGAACGATACACTAACTCGATCAAATGACCACGGAACCGCGGCTAAAACGCGCTTTTGGCGGCGGTTCCGCTGCGCCATTTGTGAGGCACGGGTCGGCTCTTCTACGGTTGGTTCATAGGTACTAGGTCATGCTTCTGGGTATTTTTAATACAGCCCAAGTGTTGGGCTTCTCTGTGAATTTTTGGGTAATCGATCAATCAATCGAATGGTTTAACATCGCCTAGTTTTTGTGAATATGATACAACAATTGAAATCTACACTAATTAGTTTTGTGAACAGTAATTAGTTGCGTGTAAATCTAATATTTTGGTCTCGGTAGAATCGGGAATCTTGTTGAATTACCCGACTTCTTTTGAAAAGGTGTTTTCATAGGTGAGACCCAAATGTAAGATTTGCATCGTTAGGCATGAAATCCAGAATATGTGATATTCCGGGTTTATGATGTCTAAAGGCAGTGTTGATTCCAATTGTTGTAGTTTATCACTTTCTTTTCTGCGACCGTAAGTGTAGTATGTGGTGTATCGCCGGTTTCATTGCTATACATCAACGACAATTGGGGTACGCATACTTACTTACGTTGATGATATGTGATATTATGTGTTGCTGAGATATGATGTATAAGATCGCCGTGAATGAATGTCCGGGGGTTTTATGTGAGATGAGAGTTTTTCTTTTCATTCATGTAAAATTAATTGTATGTAATATTATTTTATTGGGGCACTTCCGGGTTGAGGATGATGTCACCATTGTTGTATATTATTTACTTTTCCACATTAGGATAGACCCAAGGAGGGGAGCACAAGTGATCGGGTTCTAGGGTTCAGTGGGAGGCCATATCGAGGAGTCGAAACCGGGTATCCTAAACTCTAGAATTGGTAGGGTCACTTGCCGCTCTCGTAGGGGTCTATGGGTGTGGGCTTGGCTACTCATCGCGACCGTGGAATCCGTATTTTCTATTGTTGGCTAAATACAAAATATGGACCTCCTAGTATATCCTGTATTTTCATATATATGCTTCTGCTGTTGATATTCTGTGATGTGATCACTTTATATGTTAAGACGAATGATGTATTATATATATGATATATAATAAACGTTGCTTATGTTTTGCATCCGCACTAGTCCTGCCCTGCTATGCCGTTAGTTAAGTAATCTAGCGGTACATAACGGGACATTATGGCGAATGCGGATGGCATAAGCGTACGTTCTATTTTCGTTTCTTTTTTGTAATGGCTTAAGGACTTAAATGATGGGACTACATTAATGAGATTAATGTAAACAAAAAGGAACTTAAAAAGATGTTGTAGAATCAGATTTGAAACCTACTCGGCTTTTTATGAAAAAGCAAGTTTTCAAATTACGGAGCTTAAGCCACTCCTTTTAAAACCAGTAGATTCTACAACGATATCAAGTTCAAAGTGTTAAAGATTTTCTTAAAAACTATTCCCAGCCCTCTGTCATTTTAGAAAGTAGAGTACTTAGTATTCGTGCTGCGTATTTTGACTATAGTTAAGGCGCAGTGTACGGTAGCTAAGTGCTGTCTTCCTACACCGCATATGATGCAATTAGTTAGGACATTCATATGATTATGTTGACTATAGTTAAGGGTCATATGGGTGGGTCTAGTTAATCATGAAATGATGGGAAGAACTTGACTAGTACTTATGATATGTTGACTATAGTTAAGGTCATGAGTGCTAGGGGTAAAAACCATATCGGGAGTTTCAAGAGTTGAAATTTGCAATGAGATTGCATACCTTCTATGTGATAGTAGGATCCCGATCCTGTGAGCAAAAGTTGCTCCCGGGAGAGTTTTGCACTTTACAATTAGCTAACTTATTAGGTGTCTAGAAAGGTGTCAACGGGGCTACGCCTCTGGGAAAATGAGGTTTATTTTAATTAGGTCCGTGCGAAAGCACGGGGAACCTCCCTCAGAAGTACCGGCACTGGCCTGGCTGAACGGTTAGCGAAGTTGTAGAATGTAATTAATCCTGGCTAAATTTTCTTTTTAAGGTTTGAAGGAAAATTTGATAATAGCAGTGGGAGACATCGATTAGATAAGATAATAACCAATCTGATCTTTGCAAGAGCTTTCGCTGAGTGTATTCTTTTCTCTCTCCTAATGGCAGATAACCATGACTGGACTTAAGCTACTATTAGAGAAAAATAAGCTTACCGGACTGAACTATAAAGACTGGTTGAGGAACATTAATATTGCTCTCACATATGATAAAGTATCATATGTCCTCACTGCCTCAGCCCCGCCCACCCCAGGCCCTGAATCTTCTGTTGCGAATAAGGAGATCCTCAAAACGTGGGATATTGACTGTGCTACTGCTAAATGCCTCGCGCTTGTATCGATGGACAATACACATCAAAAGCAGCACGAGGAGATGGATGTTCAATCCATCTTTCTCCATACAAAAGAGTTGTATGGGGAGTAATCTCGTATCCTACGATACGAAGCGTCTCGAAAGCTGTTTCAGATGTGGATGGCTCTTGGCACACCAGTAGGTGACCATGTTTTGAAGATTATAGCTCTTATTGAAGAGCTTGAGGGCCTTGAATGGACAATGGACAACGAGCAATATACTGATATTGTTCTACAGTCTCTTCCCTCTGCATTTGCTCCATTCATAGTGAACTTCAACATGCATAACATGGAGAAGTCACTACCCGAACTTCTCAATATGTTGAGAAATGCGGAGAGCACGCTTAAGGCGAAGTCTCCCTCTCTGATTGTTGGAAAATCTTCTTCTTCTGTCCCAAAAGCCAAGACCAAGGGAAAGAATAAGAAGAAATCCACCAAACCGAGAGGTGGAATCAAGAAGGCACAAGGAAGAGACAAATCCAAGGTTGACAAGTCGAGAAAAGGAGAATGTTTCTATTGCAAGAAGACAGGGCATTGGAAGCGGAATTGTACCGTGTATATTGCTGATCTCAATAAGAAGAAGCATGGTGATGCTTTTGTTTCAGGTGTGTTTGTGACTGAAAACTGTTTTTCTATAAACTTTGCTTCCTGGATATTAGATACCGGTTCAGATTCTCACATCTGCAATTCTGTGTAGGGCTTGAGAAATATCAGAGTTTTGAAGACCGGTGATCACACTCTCCGAGTTGGAAATGGTTCCAATGTACATGCTGTTTCAGTGGGAGAGTATCACTTAGGGTTGCCATCGGGTTGTATATTGGTTTTGAACCCATGTTATTTTGTACTAAGTATGCTTTGTAATATTATATCCGTTCCTTGTTAGACAATGAAGGATATCATTTTGTATTGCAGCATAATGTTATGAACATTAAACTAAATCAAGAGTTGATTGGTTCTGGTATACTTAATAACGGGATATATGTCCTAAATCAACACACAGTTTTCAACATACAATACACAAATAAAAGAAAATTTTCAGATATAAATGAAGCTTTTCTTTGGTATTGCAGACTTGGTCATATTAATGAAACAAGACTAAACAAGCTTCATAAAGATAGATATTTAAATCCTTTTGAGTATAAATCTTATGCGACTTGTCAGTCTTGTATCAAAGGGAAAATGACCAAAACTCTATTTACTGGACACGGAGAAAGAGCTACAGAGCTCTCGGGCCTCATACATAGTGATGTATGTAGGCCGATGTCTACACATGCGAGAGGCGGTTTTTCTTAATTCATAACTTTTACTGATGATTTCTCAATATTCAGTCATGTGTTTTTATTAAAGCATAAGTCTGAAGCTTTCGAGAAATTCAAGGAGTACAAACTTGAAGTAGAAAAACAAACTGGAATGAGTATCAAAATACTTCGATCAGATCGAGGTGGAGAATATCTTAGTACAGAGTTTTCGAACTTCCTAAAAGAGAATGGGATTCTCTCTCAGCCCACTTCCCCTTACACACCACAACACAACGGTGTGTCAGAGCAGCGGAATCACACCCTATTGGATATGGTGCGATTCATGATGAGTGATACTGCGTTGCCTCTCTCCTTTTGGGGGCATGCATTGGAGACTACAACTTTTCTGTTGAACAAAGTTCCAACCAAGACCGTGTCTACCACTCCATATGAGATATGGTATGGGAAGAGACCATATCTTAAACGAGTTAAGATTTAGGGTTGTCCGGTTTTTGTTAAAAAGCAGAATCCAGACAAACTCGAGACACGATCAGTCAAGTGTATATTTGTAGGATATCCGAAACACTCGTTTGGGTATCCTTTCTACCACAAGGAGGAACAAAAGGTGTTTGTTTCTCAGTATGCCACATTTTTAGAAAATGAGATTTTTCCAAATGATACTAATGGCAATGTGGTAGATCTAGACGAGGTTCTAGAAACACAAGTTACAAATGATGACTTGGTTGAACCTGATGTTGCAACAGAAACTTATGAAGCTCAGCCACTCCGTAGATCGGTAGGACTTCTCGCCCACCGGAGAGATACTACGGTTTTCTCATTGATGGTGATGGAGAAGACTGCATCATGGATGATGATGACCCTACCAGTTTTCAGCAAGATATCATGAGTGGTGACTCTGTGAAGTGGCTGGATGCCATGAGATCCGAAATGGAGTCTATGTACACCAACAAAGTATGGACTTTAGATGCTGTACCCTCTGGAGTAAAACCCGTAGGGTGTAAATAGATATTTAAAAGAAAGATCGATGTAGATGGGCAGGTGGAGACCTATAAGGCAAGGCTTGTAGTGAAAAGATCGCGTCAAAGACCAGGACTGGACTATGATGAAACCTTTTCTCCTGTAGCCATGCTTAAATCCATTCGGATCCTACTTGCTATTGCTGCTCACTACGACTATGAAATCTGGCAGATGGAACTTAAAACTGCTTTTCTAAATGCTGATTTAGAAGAATGCGTTTATATGGATCAGCCAGAGGGCTTCATTGACAGTGGGAGCAGCGGGAAAGCATGTAGATTGCTTAAATCCATTTATGGATTAAAGCAGGCATCACAGAGTTGGAACATCTGTTTTGATGATGTTATCAAAGAGTTTGATTTCGTCAAAAATCCAGATGAACCTTGTGTTTATAAGAAGATTGTAAGAAGTACTATCACATTCCTCGTATTGTACGTGAAGATCATTATTCTAGTAGCAAACGATGTTCCTATGCTACAATCGGTCAGACTGGTCTTATCACAAAGGTTCTCCATGAAGGACCTGGGTGATGCCTCATACATATTGGGCATGAAGATCTATAGGGATAGATCTAAAAGGTTGTTGGGATTGTCCCAAACCAGGTACATTAACCCCATCCTAAAGAGATTTAGTATGGAAGACTCCAAGCGGGGTGCCTTACCCGCCAGTCATGGAGTCACTCTCTCCAAGGACTTTTGCCCAAAGATCGATGACGAGAGAGCTCGCATGAGTATTATACCCTACGCTTCAGCTGTAGGATCTATAATGTATGCGATGTTATGTACACGCCCTGATGTAGCTTATGCACTGGGTGTAGTAAGCAGGTATCAATCCAACCCAAGGAAGAATCACTGGACAGGTGTGAAGAACATTCTTAAGTACTTGCGAAGGACTAAAGAAATGTTCTTGGTGTATGATAACGGGGATCTCCAAATGGAGGCCTTTACCAATTTGAGCTTCCAGAGTGATAAGGATGACAACAAATCTATCTCAGGGTTTGTATTTACCCTCAATGGAGGGGCGATATGTTGGAAAAGTTCCAAATAGGATACCGTTACAGACTCCACGATGGAAGCTGAGTATATTGCTGCAAATGATGCTGCCAAGGAAGCCGTCTGGATGGGGAAGTTCATCTCGGAGCTAGGAATAGTTCCAACCATTATTGATCCAATACCATTGTATTGTGATAATAATAGGGCTATGGCGTTGGCTAAAGAGCCCAGGTCCCATCAGCGATCCAGACACATCCTCAGGCGATATCATCTGATCCGGGAGATAGTTGATCGCCGCGAGATCGAGTTCGGAGAGTAGATACAAAGAATAACACCGCGGATCCACTCACCAAGGCCCTCCCTCTGCCGCAGCATGAGCGACTTTTTGAGATGTTGGGTATGAGATACGCCAATAATCGGCCTTAGTGCAAGTGGGAGATTGTTGGATATATGTATGTCCTAGAGGCCATTATGTAATAGTGTATGTATCGGTATGTGTGTGTGTGTGTGTATTCAGGGGATATTCTTGCTCGACATGATAGTATGATATCTAGTTGTACTTTATCTTGACATGTTCATTTGATCATGATTCTTATTCATTTGGTACATGTTGATAAAGCCCTTAGGATATTTGCTTGACTACTGAGATTATGATGCGGATCATACTAGTGGTACATGTGTAGTTTATAAGCATATCCTTAAAATGTTCCTAGTCATGGGTGTATCGAGATGGGGCATCGATATTTCCAGAGTAGACTAGCGTATACGTTACTTGTTCCATATGATGGGCGATGGATGATCCCATATCCATTGGTGTGGTGACACCAAAGACCGTATATGGGTGCTCAGTGAGATTGGGTACACTGAACGGACTCACCGAGAACTCCTATATGGTATTATATCTATCGTCGAATAGCAGTTCTCAGGTGACACTAGTACAGGTTAGTTTGTAGACCCGAGATCGTCATAGAGTCTTGTGTGTCCTCCCACAGTACTTTGATCTCCACCCTACCACGGCTCTACCGAGTCATGCAAACAGGTGGATTTTGGGTACAGTCCTGATGCACATGGAGGCAATGAGCGATAGGAGGGGTTTCGTCTCTCCCGGTATTGGGGGTTGATGTTGCGCTATGTACGATTGGCTATAACAGGAAGTCCCCGGCCAGAGTTGATGAGATTTACTGATAAGTGTTATCAGTAGTTTCTCGATCTGTTATGAGCCATATACCGGCATGACTTATTGAGTTATTAGGGTCGACGATGCCATCCCTAGACTCGATATGCAGCATATCTGACGAAGAGACCGGACTGTACGGTAAGTGTTGCCAGTTGGCTCGACGGGAGTTTTGACAGGTTCGCTTGTGTTTCTTCTGATCGCTCAATACCTAGGAGCCGTTATGTACAGCTTGTGCCACCGACGGTTTGTGGGCATGTGATGTGATCATTGCCTACTGCTAGCGTATTGACGAGTCTTAGAGTCCCACAAAGGGGTCTCCTAGCTCAGGCGAAAAAATGTGGGGTGCATATGGGATATGCGTGGGAGCTCGATTACATGCGTATATTAGATACCGTATTTTAATTGGGCGTTTACTATTGGATGGGTCGTATGTGATATGACCGGGTTATTAAATCAAGTGTTGATTTAATATTAAGTCCATTAGCTCATTTATTAAAACCTATTTCTTTATGATGCATGCATGAGTGTATGTATATGTTGATATGGATACACACATGCAAGCATACATGTGTCATGGTTGATGATACATAGGTGGTGGCAATGCAAGACTCACATGGTAACATATTTATATATTTTGATTATTTGAGAAAAGCAAAATGGGAATAAAATCATGGTTGACTATTCAACTCTCTTCTCCTGTGTTGACTAAAGTCAATACCATGGTTTCATTGCCTATGGTTTTGTAGCCCATAGTTTTGCTTAAACTCAAGTCACAAAATATCTAGATATTTTGTAACCATGGTTAAGGATGACATAATTGACTTACTTTCTTTGGATTATGTTCATATTATTATTCTCACCAGAGTCAAGTTTAGCCATCTCCTTCTTCTTCCTCCTTCAAGCTCTCTAGGGTTTCAAAAGTGAGAGAAGAACATAAAAAAAGATTTTAAAGTGAGATCCAAACCCACATCACCAATCTATACTAGTCTAGCCCATTCGTGTAGGTTGTTTGCTCTATTTCTTCAAAGATCAAGTGGAGCTAGGAGCTTGAGCAAAGGGACTTCGTGGTGGATCATCGTAGACTTGGAAGGATTCAAGCGAACCGGTTCAAACCCTACTCGATCCAAGGAGTCACAACAGGAGGTCTACAAAGGTTGTACTATTCAACTCTCTTCTCCTGTGTTGACTAAAGTCAATACCATGGTTTCATTGCCCATGGTTTTGTAGCCCATAGTTTTGCTTAAACTCAAGTCACAAAATATCTAGATATTTTGTAACCATGGTTAAGGATGACATAATTGACTTACTTTCTTTGGATTATGTTCATATTATTATTCTCACCAGAGTCAAGTTTAGCCATCTCCTTCTTCTTCCTCCTTCAAGCTCTCTAGGGTTTCAAAAGTGAGAGAAGAACATAAAAAAGATTTTAAAGTGAGATCCAAACCCACATCACCAATCTATACTAGTCTAGCCCATTAGTGTAGGTTGTTTGCTCTATTTCTTCAAAGATCAAGTGGAGCTAGGAGCTTGAGCAAAGGGACTTCGTGGTGGATCATCGTGGACTTGGAAGGATTCAAGCGAACCGGTTCAAACCCTACTCGATCCAACGAGTCACAACAGGAGGTCTACAAAGGTTGTATTTCTCCCAACTTAGTGTTAGACACTACTTAGTATGTGATACTATATGTTGTTACCCTAATTTTCTAGTTCGATTCATGGTTGGAATTCTTTAGCACCCCCAAAATTTTTATTATAGCATATGTGATGCAACCCAAACCCTAGGATGGTGTTAGAGAATCCCTACACTGTGCACTAAACCGTTTTGGCTGTATGTGAAATGCTAAGCACTTTTTATATGGCGCCCACATGTGTTTCACGTGTGGCGCTGGTCTTCTGTTTCATGTGAGGTGCTGGTCTTCTATTTTGGGCGCCCATGCGTCTTTCACGTGAGGTGCTAGGCGTTATTAAAGAGGGGCGCCCAAGTAGGAAGCAGTTGAGACGCTAGTTTCTTTTATATGGAGATTTAATCTCTGTTAATATTTTTAGAGACGTTAAACCTCTATCAATGGTGCTTTGATCATTAACGCTCGCTAAAATCACTATATTTGAGAATTTTAGGTTGAGTTTTTAAAGAAATAAGTTCTCGATTTAAAGGAACCGAGTTCCTGGAGCATCATGGGTTCCATTTAAAATTTGTTCTTCCTTGAATCTTTGATTCTCAAGAACAAGATCTTTCTGATGAGAATTAAATTCTCAACTTATGGGAGATTTGCTTTGTGGATCTCAGATCTAGAGAAAGAACTAAGTTCTTTTAAACGGGTTAAATCCTTAGATGTGATGAAGATATTTTGATCCATTTTCTTTACCTAGGGTTTTGAGGAGGAAAGTCTTCTTTCTCGAGAATTGAATTCTCTATTGTTTTGAAAACATTTTGTATTTTTCAGAAGCTTATGAGGGGGTTTCCTCTATCTCCGTCTCTGTCCCTCTCTTCTGTCTATGTGTCTTTTTCCAGATACTTGAAGTCTTTCATTGAGAGATTCGATTTAATTTTTCTCAAAATTGATTTAGGGAATTTTACCCATCGTTGGATCTTTGTTCCAAGTGTTTCTATTTTGACAGAGTATCTTTTCTTGTTTTTAGTAAGATTGGGGAGATATTTTCCCATATACAAAATTTATTTTGTCAAACGGTGATTCTTGATCACCATTGGATTTTTAATCCAAGGGCTTTTTTTTACAGAGAGCAATCTTTTTTGTTTGTAAAGATTGAGAGAATATATTCCCAAAATAGAATTTTATTCTATTATTTGGTGATTTATCATCACCATTGGATCTTTGATCCAATGTCTC
Organism: Agapanthus africanus; assembly: GCA_030015575.1. NCBI lineage: Eukaryota > Viridiplantae > Streptophyta > Magnoliopsida > Asparagales > Amaryllidaceae > Agapanthus > Agapanthus africanus. The sequence goes on along the minus strand of JASDDO010000019.1, from coordinate 871,137,750 downwards.
TGTTTAACAGAGAGTATCACAATTTTTAGGGAAATATCCCTATGTCGAATTTAATTCTATTGATCTTAACTTGGGTGCCGGCGCTCACTTGTTTTGCATGTCGGCGCCACTTAAGAATTTAATTCTTATGATGGGTATTCTTGTGCTTTGCATATTGGCGCCTGCATGAGGAACACGTGCGGCGCCATCTAAGAATTTAACTCTTATGTAATGATTTTTTTGTGTGCTTTGTACATTGGCACCTGCGTGAGAAGCACATGAGACGCTACCATAGGATTTAATTCTATAAGATTGGCTCTAGCGCTGGCGCCCTCGTGGAGAGCATGTAAGGCGCCGCCTCATTGATGAAGGTTTCTTTTCACCTCCTTTCTCTGCTTTTCCTGAGTCAAACTTTTTTTTCCAATGCCTTCTTTTGTCAGAGCTTGGAAATAGTTCCACCATGCGCAATATTTTCTGTGCTGAGATTTAAATGCCTCCCTTCATAATCTATGCAATTCTTCTCTTCTTTCTCACTTTCAGAGAATCATTTTAACAGAGAAGAGTCATGGCTTGTAATCATCCGCATGTTAATCGGTAGCTATGGGAGGTGCCTATCGAGGAAATTGTTCATCGTTTTGTTGCACGCTTGGTGAATCCCGCTCTCATAGATGACCAATGTGATACGGTGCTGCATGATATTTTGACTTATAGAGGATCTCCTCTCCCCATCGGCTCCATTTGGCTCTGGATGATCTTCCTGTCCGCGCTCGATGACATTCTCCCTCATCCAGCGGAGATGGCTCCGGCGATGCTCGACGCAGCGGAGGACAAGATCGAGCGCTTTCATGAGGAACTTTTGATTACCAAGCCTCTGAGGGATCGCTCTGTTCAGCTGCTAAGCCAGATACGGGCTCAGCAGACCATCATGTCTGCCTTCACCGATGGGTACAACGCTAACTGATGGGGAGAAACTCCTCGCGAAGATCGCCGCTTCGATATGGTCGAGAAGGCTGAGAGAGCTTTAGAAAACTTTATTTATAGTTTTGTAAACCCTTGTACTTTTGATCCCGTGTTTGGTGATTATTTCCTATAGTATAAAATGTTTATTTAAATGCTTTCCTTTTATCGCTGACCATCGAGTGCTTCACTTTTAGCACCTATTCTTCCTCTGATCGTATTATTGCAACCTACATGTTTGCATGTGCACTTCACCCTTAGGGATTTTTGCTAAGTGCAAACGCCACTGATGTGCTCGTGTCATGCACTAACCTTCCACATGTGTATATGAATGAACCTTCTTTCACACATATCTGTAAACGAAACTTAAACCGGTGTAAGCAAATGCCCCCACTACTTTACTTATGGAGGCGCTGGGTTCGCTTAGCACCCCAACACAGTTTCGGCAAGCATCAAGTATGCTATTTTAAAATTTTAGGATGCCGAGCGAGCCCGAACCAAAGATCAAACTAGAGAATTAGGGTTTTTATAACATGTAAACAAACTTTACGCTAAGTGAACAAAGAATACAACCTTTGTAAACAGGTCCTTCACTTCTAAAGCTCCGTTAGTAGTCCCTTTGCTCCAAGTAGTGGTCTCCCGGACTCTTGTTAGGCTCCACTAGGCGAAAGGAACGAGCTTGCTCAAGGATCTTCGAGGCCGAAGATGATCTACGTCGAGGAATCGCTAACTCAAGCTACCTCTTCACTAATTGATGAATTAGTGAAGAAACAACCTATACTAAATGGCTAGTTTGGTATAGATTGGTGAAGTTGGAATTTTGCCCACTTTAGAATTATTTTTCTCCTTTTCTTTTTCTTCTCACTTAAAAGCTAGAGAGCAATGAAGGAGATGAAGAAAAGATCAAGTGATCAAGTGTAATGAACCATGGGTGGGAAAATATCTCATATAAACTCGTGTAGAGACTAAACCATGGCTAAATATAATGGTTAGGTTAATAAATATCTAGAGTAAAACAAAATTAGTGGACTTAAGTCAAACCTTCTCCATGCTTCCACAAGCATCTCAAGCCTTGCTAATTTCCACCTAATTTTGATTTTTCCCTTAATATTTAAACACCCAAATTATCTTAAGTTAGGTATGAGTCTCATACACCCAAGTCCTATGTATCATCTAGCATGACACATAAACAAATACATTAATATATATCACATATATATTTAAATGTATTTAGAGAAAACAATTTCTTAAGTGAGCTAATATTAGTTAATGCATATTAATATATCAAATATATAATCATACATTAAATTATTAAATCAACACTTGATTTAATAACCCGGCTGTATCGTATACAACCGACTAATATCATTTAACAAATTATTAAATCAACACTTGACTCAATAATCCGGTTATATCACATATAACCTATATCGCGAGATTAAAATACGGTATCACATACAAGTATCAATCTCGGTCCCGCACATATCACATATGTGCCCTACTTCGTTTCGCATGAGCTAGAAACCCTCTGTATAGGACTCTAAAGACTCGTCAATATGCCGGCAGTAGGTGATGATCATATCAGTCACCCACAAGCTGTCAGCGGTACTAGCTAGACATAACGGCTACCCAGGTATTGAGCGATCAGAAGATCAACAAGCAAGCTTGTTCATACTCCTGTGCATCCAATAAGTAACACTACCGTATAGTCCGGTCTCTTCGTCTGATATATCACATATCGAGTCTGGGGTTGGTAAACGTTAGACCCCGATAACTTGATAAGTCGTGCTGATGTGAGGCTCATAACGGGTTGAGAAACCACTGATAACACGTACCAGTAAAACTCAGTTTCCACCCTGGCCAGGGATTCCTGTTATGGCCAATCGAGCACAGCGCAACATCAACCCCCAATACCGGGAGAGATGAATCCCATCCTATCGCTCATTGCCTCCATGTAACTCGGGACTGTACCAAAAAACCACCGTTTTGCACGTTCTCTTGAACGTGGTAAGGTGGAATTCAAAACACAGTGGGAATCATACAAGATTCTATGACGATCTCGGGTCTAAAGATTAACCTGTACCAGTGTCACCAGAGAACTGCTATCTGACGTTAGGTATAATATCATCTAGGAGTTCTCGGTGAGTCCTGTTCAGTGTACCCATTCTCCAATGAGCACCTGTGCACATTCTCTGATGTCAAACACCAATGGTTGTGGGATCAACCATCGCCCCATACAGGGTCAAGAATCGTACACACTAGTCTACTCTGGAATATCGATGCCCCGTCTCGATACTCCCTCGACTAGGAACAATTAAAAGATGTACTTATGGACTATCCTGGCCCCACTAGTATGATCTGCATCATAGTCCTGGTAGTCAAGTACACATCCTAAGGGTTTTATCAACATGTAACAGGGAGACAGTACAAGTATACATGTTAAGATAAAGAGTAACCAGATAGCATACTATCATGTCGAGCAAGAAAGTCCTCCCTATATATGTCTAAGCATCCACTATAATATACAATCGTGTATAATAATGGCCTCTAGGGCATACATATAACTAACATGAGGTATACACGTGAGTGAAGTAGTGTAGAGTAATATGTAGCATACAACCAGTTTCGGGCTGGCGTATCACACATAACTTTTTAGAATCTTGATCTGAGAAAATAGCAAGCAGACACAAGCATCGTCATCTATCATTAACTCAAATCTTAATTCTTAAGGGATGTAGTTCTAAACCCTGAGGCCCATGAGTTGCACCCTTCTGTTGCTTGATGTCTTGATGTAGCGCGAAGTAGTTTATGCACTCATTTCGGAGTTTGTAGTTTATTCGCTCATTTCGGAGTCTCTAGTTTATTCGCTCATCTCGGAGTTTGTAGTTTATTCACTCATTCCGGAGTCTCTAGTTTATGTACTCATTTCGGAGTGTGTAGTTTATTCACTCCTTTCAGAGTCTCTAGTTTGTTCACTCATTTCGGAGTTTCTAGTTTATTCACTCATTTCGGAGTTTGTACTTTATTCACTCATTTCGGAGTTTCTAGTTTATATTCATTTCGGAGTATTTTTAGTTTACCTCCCTTGGGTTTACAGGAAAACTTGTCCTAACGTTATAAGCAGATAACCCCCATTCTTTAGAACAGAGGTTTGTTTGGTTTGTGGTATTAGGGTTTTAGTCCATGGTGCCATCGCGTTGGCTGATGTATTTTTCGATATGCTGTCTTTAAGCTGCTGTTTGAGTAGCCCCGCAACTGTCGTGTCTCTGATCCCTTCGGGGGCTGGACAAGACGTCTTCAAGTAATCTCCTTAGGTCATATTACTGTCGGAAGAGCAAACGTTAGGAATTTGCTATGATGCTTTTTATATGAGGTTAGGCTCAGTTTGGAGCCCCGATGAGTCATAACTACTTCGCTCTGGTGTGGGAAGATCTCTGATAGTCTTTTAGACTTTATATGAGTTTCCGTCGAGACCCGAAGCTGGGAATATGCCGTCACTTCATTTTTGTTTTAACGATGTCGTGTCGTTCCTTTGCCGAAGTAGGGTAGACATCTGTAGGACTTCTATACTGTATGTATTGCAATTGAAGTCCGGAGCTAGGAATATGCCATTGCTCTAATTTCATTTGATAGTTGCGTCCGCATCCTGCTGGAATGAGGGGGAACATTGAGATAGTCTCTGGGTTGTATATGAACCATCAAGACTTGGAGCTAGGATTTTGCCGTGACTCCACTTTTGCTTTGACCTTTGGGTCTTTTGTTGACGTTGCATCTGCATCTTGCTGGCATGAGATGCACATCGAGCCGGAGTTGGGATTTTGCCGTCACTCCTTTTTGATTTGGCTCCTTGGAGCCTTTGTTGATGTTGCATCTGCACCGAGAAGGAACGTTGAGCTGGAGCTAGAATTTTGCCATTACTCCTTTTTGATTTGGCTCCTTGGAGCTTTGTTGACATCACGTTTGCACCCTGTTGGAATGAGAAGAACATCGAGTTGATCTCTAGGCTGTAGATATTGCTATTAAAATCTAAAGCTTGGATTTTGCCATCACTTCATTTTTATTTGACTGTTGTGTCTTCCCCTGCTGGGATGAGGAAGGGGATGCAGGGATAGTCCCGAGGTTGTATATGTATCGTCGAGACTCGGAACCCCTTTCGACGAAGCGTGGTGGGAAAATATAGTTCCCTTTTCTTTTATTTGCGCCCATGGATCGTATACAAGAGTCAATATGGACATACTTATAGGGCAGAGGAAAATTTATTTTATTTTTTGTTTCCACGATGCTCTATCTTTTCAGATTTTTATATCGCAAAAGTCGCGATTGCCCAATCATTTCGACTATTTATCGCGGTGCCCAATCATTTCGGCTATTTTTTATTTACTCGCTTTTTATTGCGAGTTGCCCAAACATTTCGGCTTTCTCTCTCTCTCTCTCTCTCTCTCTTTTGAGTTAGAGATTTGAAGTCTGATATCAATCTTGGCATCAGTATCGCTACCACTGGGATATTGTCAGGAGCGAATCATCATTTGCCTTTGCGAGAGTTTGAAATTTGATACCTATTTAGGCATCAGCATCGCTTCAACTGGGATATTGCCAGGAGCGAATCAACATTTTCCTTTGTCGATTTAAAAAAAGGTGGCTTAGAAAACATGGTTAGGATCCTGTCGACTAAGGCATTTTGACTTTATGAGCCGTAAGAGTCTCATAAAGGTGTTTCTCCCTACCAGTCGTGAGGATCCCATAGGTGTATTTCTTCTTTAGGGATCGTGGGGACTCCTAAGTGTGTTTTCTTTTGTAAGCCGTAAGGATCTTGCAAGAGTGTTTTCTCCTTATAAATCGATAGAACTTACAAGTGTCGTTCACCATACGGGGGCATTTCTCTTCGTTGGTAGAACTTGGTGGGGGATATATTTATTTATACCCGTGGATTGTATACAAGGTCGATATAGGACCGCCTGTAGGGCAACTTGGGGGATATGACGGCTTAAGAACATGTTCAGATCTCTGTAACTTAAGGCTTTTGAATCTTATGAGCCGTGAGGATCTCATAAGGAGGATTCTCCTTACGAGTCGTGAGGATCCCGTAAGTGTAATTTCTCCTTAGGAATCATATGGATTCCTAAGTATGTTGCTCCTTTGTGAGTCATAAGGATCTCACACAGTTTTTTTACGAGATTGCGCCTTTTCGGATTTTCGCAAGCTCTCCGGTCGTCTTACTGTTTTTACTCACGGCGCCCTTTCGGGTTTTCATCCGTGCCTACTTTACTTGTGGACATACCGTTTTTTTAACGAGATTGCGCCCTTCCGGGTTTTCATAAGCTCGCCGGTAGCCCCGCTGTTTTTACTCACAGCACCCTTTTGGGTTTTCATCCGTGCCCATTTTGTTCGTGGTCATACCTTTTTTTCATGAAACTCTCGAAAGTAGCTTCGCTGTAGGTGACCCATCTATTTGCCGATTGGATTTAAGGGGTGGCTTCATTGCTGGAGTAGCTGTGTAGCCAATGAGACTTGAGTTACAACCTTCGCCGTTAGGACTTTGATTGCAATATAGATCTCAAGGGAGTATATTACTGTTTTTGGGGGCGATGTGCTAGTTTAGGGACATCTCGGTCCGTTGTTAGTTTAGGGACATTTCGGTCCGTTGTCACTATGTTTAAGACAGACAGTTAGTTTAAGGACTTCTTGGTCCGTCATCGCCATTTTCGAGGCGAGTATTAGTTTAAGGACGTTTCGGTCTAATATCGCCATTTTTGAGGCGAGTTGTTATTTTAAGGACATCTCAGTCCAATATCTCCATTTTCGAAGCGAAATAGTTAGTTTAAACTTCTCGGTCCGACATTCCTATTTTGGAGACGAATGTTAGTTTAAGGAAATTTCGGACCAACATTTCCGTTTTGGGGACGAATGTTAGTTTAAGGACATTTCGGTCCATTATCACCATGTTTGAGGTGAATAGTTAGTTTAAGAACTTCTCGGTCCGTTATTACCATTTTCAGGGCGATTTGTTAGTTTAAGGACACCTCGGTCCTTTGTTGCCGTTTTTGAGGCGGATAATTATTTTAAGGACTTCTCGGTTCGTTGTCGCCATATTTGAGGCGGATAATTAGTTTAAGGACTTCTCGGTCCGATGTCGCCATATTTGAGGAGGATAATTAGTTTAAGGACTTCTCGGTCTTTTGTCGTCGTCTTTGAGGCGGCGGAACTTTTTTGTATACTATTCTCAGAGTTCTTACTTAGGTAGATAGCGAGTGGACACGGGCGTCGTCATCTATCATTGATCTAAGTCGTGACTCATCAAGTATAGTATTTTTTGAGGAATCGGCCGTTTATTGGCCGGAAGGGTCTTTCGACATGCATATCCATGAGCAGGTAGGCTCCACCTTGGTAGACTTTGTCTATGATGTATGGGTCTTCATAGTTCGGCTCGAATTTCCTCCGTGTTGTACGATTGGGGATCATGGGTCTTTTGAGGATTAGCACGATTTCGCCTTGGCAGAATGTTCTCGGCCTGATCAGTTTTCGTATGACCGTATCATCCTTGCTGCGAGCTCTTTGACAACTCCACCGTCGAGGGAAATTTCCTCAGGTATTTTTTCTTTCCCTTTGTCTTTTTTGCTCGAACCTTTGTTTGGTAGTCCGAGGTTCTTTTCAGGCAGCGTGCGGTTACACAGCTGAATATTCTTACAGTTCTTCTCCTCCTCTTCTTTTTCGGAGGTGGAGTCTTTGAAGAGAGGGCCAAGGGGTATTTCTTCCTTAGAATTGCTCTCGAAAGTAAGAACTCAGGATTTCCCCCCTTCCGAACTGGTATTAACTATATGACAGTTGCCAGTCATTTTTTCATGAGCATCTGTCGCACTATTTTGCCGTCGACGAGCTTTGCGCTTTATCCTCTTGAAGTGTTTTTTATGGGCAACGTATCCTTGCCACCACTTCTTGAAGGTACTGCACTCTTCGGTGGGGTGGGTAACCCTCCGATGATATAGGCAGTAGTTTGGATGTGAATCCTCTCCGTCGAGGAATATGACCCCGAGAGTGTTTCCTACAAGAGGTGGCAACTTCATTCCCATTGACAGGGTTTTGGCGAACCACTTCTCTGCCTTGATCCTGCTCTTATTTGTCGCATGTATGTTTTGGTTTGGTTGGAGTACTTTACGACTCCTCCTTGCCGCGGCTTCTTCATCCCGACGTTGATGCTTAGCCTTTTCGTATATAGCTGTTTCGCGTTCTCGGTCAGCTTTGATTTTTCGAAAGGCTTCATTTAACAGCCTATCGATCGGGTCTTCTGGCTGTTCCGGGGGTTTTAGCGCCGATTCTGCACCCAGTTCCTCCGCGTTGTTTTCTGATGCCGATGGAGTTTCTTCATCATTTAACGACGAATGGGAGACGTGTTGCAACTTGTTACATAGTTTTCAATTTTTTCTGATGAGTCATTTTCCTCATCGTTGTCACTATTTTTGTTCTCAAGAATATGCTTGAGGAACTCTTCGAGCGTGACCGGTTTCTGCGCCTTCTGGTTGTACTCCTCCAGCGCGTCAATGTACTTTTGTAGGTCTGTGCGCTTGTCGTCATACTCGGTAGGCTGCATAGGCTTCTTGGTATTCTTCTTTTTTTTTGAAGACTTTGGAGGCTTGACTTTGGGATTTTGCCCTTTGTCAACGACTTTCGGTGCGGGACGGGGTTTCAGCATCCCTTCGATGATTTTGGGTTCAAGTGGGCTTTTCCACCTGCCTGCTGGACATGCCTGTAAATCTTTCAGCATTCTTTTTATTTTAGCTGAAAGAATGACTTCCCATGGAGTTTCTTCCATGAGTAAGCATGATGACCCCGGTGCATCCACCTTTTTGGGAATGTGCTTCTGTGGTGGGTTTACCCTCCAATTGTCAGACAGTGCGAATTTTCCCTGTTGATACTGGTCTTTGACTCAGTTCTTTAAGATGCAGCAATCCTCAATTAGGTGGCTCACCATTCTGGGATAGGAGCAGCAGTTGGGGTTATTGATGTTGTTGGGTTGTGGTGGATGTCATGGGTCTGGCAATGTGATGAGTTTTTTACGCATTGCCAACTCAAATAGTTTCCTCATCTTATCATGGGGAAATGAGTAAGCATGTCTTAGCCTTTCTTCCAGGGATAGGCGTGGACGTGCGTTGTTTTGGCGAGCAGCCGGTTTTGGCCCACTCAGTTGTTGTTGAGTGTTGGCAACGAAGGCCGCTTTCCTTTTACCCTTGGCGTTTCGAGGGTCCTTACTTGAGGAGGAAGGCCCGTGGCCCATCTGATCCATTTGGGCCAGTTTATCGATCAAAGCCTGAAAGGTGGTTGGCTTGAAGAATGTCATGAATTGGGACACAGTCGTTTGAGGATCAAGAGTCCCGATGAACATGCCCATGGCGGGGGATTCTTCGATGCTCTTCGCACTTTGACCATAGGTTTCGCCACCGGATCGCATATTGGACCTAGATTTCTCCTGGCTTTACCCTGGCATTGATTAATACCGTGATCGGGGTGCGCTCGCTTGCGCCGGCGAACCGCTGTGTGAACAGCAGCTCTATCTGTGTGGATGTTTTCATGGAGTCATTTGGGAGCTCTGAGTACTATTCAAAGGCCTTCTCTGATATGCTGCCAACGAACCGGCGAAGCAATAATTTGTCGTCACCTCCAGTGTTGCTGCATAGAGCTCTGAACTACACGGCGTGCTGATGTGGGTTTCCTATCCCCTTGTACACATGGAACTTGGGGATCATATATCCTGGCGGGTATTTAATTTGGTCATACCAGCCTGGATACGGTCTTCCAGTTCTGACGATTTGGCCTGCGACTTTATTAGCTTGACGGGCTCGTATTTGTTGAGCGATATAATCATCAAGAGCAGCCTTGGAGATTGTTTCCTCTTTGGCTGCCGATAAGGTCGGAAGAGGATTTGATGTTTCCCCTATGTCATTCTTGATGATTATCGGCGGATCCTCGGCCGGGGGTTCTGGCTGGATCATCATTCCAACCATGTCTTGGAATAAGAGAGCCATCTGCTTTATGTTAGTAGCCTGCACAGCAGCTTCCTTGTCCTTTCTTTCAAGCACCCTTCGCAGGAGCTTTGTATTGGTCTCCTGCTCTTGGCACTGTTCAACTTCTTTGTCCGGACTTTCTTTCTGTCTGGTAAGTGCTACCATTTTGGTCAGCATTTTTTAGAGCTTTTGTTGTTGCTTCTAAGATTTTCTCAGCGACCGAGTTTGAGGTCGATGACCTACGGAAGCACGGTTTTCTTCTTTCCCGGAAGCCATGTGGACTGTATGTACGATCATGCCCCTAGACCTGAGGCGTTTGGGTCCATCGCCTTTAGAATTTGCCGCCGGCGGTAGGATTTTCTCCGGCCTCATACTTTTGTGGGGGGGGTCAAGGTTGAAGGAGCCGTTGTAACAGGCAACTGTATAGTAGAAGTCCCTCGCTGTATGATGGAGGGATGGTCTTTTTCTTGCCGAGCCTTCAATTATTTTGGTCGACGAGGGTAGACTTTGTTGATCACAGAGTCTTGAACTTTCCGCCAGACCCTATGAATTTGGGTGGAGAGCCGTTGATGGGGGCACTCCAGCTTTTCTTTCCCTGTAGCTTCTGCAGGTAGGGGCGATTTCTTTAGCACCGCCGTTGGAGAGTTCTTGCGCACCCTCTTGAGTAGATCAAAGTTGTTTCCGGTTGGAACAGCGGCGTCAACTTCCACTATTGAAGATGGTAGGGTAAGTCAAGAGGGGGAATTTCCCCCGACTTTCTCACTCGGCGCCAGTGGCGACGTTAAACGTGCCTTGCAGACGGGACCGCCTCATATTTGGAAGCAGCTTCTTCATGCCCCTGGCTTTGCTGAAGGGCTGCTGTTGGCGTCAACCTATTGAATACTGACGTCCTTGGCAGATTTTGATAAGGGCCGGCCAATCTTTCAAAGACCGATTTTCTGGTAGGGGAAGCACCTTTGACGGCTTCACCGGCAGCAGGAGTTGGTAGGGCTATCCGTTTTGGGGCAGCCCCTTCAGATATCACGAGCCTCTTTGCAGGCCCGTTTGGGTTCTTGTCCAGCTTGTTGAAGACTGAGACGTCAATGGGGCCGTTGTGGTCGCCAGTCGATCGAAGACCGACCTCTTGGGAGCTTCTTTTTGCAGCACCGAGGCACCGAAATTCACTAGTGGGAACATGGTCCTGAAGAATAGTCCGGTAGTGGCTTGCATAACTTGCCCCACCGGCATTGAAAAGGTATTTTACTGAAATATTGTATTTGCCACAAAAATATATTTCCAAGAGTATCGTTCTATATAAACATGTGTGTATGTGAGGGGTGGGTCATTACCCCGTGAAGTTTTCTAAAGGTAATAGTAAGCAAAACAACTAAATATGGTAGTTACAAAGTTCATGATATTTTACTGTAAAAGTTAAATTAAAGTTATCTAGCATGATGTTTTAAAGTGAAAGTTATTTCTAAACATTAGATTCATGGTTATAAACATAGGGTAAGAGTTTGCATGAAAGTTATGGAAGAAAATAATGAAATTTTTAGGTTTTAGAATGAGATGTCGGTATTAACTCCACTTACCGACATGTTTTATAAAGAGATCTTTTTAAGAAGAAAGAGTAGAATGGGGAGGAACTTACTAGCTCGACGGTTAGGAAAGAGGTAGAAAAAGATGTGGTATCCTTCGTGGCGTCGTGGAGTCGCCGGAATTGCTCGATTCGTTGCCGGAAGTTGGTCTTGGGCTAACTCCACTTCTACTCCACTTGTACTTAGAAAAATTTGATAATTTTGGCTAAGAATTTCAGAATGAGGAGGGGCTAGGGTATATGGTTGTATTTATAGTGTGAAATTAGGGTTTTGGAATTGAAAGAATGAATTAAAATGCATTAAAAATTTGATTAATTGGGGAAATTGAATTCTCTGTTTTAATTCAGAGTAAACAAACAGTTCAGGGGTAATGGGGGTAGGCCAAAGGTTTTGTGGGCAAAACACGGGGACTTTTCCCCTACGGACGACCTTCGGCGCTGGCCGTATCTCCAATCTCGCCGGTCCAATGATGGGTATGGGCCGGTGGATGGTTGCCATATGTCCTACTCTGTGTACACAACATTTTACGCATCTTTAATTTTCCAGACTTTTCATTTCTATATGCAGTGTACGTGTAAACTTTTGGGCTTCCAAAAAGTTTAAAAGAAAATTTCTGAAAAAATAATATGTGCCTGAGGGGATTTGAACACAGGGGCTAAGTCACACCAGTGTAAGGCTTTATCATTGAGTTACAAGTGCTTTCTTGCTGTTCTTAAACAAAAATAACTTATAAAGTGTACTCAGTCTTGCAAACTCCATTCTGTACATTAACTTAAATATTTTCATACAGTAAATTCAGAGTCGTTACATTCTACCCTTCTTATAAAAATTTCGTCCTCGAAATTTACAATTACATAAGGACTAGTTTACAAATCAATGAGGATATCTTGCACGCATGTCGTCTTCTCGTTCCCACGTTGATTCTCTTGGCGAATCTTTTCTCCATATCACTTGGTCCAAGTTTACTTCCTTGTTTTGAAGTGTATTTACTTTTCGGTGCAGGATTTCAACGGGTTGTTGATCACAAGATAGGTCTGTCTGTATAGTGAGTTCGGAGTGATCAAGGATGTGGCTGGGGTCGCTCACATATCTTCGAAGCTGGGATATGTGGAACACGTTGTGCAGTCCTTCCAATGAGGGTAGTAGTGCTAAACAGAATGCCACTTCTCCGACTCGTTCGAGAATGTCGAACGGTCCTATGTATCTAGGACTGAGCTTACCCCTCTTGCTAAAGCGGATTACTCCTCGGTTTCGAGAGATCTTTAAGAAAACATGATCTCTAGGTTGGAACTCCAGATGTCGGCGCTTTGCATCAGCCCAATGCTTCTGTCGGTCTTGGGCTATGCGCATTCTTTCCCTGATCGTGCGACCTACATCCATAATTGCCACGATCATCTCTGGTCCTAGGAGTTCACGATCTCCAATGTCGTCCCAACTTAGTGGTGAACGACACTTCCTTCTATAGAAAGCCGCAAATGGTGCAATTCTAATACTTACCTGATAGCTGCTGTTGTATGAAAACTCCACAAGGTGTAGGTGATCTTCCCATGAACCTTCGAAGTCTAACATACAAGCTCTTAGCATGTCCTCCAGAATCTGAATTGTCTGATTAGACTTTTTGTCCGTTTGTGGATAGTAAGCTATGCTGAAGTTCAGACTTTTTCCCAGGCTACCTTGCAGACTCTGCTAAAACTGTGATCGGAATCTGGTGTCGCGATCGGTGACGATGCAAGCCGGTACTTCATGTAATCTCACGATCTCCTGCATGAGTTCATGGGTATCAAAAATAATACACTTTAAGGTTAAATCTTACTTTAGATTCATGCTTACTTCCATGTACTTCTTGCCAACGTCTCGGTAGATTAGCCAACTCAAAATGAGATGAAATGTGCCGACTTGGTGAGTCGATCCACAATAACCCATACCGCATCGTTACCTTTCGTGCTGCGAGGAAGTGCAGTCACAAAGTCCATGGTAATGTGCTGCCATTTCCATTCTGGGATAGGTAACAGTTGAAGTAAACCAGCAGTTCTATGATATTCAGCCTTTACTTGCTGACACACTAAGCACTTGGCTACGCTTCTGGATACTTCACACTTCATTCCATGCCACCAGTAGTATTGCCGTAGATCCTTATACATTTTGGTACCAGCGGGTGTACTGAGTACGGAGAGCTGTGAGCTTCTTTCATCAACTCTTCTCGAAGATCTTCCCTTGCGTACTTGTTTTCGGGTAGGCGAGACAGGTGCAGAACCTTGTGGTACACACAATCTACTTCCATATCTCAAGGATCCATCTTCGTGGATGATAAAGTCGGTTCAAAGTCCATTTTCTACCTATTCTCGGATCTTTTGCAGCTTGGCATCACCATCTTGAGCTGCTTTGATCTGATTGATAATAGTAGACTGACCTTGTAAGTTCATCAACTTTGAAGCATTACCTGGCATAACTACCTCGATCTCTATCCCGTGCAATTCTTGCTGTAGCTTCTACTGTGCGGTGAGATTCATTGATAATAGCTGACATCTAAGTGCATCAGGAACTGTATTCACCTTCCCTGGATGATACTGTAGGTTGATGTCGAAATCCGCTATAAGTTCTAGCCATCTTCTCAGCCGCATGTTCAACTCCTTCTGAGTAAATACATACTTCAGATTTTTGTAGTACGTGTATATATCCACTCGTTCTCAAAGAAGATAGTGGCGCCAAATCTTAAGTGTGAAGATAACGGCTGCCAACTCCAGATCATACGTTGGATAGTTGCGCTCATGAACCATTAGCTGTCTTGAGGCAAAATCTACAATCTTTCCATGCTGATGTAGAACACATCCTAATCCCTTACCGGACACATCGCAATGTACGACGAAACCTCTAGATTGATCAGATATTACGAGAATAGGAGCTGATGTCAATCTTGACTTGAGTTCTACAAAAGCTTATTCACATGCTTCTAACCACACGAATGCTTCATCTTTACATGTGAGCTTGGTCAGGGGTGCTGCAATCTTCGAGAACCCTCAATGAATCTTCGGTAGTATCCTGCTAAACCCAAGAAACTTCGAATATCCTTCACCGTCTTCGGTGTCGGCCATTTGCTGACAGCTGGCACTTTAGCTGGATCTACTGAGATTCCTTCTCCTGAAACATTGTGTTCGAGAATTCAACTTGATCTAGCCAAAATTCACACTTGCTCTACTTGGCATAGAGTTGATGCTGTCGTAATGTCTCCAGGACAATCCGCAAATATTCAGCGTGCTCTTTCCGATTCTTTGAATACACCAGGATGTCGTCGATAAAATAACAACAAACCTGTTTAAGTACTCTTGGAAAACTTGGTTCATCCGATTCATAAATATCGCAGGTGCATTGGTCACTCCAAATAGCATCACCAGATATTCGTAATGACTATAGCGAGTCCTGAACGCCGTTATAGGAATATCAGACTCTTTGACCTTCACCTGATGATAACTCGAACGAAGATTTAGCTTTGAAAATACGCAAGACCCACTTAGCTGATCGAAAAGATCATCGATGCGCGGTAGTGGATACTTGTTCTTTATCGTCACTTCGTTCAGAGCTCGGTAATCTACACAGCTTCTGTATGAACTTTCTTTCTTCTTCACAAGCAAAACTGGAGACCCCAACTTGAATTACTGGGATGAATTTAACTTTTCTTCAGAAGTTCGTCCAATTGAGTACGGCCTTCAATCCTTCAGGACTTAACCGGTAAGGAGCTTTGATCACCGGTTGCATACCAGGTACTAAGTCAATACTAAATTCAAGAGCTCGATCAGGAGGCAAACTTGTTATATCTTCAGGAAATATGTTCTCGAACTCTCGAACTACCCCTGGCTTGTCTTCTTCCGCCTGCAATGTTGCAATCACTTCCTTCTTTGGTTTAGCTGCTAGGTTTCAGGGTACGGTCTCTACTCTTGAAATAAAAGACCGGACGATCTGGTATCTCAAACACTACCCTCCTTTGATGACAATCGATAGTAGCGAAGAAAGTTCCTAGCCAGTCCATTCCCAAGACTACGTCGAAGTTCGGTAAGTCCAACACCTTGAAGTTCGCATAAAATTCTCTGCTGCAGATGACTACTGGACACAGATCGTATCCTATAGTTGCCTTTAGAACTTCGTTCCCTGAACTGACATTCCAGCTGGATACGAGCGGTTTAACCGGAATCGCATGAGTTCGGACGAACCGTTGCAACATAAAGTAATGTGATGCTCTAGTATCGAACAGTTCTATGGCAGGTAGGGAGGCTACTAAGATTGTACCTAAGTCGTGTGGGATATGTTTAGGTATAAGAACAAAATATATTGATATATACAAGTATTTAAAAGGTTTGAAAGATTGGGAGTTACCAGTGATGACTTGGCCAGTGGCTTCAGATTCTTCCATGGTCATTGTGAAAGCATGATGCCGGGGTACATTCTTCCTTGCTAAAGGCACATTCCTTTGTCTCCGGGGCACATACCTCTGCTCTTGAGGCATGTACCTCCGTGCCTGATGGAACTGACGAGGAGGCTGTGCAGGAGGTCCACGTGGAGGTGGAGCAGGTAAAGCAAGACGAGGTGCCGGAGCGTGGATAGCTGGCCACTGCGGAACTGTAATAGCTGGTCGAGGTGTAGGAGCTGGGTTGAGACAATAAGGACAAGCTCTGATGGCGTGAGTGGATGCGCCACAAATCAAACACAGGCCATTCGCACACATGCAGTCCTTCGCCAGGTGTCCATTCCTTTAACAGTAGAAGAAAAAGTCTGGACTGGGCCGGTTAACAGTTACCCCCGGTCTCCTGGATACAAAAGGTGGCCTAGAAGAAGCTCCTCCTGCCATCTGAGTGGCAGTGCGCTTCACATCGGCAGTTTGAGATCTTCCCTTCTTCTTCACCACTGCTTCATAGCGTCGGGCAGCCTTCAGAGCAAGATCATGAGTTGGGAAATCCCCTATAGCTAGTGTAGCTTGGATCTTTGGGTCCAACCCTTGTTGAAATCTTCATGCCCTGATCTCAGCTGTCACGCCCCGCTTCCAGATGTACGGCGAATGGGATGCGACCGGCCGCTACGTATTTACTCAGAAGTAAATACGCTAAGCGTAACTAAGCAATAAAAGAAATATACACAAGAGACAAATGTAATGAACAACAACTTTATTTATTAACATTCTTTTGTACAATGCATGGAAAAGTAAATACATGGAATAAAGCGATGCCTAAACAGTGGCATAACATAAATGGAAAATACAGAATGTAAAGGAAATGTACAAGTGTAACTACAACTCGGGATCTTCAATAAACTGGTCCAAGTCTTCAGTTCTAGGCTCGATCTCTGGAAGGTCCGAATCACCTGACGACATTCAAAGATGAAGAAGGAGAATGTCGTCAGCGAACAAATCGTTCGGTAAGTCCCAAAGATAAGGGAGAAATAGAATAGACACACACACACAGAGAGAGAGAGAGAGTAGCTTTTAAAGTTGTATTATATTGTTAACGCTGTTGTTTGTAGCTTGGTACAGAAGGATACTAGTGTATACGAGAGGTCTCTATATGCCAGAGACTAGAGGCAAATGGAGTATAAGAAACCGTTTATGCCACAGTACAACAGCAAATGAATTCAGGTTAGGTGTCTTAAGTCTTGCAGTCTCGTGCCACTTCTAACACCACCAATATTGCTTGTGAAGAAGAAGGAAGGTTCATACAGAATATGCATTGATTATAGAGCCTTGAACGAAGTAACGATAAAGAATAAGTATCCGTTACCGCGTATCGGCGATTTATTCGATCAGCTAAGTGGATCTTGTGTTTTCTCTGAACTAAATCTTCGTTCAGATTATCATCAAGTGAAGGTCAAGGAAGCTGATATTCATAAAACAGTTTTCAGAACTCGCTATGGTCATTACGAATTTCTAGTGATGCCATTTGGAGCGACCAACGCACCAGCAATATTCATGAACCTAATGAATCAAGTTTTCTGGGAGTACTTAGACAGGTTTGTTGTCATCTTCATCGACGACATCCTGGTGTATTTTAAGAGTCGGAAAGAGCACGCCGAACACCTGCGAATTGTCCTGGAAATGCTACGACAACATCAACTCTACGCTAAATACAGCAAGTGCGAGTTTTGGCTAGATCAAGTTGGTTTTCTTAGACTTATTGTATCGGGCGAAGGAATCTCTATGGATCCAGCGAAAGTTTCAGCAGTAAGCGAATGTCCGATACCAAAGTCAGTGAAGGACATTCGGAGTTTCTTGGGTTTAGCTGGATATTACAGAAGGTTCATTGAAGGATTTTCAAAGATAGCAACACCCCTGACCAAGCTCACACGTAAAGATGAAGACTTTGTGTGGTCAGAAGCATGCGAACAAGTTTTCGTAGAACTCAAGTCAAGGTTGACATCAGCGCCTATTCTCGTTATACCGAACCAATTTGGAGGTTTCAAAGTGCATTGTGATGCATCCGGTAAGGGATTAGGATGTGTTCTACATCAGCACGGTAAGGTTGTGGCTTATGCTTCAAGATAACCGAAGATTCATGAGTGCAATTATCCAACGCATGATTTGGAATTGGCAGCCGTTATCTTTGCTCTTAAGATTTGGCGCCATTATCTTCTTGGTGAGCGAATGAACATATACACAGATCACAATAGTATGAAATATGTGTTTACTCAGAAGGAGCTTAATATGCGGCAGAGACGATGGTTAGAACTCATGGCGGACTTTGACATCAACCTGCAATATCATCCAGGGAAGGTGAATGTGGTACCTGATGCCCTTAGTCACCAACCACTATCTATAAATCTCACTGCTCAGTGGAAACTTCAACAGGACTTGCATCAGATGGAGATTGAAGTAGTCATGCCAGGTAACGCTTCAAGTTTGATGAATTTACAAGTTCAATCTACCATTGTCAATCAGATCAAAGTTGCTCAACCAAGTGATGCTAAGTTGCAAAAGATCAGAGAACAAGTAGAGAATGGACTCAGAACAGACTTCATCATTCATGAAGACAGATCTTTGAGATACGGCAACAGATTGTGTGTACCAAAAGGTTCTGTACGAGATGAGTTAATGAAAGAAGCTCACAGCTCTCCCTACTTAGTACATCCTGGAGGCATAAAGATGTACAAAGATCTACGTCAAAATTACTGGTGGCATGGAATGAAACATGAAGTAGCCAGAAGAGTCACTAAATGTTTGGTGTGTCAGCAAGTAAAGGCTGAACATCACATGACTACTGGATTACTTCAACCATTACCGATCCCAGAATGGAAGTGGCAACACATTACAATGGATTTTGTGACTGCTCTTCCTCACAGCACAAAGGGTAACGATGTGGTATGGGTCATTGTGGATCGACTCACAAAGTAGGCTCACTTCATCCCATTCCGAGTTGGCCAATCAACTGAGACATTAGCAAAGAAGTACATGGAGGTAAGAATCTAAGTAAGATTTAAACTCTTCAAATATGTACTATCCCTGAAACCCATGAACTCATGCAGGAAATTATGAGAATTCATGGAGTACCGGTCTGCATTGTCTCCGATCGTGACACCAGGTTCCGATCACAATTTTGGCAGATTCTGCAAGCAAGCTTGGAAACAAGTCTGAACTTCGGCACGGCTTATCATCCTCAAACTGATGGTCAGTCTGAGCGAACTATTCAGATCTTGGAGGATATGCTCAGAGTGTGTATGTTAGACTTCGGAGGATCGTGAGAAGATCACCTATATCTTGTGGAGTTTTCATACAACAACAGCTACCAAGCAAGCATCGGAATGGCACCTTTTGCAGCACTCTATGAAAGGAAGTGTCGATCGCCATTAAGTTGGGACGACATCGGAGATAGGGAAATCCTTGGACCTGAGATGATAGTAGCAACTGTTGATGTGGTTCGTACTATCAGGAAAAGAATGCGCATATCCCAAGATCGACAGAAGCACTGGGCTGATGCAAAGCGACATCACTTAGAGTTCCAGCCGGGAGATCACGTATTCTT